>JAOYRS010000013.1:2155000-4555000 GCA_032432895.1 Dryadula phaetusa
TCGGCAAAAAGCGGATTACGGAGTGTCTTGACTATAAATAGTTCCTGCCTATCCTGCTATGAGAGAAAAAAGCAAAAACAAAGTGTTACATTATTAAAATTGCCAAAACACACAATAGTAGTTTACGTTCATATAATTCTGCAAGCCATAATAATTTAAGTCCCAAGTTATATATATATATATATATATATATATATATATATATATATATATATATATATATATATATATATATATATAATCAAGACATCGAAATGACGTATTCCAGTATTCCAATACAAAAAATAAATCAACTAAATTCTTATTTCTACCAATGTAAGAAGAGCAATCCCCTCATCTTACCACAATATTTACTGGGCGAGAGCCTCAAGCCCTCAAAGGTTCATCCCCAACCCCTAACTACTAACGGTTCGTGTTGGGGAGTTCCCCTTCGCATACTATGAGTCACCATTGAATCATTCACGTTTATTTTATGTTAATTAATCTTATTACTTCATTATGAACATTGTGCTTATATTATATTATACGATAACGGGTTCGAATTCCATTCATAGAAAAAAATAGATTTTAATACGTGTTTTCAAGAGTTGATATTAAATGATAAAGTCTATATTCAATCAATAATTAAAATATGATATATTTTTTTAATATGGCATGTTTAGTTTAAGCACGGTCGATAGCTTTCTTTGACCATTCAATAATATGTATATGGCTAATGATTCGCTACGTACACGAGGAAAACGTCTTTTGTGGTAACAGACGTTTTCCTCTACAAATATCAACAAATTGGTTTGTAGCCGTACAAAAATATCATATAAAAGGCCTATTTTCCTTGCTATAAGAGCATTGTTCGGATTTATAATAATAAATAAATAACAATAAAATCAATATCTTTTCTATTCAATTAAATATGACAGATTCATATAATAATAATGTTCTAAGCTTTCGATAGCAGATATTTCCATTTGTCACACGAAGACATCGTAAATTTATTAAAAGATTCAGTTAAAAATATTTCTGTAAATTCAGAACGCCATTTGCCCGATTAAAATGCATCATGTCATATCGAATTTTAATATTTCATCGCGTGAGCATCCAGGGCGTGTAAACAACTATCTTATGTAGCGCATCTACTGGAAGAGATGCAAATATTCTTTGGTAAGTAAACTTGTGAGGGTAAACGTTTTATCAACTAAAACAAGTTATTGCTAGTTAGTTTCCGATTCCGTCAGATTATAGTATTAGCAAATTTATTTACCTTCTGTATTTTAGTACTTACATACATACAGATTTAAAATATTATATATTAATACAAGTAGTTTACCGCTTTATACTTCATAGCAGGATAGCCAGAGACAACCTGCTGTCAAGACACTCCGCTGACTCCGCACGAAAATCAAGACATTGCGTGTTGAGTGGCGAACACAACCTCGTATATGTATATAATAGTAAATATGTACGCTTAACACACAATGTCTAGAATTCTGTCGGTCTTGACACTAGGTACATTCTGTCTACCCTATTCGGGATAAAAGCTAAGCGAAGCTAAAATAATGTATACTGTATATATAAACGTAATTTACTAAAGTAAATTAACAAAGAACCTACTTTTAATACAATACAACACAGTATAACAATACTACATGACGTAAAAAAATCCGCAAAAGAGGTTTTAACCCAAATAAACATATATAATCTGGGCGAATGTTACAAAAGAATTTCTTGAATCCTGATTAATCTTTCCATTTTCAGATGGTTCAAAGAGTTGGCAGTATGACAACATCTAATCATCAAAATAAAAGCTGCGTGATGTAATTACTTGATGGAAGAAAATGTGCTTATTTTCTTCAAAATAGTCTTACTTATATCATACAAGTAGTACAAATAGAGTTCAAGGCTGTGTAACGGATTACGAATTTGTCGCAATTGCTGAAGGTCATATATATATAAAGTTAATAATAAGTATTCAGCTGGAAATATAATAAAATAATTTCGTTATTTATTTCTTTTAAATGTAACTTTTAATAAAAATATTATTAAAAGATTTTCTTTTCTATTAATCTCCATGGAATGTACTGAATAAACGCATCGTCATAATAAAATATATATTTAAATGAATGAAAAAAATATTAAGTCAATAAAAACTTTGTGTTGGCAACAAAAAATATGAAATAACACAGTATAAATAATATACAATAAATTTAATTATTTAAGACATACCTCTTAACCTTGGACCAGACGAAGAAATTATTAAAAAAGCAGCTTACGTCAACTAACATGTCATTTTCACATGTCAAAGAAAACCTTTACATAACATTACCCAACAAAACAAACCAGTCAACTTACATCACATTGGTACATCACTCGTTCAGCAATCCATTCGTATTCATCACTCGTAACACAACACCAACACGTTTGGATTGTCGATAAGTTATCGAACGTCACTGCGTCAACTGCGGTAGGGGAGGGTATGCTAGCGTGTTGTCTGGTGACGTGTTCAGGAGCAACTGCGGGCGGCGCGGCGCTGGGGGCGCATGCGTAACTGCGTAGGGGATGGAATCGCATAATGGTCTTGTCAAACCTTTCTAGGTTTCCGAATTCCGATAGCGTGTTGAAGGGTCCCTGCTTGATAGAATTCATGGGTGAATACTTGATAGCAATGCTACGCTTATGTAACGTCTTCGCTTTGATGGCCATTTATTGGGGTCATCGGAGCTGCTTTACGATGGCGTACAGGCTATCTACCTATTTGATTTATAAGCAACTATCAGCCAAATAAAATAAAATCCAAAAAGGCTCGATGCGATTATATTTTTTTAATAGAACAAATACTTGATATTCATGGACAAAGAGAGCGTAATGAAACGTGATATTATTTTATATGAACACAGTGTTCCTTTTTAATAAGATATAAGAAATAAAATGGTGATAAAAGAAATTAAATCGAGATAACGACAAAAAATGGTGACTAAGATCAATATTGCTTATCATAAGTCAATCTTTTATAAATTCCATTTTATATTCGAAAAATCGGAAATATAAAACTAGATTGAAATTATTTGTTCTCTCTACACAACGCTTTCGTAGGAATAACCACAATAAAACAAGTTAGGGCGGTTGCACAAACATCAGGAAACATTTCCATATTTCCGCACTCCGTCACAATAGCAAACATGTACCGACAAAATTTCGAAAACTTTTACGAATTTTCGCTTGTTGCGCTATTTTGAACGTATATACAAATGCTAAAGTTTATCATTCTTGACTTATATTATTATAAGAAACTAAGTTTCCTGATATAAAAGGTTCAGAATTTAATATACAACGTAATAACAAGTACAAAATACTGTAACATAATAGTTTGCAATATGAAGCAGCATAAAAGTAAAATGAGTCGCAAGAGAAACACGGTAAAGAATGGCCGCAATCATTTTCAGGGAACTACGCAAACCGAAATACTTATTACAACGAACATAGAGGCTAAATTTAAAAAAAAAATAAAAGAGTGGACGAACATACACACATGGCATACACGCATATTCACATGTATATATATATATATGTATTCATAATGCAGTGTCGTAAGAAAGTCTCGACGCCACAGCTGAAGCGACTAATGACTCAGTGACAGACAAAACAATAGCTACAACAAGTGTAACTACGAGGGTTTTCATATATTCATGTACATTAGATGATATGTTTACTAAATATATATTTTTATACTTAACCTGACAAATCCAATCTCGCCTAAATGAGGGTAGGTAGGACTTTTAGTGCATTGCGTGTTTGGTTTCGGATACAGACACTGGAATTTGCCTCACTAGAATGGGGGAACTCAAAAAAATTTAAATATAAAAATTGTCCTGAGTTAGACAGGACATGACACGTGACTACGATACATATTTTTTTACAAGAAATGAAATTTTATCTCGCATAGCATGGTAAATGGAAAGTACCTAGTGTCAAGACACTCCGTACTTCCCTTTCCACCAAATTCGAGACATTGTGTGTTGAGTGGTGGAGCTTAACGCCGCATGTTGTCTTACCAGAGCGAGAAAGTGAAAATAATTATAAATATAATCACTCACACGAGAGGGGATGGAACCCATAACCGGTCGTGTTTACATTCAACGCTGTCTCATTGCGCCACAACCGGCCTTATTATACATCTAATTTTAAATAATACATATAAAAAAATTAAGATTACCCGAAGCCAGTAAAAACCATTATAAATTTTACTGTAACTCATATGAACAACAGCACCACGTTGAGTTTAGGGGCAAAATAGTTCAGGAGATAGAAATCGATTCTTCCGGTTCAGAGCACGGGTCGGCATTCTTTTATATCAGCGAATTGAGCTTAATGGAGCTCTTTTGATCGCTGAATAAACTTCAAGATACAAACAAACCTAATCATAGCTGACTGCTGTAATATCTTCTTTATACAAAAAGACTCTTTCCTACACATAGTAGACCATAGTTTTGGGTTCAAATTGATATTAAAATAAACTAAAATATAAAAAAAAAACTAAAACCGATTAATTACAATTCGAAATAAAAACAAATATATCTTGGCAAAGAAGTGAAGTTGTTTTTATAAACATATTGATTTGGCCATCAAATTCGTACACAGGTGTAAATTTGTAAGAAAATCAGACGATAAAATAAATACAAAAAAACGTTTAAAATAGAACAACTAAATAAAAACTATTTAAGATTTAAAATAATTATTATATAAGCTTTTCAGTTGCTTTACTAGTTCAAAAAGATACATATAAATAGAAGAAAGCGCTTTGGTTACTAAGTTTCTGTCAAAAAATACAAAACACATATGATGTAATAAATATTTTAAATACGTTCATATTTACTATAATGTATATAAATCTGATTTAAACGCATGGCTTAGCGGTCAGAGCCTTGGACAGTATCCAAGAGGCGCGGGTTCGATACCCGCTGCGTTCAAATTTTTATAGGTTTTTTTTCAAAAATCTTTTTATATACGTTCAATTTAAAATAATAAGCACTTGACAAAAAAGTAATATAATTTCATTATTTGCTGAACATAGAAAAATAAAATATGTCCAAGAGAAAAAATATTCAATAACAATAAATACAAAAAAATTACCAACATACATGACTTGGCAGAACAAAAAATAAAGACATAAATGATTCATAAATACAACAGATAAAAAGCTTTTCACTTAAAATTTAACATGAGATCATGAAAATACGAAACATTTCCTTTGTCTGAATCTATACATGTAAACGCAAAATGTCCCCGAGGTTAAAGAAACATCTCCATAATGAGCGTGCAAGTAGTCCTCTTAATTAAAAAAAATAATTTTCATATTTTAATTTGAGAGTCATTGTAACTGACAGTGTGCTGGGCTCTCGGTACACAGAATAGAAAATACAGTGAAGAAACACAACACAAAAAATGATAATATCCTTTTGTTAACATAATGGGTATTATTTAATTTTTTTTCAGTATTAATTATAAATTATTTTTTCATATATAATCAAGTATTTATGTGATTACATATATTGCTTATAAATTTCATTAAATCAAAAAGTAAATTTAGATCTTCTCGAACAAATTGTACGAAAATTAAATAATGCAAAGAGATTTCGAGATTTACACTCACTTCTGTTGTTATACTGTTATTCACCACGCTGTGCCATACCCAGCCACATCCAACGACTTTTAATTTTCCAAATGTCTTTTGTCTGGAGAATTTCCCAAGCTACTATTACTATAATAATGAGCTGAAATAGTAGGTCGTGAACGCTTTGGAATGAAGTGCAATGAAAGGTCCTCAGGTTTTTTATTTCGCTGTAGGTAATAGAACAATTGCGTTTGGATCGTTGGCAGACAGACTGTCATTAAGGATTCATGAGAAAACAATGAGTGGACTCCATTATTATGTTGTATATATACAGTACAATAATAAGCCACGTTGATAGCTACTTGGTGTTGTGAATAATTAGGTAACCTGTGGTTTTAGCTGTTTGGTTAATTGTTATATAATAATATATACCTAAGTACAACGTCAGTTACAGTCCTTATGGTGTGACAACCTATATTAGCAAAGTTTTAAGTATAATAAGATATGGACTTCAAACGTCATGTATTGTGTCAGTGTCAGTTAATTCATAATTGCGTTGACGGTAACGAGATACACGAACAATTCAATATTCTAATTTCTCTATTTCTAAACGCTTAAAATTAACTTAAATATAAAAAAAAAAACATAACTCCACCAAGTAGCAAACGATCCGACAACCGTCGCGTTTACAGTCAGTCGCTGACACACCACAATGATTATAAATCAAGAATCACTTTCATATATTTCTCCATACATATATCACTCACATACTTTCATAATATGTTGAAATTAAATATAAATATTAACTGTTATTATTACTTCTATATCATTAATAAACCATGTATATAGAATTTTTTATTCTGGCAATAAAGAAATATTATTACAATACTAAAACAATAAAAAAAAACTTTTAAATACAATAAAAAAAAAATAAGGTGACCATATAAATAATTCAAGTACCACAATATAATGCAAAATGAGCAAGTTAAGCCCACCATAAATACACAGGCCAGATTAACATTGGATTGACAGCGCGAAATGAGAACCGAAATCGATGCCGATACGAGACGTTTACCCCACATTTACTCTTATAATGGAAACAAAGAATGATTTTCACTATCTCCCACCCGCTGGCTGCTTTGTGAATGAAATATTACAAAAGGGAAAATAATCTGTTCCGCGTTGAAACAGTATTGGATTGAGAATATGTTTATGAATATAGCAAGTACATATGGATATACATGTGGATATACATATGGATGAGGGTTGCGGAGGACCGGGATGTTTGGCGCAAACTTGGGGAGGCCTATGTCCAGCAGTGGACTGCAATTGGCTGACGATACGAAGTACATAAATTCAATAAGTTATATAAATATCAATATAATTATTAAGGACTTAGGATAAAGGACAGCGTCTGATTGGAAACATGATTGGTTGTAGGTTCGATTTATATTCGGGGTAATGATTATATTTAAAATTTCCGTGCTGGTAAGATAAAGCGCGGCGTTGAGTTGCCTAGCAGTCAACGAAGTGCCTTCACACTAGACTGTCTCTGACAACCCGTTAGAGCGTGAAGCTGCTAACTTAGAATTATTATAATATAAATTAAGATACGAATTTTGAAACATAAAAAAATGTATAAGTACATTTTTTTAAAGATAAATATATATTTTCTCTGTATAGAAAAGTAGATACGGGTTGTAGTTTAAATATATAACAACATAACATTTCACAGCGATGTTACAATAAAACAAAAAGGTAAAACGCATTAAAACCGCTCTATAATGTAGCAGACAAAGGATGTAGGTACTAGACGACTAAAAGGAAGAAAATTTATATATATTATGTGGAATGAATAAACCGTCTGCAGAAAATGTAACTCCATTGGACTTTTAACTGCCGACAGACGTATATAAACAACGGCGTTAGTTTAGAATATTGTGGATTCCCCAATGCATACTCTATTTTCCACAACACCTATTTTGAACTATGAATAGTGAGCAAAGCTATATAGTATAAGTAAAAGTTGATTTGCACAATATTTCAATATTATACAAGTAATGAAAACAAGCTGATTACTCCTAGTTTTCTTCTTCAAAAATAAAACAAATAATTTATGGCACAAGGTATATATACTAAAATTAAAACACAAACAATATCATATCTGCCGTAAGAGATATTTTGAATTAATATTAAAACTGTATTATTGAGAAAAGTATATTATTCTAACAATGAATATTATACTGTTCTAATGTGTGGAATTAGATGCAGTTGATACTCAATCAGCAGAACAACTCTTGAGTTTCTCGCGGGCTCTTCTCAGCACAACTGCCTTCAAAGTCGGTAGTAGCTACCTGTAGGACAGACAATGCTAACATTTGTGTTGATTGACGATTCAAAAGTACTTGTAAACAGCCTATTTTAATAAAAAAAAATAGTTTTATATAATATTCATTTATTAGAAATATTTAGTATAAGGATTATTGACAAACCTGAACAATAAAATATTGTTGAAATATCTACATAAATATCGCAAAAGATGTATTTTCCATAATTGTTTTAGGTAATTTATTCCAGAGCAGAATACCAGATATTCAGAAAAACATACAGGTAACTATTTTAGCCAAATAAAATATTTTATAATCACTATGTTCGTAGATGTTAAACTACGAATACATCCAACCGCGGTCTATGCCGGATATGGCAGAATCAGAAATTGAATTGAAATGTCTAACGGTCGTCCCATTATTTACGCAAATAAGATATAACTTTAATCGCTGAAAGACGAAGACCAAAAGCTTACGACGAAGATAAGCTATGGTGTAAACAATAACAAAGTACCTATGTTGAAACTAACATTCTGAAATTTAGTTAAACAGTTTTCCTTTAATTTGCGCCCTCTAGCCGGTACAAATTTCCCTCAAATAATTCTGCAACGATAGATCCTGCACTTCCTGCATTTAGCGGATTCCGGCGATCCTAACCTGTTCGTCGGCCTGATAAGACGGGCTGCCCCGGGCTTATATATATATATATATATATATATATATATATATATATATTACTTATTATATATATATATATATATATATATATATATATATATATATATATATATAGAGAGAGAGAGAGAGTTTTATAAAATGCCTATGCTTATTCAATATCATTAATTTTAGGTAATTAAAAGTAAATATTATACACCCTATATGAGATTTTAAAAATTTACTTAAGTTAAAACAACACTGAATATAAAACTAAATACGAAACCTCTCTTACATACCATTTAAAACAGCTTCACAATATTCATGCCGCATATCAGGGTGATCAGAAACAAGTGAGTGTCAAGACACTCCGTTAATTGCTTTCCGATCAAAATTGAAACATTGCGTACTAAGAGGCAGTATGAACGTGGCACTTTGTCTTACAAAGAAGAACGAAACCAAATTCTGTCTTATTAAAATTAAACTATATTAAATTTTAAAATAAATTGATTTTCCCGCTCTGCCAATATAAAGCGTGGCGTTGAGTTTCGCTACTTAACACGCAATTCGAGCAGAACCTGGCAAACGGATTGTTTAACACTAGGCTCTTTGTGACTACCGTGCTATACTGGAGAAGTATCAAGTGTATTTTTAATATTTAAAATAATTATGAATGTATAAATAGAATGTATAGAATATCTACGATTATATTTATGATCGATTTCCAATACCAAAACCATATTTATTACGTAAGTTCCATTTTTTCTCAACATAAAATTTAAAATATTCCGTGACCGAAAATCGTGGAACAAAGGAACTATTGTATAAAGTTCAAATTCAACTTGTTATAGACTACGTAAAAAGGGTAGTTGAGGAAATGAAATGTGAGATGATGTAGGGTTGTAGGTATACCATAAATTATTTCTACCTTACAAAAATCTATTTCTACTTCGTAAGAAATAATATAAATCCGTCTGTTTGTTTATCTGTCACCAGGCAATTTCTCGTGAAGCGTGGTAATTAAATCGACAAATATCGATTAAAATAACTATTTTAGGGGGTTCCCATACAAGAAACGTGATATTTTGCCGTATTATATCAATAATGGTACGGAACCGATCGTGAGCGACTCCAACTTGTACTTGACTTCTTTTTTGCTTACATCAAAACTGATAGTGACAGATGTGAAGATATTTTAGTCTCTTTTGATTCAAATGCTATACTAAAATTGGTAAACTTTGTATTATGTGTTCAACTGACACGCTCAAAATGCCATATCCATGCCATATGAAAATCGTGAAGCAAATCTTATGATAAGAGAAGCAAAATGTTTGTATTCCTTTTGACAAAAAAATAACGCGAACCGAGAAGTATAAAATTGGCATAGTTATAATTTATATAGAAAAGAAGCAGAATGCAGAAATGCTAATATTTTTTAAAAGCAATGCACATGCAATAAAATATATCTAACACACACTGCCATGTGACTGACACACGCGTTTATATAAAGTGACATACATGTAGCTAATACAATGTCCAATGAATAACAAGTCAACAGGACATCTAGCAAATTTAAACACCTTATTTTGCAGAAACATTAACAATATAAAAATTTAACTAGTACAGCTGATCGACGATTGCTGTTGTAATCAATCAATACAAATATTAATGCAATTTCGCTATAAAAAGAAAATTTAAAAGAAAATATCAGAAAGACAAAAGGAGAAATCAAAATTATATTTACAAAATTATTTTAGAAAAAGTTTTTAATATATACGGCTATGCAGGTACAATTATTTTTTTATATATGTTACAAAGCTACGCTACATAATATTTCCACTACATATATTTACAAATTAACTATAGAAATCAAAAACACTTGCTCCACTCGTTAGTTTAACTATTTTAATCAAACGCAAGTGGAAATATACATAGTTGTATTAAAATTTCAATCTAGACTTAGTCCTAGTTTTATTTAGATCAGCCCTAGTATACTATAGGCGAGGGTGGCGGTCGTCGTCCGGCTGGCGCCGCGCCATCGATTCACGCGCCCCTTATTAGTTACCCACTACACGAGTAGGCTTCGTACGGATTTCTACTTTGCATACGCATATTAAAAATTAAGTATTATTACGTTTACTATAAAAATAACCTAATATAAATGTGACGAAAGCTTTCGGACCTAATGATAATTGGAAAACAACTGATTGAACACAAAAAGAGGCTAAAATTTATTATATTTAATATTTTCTCGTTTATTTTCTGTCGTCTGAAGAACGACATACCGTCTGGTTTCCTATGTCCACTTTGTAGAAGTAGAAGTATTAAAAATAAATAATAACGTGTATAATTGAGGGTTGCGTAGGAACAAGTACGGCGTTCAGTTCCGCCAATCAAAGTGCAACTAAGAAAGGAGGAGTATTTTGACACGGAACATACGAATTTGTAGAATATTGAACAACACATAATCCAAGTAAAGTCAGAACAAACAGCTAGTATTTATATATTTTACAAAATATTGTTTGTTTTGAAGAATTTACATTTTCCTTAAGATAAAGGGATAAGTTCTTACACCAGACTAGAACAATTTGGCTACGTAACGGTAACTCTTACGAAAAGTTCAGTTCACATCAACATAATATGCGAAATGTTTCAAACTTTGACCTGACTACGCTCATATGAGGCAAGGCGTCTAAGTTTTTCCTAACAGTATTATGTGGCTTAAGGAATTCTTCTTAGCTATTATATTATATTATATTATATAGAAATCATACAAATATAAAACGTCGTTTTATGGCATTCGTTTTAAAATAAATAACGAGAGTAATTAAGATTTTTATTTCTAAGAAAAATTGTGCTTTAATACAACTTCATCTCTCCATTCAATATATTGCGTATAAATTGACCGAAATTTATGTCGCTCTTTGATAAAGATTTAACGAGAATATATTAAATACAAACTCTTAAATAGATTTCGAACCTAAAACGTTATAAAGGAAAAAAACTACGTTTCAAGAAAATAAAAAAATACAATTATGATTTAATTTCTACAATTAACACAATGACCTCTAGGTCCGTGGCGCAGTGGTACAATGGTTTCGTTATAACCGAATGGTAATAGGTTCACTTCCTACTCAGTGGTATCATAGTATTTAAAATATTTTCATTTTCACGCTCTAATTACGTAGACCGTAACGTTGCGGTGTACAACTCAATCTGTGTCTCATTTTGGTGAGAGAGTAGACGATAAAGTATCCGAGTCTGACAAAAACTAGAACTATATCTATAAAATATGTTAAACTGTGTTATATATATATATATATATATATATATATATATATATGTATATATATATATTGTAATGTAATAATATTTACGAGTACCGCCATTCATGGCGACAGGTCCTATTAATATTTCTACGAAAATGTTAATTAAACACATTGTTTTGACTGGAAAATAATTCTGTGAACCACTTTAGAAATCAATTTCAACTTCTTTATACTATACTTCAGGTTTAAACGAGAAAAATGTTTTCTTAATGTTCAATTTAAGTTTACGACTTTGGATGACATTTACAGCACTGGAACTAATCTAAAAGGACTTAGTGCTTTCTTGTTTTGACAGTTATATTGAGTTAGTTTTTTTTTTTAAATTACACTTACTTTCCGAACAAAGGCAAATCGTCGTTAGGCATAAAATATACAGCATATACATAACGAAAAAAAAACCTTTTTTGTTCAGTTTTTTATTTAACGAAAATAAAACAAACAATTTATTAGACAACCAGAACATTACTATGAAAATACTACGCTAACACAACACAAAGATATCCGTTGCCAAGGCGTAAGCTCATTTCAGCAAATAAAAGCTCATTGCTAGTCCATTTGTTAATTGGCAGATGCATCCGACGCATGTTACACACATTTACATTTGCATTTCACGTTCGTACATTGCGCTTAGACCGAGTGCTCTCAGTATCATTTGCGTCATTTGCCTTTGATTATGTCAAAGTACTCGTTTATTTGGATATTGGCTGGAAGAGAATAGAATTCAGATAGAAATATAGATAGATAGCACTGCTTATTGTATAAAACGAAACAGAGAAAAATAAAAAAAAACTATTAACACTGTTTGTGATATTTTATAGGTAACCTATTCAGGCCTATTCAATTAAGTACAAAGGATATCATGTCTTTGGGACAGCAAAAAAAAATAAAAGAAACGGAAAAAAGAATATATGTATAAAATATTATATGAAAACTATTCATAAAAACTAACAAATAGTATATAAATACATATTATCACAAGTATATTAATGATTAATAATCTAGATCTTTAAAGTTAAGTGTAAATGAATTAATATTACCTAAAAAATTACCACAGGCCGTGTCGTGGCGCCGTGTGACAGCATCCGACTGTAAATGCGATCGGTTGTGGGTTCGATCCTTACTCGGGAGAGTGAATATATTTAAATTATTTTCACTTCCTCGCTCTGGTAAAGAGAAAGTGCTTCGTTGAGTTCCACCACTTAACACGCAATGTCTTAAATTCAATGGAAAGCGAAGTGCGGAGTGTCTTGACACTAGGTTCTTTCTGTCTACCCTGCTATGCGGGATAAAACCGTGAAGCCAAAAAATTTACCAAATTGCATCAAATAAAGTGATATGTCACTCCATTTTAATTTTTACACGTTACACTAATCCCAGAAGCAAGAACCCAAATGCAGCTGCACATTCAAATTCCAATATAAAAAAAATCTATTTTAGAAATATGTGCACTATCTTTACTAGGAAATTAACAACTTCATAAATCCCTAATCGTAATTTTTAGGTTCATAACGGGTTAGACAAGAAGTACCTAATGTCAAGACACCGTTTACATTGCTTGTTGAGTAGCGGAACTCAACGCTGCATTTTGTCCTAATAATAAATTAGACTACAAAAATTTGGAAAGGACTAAGCAACGCATAGTAATGCATAAAAGATTATTGCCCGTCATCGCGAATACATAATTAAAGCAGTATAGGGTATAGTAGTTACACAGTAAACCCGGCTCGCGCGAGTTTACAGCCGATTAAGCCTACGTACGGAACATCAAAGTAATATGACGTCATCCATTAAGTTTAGAGCTCCATCGTATCAAGCCCACTGTCAACGCTTTTTTCTACTTAGTTCCACTCTACGCTGGTTCACGTGGATTGCTCTGAGATAACCATTTACGGTGTGCTTGTGCTTTTTGCTTAGATATGGATACCTATTGTTACTTCATTTGTACGTGTAGCCATACATTAGACAAAAGTTGGGATATTTAATTTTGAACATTTCTCAGAAACATTTATAAGAGGCGAATGCGGAGACAAAGGGACAGCGTCTGACTGTAAACGCGATTGGTTGTGGATTCGATTTCAATTTGTTGAATAAATTATATTTCAAACTATTTCCATTATTCAAGATTAACAAGACAAAGAGCTGTGTTGAGTTCCAATCAACGAGCAATGTCTCAATTTTTAAGCAAATAATTTTGTAAAACGGAACGCAACAAATTTGACGTTTAAAAAAAAGCAATACTTTAAGGAATAACCTTTGAATGTCGATTATATAATAAAATTATAATAACATAATAATTGCCAAACAAACATCGTAATTGTAATAAAAAATTTAGTACAATTTAAATATTTTTTTTACTTGGTTCAACTCTTTTCCTTTGGGGGATAATAATTTGGCAATATAAAGTAATATGCATTGTTCTCAGTTGGACGTATCCATTTTAGAGCTTTTGTTTACGACATAATGGCACTTTTCATGCATGGTCGCAAAGAGTAATAGAATCTTAACCTAAATATATGGAAATATATGAAAATATGATGTCAACCTACTTCAAGAGCTGAAGTCAAAGTCAAGAGGGTAAACGACTCGTTCCACCTCTTAGTGCTAGAATCACTCTAACTAGGTATTTTTGTAGGTACATACAGGAAATATATTATATTGAGAAATAATACAGACAGGCAATATAAAACTGAATACAGCTCAAATTTAAGAACGTAATGTTAAAAGGATTGTCATTATCTCGAAATTTCAACCAAAAATGACTAAAAAACATGTCGATTAGAATAACCTTTGGAACAGACAAACTTCACTTCTTAAATTTTTATATTATTTAATTTTACATATATTTTTTCATCGGACGAAACTACAGATCCTTTACTTGGTGAAATATTAAAATTTATATTACATATTTAAAATACTTAACACAGTATCTACTGCTAAAGCAGTCATTTTAATATAAAACTCAACGAAAAAGCAAAACGGTTTTAAAGTGCACCTCGACTTTTTGTGCATCAAAAACTATAGTTCCCCAAAATTTTCATTTTTATTGTAACAATGATCGCGGTAGTAGCATTTTAATTGCTTTCAAAAGTTCCTCTTTGTCCCGCCCAGCGATTGTGTAGGATAATATTGAATGCGTTTTTATGCTGCAGATATTACGTCTATTGTCGAGGTTTAAATCTATGCAAGAACACGACAGCGAAACGATTTCATTTATACAATATTTTTATATTGGAATGGAGTAGAGTTTGATATTAAAACCACGCTATAAGCTAAATATAATAATATTTATTCACGCTATAAGCTAAATATAATAATATTTATTAATTAAATGCATAATAATAATATACAAGTTAATATATTACTAAATTCATTACTGGATAATTTATTCTCTTTTTTTTTCACACACAGCAGGGTAGACAAGAAGTACGCAGTGTCATGACACTCCGTAGTCTACTTTCCACCGGATTCGAGACATTACAGATCGAACTAAACGCCGCGCTTTGTCTTAGTTGAAACTTATAACTATAATCTCATAAGTAAAGAGATTTCTAGAATGTTCGTTTCAGTTTGCGTTGCATGAGTAAGTATGACCTGAATCTGATAACATATTATATTTAGCTTCAACTTTCTTTAGATTTATTAGCTTTGTGCGCTTTTCTTAAAGGCCTTAGCAGCGCAGTAGTACAGCGTCCCACTTTAAAAGTTATGGGTTCAATATTCACTTGTGAGAATGAATATTATTATATCACTACTCTAATATGACAAAATCGCGGCGTTGAGTTTCACCACTCAACATGCGCAATGCCTCCAATTCCGGCGGAGAGCATTCAACAGAGTGTCTTGACATAAGTTTGTTTCTAACATCCCTACTATACTACATAAAGCGTGAATCTGTATGTTTTTCTTTACCTAAGTACACACAAAAGTAAACATCATTCCTTTGGTAGGAAATGATCCGACAACCACCGTATGTATATCTACTTAGATACGCTACAAGACTATAACGTAAATTAACATTTTCCCTATTTATTGTTTTCATTATTATTCGCTGTTTATAGTGTACATTTATTTCTTGTACTAATGTTGAAAATCAATAAAGGGAGCATCTGTTGCATGTTCTGTACAACAAGACTGCGTATTAATGAAGTAATACAATACAAGCTTCTGTTTGAATACAAACAAGCAGCAAAGCTATGTTTTGCAAAGAAAATGTAAGCATAGTACATATATGATATCATTTGTTTGCCTGTTATTGACAAGATGATCAGTTTTGATTGTCTTAATACAGTCTTAATGTGTAGGTAGAAAATGCCAACCTTTTCCCTCATAACGACAATGGCATGTAATGTGTGATCAAATGTTTTTCTTATATATTAAAATAATGTATGAGGCCGGTCGTGACGCAGTGTGACATTACCACTCGGGGGAGTTAGATTATATTTAAATTATTTTCACTTGCTCGCTCTGGTAAGATAAAGTGCAGCGTTGAGCTCCGCCACTCAAAACGCAATATTTCGAATTCGGCGGAAAGGAAAGTATGGAGTGACACTAGGTACTTTCTGTCTACCCTGTTCAGCGGGATAAAAGCGTGAGGTAAAAAAATAATGTATTAAATTTTACATAACAAAGTAAAGTATAGAACTAAAGATGCTACTGAGGTAACTTATATTTTGTGAACGGCGAAACTAGTAAACATAATAATCCGCATGGCGGGTAATGCAAAGGCAACTCAATGTTAAAACTCCACTATACGCTCAAAAATGAGACATGTCACATTTAGTGGCGAAACATAACGCTGCGTTGTTTCTTACCACAGTGGAGGAGAAATAAAAATAATCTAAAATTTAGAAACCACAATAGCTCTAAAAAGAATAATATTGAGCCGACTTACCTGGGAGGTAACCTCTCTATCACACACAAAAACTATTATATCATTAAAAGCTCAAAAACATCCATATAGATACAAAAACTCATAAACACCACTGACGAGACATCTACTTAGCGTAGCTACTTTGTTCTGTGTTGTTCACTTCCGCCTATTTCGCATAATGCGTGTTTAGTGGCGCACTTGTCTACGCGTCGAAATTACTACCTGGATAGTCAAAGTAAGTACGTTACTCACATACATCCTAAATGAAATCTGTTGTCGGGTTTACTGATTGCTTATTCATAAATTAATAAGTCACTATGCAAAAATGGTAATTAATGGAGTGGTATTATTTGATGTTACCATTTACTTTTAGATTCTGTTGGATTTGATGTAACAGTTTGTCTAATTCTTTTAATAAAGAATAGTAACTTTTTTAGCTTCACGCTTTTATCCCGGCTAACAGGGTGTAGAAATGTACCAGTGTCAAGGCGCACTATACTCCGCTTTCCGCTGAATTCGAGACACTGCGCGTCGAGTACGGAAGCGACGACGTGACGGAAGTCCAAGCCGCGCCTTGTCCTATCGGAGCGTGAACATAAAAATAATTTAAATATAAATATTCCGCCGAGTGGGAATTAAACCCACAACTGATCGCGTTTACAGCCTAACGCTGACCAACTGCACCACGAACGGCCATAGTAATAATATTCTGTAGAATTTGTTTTTTATTAGAGTTCAAAAAAGCATAATTTCACCTATTTCTAATTCCACAAAATTTTTGGAAAAGCTCGATTAATATTTTATATATACAATAATTTTAAGCACCTAACGTGAAATCGAAAACGTTACTTACATTATTTGTGGGTACCAAGAAACGCTAGGGTCAATGTCCAGACGCCTGCACGATACCCTCTTTCAATTCCGCAGTTGGGCAAAACCGTCCCGCGGCGCTCGTAAATAATGATTACACTATTAGTACCTCCCCAGCGGTACGTGAGTGACTTGGCTAATTTTCCAGACAATCGTGTAGGTATAACTAAAAACGTGGTCTGGTCAAACTAACAAGAATCTATAAAATAATAAGGTTTGTAAAGGTATAACATGACTATTATAACCTCCTATGAGTCCTTGTTTAAAACAAAAGTATAATCGTATAATATAAAATAATTTAAAGAAAAGGTACATGATCCTATAACACTATCATAATAATACCAAAGTCACTGACACAGTCCAAGGGATTAAAAAGAAGCAGTTGGTATTTGCACTAGAACCAAGGGCTGATCGCAAAAAGTCTAGGATCCTTTGTTTAATTTATTCCCTTCTTTTTAATCCCAATTCGCCATCTTACCTGTCCTCTGACTTCTCCTTCCTACCTATCCTCTCTTCATAATAAATCCTAGCGATCCCAGTCAAGCCTCGTACTCTCGATACCTTTATATACATCGGGATTCTTATCGAACTCATCCGCTGTCACAGGAGCCAGACTCTGGAACGACTTGCCTGAGTCCATTAGAAGAGATCCCTCACGTGAGGCGATCAAGCGCCAGGTGTAAGAATTTATCACATCTATTTCTTTAATATGATATATTATTTAGATGTGTTTATTTTAATTTATATATATATATATATATATATATATATATATTATGTGTGTGTGAGTGTGTGTGTATATGACTTTATATTATTTTTAATAGAAACATTATTGATTTTTTTGCACCTACACTATTATCCCACATGACAAGGTTGGTCGGTTGAAAATGCTTTTTAGGAGTAAGCCCGCCTTTTGTGGATATGCATGAAATTGTGAAATAAAGAATATATAAAAACCGACTTTAGCTGGGGTAAACGTGTTTTGGAATGGAGGCCGCGTCTTGGCAAGCCGTAGTGAACGAACACCCTCCAAGTAGTTGGGAGTGACAACATACGCAAAGTAGCCACAAGATTTTATTGATCATTGGATCGAACTTAGTGACGTGACATGGGAGAGGCCTATGTCGAGCAGTGGACGGAAAAGGGCCGAGTTGAAAACGTTTATTCAAAATAATGATCGCAAGAAACATCAATAGCAGGTAGGTATATACCTTTAAAAATTCTTAAAGATTTTGTACACTAACCTATAAATTCTAAACACTTAAATGACGTTCGAGTACCAAATCTGATAAACATTCAGTGGTATTAACTATGTATGTGGGTAGGTGCCATTTAAATCGTCCAGCGCTAAGACCGCCGCCAAGTTTCAGTACTTCCGTCGACGTCAAAATTAACGAGCTCAAGATAACTAAAAGTCTGGTGCTTGCTTTATGGCATTAGGTGACTCACTTAGGTGTATTTTACTGCGCTTTTTAACTCACATTTAGTATAATATTATCTATAATAATCACAACCTTAATTTACTAAAAATGAAGTCATACAAAGGAATAAGATATCCATTTGTGCCGTTTTTTTATGTAACCCAAAACTTATGAATATCTTGGTTCACGCTACAATTAATTACTTTACTAAAAATGTATTATCTACATAAGGCCGGTCGTGAAATAGTGAGGCAGCGTCTGACTGTAAAAGCGATAGGTCGTGGGTTCAATTCCAACTCGGGGAAATGATTATGTATATAATTATTTTCATTTCCTCATTGTGGTAAGATAACAAATTCGTTGGAAAGGTATAAGGAAATAATAAGGTTTTTTTTGGTAAACAAGACAACCCAGAATCATATACCACAAAGACAAAAACTATCAATGTCTATTCATTCCATATTATTATCATAAGTCAAGTATTTTCTTCTTAAAAAACAAAAAAAAACTACTGTAGATATATTTTAAAATTTATTAAATATATATACATAAACATTTGATGAACATATAATTAATGTATAAAAGTGTAAAAAAAATATAATATTTACATTGCAAATACTACAGCTACAAACAACTTAATTAATGTATACCTAGACTAAGCCTTTAGTTATCATTAAGAACACTCGCAGTAACAGATACCTATCACAAATCATGGTTTTCCAAATTATATATTTTAAGGGGTTTCCTGTCGAATTCCCAACAAAGTTTTGACGGTTTTCGCATTATAGCGAAATTATATCGACGTTTAATTGCTTAACTTTTGAATACTTTGACTGATTGATATTAAAAAAAAGTATTTTGTAATACATTTCAAAAGTTTTTTTTAAATAACTTTTTTAATTTAAATATAAGTATATTTAATTTAATTATTTTATTTATAATCAGACTTGATCATTATGTTTTTAACCTAACTAGACGTCCCGATAAGGCATTGCCTTAGCAACGTGTATGTCAAACACATGTTAGTATGTGTAACATTTATTCTATTAATTTAACATTTTATTATACATTATTTTTTTAAAAAAATATCAACATTATGCCCTCCCTCCAAATATAAATTATAAATGTGTAGAAAAGAGGACAAATTTTAATGAGATAACTTCTATATTTACTATTTTTAAAGTGTTATTCCACACTTATTACTTATTTATATTCGTTATTTAAAGTAAATAAATCAATAAAATTTTATATCAGACTAGATTCTCTTACGAAATCAAAAAGACATTGTTATAAAACGTATAGGTAGACAAGACGCTTTATGAAGGTTAGATGCACCTTGAAAATATCTGTATCCAAGCAAATCAGTAAGAAGATAAAAGAAATGGCTCAAAACTAAAAATAAACCAAAACCTTTTAAAATAGAAAATTCTTATAAACCACTTAAATATACTGAAAAATGAACGCTTTATGAATTAATAAAATTATTCCATGAATTACACAGTCATCACAATTGTGCAAATCGTTAACGATTGAAAAGATGCTCGTCACACCATGATTTCCCAAAGGATCGGTGATGAAGGACAACAAAAGGAGAGGGCAATTGATAAAAACTTGTACGTGTATATATATAATATCAAATTTTATATTTAATAATTATAGCAATAAGAATTGTCAGTTTACGCTTTATCTACCATAGGAGGGTAGTCAGATATAACCTAGTGTCAAGACTGACTGCTCTCCGTCCAAAATCAAGATATTGCTTATTGAGTGGCGACCTCAATGCTGCGCTTTGTTTAACTAATTGTTAATCTGAAACAACTCTACTGCGATACTCAATAGATTTCGATTGTAATATAAATCGATAACATTCATAGATTGTTCCATTTCCATGATAATTATTCGTCAAGGCTATTTTAGTAAATTCAAAATTTGTTGGATGCATTCGAAAACGGTAGAAATGTTAAGTAACTACAATACCTACGTATTAACATATATAAGTAGGCAAATCGTTTTTATAATGCAAAATTTTAAATTTTTGGAATTGTACCAAAACACTCTTGTGACGAAAATCGTTATAAGATAACTATTTATTTTTATATGACTAAAATCTATGAAATACGGAGTACGTAGTACATACCAATATTAAAGATTAAATGTAAATAAAAAAAATAATTAAAATATTTAAAGCAAACTTCGTGTACATATTTCAATATATTATAATTAAAATGAAAATTCATTATCAATAGAATTCGGCCTTTGAGAGCTTCGTCGATTACATTTTCCAATCATCGCGTGAACAGATGGCTGTTATATTACAAATTAGACAGTAAATATTAACAAAGTTCATTATATAAAGTCCATTATATATCTCTGATTTTTGCGATTTTTACACATTTTAAATGAAACTATTTTAAACACTTACAAAATTTGTAAAATGTTTGAAACGTAAGGTTTGTAAAAATGTATTTTTGAATAGCAAATTATACGCGATTAATCCGTTTAAAATAGTTAATTTTAAAAAGTTCATTATAGTTTTACAAGTTCTACTTTTGCCGCAGTAGTGAAGTAATTAAAAAGTATTGTTTAAAAAAAACATAAAAAAATTATAGTAATGAGATTCGAACAGTAATACACTCGTAAAAACAATAAAAATAGATCGGTTAGTGTGCTTGGATGGATGCATACCGGCAATATGAAATCGCGGCGTTAAGTTCCACCATATAAAACGTAATACCTCTAATAATACACTGCTTCCGCCTACAACATTATAAGCGAGTAACAAATGTGTTGCTAAAAACATACCAAGCTAACAAATGAGAATTAAAAATAAATTTAAACTGAAAATATTCGAAGGGTTTGTTGTAATTAATGAAAGAGGCCCAATCATTAATCTGTTATTCCATTGTGACTGGACACTTGGACACTTTCTGAGCATGACGAACGCGACGCCTAAACCGTGACATAATGTTTTACATCTGGATTAGTTTCATTGTGTAAAATATTGTTCGATATGGCAAAGATATTAAAATGAAGTAGCGACTGAATAATTTTGAAGACATATATTATTTAGTAGATTATTATATATTATTAACTAAGTATTTATTTATTAGATATAATAATGTAATGTTCATTATACATATATATTCATTTGAGGCCGGTCGTGGCGCAATGGTATAACGTCTGACTGTAAACGTGATCGGTTGTCGGTTCGATCCCCACTCGAGGGAGTGATTATATTTAAATTATTTTTACTTTACTTAAAAAATATTCATATATGCATTTACAATAATACATTTAAAGCTGCAAACACAATACAAAATTACAATCAAAATAAATGTAAAAATAAATAAAAAAGCCACTATACAAATACATCTTGTAGGTAGCACTGCCATAATATAGTAAGCAAGTAAGCAATTCCGGAAGATGGCCGTCATACCGTGATTTCCCCAGAGCACCGTAGTAGCTGGCAAAAATCGCACCGCACAAGCGTAACGACATATCGATAGCTGTTCCCGCCTATCATGTACGAGTGCGCGTAACGGATTTTCAAAATATTATTAAACATTTTGTATGACAGTTTTTTTTTCTGTGGCTAGTTCTACGTCATTTAAATAGAGGCTAGAGGCAAAAATATTGATATATTTTTTCAACTTCGTTCAATTTCAAAGGCTTTGAAAGGCAGTCGATTAAAAAAGTAGTTTTGAATATATCGTACACAACTCTATGAATATTTTTAGTTATGTTTTTTATCAAATAATTTAAGCCATTAAAGAAATGAAATTGTTATATTGTTATTTAGGATAAGAAAACATTCAAATGAAGGCGCGAGTTGGAATCCAGCTACGTTCTTATTTTATACGTTTTTTAGAAATTATTTTTAATTACTTACAAAAAAATTTTTGCTTCTTTTTAGCTTTTGATCACAGAACAAGATAATCGATAGAGAAAGCATCATCTCCTCTATGTATTTGTAGGTATATTATATTATTCATTTGTATGAGTCATATTGCAATGAGTAAACTTCGAATAACTTAGCATAACTGTATTACGATTTCAATAAATATAATTTTTATATTAAAAAAAGAACTAGATTAAATATCCCTACTCTGGAGTTCGGCACTCAACACACAATATAAAGGGAGGAAAGTGGAAGGCGAAGTGACTTGACACTAGATTCTCTCTGGCTATACTACAAATCTGAAAACAGGGGGAAACCGAACGAGTATAAATATTTAAAAAAAAATAATAGATGTAGGTACTCAACAAAGAAAACTCGATTTACAAGGAAAAATCAATTTTCACTTACACAACCACAACAGAGCTTCAACCACAGGTAAATTACAGCGAAGTCTTGCAACTTATCTGAGGGGTCGGTTACAGCAACGGATTTGATTTCAATACAAAATGAAAGATATAGAATAATTTCCGTATTAAAAAAATCATAAAATCTGAAGATCGGGCATTTAGAGGACAGACAGGAGGGCCTCATGATGTATGATCACAAATAACATTAATTATGATTACATAATTAATGTTATTTGTAAGTATATATTTGTAAGTAATACGCAAAAAATAGGTTATACGAATATTATGCGGATGAGATAGTGAGAATAGCATTCTCTTCTGTATGAATTGCATATATGTATGGGCATATGTTTCTAAGGCAACACGTACTTTACGGGTAAACGAGCCCAGTAAACTAATAAAGATGGAATTCCGAATTGATTACCCACTAGAAAAGTTCAGGAGGTTACAATATCTTGTAGGATATAGCTATATCTTGCAATAAACACAGAAACTGCTTTTTCGATAAAAAAAGACATAAAAATTCATTTTAAAAACAATTTTACTAAATAACATATTTAAGATTATACCAACACAGGAGGAACAACAAGTATGTAACGTCCTTAGGGACCGCGCGTAGATCTATCATAGTCCAACTTTCAGACTTTCAACTTTAGAAGTTTCTTCTAATGTCCGAATTTGACGATATCACTTTATATTTCGCGATGTTTACTTCTACTTTTATTATATTACTCACATGTTTTTCTTCTTACAAGAAACACCATTATGAAATGATAAGAAAAATCGTTTTCTACGCCTAAGTAACTGTACTTTTATAATTTTTACCTCGTACAAGCTTTTATTTAATGTCGTATTAAATTGACATTTGAAATTTGATTGAAATTTGTTTGGATCAAATCTTGCAAATCGACATTGACTCACGGATCAAGTGTCCGATTGAGTTGCATGACAATGCTGTATGCATTGCAATACACATAATCCTTATTGATAATTCCAAATGGTCGCCGCAGCAAAAAGGCGAATAACATATTCTGGTACAATCCAATACGAGTATCAAATAAACACAGAATCCAATATACTTAAAAAATAAACGTTAGTTTTTAAAATCGATTTTTTAATTAATAATTTCTTTTTTTATCTTACTACGCAGGGTACGGATAACCAATAATATTATACTCTCTATTCCATATATCGCTCGTTGAAACAAAATATATTAAATAGGATAACCTCTATTTTAAATACATCAAATAGAAAAATCGTTATAAATTGACATGTTTTAATATTTTACTATTTTCTACACTTACAATTAGAAAACATGTTTTTTTTAATTTATAAAAATTTGAACGCAGCGGGAATGGAACCCACGCCTTTTGAAACTTGTCCAAGCGCTCTGACCGCTAAGCCATGCGTTCTACTACCGGTTGAATCGAAATCAAAAAGTCAGAAAAAATTGTTTCAAAAACTTTTTATTTCGAATTCAAATAGTTTTGTACACGTTTGTTAAAATACACGTGTTTTATATAATTTTTTTTTGGAAATCAAATATTGAACTTTAAACAAAGGTTTGCTTGCATAAAGTGTAAATATGTATGAAATATATGTATATGTATGTATGTATATCTATATATATATATATATATATATATATATATATATATATATATATATATATTCACTTTGCGTTATTTTTTAGTAAATTAAAGAATCCATAGAAATATATAAATATTATTTTTGAAGTTACAATTCAGAGCAAATGTTTTTGTTGCAGAAAAAGCGTACAAAATTTCCTGTTTTCGTAAAACCTCGAAATAAATAATCGAATGAAACAACGAACAACAAAAAAATAAAAATTTTGTATACATAAATAAATGTTAATAATATACAACTTATATTAGGGGGGTATCGTGGCGCCGCGAGACATTATCCGAGTGTAAACGCGATTGGTTGTGGCTTCGATTCCCACTCGTTGAATGTGGAAATTTAAAAAATTAATGCAATATTCTGGACAAAGCAAGGCATTGAGTTTGCCACTTAGCATATAATGTCCGGGCGGAGAGCAATTAATGAACGTCTTGACTCTAGGTTGTCTCTTAGTAATCGGTTATGCGAGATAAAGCGCGAACCTCCTTCTTTTTTTTATAATTAAATCATAAGTCGTCTAAATCCATAAATATACTTGTTTAAGCCTTCTAGTAAATAATACGCGTTTTGCAATTTTCGCATTTAAATATGCAGGAGAAATTTATAAGACAAAATAAAGCAGTATATCGAAAACATTCGTATTTTATAAAATGAATATTTTTAATATTTACCTAATACTTGCACGTAATTGCACCGGTCGGTTCTATTTAAATAAAACGCGGAGTTGGGCTACGCATACAATGCAAGCAATGTTAAGCAGGTATACAATGCAAGCAAATGTTAATATAAATAATATAAAAATATCTTTAGTATCAGTACAAGGTTTTAAGCATAAATAATTACACGTATTTTGATGAATAATTTAATTTACAAGACGTCTTTATAACATGTATGTATAATACGCCCCTAAGCCCTCAGCTATGGCAGTAATACGCCTAAATAAAAGCTATATTCGCATGTAATTTGCAGATTCCTTATTAAATTCAACATAGCCATAAATTAGCAAATGTTGTCGCCTCAAGGCGCCTAATGAAAATATATTAGGGCAAGAAATAAAGATAAGGTGCGCATGGAAAATTTCAAGTGTCAAGCGCCTTTCTCTCTCGTTCTTGAATATTTAAAAGTAACAAATAAATTTTACGTTGTACGTAGGTACCACTCGTAAAAGTACCTCGGAATTTATTGTCGAACAAGGCTATTAAAGCTCACTTCAAAAATATATACAGCAAGAGTGCCATTTGCAATAATTAAATAGTAAAAATATTTAAAAGAAAACTTTTTTAAATATTTTTTTTATCCTGCATAGCAGAGTAGACAGAAAGTACCTAGTGTCAAGACATTCTGTACTTTGAGTTCCTTTGAATTTGAGACATTGCGTGTTGAGTGGTGAAATTCAACGCCGCACTTTGTCTTACCAGAACGAGGAAGTGTAAATTTAAATATACGCTCTCCTGAGTGGGAATCGAACCCAAAATCGATATCGTTTACAGTCAGACGGTCCCACTTCTCCACGACCGGCCTCAAAATAATTAAATATTTGCTACACTCTATTCAATTCGAGACAAAGCATGTTATGTGGCGGAACTCAACACCACGCTCTGTCATACCAGAGCGAAGAAATGGAAATAATTAAATAATGTCGAAGTCACAAGCAATCGTATTTACATGTAATAAAAACATTTCTAGAAAACTTATATATACAGAACGTCGTAAATTAAAATAAACACAAAAAATTATTCATTTTTGATTTAGTAGTAAAAATAACATTATTAATTTAATAATATTATAAAGGTAACTATACAAAAGCAGAAATACTTCTTTAGTATATACCTTTTTATTGAAAATGTATTTCTTAAATTATAAAGTTTCTAAATCAATATTTTTCAAGTTAAACACTTTGTCAGTTTAACGAAGGCGGTAGAGCTTGTCACTGGATATGACGAAGGCAACACTGAAACTTTAACCCCGGCTGGCTACATTTTTATGCCGTTAACTTTATGTAATAAATCATAATTTTTAGAAGTTAAAAATATTTATATTAACATTTCTAAATAATTTTGACACGTTTGAAAATAATTACACACATTTAAAAAATATAACTGAAAATTTCAAAAGTCTATACTAAAACTTTGAATAATATAAAAGTCGCTTGCGATTTTACGAAAGCTTTTAAGAATACTTTTATATAAAAGGATTGTACCAAAGTCCAAGCTGTAAAGTTACAAAGATATTTAAGGAGGAAATAATTTGTAGAGCGCCAACTCGACTTTGAATTGGCTTCGTTTGAAAAAGTCATGACCACTTCCCTGTTATGATGTATGCATGTATGTATCTAATGGTGTGAAATAATGAATGCTACAAAGAATCATATTTTATGTTCCGTAGAAACTATAAAATTGAATAATTTAAAAGTGGTAAAGTACGATACACTAAGTTATTTATCATCTCACATAATTATGTACACGAAGTGAATCTGTTAGTACATAACTATTGTCAATTTTTTCTTCTAGGCTTTACGTCAAACTCTGTATTCGTAGTCGATGAAAATACACTAGTATTGTAATGATAACATTTGTTTTATGCAATTTCGATTGTAAAACTAAAAATTAATTGTGTTGTCCCTATACAAATCTTAAAATAGTCCACTTTGCGAGCAAAAAACCAAAGAATTTTATATATTGATATAAAAAATTCTAAAATAAATCACTAAAGTAACTAAATAAAAGTTCATTATTAATTGCCTTTTCTGTACAAAAAGATTTTATTGCCACTAAAGATAGTTAATCACACAGACTTGATAAAGACAAAGCGAGAAGTTAGCTTCCGCAACCGAGCTAATGCAAAGTGTTACTGAAGTACGGAATCACGGTACCTTTAGATCTTTATTTACTGAAGTGAACTGAAATTAAATGTGTATAACTCTTTTTTATTATTAATAGACAAGAATTGAGTCATCGTGATGCAGTAAAATTACGGCTGACTGTAAACGTGAATAGTGGTGAGTTCGATTCCAACTTGGCGAAATGATTACATTTGAAATTTATATTCATTTCTCCGCATTGGTAAAATAAAAAGTGGCGTGGAGCTCCGCCACTCAACACCTAATGAAGTAAAGGTAAAAAAACAAGACTTGAATAATATTCACGGCTAATAAAACGACTACTATGAAACTTAAGAAATACAAAGATATATTCTATATAAAAGATATTGTGACAACAATAAATAATGAAAATAGTTCTTTATACTTAAAGACTGCGAGAAAATATCCTTATATCTAGATTTTGTATCGTAAAAAACAGGACATGAGATTATAGAGATAATCATACTAAACAGATTTTTAATATTTTAAAATAAGCAATATTATTTTGTAATAAATAGCGGGATGAAAACAAAGTACGGCGTTGAGCTAAAAAAAAAGGGTTATCAAAGTCAGTTCATTTATTGCTTACACCTCGATTCCGAGACATTGAGTATTAACTGTAAGTTTTCTTATCAGAGTGGAAAAATGAAAATAATTGCCCCGAGTCGGAATCGAACACACAACGAATCGCGTTTAAAATCAGACGTTGTCCTAAGCAATCACGATGTTCTGGATTCTAAAAATTTGCATCGCATGCAAAATTTAACACCAACACGAACAAGGAAAGGACGATAAAGTTACTTAAAAATGCATAATACCTCTCCCGCAACACTCGTGCACCGCTTAATAAGGGAGTGGCACAACGAGTTATCGTCTCGATAAAATTCTAGAACAATAGAGCTCATAAATAATAGAGGAATTAGTTTAATTTAACGCTGGATAATATGCAAATCGCTACGATTAATAATGTGTCGGTAGAGAGTATCCCAATGGTATTGTTTGTTCTAAAACTGTCATATGTTTGTACACAACAATTACTTTACATACAATACCGGTCAAAAGTTTGAGACCACTAATAAAAAGTTTTATCAGTAAATATTTTTGAATTTATTAGTGATAAATAATAATCTGCACACCTGCATATTCTATTGTTCGTTTAGATTGCCTAAAAGTTTATTCTTTTGTATAGAAACCAATTAAAGGGCAATAAACAGGCATTGTATTGTCAAATGTTTATTACCTCATTACTGCAACTGGCGCTTCTATTTTTTTTACATCAACTTACAATACATTTGTTCTAAATTCTCAAAATATGTTTAATTATTGCCTTGCATTGTCGGTCATTTATGAATATATATAGTAGTCTGATTTTGTGGTTACTGCAGTCAAGACATGTCTAAAATTGGAAAACTTTCGGAAATTAGTGTTGAAACGCGATCTGCCATCGTTGTTCTCCACAACGAAGGCAAAGCTGAACGTCAGGCAGCGAGTCAACTCAAGTTATCGTAGACTTGTGCTCATCGCACTATTGTGCGCTGCAGGCAAACCGCCAGTAATCAAGATCGTCCGCGCTCTGGAAGACCAACTTCTAGTGAATATAAATTTATTGTGGTGACCAGCAAGCGGAATAGACGTGTCAGACGTCCAGATTCTGTAGAAGTCAACAAATCACAGGAAAAACCAGTATCAGAGGCTACAGAGCAGAGACGATTGCAAAACTCCAAGTTGTTTGAAAGTCTTGCTGTGAGTAAGTCTGTGTTAAAACCACAGAATAAAAATAAACTAATGCAATGGGCCCTAACCCATCGAGACTGGACCGAAGAAGACTTCAGAAAAGTGCTTTAGTGACGGACCAAAATTTGAAGTATTCTGTTCAAAAAGGAGAATTTTCATCCGACACACCGCCGAAGAAAAGATGATGCCGCAGTGTGTAGTGCCGACTGTCAAGCATGGTAGTTGATCAGTTATGGTCTGGGGTTGTTTCTCTGGCTATGAGATTGGAATTGTACCAGTCTGGCCAAGGTAGACGTAATCCTGCACAACCTCGAGGGCGGTGCCGATTACTAAGCCTTAGCTTGTATTGTATTCTCGTATTAACCGCATATCTGGCAGACCACAAGTAAATAAATCACCATAATATCCAAATATTTATTATTAATATTTGCAAATATATATAATTTAATTTACGTGACGTAGAAGTGTAAATAGAACTGAAAACGATTTCAGATAACATATTTTCAGTAACAATTGCATGAACACTAAAAGTGTACGTAGTCTAAGCCATTGTATTAATACCGCTTAAGCGCTATATAAAAGTATCTATAATAATAAATTCACCTATATTTATTTGTTTACAGAAACAAATCCTCCATGACAAGTATTCCCGCAAGAATTAAAACTTACAATTTACAGAAACTCCGGTACAAAAGTCGTTTCAACTTTTAATATGCTTAACGACTCTTGAGACCCGATACAAAGGAGACATTGTTAAAGTATACAAGAATGCGATCTTATTTATATAAAAATATTGAGGTGTTAATCTTTTAAGTGAAAATCGATAATGTTATTCGTATTTTTAGAAAGTAATTTATTACTAATTACTAATAAAAAGTAATTTATTATTTAGTAATTTATTAATTTTAAACTTTTTCCTTTAGGAAAAAGTTTAAAATTAAAAGTTACATATCTATACAAAGAAACAAAATAGAAGTGTTTGTTTGTTTGTAATTTAATATTTTTTTTACTAAATACGTGGAATATGTTCTGTGTTATATATACAGTACATATTCAAAAATGTTTTTTTAACATATTCATCTGTCTGCTTGTTTAGGCTAAGCCCTGGTAAGACTGGGCCAAATTTAAAAGAACTTTTACTGGTTGATAGCTAAAGTATTAAACAGTAACTTAGGCTGCTTTTAACTTTAAAATATAAAAATGAAATGAATACAGAAATGATAAATTCTCAGAAGGCACATATGCGGGCCCAGCAGGTTTAAATATACAAAACTATATTATTCACTTAATAAAATATTACTATAGTTACCGGTGACGCGTTTACAATGCATTGCCTTAGCAACGTGTATGTCACTCTATATTTAAACGTGTACGTCAAACACATGGTAGCGTGTGTTAGACTTATTTTATTAACATAATGTACCTTTTTTTGTGTTATTTAAAAAAAATATCATTCATCAGTATCATTCATCTCCATATAAACCGTAACTGTGCCAAATTTCATATTCCTCTGGCCGCGTGGATTTTGTTAAAAAAAAGATTCAACAATTTTGCATCGCGTATTCATATATAGATTATTATTAACATTTACCAAAAAGAATAAAATGCGTGAAAACACCTCATAATTTTCAAAAGCTGAAAATAGTTAAATCTGTACATAAAAATACAATATTTATAGACGACCTATTGCAAATTTATATCTTAATTTAGTGTAATCTGAAGGACGATTGGGAAATTATATTATACGATTATATTATACGATTGACTAATGGTAAACCGACGGCTGCTAATAACAGATGTTATATAAGTTATTAGCTGTAAACCACATACTGTTTGTCATCTTGCATTAGGGCATTATATGTACATACAAATATGTGTAATTATGACATTACTCAATTAATATCTAGTTTTGAAACCGTAAAAAGAATGAAAAGAGAAACAATACTTCAAGCTCGGTTTTTTTTATACTAACGATATACATACTATATGATAAATTCTTTCAAAAGGTTTATTAAATCCAAGCATCTAACTACCACAATATGTATCCAAGTTCCAATATTATTGTATAACCATATAAAAAAAGCTAAAAATAGCACATTAGTCAGTGACAACCAAATGTCAAGAAACTCCGTTGACTGTTGCGTTGACAGGCCGAAATCGAAATATTATATGTTGATTTGGCGAACTGAGCGACAAGCTTTGTCTTATCAGAGCAAAGAAATGTACTGCACCACGATAGTCTCACCTCCATAAACATATTATTTCATATAGATTATAAATACGAATACAAAAACGCACATCCATACATATTTTAATACACGAACACACACAACTTCAAATACCGGATATTTCGAGAGCCATATTTTCATAACAAGCCCGTGCCAGTGACAGTAAAGTGATATAATATGTCAGGGTATGAAATGAAATCTATGTGACGAGGCTATGTGACAGACGTTCGGTAATAAAGTTACGCCATGCATACAAATGTAACTGGCGTTTGGTGTTCGACAATTATTGCGTACAAAATTATGTTGATTAATTATATGTGCCCATTTGTAGCGCTTGGTCCGATACAAATTTCAATTAGGCGAATTTATATTCTAGTTTATTTCCTTATTTGCGAATGGAAAGATTAAAAAAAATAAAATGTAATATTTAAGATTAATATTACAAATAATCTATTTAATTTGGTACTGATTTATTCATGTTACTTCTAGGTATTGAACGTCTAAGTGAGTAATGTGTAACTGACTGAAGGCCATCGTAGCAAAGTGGTGCTATACGACTTTTAACAAGATGAATGGAAGACAGATTTTACACTTAAAGAAAATATATATATTTTCTATTTTATATAAATATTTATAAAATAAGACTAATCGCGCCGCTGGATTCAACTCAACACGCAATTAGGAGGAAAAAGCCCAGTTTCCTAATACTGCGATAAAAAGGGTGAAGCGAAGAGTGTAATAACAGCGAGTGTAATAATTATAAGTTATACATATGTAGTTTATTATACAAATAATATAATTATAATAATGATACAAGGAACCCGGTGTTGAGCTCCGACACTCAACACGTAATTTTGGCAGAAAGCGAAGGACAGAGTATTTGAACACTGCAGAAAGAAAAATAAAATTATATAAAAAAATATTCTATTTATATAAACTACACCGAAAATATATTAAAATAATATATATTATTAAAAACTGCTTTACAAAACACGTACTTGTCGTGCCTTACACAGACGTATAAATAAATCATCGAGTTTGGCGCTGTGTGTATATCCTTTTTAACAAGGTAGTTAGCATGTCATTAGCTAATCCAATCGACAATTTAGAGTTCCAGCATGATATCCTGGTTTTAGACGTTTTGTTTAAATATTTACAAAGTAGCGGGCTTTCCTAATGTAGATAATAATAAATATATATGGAGTAGATGGTTAAAGTAAGTTATAAATAAAATAAAAACTTTTACAACTTGCCGTCATAACCAAAACTTCGTGCGACTGTAAACGCTTTTGATTGTGGGTTCGATTTCCGATCAGGGTATGGTTGTACTTTAATTACTCCCATTAAGACAAAAAAGAATAATTTGACGCTTGGTCCTTTCTGGCTACCTTGCAATACAATAAAACTTTACATAATTACAAAAAAATTTAAACAATAATCTTTTGACAAATTCTCCTTAGTTGTATGACCTATAAAAAGATGAATTACTATAAACTAAAAAATACAAAACGGAAGAAAGAAGATATCATTAAAATGTAAAAAGTAACAGAAACCTAAGAAATATCTTACAATATCTTTGTTCAGTAATGTATGAATAATATATATATATATATATATATATATATATATATATATATATATATATATATATATATATATAACATATCTGTACAAAGAAATATATATATATATATTAAATTGTAATAATACATAGATCGTCTAGTACACAATTAACAATACAAATAACACAAAAAAAACATAATTTTCAGAAGAAATTGAATTAATAAAATAAAAAATACCATTTAAATATAATACGCATACATGTTTTTTATAATAGAAACACTAAATATTTAATCTATAATAAAAAAACACAAGAACAAAAAAGTTTCATCAGAAAAAACTTACCTTACTTTCTTACCTTTAATATTTACCTTCAATCTGGTCCCTATGGAAACGGTGGAGGAAAGAAGAATAATATAAAAAAAATCGTTTTCCATTACTCCAAAGGTATTCACGAGGGCACCAGAAGAAATAAAATGCATTCCAAGATGCGTCAAAGCAACGTTGCCGCATCGGCGGACGGGAGCAACAAAACACAAAGGAAAGTAGTGGAAAAGATTGGCTGAATCAGATAGCTGGTGGACTTCTTTCTCTAAGATGAATATCGAATCGCTTACTATATTTTTAAATTTTCTTCAATTGTGACTATAAGTATATATGTTTAAACGTTTATTATTTTAATCATAAACTCTGAATTGTATATTAAGAATTTGAATTGTAATCAATTGTCACTAATATTAATAATGTTTTCGCAAATTAAAACATAGATAGAAAGCACACAACATTTAAAAAGCGGTTTTTTAGACTTCGTTATGGTAATAACAATGCACAATATTACTATGGCTCCAGTGTAAAAGTCAAACTTAAAAATTTAAAATGCTAGGGCATCCTGGCACACTGGGACAACGTCTTGACTGTGAAAACGATAGTGATGGTTTGATTTCCACTCGGTAGAATGAATATATTTCAATAATTTTCATTTCCCCGCTCTGGTAAGATAGAACACACAACAGATCTCGAATTCGGGCGGAAAGCAGAAAACAGAGTGTTCTGAACGAGTACCCTCTGCCGATATAACTTTAAGCAAAAAAAATGAACTACATGAAGTATTAAATGAAAGTGATAGTGTACAATAGAATATTAATATTATATCTGGTCGTCTTTGTTGTGAAAGCACTAAAATTCACACTGAAGTTAGTTTAGAGAAACACACGAGACACAACACAAATTACTGCTAGTTTCAAGCATTTAAGCTTCCACAGTCATATTGCCAACATTAATTTAAAACACAAACTGCTAGAGTAATCCAGCTCTGGGGAGAACTATGGAAAGTTGGAAACTTTCATTAGAGTGGCTATTACGGGTAGGTGCTTTTATATCCCTGGTCGGTATTGACGCCTGGATTTATGGCCACGATACAATTTATAGAGGACACGGCAAGGAATGCGAGGTAATGGTGATATACAAGTTTAGGAGATAGTTACAAATACTTACAATTGCTTTTTCTTTTGATACACCTGATGCTATTCTACCATTTGGGGTATAGATCTTTATACAAGTAGAAAACTTATATAGCTTTTATTCAAGTAAACAGGGTTTAATATACTTACGTATTTAATGATGTTTATATTTTTGGTGACCCGTTTTCCAATTCTTATAGATATATAGATAAATAAATTATTTAAGTATACTCAAAATAAATTATGAATTAGATAAAAATGAATTAAATCTTATTAGTACTTATTCAAAGGTATTTATTTATAATAAAAAAAATATTAAATTAAAATAAAGAGCCTACAGCTAACAACAAGTGTCATTTGATATACTACTTAGTATATGTAGTAAAAAATATTCAACAAACAACAAAAAAATGAGTACTTGAGACAATTTATAAAATAAATAGATTATAAAATCCATTATACAATACTCAATTGATAGGAATCTTATATAGGGGCAATATTGTGAGTTCCCAAGTGAGTCGGACCGCGACGATAGGTCTCTTCAAATCGCATTTCCTACATCTAAAGGCGATATCGCTAAAGGATGTCACACGAACTCGAGTTCGGAATTAAAAATTAAACTCTGTTCGTGCAGTTCTTACGTCAATGAAAGAATTTTATTGATTTCTTTTAATATAGATATACATGTTTATATTTTTTGTGTCTTTAGATTATTTGAATAGATAATTCTTCTTGATATCATTCCCAGAGTATAGCCAAGATCTGCCTTCTTACTTCACCTTCTTTTGTTTGCACAGTTTTACACAGAGGGTCAAATATTGCAAGCAGAAATACAATTTTACAGTTCAAGTAAATAATGATAACATTAAAAAGCAATCATTACTTACTTGAATTGTCTTGGTAATCGGTAAGTTTTTTTTTAGTAGGCACAGATATCCTAGGATTAAAACCGAGAAATGGCATGTTAAGAGATGAGTTTAGTGTATGTAGCCTATTTAAAAAATAAACGAAATAAAATAACTAAGTATTACATACTTATTTAATACCAGTATGTTTATATCAAAGAGAAACCTTCATAAAAGTTCACTTCGAGAAACAGAAATAACAACAATAACTAATAATCAGCAAACTATTTGTATGTAAATCAGTTGACGAGGCTCATTAAAGGCAGTGTCAAAGAGAGATTATAAATGCAATTGTAGAAATCTAAATGCGCCATTGCACAAACGCTACAGTAATCCTCTTGTGGATTGGTTTAGATTAATTATAAAATATATATTAACATTAAAAATTCTTATCCATCATTAGTAAGAGTTAAACTATCATGGCACACTCGAGAACTGTACCTGTACACCTGATAAATGTGGATTCAATAACTTCTTGGTGTAAAGTTTATTTATATATAAATCATTTCAAATTTTGATCGATAACTGTTTCACTACATATTGGAACAATGCCTGATTTGTAAGCGAAAATGGTAGTGTGTGCGTTTATTTTAGTTTCTTTCGTTTTGGTAATATAAAGCGCGGCGTTGAGTTCCGACATTCAACATGTAATGTCTCGAATCTAGGCGACCCCGCAATACGTGCAAATGACACGAGTGTACCTCATATATTTTTACTAATGGGGTTTTCAAAACTGAATAAATGTACTTTCAAATAAGTTAATTACAATAAGATAACAAAAATATAAGTAATTCTTTGAATTCAAACGTAATATTTAATTGGGACAAATCGTATCAAAAAACGTTTTGTGAAAAATATATAAATCGCCCGATTCTATTTGTAAAGTTAAATGATTCATGCGCGAGCAAACAAGCTTCCAATATGAATGTAAATATTAGAACGGATAACTGTATTATCACAACATCGTCGAAAAAGGATCAGTATAATTTAACTTTGCATATTGTAAAAATTATAGCAGCTTCACGTTTTATCCCGCTTAGTAGGTAGGGACAGTGAACCTATTGTTAAGACACTCCGTTTGCAGTTTTGCGACCGAATTCAATGCATTCCATACAAAGTAAAAGAATTCAACGCCCGTTACCGTAGCTTTTCGCCACAAATATAATATTGCTAAAGCGCGTGTCGCCAAAATGTCAAAATAATTGAGTCAATTAATTAAATAAGAAACAGGAAACTATAACATTTAAGATAAAAAATATATTTCTTTTTGAATATCTGTAATAACGCACATTGAAGATGTAAGGCGGGACCATTGATGTTTAGCTAAGTTGGTTTTCTTACCGAAAAATCGGGGCTGACTTCTGAATAATATTAATACTACTATGTGGTTATATAAACAAGTTTAGAAACGAATTTAAAGGAATACTGTTTAAATTATTCACAATAATCTGATAACTCCGCCAAGGACATCATGATATCCGCATCAAGTGAGAAAATTTTCAAGGAAATGCGACGGGAAGGTAATAAACACCGGAAAAACTAGCAAACTGATAAAAAATAAGTGTCATTTTCTCCTTTCAAAACTAAAAAGGAGAGTTAAACCGCCCAATCCAAAACTTCGGCACACTGCTACACATACATACATTACCGCTGTCACACATAAGTGTACGATGTCATGTATTCACAAATCGGATTACGAATGTTATCTTTAGGTAAGCTCAAAGCTTTTTTGTACTTCAAGAAGTCAACGAAATAACAATACACATTATATACAAAGTTATTTTCATAATTTAAACAAAGTAACTTCTTAAAATAATACAAGTAGTTCTTATAGGAGCTTCACTTTCCGGTACCAGTAAGAATTATTATTGGTCAATTTTTAATTTAAATTAATTTAATTTTTTTATAGGACAGGTAAGGCAAACGAGCGTGTGGGTAACGTGATGGTAAGTGATCACGGCCCTGTGTAACATCAGGGGAGCAACAGAAGCGTTGCCAGCCTTTAAAATTACAAATAAACATAAGCAATTTATCTGTGAGACATAATTTAGTTCTTATGCCATAAACCTTTATATTGGAAGTAATAAATCCCATAAATTATATAAGACAGAAATAATTTGTAGCTACCCTATCTAGACCTATATAGGATTAGTTGAACAGAGCGGTGCCCAAGGGGGCTTAAACTAGTGCTGTGTTTGAAATTGCTCTCCCTCTTTGTGTACATCTTAAAACATTATGTAATGGATTGTAGAAACCAGATTCAATAACTGTATTTAGGAATTGTCTCTTTTACGTATAAATCGTAGCGGAGTGGGATATCAGTCTGGAAACGCGATTGGTTGTGTGTTAGATTCCCACTCGGGGAAATGATTGAATTTAAACTTTATTTTCATATCTCCGCTCTGGTAAGACAAAGTGCAACGTGGAGTTCGTCATCCAGCACGCAGTAACTTGATTTCAGGCGGAAAGCAATCAACGGAGCATCTTGGCACTAGGTTGTCTCTGACTGATCTGCTGTGCGGGATAAAGCGTGAAACTGTTATAAATACTTTATTTTTTAATGTTATTATTTTTCGTCATACTTCATAATCTTGCTTACAACTTGAAAGCCACAAAAAAGTTTTATTCATGTCTAAAATAAATATCATAAATATGTCAGAATATCCAACATAAAACTTCCATCTATAAAAATGCAGACAGCAATTTCAAACCCTTCAGACGCAACAAAGGACGCATCAGCTCTTCAGATGCAGATTCTGTGTAAATAAAAAGATCCATAAGTAAACAATCTATGTTCGAGTTGAAAGCGATTTTATATGAGAAGTTAGACGGTTCCATGCTTTTGACGATTGCTTAAGTTGAAGAGTGAAAAGTTTTCAATAGATCCTTGCTTAGAGCAATGATACTTGCACTACAATCGATATGTTATACAAACAGCGTAGCGGTTCATCGAATACGTAAATGTGAAAACTTTTATTCAAGTACATTTGTATTTTTATAAATAGTTTTATATTAAAAAATACAATTATTCAATACGAGTTCGTTATTCCCATATGTGTATACACACACACACACATATATATATATATATATATATATATATATATATATATGTGTTGTGTGTTGTTAGAAAACTTTTTCATATAGTTTTCCAATTATTTTGAACATACAATTGTTACACTAGTTTAAGTTGCATACGTTTAACTTGCCATATTATATAAAATTCTATCTTCCGTAATATAAAGCGTTAAATCCTATTTTTTTCATACCGTAATATCGGCATGTAGATACCGCATACCCAGGGTATATACATGCCGATATTCAGATGTACTCGCCCAATAGTTCCCGTTTTGTCTTGTTTGTTAGTCACTAGTAACTAAAGCTACTAGCAATATAGATAACAATTAAAATTAGAAAAACGGCAAAAACATAAATGCCTGAAACTAGTTCTTTTAAAAAATTTACAAAAAATATTTTAGCTTTAGTATAAATAATCTAAATTAATAAACGCTTTTATTCTTTTCACCTTAAACATAAAGCAAGATAAAAATGTACTTAAACATTTACATTTATAATTAAGCGAGTCTGTTAATTCCTTGAGGGACGCATTAATGTAATTTTCTTTATAAGATTTTTTTATCCGTAAAGTAATACTTTTTTTCAACTTCACGCTTTATCCCGCATAACGGGGTAGCAGTAGAGACAACATTTTGTCGAGACATTCCGCCCGAAATCGAGACAATGAGACATTGTGTGGAATGGCGAACTCGACTTCGCCATGGCAAAGATAATAAATATAAATTTTAATATAGTCATTCCTCCAAGTAGCAATCGAACCCACAATCACCCACAATCAATCGAACGATATACTGCGCCATAACGGTTTCTAACAATAGTACTTACCTATACAAAATATTAAACACTATTAATTTACGGACACATGCACATGATATTACGTGAAACTGTTTATAAAATCACAGAAATTTAGGCAACGCAACGGGTAAAAACATAAAGGAATTTCCTTTGACTGTTCATCTTGCATTCTTATAAAAGACGGCACGACTACGGCCTTCAACGTAGATTTTAATTACGGGTCGGGTCGACAGTAACTAACATAAATTACCATCAGTAACTCACACTGACATTGATCAGCTCTCGCTAACCCACTTAAAACCAATAACCGAACAAAACAAAAGGGGTTAGCAGCGGCGTTTTGTTAACAAATCTAACCAAAGCAGATCCTAAAACGTTATTAGCTGTAAAATGACTTCCAATTCCAGCAGAAACAAATAAATTCGGGAAATACAATTCGTCTTCAGGGTTCGTAACCCGTAGAGGGTGAAATTTATGAGCAACGTAAACCACGTCCAGCGATTCGTAAAGAAATTTTGAATCGTAGCAGTAGCATGTGTTTGGTTTGTAACTAAGTTAAGAGGGAACTTTCAGTTGCGCCATTTGCCAGGTACAAACGAGGGAGGTAATGGAACGAACAAACGAGAGTTACAGACGGAAAAGGCATAGTACGTCACATTACATATATATATATTTCTTTTTCTATGCTGAACTAGTGGTTTAGGAAATAAGGAATATCATAATAAACAATTTGGAAAAGTCGGTGGTGACGCACTATGACAGCGCCTGACTCTAACGCGATCGGTTGTGGGTTCAATCTTCATTTCTTCGCTCTGGTAAGACAAAGCTCGGTGTTGAGTGTCAGCACTTAGCATGTCTCAAAGTCGCCGGAATGAGCAACACCGAGTGTCTTTACATGAGGTACTTCCTGTCTATGCGGGATAAAAACGTGAGGCTAAAATAAGAAATAAAATAATTAATTTTGCTTTATACAAAAATGACAAAGTGCATTTCATTTGAAGTAAGAAAAAAAACATAACCTTATATTTTCAGAACAAAGAAAAACCTTTATTTCGTCAACTTTGTTAATGCAAACAATTTGGAATAAACAATATGTTACGTACAATCCGAAAACGGATAAAAGGATTAATACATGAAATACGTATAACGTATGGCGTTATTTTAAAGCACCTATTATCTACATACATGTTTTGCAGGATTTACAGGAGATCAAACATTCGCGCCGCTTTTTATATAAACCAGTCGAGTGATAAGTCTGAAAGGGTGCTTTTATCCCTTTTTATAGGCTCTCCTCTCCGAAAATTATAGCGACGTCTATAACGCGTGTACGAAAACAAGTGATGTTTCAAAAACTCACATTGTCCTTTTTTGAGGTAAACAATATATTTATAGAAAAGCTTTTTTTCATGAACTTAAGTTGAATATTTTACAATAGACACAAAGTTTGTTCTGATAAAACAATGCATGCCACTAATTATTCTAACAAAATCAATTCTTACTCGACTATGTTCTCTTACTTTAGGAAATGCATAAAATACTTCAAGGTAATTATTAAGTAAGCAGATATTCATATTTACTATTTTTAAAGTGTTATTCCACACTTAGGATTAGAAAACATTTTTGAAAAAACGTATAAAGATTTGAACGCAGCAGAATTCGAACCCGCGCCTCTTGAACAGTATCCAAGAAGCGCAGATTCAAATCCCGCTGCGTCCAAACTTTTACACATTTTTTTTTTTCAAAAATATTTATCAGATATTCCTTTGAAATTTATAAACGGTTAAAAATAAATATAATAAAACATTTTAACAAACAGTTTCAACCCAATGTTATAGGCACAAATAATAAAAAAAACCATGACACAAAGAATAAATAAAAAGCGTGCCTAATAAATTGGAAATAATAATGTTGTCATAAAAGCAACGAGTTATTCTAAAAATTGTTCGACTAGATCACAAGCACTTCACACTAGAGCGGTTATTTGATGGAAATATCACGCGAGTCGTCGCCGGCAGCGTCAGTCGGTTACCGGTAAACCGGATTATATTTCGTATTTTTATCCGCATTTCTCATCACCACATAAAATGACATTGACAATTCCTCATACAACGAGGTTTAAGTCGATTTTTAAATATATCCACAACACAAACATCGTATATGATCGATTATTTTTAAAAAAATATTAATACTACTTTTAACTTATAATTTGCAATCTTTATGGAAATTAATTTGTAATATTTATTTCTTTATATGTAATTATAAATCTTTGAATAAAATCCTTGTATCAAACCGAATATAATATTCAAGTAATTTATAAGGTGTATTCTTGCCTAACGTTCATTATAACACGCAAAAATATAAATAGAATACATTGATATCTTATTTTCAACAGTTATTAAAGAAAATTGAATGTACATATTATTAGAGCAGGATAGGACACATCTATTAACGCAATAATTTCAAATTCAGATCACAACTTAGTTTCAGGTATTAAGGCGAAGGAAATAATGAATTTACATGAGCGTCTAAAAGTTAGCGTCGCAGTGACACACTCGGCTGATTTATTACATGCCTTATAAGATTTGGGGACACGTTTCGCCTTAATTAGAACCTTAAGATGAACACTAGGTAGATAATACTGTGCGCCTCTAAAACTTGGAAACTACTTTTGTTGAATTAAATTAGTAAAAAACTTTAGAACTGAATTCGCTACGTCGAATTCAGTGATTATTCTCTTTTAAAATTCTAATAGACTGTTTTAACAAATTTATTTCCACTACTCAACATGGAGCCTCGAATTCGGCGGGAAGCGGAGTACGGAATATCTTGGCACTGGGTACTTCTTGTCTACCCTGATATACGGTACAATAGGATGAATTAACAAAAAGAAATAAATTTAGTGTATATATTGACACTCGAAAACACTGTATCAATGATATTGGAGAAAGGTCACGTAAAAAACATGAGGACCCCTTGAATGGCATGTATGAAGACTATGGACGAGGCGAAAGAGGTATGCAGAGACTGTAGCGTTTGGCGCTCCGTCCTCTCTGACAACCCTGCAAGGGATAAAGCGTAAAGCTAGTGTATATATGTTAAATATCATATCTTCTATTGAGAAAGCTTACCAATGTCAGACATTAAGTATATTTTTTTTTTAGCTTCACACTTTTATCCCGTATAGCAGAGTAGACAGAAAGTACCTAGTGTCAACATACTCCGTACTTCACTTTCCACCGAATTCGAGACAGTGCGTGTTGAGTGGTGGAATTCAACGCCGCTCTTTGTCTTTACCAGAGCGAGGAAGTGAAAACAATATTGAGTATATAAAACGAATAAAGTAGTAAGTGAAGTGAGATAACAGTAGATAATTAACAGTTCGCTTTCGTCAAAATTTATTTGAGTAGAGATGAAATTCCGTAACAAGTCCAAATTAAACCCGGCTCCTGTCTCTCGATTTGAAACAGGCACTTAAGGCTCGGCAAAAATGCTGAGGGTGTGATAAAAATTTTTATTAAAATCTTGGAATTTTAAAGAGCAGAACTCTTGAATAAGAAATGCGTCGGTGATATCGACCTATATATTTCACTAGGCTGTGCTGAGAGTCCTCAAGCCTATGCATAATCTCTAACTCCGCACTACACGTTCAGGAAACTTTAAAAACTGTTTTAAATTGTGTTTTATGCAAAACACTTGGGCCCCAAATGTTTCACCTACGTTTAATCACACACTATTTTTGTTTTTATTTCTGATTATTTTCACACGCACAAAAGAGTTTTTTTTTTCTCTTACAAAAATATATTACTTAACGCAAAACACGAGAAATATCATATAAAACTTGTGTGTAAAATCTAGGAAAAGTGCGAATTTTAAGCGTCCTAAAGGAAAACAGGTCTTTGAAACATACGATATTATTTAAATTTAAAATATATTTACGAATAACGTTATAAAACACTTTTATGATTTACCCAGAGACAATACTAAACACCCTATAAAGATATAGATATATTGCAATACCAATAAAAAATAGTTAATTAAAACATTTTATAATCTCTATGGCAAAATCGAGCTCATACGAAACATAATGTCAAGCAAGTCGGAATTGCGTCACCGCGCGGTAAATTATTATCATTATGTAATTTTGACTTAATATATTTAAAGCAGAAACCGTCTAGACTTATTACTCATACATAATATTAAGTAAACAACATAATTTAAATAACCACATGTGTTAGTGTAGGTGAAATAAAGGTTTATATATATATATATATATATATATACATATATATATATATATATATATATATATAAACATTTCTCTTGTTTGTATGTATGATGATCTATTATATACATACTATATTATTAAGATTTTTGAATTTCGATATTTGCAAGGAATAGCCATGTATATTTTAGTATTTAAAAATATCGTTTTAAAAACCCCACGTAAGTATACCTGTAAGTATATTTTAAGTAAGTATATTTTTATAAGTTTTTTCAAAAATGGTTTCTGATCCTAAGTGTGGAATAACACTTTAAAAATAGTAAATATTAAAATAAAATAGCAATCACTCTTGTTAAAACGATTATTTCTTAATAATCTTTAAGTAGTAGAAATTTGTAAAAATCTCTCTACAGAAATGCTAACAACATAAAAAAGTTGTTACAAAAAACGCATAAGAATTTCGACGCAGCTGGTAGTAGAACGCATGGCTTAGCGGTCAGAGCGCTTGGACGGTATCCAAGAGGCGCGGGTTCGAATCCCGCTGCGTTCAAATTTTTATACGTTTTTTCTAAAATGTTTTCTAATTCTAAGTGTCGAATAACACTTTAAAAATAGTAAATATTAAGTATATCTGTATTCGAAAATACAGTCTCAAATACCAAAATATCCATTATTAATCACGATTAAAATATTATCGTTTAAAAAGACTATATTAACACAAGCGGAGTCACAACGAGTTGCTAGAATAGTAAAATAATAAATTATATTAATTAAATATTCAATTTGATAAATAACAACATAGCTTTAGGCGTTAAAATCACAACCAATGTGTATGGGCAAATCTAATAAATCATTAGCAAACGCAATTATACGTACAACAAGCGATCAGTGACGTGGATATGATGAGGATGCAATACATATCACACGATCCCGTCCACGTAATAATATTATCGAATATCGAATACAACCGCAAATTTAATTTTAGTTTAGTATAGAAATAAATATACTAAAACATATATGTATATATTCGTATAGTAGATAAGTTTTAAATGAAACTATTTTAATTGTGTAAAAATCGTTAAATCAAAGATCTTATTAGTTGTAAAGTTTTCTGCTAAACACGATGGTCGCAGGTTCGATTTTAATTGAAAATAGTAGTTTTAATATTAAAGATGTCTAAAATTATAGGTAATTATACGTTAATATTGTTTCTTTAAGTTCACTTAGAAATGCATATGTTCGAATGTAACAAATAATGAGATTTAAAATTGTAATTTATCTTAATATATTCAATAATTAATAATTTAAAATTATTTATATTACATAATTAATAACAATTAAGCCTATCTAGGACACGATGACGCTTCCATCTATACTGCAAATATTATACTGATAATACTCAATTAAAGTACTTAGAGTAATATTCAGATAACGACTCTCGAGGACTTATTATACATTTTTGGTCATCGTTAAAATAAATAGAAAATAAATATTCTAACGTTTTGCTAGGGCTTATCTAGCTGAGCTACCTTAACTTAAAACTATATGATTAATATATATATGTACTCGTCGGATTATTTATTAAGAGTCCTTTTGGCTTCAACCGATCCCAATCCTACAGTAAGTATCACATCCATTCTGCTTGAATTCGCTGCGTGGACCTTTACTAGCAGATGCATTTCCCAGCATAAAAAATGATAATTCATGTACACTACCGCTCAAAACTTAGAGACTTTATGGAATTTAATTTTAATTTGAAACTTTAAGGAAAACTGGATTTATTTTCATATAACATAAAAGATTAAAAATTAAAAGTAAAAAGTCTTCGAAGAACACGTTTCTTCTTAACAAAACACACACTGGAGTTTTAACAGATTTTTCTTCGAAATATCCTCCTTTGCATTTTATTACTTTTTTTACCAATCTAGGCTTGGGAGCAATTAATTTATCTATAGTTTCTTGGCAGATATTATTCCAACTTTCCTACAATGCATTCCACATGGCCTGCTGTGAACATGGACACTTCAAACGAATGTTTCAAATCAAGCTATTCCCATAAAAGTTCAATGGGATTAAGATCGAGGCTTTGAGGTGGCCAGGTCTTATTTTCTAATACTTTTTCCGACTGGGTTTTGTCTAAATAGCCTCTATATAATTCCGAACTATGTTTCGGATCATTGTGTTGTTGAAAAATAATTTTCTTCGGCCGATTAACCTTAGTCCGGTGAATGGCGAATGGCGATTTTCTCCTAAATTTCTTTATATTGCTCCTTTTTCCGTATGTCTTTGTTTTGGACTATTTCCAATCCCATAGCCAGAGAAACAACCGTAGACCGATCACTGATAACTGATCCACCACCATGTTTGACAGTCGGACGTAGGTCCGACTGCGGCATCATTTTATCTTTAGCGGAGCGTCGGACGAAAATTCTCCTTTGTGACCCGAACACTTTATTTTTTAATTTGTCCCTCCAAAGAACTTTTCTGAAGTCTTCTACGGTCCAGTATCGATGGGTTAGGGCACATTGCATCCGTTTCTTTTTATTCTGCGGTTTTAACAAAGGTTTACACACAGCACCGCGTCCAAACAACTTGGCGCCTTAGCTATCGTCTTTGCACTGTAGACACTGATACTAGTTTTTCCCGTGACTTATTGACTTCTATACGAGTTTCTGGAGCTGTCATACGTCTATTCCGCTTGCTGGTCACCACAGTAAATTTAACTTCACCAGAAGTTGTAGCCCTTGGTCTCCAAAAGCGCGGACGTTCTTGATTACTGGCGGTTTGCCTGTAGCGCACAATAGTGCGATGAGCACAAGTCTACGATAACTTGAGTTGACTCGCTGTCTGACGTTTGCTTTGCCTTCGTTGTGGAGAACAGCGATGGAAGATCGCGTTTCAACACTAATTTCCGAACCTTTTCCATTTTAGAGATACTAACTGTGGATAATCATAAATGATCAGACAAATGCAAGGTTAAAATAATAATTAAACATATTTTGAGAATTTAGAATAAATTTTTTGTTGAGCTACAGTAATGAGGTAATAAATTTTTGACAATTGATCTGTCGGCCTACCACTTCCACGGCTGACATTAATGTTTGGATACAATGCCTGTTTATTGCCCTTTACTTGGCTTCAATACAAAAGAATAAGTTTGGGCAATCTAAATAAAAAATAGAATATACATGTGTGCAGAGTACTATTTATCATTAATATTCTAAAATAATTACGGATAACAAAAGTTTTTATAAGTGGTCTCAAACTTATGACCAGTAGTGTATGTCAAAGCCAGCTGATGTTGTTTAGTAAAAACAAAGTGCAAGCAACTAATATACTAACATAAACTACAAATTATATAATAAAATAAGTTGTCATCCTTTATTTACTTTGACGTTCCAAATTATTAACTGATGTAGTGAAATTATTTTATTTAAATTAATTGAGTATATTTTTAATCATCGGAAGTATAGGTCAAGTAACTTGGTCATTTCGTGACCTCTATAGTTATGGTTGGTTATATTTTTAGGTTGGTTAGGTTCACGGTTTTTTATCATATAGCAAACAATGTACCTAGTGATACATAACGCTTTCCGCCGAATTCGAGACAATAATTTAAATATAATCAATCCCCTGTTTGGGAATAGAACCGAAAACCGACCACATTTACAGTCAGACGAGCTCCTACTGCGCCTACGACCGGCCTCTGCTTGTAATTGTATCATTTAATATTTTAAACTGCTTTATTTTTGTTTAAATATTGAATTTATATGCACTTACACTGCATCAAGTCAGTGGCAAGAAGTCCTTGTCCTTTATAAAATATTCATCAACTTAGAATAAGTTGACGCTAAGTGTTTTATCGGGAAAACTTAGTTCATTACACTTTTAACAAGCAGAAAGTTCCCTTAGAACTAGTGTCCACAACATTTTAATTTTACTTCAAAGATTATTGAAACTCCCTTGTTATTATGTTTTTTACTCTTGTTAATTTTTTTATTATGAAAAGATTTTTTTTCTTGGCGGGTAAAAGAAATAACGAATCTAATAGATAATGTCTATACTTACCCACTTTATTCGTCATTTTGAGCACTTTGTAGTTGCTGGTTAAAATTTATTTTAAAATATGTACTTAATTTTTGTTTGAATATAATTATTTTGTAATTTACCGAAGTATATTTATAAAATTCGCATATTCATATACAATACATACATATGATTAATTAGAGATATAATAATATAAAAAAAATATTATTTCTTCTTGATAAATTTACGTGAGACTTGAGAGTATTGTGTCATATAAATAATATAACGAAAATAGAATAACACTTAATTACGCACATATTAATTTAAAATATAACCGTTATGAAAATTTTATAAATGAACATCTGCAATATGACAAATTGGTAAAAACTCAAAACAAATAGTACAAGAGAAAAACTATCCTCACAAGTCTAACTTCAATAAATCAACAAGTATTGTATGTACATTGCCGAAAAGCGAAGTATTTTTTGTTTCGTTTTCCAACTAGACACGGCTCCATTGGACTTTTAAATTAAGAGAAACTGAAATAAAAATTTAACATATCGCGTACAAACAGAGAAAATTGCTCAATTAGTGAAGAAATACAACGTTACTTTTTTGCTGTTGTTTTTTCACGTTATCGATACATGCTCGTCGTCTTTTCGAGTTGCCTTTGAAATAAACGGTCTTGTTTTGTCTCATTTATGTGTTAACAGCGAGCAAATTGATAATTGAGTACCTATATATGGAAAACTGTGCCAGATCTAGCATTAATTGAATGAAATTACTATATATTCAATCAAGAAGTAAAATAATTGATTGTACATCGGCATATTTATTCCCGAGAAACTCTAATATTCCATGATTTCATCTTAGGGCACTTGCGTTGTAGAGAAAGTAACTCGGAGCAGTGCACGTGACTTGCACTTCAAGTGTACCTTTAAAGGATCCCTTTAAAATTAACCTAACCTGTCCATTTGACCTGTAAGCACACAACCATCGCTGAAAATAACTATATGTCTAGATATTTTTGGAAAAACGTATAAAAATTTTGAACGCAGCGGGATTCGAACCCGCGCCTCTTGGATACCGTCCAAGCGCTCTGACCGCTAAGCCATGCGTTCTACATGGTTCATGGTTCGAATCCCGCTGCGTTCAAAATTTTTATACGTTTTTCCAAAAATGTTTTCTAATCCTAAGTGTGGAATAACACTTTAAAAATAGTAAATATTATATGTCTAGATTTTTGAAAATCCGCATAAAAATATGAACACAGCGGCATTTGAACCCGGACCCTTTAACAACCTCATTGCGGTCAGATCTCTTCGATACTGTGTTTTCGAAGGTCAACCGTGGTCTCCCCCGACCTCTCATACAACTCACCTTGGCTTCATAAATCTTTCTTACCATTCTTTCATTGCTCATTCTTTCAATGCGCCCAATCTTTAGTTGTGTCTAATAAAACCAAGCGGGGGTTACATTGTAAATATATTTTTCCCGAGGGGAAATTTAAATCGACACAATATATCGCACTCAATTACCGCACAATGATGTCAACTCCCTAACTTGGCTCTATAACAACATAATATCTACAAACAAACGTAACGTGTAAACATCCATACATAAATGTATGTACTACACTAACCCACGCATCAACACAAAATATTCGTTATCACTTGCAAATAACCAGTGTTGTCCGGAAATAGCCCCATTTCGCGATGCTCTGGAACCTTTGTCTTATCTGCTGTGACTGCATTTGAAATTACCTTTTATGGTATCCGAAACAACATTTGCCTACCAATAAACGAATATTATGTTACCATTTCCATTTTATCTAATGAGCTAAGATTTTTCTGGTTTTTCATGGTGGTTTTGTATTTTTATAGAAGCAAATCAGATCAATTTTTAAAAGCATAATCAGCAACTAATATAACAATACAATATTTAAAACAATAATAATCCTATAATAAAGTGACAACGGAACCACAAAGTCCCATTTCTTAGATAAATGCTTTAAATTACATGGTTTACACCATTTTCATCGGGTTCCGGTTTACCTTATAGTGTCTAATTACAAAAAGTTTTCAATTTCAAAATTTACATAAAGGTAAAATCCCAGAAACAACAATTACAACAAAACAAACACTTAATGAAAGCGCGCCAAGATATGGAAGCAATCTTCGTGATTTGATTTGTTTATTCCGGAACATGATTTCGTCCGAGAAAAACGAAGCAATTTCGACTCTAAAAGAACAGTAGTTAACGGTTAAAATTCAAATATTTATGCGGGAGTAAATTCGTAGAACAAGCAAAAGGGAGGAAAATCAGAGGGCCCTAGAAATAAATGACTGAGACTTGTGCGGACAATGGCCGCCTGTGACTCGGTTACTTGGAATTAGCTGCGAAAATGCTTTTTGTAAAGGAAATGCCGAATAATATTTTAATGAAATTTGAAAGGGAGGCACAATAAATATGTAACATACTCGCTTCTCTTGAGTCCCTACATATTTATCACTGTGAACGCTGAACGCTCCTTTTTACATCAAAGGAATCTGCATTAGATATTCTGCTCGTCTGCAAAAGTTGTTCTTTAGTTAGTGTGGGGGAATGACATAAGTCGTTTATTTCGCAAGGAAATGACAAAGTGTAATTTTAGTTACAACTTTCGCTCTGGTAAGACACAGCGCGGCTTTGAGTTCCGCTCGGAGTACGGAGTGTCTTGACACTATATATATGCGTGACGCTAAAAAAATAATAATAGTTTTCTATCCTTGTGATACATCGCAAAAACAAATCGTAATATATTTTTAACAAATTAAACTTAATATAATGGATAGCATTTACTGAGATTCAATTTAAGATATAATAATAAAATCCTTAAATATAATCCGGGGTTAAAATTTTCCACTGCTGTTATAATACAACGAAATGAAAGAAAATTGAACATGAAAAGGCAACTCCTGCCAGTGCATTAGTGTCAATATTATTGACACTTCTAGTCTATCCGGGCTAAAAATACTCAATAAATTAATTTCTTACCTTCACTCCGAATGTTTCTAGTGCACTTATGCGGCGCAAATAAGATTTTCATGCAAATGGATTGACTATATATAATTTTTATATATACATACAAGTGTACGGATTGAGTGTTTCAAACTTATATATTTTTTTAGCTCCACGCTTTTATCCCGCATAGCACAGTAGACAGAAAGTGCTTAGTGTCAAAACACTCCGTACTCCGCTTTCCGCCGAACCCGCATGACATGTTGAGTGGCGGAACTCAAGGCCACATTTTCTTTTACAAAAGCGAGTAAATGAAAATAATTTATTTATAATCATTCCAACAAGTGGGAATCAAACCCACAACCTATCGTGTTTACAAATAATAATTTTATCAGAATAATTTTATCGTTAACGCAGCAAAAGCAAATATTTGATAGCAAACATACTGAATGTCTTCTCTATAATTTGATTAATCGAAAAACGCGTAGACTAGAAAACGTGGAGCAATCAACTCTGCCTTTGTCTGTAAATAACAATTTCTTTCTCAAATATCCCTAGTGTTACACTGTAGTAAAAACCATTGTTTCTCGATTTTTATATTGAACGGAGAAAAAATTTAACATCATTATAAGAACAAATCAAGAATTATCATAATATTATTAATATTTTTGTGCTCGTATTTATATACACAAACACAAATATAACGTATATAAGAAAAGAAAAAAATGTAATCTGTACCTCAACAAAACTATTTTTTTTTATTTTTTATAATTTCTTATGTTTTCATCTAATTTATCGATTCCAAAAATCATTTACAATGCTACAAATACACAATTTATACATAGATTAAAGTACATGTATTGCCTTTAAATTACATTCTAATCTTGGAATTTCATGTGTTAACTATAATAAGATTTTCGAACACTTTACAGTAGTCCGTGGTCATAGGTAGAGACATCTTCACTTGTATCTGTATCAGTGATCATGGACTACTGTAAAGTGTTCGAAACGACCAAAAATGTATTTTCGAATTACAAAATATACGCGACTTCTTTTAAAATGTTAACTATAAACAGTTTCTTATGCTATCTTATATTGAGAACATATAAATCGAAAATTATATGATTCATATATAAAAAAAAATTGCTGAACAAGAAACAGCCATAACACGGAGTACCAAATAATATGAATAAAATATCGCTTATGCTGAAGATAGCCGCTATTTACGACGGGAATCCGTTTGTTCGTGGCGATAAAACAAAAACATCTGCCACCGTAGAATTGGACCATAACAAATAGAGGCTGGCAAGTCTGTATACATATACTGTATGAAAGATATCCTATAAATCATACAATAGCCAACGAAAAGGCAATATTGGAAAGTTAGCCTCACGTGAGACAAACAATAGGCTGGGAGAATACCTAGACAAATGGCTGAAAGAATTCGTCCAGATTACTTGTAGGATGTTATATACATTACTTTATTACACGAACCATTTTGAATCAACACGTTTTAATATAATCGGACATCATTAAGAAAAAAATAGTTGATTAAAAGTATGTAATTTACAAAGACTACAGATTTCTGTACAGAATAATTTTAATATAAATAAGTATAACGACTGATTGAGGTGATTTGACATTTTATCCTATTGATATGTTGAGGCACACCACAAAGCAAGCGATACGATTATATTTCTCATATACTTGTGGGTATTTAGGAAAACGTATATATTTTAGAAATCTTCTTTTCCAGTTACTAGTTTAAGCATATAAATCGTAAACTCACATTTCGTTACAACTCTCACTTTACATTTGCCAGGTATATTTATCTATGTAGGGTGTCCAGTTCTTCACTTTGGCTCTTTACGCGATAATTTTTGATCGTGATACAGTACAGAACCACTATCCACACTATGTTAAACTAACTAAAAAATAAACGTACAATTATCATACATTATAAAAAAAGACATAATAAAATAATATATCGAATAATAAGCCGTAATAACTCACAGTTAATCATCATCACTTAAACCTATTACGCAGTGAATTAGATAAAGTGCTTTACGCACGCACACTGTATAATTGGCAGCGATGTAGCCCTTCCTGACCCTAAATCGATGATTGTTCCTCCAAAGATAATTTTCACGCTTCACTGATGTTTTAATATAAATGCACTGAAAGGACGATTTGATTTGACGAGGGTTCTGGAAATTGCCTTTTTGTCTATCATGGTGGGAAAGTGTTAGATTTTTGCTCTCTTAAAATAAGCTATAGTTTCACGCTTCTTCCTGCACAGTAACAAAAGAGAATCTGGTGTCAAGATAGTATGTCTTCCAGTTGCCTTTGTCATCATCGCAGCGCAGTGGGGAGGCATTTAGCTCTCAACGCAGTGGTTTTGGGTTTGATCTCTGCTACGTGATAAAAAATTATTTTATTTAAATCAATTTCATTATCATAGAGGTAATCGTGGTGCAATTGTAAAGCGTTTGACTGTAAACGCGATTGGTTGTGAGTTCGATTTCAATTCAGAGAAATATTTATAATTACAATTTATTTTTATTTCTATGCTCTCTGCGTTCTGGTAAGAGAGGCGTGGCGTTGAATTCGCAACTCAACGCGCAATGTCTCGATTTCAGGCGAAAAACAATCAACGGAGTGTCTTGATAATAGGTTGTCTCTGACTACCCTGATTTGCGTGATAAAGCTTTAGCCTGAAAAAAAAAGCTACTTTATGGCGCTCGTGTAAGGCAAAAAGCAAGGTTCAGTTCGACTAATCAAAAATAGATCAGGCGAAAAACAACACAACAGCTATATTTGCTAATTGATAATTTGCTAATTGGGATTTTATCATTAACACTTTTGTTTGGTTCTTGAGTAAGAAAGAAAGTAGTTGTATAATACTTTATTCCATTTTCGCCTATTTTAAGACATTTCTTGTTGAGTGCCGAGACCCACGCTCGCGCTTGGTCTAGTCAGATAGATCGCTTCTAAATCCATATTAATATTTAATTGTAAAAAAAAACAAAATGTTTTATGTTACTACTTACTTTATAAATGTCTCTTTCTGAAGAAAATATTACTAACAGCCTGTTAGAACGTTTCCTCAGAGTATTTAAAAATTTTCTGTACAAACTTTGTGACCCTCTTTTTAAATACGGAGAGGCACAGTTCTGAGGTTAATGGAACGTATTTTTTTTATATTTTTGAACGATGACACTAATATACAATTTGCTTAAGATGATAAAAGGAAATGTTTAATTCTTTCTAAAAATGTGTATCCACACATTCAAGAATAGAAGGAACTTTAAGTTCATCCGGAAGAGACCTAGATATTAACACTCTATACTATCAAGTTGTTAATATATTAAATAATACCTTGATCTATGAAAACGCTTCTATTTGCCTATATCTATCTATTAACCTATATCCATCAATACATGAAAATTTTACGACATTTTGTGCAACTTTTAACCCACATATGTTTGCCCATGTATTTTAGAATATTATAAAAATATTCATAACATGAATCCAATGTCATTTTTCGGAACGATCAAGGAATACAGAATAATTTAAAGCATCTTCCTTTCTTTTCTTAAAAGAATTAATTTGTCAACGTGCAAACAACGTGCAAACAACTGCAACAAACGTGCAAATTTGTGTTAATTTTAAAACATCAATGGAAAACATTGATGTTCCAATTTTAGGGGTCAAAACGTGACCCTTTAGCTAATGGAATCCGACATGAGCCGGCCAGTTTTAACAAGACATTATCTCATAGTTGTGAAAAACCGTGCTAAACGCAAAAATAAACATTTTTTTCCAATCTATAACATAATAGATTCGATACAAATATTTTCATAACCTGATTCCTCAATTCAAGATCACCGTAATGGCAACACAGATTTATTGTTATAAAGAAAACTACATATAAGTGTATCTTATACAGTTTGATTCGTACATTCATTAGAGGGGAAACAATGAGGCCTGTTGTTTTACTGAAAGCTTTCCTCCCGATGTTCATTGTTTTGCAGAGGAAGTGTTCACGTAATCGGCTTGGAGCGTAGTGCACTTTCGCGATAAGGGCTCGCAATGCTAACGGAAATAGACTTGTATAGACGTTTCATAAAGACTTTTCTATGATGAATGAGCCTGGGTCACTTTTGTCTAACGATACATTAGCATGTTATATAGGTTGAGTATATACAGAGGTTAATGCTAAAATTCCTTTATGAGATGATAGTAATATTATGTTACTTTCGTATAATTTTTTAAAATATGTCAAAATGTAGGTAGGTGAGTTTAGATTACATTTTCGTAAACATTTTAGCCTAAATGCTCACAAATGCAACTACACGAATCACATTCCAGTATAGCAGTTTAGTTAGGGAGAACCATATGTTAAGATAACCCGCTCGCCACTTTTCACCTAAATGCAGCATTACGTGGTGGGCGGAACTCAACGCAATGAAAATAAGTTAAATATAGTTATTTCCATTGAACCTAATACTAGTGGCAATTAATCTCGCAATTCGCCCCACTGCGCAACAATAGCTTCAAAACACCAAAAGGAAAGGGTAATAAATAATTTTACACTAAACAACCAAGTTATTAATTTTCATTTAGCAGCATTCATTGGGTGCCGGAGTATTTATTAAAGTCTCGTGTAGAGGAATTTTCTAGTCCATGGAAGCAAAGCGTCGAGTTTTATTGACAGATTTATTGGCCAATATTGAACTACATTTATACGTGAAAACGGAGCAATTACTTCTATTTTAGTAAGTAAATAATAGTAACAAATGAGCAAGTACCGCTGAATAGTTATTGCCCTGTTTTATTAGAATCGATTTCTGAAACAAGTTGAGTTAAGGCAATATAAAATTTTAATTGTTTGTAATACTCAACAATTATCGCCGTTTAATTCAGCCACACAGCACGCAATGTCTCGATTTCGGGAAGGAAATAGTCAACGGAATGTCTTGACATTAGGTTGTCTCTGACTACCCTGCCTACGTACGTACGTAGGATAAAGCGTGAAGCTACGTTGTTTATTGTAGTATCTGTTTCTAGGATTCGATAATTAAATAATTATTCGTATACTAGTTAAAAGGAGGCATTAATTTTAAGTTTTAAATATTTTTAAGTTTTTTTGTTAAGTATGTACATAATGTATAAACCTATTAAAATTAATACCTTATTAAAAAATAACTAACATGCGAAAAGGTCGAAATGTCACATTAAATACAGACCGTTCAAACCACGTTTATATACGATACAATACTTTTAAAAAATATAAAACTGGCAAGTAAAAACTGAATTCCAAATTTAAAAAAAAAACAACATGAATTCCATAAAGAAAAAAATAATTACTTGTTCAAAAATCTATTTTTTTAATATTAAATTAAATAATCAAAACATATATACGATGCAATCACATTTATAATATCTCAATGTACCAAAACTTTGTTACATACTTTAGTAAGGACGATTTTTTTATGAAAACATAAAAAAACGTCAAAGCAAGAACACTTATTTCACGACAAAGGCAGTAGTAAATATGGCCTGTATCAGGTCAGGCATAACGTCATGCGCATTGAGTAAAGTACGGTAGCTAAGTTAGGCGGCATTAACGAATACTGAAACTTGGGAAACTCTTTGTAGATGTTATGTTAGTTCTCAATATTTATATAATTTAAATATGTACGTGACATACTTAAGCACAGTGAATATTGATCTTGCGCGTATGAATGAAATCTTACAGTAATAAATATTGAAAATACCTATATGTGTGTAAATTTAACTTAAAAAAAATCTGAATATTATTTTTTTTTTATTTTATTTCTTATAATACATAAATAAATATTTGATTTTAAGTGAAGAAAAGGATAGAAAAACCATAGACAACATTTAATAAATTAATGTAGATATGATGTGTGTTAATTTAAAATAATATAACACATGTTTTAAATATCTATAACTATAAATATCTTTAAGAAAATGTATTATAAAAGCCAATATAGAAATACAAATAACATTTACTTACATCAATGCCATGAAATAAAAATCCTCGAAGTCTCGACGGCTGTCAAAAACAGCAAACAACTGTAACAAACAAATTTTACGTTAGCAAATAAAAACTTAGGTAGGAACCAACTTATATTGAAAGCGTGCTATTTGAACCAGGTCCATAAGGCAAGTTTACACATCTCCTTAGAAAGAGAATCCAGTATCAAGACACTTGGTCTTCGGATACCTATGAACCTTCAACGTAATACCAAGACACTTCATAAATTAAAGCATTTTTAGCGGGATTCTAACTCACACCTGTTGGACGGCCTCTGTCCAATACACTTTGTTTTACACAATTAACGTTATGTAATTATTTTACCAAATAATACAATAACTCACAACGTGACATTTGTAAAATGATTTGTACTCAAAGAACACGCTCAAAAGCCATAAATGTAAAAAAAAACCTTAAAATTTAAAAAAATGTACCTAACAAAGACTGAAATAGTTACTATTTAATTTGCGGTTAGCTCTAGCACCTGTATAGCGGATCACAGAGAAATCTTAATATTAGGACACTCTGTTATCCAGGTTTTATTCACGTGATAGATGATAACGCATACAAGCACGTTGCTATTGCATCAATAATGAATACCATGCGGGTGCAATTCGCAGATGACTGCGAATAAGCAATTCCTATATCTATATGTAGATAGGTATAATTGAATGTGGGTCATCGAACAATAGCGTTTCACTTTAATACTAATAAGGTCAACTATTTCAATCGTTTATCGAGACTCCGGTAGATATCGTTAGATAATATGATTATATTGGGTTCAAATCCCAAAAATGTGACGATTACGACGACGATAGCTTGAAATAGGTAAAAACAGCTTCACCCATTATTCTGCATAGCAGGGTAATCACAATTTAGTGTCAAGAAACTTCGTTGACTGCTTTTTACCCGATATTGAGACATTGCGTGTTGAATGGAACTCAACGCCGCGCTTTGTCTACCAGAGCGGTCTAATGAAAATAAGTAAAGGTTAATAAATGAAAATCATTTACCGCACTTAGGAAACATTTCGTGGCGATTGTTTTATTTCCAGTATCGGTACATATGTTGTATGAATATAAATTAATAAAAAGGTTGTCAATTACACAAATTAAAACACGTACCGTGTTAGCAAAAGTATGAAGAAACAAAAGTGTCTGCTATTCGACAAGCGAAGTCAGGGAATGCAAGTAGTGCCTATATCATAATAAATTGATGATATGTCGTACTTCAAAGACCTCATCGTTTATCAACCATGTAAAGGAGACCGTATTAAATTAACCTTAAAAGACCGAAGCACGACATACAACAAGAATATTGATCGATAGTCCTCGAACTTTACTTTTGTAAAGTGATTGCCTAGAAATATTAATTACTTTACCATCGGTTTACAGTATACATATTTAAAAATATATAATGCTATTAAATTTAGTGAAAAAAAAAACAAACTGCAGAAACTGATAGTGGCTTATTTGGATAGAGCCAAGTTTCTGCTAAATTGGACTGTTTATATATTTTTCTCGTACAATACAAACATTTTCTTTTACAATACATTTTCTTTTACATAAAAAATTAGGACTGCGTCTGATTGTAAACGCGATCGGTTGTTGGTTCGATTCCCACTCGAGGGAATGATTTTATTTAAATTATTTTCATTTATTCACTCTGGTAAAACAGCGTGGCGTTAGTAGTGTCTTCAGACTAGGAACTACTTGCCTAGCTAGCTATACGGGTTAAAAAAATGCTAAAAGGTAATTAATAATAGGCGCTACACAATAAAAAGAAGTAAAGAGTTATCAATTTTATTTCTTCAAACTAAAAACTTATTTACACGATCAATAAAGAGTTGATACGAATGAAATTTGTGTGTAAAAACGACTTGTTTTCGTATACAAGCCAAAGGAATTTAGAATGCCAAATAGGGGCACAGTCTAAAGCTTAGGAACGCGTTACCTAAATTATCCTCAATTCTAGTATAATAAAGAACTAAGTGATACATCTAAAAGTATTATTATAGCACTATAACTAAACTAACACAGTATCTCAATTACAGTAAGAAAGCGTCAACGAAGTGTCTTGATACTAAGTCGTCTCTTACTACACTCTTTTGGGGAATAAAGCGAGAAACTTCTCTATACTAAATGACACATTAAAAAACAATATATATACACATAGATATTTAAAGCGAACGGCTCCATAACTATTAAAATAGCATTAACTAATGAAAAAAATCGTTTCCCACGAATTAATTGTCCTCTTAATATCCAATACGTAGTTTACGTATAAACTTCTGAGCAAATCTCAACATGCTCAAAGTTAGCTAACAAACTTCAATTATTTTGACCTAACCGCAACAGTTTCGTTAAACAATGTTCTCTTTAATTTCACTTCAACTCAGAGACGCTAATATAACCTGCCCAGGGAGCTCGACTACGGTACAATTCACATTCGCCTTAACTTACCGACTTTGTAGATTCGTATTACACAATAATAAATGTTAGTATATCGATAGTGAAATTTGAAACGCTATATTTATAACAATTATAATTATTTTTACATTTTTTAACTTCACACTTTTATCTCTCATAGCAAGATAGACAGAAAGTACGTAGTGCCAAGACACTCCGTACTACGCTTTTTGTCATAGCGTGTTTTGAGTGGCGGAACCGAACACCGCACTTTGTCTTTTTAGAGCAAGAAAATAAAAATAATTTGAGTGAGTATCGAACCCACAAAAAATCGCGTTAACGCAGTCTCACTGGGTTACAACCGATCTCAATATATGTTATTATTTAACGAATAAATAAAGAAATAATATGTAACTAATAAATTCGTATTTGTATTTACAGCAGAACTTATAAGAACACTGGGGAAACCAATAAAAATCATAAACAGTCTAAATATTCTCCAGTTTTGAACCCACTAATACCGTATCTAAGGATTACACCTACTATCCATTTATGGCCAACAGCTCTATTCAAAACATAACTGTACGTACCATTACTTACTACGATATAAATACACGAGTCTTCAAGATATAAAATACATACATATATAATCTCATACGCTCATAAATTTTACTGACTATCCTGGTGCTTAAAATAAAGTGCCTGTAAGCTAACATCAGAAAATTTGATAATGTCTCCGTTGAAATTTAGTCTAGATGTAGCTATTTCTTGCTGAAAATAAAAATTCCATTGATTTAGTTTGGTTGATGTCAATAAAGAAAAAATCATGTACATTTTTAACTTCACCAGCAGGTTATAGTCAGAAAGAGAAAGGGGACAGAGGGAAATAAAGAGCGAGGGAGAGACTGTGCGACCGAGGAAGAGAAATCGAACGACAGAAAGATGGTGAGTGCATTTTTGAAAAAACGTATAAAATTTTGAACGCAGCAGGATTCGAACCCGCGCCTATCGGGCCGTCCAAGAAGAAATTAAAAACTAAAACATAATAAAAACAAAATTAAAACATAATAAAATTAAAAATTAATTCCGTAAAAATTAAAACAGTTGCGTGACTACTTTTTTCTTTTTTACCTGCAAACCTGCAAATTGTATTAAAGCCATCGTGACGCAGTCAACAATGTCTGTAAATACGATTGGTTGTAGGTTCGATTTCCATTTGAATAGTTATTTTATTTTTATTTCTCTTCTTTGATAAGACAACGTTATTTCAATGTCATATGTTATAATTTATTTTAATTTCTCTTCTTTGGTAATACAAAGCGCGGCGTAAGCTAACACCACTAATCAAAGGAGTGTTTTGAATTCCCTGTAAACAGTCAACTGTACTGTCAGTACAATTATTAAAGCACACACAAGTACACTTAGAAACGCTCGGAAAATCGATCGTGACAAAATTTAGCTAAATCGGAACAGTAATATAGTTATTACGAGAAAGTTAGACTAGATACAAGTCGTCCTAGTTCTAGTCCTGGCTGGAGTCTGTGCCAAACATCTTTGTAAACTTGATATGCAAGCCACTCTAAAGCTTTCAACGTTGGTATTCAAACAACTAGTTTTCAATTAAACAATTTCTGAAGACGTCCCAAATTGAATATGATTGGCAAACAAAAGGAAATTATACCAGATTATATTATGATATATGTATGGGTTCGATTCTCACTCAGGGAAATAGTAATATTCAAATTATTTTCATTTCTTCGCTCTGGTAAGACTGGGTTCGATTCTCACTCGGGGAAATGGTAATATTAAAATTACTTTCAATTTTTCGCTCTGGTAATACTTAAGTGTGGAATTTGGCGGAAAGTGGATAACAGAGTGTCTCGACAATAGGTACTTCCTATAGAGAGTGTTGTACGGGATAACAACGTAAAGTCAAAAAAAAAGAAATACTTAAATTCTTCTAATCAATTAATAAAATGTTTTTCGTTTTTCGAACAATAAAACGTAGTCTGAAAAAAAACAGTTGATAAAAAAATATAAATATTTATATTGGTTACTAAAATAATATGAGATCATTTACCCTTCGGTAAATATTAAATGAAAGCCGTTGAATACATTTTTATTATATTAAAATATTAATTCTATGCTATAGAAACATTGTGACGCAGTGGGCAGCGTCACACTGTAACTCCACTGAAGGGAATGATAAATTTAATTATTTTTATTTCTTCGCTCTGGAATGACGAAACGTGGCGTTGAGTTCCACAACTTTTGAATCGTAAATTCCGGAGCAAAATTGCAAACGGAGTGTCTTGACACCGTGAAAACGGTTTGTCCGTCTTGCACGTCACAATGAAGAAAGGTTACGTTATGAGTTTATGACTTAAGTAATAGTAAGGAGACTAGAGGTGACATTAGCTGCTTTCTATCGCGGGAAAACATTTCACTCCCATGGGGAAATTCATAATAATGCGGGTATAAGTGACTACATACTAAATAATAATAGATTATTCCTTTAATTTCGTAAAGTATCTCTGGTTTGTTATAATTTTTAAACTCATTATAACAACGAAAAGGGTCACTGGCAACTTCTTTGGTCTTTTGTTGGTTCTTTGAAGATTTTGAGCTTTACCGCAAATAATTCTTAGTGTGAATCCTCTTAGACTACACAAACAAAGACACGGGTAAAAGCAAGTGTGTAATAAAAATACAATCCTACGTACAGTCTAAAATAAAACAGCGCCACCTGAATAGCTATCAACTGACAACTGTATATTGATATTGGCAGACAAATGAGCCGTGAATCGTACACTTGTCGTACCTGTCCAATCTAATCGGCTATTTACCCCAGTAACTCTATACACCATTGTTAGTATAAACAACGTATTATAAAATTGTATACGTAGTAGTCGCTCAGAATGAAACGAAAGCCTCTTGGGCTTTGAATACAAGGAAATAATATCGTAAGGAAAGAATAAAATGTTAACAATTAAAAAAATATTATACTTAATTCTTAAATTTTGATACCTAATAGGATTTTTGACTTTTGCGATTAGATATAATTTTCACATTTTAAATAGTTTAATTATTTTAAACGGATTAATCGCGTATAATTTGGTATTCGACAATACATTTTAATTTACCACCATCGTATAGTAGTTAAAGGTTCCAGTATTAATATATAAGTGTCTTCTCTCTGATATTGTCATTGAGTTAAAATAAATTTAAGAAATCAATATGGAATTCACCGCTTAACTCGCATAGTTTAATTAATAATTTTTATTTCAAATTAGAATATTTTGAAAAATGACTTATACAAAAAAATAATTAATTAATAATAAAATCAAAACAAACGATAAAAGTAAACATTAAACTAAATTCATTTGAAAAATCACCGGAGGCGATATAGTTTGTACAATGGACGAACATCGAGCTCGAGTACAGACGAATCGATAATCTACTTCGGAATTCAATGTAAATATTTGGATGGAAAAATAAAATTTTAGAGGCCCTCTAACACTTTCAACGCCAGCAAACACAAATATAATAAAAAAAAGTACGCAGCAACGTATTTAAAACCATTTTCAATAAAATAAAATTATTACTAACGGCGTGAGAGCAAACTAGATACTCCTGCCCGTTATGCGGGATAAAAAGCGTCAAGCTATGACATAAGTAGATAATGCGAGAAAAATAAACATATATACTAAAATACATTTTAAATCACAAGTAACGATACATAAAACATAAAAGTTCCTCGGGGTGTCAAGGCAATCCGGTAATGAATAGAAGACTGTCAAAAATTCTATATGGTATATGCATATACAATTATTGACTGGTGGGCCATTAAGTTGTAGGTATTAAAATCATCAGCAGAAAAAACAACAGATCTTAAGAAAGATAACCTTTATTTATAATAAAGTAACACATGAGAATATTTTTTTAAAAAAATAACATCACTAAAATGTGTACCGTTCGAACGTACACACTCCACAATCGTAAAAATTCGTAAAAACTCACTGGCATCGCTCGTGGGGAAAACGGACATTTCCTCGCAAATGTTGCTCTTGAACTGGGCAATTGTCGTCGGTTTATTGACATAAACGTAGCTCTTGGGTACCCCCAGAGAAAAATATCGAGTGGTCCTCGACGCGATATCAGTTTTCCAATAAACATTCCATTTACAATTGCTAAGGACTCATTGGATGTATGAGATGTCGCGCCGTCTTGTTGTAAGCAGGTCCTGCTGTTGTAGACTTCAAAATTATGCAGTTGTGGGAAGAAAAAGTTACGTAACATGTCTGTATAGCGATCAGAATTTACTGTTACGGCTTGGACTCGCTCATTTTCGACGAAATGTTGTCAGATGGTTCCTTCAGCCGACATGACTGCCCAAACTGTCACTCTAAGCGAATGCAATGGTCTTTGATGTTTTAACTTGGGAGTTTCTGAGGCCTAATACCGAATATTTTGCTTATTAACATATCGACTTAAATAAAAATGAGCTTCATCCAAGAAGAGAAAATTATTCAAACTTCAAAAACAATATAACATTCTTTCGGCAAGAGCACGACGAAGATTGTGGTTTCAATTTCTGAACTAATTGAAGTTTGTACGGGTGAAATTTAAGATCTTTTGCCAAAATACGTGTTAACGATGTTCTTAATACAGTGAGCTCAGTTGATTTTTTTCGGGTTGATAACTGGAGATCGCGCCGTACGGAAGTCGCGACTTCGTTTATAATTACTACTTCCGTTCTTATTGACCTCAGACGCCCCGCCAGTTTTTGATTTAGTATCGAACCCGTAGACTCAAATTTTTTGACCCACAACCTGATTAGACTTTCAACAGGACATTGAATTAAATCATGTAAACTAAACTGAGAGCGACACCACGTCATAGTGCACGAATCGCCATTTTTGTAATAAGCCTTTACAAAAAACGCACGCTGCGTATCGGTAAAACGCTTCATGGCGACTAAATTTTCGAAAACCAAGCTACCTATCCCCACAACCCGCGCCCTGCTCCCGCATCCCTCTCAAGATCAATCTGATTTTGAAATTCGCACGCCTTTCTGGCCCAACCTGCATAATTAAGATGAGTAAGAATATAAGATAAACCTGGATTCATTAAGCGAATTAAAAAAAATAATGAACAATCAACAATTTTTAAGATTTGGTTGCAGTTTGTAACAAAAGACAAGTATAATAAAAGTAATAATAGGATGTTTTTCTGAAATAGCATAGATTTTCATCAGATTGAAGAATAAGGATTAAAAAACGCTTTATACTTTTTTAAATATAAAAAAATATCATTGACGCACTAGGGATAAGGAAAACATTATTAAAACCAATAAAATTCACATGGGACATGTGCATTCAAATTTCTAAAAATATATTTATGAGACTACTTGTTGATAGTATTGAAGTCATTATAACACAGACGCATTAAGCAAAAATCGACCATTTTTCCTAGATCATATAACAAACTCATAAAAGCTTTATTACATTACCAAATATGTTAGGCCTAGATGAGCGCGCGACAAGACTTCGCACTCAAACAACGATGATTAATACGGACCGGAACGGGCTCAATGAGGAGTAATCCGTTTCGCAAACCTTCTGGGAAAATGCCTCTATTTTAATACATCATTCATCATATTATCTGTGTTAATGCTACTTTGGTTTATAAATAAGTGGCTTTGCTTGCTGCTTTGTCTGAAATCATACCTAATTTATTAGTTAACACTACATATATTGAAGAAGCCAGTCGTGGAGCAGTGGGACAGCATCTTACAGTAAACACGATCGGTTGAGGTTCGATTCCCATTCGGAGGAGTGATTACAAAGTGTGAAGGCAATGTGCAGTGTTGTGTTCCACCATTCAACACGCAATGTCTACAATAATAAATTCTGTCTACCCTGCTATGCGGGATAAAATTGTGAAAAAAAATCCTAAGAATTAAACTAAACACTACAAATAACATATTGCTTAACAATATCAATATTCAAATCCTGAAAAATCGGAATACCAGGATTTATCTCAAGTCAATAAAAGTATTTTTCGTTTAAAAAATGGATCAAATAGAGTAGTATAAGGTCACAAGATAATTGTGTCTGTTCTTTCTTTTCAAAACTTAAAAACTAAATTTGTTGGCATTACTCTTACAGGCCTTAAAATGTACATATTTCATAATATTGTGTTTAGTTTTCATTTCATTAAGGGCTCCTTACGTGTTTAGTCATTTTTATTTTATTTTATATGTATTTGTTGAACGTATCAAAACGGGGTCCAACGATTTTCATATTTAGTAGACTGATGGCGGAAACCAACGCCACAGTTTATCCAAATAAACTAGGAAAATGATAAATTTTGTAATTGAAATTATCTTTACTGATTGATATAATAATATAACTATTAACACGTATATCAGTGAGTCAACAACACGTCAGTACGACGACACTATAATTATGTAAAGAAATAAAGGTAGAATGTCTGTGATTTGAAAACGTGAATTTTCCTTAATGTTACGTTTATTTACATGTTGCAAACATTTGAACTTGTTTTGAATCTATTCACGACTATTCTGATGCAAACTATTTGCGTTTATTCAATATTCATTTGCATGAATTGAAATTTGAAAGCATGAAAATTTTAAGGTTTTAAGGCGATAGGTATAATGTAACGTTAGTGTTGGAATAAAGCATTTTTATACCTGACTGATAGTTTCAAAACTGTAAAAGATGCAAATAACTCAAATATACACAAAAAAATGATAAGAAAAAGCAGCTTCACGCTTATCAGGTTAGACTCAATATACTCCGTTGACTGATCTCCGCCTAAAAATCGTAGTCGTTTCGTACCGAAAATAAATCATAAAAAATAAATTATAAATATAATTATTTCCCCGAGTGGGAATCCGAACTTATAACTAAACGCGTTTATAATCAGACTCTGTACTATTGCACCATGATCGGTTATTAGAACACAGAAACATGAAATACATTACGTAAGTACATGTTAGGGGATGCGATATAAATTATATGGAACATGTATAAATTCTGTTAGTAATTTAGTATTGTAGATTATTTATTAAGCACATACGAATATTTTCAGAAAATTCCTTTTATTTGTACTAAAATACCAAACATTATTGAGTAATTATTAGTTTAGCAGCGTCTATCTCGCCGCATTACCTACAATAAATCTATGTTAATTATTTCGTGAAGGAGTACGGTACTCAAATAAAATTTTATTAAAATTAAAAAAATGAAGATTTCGACTCCATATATCCGCAAAACTAGGATTGTCGAGCATTTTATTAAATTCTAATGATGCCGACAGATAAATAGACACCATATTTTTTTTTAGCACAACGTCACTGACAGGTGTCAAATGCCATCTTGAGTTCGATAAAGCCGATTTACACTATCAGTTTGAGTTTGTGTTCTACTGGCATGCTCGAAACGCCATAAGCTAAGAACCAACCAACCAACCACTATCAGTAAAATCATAGTTTCAGCACAGTACCGTGATAATTAATGTTTCATACATCGTGTATTAATATCCATAGTGTACTCACCGATTATAGTAATTTGAGCAAAACAAAACATTTATATATTGAAAAAAAAATAGTGTAGTTCGGGCAGGTGAAGCAGTGAGCAAGCCGCTAGTAAAGGGTATAAACGGATATGACACGAAATGCGCTTCAACTGATAGAAAAAGTATTCATAACGCTATTCAATTCAATAAAGAACGTAAGTCTATATATAGTAGATAGTATTAAAATTGTTAACCTTCAGCCAGCAAAAATCATTGAAGTGTTGAAAATTTGATAGCATTATAGCAAAGATTGTACAGTAGGTACATAGTGAAGGCATACATCTAACACATTAACTAGATTAGTGAATGTGTTTGAGGATGCATGTAGATGTAAGCTTTCTTTTAGAGAAACGAGCTTTGAAAATACCGACGTTAGAAAAAGCTTTATTGCGAAAACTGGGTTAAAATTGTGAGAAGAAAAATAATAACGACCGATATATGCAGATAAGACGTAGAAAACATTATTTAATTAATATACTTGCAGTACTGTACACCAAGTGCAACGCCCTAAGTGATATAAGAACGTAATTACTTAAGAACACAACGATGAATTAACCGACTTATTAGTACATTCGGTTTATGTCAATTGGGTAAAGTTGTTTAAGTTGGATTCTTCTATTACAGGTTAATTTCTAACAACTGATAAAATAATGCAGATAGATGTATATATTTTTAATGAAACTATTTTACTGCTATTGGTTACAGATAGATTTAGGTGATATTGTATTGATGGTGGTACAGTACAGTACAGTAGTCCGTGGTTGTCCGGTCAATCTTCTAAAAATGTATTTTTGAATACCAAAATATACGCGATTAATCCGTTTAAAATACTTTCATTTAATCTACGTTAAAATCGCAATAGTCAAAGATCTTATTAAATGTAAATATACTAGAGTTTAATTAATATAGAATTCAATTCAAAAATATATACAGTATTATATGCATTTTGATGTAGTAAATCACCTAAAGGTAGACTTAACTTTCATTAGACCAAACACTGCATTCTAGCATACAAAACCCATCATTCGTACTACTGAGTACAAAACATATTTTTTCGAAAGTGATATTTCAAAGTTATTGAAACATACACCTTTAATTATTTCCGATACGAGCAATGTACGCGTCGTCGGCTCATACGTTATTGATATTGATGTTCGCCTGGGGTTAAAGTTTTCGTTAATTATTTTGATTACGAACTGCTTTTCGCAGAATGCCTTTATAACAATACAATTTTAAAAATGAAAAGGTAACCAATTTTGAATGCATCTCCTCAATCACACGAACACTACAGAGAGAACTTAGAGAGAGCAGACAGTAGTCAGAGAAAAACAGTGTCAAAACACTCCATTGACTGCCGAAAGTCGAGAATCCGAATCGACATTGCGTGTTGAATGGTGAACTCAACGCTGCTTTTTGTCTTACCTGAGCGGAGAAATGAAAATAAATTTTAAACATAATCATTCCATCGAGTAGTAATCGAGCCCACAACCAATCACGTTTACAGTCAGACGTTCCACTGCGCCACGATGGCCTTGCCTAATTTTCGAATATTTCTCAGTTATAATTAATTAATCATTTGTTATTCAATCTTCCCTACATGTTAAAGATTATAAATAATTCACAATGACGACCTAATGAAGCAGACATCGCTTTATTTCCTGCCAAGGACAAAGCTTTCATTACTGTCCATACGTGACGGAAATAAACACGTTACTTTGTGTATTCATCGAAGATATGATAAACACATGTTGATATATGCTGTTTAGTAGTTATACTACGTATGCCGTATTGATTAATTTTTTTATCCCACCGCCAAAAAAAGGGTTATGTTTTTACCGTATGTATGTCCGTTATTTTGTTCCATTGAAACTGCTAAACCCGTAAACCGATTTTGACAAATGATACATTTTTAGATTCAATTTAAGGGCGTCACAGAATATATAAAATTACTCAAAAACAAAATGGCGAATTTTAGAACTTAGCTTTTAACTGCAAACGAGTTTTTATTTTTTTCACTTTTGTTTTAATTTACTATGACATTACAAATACTTGGTCCGTTTCTTTATATCTTTTTCTTATAATTTTTTGTTACAATTTTATATTTAAGTTACCGTGTTAGTTAGTTACCCACAAGTTCTTGCAAGCTAACCCACAAGTGTCCGATTGAGCTGACATTAGGATTATATCTTTAGTTCTGGTGATAATTTAAAGTTATAAATCATCAATATTATTGTTAATCTATCATCCACTGCAATAAAATGCAGAAGTCATGTAGGGTAAATTTACATAAATATGTATGTGCCACCCAATTTCGATACCAAATGATTCTTTCATTTAACTTACATACATCATAAAAATTAAAACTATTTCATATTTATTTATCATATGCTCCATATAATAATTGTTAATTAGAAGTCACTTTCAAAATTATTCTTTTATTTGAAATGAGAAATATAACAAATGATTTTAATATTTACTATTTTTAAAGTATTATTCCACACTTAGGATTAGAAAACATTTTTTAAAAAAAAACGTATAAAAATTTGAACGCAGCGGGATTCGAACCCGCGCCTCTTGGATACCGTCCAAGCGCTCTGACCGCTAAGCCATGCGTTCTACTACCAGCTGCGACGAAATTCTTATACGGTTTGTTACAACTTATTCATGTTGTTAGCATCCCTGTAGAGAGATTTTTACAAATTTCTACTACTTAAAGATTATTAAGAAATAATCGTTTAACAAGAGAGATTGCTATTTTATTTTAATATTTACTATTTTTAAAGTGTTATTCCACACTTAGGATTAGAAAACATTTTTAAAAAATGTATAAAAATTTGAACGCAGCGGGATTCGAACCCGCGCCTCTTGGATACCGTCCAAGCGCTCTGACCGCTCAGCCATGCGTTCTACTACCAGCTGCGTCGAAATTCTTATACGTTTTGTTACAACTTATTTTTGTTGTTAGCATCAGCATATGTCGCTCGGACAACATAACATAAATAAGTTGTAACAAAACGTATAAGAATTTCGACGCAGCTGGTAGTAGAACGCATGGCTTAGCGGTCAGAGCGCTTGGACGGTATTCAAGAGGCGCGGGTTCGAATCCTGCTGCGTTCAATTTTTATATGTTTTTTTTTTAAAATAACAAATGATTACTTAGTTCAGTTGAACCTTCGAAAATATTTGAGTGTAATGCAATAATTGTAAAATTATTCCTTACTATTTGATTCTCGTAATAGACAATAACATACCTTGCTGTATTTAAAATGAATGTCAAATTAACAATGGAAAAATTTATACATTTTTAGTCCGTCCGCCGTCAGACTTAAGTAGAATATATCATTAGGTTAATGAAAAAAAACATATATTAACATATCTACATGTTATAAATCCTTGTATAAAACAAACTAATAGTAATTATAGTTGGAACTATAATTATAACTACCATTGATTTAGTGTAACTATTAATTAAGTTCACATTAAAAAATAAAAAAAAATATAATTCGGCCTCAAGCCACTACAAAATCAATATCCCGATAATAATATTGAAAATAAAACAAAAAGTATAAGACCGAAACATCTATACGTAATATTTACTTTGCACATTTTTAAATCAAAGCTCGGGCGGCGTTCGCTCGTTCGTTAAAGGGAGAAAATAATCAAAAACCAGTGTAATCCCATTTGCTTCGTCACCGGCCATCTGGTCACTACCCAACTGGGCATTGAACTCACGCGAATCGATTGTTGTACACGCAATGCTTGTACTTTGTTAGGGTTCCGTATCCGAGGATACCTAGGTACTAAATAGTCTGCCACATTACCTTCTATCATTTTCTCTCTAATTTAATTTTGAAATTAATACACGAATTTAAAAAAATAAGAAGAAGCTTCTTATAGTGTGTTGTACCTATTCTACAAATAAAACCCTTTCATTTGAAATATTAGGTTAAAAAATAAACCGCCATAGCAGCAGTTATTTTGCATTATACACAATGCTGATTGAAATTGTAGGAGGTCACGTAAAAAGCATGCAACCCATGAGGCCTAAGAAATATATAGGGACCGTAGCATTTGGCAGTCCAATTTACCTAACTATCCCGCTAGGGATTAAGCGTGAAGCTAAAAAAACACACTGATTGTATATAATTGCATTGGTTATCAGAGGCGTATATAATATTTCGGCTTAAGCGGTTTCTTTTAAAATTTAATTGCCAAATTTCACCCGAACAAACATATATACATTGCAAGTTAATAAGAAGACTTTTAAAAAATATGCAATAAGGTAAAAGAATGGTAGTTACATGCAATACTTCGTATCGTATTTTGATATTATCGGCATATAATTAAAGGGAGAAAAAGTAAGAATAAATTAATTTCGTTTGTATATTTCATTATTATAAATCATATATATCATTTGATGCCGGTCGTGGTGCAGTGGGACAGCATCTGACTGTAAACGCGATCGGTTGTGGGTTCATGATTATATAAATGAACTTTCTCTCAACAGTCAATGTCTCAAATTCGACGGAAAACGGAGTACGGAGTATCTTGACACTAGGTACTTTCTGTCTACCCTGCTATGCAGGATAAAAGAGTAAAATTATAAAAAAAATTATCCCCCTAACAAATAAGATTTCGTATTACGGAACCATTAGTATACGAACTCTATTCACTTTTAGTCTTTTTTAAGTTTAACCCGCATTTACCTGCATCGGTTAACGCGCTTCATATTGCATGTCACTAAAATAAAAATATATTCACTGCTACCGGTTTGGTGCATTATAATGAACACTTTGCTTGGCCGGAAGTTACGGCTTCGATTTCGTGACTCGGTGAATTTTGGTAAATTTTTATAAGCACACAAGCAAAATTATACCAAAAGTGTGGAAAATAAGTGAATGGGTAATTGAATAAGTTTCAATTATAATTTGAAGGGTAAGAGAATGTTTGCAGAGTTATTTGGTGCAGTTCACTTGCGACCTAAGTGCAAGCTGCACTAGTCTGCTCGCTTGCACTTTCCATGGTTCAAATTAGGGCAACTAACACTGTTTAAAATATTAACATTTGTCTAACCATATATTAAAATACTAACTAACATTTGCCTGCCATTTGAACACACAAATAACGTTCTGCGGGCAACAAGAACCAGAATTCGCAGAAGTAGGGCGCAAAAATAAAGCTATTTAAAAGCAACGTGGTTAAAAACTTTTTAACGCGACCAAGGCGTCTATGTATTGCTGAGATAACGCCTCCTGAATTTTAACATTGAGGGAAAAACTGTCTCAGGGTTGAATCATATTATTCGGTATAACTTTTACGCCGGGTTTATTTTACGTTATTTATCGTTTGCGCCGCAGCCACCTGCCTCCCATATTTCTCAGCAATTACTTTAAACCTTATTCGACTTATTTAGAAAGCCTACGAATAAAATCTTGGTATAAATTTAGATAATGTTCCCTTTAATGCTTCTTAAGGCTTTGCGTAATTACAATTTTAGATTGATAGACTGTTCGCTGAGATGGTTGTCAGGAATTTTTTCGACTTATTTTGCAATAAAAACACCTGTTTCAGCTTAATCTATTAGTTTTATCGTCATATCATGCGTGCTTTTACTGAAAAATCGGAAGAAAGGTGCATTCACATCATAAGATAATTCATTTCGACTATCATTAATAAAGCTGGCTATAAATTAAGTACCTTTATAAAAACTCTTTTAATTAATTTAAAAAAAGGAAGATACAGAAAAAAAATGCAACTTAAATCTTCTATATTTCTAGCATTATCCACACGTTATGACCTAATGTATTTTTTTTTATTTTAATGCACGTTTCCATCGTACCTGTATAATAAAAATAATTGTTCATTAAAACAAGTGAATAAATAACGTAAAAGAACTGAATATATTATTTACATTGAATTTTTATTTTCTATAACAATGATATATATGAAAATAATATAATAAACGTTAACAGACTTGATAATTTATGCTAACAGTTTCATTTAGGAGCATTGTCCGGAAAACATAAAAGCTTTTAGCGTCGCTTGTGCGCCCTCAACTCAGATACACGGTACATTTTGCCATTTAAAGGATATTAACCGAATTCTTTGCTCCAGAATTATTACAAATATTATTTAGTATATGTTTAATAAGTTTAACAAATCATTTGAACTCGACCGAAATCAAAATCAAATTTACGTTTAATTTTTAACTTTCATTATCATTATCGACAAGTACTGCTACGTATTTATTAGTAGTAAAATATACTTTTATTTGGGTAAATTTACCCCATTGTTATAATTATGTTGAAAAAATTAATTTAAATTGAAATTAAATTAAGGAAAGCTTGCCAAAATATAATAGAGAAACTACATTTAAATCGATCAAACCGTTATCAAAATTAGCATGTACAAACGCACGGACAAACAAAAAAAAAGTTATTTGTTCTATTCAAGAATGTAATATTTTTTAACTAGTGTCCCTATTGAAGGGTTAACAAAGTGTTGCTTTTAACGATGTGTTAATATAATGATTATAAACGTGAATTTCAAACACATGGTATGTATTTTATTAATTTAACGTATTTTTCATGAATTATTTCAAAAAACTAAGCTAAAGTCTATATTTTTGTATAAAGAAGTACATTTTTTAGTTTCATGTATTAATATAATTATAGATTCTCCGCTAGGAAAAGTCTGTTAGCATTACACTATCACTGCTTATCACCTAATCTAAAAGTCGACGGCTAAACAAAGCTGCGACTGCTCGAACTCTACTGAATTTACTCGGCAGGTTAGAAGCTGTTTTCACTTAGCACGTGTCAAGACACTATTAATCTTGCAGATGTTTCCCAAAACAATTTATAACTGACACTGGAACGTTAACCGCCTTGGCAAATTGGATAGTATAGAGTCCCGGATATATTTGATGTTAAAATGAGCTATTTAAATATAATATTGTATAAATTGTTTAAAATAAACGATAAATTATTTTTGCAGCATAAACTACTTTGAACAAATATATGAGAGTAACAAAAGTTTAAGCGTTTCATACAAACGTATAATAAAAAAATTAAAAACTTTTACAGCTAATTATTATGTTCCTTTCCATTATACAAGTCTTTCTACATACTCAGCAGGCTAATCAGAGACAACACTAAATATAAACACTCAGTTGATTATTTATCCTACACACAACTTGACCGTTCTATGTATATCATAGTTTTTATATAAAAAGTTCTAGTTTTTTATCTTAATTAACATATAATTACAAGTATTAAAACATTACTTGTTCATAGTCCATACAAAGCAATTCTGGCGAATCATGTGTGCACAATTAAAGTTTGCAAGGAAAGTTACGAATTTCCCTGGAAACCCTGCTCAGTAATACTCCAACGGGAAACTGTCATGAACACGATAGTTCACTTGCCAATCAACGATAAAAGCCGTAACAAAGTTTTACAACAAAATTTTACGCCATTTTTCATAAAGTTGGGCATTATTAATTCACCATAATTTTTTATGGCTCAAGTAATCCGTTTATAAAAACGGCAAATCCTTTTTTAACAAAGCTTAATGAGCAACAATATCTGAACGTCAGTCAATATTTATATGTTTAATATTTCAATTGACGCTAGGTACTTTCTGTCTACCCTGCTATGTGGGATAAAAGCGTGAAGGTGAAAAATAATATTATTCCAATATACCAAAATTTGTCTTTTATAGGATTATGTTATTTCTTAATCGATACTAATATTATAAATGCGAAAGTCTGTCTGTTACGCTTTCACGGACAAACTAATGAACTCGGAGTCAAATGTACTACTCTTTTTTCAATATCAGCCCCCAAAAGATTAAAATAGGGGATGAAAGTTTGTTTGTCTGGTAATATGGATTGGGTTTCACGTGGACAAAGTCGCGAGCAAAAAGCTAGAATATATATATTTAGTTATTTTTTAACGATGATTTACAATATTGTAAATTTATTTAATGAATAGCAATTTTTTGTAGCTTCATGCTATCAGCATGCATCACTAGCAGAGTAGACAGGAAGTAAGAGTGTCAAGTCACCCCATACTCCGTAATGAGAATAGTTTAAAAATAATTCCCTCGAGTGTAAATCGAACCCACAATCGCGTTTACAGTCAAGCCCTGTGTCAATGAGGCACGACTGGCCTCTTATTATCTTTTTTAAACAATTAAGATAAAATATTAAGTACCCAATTAAGTATAATAATTTTCTATAAAAAAAATCTCAAAACGTTTAGACGTTAGTCAAACAATCTTCCAGCCCATAGCGTTTGAATTAGCTTCACTTTATATCTCATTAGATAAAAGAAATTCCGAAGGGGGAAAACCTTCGCTTCATTTACAAAATAAACAAACGAAATCGTGAATAAGCAAACCCTTTGATGAGTTGACTTACTTATATAATTATTAAGTAGTTTACCTCCATGAGGATAATACTTTTATTTGGTTGACAATCTGCATTTCGTACACAAATAGACAAACCTATGTTAATATACGTAAAATGTTAACTTTGCTTGGACTTCGACAGCAAGCGATATAATAGATGCATTTTTTTTTTCATATATAATTTTCTGCATATCAAAATATACTACTTACTGTATATTATTCATGGTACTCGTATATAAAGTCAGTTTTTTTTGTTTAAACTAGATGTTCCAGTGAGTTTCACATCGCTTCTGAATAAATTAATAGAAAACGTAAAATATCAAAATTATTCTCAATTGTTACAGATTTGTGAAAATTATTATATTTATTTGTTTGTGTGTCTATAAATTTCTATAACAAGTAAATTAGAAATGCTACAAAAAAAGGAAATGATGAGTATTTTAATGTTGCATACAATACGCTACGTTCCTTGCTTAATATTTATTTTTTAAACGCACTTGTTTGATAGGCTGTTCATACCTGTCAATTTGTCTGGCAAAATAAAATGTTTATTAATATTTTCCTAATAGTTGAAAAAATAAGGTTAACAACCCAAAATACACAAGTTGATATTAAAGAAACGTTTTTAATTTCTCACTAAATCATCGACAAAATATAGTTTTGAAAATAATATATATTTTTTAGCTTCACGCTATCCCGCATAGCCTGCCTACTCTGCTATGGGAGAGTACCTAGTGTTGAGTGAGAAAATGAAAATAATTTAAATATAATCCCCCGAGTGGGAAATGAACCTATAACCTCTACGCCACGACCGACCTCTTTATATATAATATATAATAAATAATAAAACGCTTTATATAATTTAATATAAGGCCGTACATCAGATGAGCTTTCAGACCGGCTGAAGCATAATTACATAGCGTCCGTGGGAAGAAACAATTTCCTAGTGTAGGCCGGTTTTCCTTTTGCATAAAACCTTTACAGCCGTAACTAGCTTTTATAAATATTTTACTATGTTTAACGGAAACTTAGTTTAGTGGCTGGGGTATTACGAAATTGTTTTTCAAGTGTTGGGAATTCCTATTTTGACTTTGAAAGTTGTTAGGTCTGTATATAAAATAGTCATTTTGCTATGAGACTATATATATATACTTATTACTACATATTGGCAGAAATTATATTTCGATTTTATTACCGGTTGAGGCCGGTCGTGGCGCAGTGGGACAGAATCTGACTGTAAACGCGATCGGTTGTGGGTTCGATTCGATTCGATTATATTTAAATTATTTTCACTTCCTCGCTCTGGTAAAATAAAATGTGGCGTTGAGTTCCACCACTCAATACTCATTGTTTCGAATTCGGCGGAAAACAAAGTACGGAGTGGCTTGATACTAGGTACTTTCTGTCTACCCTTCGATGCGGGTTAAAAGCGTGAAGCTAAAAAAAATATAAAAATAAAACGGGCATAGATTATTGCCACTTTACTCGTATACGCTAAAGCGGCGGAAGGAGTGTCTTCATATAATATTGTATCTGACTACACTGTTACGTGAAAAAACGAATGACGCTGAAAAACAACTACAAACTGTTAAAAAAACAGTAACAACAAAAACAGAACCTAAAATTAAATTATTAAAAAAATTACCAGAAAATCTTAATCTGCTCACTTAAAAATATAAAATTAAAACAAGTTCCATTTTAAAAAAGCAAATATAATTTTTCATAATAACCAACAGGGAAAATAATGAGAATTAAAGGAACGGTCGTAACAAAGTTGTAAGTGCAGAAGGAAAGAAATGGAAACGCGGAGCCGGAATAATGGCTTATTCAAATTTAAAGGAAACCGCACCTTTGGAAACAATCTCGCCGCACCTGCCACAAATATAAAATTTAAGATATTTTATTACTTATGGAGACTTCGAGAAAAATATTAATTCGATACGAACGCTTAGAACAAATCATGCATTCTGATTTTAGACCGGTTCTTCTTCGTCACCCCAGTATTTAATTGTTAACAAAGAAACTAATTAATAATAATAATTTTAATCTCCTAATCCTAATCAACATATATTCTTGAAATATTATTGTAAAAGTAATATTTTTAATGTAATAAATTTCTCCATATTATTTTGTTCTTCAGGGAATCTGGAAAGAGTCAAACAGCTTCACGCTTTATACTTTACCTAGTGTCAAGACACACCGTTGATTGCTATCCAACCAAAATCGAGATATTGCGTGTTGAGTGGCGAACTCAACATGGTTTCACCGAGCAGAGGAATGAAAAATAGTTTTGAATATAGAAATTACCCCGAGTGAAAATCGAACTCGCGACCAGCCGCGTTTACGGCTAGACGCTATTCCACTACGACATGATCCACTAAAGAATTTGATATTTATAAAATTATTTCTAATATTTCATTTGCATGCCTACTAATTGACAGGCAAGTTACATTCAAACCAATAATTCGACGAACGAAATTCGAAATTTTATTGTTACAAATAAAAAAAATATGTAACATCATAATAGCCGCGAATTCAAAAGCGATCGCATTAATATTGTATAACGCTTTTCCCATCAAATTAGCAATAATTTACGCATCTCTAATGCTTTACGTCATTAAGGGGCTATTAATCAAGAAAGGAAAGATGGAAATTCAAAAAATAAGTCTTTTTATGGGTGATAACTGCCATTAACATTTATAAAGTACAATTTTTAATGTTATATAAATTTTTGATATCGTAGAGAATTGTAAAATAATCATTTTTTTCTCATTGCTACAAAGTATACATATATAATGCTAACAAAGAGTACCAACTCTGAATAACTTCTTCATAGGGCTTGGAGTAAGGAGTGTCTTAGAAGTAGATTTTAAATTCCATTTCCTACTATATTATATATTATGTTAAGTATAAAAATATCCAAATATTTTTGGATTAAATGATCAATATAAAGAAATTCATATGTATATTAACAAATTGTAGGTCACAAATATGACTTCTCCTTATTTAAGAAAATGAAAAATGTCAAAAATCAGCTTTTCCTGGTTTACAGAGTCGATACATAAAAATTAGTATATTGTCACTATAGCATTATATAACTATTAAGAATTAAATCCTTTATTTTCAATTTACTACAATTGAGCCCAATACAAATGTTGCATATCACGGAGAAACAGGTGTCTACATACTTATTTAAATAGCACATTATTTGTGAGACTCAAAAATGAATAGTTTTTATGTAAAGTGGGTATTTGTAAAAACTATATTTTTTATGGTAATTATAAATAAATTATAAATTAGGTTTGTTTTTTTTTATTTTTAAAGCAGTATATGTTTTGAATATAAAGCAATTTAATATAAAGCAAATAGTAATAAATTCAGTGAGACAGAAAAAAGAAAATACTATTTGCATTAATAATTTTTAAAACATAATATTTATAGTATAAAATTGATAATTAATAATAAAATTAAGCTTATAATATTTAATACTTTGATAAATATATTAAAATAACTAAATATTATAACATTACATACTACTTTATTGCTGTTTTGTATATAGATAATATAGTAAGACTATGTTTATTATAATTTTTTATCCATTCTAATAAAACTGAAATCCTTATTAGAATTATAACAATATACTGACAAATGAATTGATTTATTTTTATTTGATACTTTTGTGAGTATGGTAACTTTATTACAGTATAAAAAAAACTTATATGTAATCATATCGTAATATACAAAATTTAGTTAGTCGTCTTAATATCTTATGGTAGGTTCTAGATGTGAAAGTTGTTAAAGACGATTAATAACATTACTTACCTATGCGTTGTATATTATAAGAATACTCTAGAATACCAATACAAAATCACAATAAAATAGAATTCTTAAAAACATTTGCTTTTCCTCAACAAATGACGGAATTTGAAGTAAATACAAAACTGCTTAAAATTATTGTCACGAAACTTTTCCTATATATTCTTATAAAATACAAGAGTGATTGACCTAATTTCACTCTAAAATTACATTTTACCATATTTAAATAACAATATGAAAAATAAAGAATACCATTTGATTTATAATTTCAATAATATAAATAACCAATAAAACATTATTTTGTAATATCGATCGGCTGTTAATGCCAGTCTGCGCTAAGATATAAAACTAGAACTTACATCAAAAGCTTTCAACGTAGAACGTACACGAACTTTCAAAGCACAGTGTTAGATATAAAAGTTTATTTTATTCTAGAAAAAAGCACCAATTACTGTTATTTCAAAGCTTAGGTTCTTATTTTCGTCGAACGCAAAACACAGAAATAATCACGAACAAAAAAAACAGCTACAATAGCGCCACCGAATTTTGAAAGTAAATATGATGACAGTTGACTGATTGTTGCCATATAAAAATAAAATTACTTTTAATTTTTTTTTATATATTTTGATATTGTAATCTTAGTCCTCATTTTAAAGTGTTAATAGTTTCGAAACTTTTTTAACTACAAAATCTTTCGTGTCACATTTTTCCTCCTTTAACATCTTAATAAAGGAAAAAAACACAATCTTAGTAATTATTTCGTATACCGTGTTAAATAAACCATCCACAGCATTTTGTCTTTTCAGTCATTTTTTTAATGTTGTTAAGCATATAATAAGTAAAAAAAATTATTTTGACGCAGATAAGGATTTTGATAACTACCATAGAAGTTGAAGTTATTCAGAGTTGATCACGCGGATAATAATGTAGAAAAAATTACACAGAGAATGAATACTCTAAAAATTATCTTTTATATTAATTAAAAATTATCTTTTAATAATTCCATTGTTTGCGCCATAAAATCGATGAATTAGACAATAGGTTCGTATTAAGTCGTATATTACTTAACTATGTTTTTTTCACTTACTTTTAAATTAAAATTAAAATTTGTAAAAATAAGACAATCGATTTTAGTTAATTAATTATTTTATTAATAATATAAAAAAATTTTTGGTCCGTTTTATTATAATGGCATGCAATAATATTATTTTCTTATGTACTATATCAAAAATAAACGTAATACCTCAACTTTTCCAAGCCTCTTAATTTTTTCAAAAAAACAAAAACATATCCTATGTATTTGTAAAATGTAAATATTATGTGTACGATGTACAAGTAACAGAATAATTTATTTTCGAAGTACTTTGGATTACTTGATTTAAAAAAATTGGCACATATCTTCATGATAGGACTTTAAAATTGAGATTATTATATACCTTACAATCAATTAATTAAATTCAATACATGCAAAATCAACTTTCCTTATTCTAATGAGTATAAAAAATTGTCATAATATTAACTAACATAAAAGGTTTAAACTATCTGCATTAAATATGTACCAAAACTGGTAGATCTGTAGTCATGTATTAGGAAAGATAAAAATATTTTATGTTCTTCTATAAATTCATAGCGCAACAGCAAGTTTTATAATATTGTAAAATTTGTACTATAAATTGCATTGTTAATACTTTAGCTATGTAGTATATATTTAATATCAGTCTTACACTCCATTTTACTACTTTCATTACATAGATATTAATAAAATATTTTTATTAATTTCTTTAAATATTTTTAAAACTAAGTATTAAAGGCACTACTATTTAAAAAAACTAAATTATAAATAACGCAGACTAAAACCTTCTTTTGATACATTTGACTATATAAAATAAAAAAAAAATATTATAAAATTGTCTAAAAAAATAAAAATTATTTCTCATATTAGATTATTAGATCATTAAATGAGATCATGCAAAATCAACGCCCGTATCGAGGAAATCCCTAATGCGTACTATTGCGTTTCTCGGAAATAAACGCAGGAGGCGGCCTAAGAACAACAGACGTTTAGGAATTGACGTCTCTACTTTATTACGTAGAACGATATCTATGATGGACTGGGCTGCATTAGATGGGGTCATTGTGCCGAAGTAACCAGGAATGCTGAAACAAAAAAAATATGAATAATATTATTTTAAATTATTATTACAACTTAACAATAGTGTAAGAATATTATTTAATGTATAAATTACTATGGATTTTTTTTAAATGTTAATATTTATTAACCATCTTAGCTAACAAATATTTTTTTGATTTCATGTTGATAATTTGACAATACTGCCACCATTCCGACGTAAGCATGCATGTACCAAAATATGTATTATGTTAGTGTCTAAATATAAGACATATATCATGCAGATAACTAATTCTCAGTCATGAACTTCGTACCATTGCTTATAAAATTTATATTAAAATATTTTGCTACTTAGTCTATAATATCAGACATTTCTACCAAAGTACTCTTGTAAATAGACTTATATTCTGATAAACAAAATTAATTATAAAAAATGTTAATCTATTTATTTTGTTTAAGTCCTTATTGAAGAAAAACACATTTTAGCTTCAAACTTTTAGCTGAACGCTGTATCCCTGACGCGGTAGTCAGAGACAACGAGGCACCAAGCGCTACGGGCACTGCATATCTCCTCATCCTCATGCTTTTTACGTGACCTTCGTCTAGTATCTTCGATTACTGTTTTCAAAAGTCAACAGATGCTTCCCCAGACCTCTCATACCACTAACATTTGCTTCATAAATCTTTATTACCATTCTTTCATGATATTTCTCTCGACGTGCCCAAACCACCTGAGCACGTTCTTCTTCATTTTTAAAACTTTTTGTTTTACAGCAGCATCAAAAAAGACTAGCAGAGAAATTATTTGATCTATACATCCTATTACAGGTCTAAATCCTCCTTAGGAATCTCATAGCCGTCTCTTGGATTTCTCTTGCATTCTTCTCGCCAGTATTGTAGCCTAAATTTTACTACCCAGGTTAATCAAACTAGCTAACGTAGTCTATGTGAACCTTCATATAAAGGCACGATGACTGCATCCCGTCAATCACTCTCGGGACCTCTCTTCTTTTCCAGCATAAATTGCATAGAACAAAGAACTCGTGGGCCGCGCATCTGCGCGGCCCACGAGATTTGATCATCTTTGCAGTAACTCTATCGGCCCCCGCTACTTTACCACATTTCAGACTTCATATAGCATTCTCCACTTCTTTCATACTGACCTCACCGTCTGCTACATCAAGACTCATCATAATGCTGTGGCTTGAGGCAGAGGTGTCATTGAATTCATAAATCTCCTTGTAGAACTCCGCCTACCATTGCAAAATGTGTGTTCTTTCTGTTAATATATCACCGTCGTTCGAAAGCTCCCATTCATTCTACAAGCTGGCAAGCAACACCGAGAATCACGAACTTCTCGCCAAAAATGCTTCGTGTTTTCCCGGAACTTGTTTGTCAATCTGTCATGTCTCTCAATCTCTGACTTTTAAAGCTTCATCTTTATCCGTGTTATTATTGGGTGTTTCTGCAACTTATACTCTTTCTTCTTTATCTCTATCACATTTTTGGTTTTACTCGAGGCCTTATAGTCCTGCCATGCTTTCTTCTTTCTTTCATCCCACTTTTAATTAAAGCTTCTTGTCCAAGGCCACACACCTCAGTTGCATCTTCAATTATACAATTCTTAAGATTCTACTAACCTATTTCAATGCTATCGTTTCCTATATCGCAGCAGTCTAACGAAAAACATTTCATTCCATATATATTACAGTCACAAAGAAATATTCACATTACATTAAGGGCACGCTAGCAGTAGCATACACACGGAGTACTCGAGGAAGCCCTAGTACAAAAGTACATACATCCAAATTTGGTACACAAGGACGCTCCAGTACTAATAAGTAATTAACTATTCTAATTTAAATTTATATAAAGGCGTTTAGTTGTCAGTATCTTTAACTATAAAAAAAACAAGTTCACACCTAATAATTAAATCAACAGCGAATGGCGTCTTTTAATAATAAGTTTCCTCCGACTACCCCACTTGCATATTAAGGGTAGGCAGAGGGAACATATTATTGAAAGACACTATTTACTGTTTCCCACCAATAATAGAGATTATATAACTATTTCAAAATCACCTAAGTACCTATATAGGTACGTAAAACTTTCTACTCCATCCAATTTGGTACTTTTAACTACTTTCAAATTGTTAATATTATGCCATAACTAGTGCTACGAACATTGGAAGTAAAAATAATTCAATTATACCTTTCTATTTGATTAAAACGCGTTTTATCCTTGGAATAAAATCTGGAACTATAAAAGATTTGTCAAAAATGTTTTTATACAAACTTGTATGTTTATAAAAAAAATAGGAATTCACGTTTATGAAAACAGTACTCGTGAACAAAGTTCAAAGTATAAAAAAGTGTATAAATTAATAATAATAAAGATAATTAATGAACATACAACAGTAGGAATTGAAATTATCATTTTATAAATATTATCATGTCATTATACGTAATCTTATTTATACTATCCACAAAGCAAAGTCCTTTCATATTTATCAAAATATTTATTTTTTTTAGTTATTGATATTTATGGACTATGGACATGCTATCATAGGCAACTGTTGGAGGCAACTTTCTTTGCACTAACTACTATAATATATAAAATGAAGATGTTTAACGAAATCTTGTAAATTTCTCATTATTTTTTTTAAATATTTTATTTTTAGATGTATAAAACTCATCGTCAGCTTTTTTAATATTTTTACACCATAATATGACTTATACTTTTAAGATAACTAAATGAATGGCTTATATGTCAAGCTGGAAAATTTAATTTTTCTCATATGTATTTATTTATTATGTCAGATCAAGAAAATTTTTATTTCAGAAAAAGTTGATTTACTATTTATAATAATAAATTTTCTATGGAAATAATGATTTAACAAAAAAAATTATGCATATATTTCCAGAAATATTTATACTATATAAAATTGACTAAAGTGTACCTACCTATAAAATAAAATTCCTTCAAAATTATTAACACTTAAAATTAAACATGAAAAAGTAATTTTCTTATACTTATAAAGTAAGAAAAAATTAAACTTACGTCAACCTAAACTCAGGGCTTTGTTCCAAGATGAAAGGGTATACATGAATCAAACTAACATGTACTCCAGAAACTTTGTTGACTCTCAGATCCTCTAACAAAGAAGCCGCCAGGCCTTGAACCCCAAACTGTGCCGATGTTAGAGCCATATACTCCTTTAGTTGACTTAACCCAGCCACTGAGCTTAAAGCCACAATATGTCCATGATTCTTTGCTTTCATTTCAGGCAAAAAGCTATTTATAAGCTGAAATAACATTTTCAATTTCATTATTATTGCTCAAAACTTATTTTTAGCAATCATTTTAAAATTAATATACATATTTACACAATTTATTATTTACCTATAACACCACTATTTATTATATACAATATATTTATAGGTATAATTATTTAAGTTTTTTATGTTTGTTATTAAATATACAAAGTGACTGAAAGCATTATTCGCTAAACAATAAACACAAAAACTAAAATAATTTGAATAAATATAAAAACTGTATTTATATAAACTCACCCAAATAAAACCAGTCAAAGTGACATCAAAAGTAGCTTGAACATCTTCTGATGGTTGTCCCATAACAGTTCTAGCACTAGGAATGCCACAGCAATAGAACAACATGCTAACAAAATGTCCATCCCTTTTTATTTGTTCTACTATACCATCAACTTCTTCTTTTTTAGTCACATCACATGTATAGGAATGTGCTACACCCTTTCTCCTATTTATGAAAGCTAAAGTTTTAGCATTGTTTTCCTCATTATGATCTACGCACAATATTTTTGCACCTCTCGCTGCCATTTGGATAGCTATATCTTTTCCAACCCCCTTTCCAGTACCAACCACCTGAAAAACATATAAATATATTATATTAATTAAGTCCATAATAGCATAGTGTTTGACAATGTTTGTCACTTAGAGGAATGATTATATTTGAAATTTATTTGATTTCTCTGATCTGGTATGACAAAGCATATCAATTCTGCCACTCAATACACTTTACCTCTGGCAGAAAATAGAATAGAGGTACTCAAGATAACCCATTATTAGGTGCTCTCTAACTACCCTCTTTTGTAGAATGAACTGTATATGTACATATTACATTAAGTATAAAGTAATACATTTTTAAATAAGTGGCATGTCTTTTTTTATTTTGTTATATTTTTATGATAAAGAACTTACCATAACTACTTCTTCCTCTACAGGTTTTACAGGAAGAGGCCTTAGACATCGCAGAAAGTGACCTATAGTGGCAAAAGTAACAACTATAGCCACCCACAGTATGTCCACCATCAAAACTCCATATGAATAAATTCTTAGCAACATGTTAAATGGAAGCATAGGATTTAGAACATTTTTTAATATAGATGTTCGTCTTGCAGGCTACAAAAAAAAATCTTTTTAGATTGTAATATATATATATAAGTATGATTAATATGTATTATAAATAATATATATTACTTACCATCTTAATTTAACTTATTTATTAATTTTTATTTAAATATTTATACTACGCTAAATCCGCTTCAATTTAATTATTATGCAAATATTTATTTAAATTAAATTACGCCTTTTCTTATTATCTTTGTTGTCACCGAAAAAAATATTACACCGCTATTTCATTATCAATATTTAAAAGGATGCAACTAGAGGAAACTGCGGTTCTTATTAAATAATTATTTAAACAGAAATTCGACGTACCCAAGTGTCCTGGACGACTATTAAATAGACACTTAATCCTTTCTATTTTATTTTAATGTTTGTTTAAACCAATAATATATAACAAGAATAAATATTGATTGTATCAAATATTATGATAAGGGATATACGTTACAACTTTCTGTTTCCAGTTGACTTTGAAATTTGAATAATTTACATCTTAGTGACGGACTGATATTTGACATTAACATTATAAATGACTTTGACAATTAACATAATTTTTTTTTCAGCGATTTCGATTCTAAGACCAGTATTCAGTCTCAATTTCTATGCACTTTATTGTATTTGGTAAGAAAAGATCTCGGTTGTTACTTGGGTAATAGGTAGATTATTTTATAATTAATTTAAAAAAATCCATTTCTTATAAATGATTAAAAACGTTTGGGCTCGGCAATATCTACAAATGTAACTTACTCAACTTGTCAGAAATTAGATGACAGTTTAATCGGCCGATCTAAAACTAAAACAATTTTTTATAATCTTGCTTTTAAACGTTACACATAAATATATGAAGACATTTGAAATACATAAAAGGCAATGTTGACAATAAATTATTAGTGAGAAAAGAAGGTTATCAAAACTATTGTGAAATTAATAAGTAACAAAAATGGCTTTTGTTTATCAAGGGGATGCAGACTTGGAAGCAAAAGCAAAGAAAGGTATGATTTATTAAGCTATAATAGATATTTAAAATTGCTTTTCTGTTTAAAATCGCTAACCATCATATGCTCCATACAGCTGCTGAACGTATATCAGAAAACATGCATATAGTCGCAAATGAACCATCGCTGGCTTTGTATCGGTTACAAGAACATGTCAGGAAGGCATTACCTCCGATGGTGGAAAGAAGAATAGAAGTTACTAAGCTACAGCATGAGTTACAAGGCAGATGTTATGATGTGGAGTATGCTCTGAGGTTAGTTGCTTTGATAAAAATCACTGCTATAATAGTTGTGGAAGAAAATATGAAATTTAATTCTTAGGATTAATAATTATTGTTACATTAACGATTTTAATATTATATTAAAAAATAAGTTTTCAATAACATACTTATTATATTATAGCATGTTGTTATTAATGTTAACATTCATACTCAAAAAACTGAAGTTATGAGGTATTTTGAAGGGTTGCACATAGTAGGGTATACAAAAAGTAACATTTTGAGATACTCTATACTCCACTTTCAGCCAAATTTTGAGACATTACATGATGAGGGGCTCAATGTCTTGCTTTGTCTGTCTACCAGGGTGAGATAAATGAAAATAATTGAAATATTATGTTAAATTTATAAAACAGTTCTAGATTTCTCAATCTTAATAATAAATTTATTTTAATACATAGTTACTAATTTTACATTTCATAAATTTTCAGTGCGGTGAAATCAATGGATGGTGCAGCGACAAGCTTCAAAAACATACAAGAAATGTTAAAACAATCTATGTTTTTAAAACAACAGCTAAAATATGAAGAGGCTAGACGAAATAAAAAAGATACAAATTCTGTTTATAAGCGTCTCTCTGCTCACATTGTGTTGGACCTACCAGATCTTTCCGAGTTTTCTATGATAAGAGAAACTACTAATAGACTTGAAAATATTATGACTCACGCTAGAGGTTCTAATGCTGAATTACACAGATCACATACAACTTTACATTAATTTTATTAATTTATAAATTTTATTAATTATCTTCTAAGTTATACAAGATACTAAGTCATTATTTATTAAGATATTAGTAGTTTTGATAATGTTTTTAAGAAATTATTAATTAAAATTTTATTTTTGAAATTTATGTTACCTGGTTCACAGTAACATATATATGGAAAAGACTTTATTACATAATATATAAAAAATTGCATTTAGCAAGATTTAGCAAGATTTTCCAAAATAAAATTAAAACAGATATAGGTATATGTGGGCAAAAAAAAAAAAAAAAAATATATATATATATATATATATATATATATATATATATATATATATATATATATATATATATATATATATATATATATATATATATATATATATATATATATATATATATATATATATATATATATATATATATATATATATATTTAATGAAACTGATAGCATACTGTACATTATAAATTGCACCTTTAGAATTGTCCAAAATTATAGTATAATTTAGTAAATGCCCAAAGTATTTGTAGAATAAGCCTTCTAGTCCAAACAAATAATTTAGTGTCAATAAACTAAAAAAGAAACTACATGTTTACAAATCGTTTGTTGTACTAAAAAATCATTTTTTTAATTTTTAAAATTACTTCAATCTTAAGGGTGCATAATATGCTTGCTAATATTATTAAAATGTAAACTTGTTTGTGAACAAAAATATCATTATTTCAGCTCATTGGTCACATTTATAGCTAGTTGTAAGGGATTTGATTGCTTTGGGCTTTTATTAATACATCTTCAAAATAACAGGCAACTAAGTATGAAGATCTTGTAACATGTTGCAGTATTTTAAAAGATTAAAAATATATTTAAAATGAAACTTCTATACGGATTAATCGCGTATATTTTGATTTTTGTTAGCTGGCAGACAAACTTATCACCAGGGACTACTGTAAAGTGTTTAAAACGTCTGGTTTACGAAAATATATTTTCGATTACCAAAATATACGCGATTAATCCATGTCAACTAATTCAACTTCAACTTCATTTTTCTTCAACTTCATTTAAAATGTATAAAAATCGCGACAATCAAAGGTCTTACATAACTTAAATAAAATAAAAATCCATTATCTTCTGACTTTATTGCCTGTCTTTGTAACTCTAGTACAGGCACAAATATAAAATGGAGTAAATAAATATACATATATAAGTAAACCAATATGGCAGTTAGAAAATTAAATTATACAGTCTCCTTTAACAAAGGTCCTTCCTTTCCTCCTTTGTGTACTACGAAATGCTCTGATAATAAAGTTTTCTAATATTACATAAAAAAAAAATGTAACTTATTTTTACTTATTAACTTTGCTGTCTGTATATGGTAGATATATGAGAATAACTATTGTTGGGGATTTTTAATGTAATAGAATCCAAAATGTTTTTTTAAATTTCAATCTGTATATGTGTGTTTGTGTACGCTAATCTCGGAAACGGCATAACCAATTTAAATGACCTTTTCACCGTTGTATTTTATCAACCTTCTCTTAACATTGTGTGTATTTTATTTCAATCGGTTGATAAATAAGAAAGTTATAATAAAAACTAACTTGCGGGTATTCTATTGTTATTAATATTTATTTACTCCGCTTATTATATTATATATAAGCAAGCTTTTAATAAAATGCTTTATAAAATAAACATTTATTACACTAACCAAACGCTTTCCTTTATCTAACGCATATGTTAATACATTTGTAGAGGGAATTGGAATATTTTACTCAGTGTATTCTATGTAACTATACAAATTTATGCACTTATCCATATAATCTTTAAATGTCATAGTTTTCATATAACGCTTTTCCTTTACGTATTAATATACACATGCCACTATATACATATTAAGTAGTGTTCTACGCTTTGGTGAGACAAAACGCGGAGTTGAGTTTCGTCACTGGACAGATAGAAAGCGGAAAAAGGAGTATCCTGACACTAGGTTCTCCATGCCTACCTTACTTTGCGGGATAAAGTGATAAGTTAAAAAAAATTATAGGCGTTTGTTTTAAAAACGAAAAATAAAAGATATCGTAAATTACCTAAATTAATCTACTCATAGGATATTAAACCAAACATGGGGCAGTAACTATTCAAATAAGTTTAATTAAATTTATTATAAATTTACTCAAATTTCTTAAGAATATTTTTTGCAATGTCAGGTACCTATTTTTATTTCATATTTACTTAGAACAATATCTATGGCTTATCTCACAATGTAATACGTTATCGTACTTATTGCGTAAGTTGTGACTTGTATTTTAAAGAAATCATAATAGTCAAGCGTGATCTGTTAAATGTTTTTCGTCATAAAATGCGTCCATCGAAAAATAGAGAACGTATATAGGATAGCTATGTATCTCTTTTTTTCATCTGTGATTCGACAAAGACAAGTATATGAGTCTCATCGTCCAGCTTTCATTATTTTTCTTTGACACTTGTATTCACAGGCTCGTCTATGGCTGTACAAAAATACTCTATGTATAAAATCTCTATGGTGGACATCTAATTAGTTATGATCTAATAGTCAGTCATTCATTTTTATCTCTTAAAAATAACAGACCAAGGCAACTCTTTCAACTTGGTCATATTAAAACTCTTTTCAAAAGGTATCAAATTATCTATTTTCTCTTGTTTAGGTAAAATTTTAGGCTTGTGGGGAAAAAAACATTTGTAGCACCGTGATCTTTCTTCCTCTTCGACTAATTCCGTAGTGCTCTCGTGGCTCAAAATTGTATTGTAAATGTAATCTATAGGGATAGCCGATACGATGTATGAATATATCTGTTTGTTTTCCATTTGGAGTCTCTCCATTCTGGCGAAAATCGTTGCCCAGGTCAGGTCTACATCTAATATTTGCACGTTTACTAAAACCTAGAAATGCATTAGCAACAATTACTAAAAATGTTTTTTCCTGTGAATTTTTCTTGTCTTCAACTAACTGTAAATGCGATTTGTTCGTAGGTTCGATTCCCGCTTCGAAAAAATTTTTTTTCATGTTTCTATTTTGGCAAGATAGCGTGGCTTTGAGTTTGCCGCTCAAAGTCAAAAAGGAAGCTTTGTGGGATAAAGCGTGAAGCTGCTTTATTTTCTTATTTTACTATAAATGAGGTAATATTATTTTACAATTATCTTCAATTTACCTTATCTGTGAAAATAATACATACTTAAAAATATTGAAAATTAATGAAAAGCAATATTAATAAATCAAACTAGGTGCACGAAGTCTTCAAATTTGAAATCGTGATACTACTACCTATACTTTATAAATGTACTTGCAAATATCGCTACATAAAAAAAACATAGTTTTAATTGATAACCGGAATGAATGTAGTACAATATGCCTTCCTTTTTCTATTTTTCACATTATATTGGCAGAGACATTTCCTCAATTTGGTGAGATAAAGCACGGCGTTGAGTTCCGCCACTTATCATGCATTGTGTCGAATTCGGCGGACAGCTGATTACGCAGTGTTTTAACACTCTAGGTTTTAACACTTTAATACTCTAGGTATGTGGCATAAAATTTTCAAAGTAAAAAAAAACTTATATTGATCTACATTTGTTACTTTCTGACAAATAAAGCTTAAGGCTAATTATTAAAAAAAATATTACAAAAACAGACTCTTATCTCCAGAACTGACCTCAGAAACATCATTTACCACAATTTTTTTAAAATATTGGAAAAACAAAGCACGAATATTAATTTCATCTTTAAGATGAAGAACTACTGTAAATCCTTTCTCGCTGTAACGTTCAACGAGGTCGTCTAGCTCATCTATATCGTATATATGGCCATCCATGAATACAGCCAAGCGATTTGTTACTGGCAGGTGACTTTCAACACTAGCAAAAATTATAGAAAATTAAATGGTAATTATAACAACATTAATTAATATTATTTAATACCTTCTTGGAAATTAATTCTCCTACTTGGGATTTAGAGGGGACTTTTCCTAACTAGACTAGAGTAACGCATATACCTTACATTATTTTAATCATTAATATTTTCTGACATTTCTAAAAATATGTAGGCAGAAATATTTCTAGTTCCACCACTCAATAGGCAACGTCTTGAATTCGGCGGAAAGTGGAATATGGAAGGTTGACACTAGGCACTTCCAGTCTGTCCTGGTCTGCGGCATAAGAAACTTCAAAGAAAAAATGGCAGAGATATTCTTGTGGCATAATACTCCATTTTGAACTTTCTAATGTCAAATAAATGTTAATAGGCAGTACAATATTCATTGTCTTTTAGCCAGATAATTAAAACGATATATTTTGAAATGATAAATAAGCGGGCTAGAAAGTACCTAGTGTCAAGACACTCCGTACTTCGCTTTCCAACGAATTCGAGAAATTGCGTGTTGAGTGGTGGAACTCCACGCCGCACTTTGTCTTTACCAGAGCGAGGAAGTAAAACAAATTAGCATATTTTTCATATATGAAGAATTCCTAATTTCAATAACGTTTAAAAAGTTAATATTAAAAAAATGTACGGATTTCTTTAATACGTATAAATAACTATTACATACTAAAGTTACATAATTACAATCAAAAGATATACCTGCTAGAACTAATAATAACAGCGTGACCACGTCTCCTTAGATTATACAAAATTAAATACATAGCGCGTCGCACTGAATACTTCTGGTACGCGGTGCACTCTTCTAGAATGACTACGGGCGGAGCTCCGACCACCGCGGCGGCGAAATGTAGTCGAGTGCGCTCGTTGATGGACAGGTAGATGATAGGTGTATGCATTTTATGATGGAGTTCTGTTAATATTGAATTATGAAACTGAATTTTGGGTATACATTACGAAAGATAGCTATAGCTTAGCTTCACTTCTTTATCCCTATCCTATATATCTTTATAGAACGGTAGACTAGAAGACCAAGATGCTATTTATTTTGCAAATAGTATGGTTTAAGTTCAAATTTCTTTCGATCCTTCCAAGAAACGTATCCAAAGTTAAGTTAGATTAGGTTATATTTAAATATTACATATTTATATTGTCACACATCTAGCATTGTTATGATATCGATAAGTGTTAGTGGTAAATATTACGCTCTCTACTTTTCGCTTACAAGCCAGTTAGCGGTATGTGTCATAACGACGCACCCTTAAAAGACCAAGGAAATAATATAATATAAGTTAACATTCCTCAGAATTTGATTATATAATTAATATGTTATACATTTTTCTTCTATAGTTATGTAATTTAGTTTTAAAAAAAAAATTAAACTATAATGTTACCAAGAGCATCAACATAGTTCATGACCTCCTTATACAAATGAGAATGGGGAACTCCCCTTAGCGAGGCAACCATTTGCAACGCGAGTTGAACTGTCATCCATGGTGGGAGCGGGTCGTGATTGCAACTGAATGACACATGACGCGCGTACTGATAAAGAATAATTTTATTTATAGCCAAATGTACCTACTTATACGTATATGTCAATATATAAACATAAAAAATCCATTTTTTTTTATAAATTCCTTTACAAATTTTAAACATATAGCTAGTTAATAGCAACGAAAATATAGTTAATAGTTTCATTTTAATGGTTTGCTTACTTTAGGTTACAAACACGTAAAATTAAAGAAAAAAATATATTTCCAAAATTTAGATATATGAACATAAATTTAGATATATGAACATAAATTTAGATATATGAACATAAATAAGCCTTCCAATAAGTGTAATAATTTCTATGACAAAATACCTGATGCGGATTTCTGCTTATCCTATATTTTGATACGCTCCACAATTCTCCATCACTTGGTAAAATATAACCTGTTGGTATATATTGATATCGTTATTTTTAAATATTTTTTTAATAGGTCTTAATAAAATCATAATATTTTCAGCGTAATTACTTATTTTAGAGGTTATTTACTAATTATACTTATATATATATACGTATTATTATTGTTATCATGTTATGATTAAATGTGAAAAGTCGATCAAAACGATTACATTCTTACGTAAGGTATATTTTATTTAATGTTCATATTACTACCATACACCAGAGTAGATATTAGACAGTGTGAAAGTCACTCTGTTTTCAACTGTATACTTTGAAAATATAACTTGCGAACATATTGGACTACGTTGTATAAACAATTTTCTAATTTAAAATCCTGAGTTATTTTGCCTAGCTTCGTCATAATCGTATCAACAAACAAACGTAGATGATAAAAAGAAAAAGATAATAATAACCCGCCAATACTTCACACAGTCTTAGCCTGCCGTGTTGTAAGAGACCGGAAATCGCCAACGCCTCTCCTTTGCCTACTCCCAAGTAAATATTGTGTATGTAGGTCTTTCCATATTTCCTCTGCGACACATTGCACGCTAGAAGGTACTCCCCGAAAGTGTCTATTTTATCCTCTGCAAAAAATAATATATTTTCTAGCTCAAAACAAGTGTAGTGAACATAGCAAGGTAGAAAAGAAGTACCTAGTGTCAAGACACTCCGTATTTCCTGTCTATCCTGCTATGCGAGATAGAAGCGTGAAGCTAAAAAAAATATTTTTTTTTTATTAGAGCTTAGAAATAAATATTTAGGATTTAGTGTATGATTTTTTGAAATTGTATTGAGCGATTTAAAATTGATTTTAGTAGAAATTTTCGTAGTTATTTAAATAATTGTATTCACTATGAATATAATTTATTTATGAAGATATTAAAAGGGTAAACATAAAAGAGCCATGTTTTACAGACAAATCGACGGTGCAAGCCACTCATATTGTCCACCAAAAATCATTTATAGTATTGCAACGGTAAGTATTCTTTTCTGTATATATATATATATATATGTTTTTTTAAATAACTCAGGGTATATCTGCCTAAGATACTCAGGCCGGGGTGGGAGCTATGTTTAAGGTTAGATGCCTGTGTTTCAAAACATATACAATAAGATAAAAAAATAATCTCAAGAACGTAGGCAGGTACATTTGAAACTTGTTTTTTATTTTAAACTTACTTTTCTTTTTCGTGAGTTCCAAGTGTTTATTTAAGGCGTCCTTTTTTTCTTGCTTAGCTCCTTCACTCTCAACTTCACAAGAATACTTTTTGGAATAAATCCAAGTCCTTAATACATAAGACCATGCTTTCTGTATATATTTATACTCCCAAAGCAATAGCAGCATCATGAAAGTAAACGCGGTACATAACGTGGCTATTATTTCCACTAGGACACCATAGTTCTTGGATAGGTAAAATTTTCTAGAAAAACATTTCTGGAGCACACCGCATTTAGCTGTTGTAAACAAACCATCCATTATATAAATAGATTCTTTTAGAAAACGTATAAATATTTAAAAGCAGCGGAATTCGAACTCGTGTCTTTCGGAATCCGTCCAAGTACTTTGGCTGCTAAGCCTGTGTTCTATTTACGGCTGCGACAAAATTCTTATACGCATGTTAGACCGTATGTATGTTGGTAATTTGGAAGCGCTGGTTCAAATTCTGCTGCGTTCATATATATACGTTGTTTTTTAAATATTATATCTTGTACACTATAAAAATAGTAAAAAATTATCTTTGATTTTCGCAAATTTTACACATTTTAAATGAAACTATTTAAAACATGTTAATCGCGCATATTTTTTGTATTCGAAAATACATTTTAGAACTGACAGGTTGACTGTGACCACAAAGTACAGTAAAGTGTTCGAAACTGCTTGTTTCCAAAAATGTATTTTAGAATACTAAAATATACGTGATTAATCCGTCAAGAAAAGATTCATTTAATAGTAAAATACATTGTAAATAAAATACTTTTCCAATTAAATATGAAATATTAAGGCGACAATTGCGTATTTAGTGAATATATAGGCAAAAATCACGTCATACTTCAAGTTTATATGATAATAACTGAGGCTAACGGGGCCAGCGACCGTAATCACATTTGGTTGTGGGTTCAAATTCCACTCGTAGTTATTATTATATTTAAAATTAATTTTAATTTCTTTGCTCTGGTAAAACAAAGTGCGGCGTTAATTTCACCATGCATCACGCAACCTGTCAATTTAAGGAAAAACGCCGTCAACGGAGTCTCTTGACACTAGGTTAGCTTTGAATACCCTGCTGTACCAGATGAAGCGAGAATCTCCTTTATGAATTTAGAAAAGTCACTACGACCTATGACCAGGATTTCTATTTTTAATTATGTCATAAATTAGAGCTAGAGATCTATGTATACATTTTTGATAAAACGTATAAAAATTTTGAACGCAGCGGGATTCGAACCGGCGCCTCTTGGATACCGTCCAAGCGCTGTGACCGCTAAGTTTCTAATACGTTTTTTTCAAAAATGTTTTCTAATCCTAAGTGTGGAATAACACTTTTGAAATAGTAAAGATTCATGTATATTAACTTGAATTGTACTCACGACAACATTTGTGCAAAGTTTTGGACGAGCAAAGATTTTTTCTTTGGAAAACAATACATTCGCTATTGTAAAGAAATATCTTCTTTATTTTAATGAACGCCAACGCCATGTTAAATTGAGGGGACAGTGACATGAAGTTTAGGACGTAGTTGAGAGCATTACCGTAGAGTATCTTGGCTATAACTGTAGTTTCGCCTGATGATTACATTCAAAACTTAATTAATGATAAATATCACCAATCACCAACACAAGCATCAAAAAAGCTTCGTACATGTATGCTTAAACAGTCCTCAGACTCACACTTTTGTGTTACTAACCTACCGAAATGAGAACAATCTATATCTGTACAAATAAATAAAATTTAAATGTCTGTTTGTAATATTAAAGTATTTTTTACTTACTAGGATGTATGTAAATACGGTAGGTACGTCTACGAAAATAACTTAATTTAGAATTGTTGTATTTATTTATTTTTCAATCTAATTTTCGAAATGACTGGGCTGATTTTGATGGGAGTTTCACTTACAAGACACTTAAACTATTTTTGTTTTAGAATATTAAAATAAAAATATTTTAAATTCCATAGGGTTGAAGTAGTTGGCATAGATATTAAGTATAGAAAACTCTATCAAAACAATGCCTAACTCAAATCATCATATCATATCATATTTATCATCATATTCATCAATATTTGAATACTGTAATTTTATATTAGTAATACTGATTTTTAAAATTTATCATCATCATATATAATATTTATCATCATTATAATCATATATATACCATCTTTGATTTTTGCGATTTTTTACACATTTTAAATGAAACTATTAGAAACGGATTTATTGAACATTAAAGATGAATATACCTAATATATTAAATAGATAAATGTTTACAGATTATAAAAATAAAATATATAAGTTGATGCATCAAATTCACTCTCTTATTAGTTTTAAAAATCTTACCAAACACAACATTTAGTATAACAAACGTCATCGTATTGAGAGCCACACGCGGCCCAAGACTGAAGAGATAAGCTTGTGGTATACATCCGATGCCGTACACCGTCAACATTATAGGTACAACCACTAAAAATATAGAACAGTTAGTTTTTTTTATTTAGTTTCACGCTTTTTAGTCAGTAAATATCTAGTGTCAAGACACTCTGTACTCCGCTTTTAGCCAGAAAATGATTTAAATATAATCTTTCATGAATTGATTTAAATTTAATTTTTCAAAAATGTTTTCTAAGCGTGGAATTACACTTTAAAAATAATAAATATTAAAATAGAATAGCAATTTCTCTTGTTAGACGAATATTTTTTCATAATCTTTAAGTAGTAGAAATTTGTAAAAATCTCTCTACAGAGATGCTAACGACATGCTATGCGATGTTAAGTTGTAACAAACGTATAAAAATTTAGATGCAGCTTGGTAGTAGAACGTATGGGTTAGCGGTCAGAGCGCTTGGACTCCGCTGCATTCAAATTTTTCTACATTTATTCAAAAATGTTTTCTAATATTAATAAATAAATACCATTTTTTCTCGTCATAGGAACATAAATAACATTTTTGAAAAAACGTATAAAAATTTTTTGAACGCAGCGGGATTCGAACCCGCGCCTCTTGGATACCGTCCCGCTGCGTTCAAAAAATTTTTATACGTTTTTTCAAAAATCTTTTCTAATCCTAAGTGTGGAATAACACTTTAAAAATAGTAAATAGGAACATAAATATATTATTACTAGCGTGTAAGAATTTAAAAAGAAAAGAATTTAAAAAGACGTAGAACACTCGGCTCAGCAGTCGGACGGTTGGACGCTTGGACGGTTTTTTATTTTTTTTATGGATTTTTTATGTTTTCTTACAAAAAGCTTATCTAACACAAAGCCCAAAAAAATGTACAAATATGAAGAAAAAAACAAAAAAAATACTTACTCAAATCGCTATAATAGAACGTCATGGGAGCTATCAACAACATAACCAAAAGCATCGCTAAAGACATCATCAGCACAAGTAGGAAGTATAAAATGAAATCGCACAGAAATAAATTCAGCCAATAGCGAGCTGGAGAAAAGTCCATTGCGTGAATCTAACAAAAATAATAATAACATATTATAGTAAAAATAATATAATTAATATTTTTCAACGTTAAAATATGAATGTATGAAAGCCAACATGACGCAGTGGGAAAACGTCTGACTGTAAACGCGAATGGTTATGGGTTCGCTTCCCACTCGGAGAAATGATTATATTTAATATTTATTTTATTTCTACGCTCTGCTAAGACAAAGTGCGGCGTTGAGTTTACCATTCAAGTCAAAGTCTCATTTTTTCAGGTTGTCTTTGACTACCCTGGCACATATTTATTTAGATAAAGCGTGAAGTTTTTTTTTAATCCTCCCTGTCACTTCCCATGTAACCTTTATGATAAATTTCTCTTTTATGAATAACTGAATCCTCGAGATTTTACATATTTTAAAAGACTCTATTTTAAACGGTTGAATCGCATATATACTCGTAGATTCCACAGTGTACTGTGACCATAGACTATTGTAAAGTGTTCAAAACGTCGAGTTTTTAAAAAACGTATTTTTGTATAACAAAATGTAAGCGATTAATCCGTTTAATATAGTTTCTCTAAAAAAATAGTAAGTATATTTAGACATACAGTATATTTTGATAGTGTAAATTTAAAATTAATATAATTGTTACCTGTGTATGTCTTACAAATCCACTCTCCATAGATGGGATTAACGTAATATGTGATATAGTCAAAATGAGGAGGAATTGTATAAATATGGGAGGTGCTGAGGCCGTTTTCAACCACTGCAAATATATACAGTGTCGAAATAATAATTAAAATAGTCAATTTCTTTGATATAATAAAATATTTAAAATTTCATATTAAAATTACAATGTACTGGTAATAATATTTAATTGTTTTCTCGGATAATCACCGTCGTTAGATCTAATGCGAGTGGATCATCTGTAACCTGTATGGTAGAGTCTAGCCGCTCTGTGTAATGCCGCATTAGGGCCATGAAGGCGCGTGCTATCGACCTGGCAGCAGCACCGTGATCGTAATGTAAAGGACTGTAGAGGACTTTTAACTATAAGAAATATATTATTAGTTATTATTTACGCACTTAAGATACGAAATACATTTTTAAAGAACGTATTAAAATATGAACGTAGCGGGATTCGAACCCGCGCGTTATGGATACTGTCCAAGTACTGACTACTAAGCCATAAGTTATCCGTCGGGTAATGTTGAAACTCTAATACGCTTGTTACTATTTATCTTCTTATCAGCATTTTTATAGAAAGATTTAGAAGCGACAGCGTCTCACTATAAAAGGGATCGGCTGTGGGTTGGATTCCTACCTGGGAGAATGATTATATTTAAATTATAAGTAGGTAAGATAAAGCGTGGCGTTGAGTTCCATCACTCAACACGTAATAACGTGAATAGAATTCAGCGGAAAATGGAGTACGGAGAGTCTAGATTTGACACTGGGTACTTCCTGTTTACCCTGCTATGCATATATATAAATTATAAATGATAAACTATTATCTAATTACTACTAAGTAATGATGAAGTGATGAAATAAGTTAATATTGTGATGATTTATATACAGTTATATAAGTTAACTAAAAAAGAGTGTGGCTGTTATACATTGCAGGTAGGGATTACAATATATATGACAGTCAATTAATGGTCAGAAGATAAAGGCTAAGTTTGTTTGAAACGGCGTTAGTTTACGCAAATGCACGGAAGGCTATCTATAGTTAACGGCGTGTCTTGACTTGACACTGGCCCTAACTGCCTGCTATATAATATAAAGTTTTAAGCTGCTTTATTTGGTTAAAATTTTCTATTATTATTCTACATTTACTATGAACTTTTAATAATTATATAAAAAACAAAACTAACATTTAAAGAATCGTTATTCATAGCAACATCCAATCCATATGCAAATATATACACGTACTGTTGTGGTGAATCAATAGCGCGTGTTACAAGGTATTCAGTAAGACTCTATAACAAAAACGATTTTTAAAAGTCGACACAGGTTAACAAATTCAGAGTGGGGCCAGGGGGTAAGAGACGGCAGTAAGCACATTTCCAACTCTTGAAGACCCTAGAAGAGCTGCAGCGGGAAAATCATGGCGATCGTCCTGCAAATCATTCAGGCTGCGGTTGGTCTAGAAGGAACCCCGAAAAACGCTGAAGGCGAGACCAACCAAGTTTTAGTTACACAGATATCTATCTGCCTTATACATGAGTCGGTCAACATAAAAGGCAAATTTCCCAGCGTCACCAAAAAAAAATGTTTCTATTGAAAATGTTACTTATATTGAGCTCAAAGTGGTGGAGTGTCAAAGAGCTTGAATACAATAAACACTAATAATTTAAAGTTGTTGGTTTGATCCGCATTCGGAGTAATTTATGTTTTACAGATCAAAATGATGGAGAGTGTGGACGCTTGACGTATAGAAATGCGAGAAAACTGTGAATGTACAAATTGTCAAACATATATAAAATATAGTACCAACCTCAGGATATAATAAGGCTGTATACAACATATCTTCAACTTCCTTTTCAGTTGAGTTTGTTTCAGAAAAGACGTAACTAAAACAAATGATGACTTATAAACCAAAAACTTGTCTAAAATATTTTCCTAAAAAATTCAGTTAGAGATAACCTAGTGTCAAAATACTCCGTAAGCTGATTTCCACCTGAAATCGAGACATTCCGTCTCTAGTAGTGAACTAAACGCCGCATCTTATCGTAGAGCGGAGAAATTACAAATTTTTTAAAACATATTCATTCTCCTGAGTGGAATTGAACTCGCAACCTATCGTATTTACAGTCAGATCGATTTCCCACTGCGCCACGTTGTTCTTAAAATATATATGATATGGACAGAAAACATACGCTCTAGCGATAGATCTTGACTGACTGGAGTTGTCACAGCGCAGAATTAAATTAGTTTTTTGTTCTAGTGCTTCCACGGTTAATATCTAAAAAAGTAAACATCAACTCAATGTATTTTTAAATTTATTTATATACTGAGGAGAAAATTTTTTTAAAAAATAGTTTAATTATTAATTTCTCCCTTGCCAAATGATCCATCTTGCATATAATCTTTGTTTAGTAAAAATTTGTAAAAATCTTTCAACAAAGATGCTAACAACAAAAATAAGTTGTATCAAGCCTATAAGAATCTCGATGTACTTCGACAAGAACATACTGCTTGGGCAGACGGGCGGAAGTCCCATTTTAAACATTTGCTTTATTGAAAAAGTTATAAACGACCGGTAAGCAAATTTTAATTCCAATTAAATAAGTATAGAGTATAATTTTAAGACATTTTGTATGATATTATTTTTATTTATTAGCTTCACGCTTTTATCTTGCATAGCAGGCTTGACAGGAAATACCTAGAGTCAAAACACTCCGTATTTTCGCTTTTCGCCGAAATCAAGACATTACGTGCTGAGTGGCGGAACTCAACGCCGCACTTTTTCTTACCAGAGCGAGGAAACGTGAACGATTTAAATATAATCTTTTTACCGAATGAGAATCGAATCCACAGCCAAAGGCCAGCTTGTTTATATTTTTTTTATAAATAATATATTAATATAAGATAGACTATAAGCTTGATTACGTAATTATGTATATACGGCAAAAATTTAAATAATAATATTAAAAAAAAACACAAAACCGCTCCATGAAGAATTGATTTAGTAGCTCTATCTCTTTCCATTTCACTCAACACTTTAGACAAAGAGAGGCCAATGAAAATACCAGCTAATAAAGCTGAAGTAATCTGAAATAAAAACATATTATATAATCTAGGTAATTGATAAGGATTTTTTTTCTCGAGGATTTTTTTGACCTTTTTAAGAAATAGATGTGGACAAAGGGGTTTGTTACATTTTCCATTGTAATGTGTTAGAAATATAATAAATAAATGACATACACGATGATAGACAATGGGTATTTTACGTATCAACGGGGCTACTATTTAAAAAATGTGACTACGAATGTATATATATTTTTTAGCTTCACGCTCTTATCCCGCATAGCAGGGTAGACAGAAAGTACCTAGTGTCAAGACACTTCGTACTTCGCTTTCCACCAAATTCGAGAATTACATGTTGAGTGGTGGAAATCAACGCCGCACTTTGTCTTTTACCAGAGCGAGGAAGTGAAAATAATTTAAATATAATCACTCCCTCGAGTGGGGATCAAACCCATAACCGATCATGATTACAACCAGACGCAGTGCCACTGCGCCACGACCGGCCTCAATTAAACGATTATTCTTACTTAGAGGATATGCTGCATGCATATCCTTAACCAGTTAATGCAATGGCTGACTACTTATTCTCCTTATCTATCTTACCTCCTCTCAGAACAAATAGAAGAAGGCGTAAGAAAATTAGAACAGCATACATTTTAAGAAAAAAAAACATGTTCACGCTCTATCTCGAAAAGCTGGGTAGCCAAAGACAACAGACAAAGTGTCAAGACACTCCCGTCTACTGCTTTCCGCTCAAAATCAAAACGTTGCTTGTTGAGAAGCAAACTCAACACCGCTCTTTATCATAAGAGTTAAACCAAATTATACTCGACAGTGGGAATCGAACCCATGGCTACCAACTAAACGTAAATAACTTTTCACTCACGGTTATTACAAGACTTGGTTTGAAGTGACAATAAAAAGATAGAAACTTCCAGCCCATATATTTTAAATGCGTAAAATTGCAGCATGAGCTTTTGTGACGTTTCCATATTACAGGTTCTAAAATTTATTGCATGTATTAGACATTTCGCTTCTTTAAGATTTTGCCCCTTTCAGTTCCCTGTCCAGTCAGAAAACACTTAAGTGTCAAGACTCTCCGTTGAATGATAGAATAAGTTATATGTAATAGAGTGGGTAAATAAGTCACACCATGGATTTCACCATTATATCTATAGGTATCCATTTAAAATTTAAGAACGGAGAGAACATAGGGACAAGAGGCCACGCTTTGCCTTGCCAGAGCAGAGAAATGTAAATAATTTTGAAACATAACCTTTCCTCGGGGAGATAATCTAACCAACAACCAATAGCGATTACAGTGCGACACTGTTACACAGCGCCACTATGGCCTTTAAAAAAATCATTCAAGTATTATGTAACTTTTCTATTTTTTTTAGAAAAACTACATTTTTTATTCGAAAGGCAAGGAAATATTCGGAACGCATCCATTCTACATTATACTAAAAACTTTATTAAATTTAATTTATTTCTAGTACATATTTTATATAGTAATTTACAAATACTTAGTACATACGAGAAAGATTAATCAACGCTTTTTTTGTGATCGCATGTTCTGCCATAGTTCCATGTGTCGACGCTCTCGATTCGTAAATGGCTCTAAGAAAGTGATAAGCAGATTACGATTAAGTTTATTTTATTATTTTAAAGCCTATTAATGTAATGTTTTCGCATCAATGCAAAAATATATCATAACAACATCTTGTATTAATTATCTTCAATTCTTAGTTCTGGTAAGACAAAGTGCAGCGTTGAGTTACGTCATCGATACGCAATGTCAAAATTTCAAGATTCTCTCAAATATTCTGTTATACGGGTAACATCTGTAACTGTAGAAAATGTTATCTTTATAAAGCTCTCGAAGCTATAATAAAAAAAACTGAACATATGTATTTAAATAATTGTAACATTACCCAGGGGTGCGTTGAAATTGGTAGTGGCGCAGTGGGACAGCGTCTAACTGTAAACGCGATCGGTTGTGGGTTTGATCCTCGCTCGGGGAAGTGATTTTATTTAAATTGTTTTTACTTGCCCGCTCTGGTAAAAGACGTATTGCGGCGGTGTGTTCCACCAATCAACACGCAATGTCTCGTATTCAATGGAAAGTGAAGTACGGAGTGTCTTGACACTAGGTACTATCCACCCTGCTATGCGGGATAAAAACGTGACGCTAAAAAAAACACTAGTGCAATTATATCTAAAATTAATTAACATTTTAATACTCACCTATTACACACTTCTTCAGAATCAGGTATGCTAATATTCATAGATATAATTCCATATTTTCTAGAATTTTCCGAAAGCTCCTGGATAAGAGTGGCAGCGTTGGCCGTGGGGTATGTAGGCAGTCGCAATATGAGTAAAGAACCCAAGTGTGCCCGTATTGTAGCTCCAGCTTCTGCCGTTCTTTGCAATAGTTCATTTACTACATCACTTGATTGACCACTGCTGCGAAATGTTAGACGAACTCGATACTCTCGGCCTGGTTAGAATAATTAGAATTGCCTCAGTGGTAAAAATGATACAATATTGTTTTAAAAAAATAATTTATCTTATATGTGTGTACTCAAAACGTATACAGTAAAATATATGTAAATTAGAAACATATTGTGAAGTATATATATATATATATATATATATATATATATATATATATATATATATATATATATATATATATTTTAATATAAAAAGCAACAGCTAATATTTAAAAAGTATTATTTTTTCTGCTTCACGCTTCATTCTGTATAGCAGGGTAATGAAAGAAAACCTAGTATCAAGACACTCCGTTGACTACTTTCCGCCCGAAATCGAGCCAAGGCGTGTTGCGTTGCGAACACAACGGCACGCTTTGTCTTACCGGAGTGGAGAAAGGAAAATAAATTTTAATTATAATAATTCCTTCTAGTGGGATTAGGACCCACAATCAATCACGTTTATAGTCAAACGCTGTCCACTGCGGCACGATGGCTTAAATTATATATTTTTTTAAATCATCATGAAGCCAAATTTTCTTTTATTTAACCACTGTCACTGATAAATATTTATCGTATATACAAAAAAATATAAATTTACCATATTTAAAAAACATATAAGCAGGAGTCCCTCCAAATACCAATAACCTGTTGTCGAAAATGAAGACGCGATCAGCGTACTCCAGAGAAATGCTTGTAGAGCATAATTTCACTATGGTTATGTATTTTTTGTATTGCTACAAGAAAAAAATAACTACTTAATATATTTGCGCATATTGTATGCGTAAATGTAATAAATAAATAATAATTCATCAGCTGTGAAGCTTTTATCTTACAAAGTAGAGTAACTCGGAGACAATTTAAAGTCAAGGCACTGTGTTGATAGCTTTCCACGTGAAAAATCATAGTCTTGATTTTGCAAATGAAAAACTCAACACCGCTATTTGTCTTACCAGAGTGAGGTAGCGAAAATAAAATTTAAATATAATCATTTCCCCGAGTAGGAATCGAGCCCACAATGCCTCGTGACTTACATGACTATATAATATGACGCGATTTTTATACATTTTAAATGAAACCATTTTAACCGGATTAATCGCGGATTAACCGGATTACCTGTCTACTTGTGACCACGGACTACTGTAAAGTGTTCAAAACGTAAGGTAAAGTGTTGTAAAACGTCAGGTGTCCAAAATGTATTTTTCAATACCAAAATATACGCGATTAATCCGGTTAAAATAGTTTCATTTAAAATATGTAGATAGTTTTGTAGTCCCTTATATATATTTTATTATTTTATTATTTTATTTCATTTAAAAAGAGTCACTCTAAGCTTTATTTTACATAGTAGGACAGACAGAGCCAACCTAGTGTCAAGACTCTAAAGTAAGATATCACATTTAAAGTGCCAATTTAATTATAATTACTTATTTAATACTATATATTCTAGTTATTAGATAGGACAATATTTTGTTGCGAAACAAGGCTCGAGAAAGGGCACTCACCATAATCTTATCTTTTATAACTGCTGAGTAAATAGCATGAGAGCTTATTGAGGGTAACAATACGATCTGTAAATGACAATTTCATTTTACAAAAGCATTTTTGGCACAAACGTTCGAAAATTTCATACTGTGCAATAATTTTGACTTTGCAAATTTCACCTTTATGGGCCAGCGACGTTTTTGAGTTAGGATTTAAGAATAAAGAAGAATCTAAAACAGTTTATTGATACCGCTCTTAAACACTTAATTACTTGATTTTAAAATTGTCTATATATTAATGTGAAGTAAAAACTTTTTTCTTTTTCAAAAAAAATTACGATAAAGTATATAATTTAATTATAGTTTATTTTTAAAATAAGTTTTTTATTTAATAGGTAAATAAAATTATATATGAAATAAATATATTAAAAGTAATACATACTAAGACGCGTTTGGCATAGACGATTATTTAAAGTAACGTTAGGGCAACGCGTTATTTACGCCTCAACAAGATATCTAATTAAAATAAATAGTCCTCTTTATTTTTGAGAATAGGCTTAGTCTACTTTAATATAATATAAACATTTTAAAAAAAATACTTATTCAAAACAACTTATTGAAAAAAATTTTTTTTAAAGTGTAATATTATTTGATAGATTAGTTGTACAAAAATTTATAATCCGCCATTTTCTTGCGGCAGCCATTTTAGATTACCAATAACATTGACAATAGGTAATTTCATTGTCATTAGAAGTGAAGTCGTAACCCAAATTTCCAGTCAATTGGAGACTCGAAGTGCTTCAAATTAACCTTGCAAGATAATACATACACTAACTAACTAACTAACTAACACGGCGTTAAATGCTCGCTACTTATGCTCGTGATAAAAAAAGATCATACACTTACTCTAGGCTCTATCAACATGGCGATTGCCCAACAAAGCTGAGCTTGATAGTAAATGCCCAAATTGCGTACATATTCGTGCTTTACTTTTTCCAAATCGCATTCTGGCAAGAGTCGCTTTGATCTTATATGAAAGTACGCCGTAACATATTCGTTGGACTCGGTCCAGAGACAAATCTATAACATAATAAACATCAAAATCAAAATTTTGTCGGTCCTACTAGAAGCTACCACTAGCTCGGAAGGCAGTTCTGCTGACTACATTAATCTATGAGAGCCCGTAATTTATTTCATTGTATATCGTACCCATTATTATACAAAATAGCTAGATTTCGCTCGCGACTAGACCGTTATCGTTATATTATCACAGAAATTTTTGTCCCCTGCGCCGTGAGTCCTCGTCTATTAGGCACTTTATGGCGCTCAAGTCAATCATATCGTTATGATTATTTAAACTATTCGGCCAAATCACTTGGTGTAAATGACTAGTAGATGGTTAACTATATTAAATGCTTCAAGGTTTGATATATATATATATATATATATATATATATATATATATATATATATATATATATATATATATATATATATATAGATTTATGCTGCGCCGGATGTTAATTTAGGACTATTTAAGACAGACAATCCTACACTACATCATGTTGTGTAACTACAATGGATCTTTAGCCGACTTAATTGATATGTATTATTTGCGCGTTCAACAAACAAACAAACATTTCTGCTTCATCTGCTTTATATTTTAGTATAGATAGCATTCTTTGTTTTGACTTCATGTTAATTTTCAATATGTATTGACAAAAAACTGTACAGTAATTTTCGTTCGTGTATTAATGATATATTACGTAGTGATATTATATTCAGCAGTGCAGACTCTTAAGAAATGCTTCTACAGGTGATTGTGAAATTGGGAAAATTGATTCTACTTAAAAAAACATGTCTTTATTGCTATTTATTTTGAATGAATTTAGAACCCATAACAATGTTATTTATATGAATATTGTGGAATATATAAGAATAACGCAATACAATGGTCTCGATACATATTATATTATTATGCAAGCTTTACCAGCTTACATTACAAATACTGTATTCTATATAAATTAAAATAAATTAACCAAAATAAAAATCATATTTATCATTTAAAAATTAAATTCATAGAAAAAATAATAAAACATTTAAAAACTAACAAAACAATAAAGATTGAGTATTTCCTCCACAGTGAGGTCGTTTATGAGACATCCGTTACGGTGACAGTACCCGAGCATATATGGGACCGACATGAAATGATGTCCTGGCCTTATCTCATTTCCCAATACATTTATAGATCCTTTATCAGGATAGATTAGTCCTATAGAAAATAAGCTTTTTTGAAAAAACGTATAAAAATTTGAATGCAGTGGGATTCGATCCTGCGCCTCTTGGATACCGTCCAAGCGCTCTGACCGCTAAGCCATACGTTCTACTACCAGCTGCGTTGAAATTCTTATACGTTTACTACAATGTATTTATGTTGTTCGCTGGTTCGAATTGCGCTGCGTTCAAATTTTTATACGTTTTTTCAAAAATATTTTCTAATCCTAAGTGTGGAATAGCACTTTAAAAATAGTAAATAGAAAATAAATTATTTTAAGATAAAGATTCAAAGTAAGTAAACATCTATTTTAGTCGGAATGATCTATTAGTACTTAGTAATATATGAATATATTTTAAAGTAAATTATTACCGCGTGGAAGCGGTTATAATTTAGTTTAAAATTGTTTTTTAAGGAAATTCTAGTTTTTGAATAAAATACAAGCAGTAAGGTTATGTGATAAATAGATTATATTTTAAAAAACAATTTAAGGAAATCCGGTTATTAGAACTGTAGACTGTGGTCAAAACTCGCAAGTAGATCGTCTAATCGTGACATCAATCCCATTAAAATAGTTTCATTTAAAAGATGTAAAACTTATGAAAATTAAAAATGTTATAAAGGATTATATTATTGTTTTGGTGATTGGTTATCCCATAAGAAATTATTTTATGTATTCCATATAACACCTTAATCTATGCAAAAACACAATAAATGAACGTACTGTTTTATTAACAATTATAAATGAAACCCAAAACCGAAGCCAGTAGATTTTTTAGCTTCACGCTTTTTATCCCGTATAGCAGGGTAGACAGAAAGTAACTAGTGTCAAGACGGATACGGAGTGTATTTCGCACGAAATACGGAGTGTATTTCGCTTTCCACCGAATCAGAGACATTGCGTGTTAAGTGGTGGAACTCAACACCGCACTTTGTCTTACCAGAGCGTAGAAGTGAAAATAATTTAAATATAATCACTCCCCCGTGTGAGGATCGCATTCACAACCGGTCGCGTTTACAGTCAGACGCTGTCACACTGCGCCACGACCGGCCTCGAAAGAAGAAATAATCTATATGAATGTCAAACAAAAGTCAAATAATTTGGTTTAAGGTATTGTGTTACCAGTACAAAAAATGATAACAGTAAAATACAATTGATTACCTGTTAACAAATCTTCTATGGTAGTGACCATCTTCGCTTGGACGTGTTCTGAATAAAGCATTGTGAACTCGCATCGATATATGTCAAACGTTATGTTTTCAAGAATTGGACCTCCCATAATACTCTTAAAAAAAAGTATACAACATTTAAAAAATAAAACATAAAGTATATGAAAAAAATAAAATATAAAATAAAAAGATGAATATATTTATATGTTCATTAATTATTAACAAATAAGCTTAACAGTATCTTAACGTAATGTGTATTTCTAATAGCACAAGTAATATTATTATATATATACATTCTAGTTATCTTTGTAAGTTTTTTTTAGTTTCAAGCTTTTATCCCTCATAACAGGTTAAGCAAAAAATACCTGGTATCAATATTACTCTGCTTTCCAAGATATTCTAATTCAAGACATTGTGTGTTGAATGACGGAACTCAACGCCACGCTTTGCCTTACCAGAGCGAGGAAAGTGGAAGATAAGAGGAAAATAATTTAAATATAATTATTTCCCCGAGAGTGACAGTGTCTTACTGTGAATTGATCGGTTGTGGGTTTGATCCCCATTCAAGGGAGTGATTATATTTAAATTATTTTCACTTCCTAGCTCTGGTTAAGGCAAAGTGTGGCGTTCCACCACTAAACACGCAATGTCTCAAACAGCAGGTAGCAGAAACAGGTAGCAGAAAGTACCTAGTGTCAAGACACTAAGAATTTGAGACATTGTATAATAATCACTCCCCTGAGTGGTAATCGAACCCACTACCAATCGTATTTACAGTCGGACGATGTCCCACTGCACCACGACCGACAAACAAATTATTAATTTTGGATTCTTTTTAATAAAATATTAATATATTAACAATATACATTTCAAACCTTAGTAACATATCTGAAACTGATTGCTTTAGCAACCAACTCGTCCACTTCCTGTAACTTATCACGTTCCCTGCCCGTGGGTGTCTCAATTTGCTGTAGCCTATTTTTGTCCTAACAATAATAAATTTTAATTAAATTAATATTGCTATATCTTTCGAGAAGACCGTCATGGCATAATGGAATAGCACCTTACTGTGCACACGATTAATTGGTTCTGGGTTCGATCTCCCCTCGGAGGAACAGTAAATTAACATACAATATCTCAATTTCAAGTGAAAAGGACAGAGGTTTTTAACATTAATTTTTCTCTGTTTAACCTGCTTTAGAAAAAATACGCTTAAAAAATTTTTTTCTAAGAACATCTTTATTGACATATTTCATAAATATTAAGATTTACACAGATAATATTTCTAAATATATTTAGTATTTTTTTATTAAAGTATATTCTATGATACAAATTCTAACCTCGGCTTGCTTGAAAATAATAGACTTCCACGACACCTGACCTCCGATGGTTTGCTGTCTTATTGTTCTTTGTAGAATCATTAGGAAACCAAAATACAGTACGATCATAATTACCCACGATATAATAGTGTACATTATAGAATTCCCTTGCCATCGACCTTCCTCTAAAAGAAACAAAGAATTAAATTATAAGTTGTGTGTAAACAAGTGTAGATAGTAATCTGGATAACATAACTGGATATATGAAAATATAACCTGGGTTAAAGAAACAGGCAAAATAACTACAAAGTAAGCGAAAAACAATGCCACAACAAATTAGGTGGAATGGTTGTACTTAAATTAATCAAACAATAAAAATTCGAACATTGCGTGTTAAGTGGTGGAACTCAACGCCGCACTTTGTCTTTTACTAGTTTTACAGTCAGTTGAACGTTTACAGTCCCACTGCGCCACGACCGGCCTATATTTTTTTTATAAAAATTAACTCAGTCGAAAATATCGAAAGATAGTTGAAGAAAACTATTTACAGTGACATTGCATAACACAACAATGACTAATTAATATACCTAACCGGATTTAGATTGTTCCAATATCATTAAATGTAGGTAAATATTCTTCAAATGGATGACTGGTCAATAAATTGCTTACAAATAAACATACAAATTCTGCTAAAAAATCAGTTAGTCCGAATGAGATGTGCGTTTATTTACTTACTTAATTAGGAATATTTTAGCTTCACGCTCTTATCCCGCATAGCATAGGGTAGACAGAAAGTAACTAGTGTCAAGACACTCCGTACTTCGCTTTCCACCTAATTCGAAACATTGCGTGTTGAGTAGTGGAACTCAACTCAGCGCTTTGTCTTTACCAGAGCGAGGAAGTGGAAATAATTTAAATATAATCACTTCCCCGAGTGGGGATTGAACCCCCAACCGATCGCGTTAGGAATATTTTAACTAAAAATTAATTTGAACAAACAAAGATTTTTACATAAATAAAAAAGAAACTACTTCAGAAAATAGGTGAAATTTATACAAAAATGAATAAACAAAATTAAAAAAAAACACGTAGTATGTTTATATAAAAAGATATATTCGTTGCTTAGCAACGCGCTGTTTACGCGTCAACGGGAACACTAATTATTATGATAATCAAACACTAACGTCCAGTCTGAAGTAGCGCGAATTCATTAAGTCCATGCATAAGTCCTAGTGGAGGAATGATAAGGTGTAGGAAGAAGGTAATGACATCATGTGTCAAGTCGATCTGATGATGGACTATCAGTTCCGCGAGAAACGTTTGCAGCAATGTGAAGAGCGTAGACCAAACGCATGCAATCCACGCTGAAAAAGATAAATATTACATTATGTTATTAGTTTATATTCATATTCTAGGGCATAGTGGCACAGTGGAACAAGGTGATTGGTTCTATTCCCACTCGGGGGAGTGATTATATTTCAAATTTATTTTATATTTCTTGACACTGGAAAGACACTCAATGTCTCGATTTCGGGTGGAAACTAGTCAACAGAGTGTCTTGACACCAGGTTGTCTCTAGCTACCCTGCTTTGCAGGATAAAGAGTGAAGCTGAAAAAAATATCATAAACCTAACCTTAGCGACATGTTTGACACTATATATATATATATATATATATATATATCTTATCACTATATATAGAGTATAATCAACACATAGTATATATTATTTATTAAGTTAAACAAAATATATAAGCGTTCTGTACTGTTTCTAATTTGACAAATTTTATACTAATGCGTTGTTTAAAGCTTTCATTCATTTTAATAAAATAACGCATTAGAGTGTACTTTAATTCAGTCTGACTGCTCTCTATTTTGTAACTTTAAACTCATTTCATAACAAAATTTTCTTTATTAATTTTTTTCCATGCAATACGCGTACAGCGTCTTTTAGAAAATAAAAACAAAATCATAATCTCACGTTCACTATGAAACATAGCCATGATAAGAGCGAGCATAATCATAACGGAGACGTAAGCCAGCATCAGGATCAGTGTGAAGAGAAGGTGGATCCATCGGAAGATCAGGATGAGAGTGATGCTGGCGATCAGGCATATAGGCAGAGCTGTGAGATAGGCGTAGGCGACCCATCCTATGTACATTGAAGAGTAATCTACACCGCGTATACGAAGCGATCTCTGGAAAAAAAATAAAAAATTATTTATTACTATTAAGACGTTCGCCTTTATATCGCATGTGTTCTTTGTATAATGCTATCAGCTTTAAATAGATATTTTCAACGATATCTCTATAGCCTCTCTTTGACGCAAATTGAAAATTATTTTTATAAAAAAATTTAACTAAATTACTAAATATGGCACAGCGTCTGACTGTAAACGCAATTGGTTGTAAGTTCGATCCCCACTCGGTGGAGTGATTATAATTTAATTATTTACACTAACTCGCTCTGGTAAGACAAAGTGCGGCGTTGAGTTCCAACACTCAACACGCATCGAGACATTGCGAGTTTCGGTGGAAAAAAAACTGTTTACTTTATTGTGTAATTCTCATTTTTTATATAAATTAAAAGTTAGAATTTTAAATTATGATATCGCTTACTGTATGTCTTTGACACCATAGGCGATATTATATTTTAATTTTAATTACTTTAAGCGAATTCTGTGTCTGCATATAAAAAAATGCGATCATTGGTGCACTTTAGCGATCTACCTTATTTACATGTGTTTGATTGTTATTTGTTTTGTGGACCAATAAACAGAAAAAAAATACTAGCTTTTACCAGCGAATTGGTTAGGAATGTTTGGTTATTCTATTCGTATCATAAATTTTTAATTTTATAAACAAAAAAATATTAATATTAGAAAAAAATATTGAAAAGCGCACGCCACGTACTCATCAAGGAATCCCATTTGTTGCAACCTTGACATAAAACAATGAAATTCATCCGAAGACCTTCAAGTATTTCTATATGTAATTTCATAACAATCGGTTCAGCGATGTGGTCGTAAAAACGTCACAGACAGACAGAATTATTTTCTCATATATAATATTAATATCGAATAGAGAATAATATTAAGCAAATATTTTATTTATTTATAGCTACTATAAAAATGTGACATTAACCAGTACGATCAACCATTTTATTACAGTATATATAACTAACTTTGTAAGTATACAATATTTTAATATTTTAAAGTGTAATTCCACCCTTAAGTTAAGAAATCATTTTTGAACGATTTCTATAGGCGCTGGTTCAAATCCCGCACGTTCATAATTACATACGTTTTTCCAAAAAAAAAAAACTACAATTTTATATGTAAGATACAAAATAAATTCAGTTTGAAATGTCTGTAAGTCTTGCAGACTTATAAAGCGAAAGTTAGCTTATAAAGCGAATGAATATTTCAAATTGTTCAAAGTCGAATATTGCGATATTTAATTCATCAGGAGCTATACACGTTTAGCGGGATAGCTCATACTGTACACTGAAGAGCATTTATTTAAGAAAATATCAACAATTTCAATAGTTCTTTTAAGATTAACAATGGATTCTCAATTTATATAATGAGATTTTGAATTAAACTTTTTCAAACGGATCAATTGCGTAAATTTTGGTATTCGAAAATATATTTCTGAAAACCCGAAGTTTTGAACACTTTACAGGACTTTTTTTGAACATTAGTTACAAGGTAGACAATAAAATGAGTTTAAAATGTGCAAAAATCGTGGAAATCAAAGATTTTGTTATATTATGGCGTAGAAAATATGATGAAAAATATATAAATTATTACTTTAAATCTGTTTATCGTCTCCGAGACCACCAACGCTTCAGTCTCCAATACCGGCGGTAGCAGTGCTAAGGTGAAACACAAGAGGATGCCGGAGATTGCTTTTCTTACTCGTTCTTGTTGCATTAACGGCGATATGGGCATAGATGTGAGGCTTAACTAGGAAAAAACAAAACCAAATTAAAGTAGCTTCATGCTCTATCTGGCACAACTGAGTGGTAAGAGAGAAGCTAGTAGGTAAACTAAGTAAATAAATATTATTAGTTTTAAAATTTGGGTTTACAATTTATAATGCATTTACAAATTAGGACATGGAATATAAATTTATGAAATAAAAAAAAAATTTTAGTACAATTTCTTAAGGTAACGGTTTTGTACACAACTTCACGCTTTTATCCCGCATAGGTACACAGCACCTATTGTGTAGGCACTTTAAACTCCGCTTTTCGTCAAAATTCGATAAATTGCGTGTTGAGAAGCGAAACTCAGCGCCGCGCTTGATCTTGCCAGAGCGAAGGAATAAAAATAATTTAAATAAATTCATTCCCGGGAATTGAAATATTAAACGTAATATTAAATATAAGAAATTTAAGCAAAGAAGGGTATCCAGCCTATTATGATCTTTCAATATTATCCTTATTTGCTTGGATAACAGACTTCTTAGAATTATCTTACTGCTTAAATATTTGTATTATTAAGTAAAAAAAAAACTGTTTAGTTAAATGAGTCGCGATTGTGAAAATCAATGAACTCGGATATCTCTTTAGCTACCTTCACTTATTGTATGAACATGGTACTCTTTTATTATATAAAATATTTAAAGTACATAAATTGTTAAAATTAAAGAATCAATATCTGTATCAAGAAATAATATTTGTATCTTTCATGTTGATAATATTAAATTATTACAACATCATGTTTGCAGCCGAAATAGCTCAGTTGGGAGAGCGTTAGACTGAAGATCTAAAGGTCCCCGGTTCAATCCCGGGTTTCGGCAATCTGTTTTTTACCATATTAATTTGTTAATTTTAATATTAGTAATTTTTATTTAGTGAAAAGTCTGTAATATTCATATTGAAAATACTATGTAAATTGATATTTTTTTATATACATTTATTAAGATTAAGAATCAAGTATATATACTCATACAAACTTGAAACTGCCTTATACCTTGGTATTTTATCTTTGAAAATTATTATAGAATAGACACCCATATGCGATAATGTCAAATAAATCAGTTTACTCCACTATCAGTTAAAAAAAAGACCAGAAAAACGATAATAAAAAGTTAACAAACAATATAAGTAAATACCTCATACTTCGGCGTGTCTCTGCCAACATAGGCCAATATAGACTGGCTGACGGCAAGTTGAACGGCGAGTACCCCACTACGCAAGTGCGGATTGTGAGCAGAAGATTCAGTTCCTGTCACATACCGAGCTCTTTCTGTACTTCTAATACTAAATTTCCACATATTTTCTTCCTAAAATTCACCATTGTAGTGCAATTGAGGTACATTTGTACAAGCGTTAGTAATAGGTTCCATGACTAGTCGGAGATTTTTGAACTAGTGATTATTTAAACTTGTGAGTATTGGTCGAGCCAAGTTTAGTTGAGGCCGGTCGTGGTGCAGTAGGGCAGCGTCTCACTGTAAACACGTGGGTTGTGGGTTCGATTCCCACTGGAAGGAAATTATTTTCATTTCCTCGCTGTGGTAAGAGCGTTGACTTCCACCACTTAATACCCAATGTCTCGAATTCGATGGAAAGCGAAGTACGGATTGTCTTGACACTAGATATTTTCTGTCTACCCTGCTATACGGGATAAAAGCATGAAGTTAAAAAAAATCTAGTTAAGCCTAAACTTGGCCAGCAAGTAAAGAACAGTCCAAAAGGTTGCAAATCACAGTGGTTTCACTGACCCTGCTTTTTGGAGGGTTTAGACATTATAATTCCTGATATTATCTTCAATTCTATTTTCTTTGTACTTTTATTTCTGCATAGAATAGTCAGAGAGAGCCAAATGTCAAGTCACTCCGTTATCCAGTTTCTGCTCAAAATGGACACATTAATGCGAGACTTAAGGCCGCGCTTTGTCTTACCAGAGCGTAAACTAAAACAGTTAAAATATAATAATTCCTTCGTATGGGATGGAATCCACAACCGATCGCGTTTACAGTCAGACGCTGTCACATGGCGCCACGATGACCTCTACTTATTTTTTTAACGTTTTTTAAATAAAAATAAATAGAAGAATACATATATATACATATATAATAGAAGAATAAATATATATATACAGAATAAATATTCTGCTTACAATGAAATTTAATTTAAGATCTTTCTTATTTTCAAAAGTAGGTTGAGATTAAAATGAATATTTAAAATCTTACGGCATATTTTTTTATAGTTTCACGCTTTTATCCCGTATAGCAGTGTAGACAGGAAGTACCAAGAACCAAGACATTTCCACATTCCATGTTACACATTTCCGCTGATTTCGAGACATTGCATATTGAATGGAGGAACTTAGCACCACGCTCTAGCTTACCAGAGCGAGAAAGTGCAAATAATTTAAATATAATCATTCCCTCGAGTGCAAAACGAACCCAAAACAGGTCGTGTTTACAGTCAGACACTGTCCAACTGCGCACGACCGGCCCAAGGCAATAATTACTTATACATTTTTTTATAATATATAATTATACTTCTACAGTAATATATGAAATATTAACATTAAAACATAAATAACCGTTGGTTTCCATATTATCCAGATAACCGGGTTACTAATGGACGCGCCTCTAGAGCGACTATAGAGCATGTTATTTAATTCGTCCTCTGTTGGTGCGCTCATTATTTCTGCAAATATACATTTTTGTATAGAGATGATATAACTCAAGCAAACTAAGTAATTTAACAACTCTGTGTGAAGGTTTACTATTAGATTGATATCTTTTTGTCAATAGTGATCGTAGAATGGGGAAATCCAAAACTCATATCGGTTTCTTATTAAGAGGATTTTTATGATAGTACAAATACTTTTGGTATATTAGCATATATTACAATATCTTTTTTTAGCTTTACGTTTTTACCCCACATAGCAGGGTAGACAGGAAGTCAAGACACTCTGTATTCCGAATGTCGGTTGTGGAATAGCGTCAGACTATAAACGCGATCGGTCGTGGGTTAAATTTCTATTCAGGAGAATGTTATTTAATACAATGCGCGGTGTTGAGTTCGACCACTCAACATGCAAAGTCTCGTTTTCGAGCAAAAAGCCATCAGCGGAATGTCTTAACGCTAGATTGTCACTTTACCCTGCTATGCGGGATAAAGCGTGAAGCTGTGTTATTATCAAACAAATTAATTTTTTTCCGCCTTTAGTTTGTCTTAAGATGTTTTATTTTCACGTACATATGTATATTTATATATGCTTAATAAATAAATAACGATTCGTTAGCAAATTTTGCATTTAAAATATTAATAGGATTATTTAGATAATTACCAACACCTAATTTGGCAGTCGCTCTATACATAATACTGTTATAAGGTTCAACATTTGGAGCAAATCCCAAAATATTTCTTTTATTCAGTGAAGCAAGAATATCATCTGATGTGAGAGGCGTTTCCGGAACAGCTTGGATTGGAGTTAAAAATATAGGCTTCGCTATAAATACAGCGATTAGAAGTATTATAGCTGAGAATATTGCTTCCACCACCAAGATTCGCCATCTTCGTCTGAAATTATTTATTTTTTAAAGTACACCTTTTATATAGCAAAGGAGGGCTGAGAGTACGTCTCTGTCTGCCTAAATTCAAGCCATTACATTTTAGGTAAAGTCTGACTCTAAAAGCGATCGGTTGTGGGTTCGATTCCCACTCGGGGCAGTGATTATATTTAAAATTATTTTCACTTCCTAGTTCTTATAAGATAAAGTGCGGCGAATTCAGTGTGGAGCGAGTTTCAGTGTATGTTCATTCAGTGGAAAGCGAAGTACAGAGTGTTTTGACACTAACTTCTGTCTACCCTGCTAAAAAAAATAATTAGCGGAACTCAACGCTGTGTATAGTTATGCCTGTTTTATTTTACCGGTTAGAGAAGATTAGTGAACACTGTGACTTTGTCAAATCAAACGCATCGCTATATTAAAAGCATTTAATTTTATGCATACAGTATACGGTCTTACTTAACTCGTGTTATTTTAAGCATGTGTTCATTTAGTTTCATATTTTTTTAATACAAACAAATTTTAAAATCGCCGTGTTTTAAAATGCTATTTAATTTAAAATGCATTTTTTAGAGTATGTACATATACCTACATTTTTTCTTAACATTCTGGTATTCTGCGGAATATATAGATAATATAATAGTAATATAGGTTACTTTTGTTAGAATTATAAATTGATAATGCCGATATATCATTTTTCACGTGAACGAATTCGCGGGCACAGTTAATTTTACATATGAATTAATTTCAATTTATTTTACTCGTTTTCTGTATTGTTACAGAAAAAGTAACAAATTGAAACTTCACTTCAATTAAATAATGTTTTGTTTAAAAATGTAACAAATATCCATACATCCTCATTTTACTATTATAATGTTAATAGAACATACTGCCTTTGGAGATATGACTTCCAGATCAGAATGCTCGCGTGGCGCTGGAATTTAATTCGTATTGGTTTCTTATGAATTTTTACAGTCATTATAGTCCAAGAGAAATCACTTTAAAAGATCTTGGCCAATGTATTTCCAATTGTATTTTCGTGAACTTTTTTCAATCATGAACTGACAGTTTTAAATTGGCAGTAAAAAGTTGGTAATTTTATTTATTAGTATACAAGTAAAACCTCTTTCTACTAACATTGTATACAATATAAAATTTTTTCTGTCTGTTTTTTACTCAAATTTCGAAACTATTTAAATGGAGTTTTCACTATTATATTTTACGAGCTTTCCCTTAAAATATAGTGTATATTTTATTTCAACTTGTACACAAATAAGGAAGTTATAAGAGTTTAATATATCAAATTCAATTCAATTTCAAAACTCATAGCCGAGCAGAAGTCAATAGAAATGTTTTTAATTGCATCTCATGTCCAACTTTGCATGTATATATATATAGCCGAAATAGCTCAGTTGGGAGAGCGTTAGACTGAAGATCTAAAGGTCCCTGGTTCGATCCCGGGTTTCGGCAATCGTTATTTTTTTTATAGTTTTTGTTATAGTTCTCGTTAGCGTCCTTTCACCTCTAAACTTTTGTTTCGATTTGAATATATAATAATAATAATTGAGAAAGTCGTAAATAATTCATTATATTATAGGCCATAGTAGCGCAGTGGGATAACGTCTTACTATGAACGCAACTGGTCGCGGCTTCGATTACCATTTGGAGAAATGATTGTATTAAAATCTGATCTCCATTTTTCCACTCTGGTAAGACAAAAGGCGTCGTTGAGTTCCCATTTAGCACGCAATATCTCGATTTCGGGTAAAAAGCAGTCACCGGAGTGTTTTGACACTAGGTTGACCCTCACTATCCTGCCATGTGTGAATTAATTTTATTATCAACGAATGAAAATTTTATCTAGTCTATGAAAAATTGTGAGCAACTTCATTAATAATATTTCTATATTATCTTGCTTTATTTTGTATTCAAAATAATAATAAACTTATTAATGATGTAAATGCACTGCTTGTTTTGTGACTTTTAAATTTTTATTGTTAGCAATTCTCTTGAAATAAATTAACTTATTTTTTATGAATATAATTATTTGTTTTTTATTAATATTATTTTTGTAGTTTCCTAATTTTAAAAGAATTTTTATGTATATGTGGCAAACTTAACGCCGTGTTTTATCTTTTTATAGCCAAAAAAAGGGAAAAAATAATAATATAAAAATTCTCCCGATTACTCTAAGAATCGAACCCAGTATCAACGTGTTTACAACCAGACTGTTCAATTAAGCTATAATAGTTCTTCTGTACACCATATTAATTATTAGATTTGTAGATTGCAAAATTATTCTTTTGCAGGTAATGGGACTTTTCTGCGATCAATGACATAGAAAATATTTGTATAAATAATTTGACGTCAAGTGTTAAATACACATTGTGTTGTCCGTATATAAGTGAATTTGAGGCAGATCATATTACAGTATTGGATAGACAAGTGACCAAAATGATGAAGTTGAATTTGTTTAGCGTATTGGCTTTTGTCCTGCTTCTTGCGATTGTGGGAGCGGGTAAGAAAATAATTTATATAAATCTCATTTTTTATGTGCTATTCTACATTTAGGATTAGAGCATATAATTAAAAAAAACGTATAAAAATGAAAATTTTTGCAGTATTCGAACCCGTGCCTTTTGGGAACTGTCTATAGACACAATAACAACAAAAGTAAGTTGTAACAAACGTATAAGAATTTCGACGCAATCGGATGTGGAACGCATGGCTTAGCGGTCAAAGCGCTTCAAAACAGTTTCCAAGAGGCGCGGGTTTGTATCTCGCTGCGTTCAAGTAAAAATAAATATTATGTATGTTTTTTTTAAATGATAATTAATATATTTTTTAACTTTATTTTTTTTTCTAATATTATTTTTCATATTGTATTAAAAAATACTTAAAATATTTAGACATATTTTTTAAATAGTTTTATGTATAGTATTAGTCATGTTTAACATATGTATAGTATTTTTATAATATTTTGCTTCTTCTAGCAATTTTATTACATGTGAATATAAATAACCCATTTTCCTATACAGAAATTCGCTCAAGACGGTCACCGCAATTCGGCCAAGCCAGTGCAGGTGCCTCTGCATCAGCGGGAGCTTTCGGTGGATTTGGACATTCCAGACCGGGTATCGGTTATCCGGGAAGTGGTTTCGGGAATGGTCCAATAGGTGTCGCTCGACCTGGTTTCGGGGGATCCCCTGGATTCGGAAAGAACCCCGGATTTGGAGGAGGCTTTGGAGGTCCACAACGGTTTGGCAGTTCCGGTGGTAGCATCAACATAGCAAAAAGTATAAGCATATCACGTGGTTCGGGAGGACCGTCTCAAGCATCGGCTTCTTCGTTTGGCAAATAGTGATTTTAATATTTGACTAGCACTTAATTCGAACAGTAATCCGGTTCATAGTTACATCGGTATCGTTTGTTACATATATTATAAATAATTTATAATTTAAGGTCAACGTAAATAAATATAATTATTTAATTAAATTGTGTATTTTTTTGTCTTATTAAATGCCTCAAAATACTTATTATAAAATTATAATTAAATACAAAAATATCTTTTATATATACGAAAACTTTTGTATATAATAATTTTGTATACAAAAACCTTTTTTATTTACCAAAAGGTTTGCCGAAACCCGGGATCGAACCAGGGACCTTTAGATCTTCAGTCTAACGCTCTCCCAACTGAGCTATTTCGGCGATAGTAACCCAATCTAAATAAACAAATTAGGTTATTCCTCTTAATCTCTGCTTTGTTTCTTATCTGTAACATTAACTTTAATAAACCGGTAGTGCATCAATTGATATAATTTCTTGCCTATTATAAAAATATTTGTATGTATATTGTATATTTTAACTACACGCTTTTAATCCTGCATAGGGTAGGGAGAAAGTACCTGATGTCAAGACACTCGGAACTTCACTTTCCACCGAATTCGAGACATTGCGTGTTGTGTGGTCAAACTAAATTAAATATAATTCTAAAGCCTTAATACCGTGCGCTTTTAAATTCATTTTTTTTGCCTCACGCTTTTATCCCGCAGAGCAGGGTAGACAGAAAGTACCTAGTGGTCAAGACACTCCGTACTTCGCTTTCCACCGAATTCGAGACAATGCGTGTTGAGTGGTGGAACTCAACGCCGCACTTTGTCTTACCAGAGCGAAGAAGTGAAAATAATTTAAATATAATCACTCCCCCGTGTGGGGATCGAACCCACAACCGATCGCGTTACAGTCAGATGCTGTCCCACTGCGCCACGACCGGCCTCAAAATTCATTTATAATAGAATAAAACAATTTTTAAAAATGTCTTTTCTCCATATAACTTGGGACAATATAACAAATCCTGAGATCTGATTTATAAATTATTAACTTCCGAACTGATTATTCATACTTAAGAAAGACCAACAGCCGTCGGTAACAATTGCTAGCCAATGAGTCTCTCAGCACATCATCAGTCCGTACGTCTGTCTTCCCAGCGACAAAAAATATTGAAAATCTTTCACTTCAGCTAGTTTAATATTATTAAAGCAAGGCAGACAGAGAGTGTTAAGACCTAGTGTTAAGACACTCCGTACTCCGCTTTCCATCGAATTCGATTCGATTTGAATTTATATTACATTATTTAGGTTCTCTAATAAAAGAATGTGTAAAAACTTAGACCTACTCAGTTATCGCCAATCGTTACTACATTATTTGTAGTTAGTAGTTTTTAGAACATAACCTCTTAAAACATATTTTTGTACAAAAACAAGGTTTACGCTGTTCGTTATACTATTTGACAAGTAAATACATAAAATAATTATAGTTACAAAAACAATAAAATATTGGTCTAAAAAATAAGAAAATTAAATTTTAATGCATTATTTAAAATCACACATTATAATGCAAAGCAAATAAACTTAGTATCAAAACACTTTGATCGTCCCATCTAAAATCGAGAAGAGTAGCGAACTCAACGCTGCATTTTGTCTTACCAGAGCGGGGAAGTTTAAAAAATATAAAAAATATTATCATTTCTTCAATTGGGAATCGAAACCCTAACTGATTCCGAAAGTCAGATATAAAATATGTATATATAATACAATATATTGCCAAGGTAGATGAGTATGCCTTACATAGTATTGCAACAAATTTAAAAATAGTAAAATAAGGTGAAATGAAATTTTGTGATATCCGATGACAATTTTCCAGTAAGATTGTCATAGTACCTTCGGATTATTAAGGAAGATAAGTGATAAAAATCGCGCCTGACGTACACCAGAGCTTAGATAGAAATTATCTCTAACTGAAGTTGTTGAGTCCTCATAGAGTCGCCGCAGAAGTAAAGGTGTTTAGAAGTCCCCATAGCTAAGAATTTTTTCCATAGTTTTGGTCACTTAACCGAGTCTATGGCTAAAAAAGTCAACAAAGCAACCTAGCCTGCTGAATTTTTGGATTTTCTAATTTATTTGACGTATACTTAATTTTTTTAAACAAAAACGAGTTGAGCCTTTCGTTAAGGATGTACAGTAAGATTTTAGTTGCATGAGTTATTAGTGCTATGAGGCGGTAATTACTGCTCACTTTCATAGAGCCCTTTTTGTGTCCCACTGGATCAAACCAATATGAACCCATTTCTGAGGCCAAGTTCCAGTCATCATTTACAAAGACTTTATTGCAAAGAGCGAGAAAAATGTCTCTACCTATAGATTACGATTATAATTATAATTGTAATATGATTACAATTATACTAATTTCAATGTTCACAAACCTATAAACAACTTTAGATTATCCAGTAGAAATCCAGTAAAGTATTATAATTATAAGTTTTATAAATTTGTCGTATCTCGTAAAGTACCTATATATTATTTTTCCACTAGTTTTTATCATTATGTTTCAGCAATTTTTAAGAAAGGCATTCATTTATTTATTTTAAGCCGTTTAATAGGTAATAGAAAACGGTAGGTTTAATGGTAATAGAAAACGCATATAAAACTTTTAGCTTTTGCGATTTGTACATATTTTTAATAAAAATATTTTAAAATACATTAACAATAATTATTTTGATATTTGAAAATATATTTTAGTAACACTTGTACAAGAAGTACTATTAGGTAGTCGCATATTAGGTATGTCGGGTTTCTAAGTTTCAAGATGTCCATAGCGATTTAAATTTTATCTATATCCTGTTCAACTAAGTTGCATCACGGATGCCATAAAAATAATTAATTAGGACAGCGTCTGACTGTAAACGCGATTGATTGTGAGTTCGATTCTCATTCAGGAGAATTGTTATATTTAAATTAATTCATTTCCTCGCTCTCGGAAAACAATCAATACGTAATGTCCCAAATTCGGCGAAAAGCCTAATACGAAGTGTCTTGAAACAAGGTACTTCCTGTTTCACTTTCTAGGCGGAATAAAGCGTGAAACTAAAAAACAAAATATAGATATTTACTTGACATATTAACGATAAAAATATTGAAATTTCCCATACATTAGCTATAATGTATACAGCCCTCCAATTGACATATAGCCCATAATGTATAAAGTAAGTAGAAACGATTTGCTTTCCGAGCTTAAATAATATTTATTATATTTTTTATTATAGATAATAGTTTCACATCAAAATACAAAGATTTTTCCTAGTAAAGTGACATGTTTACTTAATAAATTAACGTTCAGCTAGTGATGTTACCACGAGGATATTCCAAGAAAACGTTTTACCACACTCCAAATGCTATATATTGACAAGTTATTGAGTTTTCGATCAGAATAGAATTAAGTAACGATGCAGAAGTTTTTAGTATTAATTTTCGGCATCTGTATTTTAAATGTACAATGTGCAGTATATGGATATGCAGGTGGGTTCATTTTATTAAATAAGTCTTGTATCTTTTTTACAATTATTTTATAGAAATCTGTATTATTTAAAATATTACTTGTTATTGATATCTAATGGAGTATCTATTTGTAAAATTCAATGTTCAATGTTCTGGCTAATTTCTAAAACAGCTGGACTGATTGTGACGGTGACACTGACAGATAGTTGATAAAATAAGGAGTAATTTAGGCTTGTTTTACTTTAGAATTATAAAATAAAATCCAGAGTCAAGTTAGTTGAACTCCACGCTGACGAAGTGGCGGGCACAGCTTGTTAGGTATATGTTAAGAACTAGAGATAAAGTTTATTATTACAGCAATTTACATTAAGCAACTTACAACGTTAATCATATGAATTTTTAAATTATCTCAGTCTTCACTCTAAAAAAGCAAAAGTTATTTTATAATAATTTTATTTCAAAATAAATTAAAGTTGTAAAATTTTATTTTTTATTATAGATGAACATCTGCACCGTCAAGTGAGGTCACCTCATTATGGTGGTGCTATCTTTGGACCACCTCCTCCCCCTCCACCACCATTCATTTATCACACTCATAACTGGAGTGGAGTTTCACGGGGTTATGGAGGTAGATCTAACGGAGTTTTCAGCGGTGCTACTGCTGCAGCGGGCAGTGCTCCACCTACTAACGGTGAAGCTGTCGCATTAGCTACAGCAGATGCCTCTAGTGGACAAGCTGGGAGCTGTGACGATGCTACCAGTGGTCATTTAGATCAATCTGGACAATATGCTTCAAAATCAGGACAATTTAACAGTAAATCGATCGAAAGTGGCTCTATACAATACGGTGGAAAAATCAAATCATCTGGAAGCGATTTTGCGGGCAGTCACTCAGGAAGTTTACAAGGTGGGTTCTCTCAATCTAATGGCTTTACTGGTAGTGGATCAAGTGGTGGAGCACCTGGTGCTAGTGGATCTTCTGATTTTGGAGGACAGTTGGGAGAGTTTAAGTCCCATTCTTCAGGCTTCGCAAGTTCTGCTAATACTGGGCAGCAGAATAATAGACTCCATGGTCACGCATCAGAGAATAGTGCAGGATTTTCGGGAAGTAATGGAGATTTTCAAGGTGCACAATATTACAAGGAAGCTCACTTCTCCTCAGAAGGTCATGGAGGCCAACTTGAAGCGCAACAAAGCAATGCAGACTTTACCAATCAAGGTAGTCTGGCCGGAAACCAACAAGCAGAATTTAAGAAATTTAGTAATTCTCAATCACAAAGTTCATCATTTGGAAATGCAGGACTAGGAGGTAACAAACAAGCTCCATCCGTATCACAAGGCCAATTTAATGGCGGTGATAGTGGAATATCTTCAGGTTTTGCTTATGGTAATCACGGTCACGGCAATTCTAATTACAAGAACGGACATGAGCAGTCTCAACAACTACAATCTGGTGAAAGTTTTGGACAATCTGCAAGAGGAGCTAGTGGCCTAGCTAGTGGTAGTCAAGATGGAGCATCTTTCGGTGCAAGTGGAGCGTCCCGTGGTGATGCTTACTCTGCGTTCAACGGGGCTCTAGAACTTGCGTCGCAAGGGTTACAGGCAGCTGATAAAGCTGGATGTAGTACATGCCAAAAGAGTAGTTACGCTCTCAGTAATGCTAAAAGTTACAACGGAAACGCGATTTCTTTGGCCATTGGAGGATAATTTTTATTGATTAATTAATTAATTGACAGTCAGACAGTTAGCCGTTAGTTATTTATAAAATGATTTTTGTTGTATTTATATCAAAATTAATACCTTATAGTAAAGCAAGAAGTATATTTATGTGATATTTATATTGTTAATTATTTATTTTATATTGATCAAACATTGGTTTGAATAAATAATATGTAGTAATTAATAAAATTAATTTATATTAATATATATAATCGTTATTTTATTATTATATGTAATGTTTAATGAGCTGTCTAATTTATCATTCTTTATTAAACTTCTTTACTCGTAAGAAAATAAAAAATAATACATCTTAACATATTATTTTTTTTATTTTCCGCTTTTATCTCACATAGATAGAATATAGATAGAAGTCTCGAATGTGTCAACACACTCCGTACTTCGCTTTCCACCGAATTCGAGACATTGTGTGTTGAGTGGTGGAACTCAACGCCGTACTTTGTCTTTATCAGAGCGAGAAAGTGAAAATAATTTAAATATAATCACTCCCCCGAGTGGGGGAATTTCTCATGCGACAACTGTGTAAAGATTTGATTTGAAATTTGAGGTATTTTTTGATTTGGTTACAATTGGGGAAATTTTGTATTCTGAATATTAATTTTCACGTAATATAATATGTAATAATGGAGTTAACTTAAGGCTAATTGAACTGAAGAATGTAACTTTTATTGTTTATAATATACAACAACATATGCTACCTCTTGTTAAAATTAAATATTTGTTCATATATAGTTTATCCCGCATACCAGAGTTGACAGGTAGTCTAAACACTCTGTTTTCTGTTATTGCACTCATCAGCAACACATTGCGTGACGAAACTCAACTTTAAAAGTAGATATATAAGTCATAGAATTTAGTGTTGGTATGAATAATATATCTTCAACAAAAACACTTAAGAAAACGCCTTAAATATTGAAATGCGAAGGAATATTCAATTGTATTCTATAGTATGTTATTTACAATTGAGTTTCTATTTTAATTTATTCACTGTATTGATAAATATTTCAATAAAAAATTCTGAACTTATTCTTTTTATATATTATCCATATTCATAGCGAATATTTTTACGTATATATTTTTAATTTTCTCTACATACATATTTAAGTATGGGAAGTTTATGAAGCCGATATTGACATCGACGCTATAAATTTACCTCTACTATAGAGAATTAATTCGCTATAATAGAGGATCTGTCGATTATATACATCGCGTATCCCAAGCAGATCAAGAATTCCTCTTATATGTAAGTATGTGAGTGTGAGGGTGGTTTCTATGTCTCGTGGTACTGGAATTGTCTTGAAGTACACTACTACACATACACTACTACACGGATTATATATTTTTTTTAAATTATTGTCTATCCGATAATCAAATGTCGTATGTGTTGAGAAGTATGCACGCTTAGCAAAATTACTTGTGAATATATAAAAAATGTTATAAATATTCATTCATTCAAAACGGAGTATTCATTTTGTCTGTAATCTTTACCATTAAAATAATACGTGAACGAAAAATTTTGTAACCATCTTATAAGATGTATAAAGTTTAACATAACTCAAGTTTTTATAAAATAAACAAAAATTATGAGAAAAATAAAAAACTAAACGACTAACGAATAACATGCACTAAGAAGTATAAAAAGAAATAAAATAATTATCAAAACATTTCATCTAAGTTGCAGCAGAGATGCGATCTCTTCATCGGATATGCGGAGTCAGTTTAGCTGACCGTACATGCACTGAGTAGATACGCAGAATGGCAAATGTAAGCACGAATGTTATAGTGAGAATTAATAAGAACGTGCACGGGTGGTTTGGGAACGACAAGGTGCGTGGTACGAGAGGTCGGGAGGGACCTCGGTTGACCTTTGAAAGCACAGTATCGAAGATACTGGACGAAGGTCACGTAAAAAGCATGAGGACTCCCCGAAGGGCATATATGAAGAGAATAATTACGATTCGAAAGAGGTATGTAGGGACCGTAGCGTTTGGCCCGCCATTGTTTCTGACTATTCCGCAAGGGATAAAGCATGAAGCTAAGTTGAAAATTGACAAATTTGGATTCTTTGTCAACTGCCAGGTGAGTTTAAAGCCAAAAACCTTGTGAGTTATATATTACCTATGGGTAATTCTTTGTTCCGTCCGTGATCCGTTTAAGCGGCGCATACTAAAAGAGCTCTAAGAAAGTAGAGATTTTTTTTCGATTCACTTGACTTCTATTAGTGCAGTCGTTATTACAAAACAATATAAAATAAATTAAAGCCTAAATAGAACTGCATACATCATATAAAATAAGAATCATCTAAGTCATTTCGCCCAGTAAAAAGCTATTAAAAAAAAATACCGTCGAATTAATAACCTCCTCCATTTTCGGAAGTTGGTTAAAATATGAAAAAAAAAACAGCTTACCAACCGACAAAAATATAAATATATAAAAGGGACATTACCTAGCATAAAACCCAAACAACACATTACGTAAATAATGTATGGATGATACAATATTTACTAAATCAAATCAATTCACACTCTCTTACTATTTATTTGGTCTATTAACGCAGTATGATGCAGGAACTTATTCTCGATGTTTTGGCATTTGATCTTCATATATAACATATGATATTATGGTTTTTATTACAAACATTAAAAATGGTTCGTCTTGGCATCACCTTCCTAGCTATAGTTATTGCACAATGTTCTGCTCGAAGTGTGCCACGTGGTACGTATATTGGTTAAAGTTATAATTGAGATATTTATTTATATAGAGTTTAAATAATTAATATTTAAATAAAAAAAACCGCGTTTTATTCCGCATTCCAAGTAGTCAGAGACATCCTAGTCTCAAAAGATATCCTAGAGTTAAGACACTCAGTTGACGAGGGTTATTTGAAAAGTGTTATATTTTGCAAATAGCCGTCGTGGTGGAGTATGCCACGTTAAATTGTAAGAGCGTTTGGTTCTGTGTTCTATCAACTCTTATCCGTTAGCCGTGTAGTCTCTATAGAGATTTCTCAATGAAAGCTCTTCTACAACATAGTTGATCTAATATAAAAATTAATAAGTCAGATTTTTGTAATTAAAATTGTTTTTTTTTATTATCGCAAGTAAACAATATTAATAAATTTCAGATGACGATGGTGTCCTAATAGGACGACTTAAACGATCACTTGACTGTCGTCCACCATTTCAGCAATACTGGCCTCCACCACCACCACCACCTCTGCCACCACCACCTCCTCCGCCTCCACCGCCTCCAGAACACTACTGGCCACCTCCGCCACCACCACCTCCACCGCCTCCAGAACATTACTGGCCACCTCCAAGATATCCTCCACCGCCACCACCTCTGCCTCCAAGACTTTACTTGCCTCCAATACAGCCCCTACCTACAAATAACTGGGGTTCCTCACATCACCATCATCATCATGGATTTGGCTCGGACAGTAGAGAAAGGTATATCGAAGGATTTAATGGTGACCATGAACTTCCATGTCACAAGTGTAATAACAATGCAGCAGTAAGCAACTCTTTCAGCGTAAATGGTAATGCAATAGCTGTTGCTATTTCTAAGGCTAATATTAAGCGGTAAATTTTACTTAATAAAATAACAAATTATAATTTAATACCAATACTAATGTTCCAATACAATCAATATATTTTGAATGTTCTTTAGTCACTTAGTTTAAATTAATTAATAAAGCATTAGAAGCTTAAGTTGTTTAATTTATTACTTTTAATAATGATATCATTTTTCGGTAATATATAAATGTTTTGAGATCATCGTGATGCATTCGGGTTCAAATCCTTGTTGAGGGAATTATTATTTTTAAATTATTGTCCTTTCGCCGCTCTCATAAAAAACGCAGCATTGAGTTCCGCCACTCAGCATGTCTCGGAAATTAGACGGAAAGCAAGCGGAGAAGAAATAGATAAAAAGAGAATGTTTTAAAACCGTCTCTTTCTTTCCTCTTATGAGGATGACAAGGTGTAACGCTTGTAAAAATATAACTTTATTAAGGTATAAATATGGTGACAATAACGATGCCGGTCGTAGCGCAGTGGGACAGTGTCTGACTGTAAATGCGATCGGTTGTGGGTTCGATTCTCACTCGGGAAAATAACAATACAATATTTAAATAATTGTCATTTTCTAGGTCTGATAAGACAAATCACGGCGTTAAGTTCGAGACATTGCCTGTTGAGTGGTGAACTACTCAAGAGTCAATGTCTCGAATTCGGCTGAAAGCGGAGTATTGAGTATATTGACGTTAAATACTTTCTGTCTACCCTGCTATGCGGGATAAAAGCGTGAAGCGAAAAAAAAATTCTATACGCTATTTTCTTCATACATATACATTTATCACAAAAATATACACTATCTATGGTTATCACTATGGTAGTTCGTAACTGTGTCACTATGTGTGTATCTGATCATGAGATATAGAAATATTTTTTTACACATTACTCGTCGTCGCGTTAAAGCGTAAAAATCACGTTGCTATGGCAACGTCTATATCGAGTAAAATAGCGATATGATTATAAAATCTATATATTTAATATATATTTTATTAATTTATTTTATTATCAGTACAGTACATTATTTATCAGCTACACGCTTTAATCAGAAATACTCTAGTGCCAAGAAATGGAGACAAGTTGCGCGTTTGCCAAACTCAACGCCGCGTTTTATTTTACCAGAGTGAAGAAATTAATATAAAATTTAAACATAATCATTCCTCTGAGTGGGAATCGAACCCATAATCGTGTTTACAATCAGACGCTGTTAATGAAAAAAATGGCTATTTTATTTCACGTTTTCCACATGTTTATAAATCAATTAAGAATATACAGTATAAAGCCGTAAAATATAATTTGATATCTATACAAGAACGACAAAACTAGCAAATTAAATAGCTTAGGCTATAGTCGTTTGAATAAATAGATAGTGAACATATATGCATATATATGTATGTATGGTGTTGGCTTTCTTCTCATAAAAGCTTCTAATTGGCACTAAAAATAATGTTATATTCCTGATGATGAATAATTTAGAAAATTCTTTTATAGAAATTTGCTTTTAATTTATTTATTAGATTATATTTTATTTTGTTTGATAATGTTAATGTATTTAAATTTCAGAAATTAATTCTATATAATCGTCATGGTGGTCAGTGAGCAGGATATTAAGCACTTGTGTTGACGGACGTTACGTTTGATATATATATATATATATATATATATATATATATAGTTACGTTTGATATATATATATATATATAATAAAAATATATATATATATATAATATATATATATATATATATATATATATATATAATATATATATATATATATATATATATATATATATATAATAAAAATTTTAATTGTATACGTAATAAAAACCACTTAATATCTGTTTGTCTGTTCGTTTGTGCGTCAATCACGCAAAAACTACTGAACATAAATAAAATTTTTAGCATGGTAATATTTGTATTGCATTGCATCATCATACTGGGTAATTTAGTCCTGATATTCAATGTAATTCTTATAGGAAAAATAAAAAATCGAATTCCAAATTACATCGATAACTTGCATAATATTTTTAATTCCACATAGTAACATTATAAGAAAAAAAAACAATAAAATTAGGATTTTATACGCTTATGTCATAAGAATCAAATAATTGATTTAAATATCAATGTTTCATTAATTCAAATAGTAAGCATTATCGACACTTTGCTGTCAATTTTTTTTTAAATTTTCAATTTTTCAGGAATGGTTCTGAAAATGATAGGTGTGTCGTCAAATGTCAAAGATGGTAAATTATGTACTATATTTGTTTTCAATATCAATTTGTGGCTGCCGATAATATTGGATTGACTTTTTAGCAGGGTTAATTGTCAGGCCATTACATTTACTTCATCTTGATATACGAGCAAGGTCTACATTAAGTAGGTCGATTGTGTGAGGCAAATTTAGTAAACTTGTAGTAGCAAAAATTTGTAAATCATCGGCATATAGATGGTAGAAAGAAGATGTTTGATTAGAAATGTTATTTATGAAAATTGAAAATAGGAGTGGAGACAACACGCCACCTTGTGGAACACCAGCATTAACAGAAGACCAGTCGGAAAATGAGTCTTCTATACAAACGCGTTGCCGGCGGCCACACCAGTAACTTTAAAACCAGTCAACTACCCCAGGAGGTACGTTAAGAGAAGTAAGAGTGGCAAGCAGAATATTGTAGTCCACAGTATTAAACGCGTTGCTAAGATCCAGCAACACCATTACTGTGACCATACCTTTCCTAATATCATCTGTTATTTTGACTAAGGCAGTTATCGTACTATGACCGAGTCGGAATCCGAATTGATTGATACACTACAATATTTTAAACAAGTTTATTTGCTTACTGCTCTGTTTCAATATATTTTGGCACGTTCGAAGCGCTATAACCTAAAGAACAAACCTTTAATAAATTTTTCAAACTAATTTGTTTACTAAATGCTTACAGGAGAATATATTCATAAAGTGGGACACAACATTTCTATATAACTAGTATAGCAAAATAATATTAATTTAGAATCAATAAAAATAATTATATTACAAATATAATAAGTCATTAACGGTTATGAAAATATAATTCTAAAGTAAAATCTGTAATAATTAAGGTAAAAGGTCAAGGAGGATAAGTCCCTTTATTTCATCTGAAATAAAGATGCACTTAATTTCATGTCCCTCATACAAAGGGAGCTATGACGATAACAATACTTAACCAAAAAGTTTGTTTTCTCGATACTTATTAAACATATCTTTATAAAATTTATACTGAAAATTGCTGTGCACAAGCTAACTATATAATAATTTTTCATAATTTTTGCCATATTATAAATAATAAAAAACGAGAAGGTTTCAATTGACACATTGAAAAATATAATATATTCAATCATTAGTTATCTATTATTCTAATAAAAAGTTAAAAAAGAATACGATTTAGAACACAGTTTAAAAAATAATTACCAAGTAGATTTATATTTATTTGCATAGTGTATTACAAGTTTTAATATTTTTTTCATATTTTTTTATCGATCATTAATACGATCATGGCACAGTGGAATTTCACTAAGGGGAATATTAATAGTTTTTTAAATATTATCGTATTTAAAAAAATATTTTTATTCTTTGTTTTGGTAAGATAAAGCGCGGTATTGAGTTCGCTACTCAACACACAATGTCTCGATTAGGCGGAACACGGTCAACGGAGTTTCTTGACACTAGTCTCTGACCTTGCTATGCGGTATAAATGCCGATTGGCATCTACTTTCTTAGATTTTATTAGGTAATTATAACTTATATAGATCTAATTTTTATTTAAATTTGACAATCAATAATGTATGTATGTGAGGCCGGTCGTGGCGCAGTGGGACAGTGTCTGACTGTAAACGCGATTGGTTGTTGGTTTGATTCTCACTCTGCCCTCTCTTTCGCTCTGATGAAACGAAATACGGCGTTGAGTTTCATTACTCAACATGTAATTCTCGCGGTGGGTGGCTATTATATAATAAAAGAGCAGAAAAGTCAATAATGTTCACGAAATATTTAGCATAAATTTAAATTGATACAAAAAAATTGAGAAATATTTGTAATTAGTTTTTGAAAGTTAGAAAACCAAAAAAGAAAATATCTATTATATAATCTTTTCTCCGAATGTAATGTAACACGCAACCAATTGCGTTTGCAGTCCTACGCTCTGTGCTCAGTTCCACTGCACCACGATGGCATGTGGGCAAGAAAACTCATGTGTGTACTCTTGAAATCTCATGTAAACACATGAAGTCACATTTGGACCATGATGACATATGTGCATCGATGAAATCACATGTGGACCATGATGGTATGTGTGTATGGGTGAAATCACATATGGACCATGGTGTCATATGTCAACGAGTAAAATAACATGTGGGCCATGGTGTCATATGTGGAAAGGTGAAATCATAGTGGACCATGGTGACAAGTGTGAAGAAGTAAAATCACATGTGGACCATAATGTTATATGTGGACGAGTAAAATCATATGTGGACCATGATGTCATATGTGGACGAGTGAAATCATATGCGGACCACGGTGGCATGTGTGGAAGGGTGAAAACACATGTGGACCATGATGTCATATGTGGACGAATAAAATACTTTGTGGGCCATGGTGTCATATGTGAATGAGTTAAATTACATGTGGATCATGGTGTCATGTTTGTATGAGTGAAATCATATGTGGACCATGGTGTCATATTTGGATGAGTGAAATCATATGTGGACCATGATGTCATATGTAGAGGAGTAAAATGATATGTTTACCATGGTGTCATGTGTGGACGAGAAAAAACCCATGTGGAAACCCATGAGGAAAATCATATGTGGCTCATGATGTCGTAAATGGATGTATGAAATCACATGTCCATACAACCTGTACAAGATAACATAAAAGGTCGAAGATAATACTCGTTAAAACGGCTTCTACGACAGGGTAAGATTATAAAGGTTTAAGGACTCTCGCAATTGTATATGAAGTATTATAAATATTGTCTATATGAAGTATTACACATTTTGGCAAAGTCGGTGATTTAAACAAGAACGCCTACATGTAAAAGAAAGAAATAGCTATAGTATATTGGGATCACGCGGGAGTATTTGATGGAAGGGATAAATTAGTAATTTCTAAAATACGGCTGATGCCATCGTAACATGTAGCATGAAGAAGCGAGGCAGAATGAAGAAGAGTCATTTCAAATACGACGATGGGTTCAATCTTATCTCGGGGCAATGATTACACATACATAATATATTGAAACTAAGGTCCCCTAAGAGAGATCGCGGCGTTGAATACCGGCACTAAGTAAGGATATATCTCTAAATATCACAAATATCTCTGAAATGTCTGCAAATGTCTCTAAGCCTCACCGAAAGTAGAAACCAAAGTGTGTGTGCTAATTAAAATAACATTACAATATTTGGAAAGCATAATTATAATGGTACGAGAGGTCGGGGGAGACCTCGGTTGAAAATACTGGAGCACCTCCCGAAGGGCATTTATGAAGAGGCAAATGACTTTGGACGAGATGAAAGAGGTACGCCGGGACCGTAGCGTTTGGCGCTACCTCCTTTCTGAGCTAAGCAAGCTTTACCCCGCTAAGCATAAAGCGTGAAATTAAAAAAAAACATAATTACGGTAATCTCGTATTATATCTGTAAGCATTTTGCAAAAAACTTTCAAAAAGGTGTTAATCCTGCCAGCCATATGTCAACACACTAACAGTAACTTAATTGCAAAGTCTATTAAGTCGATATGCTAATAATAGATGCCGTTAGGCTGCATTTTAAATCTGTGCCTTCAATTTCGTTTGATTAAAAATTTAAATGTTTTCTTAAATTATAGCTACCTGTATATTCAAAAATAGAAGCTGGCTGGTTATCTTGCTAGTTTATCAATAGAGGAATATTAAAGATTTTCGTAAAAAATGACAATATAGCTAATTAATCATGAGGTATATAGGTTTTAAAAACTTACCATAAATTAATTAAGTTATGAGATGTGAGAAAATAATTAATTTTTACATCGATATCATACATAATCGATTCTTTTCATTTAATTTATCTTATTTAAGTAAACTTTAGTGTAATGCAATCTTGATGTGGGTTGTGGGTTTGATTTCCAATAAGGGGGAATGATAATACACTAGTTAGTATCGCGATAGTTATCTCTATATTTTTGTAAGAGAATGTGCAGCGTAGTTCATTAAGTAATATTTTTTTATCCAACTTAGCGGGGTAGACAGGAAGTACCTAATTTCAAGACACTCCATACTTCGCTTTTCGCCGAATTTGAGACATTAACGTGCTTAATGGCGGCACTTAACGCTTCGCTTTGTCTTACCAGAGCTGAGGAATGAAAATAACTTTAAATATAATGATTTCCCGAGTGGGAATCAATCCCGTAACCTATCGTATCGTAATGTTTTGAAATCGTAAAAAAATTCTATTAGTTTCAGTTAATAAACGTACCAGATTTGTTTTTCTCAGCTTCACAATTTTCCCGTGTAGCAGGGTATAAGTTAGAGAGAACCGTGACAGTCGCGGAGTTCAACGCTGCGCTTAATCTTTGCAAAATATAGAAATAAAAGTAATTTAATTTAAATAAGATCATTTCACTGATTAAGAATGGAACCCATAACCAATCATTTTCACATTCACATGGAATTTTTGCAAAAAATATTCCTAATTATTAATAATGATGACAATTCTAGATTAAATAATAAAATAGCTTAAGTTATGACACTTTTGAAATGATCTAAGACTCAGAAGTGCTATCAACTTTACATAATATTAAAATTTGTATTATTATATATCACTGTACATATATGAATGTATTTTTTATTAACTCCAACATTTAGTAGCTAAAAGGATTACGATGTTTTTGTAGAAGGAAATGTATGGAAATTATAGTTTTTCTATGTTAATATATTGTTTTTATTTCTGCGGGGGCAGTTAGTTTAAACAGGTTAATTATGGCCGTCTGTCAATTTATTACTTGTATGCTTATAGAAATTAAGATAAGAAAGATTCATTATCTCTATGTTTACTCAGTCATGGAATGTGTGTGGTACACGATATTAGAAGGTTCAAAGCACTTGTATTTTTTATTCCGCGTAGCAAGAAGGAAGGAAACTTAGTGTCAGGACACTCTGTACTCCGCTTTTCACCGAATTTGAGACATTGCGAGTGGCGGAAATCTACATCGCGCTTTATTTTAGCACATCTAGAAAATGAAAATAAATTAAATATAATCATTCCCCTGAGTGGGAATCGAATGCACAACTTCGATCGGCTTCGATTTACCATAGCTCACTCAAATATACATTAACATGAGTGGATACACAATCACAAATGGCGTTCTCTTCGCCGGATATGCAAAATCAGTATAGCTGATCGTACATGCAAAGAGGTTCGCAGAATGGCAGGCGTAAGCGTGAATGTTATAGTGAGAACGAAGAAGAACGTGCTGAGGCGGTTTGGGCACGTCGAGAGGATGACTGAAGCAAGAATGGTAAACAAAGTTTTTGAAGCAAAGGTAAGTGATACGAAAGGTTAGGGGAGACATCAATTGATCTTCAAAAACATAGTATCAATAATATTGAAGGAAGGTCACGTAAAGAGCATGAGGACGCCCCGAAGGACATATATAAAATATTATATAGAGGTGAACTATGCTGCTGAGAAAAAAAGTTAAGTGGGAGTTTTAAATAAATGTATATAAAAACAATTCCCGTAAATAAGAATCAAATCCACTACTAATTACGTTTAGAAGATGCACTACCACTACACTGCCTGCACAATGGCCTTATATAATAAATTATAAAATTAAGCCTGGCGTATGGATTATTCAAAGCAATCATTGTAATTCGTTAACTATATATATACAAACATGATTCCATACTACAAAAAAATAAATAAAATTTGGGATCGACTTGAGACGTAAAGACAAATTAAATCCGTTGTTTAACTGTATTGTCAAAAACACCTCTAATAGTATTCCAACAATATGTTAACCTTCAATAATTACATTTTTTTTATAATAAAAGTACATATATATATTTTCAATATACATCTTTTTTGTGTCTGAGAAACACCCACATTCGACCTCGCTAGCAATCAAGATCTTCATTAGTTTTTACCAGTAGGAAATAAACAATAAATGATATCCATATATGTACATCTTACCTTTATTATATCCGTTTCGGAGTCAAAAATATTTGTATATTCATACTAAAATATTAACACAGTAATATAATAAATTAGTTAAAACTTGCAAAAAAGACATCATTTTAAGCTGGTATTAAACTAATCTGTACAAAAAGCTTAACTTAAGAACCAAGTTCATTGAACTCTTTATTACTTACCTAGTAAATTGTATAAAAAAAAATCTATAAAACTCAATTAGATTGTGAATTTTGTATTCAGCGGACGATCAGTGTCGACATTTATTATCTTCACTCTACTTTACGATCTGGCTGTTGAGAAAATCCCACATCCAGCCAGCCAGCCGGTTTCCAATTTGTTTATAGTGGTATTCGGTTGACAAACATTTGATTAGCAACAATTATAATTAGTATATATATATATATATATATATATATATATTTTCAGCTTCACGATTTCTCCCGCTTAGCAGAGAATGTAGTGTCTAAGCGTTTTCCATTTGCGTTCCATTCCTAGACCTTGTGTGATAGAAGGCTAAACTCAACGAAAATATCGTCAACGTTAAAATCCTAATACAGTGAGACAGCGTTTAAGTGTAAACGGGATTGGATGCGGGTTCGATTCTCCCTTGGTAGAATCTAGTAAGATAAACTTCCTGTTATACGGGATAAAGTGTGAAACTACTAAATTAGTAACGTAAATTATTAAAAACACATGGAATGTGTGTCCTTTATAAGCCCCTGCTAATACAAACTGTATTTTTATGTTCTAGTATAATATCGAATATAGAAACTTTATTAACTAACACAGCTCCACTCTAATAATTAATTATCTAATTTTAGACAGATAATATGACATGATAATTTTATTGATAGCAAGTATTATTATTAAAAATAACGTTATAATCGATTAAGACTATAAAAAATACAATACTTTTTAATATATAGGGGAGCTGGAATCAAACACGTGCCTCTTGGAAGCCTTTAATTCTAAAATATTTACTTTCTTAACACTTACTTTTTTAATAGTCTAGACAAATTGCAACTATTAAGATCATCCTAGAACAAATTGAATACTTCGACAGCTGTATGAATATTAGAACTTATATATTAGAAATTATTTTAATAACCGCTATTTGAGAGTTATTAAATTTAGAGTGTTTACGAAGTACAGAAGTTGGTATGCCGTGTAACTGACCTACAACAATAACAATTATTTAGCGTTACGTTTGCGTCGCATACAAATAATATAGATAGGTAATATAAATAATAGGGATAAAAAAAATTATGAATATTTTAAAATATTTAAAACGTTGTTCACATATATTGAGATAATATTTTAAAATAACGTATAAACATTTCGCCATCGACAAAACAGAATTTAATTTTATTGGCTAGAGCGTTGGAAAGATTTCGAAAAAGTGCAGATTCGAAACCTGCTACGTTCATATTTCTATATATTTTTCTAAAATATATTGCCTCTTACATTAAACTTAATGAAAACCATAAATTTTAAATCTTTAAAATTATATTTATTAAATCTTTCCTTATTAACAAAATTATATATTTTAATTAAGCAAAAGACATCAACGATCCAACTTCCGGTTTCACTAAGGGCAAGGTTACGTTACTTCCTTGGGAATTTCTAATTTGGCCACAACGTGGGAGTTGACCTCGGTTGATTGGACTATAAAACTTATTTGATGCGAAAAAAATAACACAGTTTAAAGTTCTAACGGCAACATCATGGCAAATCTTTTGCTCTACTTCCTCGTGGCGGTGGGCCATGTCTTGAGCCAAGGTAGTAATTTACACAGATTTATTGCTAATTTTATTGTGGCACAAGCAATATCGATATACTCGTAGTTGATACCGTTAAATATATTATAATATTTAATATATCTGAAGGTTTCGTTTATAAGATTGCAATTTTTTGTACTTTTTTGGTTAAGCTGATAAGACTAATTTAGATTATTGTTGATGAAATTTTTCAAAATTATGTATATAATATTAAAAAATATTGTTACAAAAAATATCTTTACTTTATAAAAATATAAAGATTTGAAATCATTATTAATATTATTCTAGAATTTGCTTTTTTTGTTTCAGATATTGGAAGTAAAGGAGAATCAAGGCATTTAAAAAACAAACTATGCTCTAAGTTAGGCTTATGTGGAGGCTATGGTGGCCAAGGTGGTTACGGCGGATACAACCAAGGATACAATCAAGGCTATCCCATCCCACCTATTAATATTGGTATAAGTCAATCTCAGTCTTCATCTAGTTTAGGTGGAGGAGGATATGGCAGTGGATATTATCCAAACAACTATCAGTACAACAATGGTTATCCTAATCATGGTTATAATGGTTATACTGGGTATAATGGCTATAATGGTTATAATGGGTATAATGGTAATAATGGTTATAATGGTTACAACAGTTTTGGTTACAATGAAAACCAAGGAAATTATGAGAGACCTGGTTATTTTGGTAACGGCTTTGGTTCTTACAATAATCAGTTTAATGGTAATTATTATGGTGGTAACGGAGGAGGGTACGGTTTCCAAAAACCTTTTGGCAACAACGACGATTATGACGACGTTAGACCAATATACGAAGACAACGAAGATTATAGCAGGTCTAACAATAAAAAGGATTAATTTGTGTTTTTGTTACTATATTTCTGTGATAATATATTGTAGACTAATTAGTATAAGTACTGAAATAAACATTTACTATTAATTATAATTTTTTTTTGAGAACTGAGGTTATGATAGAAACTATCGTTTTAAGTTCCATTTAAAAATATTTCTTGTAGTATACCGAAACTCAAAATTGGCAATTTTGATAAATAATATATATTATATAAATATTTCCTAGTATTTCCCTAAGTACGATTCTATCACATAACTATATTGTTAAGAGAATCTATTAAAGGCACTATGATGACAATCATCTCTTTCTATTTAAAGTTACTGATATCGATGTATTCTTTAATATATTGATTGATTTTCTTATATCGATGTATTCTTTAATATATTAAAGAATACATCGATATAAGAAAATCTTGGTATTTCGACAGATCTTCCTGAAAAACAAGCATAAGTAAAATCATACCAACCTGATGTCCTTGCCAGGAAGACTTGAAAAAGCCGGTGCCTTTAGTGCATTATATGTTATTTAATCTGTAATATAAATATATTAATTAATACTTGAAGGGAAAGCTGGACCCTTTTACAAAAACTCTGCAGAAGGACAAGATATTAAATTGAGATAATCAATGATTGTTTTTGTGTTTTTGCCATTGACTTTTTTCTGTATCTTTTTATAGAGTTTACTTTATACTAATTTCAATCATTGCCTGAAAGTCTGAAATAAACCTAGTTATAAATTATATATTTTTTGGTAAATCAAAGGTAATATTTTTGCTTTTCTCAGATAATTAAAGTTTACATACAATACTTCCCGTATTACAGATAGCCAATATAAATTTTACAATAATGCTTTATAAATATATTAAATTAATAAAATAAATATCACTCTGCCATGATCGAGGTATGCATAAATATAAAATGATATACACGTTGCTAAGATAATCCGTAGTTTACGAGTCAACGAGACGTTTAGTTAATATTAAAAGGTGCAAGAAATTAAAGATACGTTATCTGTAGTAACAAGTAATAAAGATAAAAAATAGGTAGATGCTCTCGTCCGCGCCTTTATTTATACATATAAATAAATTAAATAACATCCTTAATGTAAATTTTATTTTTTTTGTAAAATATTCAATTTGTTTTTTTTTAAATATTGTTTTTATATTTTTGTATGTTTATAAAATGTTTTATAAGGTAGTGTACATATTAACATAACCTAGGTATATATATTGTGTATACTACATATGTGTTATTTCCTATTAGCTCTTAATTATATTTAATTATTATTAAAATGGGATATGATATTTATTCAGATATTTTAAAAAAATTATAAAGAAGAAAAGAAATAGTATTTTTCTAGATAACATTTAAATGGCGATGTCTATTCAGCCACAATACCTTTTTAATTTTTATATGCTACCATTTTTGAACTGTTGTTGCAAAATTATAATGAAATTAGAAACAAAGTGTATAAAAATAAAAACATAACTTTTTCAATGTCTCTAAGACAATCTGAGAGTTTAGAGAATATTTTCATTTTTATAGTATTTTCTTCTTTTTTTAATAAAAATATAAAGATACCAGTCGTTAAGTTCACCATTCAACAAGCAATGTCCCGATGTCGGGCGGAAAGCAATCAGCCGAAAGGCAGTTTCTTTGACTAACGAAAAAGCAAACAAATAAAAAAAAAATTGTGTCCATAAACGTGTCAACGATGAAAGCTATTCCGTTACATATAATATGTAAATAACGCTATTTATATTTCTATTAAAATCTTATTATTTAACAGTATCGTAAAATATCGTGTTTATTGCAAATTTTTAATTAGTTAAAAATATCTTCATAATAAATATTTATGATTTTGATACTATTAGCGTCAACCATCTTTATTAATAATTAATTTATCAATATCGATCTATATGTATTGGAATTCTGGATCTTTTATAGAATTAATTTTAAAATTTTACATCTGTTTACGATGAGTGAGGTCAAATATTTGACAGTTTAAGGTAAAAAAGTTGTTTTAGCGTACTAATAATTTCTGATTGTATTCTCTTATATTTATAATTTCTGGACTCTCATAGGGGACGCAAAGATACACTAGCTTCTCTACGAGTCTTAAAAGCTAAAGCACTTCAAGTTGTAAAAAAGAATTCTATAAAATCAATGTAACAAAAGGCATGGATCTGTATCCGTAGAGTTTTAATAAAAATAAATGAATAAAAAGAATATATACCCTTATTTTACTCTTTAATTTATTATGTAGTTTCTTATCAATTTCTGATTATGTTTCAGTTATTTTAAAGAAAAATAGTCAATAATTAATTTGTTTTTATTTGTAAAGATTTCTTATTTGTAAAGATTAATTTGTAAAGATTTCTATAATTAATTACAAGATATATACTGTAAAATAAATTTAATATCTTAATATATTTAAATTAAATTAAATAAATCCTAGCAACAATTAACAAATTGTTTTATTTTAAAATATAATCGATTTATAAAATATCGATACGAATCGCATATACTAAATCGATCGTATCATATTTTACAAAATTCAATATATAAAATATACATAATTTAATTAGTTTATTCACCCTCACTATGATTTTACATAAAAAAATATATAATTTTCAATAAGCCCAAAGTGTTTTATAGCTTTATTAATAGGAAGCTGTAATTACTGCCTAGTCAATGTACCGTTTATTAGTTTATTATTCTGGTTATGAATTATTGATATTCGTTTTTAATTATATCTTGTTAATGCAAAACAAATAAAGAATTTTATTTGATATTTTACGATTAGATTCCTGTTATTTCTGGCGACCTTGGATGTCATTTAAAATAGTGAAATCTTGTTCCTTACATATAAAGAATATAGAAGGATTTTTTTTACTGCCATGTTATTACAATTTTTAATTGACATACAGTTTTAACACAATGTTAAAAAGCTAACTGTAGAATTGGAAATATTATTTCTGACGATCTTTAACTTGTGTAACACTTTACATTGTATTTCTTTATCTTCACACTTTTATTCCGCAGAGCAAGGTAGATAGGAAGTACCTAGTGTCAAAATACTCTGTACTCGGTTTTTCCCTAAAATTGTAATCTTGCGTGTTGAGAGGCGGAAGGGAATGGGAGCAGAGCAAGGGAATGAAAATAATTTTAAATATAATCATTTCCCTGAGCGGAAATCGAACCCATAACCGATCATGCTTACAGTGAGACACTGTTACATTTCGCTACGATCGGCCTCACGTTGTACTTTAACAACTTAAATTTACGTTCTAAGGCTTTTTAAATTATTGATTGATTTTTGACATTTGCTATAAATTTTCGTGTCAATTTTTTAATTGCTTTTAATTGTATTTCAATTTGACTTTAGTAATTATTATTGCAAAATCAAAAAGAATACATATAGTGTCAAAAGGTAACAAGAAAAAAATAAGTTTCACTATTATTGTACAGAATTTTTTTATAACTTCATTATTATCTCCTTAAGCATAATCAAAACACAAACTTCATAAGTTGATAACCACTTATGAAGCGGAAACATAAATCACGATTTTTGGCTAAATACGTCTTTTACCCCTATATATCATAAACTACGACATATTTAAAAAAAAACACGAATAGCGATCAATTAAATAAAATTTCTTTAAGTATTGCCTCCATACCAGGATCTGAACTCATCTAATTGATTTGGCGTGAAGCAATAAACAATTGCGAACTGGATCATCCAGTTTAAATGCGGTATTGATATTTTATAAAATTCATTAATTATGCTATTTTACATACTAATTTATATTTTATAGTATCACTCCATCGGGATACGAATCTTTACCGTAATATGAATTTATGAGTGTCAATGTCTCGATATTGACCCAGTGATGAAAGTGGGGGGATCATCTCTAGTATAAAAGCTCGGAGAAATGATTCAAAAGTACATTACACATTACGGCGAAAGGCAGTTTTGAAAAATCAAAAATGATCGCTAAGCTTTTTTTCGTCGTCTCCGCTGTGGTCGCGGTTAGCAACGCGTTACCGGTTCTATATGGTGAGTGATTTAAAGTGTTAACAATTGAAGTGAAATTAAAACAATAGTCATTATTACAATACTAAACTTGTCATTTTTAATGAGACTTTTTTAATTTTTTTATTAAATTATTATAGTATACTCTCAAGGCAATAAAGTATTCAATGATGCATAAAAAAACAGGAAACTAATGATAAAAAAATACTTGCAGAAAATCAAATGCCCATCTTCGTCTGGCGTACTGCTCGCGCCCCAAATGTGGCTTTCGGGTTCGGCAGCGGATTTAGCAGCAACATTGGTGGCATCAGTCAGTCTAACAGCATTGGAGCTTCCTTCCAAAGTGGGGATGCTGAAGCTTATGGCGCTGGATTAGCTGGAAATGGCAACCTCGCTCAAGGAGTTGGCTACGCTCGTGCCTCACCCTACCGCCCAGTGCTGCCTCTAGGACTACAACAGTCTGCTGCTTCATCATACAGTAACTCGTTTGGAAGGAACTATGGGCTAGCATCTTCTCAAAACTTCGGCAACTCTGGACTATCTCTTTCCTCAGCTCAAAGCAACAACGGCTTCGGATCAGCGGTTTCAGCTGTTCAAAACAATGGGCGTAACGGGTTCGAATCTGCTGTGTCTAGCGCAAGCTCGAACGGCCTAGGATTTGGAGTAGCTCAATCTGCTGCCCAGAATGTAGGAGGTTACGGATCTGTTGTATCTTTGTCTCAGAACCAAGGATTAAACAACTTTGGATCATCTATTTCTGCTGCAAACAACATTGGCGGATATGGCTCTAGCATTGCCCAGTCCGTGCAACAGAACGGCAGACACTTGCAACAGAGCGGCGCTAGTAGCATCAATGGTCCTGGCATTCAGGCCTCCCAATCTCATGCCATCAACAATGGCTTTTATTAATTATAATTAAATGTAATAATTTATTTATTTATTTAAACATTTAAAATTATGCACTGAACATGTTATTTAAAATTGTGAAAAGGTTCGAGATGGGTGTAGACTCTACATTTTTTGGACAGAATATAAAGATGTTGAGATGATTGTTATACACTTGTCTCAATGTCAATTTTATAAGGTAATTTTAATATATAACTGTTTTTTGCAAATTTTGTCTTTTCATTTACTTACCACTACTTTTTAAAATAAATATTAAAAATATAAAAACTTTAAATACTGAACATTTAGAAGAAAAGATAACAGAATATTGTGCGGAATATTAAATTGAATTCTAAAAAAACGTAACTTCTCATCTTATCATTAGTCATACAGTAAGTTTTACAATAAGTGCCGATTTACTATTATTACGTTATACGTTTTCTTACACGAATATCTTAAACTAGTTTATAAATTTTGCAATCGGACACATTATATATGTTCAGTAGCGCAACTCAACGCCGCTTTCTGTTTAACATAATGAATGATGTAAGTAAATTTGTAAAAAATTTAAATATAATAATAAGATATACAATTAAATATTACTTATAATTGATCACTTGAAAAATGTAAGTAACTAGTTTTGAAGCCGCTTATCTCCTTATAAGTACATAAATGTACATGCGATATCTTGTAGCATATTAATCAACAGCTTAGCCATTTTGTGAATACAACTCGAATAGTGTACTTATATTAAAAATAATAAATAAATATAAATAATAATAAATGTATAATAGGAAATTTGAATATATAATTAAAAAAGGATATTTTTGTTACGTTAAATCAACTCAGTGCGACGAAGCAAGTGTTTTAACACTCAGCTCTGTCTTACACTCCCCAAAAAGTGTGTAAAAAGAAAAAGTCACTTAGGGAAAACGATTTTTGCTATGAAATTTTCATATTTTTTTACGCATGAAGCTGTAACGGCAAACAGTATCTAGTCTCAACACAACATGATGTTCGCCTATATCCGCTAAATTTCAAGACATTGCTTGCGAATTTGCAGAACTTAACACTGCACTTTATACTAACAGAGAGGGGAAATCAAAGTATTTCTGAATATATTTATTACACTGACAAAGCGCTAAGCCCACAACCGTCGCGTTTACAGGCAAACTTCAGTATACCAATAATCACAACAGTATAAACCTTTGTGCAGTATCTACAGAGTAAAATTTTAAAGTAGTTATTAGCTATGAATTATTTAATACTAAGAAAAGCGCAAGCAAAAGCTTGAAGCTGTTCGTGGCACAGTTAGACAGCGTCTGATTGTAAACGCGATCGGTAGTGGGTTCGATCCCCACTCGGGGGAAGGATTATAATTAAATTATTTTCATTTCCTCATTCTGGTAAGACAAAGCGCAGCGATGAATAACGCCACTCAACACGCAATGTCTCGAATTCGGCAATAAGCGGAGTACGGAGTGTCTACATACTAGGTACTACGTGTCTATCCTAATATACGAGAAAAAATGTGAGACTAAAAAAAAATTTGTTTTATCAGAGCAGAGAAACGAAAATAAAATTCAAATTTACACATTTTTTCAAATGTAAATCGAATCCAAAACCAATCGTCTTTACAATCAGGCTGGTTGTCCCACTGCGATACGATGATCTAATATTTTTTAAATTGAAATATTATTTTTTATTTCAATTATTTTTTATTGGACATTCTTTAAATTGCGACCCATAGCTTCTTATAATTGCTATCCTATGTCCGTTTACCACCCGTTGTCATCAAAAACCGGGCCTAAATTATACTACCTTATCTACGTGGAACACTACTTAGTAGCTATATTACTAAAACAAAGTTGGAAATTCGTCTCACAGTTAAGGAGAATTTCTAAGATTACTATGTATAAATTCAAATTAAATTCCATGAGTAATTTTTTTTAATATACTTTCTTATTTTTGTCCAAGTATAAACTTTTTAATAGACTAAAAAAAAAATTATACATTTAAAAAAAATAGAACAGACAGTACTTGGGAGGTATATAAAAAAAAGGATTATTGGCGGCATTTGTTAAAAGAATAGAATTCAAAACAATGACATCTGTTTGTTTGTGACTAGCAAACGGATTTAAATGCAGTTTTCACAAATACTGTTTTCTTGAACTTGATCAAAATTTCGTTGTATATTGTTATATTCAGTTTGTATAGTGATAATTTGTTGAAAAATAAAGAAAAGCGAATGGACCATACGTGAATTATATTTAGCAAGTTAAATGTATCTTATTCTCTCTATATTCTACTTCTTTTTTGATATATTAAATCTTACATCATTTTGGACAGTATTTTGGTACTAGAACTAAGTAGAATGCAATAGAAACCTATAATGTATAAGACGTTTTGAAACAAAACAAAAGTTAGAAAAACGCAGCCTAAGCCAAACTTAGGCCGCGTTTTTTATAGATTTTAAATTCATGATACAGACAAAGATATGATAACTAACTTCAAATATTTTTAGTGTATAAAGAAATCATTTCAAACGATAAATATTGACTTATTTAATTTGGAGTTTATTAATACTATGTATAAACTATATCCATTTTACAATTTTAATCCCATTTTAAAAAGAATTTATATGAACTTTTTTTGAACACAACGAATAAAATTATCTATATTATATACCTATATTATCAACATTTCCCAATTAGATTTAAATTCACATAACGTGCTGACAAATAATACTGTAGCTGTACTAAGTTAAGTAACACTTAACAATTTAAATATTAAAGTAAATTTTAAAATAAGTTTTGTCACTGACTGAACGCGATACGAGCATCGTGTAAAGTATTTACGATCCAAATGGAAATAGACTCGTATTGTGGCAGAAGCTTGTTTGTCATAAAGATTCCTTTATTATACCATTTTACATATTAATTTCGAATATATAAAAAATCGTAATATTATTATATCAGGACCTGAAAATTTACCGTAATATAAATATATGAGTGTCAACGTATTTGCCTAAAGCAAGAGAGGGGATTATTTTTTGTATAAAAGCTTAGAGAAATGTTTCACTGGTACATTTCACATATTGGCGGAAGCTCCTAAGTCAATAATCTGTTTTGGTAAAATCAATATGTTTGGAAAGCTTTCTGTCGTGATCTCAGCTGTGCTCGCGCTTAGTAACGCGTTGCCGCTCCTTTATGGTAAGTGAAACATAAGTAATTTAACTATTAAAATTATATAAATTTCTAAAGTTAAAAATATATATACTTCAACTGCGAAAAATTGTTTTCAGAAAGTCAAATGCCTGCCCTCATCTCAGTTGTTCCTGATAGCAACATTGCCCGAGGAGCCCTAGTTCAAGGTGTACCATCCATGATGTATTATCCTGCCCTACCTTTAAGATTACAACAATCTGCTGCTTCAGCTTTCAGCCAATCCTTAGATAGAAACTTCGGTTTAGCGTCATCATTTGCTCAGAATTTGGGCAATTCTGGTCTATCTTCATCTGCCGCTCAAAGCTACAATGGATATGCTCCAGCATTGTTAGGTGCACAAAATAATGCCTGGGCACAAAACCAAGGTTCAAAACCTTCACTGTCAGTTTCACAAAGTAATGCTGCAGCTCAAAACCAAAACCTTAAACCTGCTGTATCTGGTCTACAACAAAATGTTTTAAGTCAAAACCAAGGCTTGAAACCAGCAGTAGTCCAAAGCAATGCTTTGAACCAAAACCAAGGTTTGAAACCAGCGGTGGCCCAAAACAATGCCTTAAACCAAAACCAAGGTTTGAAACCAGCGGTGGCCCAAAACAACGCCTTGAACCAAAACCAAGGTTTGAAACCAGCAAGTGCACTCAACAACGCCGCAAGTCAAAGCCAAAGTTTAAATCCAGCAGCATTGAACGCATACAACAACGCCGCTAGACCTAGCCAAAGTTTCAAACCGGCAATTTCAAATGCACATAATAACGCCCACAATAACGCCGTAGGCCAAAACCAAGGTTTCAAACCAGCACTTGTACACAATAATGGTTTGGGATACCAACAATCTCAAGCTCAAGCTGTCGCATCTCAAGTAAATAGCGGTAACAAGGGCTATGAATCTGCTGTGGCCAGTGCCAGCTCCAACGGCCTAGGATTTGGAGCAGCCCAATCTGCTGCCCAAAACGTCGGCGGATACGGTTCTGCTCTATCCGCATCTCAAAACCAAGGTTGGAATAACTTCGGTTCGGCAGTCTCTGCTGCGAACAATTTTGGAGGTTATGGCTCAAGCTTCGCCCAGTCCAATCAGCAGAATGGCAGACGTGTGCAACAGAGTGGTGCTAGCAGCATCAATGCACCTGGTTTCCAGGTTTCACAATCTCATGCCATCAACAGTGGCTTCTATTGAAAATAATTATTTATAATATTTAATAATTTATTTTCTATTTATTCTCATATTTATTTAATATTGAACTGTAAAATTGCCATATTTTGTGTGTGTAGAATAAATACTCCCATTTTTTTTAAATGAAGAAATAAATTATTTTTCTCTGTATATATTTATTTTTCTTTCCGAAACTTATAAATATTAACTCGCCTATAACGTTAAAATTACATGGGTTTTTATTACAAAAATTACGTAATTAAATTTTGGTATGATGCTTTAAATTTTAAGGCAGTAATTAAAATTTAATTTTATGAGCAAATTGTATAGAGCCTAAAAGATAATATACAATTATACAGCTCTATACAATTTTATATGATAAGTGTTATAGTGGAGAATATTAAAAATAATAAAATATATATTATAACTTAATAACTTAAGCATATATTGAAAGAGTTTGTAAATCCAGAAAAATATAGTCGGAAATTTGTTAGCTTTTTATTTTTATTTTAAATATTCAGAGATCGACAACAATCATTTAAAGACTACTGGATTTTAGTTTGAAATAATATTTTGTTCATAATCAGCCATATATATACATACAAGTACTTTGGTGTCAGTCTATATTGAATAAACATTTATGTGCAACACAAAATATGTATTTACATATACAGTATAGAATTTAAGTGTTTTTTGGTATATATAGTATAAGAAATATTAAAATTATAAAAATATAGGCACATTTTGGACCTTATGATTAAAATTTTAATTTTACTAACTATCGAAAAAGAAACAAATCTAATGCTAAAATATAGAATTTTATAATCTAAGTTTTTTTTATTCATTAAGGTATAATTTTTTTTGATCAAGCCAATTATTTTACTTTAGTGACTATATGTTTAGTTCCGCGAATATTAATTTTTTTATAGATAGTCATATATACAATACGAGTCGTTCAAAATTACTACAATCTACTAACAAATTATATTTCTTTTTAAATATTACGTTATAGCGATGACAATAGTAATGATTATTATTTGGGAGGTTTTTAGTTTTGTTTAATACTGTATTTGTACAATAACAAGACAATAACAGATAAGTCAGAGACAACCTACTGTCAAGACATTCCATTTACTGCTTTCCGTCCGAAATCGAGACTTTGCGTACTGATTGGCTCGCAGCGCTTTGTCTTACCAGAGCGGTGAGATACATATATTTTTAAATGTAGTCATCTTGTCAACTGGAAATTGAAGAATTGAAACCACAACCAATCATGTATACAATCAGACGCTGTCCACCACTGAGCCACGACAGCCTCGGTATTTTTATTCAGACATAATAATTGGTATTTTAAATGTTCAATTTATAACTCGAAAGTTTCTTTTCTTTCTCTGTTTTTGCCCAAAGGACAAAGAAAACTAATAAGAGTTCATTCCATTGAATTTAACTATGAAATTTGAAACATGAATAATATCTTAAATATTTATTTTTTATTATTATATATTTATAAATAAGGGTCCAGGTCCCTGGGTTATATATTTTTTTGACCACCATAACGCAGTGGAACAGTGTGACCGCAAACGCAATGGTTTTGGCATCAATGCCTCTTCAAAGGAGTTTAGAGTATTTTCATTTCTCAAACTTTCTCTATCTGTAACATATTTGTATATAATAAAAACCCTTCCCTTCCAACTCAGGCTACCCTATAGGTAAAAACATACAGCTGTAACAAAACATATAAAATTTTATAAAAAAATCATTATACATATATTATTACAATGGGGCAGCGAACTGTAAGCACAATTCTTTGGCTCGATTTCCACTCGGTGGATTGGTTATATTTAAAATTTATTTTCATTTGAAGCTATCTATTTTTGAATATCATTAAAATGTAATAGAATCAAATTTATTTTCCTCGCTCTGGTAAAAGACAAAGTGCGCCGTTGAGTTCCACAACTCAACACGCAATGTCTCGAATTCGGTGTAAAACGAAGTACAGTGTCTTGACACTAGGTACATTCTGTCTACCCTGCTATGCGGGATATAAGCGTGAAGCTAAAAAAACATTAAATTTACAAAAAAAGAAATCCTATCGTATTTAATTATGAGCTTACCGATAGTTTACTCACAAGAGTAAATAAAATACATAAATGAAATATAAATAGAAATTGGTGCACATTTGGATAATAAGTTAATACTTGATTCGCATATAAACATTATAACTTCAAGGGCATATAAAATATTAGTTTTTATTTTACGTGTGTCGAAAGGTTTTAAACAAGCTGAAAGCCTCATCATATTATTTAATTCTCTAGTAAGATCTGTCTTATAGTATTGTTCCACGTGATGGAGTCCTCAATATAAAGTTTATATTAACAGAGTCGAATCATTATTTTAAAAAATTAATTCAAATGACAATTATACGTGGAACCCCGTACTGGCAAACTGGTAAATGGCGTTACTTTAAAAATACGCCGTGATGTAAGAGATCGCTTGCTGTTGTTTAAAATTATCAAAACTATGATAAAATACCCTGTTCTTTTAAGCAAAGTAAGTCTTGGTATAGGTTAGGTGCACGAAATAAACCCTTTTTTGTAATACAGAAAGTAAAAATAGTTTCCATCAAATAGCAAACGCAATGGTTTTGGCATCAATGCCTCTTCAAAGGAGTTTAGAGTATTTTCATTTCTCAAACTTTCTCTATCTGTAACATATTTGTATATAATAAAAACCCTTCCCTTCCAACTCAGGCTACCCTATAGGTAAAAACATACAGCTGTAACAAAACATATAAAATTTTATAAAAAAATCATTATACATATATTATTACAATGGGGCAGCGAACTGTAAGCACAATTCTTTGGCTCGATTTCCACTCGGTGGATTGGTTATATTTAAAATTTATTTTCATTTGAAGCTATCTATTTTTGAATATCATTAAAATGTAATAGAATCAAATTTATTTTCCTCGCTCTGGTAAAAGACAAAGTGCGCCGTTGAGTTCCACAACTCAACACGCAATGTCTCGAATTCGGTGTAAAACGAAGTACAGTGTCTTGACACTAGGTACATTCTGTCTACCCTGCTATGCGGGATATAAGCGTGAAGCTAAAAAAACATTAAATTTACAAAAAAAGAAATCCTATCGTATTTAATTATGAGCTTACCGATAGTTTACTCACAAGAGTAAATAAAATACATAAATGAAATATAAATAGAAATTGGTGCACATTTGGATAATAAGTTAATACTTGATTCGCATATAAACATTATAACTTCAAGGGCATATAAAATATTAGTTTTTATTTTACGTGTGTCGAAAGGTTTTAAACAAGCTGAAAGCCTCATCATATTATTTAATTCTCTAGTAAGATCTGTCTTATAGTATTGTTCCACGTGATGGAGTCCTCAATATAAAGTTTATATTAACAGAGTCGAATCATTATTTTAAAAAATTAATTCAAATGACAATTATACGTGGACCCCCGTACTGGCAAACTGGTAAATGGCGTTACTTTAAAAATACGCCGTGATGTAAGAGATCGCTTGCTGTTGTTTAAAATTATCAAAACTATGATAAAATACCCTGTTCTTTTAAGCAAAGTAAGTCTTGGTATAGGTTAGGTGCACGAAATAAACCCTTTTTTGTAATACAGAAAGTAAAAATAGTTTCCATCAAATAGCTTTGTAATGGGTGTATGCAGAAATTATAGTATAAAAATTTAAAAATTTAGATATTTCTCATTTATTTTAATAATTTTAAGGATATTATAAGAAAAATTAGTAATTTTTTTTTTAGCTTCACGCTTTTATCCCGCATAGCAGGGTAGACAGAAAGTACCTAGTGTCAAGACACTCCGTACTTCACTTTCCACCAAATTCGAGACATTGTGTGTGGGGTGGCGAGGAAGTGACAATAATTTAAATATAATCACTCCCCCGAGTGGGGATCGAACCCACAACCGATCGCGTTTACAGTCAGACACTGTCACACTGCGCCACGACCGACGCTGTCACACTGCGCCACGATTTATTTAAATAATGTCATTTTTGTTTAATTATAATAGTTGATTTAGTTCTTGTTTCTTTTTTTTTATTTAATGTATAACTTAGTGGTTTAAGTAATTGAAATAGATTTGTGATGTAAAGCCAATTAATGTTTAAGTAATTTATGGAAGCTTGATTGATATTTGGAGTTCACTATATGTAAAAAATATTTTATATCTTATAAATACTGTTTGTTTCCCTTAAAAATAGATAAATAAATAAATAAATTTCTCCGCTCTGGTAAGACAAAGCGCAGCGTTAAGATCGTCATTCAACAGTGTCTAAATTTTGGGCAGAATGCAGTCAAGCAGTGTCTTGACTAGTGTCAAGGCACTTCGTTGACCGCTTTCTCGTCCCGTTCGTCGTCCCTCACTACCTTGCTATACCGAATACGACGTGCTATTATAGTTGCTAACCTTTATTATACACAAAAATAATATTTCATATCAACTCAACCTGGGCGGGCTGTTAATAGACTAGTGTTAAAGCTATATAATTTAATTACTTGTAAAGAAATTATACGTTAGCTAAATAGAAAAAACTAATAAAACACAAACTTGGTATAATAAAAGTACTGTTACAGGTCAAAGAATCTATGCAAAGGCAAAAACAAGCGAAGGCGAACAATAAAAATCGGCTAGAGATGTCATTATAAAACATTCGCATCAGAAGTATAGACATTATAGTGTTGTTCTCGCGTCCATATCTTAATGATAACAATATCGATTTAATGCGACCGTAAACTATTGTCTGGCGAACAAAGCGTACTTCACATTCAAGTAGTTTAGTTTATAGTTTATTTAATATTAACTCAATAAATGTATTTTTGACTAAATTTACATTTAAGAGACAAAAATTATCTAGTGTCAAGACTCTTCGCATTTCACTTTCTAGCGAATTCGAGATATTTGCGGGTTGAATGGTGGAACCTAACGCCACACTTTTCTTACCAGAGCGAAGAAGTGAGAATAATTTAAATATTGCTCTCCCGAGTGAGAATCGAACCTACAACCGATCGCGATTACAGTCAGACGCTGTCACATTGAGCCAAAACTGGCACCAAGAGGCTATCGAGTTTTACTTCAAAATTTATTAGATGATTTTTGATTATTATACTTTTATTTACTTACTAGCTTACTTAATAAAATATCGACATCATATTACATAAAACATATTGTAGGCATTGTAAGCTGCTTATAATTAAATGCTTAATGTACAGACACAATTTACACAGATTACAAATATAAATAAATTAAGCGAAATAAAGAAAAACAGATTTCGCGTTTTATACCCCATAACAGGGTAGTTAGAGACAACGCAGTATCAAGACACTCTCTTGATTGTTTTCAAATTCCAAATATTTATTGATATACTATAAATAAGAATAAGATTTTTTCACTAAAAGTTTTTTACAAACTTTACTTTAGATAAGTTTTACAGAAAATATTTTTTAAAATTTACTGAAATCTGTACGCTGCTGGACATGCTGCATGACGCCTAGACCATGTGGTCTAGTAGTCAGGGTTCTTGAATAGCTTCCACGTATTTCGGGTTCGAATCCAAATTCATCAATCGGCAAATTTTCGTACATTTTCTTATAATGTATTTAATAGCTTATAGTAAGTGTGGAATAACAGTTTATATTATTAAAAATAATCGATCTTTGTTAGTTATTGCCTAAATTGGTCATGTGGATCATGCCTTAGCTCTAGACTATTTGAACTATAAAATTTTAAGTCCCGTTGAATTGGGTAGATATATAATTGAGCTCTCAATATAAAGCATGATATTGACAGAACCGTTGCATTTCTAGTTTCGCTTCACACCATGTCGTCTATATCAAAAAAATTGTATTTGTTTTTAATATTTGCTTTGGTTCATGTGTCCAAAGGTAAATTTACTTAAGTAACATTATGATGCATATGTGTATAGTGACTATACGCGATGTCTTTGACAGACTAATAGAACGCGGCGTTGAGTTACACGAAATTGTCACCGAATTTAGAAATACTGTATCGCTAATGGAGTCATACGTAAAGATAGTAAAGAAAATATATAACAATAATTATCATATTATATTCATAAGTAATCATTTAATTTTCAGGTAGCACAAAAGGAGATGATAATATCAAAATATATAAAACAGAAATACCCCTATCAAATAATGGTGTAATGGGCGTGGCAAGTGTTGCAGGATTTACGTCGCGGAACGGTAGAGTCTCGTCTATGGGAGGCATACACTTTTTTCCTCAAATGGACTCTACTGCAAATTCAGAAATAATTAAGAAAATAAATGAAAACATTGCGTCTTCATTTAAAAAAATGAATCCAGAAATTTCTAAACCATATCCCTCTCTAGCAGTCGCATCAACTACCAATATTGGCTCAAGTCAAAAACCATATATTTTGCCCAATCTCTTAGACCCAATGTCTTGGCCAATGAGTGAGATTCAAACAATTCCTAATAATTTAAATAGAAACGTAGAAAATTGGCTTCATAATGACATTTATAATAACTTTGCACCACCAACAAATTATCTTAGGAACACATGGATATATCCTACATTTAACCCGTTCTTTTAATTATATATCCATACTAGTATAATAAATGCGTAAGTCTGTCTGTCTGTCTGTTACGCTTTCACGGGCAAACCACTGAACCGATTTGGATGAAATTTGAGATAAAAATACTTAGAGAGCCGGGGTCAAACATAAGCTATTCTTTTTTTCAAAAATCAGCCCCTAAAATATTAAAATAGGGGATGGAAGTTTGTTTGATTGGTAATATAGATTGGGTACGCGGATAAAGTCGCGGGCAAAAAGCTAGTGAACAATATTTTTGTGTAAGTGACAGTAATGTGAAACTTATTATTTAATATTATCAACTAAAAAATATACGTTTCTTATATTAAAAGTGTTTTATTTGAATCTTAGAAAGCCTAAGTTTTAACAAACCAAAGTTCAGGGGACTTTCTATGTACCCTGAAAATATGAACCTATAACAATATAAATAGATTTCAAATTATATATAATATATAAAATAATATGTAATAATATAAAACATTTACTTTTCTACTTTAGAATATTTCAAAAGATTAAATTATTTATTTATGAACGTTAAATGCGGCAAACTACGCGGAGGTGAGATAGCGTCTGACACTAAGCGCGATTGGTTGTGGGTTCGTTTTCCATGCAGGAGAATATTTATATTTAAAAATATATTTTCATTTCGTTCTGTTATGAAAATGACACTGAGTTCGCCACACAACACGCAATGTCTCGAAATTTAGGGTAAAAAACAGTCAACGGAGTGTCTTGACATTAGGTTGTCTCAAATTACCTGGCTATGCAAGATAAAGTGGTTATTATGAAAGTAATATAAAAATGATTACATATGATATTAATACTCATGTATCACTAAATAATTTAATGTTTAGATATCATCAGCACCCACCTAAGCGCTAAAACTTTCGCAGTAATAAAACTTATAAAGCCGCTTTCTAGTTAAATTTATTGCATCGGTTTTATTACTTTTAACCGGTTAGGCGACAATTATTTTATGTTCTGGTTTGAACTAATTCAGTTAATATTTATAAAATGTGTATTGATAGATATGGTTATATATTTTAGGCCAACCTGGCGTTTTGTGACGGCATCAGTTGTGGGATCAATTTCCAGTAAGTTATATTAAAAAAATATATTTTCACTTCTTTTCTTATCCATAACATATAGCAAAGTTGAGTTTGCCATGCAATTCCTCGATTTTGGGCGGGAAACAGTCAACAGAGTATCTTGACATGCTTTTAACATTTTCTTGTACACCTAGTCGCCAAAACCATAACAATATTGTATCATCTTTGAATCAGAACACGCGTGCTTCAAAAGAATTGAATAGAGAAGAGTGGGTCAAAATAGTGTTGAAAAATTATATTAAATTTACCAATAAAAAAACTACGTTATTTCCCCACTCTCCAAAGGCGATTTGCCTTAATATAAAAAATAGTAATATAATAAATTAGATAATACAAATAGGATTTTTATCTATTCTGATTCTCAAGACATGTGTAAAATTAAAAAACTTAATAAAATGGAACGCTACGTAATTTAATTGAAATGCGATACTCGTAACAACTTATACGTACATTGGCACTAAGGTTAATTACTTCATAGTAGACACGCACGTTGAGTTACAATGTCTTGTTGAACACAAAGGCTTTATAACGAACACAATAAACCAGTTTTTATATGCATTTTGTAAACAACTAATCTATATACTTATATATATACCTATGAGTTTCTAAATAATATATTTTTTTATTTTGTTTTTTTTTCATTATTTATTTTGTTGTACAATAAGCCAAGCATGCAAGCAAATCTATATTTTTTACTAAAAAAATTAAATTAATTTTATATATTTATGTATAAGAAATCCCATCAATATGTGTAAGGAGAGGCAAGTCAGTATATCTCAGTCAGTATATATGCCTACGAATATTTTATAATAATTTTAATTTTTTTTTCTTTAAACTAAGGATAATACATATTTACATCTGGAATAACCTAAAATCTGATTTTGTTACTTCTATCTTTCCATTCGCCAACTTTTTGATGGAATGTCATTACTTTTTGTTGCTATATACATAGAAAGATATTTCATTATACACTGTGTCATTCCTGTCACTAACGTGAATGCTTTCATAGATAATGCATGAAAGAATAAATGTCGCGATATAGTGTGAATCGGATTTAACGAATAATAAAAATATGACAACTGCGTTTTGTCTGTCAGCATCATTTTTACAAAATACTCGACAATTCGTTAATACTTTTGATTTGTAAGTCAATTAGTGATACAAAATGATAATTTTTGGACGCTAATGTCTAAGAGAAGGTCTGAGATGTGTTTGTAAAATTTGGAGCAAATTTGTATCTTGCAAGTCTTAGTATATGAGACAAATTTAACATGAAATAGTTTTTAATTATGAGGTTAAAAGTGCTTTCAAATTGTTAAAAAGTTAAAAGTTAAAAGTGCTTTCAAAAGTTCATGTAATATTACAGATGGTGCTACTCCCCAATTCTTATAAGCTTGAATTGGCTGGACACGCTACCGTTTGGCTTGATAAAATATAGAATTGCCATTTGTATCAGAAAGTCGTATTAGACATACAAGTATAATCCTATTTTGTGAAACAATAAACCAGCTAAATAAAGCAGAGGTTTTATTAAGTAAAATTTCTCGAAATTCCAGCGGAAACGATAATTTATCGCACAAGTATGTTCATAGAATAGAAAAACAAAGCTGTGAGCGACATCTAGTACTAATTGATACTATAAAATATATTTTTTAATTCAATTTCTGATACAGATTTTAATAAAGTTCTGTTAGTTAAAATACTACTTTAGCAATTTTGTCAAAAATTATCTTATTTTTTTGTTGTATAAAACGATTCAAATTGTGTGGAAGGTCAACAATTCTTAGAAACATGTTAACCTCGCTGCCTCTTGATTTACTCATAGATACACCGATTACATTATGAGTTTTATTCTAAAATTTTTAAGAAAAAATACGTTTTGATAATTCTACAGAAAAAAAACCATGTATTACAATATTAAATGCCTAACTTAATATATAAGATACAGTATCTCTAATTACTTAAATAAAAAATTGACCTTTAACAAATATTTGTTATTGAATACATAGATATACTGTTAAAATGCACTTTCCTACAATTAGGACGATGAGTCAGTCAAGCAAGTAGAAATCAAAAAAATATATAATACATAAAATGTATATAATATATAAAAATAAATCAATATTTTTAACATTCAATCAAAATTAATATATTTACTTCTATAATTTCTAAAAATAATAAATCGCTACGCTTATCGCAGTTCTAGTATCACTATGAACTCTATACTAAAACGTGTTGCACTCAAGTTCTCACCTATGATATCATTATGCAATTGCACTTTGGGCTATTCTATTACATTTCTACATTTAAATAAAATAAATGTATTCTATAATTAATAATTAAACTTATTAATAATTAAACTTATTTAATTGAATCCAGTAAGTTTAAATGATACTCAGAGATTCAAATTTATAATCTCACTTAAATTACATCATAAAAGATTTTTAAAACGTTTATTATATTTTAATTAAGAAGTTGTCGGAATTGTGCCAAAAAAAATATATAAAAAAGTATTCTGATATTTTTTCATAAAAATCTATCAGGTTAAATTCTTGTTATCAAAAATCCTGAAATTAATCGAAAATTAATTTTGTACTCGTTCGTCTTGCATTCTGTTTAAGGTGATTAAAATGTTGTATTTACATATTAAAATGTTGATATGAAGGTGCTTTTATAAGAGTCAATTTTATCATCAGAGGTCATATTATGATAACATAGTTTTGTTTGTTATCTATTTATACTAAGCGATTAATTTAAATAATACAGTTAATATAAAATAATTTTTGTTAATGAAATGAATTATTAATCGATTATTATTAAAAATAACATATATTTATAGATATAACAATGTTCGTAGGTGTATCCCCATCAGTATAATATTCGTAAAATAAGAAAAAAATATAGCGTTAAGTACATAGATATGGTGATAGAATAACCCACCTCGCCCTAGATAGTATGTAAGGCGTAATGTTGACACTCGCTAACTGGCGTCCATTGAGTCACTACATATATCATATTTAAAATTAAGTTTATTATTACATAAATATATACAAAATGAGATTTTTAATATTATTTCTTGCTTTTATCTGTGCAATTGCAATGGCGGCGCCGCAATCAAAATTACAATTCGGCGATAATGGTGAGTTGCAATTTTTAATCTCTAATATGTAAAGCTAGCACAGATTTAGTGGAATATTATTCTTTTCTCCCATTTTTTTTCGAGTAGTCACTAGCTAGACTAGATTTCGGTTCAACTACCTGTCACGTTACGTCAGTGTCGTGACGTAATGACACGTAATGTCAGTGAATTTTTATATACAAAAAAATAACTATATATTTATTTTTTTGCATGTCTGTCTGTCTGTATATGGATACTGGAACTTATTGTTATAATAAAGACAGTACTGTGCGAAAGAGTCCTATATCGCATGGATTGATCATTCAAATTACTTGTATTTTGTAGTACGGTAAAGATTATCAATTGAAATTTGACTCAGTTATCGAATTCTGTCACAGTCGTCGTGTTTCTAATGAGAGCATAAAATATCCTAAGTGGTACGCTAATAAGAATGGAAGTGAATTACCTAATAAATATACATACAAATACACCTATTCCACATGGCAAAGCAGCCAGTCTCAACAAAGAGATTAACCATGTTAAAATTAAGCTTAAATTTCTAATTGTAATTACTTCGTAATTGAAATAAGATTTTTGCAGGTAATAAACAAATAACAAAAATATTTTTTTACTAGTTGAACCCTCGACTTCATTGGTGAGAGTTTCTATAATAAAATTAGTAAAATTATAATTACTTGCCTCCTTTAAAAATTAAACTTTCAGCAAATTGAAAAAAAAAAACAATTAACTTACAACAATTTAGCCGAACGAAATACAAAAAATTGATATGAAGTTCCCATTTTTAAAACTAAGGAAATAAAACAGACACCAAATGCGAAGGTAGGATTACCAAAATACAATACTGAAAACTGCATTTCAATTGTTTAAACTGTTTCTGTGCTTATCGTGCACAAACGTATAAACAAACAGATAAAAATAAAAAAAAAACATTGTTTTATATTCTACTACGTTGATAAATGCTCCAATAATACTTATTCGTATATACGATACTACGATACGTACTTTACAGATAGCGATCAATTACATTTTAATTATATATTTATTGCATGTGGGTTACATTTCTTAGAATACCGTGGAGGACATTTATATTTTAATTTATACTTATATATATGCTTTTATCATTATTTTATTCAATTATTTTTGAAATAAGTAATTTTTTGTTAGTATTTTCTATTTCGAAAATTTAGTTTAGTATTATATGCCTTGGTTACATCATGTACAGCAAAAAGTATTTAGACTTCATACCGGTTTCTGAGAGTTCACCATAAACTACTTAAGTAGAACATATGTTTCTAGAAAGGTGTTAATACCATTCATTTTAAATGAAACTATTTAACCGGATTAATCGCGTATATTTTGGTATTCGAAAATACATTTTTGGACACCTGACGTTTCGAACACTTTACAGTAGTCCGTGGTCACAGGTAGACTCACCAAACAGGTATACCAAAATATACGCGATTAATCCGGTTAAATTTGTTTTAAATGTATAAAAATCAAAATAAATTTAAAAAATAAAATTATTTAAAATGTATAAAAATCGCGAAAATCGAAGATCTTGTTAATTTGTCATTTATTTATTATTAGCTTTTAGATATTTAAATTTCAGTAAAATAAAATTCGTCGTCGTATATTTTGAATTTAGTATGCATTTTTATAATATACATTATTAATTTTAAAAGTCCATGAGCAGCGTTTGCCTGCAATTGTGGTTGAGGGATGAATTCCCATATGGGTTAATATTAGGTATATTTAAATTATTTCCATATCTCCCTTGTGGCGAGTTGAACATGGCTTTGAAAGCAAAGAAGTTAACATATAGACATTAGGTTCTCTCTGACTACTCTGCTTTGCGGGGTAAAGCGTAAAGCTGAAAACTATTATACAAATTCAAAAATACAAGAAACAAGTCAAGTTTCAAAAACTGGATATAGGCTTCTCCAATGGCACGTTATTAACCTCGATCTTCGGCTCTTCGTTTCCATTTGTTGCCAGCTACTTTGCGTATGTCGTCTCTCCACCTGCCTGGAGGACGTCCTATACTACGCTTGCCGAGGCGCGATGTATTCCAGAACACGTTTGACCCAGCGGTAGACAGTTTTGCGATAAATGTGATCAACCCTAAAGGATTAACAAGCTCAAGTGGCAGTCCACTTGAGCTTGTTAATCCCTTAGGCTGTATCGGGGACTTTAGTTCTCTATCAGATCACCTCATTGCGAATGCGATCTTTCAGAGATACTCCAAGCATAATCCTCTTCATAGCTCGCTTTTACTAAAAATAATATAATAAATATAACAAAAACTTTTACTAAATGTATGTTAATACCAGAAAGATGTGAATTTAGTATTTTATTACGTTTATAGTTTTATTCTCACTTAAGATAAAAGAAATGTTTAGAAACGTACAAAAAATTGAATGCAATTAGCAAGATGAGGCGGCACGAGGAATATTTTTTTAAGTATTTGAATGATATTTTACAAGTTAATAAATATTTAATAAATAGCATTCTTCGATTATTATATATTATATAAATAATATAGTAATTTTAAAGTGAAATGTTTCTAGAGATGCTAACAATAAAATCTATAAAGGACATAATAATTTCAATGTAGCCCAGGAGAAGGATTCCAAGCAACGCAGGTTCATATTTTGCTACGTTCAAATTTTTGCACATTTTTAAAAACGTAAATTGAGGCAATAAAACATTTTTTTCTTAGTTTCATGGTTTTATCCCTCATCGCAGGACAGACAGGAAGTAGTTAGTGTCAAGACACTCCTCTCTCCACCAAATTGGAGACATTGCATGTTGAGTGGCGGGGCTCAGCGCTGCCTATCGTCTTAGCAAAGCAAGGAAATGAAAATAATTGAAATATAATCATTTTCCCGAGTGAAAATTGAACCTACAACCGATCGCGTTTTCAGTAAGACGCTGTCCTTTTGAAAACGCGATCGTGATCGTGTTTATATTGTTTTTTGACATTTGACGTTGATGTCAGTCACCATTATCTAAATTATTATAATGGCTTGTAACTAAAAGTACGCCATGAAGAAGCACTAATCGCATCTACCATATAATAGACACGTAACAGGACAATACTAACTACATATTTATATATCGCTTACTTCGGTGACACATTGTGACACGAGTTGTTTTAATCGTTCATTATTTGCATAAAAATGTCCCATAACAATATATTAAAGTGTAAATTTTGATATATGACTAACTGATCACTGTGCTTTCAATATAACGGAGTGGTACCAGGCCTATATTTCATTTTCGTTTGCTCGTAATATTTGACTGATGTGTAAAAGCTAAGATTTCGATATATTTCATACATTTCAAGATTTATAGCCGCAGGTTCAAATCCAGGTTTAGCTTTTAAATATTTATATGAAAATTTAATTATGTTTAGAAGCCATCATAGCGCCACGAGATAGCGCCTGATTGTACCTTCGCTCTGGTAAAATAAAATGCGGTGTTACATTCAGTGTTGAGGATAGAATATCCTGACTCGAGAGTATATCTGATTACTTTATAATGTAGAGCGAAATTGCCTTTACGATTTATTGAATTTTACATAGAATTTGTCTTATTTTTAATTAAAACTACCACACATATTATTATACAGCCATTTGAAAAATTAAAAAAAAACATATAGAGATGTTTTTAACACGTTTTTATACTTTTTTATTTTAAATTATTGTTAAGATAAGAATAAATATATGCATATATTCCAGATACATTTATTACGTGAACCGTTCAAAAATTGGAATGTTAGTGTTCTAATAGTGTTTTTAACATCGAATTCAACGCTATTTAGATGTAAATGTAGCAATTTTAATTTTAAAATTAATTTAAAATAATAATTATAATAAATTTGAACATAATATTCGCATAACAAATAGATAAGGTTCTAAAGACATCTTTATGGATGCAATATGTTACGGCCATTATCGTTTCATCTTGGTTTACTGGAAATTGAATAAAAAAACTATTTATAACCAATAGGCTACAGGTGTTGCCTTAGCAACGTGTATGTCACTTTATATGAAAGTGTCTGTCAAGCACAGTTGCGTGTGCAATATTTTTTTGTTATAATTTAACGTAGTTAGATCTCTGAATGAGAATGTCTGGATATCGTGTGGATAGTAGTCAACTTAGTGTCTTAACATTTTATCGTTTTTAGCTACCCTGCTATACGAAATAAGAGCATGACGTTAAAACACTTCTCCGTTTTCATTTTTCAGATATGTCTTTAGGCTTTGAGTAAGCAAATTTTATTTCTCGTCATTTACAAATATATAGGCGGTTGGTTTTTGTAATATATGTCCATAACCCCATACTGGCCCATAGAGCCACGTATCAAAATATGAATGTTGACTGTAAACCTGGTTGTTTGTAAGTTTGATTCCTATTCAGGGGATTGATTATATTTAAAATATACATTGATTTTTCCGCTCTGGTAAGCAAAGATTGGTTTCGGGCGGAAAGCCGTCAATGGAGTGTCTTGACACTAGCTTATCTTTCACTACTTTTCTGTGCGGGATAAAGTTTAAAATGTGAAGCTACATTGATACAAATTTGTTACTTCCGTATAACATTTTTAACATATTCTTCACAGGCTAGACAAAAGTAACAGCTAGTTCTATTTAAAATTGAATGCAACATTGTATCTAGTTTTTTTTATCAGATACACGACTGACGCTAAGAGAATGCAAACTAAAATCTAAAAATAGATGGCGCCAATAGTGTCGATAGATGAAATAATACGAGTAAACAACAATGTATATATCTAACTTTGCTATTGTAGAACTTTAGTATATACAAATAAATAAAATTGGAGTGCCTGTTTGTGTATATATATATATATATATATATATATATATATATAGGTACGTATGCCAAAATAATATTTTTTACAATTTTTATCTGTCTGTCTGTATGTTTGTTCCGGCTAACCTCCGGAACCACGAGATCGATTTTTATAGGACTTTCAGTGACAGCTAACTAATGTCATAAGGAGTAACTTTATTTGTTTTTACTTTAGAATTATAATATAAAAATCCAGTTGTTTAATTCCCTGCGGACAAAGTCAATAATATAAATAAAAAAAACGACAAAGCTTATTATGCTTTAAGGTTCGGGTCATCGAATTATAGTAGGACAGCATCTGACTGTAAACACGATAGGTCGTGGCTTCGATTCCCACTTGGTAAAATGAAGATAAAACATGATTTTGATTTCGCCAGTCAACATGCAATGTGTTAACAGAATATTTTATTTCTAAATTATCTCTCACGGCACTCATATACGGAATAAGGTGTGAAGCTGGCTTTTTTATATTATAAAAACATGTATTATATACCTATAATATATATTACCTGCAACTGTAAGACAGAACATAGTATTAAAACAACATAGTATAGATCTATACTAAACACACTGTTTGCAAAATGTGGGTGAAAAGTTATGATAAGGATTATATTATAATTAGTTTTATTTCCCCGCTGTGGACAAAATGCAACGTTTATGTGCACCAGTCACCATACTAAATCTCGAATCGAATTCTGGGGGAGAATGGAGAACTTGCCAGCAGACTCTACCTACTATGCTTTGCTCAACAGAATGTTAAACGTGAAATAAGTGACTTCAAATTTTACTGACAAAAACTGTCGGTGAAATTTGAAGTCTTAAGTGATTTATTTCACGGCCAGTTAAATTTTATTAATAAATAATGAATTCTGATTATATCCTTAACGCTAACTTGATCTTTGGTGTCAGTATTACTTCCCCTTACCATCTGAAGATATTAAGAAATTATCTATGTAAGAAAGTATCTTAATATTAAATTAAAGTTTTAGAAATAATCAAACGGAATTTAAATTGAATATATTTATAACTTTTTTGTATATAACCTGAACCAAATAAAGAATTAAATATTAAGGAAAGATTACCAAAGTAATATAATAAAAACTGCATTAAAATCGATTAAGCCGTTTACCATGTTAGCGTGTGCAAACGCACAGGCAAACAGATAAAAAAATTAAAAATCATTGTTTAGATTTTAAAGCATTGATAAATGCTCCTAATAATAAACCTTTTTGAGTATTTTCCATGTATAGACAGCGATCAGTTACATTTTTATTTACAGATTTTTATATAAATCATATATATTTTAATAATTACAGAGAATAATGGCAAGCAGTTCATAGAAGAGGTGGTGGTGGAATCAGTTCTGCATGTCAAGAGCCCTTCAGCTAACAGACAGGCGAGGACTAACGCAAAAACTAATTTACAAGATGGAAGCCGAGTCGAAGCGAAAACTTTTTAGATATTTATTTAAAACACAATATAATATTATATTATACATTTATATATTAGTAGTATACAATTATTTTGAAGTATAAAATTATTGATTTTTAAGTAAATGGACTTAGTTTATACGATTTTTGATGTAGTTAAGTAAATTTACTTTAATATATTTTGTGGTATAATTTATTCGTTGGTAACCATCTGTAAACTCCTAAAGTGTGATTAAATTAATAAAAAAATATATTTTATTGTGTAGTCTGAATTTTTTAACTTGTCTTTAGATCTTTGTATTTGGCGGATGTAAGTGTAAAAAATTTGGCACAGTTAAAATTCAAATGTATAGAAGTCAATAATTTTTATACTATATATATTAAATATGTTAGAGGCCATCGTGACGCAGTGAGACAGTGTCTGACTGTAAACATTGGTTATGGGTTCGATTGCCACTTTTGAGAATGATTATATTTAAAATTTCATTTCATTTCTCCGCTCTGGCGAGTCAAAGTCGACTCAACACACAACGTTTTGATTTTTAGCGGAAAACATTGAACGGAGTGTTTCGACACTAAGTTGTCTTTCACGACCCTGTTATGGAGAATAAAGCGTAAAGTTGCATTTAAATAATAAAATAAATACTATAGACTCTGCGTTGGTTATACATGTAATTTACTCAACAAGATCTCTAATAAAAAGAAATCTATCCCTACCTGGTACCTTTAAAGAAAGCTCACTTGTAAATAAAATTTTGCATTTCTTCCTTTAATTAAATACTATTGTTTATATTTTAATATATTTTTTTAATATATTTAATGATAGCGAAGTAATATTTGCTAAGTGGAAAGTCTAATAGCCGTCGCTTGATATGATCTCTGGCTCTCAAACTGGAACTCGTTTTAATTAAACTAGAACAATAAAATAACTTTATTGCCTATAAAGTATTATTATATAAATATATATAAATCTAATCAATATGTAGAAAATGTAAAAGTTTCAACTATTTCATATTGATGTATTTTTTATATATACTAAATATACCGTTGCCATAGCAACGTGTTATATATAAACTTGTATGTCAAACAAATTGTAGTGTATATTACAATTATTTTATTAATTTAATACTTTAGTATGCATTAGTTTTAAAAAATATTAGCATTATGCACTTCTTCTCTATATAAACTATAATTACGAATCGAATAAAAACGAAAACCGCAATACTTTGAGAAATGTCACTTTGTTGATGGTGTGTATGTGCTTTTTTTATTTATTCTGCTCTACGTAAAATTTATTCATACGCATTAGTTACAAAGAAAGGTATCGAAAGCGTGCGTTCAAAAATATTTAGCTAGGATTATAGCTATAAAATAATATTAAATTTATTATAATTTAATGATATTAAAAGACGTATAATTTGTCTTTGTACGGAATTCTCTGAACACACTAACAGCAAACATATATTTTAATTATTTTTTGTAAATACATAACCTTTAAGAATGTCTCTTTATATATATATATATATATATATATATATATATATATATATATATATATATATATATATATATATATATATATATATATTTATCCTGAGGCGATATGAAATCTACCAAAATAGCAAGGTAGTTAACGAATAATCTTAAAATTATTCCTTTATACAAGATTTAGACAAAATATATTCACTTTACTATATATTACTATATATTTCAGTATAACTGTCCTAGAATACATATTTTTAATTTATCTTACTTCGTAAAAGACAAAAATATTAAAAAAAAATAAAGAAAAAGCTGGACGTATATAAAATTATCACAGTCTCTATAACGCCATCTAGCGATAAAAAAAACAGATATGAATTTTCCGCAACACTTTAATACCAATTTCAAAAGCGTGAAAATAAGTGAAAACTTACACCTAAAGGTCAAAGATCACGGTTTTAAAGCTTATAACCTCAACCTCTTCATAGATAAATACACAATAATGAGAATAAACCTCATACTAATTTTAAACGTTTATTATATACATTCTTTCTTGCACTTTGTATCAATCAATGTAAAATTAGTAATGTTGTTGGCAGAGGCGAACTTCTCTAGAAGAGATCTCTTCCAGTCAGCCTATGGGTATGAAAGAGGATATAATATTTGCAGGTGATTAGAACGTGTAAGAACATCTCTCTTAAGTCTAACATAAATTAAATTTATAATAAAAAGATAACATTTAAAATAAATTAGATAACTCTTAGGTTAGGAGATGTGAAAAAAAATGTGGGATAGCATCTGGTGAATCGCTAAATCCTCTTATTCTTGGAGACACCATATAAAGTCAAAATCAAAAACAAAACAAAATTAAAAATAAGAAATTATATGCTCCACTTTTAGAATGTCAACTCCAGTTCCCTAAAGTCAATATCTCAGATCTGAGAAGAGCAGTGCAAGATATGGATCTGTTTTTTTTTAATATTACACTTAGGATCGTTTGTAAACTAAGCATTTCCTGTCACCATCTAGCTATGGAATCCTATACAAATATCAACAATAACTCATTATTATTAACAACTTCAAGATTTATTTCGTAGGATAGTTAGAGACAACATAGACGCTGTCCATCTAAGAGAAGAAATAAAATTAGATTTAAAATATACTCGTTTCCCTGACGGGAAATCGAACCCACAACCAATCGCGCTTACAATCAGACACTGTTCCACTGCACCATCGTGATGTGCTTTATTAATAATATCGAATTTAAACTAGAATAGATTATAAATGATACAAATCATATTCACGTACCCCTAAGCTTGTTCTTCATAGATCTTGTTGTATTACGAATCTCTTTAAAAATCTAATTATAATATATTTAAATAATAAAAAACTTATGACCTAGGAGACGCTTGTACTCAACACCTGCGCTACTACGTTCTAGTTTTTTAAAACAAAAACTTAATTTAAATATGTTTTTTTAGTAAATAGCAAATGTGATGATGTAAACGTTATTTTAAATTTGTATATAAGAATAATAATATAATTGTAAGATTAAACTTTAAATGTGTTACACGCTCTTATCTCGCATAGGAGGGTAGACAGAAAGTACCAACTGTCAAGATACTCCGTATTTCGCTTTGCACCGAATTTAAGACATTGCACCGGGAGTGAGTGAAATAATTTTAAATATAATCACTCCCCTGAATGGAAATCGAACCCACAACCGATCATGTTCACTCAAATGTTACATGTAAATTTTGTACATCGACTTTTTTATTAATATTATAAATGTATTCAAAATTTGAATTTATAGAAACAAAAATATACCATTTAAGAGTTACTAAGAACCAAAAGAAATAATAAAGAAAAAAAATAGATTAGACAATTTTCAAGCAAATAATTTCCCTAATACTTTATATAAAAATATATTTTTAAACAATTTTAAAGAATTAGCTCTCTATATTTTCTTTGAGGTTCATGCTTCATCCCTCATAGCAGGGTAAGCAGAGACTATCTAGTGTCGAGATATTCCACCCTTCGTTTTTCGCCCAAATTTGAGATGTTGCGTCTTGAATGGTGGATCTTGATGGACGCCGCGTTCTATCTTACCGGAACTGAGAAATGAATTTATATTTTTAAAATATTTCGAAATTTCTCAGAGTGAGAATCGAACCCACAACCATTACTTAGTGTCTGGACGTAACGTAGCGTCTGGACACTGGGATATCTCTGACTAAATCTCTCACTATGCAAGGTAAATCGTAAAGGATTACGAAGGTACCTCAATAGGTATACTATTTCAAATTTTTATATGACTGTAACAATAATCTAAGAATTGTTCTTTAAAGCATCGGCATGTGTGATGGATTAAAAAAAATTGCAAATCCAGTATATAATTGTATTCATAGAGCGGAACGCGCGCAGACGCGACAATGAGATGCGCACGCGCTGCGAATTTTTTCACATTTTGGTATACAGGGAGGGATTTTACAATGAAATTAACTTCAGTAACATATAACGAGCTTAAAATACGCGTTTCTTATATGACATAAATTTTAATAACAGTTACAGGTTCAAAATTATTTTAAGCGTTATTTTCTAATATTTGAGGAAAAAATTTTGCTATTAAACACTTCATTGAATAAGTCAATAATTAGAAAAGCAGTACTTCTTTTGTAAATAAATTTTCTGTCGATACGTCTTATAGAAATATTTATAGTTCCTCAACTAAAAAAAGCTAAAATAAAACCCACTATATAATCAGAATAAAAGTATATTTGAATACAATCAGTCGGCAAACTGGAAGGATCACCACCGTTAGAGGCGCGCGCGGACCATCAACGATTACTTACTTCGAACGTATGCCTAGAATACGGTGACTACTTCGGGGAACTTATTACAAGTATTTTGATGCAAAACTTGTATCTGATTTGTTGTTATGCCGATTTTTCCAGCCATACCTTAAATGATCAAGCTGTTAAAACTATTTTATGACTTGCACGAAAGTCACGTACGGGCCTGTGGAAATTGGACTTGAACGTTGAGGTTTTTAAGTGGGCAAAGAATGAGTATTATTATAATTATATAAATATAGTTTTTTTAACACGCTTTTATTCCGCATAGCAGAGTAGACAGGAAGTACCTAGTGTCAAGACACTCAATACTTCGCTTTCTGCCGAATTCCAGAAATTGGGGGTAGCAGAGCTCAGCGCTTAGACTTATCAAAACGAGGAAGTGAAAATAATTTAAATATAATCATTCTGAGAGTGGAAATCGAACCCACAACCGATTGCGTTTACAGTCAGACACTATCACACTGCGCCACGACCGGCTTTTTTAACTTCACGATTTAGCAGTTTATCCCGCTTAACAAGGTAGACAGAAAGTACCTAGTCAAGACACTCCGTACTTCGCTTTTCACGTGTTGAGTGGTGGAACTCATGGCCGCACTTTGTCTCACCAGAGCGAGGAAGAGAAATTATATTTTTAAATATTATGACTTCCCCGAGTGGGGATCGAATCCACAACCGGTCCGCGTTTACAGTCAGTCACTGGTACACTGAGCCACGACCGGCCTCAAATCAAACTTTCTCTTAAATATAGTTTTATCTTTTTGAAATGTAACCTTATATAAAGTACTATACTATGTACATTACCTTTTTAAATAAAAAAAATGTATGATTAATCTAAACACAAAATAGTGTGTACAGTGTACGTTTTAACTATTTCCAGATTTATAAAATACAACTTTTTTTTCAAAATAAGCAACTTTATGCGTTATCCACTACAGAATAATAATAATAATAAGAAAGAACACTATAATTAGAGAAAATGTAGTGTAAGATTCTCTTCTCCATTTAAAGTTAAACCTTAAATTATCCGCTAGTACATAAGACTTTATATATATATATATATATATATATATATATATATATATATATATATATATATATATATATATATATATATATATATATTTATATAATGTAACGACAAAACGTTAATTTATTAGTTAACGTTAATAAATACGTTATTTAGAGACACTGCGTATATCATAACCAAATGTTTAAACCGCAAAGCACCTTGAAGGCGACGGAGGCCCACAAAAGGCGGGCCTTCCACCGAGGCGTCGTAATGGCATCGGACTGGAGAGGGTTACGTTGGGTTTTAGTGGGTAGTATTGGTACCGATGCCTCCTGCACAAAAGGGTGGTCTGCGTAAAGATTATTTCTCAGAGTCACAAAAAACCTAACTTGGTTACCTTTTGCTAATATTCACAAATGTCACCAACTAGTAGACAAGGTTATAAGAACAACCATTTAGATCACGGAGTTCATAATAAACTTAAAGTAAATTAAAATTTAATTTTTCTGTCTATTACAATACTGGAAAAACAAATAAATTCCGAATAATAGTGACCAAACAAATAAATCTGACGTTTCCGTAAACACGACACTAATAAAATATTAGCCGCGATGACGAGATTTAGGACTTAAGGCGTAACATTAATAAATGCGGTTGGAAGCTAAAAACAAATTACAATTTGTATGCAAAATCCGTTTTCTTATAGTATTTTTTTTAAATTTAATTTAAAATATCAATATTAAGACTACTGTTGTTTAAACTGTTAGCTGGAATACGTGATTTCTCAGATATATAGGAATATATCGATACGCTATACCTAGACACCATTACGGCGCCTGACGGTAAACGAGATAGAGATATGTAGGTTGTAGATTCGATTTCCACTTGGTCAATGATTATACTTCAAATTCCATATCAAGTAGAAAGCAGTCAACGAAATGTCTTGACACTAGGTTGTCTCGGTCTACCCCACTGTCGGGATGAAACGTGATGCTGAAAAATAAACAATACTTGTAGTGCCCCGTTATAATGTAAATTAAAAGGAATCTAGTACAGTATCCATTGTGGTACAGTGGAGCAGCGATTTACCGTAAACACGATGGTTGTAAGTTTGAATTTTAATCCCCATTTAGGTAAATTTTTATTATTGTATACAATTTTTTTCTTTTTTCTGCTCTGGTAAGATAATCTTGGCCCTGTTATCTACTTTTCCTGCACTGAAATATGCAAAAAAGCGCGATTCTGCTTTAGAAACAATATCTATGTTGTTAATGAATATAGTTTAGAGGAAAAGGAGCCAAAACATATAGATGTTTGACCGAGAAATGAAGCAAAGCGCGGCGTTAGATTCCGCTGACCAATGATAAATGTCCTTTAAATGAAAAGCGAACGGAGGGATCAATCACTAAATTCTATGGGTAACTAAGCTAAAATATTTATATTCCAGACTGTTACGAGTACTGTCACATCAAATACCAATAAATCGTGTTCGACAACGAATAAATTCTTTATAAAAATATCTAGAGGCATATTAAAATGTACAGAAACTATTCTAATTTTTAATTTATGTCTTCATTGATAAAGTATAATTAACATGCGTGAAGCGTCAATAGTTTTTTTTATTAGTATACAATGAAATAAATCCTATAAGAACATCTGCAACATGATATTCAAATATAAATCCTAAGCAAGGTCGTATCTAAATTCATATTAAAAAAGTACTTATTTGCGTATTGTATTATCGTACCATAAATCGTCCGTAGACAATGGGTCTGCTACAAGCAATTAGGTAATGAATATTTCATAGTTTTTTTTTTAAATATATCTTGTTGAAACGCGCAGGTGTTTTAATGTTTTTTGAGTGAATTTGAATATATATCAATAATTATAAATAAGTAAATCACAATGTTAGTACAATCGCAATATATTGAGCAGGTTTATGCATCTGTACTTTAATACTTATTTTAGCGCATTAAATGTAAATAAATTTCCATGTAGAAGTAAAGTCTGTAAATGCAATTTCAAACGTACTTCAAAATATATCATATAATTAAATACGTATTAGAATTAGTTTAGACATTTAATTATTCGGTATTGAAATAGTGTTCCCATTTTTATCGGCCGCAGTGTCGAATGTTTATTGTGGAAAAAGAGCCTTTCTTAGTGCTCCTCAGCTTGTCAAGTAATTAAAATTTTCAATTTTTGACGGCTAGCATTGTCAACTCTGAGTCTATCAGAGTAAAATCCATGCAAATAAAATCGAATCTAGAATCGATTTGATAGCGAGAACTATTGTAAAACAATTGAATATAGTTTTATTATAGGCAATATTATAATACAAATATTTTCGCATAATAAATATTAAAATAAATTTTGCCATACTTGCTTTCTTTGACCTTAACGTGATCGTATGTTCTGCATACGTCTTGTCCTAGTCTATTTAATTTAGTGTTCTGCGTCTATGTTCTGAACACAATAATTAGAGAAGTTAGCTATACTGAACTGACCTTTGCCATCCAACATGATATTTTTAAAAATAACTAAAACTAGACTATTAAGGTATATTACACATTATGATTTCACAAGCAGTGTTAAAGAATAAAATTATCATTGTATTAGGCGCAGAAATAATAACATTTCCGCCACGGGTTTCTCACGGGTCCAAGATTTAAAACAAAACCCTCATAAATTGATACAAAAGGAAGGTATGAGTCGGCAATGATATAATCCATGGCATGCGTCATAGTTTGATCAGACAATACAAATTATAATAGAACAGATTATATTTTTGGTATACACCTCGTATACAGATAATAATTATATAAGGGTCAGAGATAATTGACAGTTTACACTTCGTTCTCCTCTTTCTGCCCAATTCTGAGATATTATATTTTAAATTGTAAAACTCAAAAGTCAACGCTTTGTTATACAAAACCAAGGAAATGAGAGCGATTTTCAACGAAAGTGAAGACGGTACACACAAACGGCTTAAATCATCTTAATTATTTATAAACATCTATATACATTTTAAGCTAATCGAATTTTAAAACACAATAAAACAACAAAACCAAGTACTTGGATTAGAAAATAAATACGACAGTGACACAATATATTTTTCGACATATTTAAATATTCACTGTTTAAAAATGACCGAAAATCTGTAAACAAACAAATAATTAAAATTAATTAATTTAAGGACACAACGCAGTCGAACAGCGTCTGACTGTAGATCACAGCGACAGCGATCGGTTTTGGATTCAATTCCCACTCAGGGGAATGATTACATTTAAATTATTTTAATCTTAACATGCAATGTTTCAAATTTGGCAGAAATCGGAGTACTGGGTATCTTAATACTAGGTACTTTCTGCCCTTTATTGTTATTTAAATGTAAAAGAAATCATTGGGACAACAGTAATCACATATTTTTTTTAAAAATGTTCGAATTTTAGAAAAAGAATAGAAAATCATATCTTTTTTTATTCCGCATACTGTCAATGTACCCTACGTACATTGACTAAAAGTACCTAGTATGAAGACACTCCATACTTCGCTTTCCAACGAATTCGAGACATTACATGTTGAGTGATCTCCCTAACTCAACGCCGCACTTTCTTACCAGACGCGGAAGTGAAAATAATTTTTAAATATAATCACTCCACCGAGTGGGGATCGAACTCACAACCGATAACGTTTACAGTCAGACGCTGTCACACTGCGCCACGACCGGCCCTAAGCCTTCAAAGAATTTTTATTAAATAAGGCCATCTTAGCACAGTAGGATAGCGTCTGACTGAACGCAACTAGTTGTGGTCAATTCCCGGAATTCGGTTGGGGAATGATTATATTTATCAATTATATTCATTTTTCTGCTCTGATAAAACAAATCCCGATGTTAAGTTTGCCCCTCAACACGTAATGCCCCGATTTCGGGCGGAAAGCAGTCAACTGAGCTTCTTGACACTATCTCTGACTACCCAGCTAAGACCTCAGCTCCTTTTTTTAAAGTAAGTTTACATTTCTAATCACGTGTACAAAAAGACTCATAAGTAAAATGACCAGTAAAAAGGCACTTTGTCTGCACCGACGCAAAGTGCCGAGATAATTCTGAAAATATACACACAATATGTTAATCGAACTAAAACGTGACAGATTTGTATGAAATTTAAAAAGACTTACAGTATTAGACCTACGACAGGTTATACGAAATCGACATGTTTCAATAAGTTACGATACATAGTTTCGAATACTAAGTAGATTCTGATATGTAGTATGAAAATTTAAATTCACAGAAGTCGTTTTGGTTTAGTTATCTTCTTTGCATATTACCTACTTGTACATGTAAAGTGTGGATTGTCATCTGTTAGTTTTTTTTTACTTCCTTTTAAAGTAGCGCTGGATAGTGACTGAAATCTAAGTCAGTTTAACTTTATTTTCTTTTTCAAATGTTCCAAAGATACCCAACCCGGGAATGGGTCGAGTTATGTGGGAATGGGCCAGGTTATGTGGGAATGGGTTATGTGGGTCACCAATGTCACCATTAACTTAACTCTAACCCTCAACTCTTACCAAACTTAACAATTCGTACCCATGGTTATCGTGACTCAGTGGGACAGCGTCTCACTGTAAACACGATTGGTTGTAAGTTCGATTTTCACACTGGAGAATGATTATATTTATATTATTGTCATTCCTCCGATCCAGTAAGACAAAACGCAGCGTTCAGCTTCGCCAATGCGTGAAGCTGTCTTTTTAGTGTCAATCACATAGAAATATCTTTTGGTCAATAAACGTTAGTAACCGTCTAGCTCAATATATTACTTTATAATACGCATACAATGTTATCCTACATATACTTTCTACATTTAATTGTTTTGACTATCCAATGTCTTTCAGTTACTCAATAACGGAAGATTTATATATAGAAAGGTATCTCCTTTTATCATCAGACGTCTGTCCTAAACTATATTGATCAAAATGAAGGAGAACAAGAAGAGGTACAACATAGCAATACCAAACAACCTTTTTAAATCAACATAGATGTTTAAATTCGACGTTGAAATAAACTGAACACGTAATATCTTGATTTCGGACGCGAAAGCAGTCAAGTGTCTTGACACTAGGTTGTCTTCGACTACCCTATTATGTGCCATAAAGCGAGAAGCTAATAAAAAAAATAGAATCATAATACATGCATTAAAAGCGAGAATTTAAAGAAAACATTATAAATTAATTTAAATCATATTCTATGTACTAAAAAATCTAATTAGTAACCAGAACAGATATACAGATTTTAATACAACATTATAATAATAACATTTTGAAGTTATTGAACAAAAACAGTTGGTATATATGAACAAAAAATAACACGAGACGATAAGAAAAAAAAATTGAATAGAGCATTCAGGGTCTAATGCATAACGCGATCCACGTTTTGATTACATTTTGACAAGTATGTTCGTGAACTTATCCTCGATCACGAGTTAGTGTTACATGATATATATAATTATGCATGAATCAGTAGGCGATAAACTCATATATTAGTTTAATATTTAAAAAAAATATTTTAATGCATTTTTGACAAAAACGTATCAACATTTGAACGCAGCGGGATTCGAAACCGCGCTCCTTAGACACTAACGTCTAAGCTCTCCGTCTGCTAAGCCGCCTGGTTTAAATAATTTCAAAATGATTAAAGAACATAAAATTACTAAGTTAGGTTTAGTTGGGTGTGTAAATTGTCATTATTTTTAACGGTCTGAACTTAACGTGAGGCTCATTTTAAATTTTAAGAAAAAAAAAGTAGTTTTTTTTTTAGTATTTGCTCTTTTTTTAAAAAAAAAGGTAACTCTAATCCTATTGCTATTCTTGTTGGATACAAATGTAATCCTAAAAAAATTATAGATTTAATTATATTTTACCACTATCTTCTGCATTTTTGACTTATCAGCTTATTTACGCCTGGCACAGAGTTATATAAAAGGATGAAATAATAATATTAAATCAGCTACAATTTCATGAAACATACTATACCTGACTAAAAGAAGAAAAAATAATTAATATTTTGAACACATTTTAAAATTTTCATAGTGGTTACCAATTTTCTTATTTAATTCAGTCACATGATAGAATCGTTCGAAAATGGAACAAAGAAAATGTGTAACATATATTAAAATAAATTCAAAATAAATTTAGAAGTAGACTAAAACGTGACCCTGCTTAAAGATCCTAGTATCAAGACAAAGGGAAATATCTTGGCAAAAGAGATGTTTTACTTGATTTTTAAATATTTTAAGGCATGTTAAAAGGTGGAAAAGGTATATGAAGATAATTAACAAAAGCAAGATGTTATCACAGACAGTCTCACAGCGCTACGCAAACTTATAACCTCTTACAAATAATAATAATATATAGACTAATACTTGCCATTATTGTCTGATTACATTAAAAATATACTATCTCATTTTTTTCCTTTTCCGTAGGAAGTTTTGGAAATCATGCATTCTATAAGGAACCAAAACACCTTGCAAGGTGAAAAACTGTAGTTTTGTTGGTATTTATTGTTTAGTTTATATATAACTATATACATAGATAACTGTCAACGGGATTGCAGCGCATTCGATCCCCAGTCTGGGAAAAGATAGTATTTAAATAATGTTTTTTTTTCCTTTAACACAAAACGCGGTTGAGTTCAGCCATCCAATGCTCTATACAGTGTCTCAGATTCAGAGAACGGATACTCGTACACGTTGACACTGACGCTATGTTCTCTCTGTCTACCCAGATATGATGTGGGTGATAAACATAAATTTAATATTTATTTTTAACGCTATTCACGTAGTGATCCAGAAGCAAATAATAGCAATATCGATTGTATCGATCGTAACCTTAGGCACGTCTCCACATATCGAATACATGTTTAATGTTCATACGTAAACATCAGGTACAAAGAACAGGAAAACAACTTTACTCACTTAAGACACGTGGTACAAGAACACAACAAGACTGAATACTAAAATGTGCTTAATATATATTTTTTTATCTGTGAGTTTCTTTCGGCTTTAGTTGACAGTCAGGAAGAACAACTAGTGTCAACTGGCTTTGTGTCTTAAAGTGTCTTTAGAGCCTAACAATAAACTTTGTTTGAGTCAGGCGGCAAATATCCTTTTCTTAAATGTATATAAACTTGATTACAATAATATATAATACATAACTAACAAGTAGACTTTAGTCGTGTGTAAATATTTTTTTCATACAAATAACCTAATTTGGACCCTATTACGATAAACCTGTCTAAAGCATTGTTACATTTTTACATTTCGTCTATAGAAGAATAGAATAGATGACAAAATAACCCAGTCCAAAGAAATAACTTTAACAACCCTCTGTCAAAACGCTAAGTTTTGCAAAAAAACGCAAGGTGTGGTATTAGTGTGAGAAAAAGAAAAACAAAAAAACGGAGTATCTTATCGTTTGGTAGCAGAGAGCTGCTTGAGGCTGAAACGATAAGCTAATTTATACATACATTATACATTCACAATTATACACATTGATAACTGGAATACACTGCATTTCTTACTCATTATTTTACATTTTACATTGTGCTTTTGACGTCAATTTCTTTTGAATATTGAATACTACACATTTGGATTTTTGAATAGCATTCAATAGCTTCTGTTGTACCGCCTCTATAATAAGAACACTATCCTGACGCAATTTACTCAGAAAAGCCTACGTGAATTTTAACAATTGCTGTATTTTAATCGATTAGTAGGACATTATACGTTGAAATAGTCACGTAAGCCGCTTATATATATATATATATATATATATATATATATACATACATATATTCCTTTTATTATGAACTGTGGAGACGCACTCACTCGCCCTCTAGTATGACAAGTCTCGATTTTTTCCATGGATATTTCAGGAGACGTTCTCTTTATCATTATCAGCCGGAAGACGTCAACTGAAGGATTTAGACCTCCCCTGTGGTACACAAGTTGGAGCAGCTGCGAGTCGGTTCAACTAGTGGAGGGTCGTTCTACGCTTAGTACTATTATTTGAAAGGTTATTTCTCCCATATTTCCAACCATACCAACTATGAAGCCAAAAGACATTAAACGTACAAGCAATGTGCATTAAATAGCTAAATTTTTGAACGTGTTGATCTAATCTCAGTATAGATAAGGCCAATGAGTCTCAAATCGCACATAGTAAATAGGGTGAAGTGTAGCGTACATGTTACTGTAAAAGTTAGAATTACGGTAATTCCTAGGATTTTCAATAACATTTTTATATTTACCAACTTTAATGGTTAAAATATTCTCTTATCGTTCATAAATTTCAAATATATATAGGTAATATTTAAGTTAAAGATTAGTTTAGAATAGAAACACAAAATATTTTTACCAATTAATTTGGTAAGTTTTAAGTTTTACCGTAGGAAAGGCTTTTACAGTAACATATACACTGTACAGTGTTTAGTAAGGTATAACGGTGGTTCACGGAGGTCCTTGCACTTCTTACGATATCAAACTATCTTGATAGTATCGCCCTGACAGTCGCGGCGCAGGCTGAATGTCTACCAAGCGAATGTATGCACAGACTTCTTGGAATTCTGAGCTAATATAAATAAATGATCTGATTTATAGAACTGTTTCATTCGTTATCCGTTTTGTGCAGTCCACTTTGTTTATTTTTGTAATAATTTTATATATATATATATATATATATATATATATATATATATATATATATATATATATATATATATATATATATATATATGACATCATACAACCATCATCCCCAGTAACAAAATGCATCGTTTTCTAATAAATTAATCTACAACTAGAAAAAAAACGCATGAATAAAATACATAATAAAAGCCGGCAGACATGTAAAAATCCCAATTCATAGTGTGATTGTAAAATTCATGCGATACAAATCGTACAATGGCCGAGCGACTTATTTGCCCTCTATAATCGTATCCCTATTGTTTACGCTTTGTTTCCTATTGTAGACGATAGACTTCTTGGAATATCAATTTTATACATCGATAGTGTCCAGTTTTGTCGTACTTTTTTTTTGCTTGCTTCACGCTTTTATCCCAGATACCAGGATAGACAGGAAATACCTAGTGTCAAGACACTCCGTACTTCAGTTTCTGCCGAATTCGGCAGTTTGAGTGGCGGAACTGAAGTAAAAATAATTTAAATATCACATAATCACTACTCTGAATGGGAACCGAACCCACAACCGAATGCGTTTATAGTTCAACGCTGTCATACTGCGCCACGACGGGCCTCTATCGGACTATTTTATAGTATTTTAAAGATAAAAAACGTATTTAAACAGTACTTCAACTTTTCCCTAGTTGAGTTATAAAAAAATATTATTAGACATATGTTATATAAATAAATAAAATATGTTATAAAAAAATATTATTAGATATATTTAAAATCATGTGTTTTGATTAGGCCATCATGAGGCAGTGGAATTGTGTCTGACTGTAAACGCAATTGATTGTATAATAAGTTCGATTCTAACTCTGTAAAATGATGTTATTTAAATTATTTAAATTGAGATACTCTGGTAAGACAAAGTGCGGAGTTGAATTCCGCCAATCAAAACATATTGAATTTTATGACGCTAAATTCTCCCTACTATGAGACATAAAGCGTAGACCAGCTTTTTTCTTTTTCTAACTATAAATTCAGCCCTTCTTTATAATTACTTTATTTTTGATATTTATGTTTGATTTTAACAACATGGCTGGATTTTCATGTCTATTTTAATAAAAGAAAACCCTAAGTATAAAAAAAATATTTTTGTATATCTCCGAAAATTACTTACATAAAGTATAAATCAAAGTCAAATATAATGTAAAAGGCATTCCAAAGAAACGTGTATTTCAACAAATTATACTAGACTACAATACTTATTGGTTTTGTTGAATAATGATAAGTTCACACTGCACACAATGCACAAAGCTAAATACTAATATTTACCACTATTTATTTCCATCCATCTTTAGCCTTGTGTTATATGAGACTGACCGTAAATGCGATTAGTTGTGACTTCAATTCCTACTTGGGGAAAAAATTATATATATCTCTTCGCGTCCTTGACACTAAATTTTCTCAGACCACCCTGCAATGCGGAATGAGGTGTGAAACTACTTTATTAATAAGAAGACCGTAACTACATATTCTTAATATATTTGCGCTGCCTTGGCGCAGTGATAAATCGTCTGACTGTAAATACGTCACTGTAAATAGGTTCATTTCCCGCATACTACGCTTTTATTCGAGTATAATTATCTTTATTTTCTGCCTCTAAAATGAAAGGCGACGTTGAGTTCCGCTACAATGTCACGCAATGTCTCGAAATGATTAAATTTGTCTCTTTGTATATTCTTCGCATCGATAGAAATTCTCTCAGACTTCTCTTTATAAGTAGGATATGTAAAACTAAAATATGTAATTTGTTTATTGCATTAAAAGAAAATACTAAAAATCCAAAAAGCTTTTCTGCTTTAATCTTTAAATATCCCTCATAGTTCATAGTATAACCAGTTGGAAATTCAAAGTAATGTTACATTAGGCGGAACACAAAGCAGCACATTACCTAACCAGAAAAATTAAAAACAAAACAAAAAACCTTCATATTACGTCAAATCACATAAAAAAAATAATAGATAATAAATAATAACATATTCACTAGAGCATCTACAACAAAAACAATCTACAAGGATAAATAAGGGCAAAGACCTAACTATCATAGCGAAATACGAGTGCACGCTTAAGACGACTGCATAAAACCGCATTACAATAAATCAAACTACTACGTGATCCCAATAAAGTTGATGAGATACAATCGGGTGGTCAAGTAGCGACGCAAATGGCCAGGTGCTCATATAAATGTTTCCGGTAACATCAAAAGTACGTGAAAAATCGCAAATTTTACTATCACGACCCCTTAAACATAATGCCTTTTGATAAAATCTCGCGGTGGAAGAAAGAGATGCTTAAAAGCTTGGTAGCCGGGTCGTGATTGAATTAATAAGTGAATTCTATTTGAATGGAATTGTGGGTATGAATTATATTTGGGGTACAAATGTTTTTTGCATGCAGTATTATTTCTATGGAATATTTTTTATTTGGGTTATGATAGTGTGTAAGAAAATTTGTAACGATATTAATAAGTTGATTTACCATGTTTTAAACTAAGGAATATTTGGTTTTTACGATTTTAAACACATTTCAAATCAAATTTAATCCGGATTAATTAGAACAGGATTACAGTATCAAGACACTCCATACTCCGCTATTCGCCGAAATTCGAAATATTGCGTGTTGTGTCAGAGCTCAATGCCGCGCTTTGCGCTTTGTTTTTACAAAAATCCGAAGTAGATAAACTTTATATAAAATAATAGCTTAATTTAATTTAATTTTAATAATAATTAAATATACATCACTTACCCTTTTAACAGTAATTAAAAATAAATTGGACTTAAACTTAAACTAATATTCATATTTCTTATATTTGTATTAAAATTTCCACCAGGTTTTCTTTTTACAACAAATAATTGAAGACTGTTGTGCGTGGATTCATGTTCACGAAATTAAATATTTAAGTATCTGCAGTACAAATGTGTACGTAATCTGATTTATTTTTTTAAGCAATAAGGCCATCGTGGCGCAGTGAGACATGTTCTGATTTCACCTGATTATTTATAGGTTCGATTCCCAGGTTAGTCAGGGTCTGCCTGCTAACCTCCTCCAGTTTGCGCGGACTTTGGCATCATCGGTGTAAGTCCTGACTCTCATATCCAATTTCATAGGCTAATTAGCACAATGTTAATTTAAAAATAAAAGTTCAACATCTTAAATTATATTTCATGAAAGGCTATCGACGTGGAGGAGGACAGCGAAGGTTGTGGATTCGATTCACAGGAATTCGGAAAGTGATTATATATAATTTTTTTTACCTCTCTGATAAGACGAATCGCGCCGTTGAGTTCTGCCCTCAACATGCAAGGTCCAGAATTCAGACGGAAAGCGAAGAACGGCGTATCATGACACTAAATTTCCTTGTCTTTTTCCTACCCTATGCTATATGGGATAAATCGTAAAGCTAAAAGAAAATCGGCCATTTTTTGATTTTTGATTTTTCTACAAAATACTAGATTTGAATTATATATATATATATATATATATATATATATATATATATATATATATATATATATATATATATATATATGAAATCAATAAAAGTTTCCTCAGTCATTGCAATTTCAAAACACTGTTATCGTAACGTTTCCAAGAAAGGCATAATGCCGGCGCTAGCGCGATAAATCTCTAAATGAGTTGACAAGCTAACTATAGCTGTTTAACATTATAATATATTACTATTCATAATAAGACAAGCCCGGCGTTGAGTTCGCCACTCCATTTCGAGAGGAGAGCACTTAACGGAGTGTCTTGACACGTGATTGTTTCTACCCTATACGAGATAAAACTTGAAGCCTTTTTTCTATTCACATTATCGTCATCATTATATCCAAAAGTAACAGAAAAGCTTTACGAGATATTATTTTACTTTTTTAAAACAATTATACGAACGAAGGTGTCCGAAATTTCGTATTGCTGAAGTCTATATGGTTAACTAGTAGAGAAAGTCGACATTATATTTAATAATATATTAAGAAATAGGTTATTTTACATCAATAAAATACATGTATACATATATATATATATATATATATATATATATATATATATATATATATATATATATATATATATATATATATATATATATATATATATATATATATATACTGAATAATACATGATAATAAAAGAAACTGAATGATTGAGCGGAAAGCGCGATATCGTCCACGTTGATATTAACATCTCTGGATCTTTACTTTATAATTATAAAAGTAACCTTAGTTACTTCTTATTACATTATCTATATACCAGTGGACATCCTATTTAAATCAGTCCGGCCGTTCCATAGATTAATCCAAAGAGACAGACAGACATACAGACAAAACATCGTAAAAAATATTTTGGGATGTTGCGTTTAGTAAAAAGCCGTTTATTTAAATATTAGAAATAAACACTCTAGTTTTTACCTATTTGTCTAGCTAGTTAATATCGGATTTATAACAAGAAAACGAATCTAAAAAAATCTCCTCTACACACGTCTGTAAATATTATGAAATTGAAAGAAAATCTCCTAACACAGGATTCTTTCGAACTACCTTGCTATAAGGAAAAAAGCTTAAAGCTGATATCGCTTTACAACATCATTTTATTCATCAAACGTTTTACATTCTATCCTGTAGGATAAAATCATTTAAGTATATCTACATATGTATAAATTATTGTCAGTTAGTTTATGTGAAAGAGGAAGACAGCCCGCCGGCGCCCGGATGGCCCCGTCCAAGCCAATGTCATCTGATTTACACTTGTTTCAAATAAACACGTCATTTGGACATGTTTATTTTAGTTGTAATTTATATATTTAAATAATGTGTACCCCAAATTCAAATTGAGATGGACAGTTGTGTTTGTTTCCCAAGTTTATTATTTTTACTTGAAATTATTTTATATAAAAAAAATGTTGAAATAAATTAAAGCTTTTTAATAAAATTTTTGGCAAAGAGAAAAACTACTTACTTAATAGGAAAATTACTAAGAAATTATAATTAAAATAATACAATATTATATATTGTTATAATGACACAATAATTCACTTGTTACATGTTAAACAAAACACAAATGTTCTTTAGCAAGTCGACATGAAGGCGCAATCGACAGTTCGACACTTGGCGACACCCTTCCATAATTTATTGGCGCTAACCATTTACTATTTCCCATACGTTTTACGCATCGACTTTGAACATTATAATAATATATTAAATATATTGTTATATATTTTAAAATTACAAGTAAAATTTTATTCAAACGAATCAAAAAGCACACCTTTCAATATATTTTAGTAATAAAAAAATTGGGAAACGCAATGAGTCATAGATAAATAAACATTAAAACAAAGTTTATCACAGACGTGGTTAAGTATTCACCGTCTCTATGATGTCCAGTTCCCATAACGGTTGGAGAACACTGCCGAATCAAGTAATAAGATCGTAGCATGCGCGGGCGCAGGCTTCACGTCCTGAATCCCAATTAGGTAGACCAGACTGGACTATATAACGTCGTTGTCTGCCTTCTTCCAACAATAGCTTGGCAGTCTTAGACCACACAACATTCAAATTAAGGGAACAAGTGCAAGTGTGAAAAATGAAGATTCTTTGCGTTATCGTCTTAGCAAGTGTCTTGTGGGAGGCCAAAGGATATCCCTACGCTTATCCCTATTATGGAGCCAATGTGGATTCAAGTGAGTTTTTTGACATTAACATGACAGTATAAAAGCTATAGTTGTTTAAATTGATTACTGCATTGAATTGGTAGAATACATCTTATATGTTGTAAAAACAGGACAGAAGTGTGACTATAATGTTGTAATTATTATATAATAAATTAAATAAAATCTCCGGTAGAGGCACAGTGTAACAGCATCTGGACTCTAAACACGATCGGTTGTAGGTAGTCTCAAATCCGATGGAAAGCGGAGTGTAGTGTCTCACACTAGGTGCTTTCTATCTACCCTGCTTTATGAGATAAAAATATGAAGTTTAAAAAAAAATGTTGCTAACCTATAGACTTCTCAAAGATGTTGGCAAAAATGTCAACAGAAGTTCCTCTTTTTATATTATTGCATATAACTGTTTATATTATTCTATTTAAACAAAGTACAGGAAAAATCCTATAAAATGAAAATATTTTTGATCACGATTTAGGCAAATTGTGCACTAGTTGTTTTTAAGGTTGAAGGCGACGCTTCAAATGTATATTTCAAATATAAGAATTTATTAAATACTCTATAAATAAGGTAAAAAAAATTTTGAAGTATCTGCATTTTAAAAGGTTTATAATTTTTTATTTAATTTCTTCATAGTTTCCTATGGTTCAATCGATAGCAGCCGTGGAGGTATGGCTTTAAGCCGGTATTACAACCCATACTATCCACGCAGCGTCGGTGCAGGCATGGCCGCGTTCATGTTCAAGCCAGAAGATCAATATCGTCCACAAACTAGTCAGTATTACTTACCTGACAGGAGGCGTCAAGCTCAACCTGAATTAAATTACCAACCACAACAGAACGAGGTCTTCTATCCCCAAGTTCTTGAACAATCCGAACCTTTACCCGAACAACCAATTGTACCTGAACAGCCTGTAGCTGCAGAGCAGCCAGTAGTATTACCAGAGCTGCCCGTCGTCACCGAGCCAGCTGATATTCCCGAACCTACAGAAAAAACTGAATTAATCACATCCACAATTAAATCAGTGGTAGTACCTGAACTAGCGGAGCCTGAGCCTGAATCTGAGGAGGTGCCTAAATCAGCGCCAGCCCCTAAAAAACGTGTCACAAAGAAAAAGCAGGTGAAGAGGCCAGTTGAGGAGGATGAAGAGGAAATCGATGACTATGCCCCTCCCAAGATGCCAGCTGGTGCTTACTTCCCTATGTTCTTCGGGTGGGGAGGCCGATCTGGTAATGGAGCTCCCAGCGGTGGAGCAACAGCCATCGCAAACGCATTCAGCACCGGCCGAGGTGGTGTAGCTACAAGCCACGCGACAGCATACGGACCCCCGAAACTTGATTCAAAATTGTAAATCCATATTCTATGTAAATAAGCTTACTATAACTCTGTCTATAACGCCATCTGGCGTATAAATTTTGATCTACATCTAAGTTGGTGCTTCGATAGCTTGATTCAAGTTCAAATATTTGTTGCCATAAGTTCCAATTAATTATAATAGATGGCGTAATACTCAATAATAAATGTTTTTTTTATTAATATATGTATAAGTCTAGTTGTTAAACAACATTTCGTGATACAAATGTAATTGAAATATGTTTTATATACAGTTTTTTGTTATAAACAATAAATTGAAATTATGATAGGAGTGTTTTATTAGTCGGCCTCTACTATTAAGTCGATTGTGATCGTAAAATTTAGTTAGAATAGAAAATAAGAAATAAAGAAATAATCATCTTTACATTTAATTATTCAGTATTTATTAAACATGTTTTTTATGATGAGCATAAAGCATCAGTTAAGTCTTCAATAATTAAGATTAGGAAGAAAGAAAGAAGAAAAAAGAAAGGGTCATACAAAACATATTTTGAAGTACAAATTTTTACATGAAAAATTATATTACAGATTATATTTTGTTTTTTTTTTGTTAATCTTATTCAATGGAAAAACTTAACATAATATAATAAAGCGTAAGAGGCACATTGACTTTTGAATGCAGAAATAAAAATACTCAAGACGTATCTAATATGAAAGACTAAAAACATATTTATTTCAAAATTCACGTATTGCTTGTATCCGAATATAAAGAAGATTTTGCAAAACTAAACACAATCTCTGTTCCTCTGGGTAGGTACAAAACTATGATTGTTTTTATTTTTGAATAGAAAGTGACAAAAGCTAACATTATTGAAATAATGCCTTGAACTTCCACTAACATTAAAACGCTGCCAAGGCGACGCCTATTACATGCCTGAGTGTAGCTTCTATAGTGGAAGCTAGTTTAAACAATTAAAAGAGCTGGAAAAACAAAAACTAATGCCCACTAAGACATTATGATAATTTCAAGAAATATCAATACCTTCACATCGGATGCAATATCCAAAAGAGCCTGATAGATCTATAAAAATTTTTCGATACCAAACGGCGATAATATAATAAGAAAAATAATTTTAAATCATTCCCCCGAATGTGAATCACACCAACAACCAATCCAGCTTACAGGCAGACGCTCATCTCATAGATGTATATTAAAATTAAATTCATAAAGCTTTTTTATATAAGTGTGTAAATTACATATTCAAAAATGATAATTCAATTATTTTTTATTAAAAATATATATTTATTTCTTTTGGAATAAGGAAAGAACATATGTTCTATCTATGCCTGGGTTATTGTAGCCATAATGTAAAGGGAACTCGAGATACGAATTTACCATATTTACATGATTATTATATACAGTAATAAAAATATTTTGATTATTTTTATTTCTAAATCTGCTAAGACAAAGCGCGGTGCATTAGGTCCCACTAATATAAAATGTCTCTTAAAGTGGGCGGAATATAGAGAACGTGGTTACTGTTACTCTTCGTTTGTTCGTTCATTTCTTCTTTTTTATAGAATAAAGAGGCTAACGAGTAGAAGGGCCACCTGATAGTAAGTGGTCACCTTCACCCATGGACATCTACAAGATTAGAGATGTTGATGCGTTGCCGGCCTTGGGATGAAAGTGAAAGGAGATGAGGGAAAGGATGGGTGGGAATGGGAAAAGCTGGCTTACAGGACATTGAACCAAAACACATCATCAGATATTTGGCGGATCGTTTCTGTCATGATATTGCCCACGAGCCAGTTGGAAAATTGTATTCTATCCTGGTTTTATACAGAGTACGAGTCTTATTGCGCTCATTGCTGGACATAGACCTCCCTTAAGGGTTTCCACGACGATTGATCCTGCGCTCCCCTCATCCAGTGGCTATCCGCGACTTTGATGAGATCGTTGGTCCACCTGATTGAAAACCTGCCCACTGAGCACTGTCTTACTCTCATGACTGTTTTATTAAGTACTTTTTGCTTTTAGTTAGAGTATGAAAAATGTACAGTGCTTAAAATATATTCTATATACTAGTTAAGCCTAAGGAAAGGACTTCGTAGGCGTGACAAATTAGATCTAAAAAGTTAATTAAAATTATTATTTTTTCTGTCATTATTAGTAAGCCATTCCGGATTTGACTATTAAAACTAAGGTGACATATAAACTAAGGTGACGTATAAGGTGACATTCGCTGCAGTCTACTTGCTTCTAATACTAAAATTGCTGCCTAAAATAATTTCTAAGATTCTACATTTCAAAAAAGAAAATAGATAATAGGAGAAATAAATATTCTTAATTTCCTTAATATAAATATAATTGAGGTCGCACGTAGTGCAGTGGGACAGCGTCTGAATGTAAACGCGATCGGTTGTGGGTTCGATTGCCACTCGGGGAAGTTATTATATTTAAATTATCTTCCTTGTTCTGGAAAGACAAACTGCGGCGTTCAATTCCACCACACAACACGCAATGTCTCGAATTCGATGGAAAACAAAGTAAGGAATATCTGAACGCACTTATTTCATAAGAATTAAATAATTAATTTAAAATTTTAATATCTAATTATTATTTATATTATATGTATAATTTAATTATATATTATATATATATATATATATATGTATATATATATATATATATATATATATATATATATATATATATAAATATATATTATATATTATATATATTATATAAATAATTTAATATCTAATTAATTAATAATTTAAAATTTTAATAAAATCTTAAATTTTAATATTTAATTTTAATATTTAAGATCCATAAAGAAAGTCCTATCCATACTTGGTTGTCAAATTTGTTTTGAAAATTTCTAACTTACCGACTTAAAATATTATTTTAATTATTTTTGTCCATTAAGTGTTGTGTTTTAATATGTTTTTAAACTAATTTATTTTTTTAAATGTTTACGAGAGAGTATCGTAAAGTAATATATGATTAGAAATATCAACAATAATCTTTTTACTAATAAGATAATCATTAACGATTAATAACATGCAGTTATAACGTAAAATCTGTATTAACTATCTGAAGGGACGCAGAATAAGCTAAGAAAAAACGACATTGGCTTCTTCACCGCCCGATGCCAATAGGACTGATTCGGACAGGCAAGTCCCCCACTACTTTACATTTTCGATATCTATTAAAGATATCTTTATAAAATATATATTGCAAATTGCTGTAATTCTAATAATTTTTATCAGATTTTTTGCAATATGTAGACATAAATATGTAGATATAGGTATTCCCATAATGTCCTAAATAAGTTTTTTAAAGTTTTTCATATTTTTAACTAATATAAATCTTTCATTTTATTAACTAATTATAACTCACATAGATTTATTTTTAATTTATAATGTATTCAGTTCTTAATGTGTTTTTACAATCAATACTGCAGGTATGTTATGGATATCATAAGATGACAGCCCGTGCGAATTTCAAATTAGTTGAATAGATTATGTGTAAAATATAATCCTACAATGTTTATCATGGAGTAAAAGTTTCGTTTAGAATTACTATAAGAATAGTATGCGGATACTGTACTATATCCTTTGAGGCTGCAACCTTACTCGCTATCTTTACGCCTTTAGAAATCCTGGCAAATATGCATGTGATGATATTCAAGCTGAACGAACGGACGGCTGGACGTATACCTCTCAGTTGGCTTCTCTATGAACGAGATTCCAGCTGGCATGTTGTACTTACCGACTAACTCAGATTATTACCAGATTTCCTGCTGAAGCTGCCGTAGCTTTAGAAGTTAATTGCTTAAGATCGGGCAAATGTCGGAAATTTGCCACCAGCGCCGATGAGATCCTGACACCGCTTAACACATGTGAGACGAAACGGTTCAGGAAATTGGACGAATTGTTTCTTTGTCGATGGTTATAATGCTGGTGATGAGGAGAGAATTGCATGGACAGCCTTAGTCATCTTCTGTGTGACAGCAATGCCACACAAGCAGACTGCTGGGTGAGACCGAGAGATAGCAGACCCCGCTCACTAGGGACAACAGAGCCGACGACGCCGACGCCGTAGTGGCGTTTTAAGTTCTTCTTATCACTCAGGCTCAGTAAGTGGAGTCTGGGCACCACCTCAATAAGGCATCGGATGCGGTTCAACCGGTTTCCCGGCTCTTTTTATTTTATTGAAGATGGTAGTAGCAGGAGTATTAGTGGGTTAAAATTTCACATAACCCAGTTTCTAGACTGGGTATCTTTAAATGATTTCCCCTGTATATTAAAAAAAACAGTTTTGTATACCTATCCTGTTAGACTCTGTCATATTACATTACCATCATTCATAGCACGAAACGAAATCGCCTCCGTTATCTGTCTTTTTGAATATTTTGAATTACGTAACAAATTTTAACGCGGGTTTCGTTAACATAAAATTGGCTGACTAACAGATCTAAGCATTAAACAAAACAGGTATAGTCAAGACGGTGAAGCTGCGAACGGGTCGCTAGTAATTAGTATAAATGTACCTCGTAAATGTAAGATAATTTATTTTTTTTAAAAAACTCCCTTAAAAATAAATATAGATCTTAGATCTAAGTAGCCGACTGTAATTAAATGCAAATGAGAGATAAATAAAAAGTAAGGAAAAAATAGGTACAGATTGAGTCTGTAGTGAAATAAATTTTATATTAAAAAAATAATAATTTTAGCTACTTTTCTGAAGAAACCTTATCACGCTGATGAAGTCGCGGGAACAAGTACTAAAATAATAAAAAATCTTAACACTAGTAAAAAGGATGTTGTAATGTTAAAATTCACACTTAGATGACATTTATTTTTTGTTTATTTTTAAAAATCGATATAACTCGAAACCCGAAATTGAATTGATTATTTTTATACTCTATAAAAAAGACACATACATAAAAACTTATTACTTAATTTCTAGGTATTTACGTTAATTTTTGGTCTCAAATGAGATAAAAACTAGTAGAATTTATCTACTAGAAATTAAATTGAATTTTTACATAATAAATATATATATTTTTTTTCTTAAAACATGATTTTGAGCAGCTTGACTGCTTTTTGATTTAATGTGAACCTACGTACAGGTGGTCCATACTTTTTAATTCCTTTTCTATATTGTTACAATTAATTATTCCAAGGCTTAGAACTAAAAAAATATCCTTAGGTATACAATTTCTAGAAGAGCTCAAAATATTTCAGCAAAATTTATCTAATTCAATTGAATCTATCAAAAAATTAACTTAAAAAACACATTACAACAATCCGTGATGTATTCACGGATATATGTTATTTCTCACGTCGGTAAACATAACTTTCTTATTTTAATATTCTCTATGTATTCTAACGTTTTTCTTACCAGATTCGAGAATATTTATATTTTAAATATGAATATTTTTAATATTTACTATTTTTAAGCGTATAACAATTTGAAAATTAAATTAAAATTAGCGGTCAGAGTGCTTGGACGGTATCTAAGAGGCGCAGGCTCGAATCCCGCTGGGTTCAAATTTCTATACGTTTTTTCAAAAATGTTTTCTAATCCTAAGTGTGGAATAACACTTTAAAAATAGTAAATATTAAAATAAAATAACAATCTCTCTTGTTAAACAATTATTTCTTAATAATCTTTAACTAATAGCAATTTGTAAATATCTCTCTACAGGGATGCTAACAACATAAATAAGTTGTAACAAACGTATAAGAATTTCGACGCAGCTGCTACGCATGGCTTAGTAGTCAGAGCGCTTGGACTTATACGTTTTTTCAAAAATGAATATTTTTATTTTTCCCTGAGGACCTGCAATATGGGAAATAAGCGTAAAACTGCTAGAAAAAAGGAAATACTTCTATATAAAATGTCCAAAGTCACAAAAATCCGATCCCCCCTATATTATTATTAGTAGATTATTTACACAAACGATTTTTATTTTATTTTAAATAAGTACATATATTGAAAATTGTTTAGAGGTTATAATTAGGCTACAAATTACAATTTTAATTTCAACATTTATGAGGGCTATGATACATTAATTATTTTCTTTCATTTGCTTCACGCTTTTATCTCGCAGAGCAGGGTAGAAAGAAGTACCTAGTGCCAAGAAACTCCGTATCCCGCTTTCTGCCGATATTCGAGACATTGTGTGTTGAGTAGCGGAACTCAACGCGTCATTTGTTTTGTAAGAGCGCGGAAATAGAAATATTTTAAATATAATCATTCACTCGAGTGGGAATCGAACTCCCAACCGACCACGTTTACAATCAAACGATGTCCACCGCACCACGACCTTACGAAACATAAGTTTATATGTTAAATAGTAAACAAACTATTAACTATATAGCTATATTTGTGTTATTATATCCGTAATCATCCTCTATTTACTTACAAAATCGACCTATGCCCTTCAAGACTTAGTGGTCTCTTATCACCAGGAAAACTATGACGCGTGGTTACTTAATCGTTAATACGTTGATAAATGTATGTATGATAAAATTTAATTCTTAAGAGAGCTAATATTAGAAAATTTAATAATATTCTTTATTATACAACCTGATGAAATAATATATAAAAAGAACAAAATAATTAAGGTGATTATATCGCTAAAACAGCTCTCCTTCAGGCTACAAACAAGGCAAAAGGCATTAGATTAGTAGGAATGAAGTGAACAAAATACATATCAAATAATACATTTATATAACTTTATAAACATACAATATATATATATATATATATATATATATATATATATATATATATATATATATATATATATATATATGCATTATATGGGAACACGTGGGTAGTATTTAATTACTTAATTATTCAGTTTATCAATAATATAAGATCAAAAATAGCAACAATTTGTTATGATATTGGATAGATTTTTGGGAATGGAAATATAGTTTAACATAAATATGAAATAGGAAAATTCCTCGAATACGAATCCCATTCGGAAGAAGAATTATATTTGTTGAATTCCTTAAATTTCTTGATGGAGTAATACAAAAATGCGGCGTTCACTTACGCCACACGATACGTCATCTCCAAAACTTGATTAAAAAGTCTAAAATTGTACCCTCAAACCGTATACGTACAACTGGATATACGCCAACTACTGTGTGCGGGATATGGGTCAAGCAAAAAGCGTCTTCATAATAATTTTCCGTTCAATTATAAGCAAATAAATCTTTTATTGCTATAAATTACAAGAATTAAGAGGAAAGTATTGTATTGATCGTGTTTTGTTGTTAATGGTGTTCTTAGAATATGTTACGATAAATAACAAGAATCTTGAATTGACCTTATTAGGTATAGAATATCCAGTCTAGATTATTTTACCAATAACATAGTAGGAAAATGGGAATTGATAAGCAATCGACAAACGGTGGCGTTAAGATCCGCTTCCTAAACGTTTAACAAATTGACTGAATAGAAGATGCCTTTGTATTATTATAAGGCTTTCTCCGTAAGCATATATTTTCAGGGCAAGAATTCGAGATATTGCGTGTTGGTCAAATTTTACGACGTACTGTGTTACCAGCGAGAAAAAAATAAATAATTTTATTATAAATATTTCTCTAAGAATCGAACCCACGACCGTTTTTACAGTCAAATGCTGCTCCCCTGTAGCACCAGGATAGCTTTAGTACGGTTTTGTTATTTCACAGGAGGGAAAATATATCTAGGTACATGCTTACAATTGCAAAATATATCATATTTCATTAATTGGGCTTTCTAGTTCAATTTTCGCGATTTTTTTAAAAAAAACCACGCTTTTACTTAGCAGGATAATCAAAGAAAACCGAGTGTCAAGACGCTCCGTTGATTGGTTTCCACAGTCCAATTAAAACATGTTGATACGTGTATAATAGCGGAACTAAACGCCGCGGTATACTTTATCAGAGTTAAATCTCATTATCATATCATTCTCCTGAGTAAAAATCAAAGCTGTAATCGAATTGAAATCAAATTTTAATAATATCAAAATATTTTAAAAATTGGTACTATTTGTTACTTTTAAGGAATTTAAAATAGATACTAAGGAAAATAATAATATGAAATCATCTTATAGTAGCTTCTTTAGATTCAGGATAAAACTATTTTTGCGGTTTTGGGAGTCACAATTGATATAAAAAAACACTTGTTATTTTAGGTACGCGTGAATTAGTTATAATGATTTTTCTATTCGAAGCTGTACAGTCATCTACTATGACAATGTCGTAGGCTCGTTGTGACGCTATCATGGCATTGTTTAAACACGATACAAACGATACTTGCGGGTTCGAATTCGGTAATTTTTATTCTTGTTCTATTAAGATAAAGTGCGACGTTGAATTTTACCAATAATTAATAATATCTCGATTTCCGGTAATAAATTAGGAAAGGAGTGGTTTAACACTAGGTTTACTCTGAAGGAAGCTATGTCAAGCAGATGCGTTAAGGGAATAAATAAATTAATAAAAATTACGATAGAATAATTACGATACGGTGTATCCTAAATGATATATTTACATTAAAGTTATAAGTCTTGTATAGTATGTCATGGCACTGTATATGATTAAAATACTACAAATATTATATTATGAGAAAAGTAAAATTTGTACACCGTAGTGATAATGTCAATGTTACCATTAGACAATGGTTGGAAAAGTAGATGAAATAATTTATATTGTTATTCCTCTCTTGTGATTGGAGATTAACAACGATTGAAATGTTTTCAATGTTTTCGCAAATATCGATATTGTTTTGGTGTTGTAAAACTAAAAGTTACGAATTAATCGAATATAATACATTAAAAATACATAATACTATAATATTAATATAATATTAACAAAACAATAAACTATTATATTATTAATATCATGTTTAATACGACTAATTCCAATCGATTAATCGATCGTATCGATATTTAGCATGTATTAAGCAATCCCTTTATCAAATGACATTTAATATAATAATAATAATACTTTTAAACGAATTGAAAGAAAAAAAAAGAAAAATATTTTCATTGTCCTATAGTCTGTTAAACAAAACACGGCGTTGAGTACCGCCAGTCACACCGTAACCTCTCTTAAATAAGCGCAAAGGTAAATATGAATTGTTTTGGCATTATACTAAAAACATATAAATACAAATTATAAACTTATAATATAAATTATAAATAAGGCAATATGAAATAAACATTACCGACGTGATCCCATTAATCAATATTTGGTATATTTCCTATCTATTTAAATCAATAAAATCCAGATGACATCACAATAGCAATAAATGTTCACGGATGTGGTGTTTTTTACGTGAGATGCACTTAGTATCGTGACCGGCCCGACAGTAACTTATATAGGCGATCCTATAGAACGTATAATAATTTTATTGTAACAGTATGTAATAAAAATATTATTTTAAATAAAAAAAAATATTAATAATAAAAATAAAAATATATATTTATTACTTAGATGTCACAAGTGGGTAATATTCAAAATACTAGATTTCCCTCAACTTATTAGAGTAGTACAAGCGGAAAGTAAGTTACAAAATACAAAAGAAAACAATATATTAAAAAATAAATAAAAACATAAGAGAAATAACTTATGATTGTCCTGCTAAAGATATTATAATATTACTATGAAAATATTGTATTGTATAATACAGATATATATGCGAATTTTCGAACAAATTGAAAAGGAAGAAAGTGGACGAAAAGGAAGAAAATAATAATGGCCAGATTTTCTTTTAATTCATTGATAGGGAGAGTGCGGTATGATAGAGATATTGGTGAAGCTAAAGGCGTATTAAAACTACGTAAAAAATTACTTTATATAAAAATATTTCTTTAAATAAGATATTTTATTATGAAATGTATTATAAAATTTTATGTGTGATTGACGAGATAGCGAGTGTTATGTTTTTGTCGTATGGAACAAAAACCAGAGTGCAAATGAAGAGGCGCTTGGATGGTGTCCGAAAGGCGCGGGTTCGAATTCAAATATTTAAAAGTTTTTCTAAAAAATATTAACATAAAACTTGTCATTTCAAAAAAAAATTGTCGTGTACCAACATTGAAATGTTTTTATGATTGTACCTAATGACTACTAAAAACGCTCTCATGTTTACTCATATTTGAATTTTTAATAAAGACTATAAAACCAAGTGGTTTCAAGTAGATGTATGCTTACTTTGTTGTTAAATGTCGTACCAATAAATTATTACAGCAGCTTCACGATTTATACCGCATAGGAGAGGTAGAGTAGTTAGACAGTAGACAATCTAGACACTCCGTTAACTGCTTTCCGAAAAAAATCGAGGCATTGCGCGTTAAGGGGCGACCTTATCACCGCGCCTTATGTTACCAGAGCGAAAATATCTGATTTTAAATATAATCATTACCTTGAAAATGGGAATTGAACCCACAGTCTGTCGCGTTTGCAGTCGGACGCTGTCCCACTGCGTCACGACACACACTGCCACGTGTTTGACATGTGTTTTTGTATAAAATGACATAAACATTGCTACAGTAACCCGTGTCTTTTGCGTTAACATGACACTACTAAACCTAAAGACTTCTAGAAATAAGTACCTGAGCACAATTATTTCTATTCTAAAATCATTTTATTAATAAATAAATAAATAGTTCAAAAATTCCTACGAAAAGGTAGTGAGAAACCCAACGTTACCTAACCGCATTATTATTATTATTTCACATTGTTTATAACAATCATTGGCTTTCCCGCGTAAAGTTTATTTGCATTTAATTAGTCTAGCATTCTAGAATAGAGTCAAATACTTTATAACATAGTAATACAGTAATAAAATATCTTAATATAAAAACTGAATAGAACTTTTTTTGAAATGACAAATTTTATGTTGATATTTTTAAGAAAAACTTTAAATATTTAAATTCGAACCCGCGTCTTTCGGACACCGTCCAAGCGCCTCTTCAAAATTCTCCTACGTTTGTTACTATTTGTTATTTATTTTATTATCACTGTCTCTACAGACTTTTCTTAATTTCTGTTATCCAAAGATAATTTGTAAGAAATAATAGTTTGGCTAATGAAGAATTCTATTTATTTTAATATTTTACTATTTTTAAAATGATTCTACACTTAGGATTCGAAATCATATTTAAAAAGAATTCAATTTGTTATACGTTTTATACATTATAAAATGTTCTTGAATCCTAAGTGCGGAATAACAATTTAATAGTAACATAAATTTGTTTAGGGCCTCGACAGCGTCACCGAAAAGTGAATAGAGTTTATTTGATTTTCTTTATATACATAGATATGAGGCCATCGTAGCATAGCGAAAAACGTCTAACTCTACAACTGACGGTTGTGGGTTCGATTCCCATTCGAGGGAAATTATAATTAAATTATTTTCATTTACCCGCTTTGCAACGTTGTATACAGTATTGTCCTAACACTAAGTTCTTTCTGCCTTCCCTGCTGTGAGGGATAAAAGGTAGAGCTTTTTAGCTTCACTATTGGGTAATGCGCCTACATTAGCTTGAAAATAAATTGGTGTTAAATTCAAAATTCTAAAGTACGAGTTTCCTGGAAAGCATCAATATGAAGCCTTTAATATACTTTGGGAAGTTAAAGGCTTCATATTGAGGAAATATTCTCAATTTTATATGTAATAATATTCATACAAAAAGTAATTTCGTTTTGACTTATTAATAAATTTGAAAATAAAACAGATTCAAAATACATTTATGCTATAGACTATTATTTATAGTATTTTAGTGAATAATATAAAAAAAAAATCTTAAATAAAAAAGAAAAAAAAATTATATAGAATTAAAAAAAAAATATTTACCTTCTTAACTTTTTTAATATAGTCAGTCTATTTTAATATAGACACTATTCTTATGTGGCCAAATCCATCAAATTATTGACAATATACTGGGCTATAAGAATTACCCGAATCCCAGCGTGCACTGCAGATTAAGAATCTGTCCTAAATTACATTATAGAAAATAAATACATTTTGTAAATAATTTTATGAGTTCGCAATAAAAAAAAATTTAGAAATATGACAATAAAAAAAATATTCATTCAGTTATGACTTTTTTATTTTCATACAAATACTTGATCGCGCAGTGGTACATTGTGTGACCGTAGATGCGATTCATTGTGAGTACGATTCCAATTCATTATATTTAAATGAGATATGACAAGCGCGGCGTTGAGCTCTGCCACTAACACGCAATGTCTCGAATGCGGGGTAAAAGTGACAAACTGCTTGTGGGTGTCGATACTTGATTCTCTCTAATGCACAGAGAAAATCAAGTATCGACACCCAGAAGCAGTTCGTCACTTTTAGCCCGCATTCGAGACATTGCGTGTTAGTGGCAGAGCTCAACGCCGCGCTTGTCATATCTCATTGCTTTATGGAATACAACGTGAAGCTGTATATCGCTTGTATGAATGTATGGGTTTGCATTGCACACTACAATACACCTAAATATGCACTTCCACTATCATTATTTAATACTTAATTAAGTGTTTGACATAAGATTCCCTCCACGACTCCACGGATACACGGCTATGCGAATTAAAGCGTAAAACTGTTTTTTTCTTAATAACAAATAATATAAAAAACAAGCAAAATGTAAATTTTTGTTACACATAGTATTAAATGATAATCCTAAAAAACAGTATTTACAAGCAGGTTTGACCTTCAGCCTTGGAAATACCTCTTGCAAACACGATTTTATCTGCCGACTCGTCTAATATGTGTGGAGCGCAAAAAATATTAGTCGTGTAACCAAAAATATTGTAGGACAAATGTATGAGTGTAATACTTTTCAAAAATAAACCTTGACCTATTGTTATATAAATAAACTATAATTGTAAACGCAGTTGATTCCGGGTTCAATTCCCACCCGGTGAAGTATATTTAAACTATTTATATATTTCCGCTCTGGTAAGACAAAGCGCGGCGTTGAGTATCGCCACTGGATACGCAACTTCTTGAAAGCGGAAAACGGCTAACAGATATAGCGGCTTTACAGATTACTGTTTATTACTGTTAAGTAATCAATAGAAATTGCTACCACCCGTTTGTAATGTATGTCTGTTAGTTTGTCATGTAATTAATTATTTTCATTATGTTTCCAGTTGGAGCTAACAAACAGAGAAAGCGCCTAATGTTGAAACTCTTCTTTCTTTATATATTTTTTACGTTTTAGACAATATATATACATATATTGGAATATAATAGACACATAGTGGAATTTTACACCGCGCTTTGCTACCAATGGGAGAACAGGAATTATTTGATGTATAAATATTTTCTAACGTAAAACTAAACAATCGCAGTTAAACACTTCCTTAAGGCTACAATTGGTGAGAATTGTAATAATTTTCAAGATTGACGAAATTCTATTTCACAATTATTTTGTTAAACCTTTTATTCTTTGAATCTTTATACGCTCTTCAGTTATGACCATAAAATTATAGTGCATAGAAAACGTAAACGTTATAATAAAAAATGCATACAAATGAGTATTTAATTTTATAATGTAACAATATTCACTATTATTTTTAAACATTAAAACCGAAAATTCCACAGGTAAATGAAATTAATTCAGCTCTAAGTAACTAAGAACATAAATACATAAATATAAAAAAAACTTATTACAATGAAAATAAAGTTTTCAAAAAACCCCCCATTGTTAGTGGCTTGGAATTTATAAACGTATCCAAAAATATATACAAACTCATAGTATTTCCCAGTATCGTTGTTACATTATTCTGTGAACTGGCTTAGATCGCTTTGATTATGATAACTGAAGATGTATAAAAGGGTGATAGAGTGAACTCGTTGGTAGTATGTGATCACAGCGATGAGGCGACCGTCCTGTTTAGTTCTTGCCATTTTGCTGGTCTCCGCACATGCTTCGGGTAAGTAAATATATTTTAAGAAATTATAAATATATTAAGTATAATAAATGAAATAGATTTTCTATAATATTTGAAATGTGATTTTTTTGTATGGTGGGTTAAATTCTAATTGCGTTGTTTCTTTACCCAACACGCTAATGACAGGAATTAAAAGATAAATAGCGCATATGTTTTTGAGTATTATAAAATTTTTGTATGGTAAAAAATGATTTTTAGGTTATATTTATGTTTTTCAATATTATGTTAGGTGGAGACAAAGTTTTTTTTATAAGAGAAATGTGATTAATTTTAAAAGATTGTTATTGTCATTATTTTATTACTTGAAATCAATTTTAATAACTGCGTATAAAGAAATTGCCTTGTGTCATCTTCATAAAATAAAAATATTCTGTATGTAATTTCAGAGAGAGTCCGTAGAGGCTACGGGGCTGGAGGCGGAGGTGGCGGCGGTGGGGGCTTCGGCTTCGGAGGCGGCGGCGGATTTGGTTATGGAGGTGGAGGTGGAGGCGGAGGCGGAGGCGGTGGCGGTCTCGGTGCAGGATTTGGGGCCGGATTAGGTGCAATCCATGAAGGTGTGAGTGGAATTCTTGGCAAAGTCCACAGTGGATTAAGCAGCCTTGGTGCTGGAGGCGGATTTGGTGTAGGCGGAGGCCTAGGCGGTGGGGCAGGTGGTGGAGCTGGTGGAGGTGCTGGCCTAGGAAGTGGTGGTGGCGGAGGACTTGGAGGTGGAAACGAAAAAGTCATTTACACTAAATCTGATGACGGAAAATCTGGTGGTTTTGCCTTTACTGGAACGACTGGTAATGGCGGATATGGCGGCGGCGGTGGTTACAGTAGTGGAGGAAGCGGCTCTGGCTATGGAGGTGGTGCCGGAGGAGGAAAAGGAGGATTTGGAGGTGGCTCCGGTGGACTTGGAGGTGGTCTCGGTGGCGGCGCTGGTCTTGGCGGAGGATCTGGCGGTGGACTCGGAGGTGGAAGTGGTGGACACGGTGGACTTGGAGGTGGACATGGTGGATCAGGTGGCTTTGGAGGTTCTGGAGGACATAGTGGTGGTTTTGGCGGTGGAGCTGGAGGTGGTTTAGGCGGTGGAGCTGGAGGTGGAGCCGGCGGTGGACTCGGAAGTGGAAGTGGTGGACACGGTGGACTTGGAGGAGGACACGGCGGATCAGGTGGCTTTGGAGGTTCTGGAGGACACGGTGGTGGTTTGGGCGGTGGAGCTGGGGGTGGAGCCGGCGGTGGACTGGGAGGTGGAAGTGGTGGATACAGTGGTTCTGGGGGAGGTTCTAGTAATGGACTTGGTGGAGGACATGGAGGGTTAGGAGGCTTTGGAGTCTCTGGAGGATTTGGAGGTGGAATCGGAGGTGGAGGAGGATCAGGCGGTGGACTTGGAGGTGGAAGTGGTGGGCATGGTGGACTTGGAGGGGGTTCTAGTGGCGGACTCGGAGGAGGACATGGCGGTTCAGGCGGCTTTGGAGGCTCAGGAGGTCTTGGAGGCGGATCTGGAGTTGGAGGAGGATCGGGCGGTGGTCACGGTGGATCAGGAGGGTTCGGTGGTGGAGCTGGACTTGGAGGTGGATTAGGCGGTGGTCTTGGGGGTAGCCATGGCGGTTCAGGAGGCTTGGGAGGACATGGTGGCTCTGGGGCTTTAGGCGGAGGAAGTGGAGGATCAGGTGGATTTGGAGGTGGTGCTGGAGGCGGATACAGCGGCGGTGGAGGTGGTGGCCATGGAAGTAGTGGATCTGGAGGTCTTGGCGGGGGCTTCTCAGCGGGACTAGGAGGCGGCCTCGGAGGAGGTCTTGGTGGATCTGGAGGATACGGGGGTGCTGCTGGACTAGGAGGTGGACTTGGAGGCCACGGTGGTAGCTCTGGTGGCTATGGAGGTTCTGGCGGTGGCGGCTGCGGGTCGGGCTCCTGTGGTAAATGCGCATCTGGGTCATGTGGTGGTCAAGGCGGGGCTTTCGCGTCAGCCAGTGCCCACGCATCTGCTTCAGCAAGCGCTGGTAGCTACGGAAAATAAGCCATACCAGGACATATAAATTTATAATATCTAACAAATGCTCGATCGTAAGCCATGTAAGTTAAGTATGACAAAAATATCACGAACATAACGTGATGTCAGAACGATTATATTGTAAGTAGACATTTTTTTATACAAGCATAGAACAATGAAAATACACAAGCGATTCATCGAGATTATAATTAATGTTAGAAAAATTGAAGTCAAAGGAACACTGTGATTATTTCATATTTACTAAATATAGTCAATAAAATATAAGTTATTTCAACTGCATTACATCTTTTATTTATTTATTGTTCTTATAATTTTATATTTAATAACCTCTAAGTTATAGACCTAGAAGATAAATGAAATAACATTTAAAATTATACTAATCATAACAATTTGTAACTTAAAACGGAATTTAAAGTATATTCAAAAAGAGATTGTCTTCCTAATGATTTCATACTATTAAATACATCAATTGTAAAACATGATTGAATAATAAACACTTACTCATTATGTACAAATTTATACAACCTTTTAATATTTTTTGTACAAAGTAAATACAATTGGTTTTCAATATCACGCAGTTGTTACATGTTTGCTTGAATGCGATTGTGTTAGGTTCAAATATTTTTGCGAAATCTAAATTTGTTGAATTTATATGTATTTTTTTATAACTAGTTAACTATTCCTAATAATATACACATATAAATCCTAAACTAGGATGTTAAATAAATAAGTTATTAAAAAATAATTCAATAATCATAGTTATAAGCTTCACGCTTTTATCCCGCATAGCAGAGCAGACAGGAAGTGCGTAGCGTCAAGACACGTACGTTCTCCGCTTTCCGCCTACTTCGAGTCACTACGTGTTGAATGGCGAAACTCAACGCCGTGAACATAGTTACAAAAATAGTTTAAATGTAACATTTACATAGTACTACAACCACCGAAATTGTTATTCAACACATGGAGTGTTCCCTGCTCTCCGCCTAAATTTTGGTTGCTAGCAGACAACGGAGTGTCTTGACTCTAAGTGGTCTCTGACTACCGAACTATGCGGAATAAAGGGATGAGCTGTATTTTTTTTAAACTAAAAAACATTTTAACAAAGAAACGGAATGCTAATTTGTTATTTAAAACTAAAAGGTTAATAGTTTCAATAAAGTACAAATGTTAAATACAAAAAACATATCAATAAATCACAAGTTATTAGCTGATCTTTATAATAATTAACATAAACGTATGTACATATATATGCATATATGTACTCCTAATAAATTATACAAACAGAAGCCAGTGAATTGAATAGATTCTGTAGTTTTTTCAAACCACAAAATTATCTTATCTACCTACAATAATACAAAAAGGCGGTTTTTGTTATATCTAATTCTTTATTTTAAATCCAAATTTGAACACGTGACGCACGTGAGGACGTTTTAAGGAAGACCCACTGCAAAATTACCAAAAGGTTTTTTTATATACAATTATAAACAAAATAATTATATAATCTTAATAATTTAAATTTGATGTTTATTTATTTTAAGGTATTTTTCGCCCGTAATTTCTTTTGCGTGGATTTAATGGCCTTTGCCATATTATTCTAGTCCTCAGTGTGCTAATAAAAGCTATGTATTATAAATCTTCTTTTTCTCTCTGTATTATTTTCAACTTTGATTTCAAATAAAGTTCTTCTTTAAGAATATAAATCTCAAATTTAATAAAAAATCAAAGTATAATTAATTATACAGTATTATATATAGTGGGTAATATTACCTACCTTTTAAAATTCAAACTGATTTTTAAAATCATGTATTCACATAAAATTAGGACTTTTGTAAGCTAAATAAAAACATACACAACTTCTAAATATAAAAAGCGCGGGAAAACACCATAGATAAAATAAATATTTAACGTATCAGCTTAATACCAACATAGATACATAAATATCTAATATTAAAATTATATTCCAATATCATTTTTTTTTTTATTTTTTTTTGTATATATATTTGTTATTCTGATAAATTATATAATTTTTCTAGCTGCAGTTGCCATATGTCATTTATGCCATTTCTAAGATTAGCGTGCACAAACAAACAGATAAACAAATAAAAATCATTGTTTTGGACGATCCTTTATTGATAAATGACCCCAATAAACATCTCATGTAATATCTTCCATGTACAGACAGCGACTAGATATATTTTATTTTATATGAATTAGTATCTTACAAATTAAGTAGTCATTCATTTATATCTGAACCTGTGACTCGTATAACTTCCTATGTACTTATATAGATAATAATTAATACTACCGTGAATACGATGACACTGACAACAAGTCATAATTGAATAATAGATCAAAGGATACAATAAATAATTCATTAGGTCGGAAAAACCTATAGCATAACTCATACAAATGGTACTTTATATGGTTTTAAATATAATTACTAAGTTTTATTTCAGATTTAAGTAATTACTATTATAATAATAAAAAAAAATATTATATCAAGATAAATTTGCTTTAATATTGCAGAAAGCGATTGTTCTCGCTAACGCGACGCGAGATTTGGAATAATTGTTAAATGTTTTCATTTCTGTGAGTGAGAAATGAACGTACTACCCAAATTTACAGTATTTATTTATTTATTTATTTCTTTATTTATTAGGTCAACCAACAGAATACACACATAATATGAACATGAATAATAAGAAACACATTACATTGTGTTATTCCACTTACAGACAGATTCACAACACAATATAAACAGTATTGTACATTTAAAATAAAGTCATGAAATAAGTGTAACGATATAAATAATATAATGTTAACGGATATTTAACGAGAAAAAAACTACTTATAACAAAATAAATAGTATGAGTTTGACATGTTTTTTTTTGAGCTTCGCGCTTTTATCTCGCTTAGCAGAGTAGACAGTAAGTATTTAGTGTCGCTACACTCCGTACTTCGCTTTCCACCGAATTGGAGATATTGCATGCTGAGTGACGGAACTCAACGCCGCACTCTCGTCTTTGAGTGAGGAAGTGAGAATAATTTAAATATAATCACCGCTCTGTGTGGGGATCGAACTCACAACCGATCACGCTTACAGTCAGACGCTGTCACATTGCGCCACGACCGACCACAACAGTAGAAAAATAATATTTTAACAATTGTAATAAAGTTATTTATAACAGTAAAACTTATTCCCACTATACTACAGTTGCCTCCAGTACTGAAGTAATTCTTTTTTAGCTTCACGCTTTTATCCCGCATAGCAGGGTAGACAGAAAGGACCTAGTGTCAACACACTCCGTACTTCGCTTTCTACCAACGACCGAGACATTAGTTGTTGAGTAGCGGAACTTAACGCTGTACTTTTTTCTTTGCCAGAGCGAGAAAGTGAAAATAATTTAAATACTCCCTCGGGTGGGGATCGAACCCACAACCGATCGCGTATAGAGTCGGACGCTTTCACTCTGCGCCACGACCGGCCTCTGAAGTATATTTAATGAATAATATTATCAATTGATTGAATCAGCTGCTATTTAACATAGAACACGTTCAACAGCGCCTCTAGCTTTGTTAATAATCGTTATTCTTTCAAAAAAACCAAGGTACTTGACTTGACGGTCGATAAAAAATCAGTTTTTTTGTTACAGGTTTTAATATAATTTGATTCTTAGTAATCGAATTAAAAATTTGTAGTTTGCAAATAATATTTTATAGTTTTTTTATAAGAAATGAGTAAGACTCTCTTTAATTGCGTTCAATTGTCTGGTATGTTAATTTTTAACTTTCTATGGATTTACCATGTCGGTGCTGGTATCAGATGGAGTTGCAGGAAGAGGAGCTCAGAACAATGTCTGAAACTTAAGACCTAAATGCAAGTTTGAGAGGCTGTTTAAATTAAAAGGCCAATTCACAACATCCATTATAACATAAAATATTCTTACAAAAAAATTAACGTTCAGACCATTGCGGCTCAGAGGGACAACAGAGGGACTCGGTGTAGTGGACTCGGCAGCCAGAACTGTTAGAATCACTACTCTAAAGGAAATGATGGGAGTAGGGAAAGTTGGCTTACATGATACCGGAAGACAACATTAGATATTTGATTTTGACCGTTTTTATCATGATAGTGGTCGCGAGCCATTCGGAAGATTAATTTACCACCAAATTACTGGGACACCCTCCTTTTATAGAACTACTCTACAGCGGAGGGGAATTGTATTCTGCCCGTCACAGGGAAATATAGTATTTATGTGTCTATATATTCTTGATGTCAAACAGACTTGCTGCCTTGACTTATAGAAATATCAAGCAAATCATACATACATTACTTATGTTTAAGCATCATTTATACAATCGAAGGTTCTAGTAAACTATAGTTAATGCAGTCACCATTTATCGTCTTACTATGATCACGACTACAATTGTGTTTAGTTGTAATCAATTATTATTACCTATATATGTTATAATTATCTCAATTATTTATATATTGTTTAGTTAATTAACTCATAGAAAAAAATGTTTTTATTTCTTTTTTTTTAGCTTCACGTTTTTATCTCGCATAGCAGGGTAGGAAGTACCTAGTGTCAAGTCACTCCGTACTCCGTTTTTATTATACATCTATAAAGATTATAGAAAATCCAAATAAAAAATAATATTTGTCAGGACAGTCTAATATGCATGCTCCTCTAATGGATAACATATTTGCGAACTTTTGATGGAGTTTTCTATTTGGCGCCAGTTATTTTACTAAATTACTCATCTATTATAAAAAACAACTAACGCTTTATCCCGCACAGCAGGATAGTCAGAGACAACGTAATGTCAAGATACTCCGTTGACTTTAAGCCCGAAACCAAAATAGTGCGTGTTCACTGATGAACTCTACACTGCGTTTGTCTTACAAGGAGTTAAAATGAAAATAAATTTTAATTATAATTTTTTTCCCGAGTGAGATTGAACCCACAACCAATCGCGTTTATAGTCAGACGGTGACTACGCAACGATAGCCTATTTTAAATTAATTTATTAAAAACAAAATTTGATCAGCAAAAACTTCAAGATATTTACTTACTTTTTCAGATTTAGGTAAAAAAAGTGCAGCATTAAATTAAGCATGTCAGTTTCACGCATTATCATTTAGCGGATCAATATTAAAATCCTTGAGACTTCAGAGCAAGTAATAATTATTTTCTAGGTGTTATCTGGCATGCTGTCACCACCTGTAACTGCAGCTGCATTCTGTATTTAACCTTAAACTTTTGTTGATTTTTTATCTTGTTAGTGTTGACAATATCGGTGATTTAAATTATTAAATATATAGCGGGTTAGTCAAAGACAACCTAGTATCAACATGCTCCGGTGACTCTTTTCTGTACGTCTTGATTAGTGAATTAAACGCCGCGCTTTGTCTTATGAGGACGGAGACATATAAATCCATTTGAAAGATAACCTTTCCATCGGGAATCGAATCCATGACCAATCTCATTTCCACTATCACACTGCGCCAAAATTATATTTGGCTGCAGATCAGCAAGTCGATAATGAATGAAAACGTTGAGAATAGACTTATGTTCAAGTACTACTAGATTCCAATTATATAAAAAATCTAATATTCTTTATTCCATTAAGCTATTACAAACAATTTCCGAATCTTCAATCCACATAAAATGTCAGTATTGTCAGTCCTACAGGAAGCTATCACCAACATGGAAGGCAGTTTTACAACTCTACAGTTGCCCTTTTCAAATATAGTTATACAATGAGTAGTTGATAACAATTAGCTTCTTGCGTCAACAATATTTGTTTACTTATTTAATTTCTTTCAATAATAAAAAAATATCGCAGTATCTCAAAGCGTAGACAAAAATAATAATAAGCAATTGCTTACATCGCCTGTTTTGTATTAATAGAGGAACGAAATTTATTTAGGCCGATCGTAGCGCAGTGGGATAGCGTCTGACTGTATACGTGATGGTTATGGGCTCAATTCTCACTCGGTGGAGTGATTATATTTAGATTACATTCACTTCCTCGCTCTGTGAGGCAAAGTGCGGCGTTAAGTTCCATCACTCAATATTCAATATCTCGAATTCAATGGAAAGCGAAGTACGGAGTATCTTGACACTAGATATGTACTTTTTGTCTCTCCTGCTAAGCGGGATAAAAGGGTGAAGCTAAAAATTTTTACGAATATTTCTATGCGGGCATGACGAGGATGTACTATGAAATTTGGTGTAGTTAATCAATAATTTAATTTTTAATTTAATAAAATAAATATTACGCAGACAGACATACACATTTCTCTATATATTTTCTATACTTAATATTACGCGTCAACCTTAATACAATTAGGAAACAAAGCAAGCTTTTAAGTTTATTTTTAAGTGTATTTTTTTTAATAAGTCAAGAACATTGAAAATAATGCAACAAAAAGCTTTCGAGATCAATTTCGATTTAACTGTAACTCAGTTTCGTAGAACTGAGGACTGTATTTCAGCTTATTATGACTCGACTAGCTTCCTTGTTTTTTTACAAGTTAAGGCGATCTTAATAGTTAAGCGTTTTAACTATTGGCAAAAATTGAGGCCGGTCTGTCTGGCCTGAAACGGGATTTGTTATGGGTTCGATTCCCACTCGGGGTAATGTATCTTAAGTAAATGTATACAGTAATGTATCTTAAGTAGGCAAAGCGCAACGTTGATTTCGCCACTCCACCCACAAATTCTGATTTCATATAAACAGTTAACGGAACGTCTTTTGGGTTTACATTATTACTACTTTAAATATGTGCTTATAATTTTGATAATAAAAGGTCTAAAGTTATTTTTTTTAGCTTCACGCTTTTATCCCGCATAACAGGGTATACAGAGAGTACCTAGTGTCAAGACACTCCGTACTTAGCTTTCTACCGAATTCCGAAGTTGAGTGGTGGAACTCAACGCCGCACTTTGTAATATTTTTTAAATATAATTAGTCCCTTAAGTGGGGATCGAGCCCACAATCGATCGCGTTTAGAGTCAGACGCTGTCACACTGCGCCACAACCAGCCTCAAACTCGGTCTAAGTTTTTCTTTTACATATTAAGGCAATGATAATGTCATAGTGAATTTCTATCAGAAAAAATATTCTATAAGTTAATCCTTTTAAATTTTTTTATAACATTGATTCTATATAATAACTACTTTATCGCATATATAGCAGGCAGACATTACGTTGACTTCTTTCCGCCTGAAATCCAGCTAACGCGTCTTATCAGAAAGTATTATTATAAAAAAATATCCATGTAGTATATACCTACAATATTATTGTTATAAAATGAATAATGATTTCTTTTTTAATTAACAAAGAACAAAGAAACAAACATTACACATAGTCGCAGCAAAACCTTGATCTATTATTAATTATAAAGAATTATAAAAGTGTCAATTTACCTTTATTGTAATACAACACTTGAAAACACAATACGTATACCTTAATTGCTATAAATAATATTTATTATAGTAATTGTAAAAGGCACATAGCAGAGTAGACAAGAAATACTTAGTGCCAAGACACCGTACTCCACTTTCCGCCGAATTTGAGACATTGTTTATTAAACGGCGGAAATCAACGCTGCGCTTTATTTTAACAGAGCGAGGAAATAAAAATAATTCAAATATAATCATACCCCGAGTGGAATTGAACCCACAAACAAGCACGTTTACAGTCAGACGCTGTCTCACTTCGGTAAGACTTACTCACTATAATTTCATACATTTATAATGAAATTAATACCCTCGTCATCGTGTTGCGGTGAGACATCGTCTAAGTGTAAGTGGTCGTGGGTTTGATATATAGTCGGGAGGATTATTATACGCTTATTAATAATTTACTTGAATTAAATATCTTTTTGTATTATATTACTATTGTAACCCAAAGCACGGCGTTGAGGTCGCTACTCAATACGTAATGTTTCGATTTCTGGCTATATACAGGCAATGGAGTGTCTTCACTGTACGTTCCCTTTGACTATCCTGCTGTCCAAAAACATAAAGCTAGGGAAATAATAAAGTCTAAAATTTAACCATTTTAGAAGAAAATAAGTTTACAGCCTAACAAGGTCTATCTTTTCTAGTCAGACAAGCGCCAGCTATTTACATTCATAACCTTAATGTTTACAAAATAATAAAAATGCCAAACATCTTGGTGTCTTACAAATGATCACTTAACAAAGACAATAAGCAAAATGACTTAAAAAGAAATGGACTGGGCACACTATAAGGGGATCCGAAAGGTGAAACAGGAACATCTTATTCTGATATCCATGGAACAAGAAGAGAATAAGGGGAAGGCAAAGGAAAGATGAAAGGAATTTGTTATTCGTATTATTAGAATTGTAAAATTTCCTCTATTTATTATTTATATATAAACTAATATATAAGCGTGTTAATAAATACGCAAATGCACGACTAAGTGCCAATTGTGAAAAACATTTAAAATGCCCTTGAAATTGTATAAACGTATACAAGATTTACCTACCGAATTCGTGGTAAAGTACCCGAGATTTGCGAAGTATATGAGGAAAATAGTAAAGAATAAGTATATCTAGTTGTCAATTCTGTTCATGTAACGAATGTGTAGTCTAATTGTTTTTTTCTAGCCTGTCGCTTTATCCTTAGCGGAGTAGGCGGCGAAAACGGACCGCCAAAAGCTAAGATCGGCATGATTTTTTCGCCCTATTATTTACTATCGAAATAATTTTAATTAATATTATATAAATTGATTGTATTGATAATACTTTTATTTATCAATGAATAATTAATGCGAAATCGATAATCTTATACCCATAATCCAATTTAAAAATAATCGAATCATTTCCCCGACTAGATTGATTCATTGGAAATCGAACCCACAACCATTCGCGTTTAGAGTCAGAGTTTTAACGGCCGGCCTCAACCTGAGAAATTAACAATATTTAGATGCTTCTGAAAGCAAGAAACTGTAGTACTAGATTCCGTCACGGGTACATGGCAAAATAGGCATTATGTTGATATTTTTACAAGTAATTTGATAAATATTAAAAGGATTTCTTTGTTAACTTTTGCATATTGTGTCTTACAAAAAACAAATACAGAGAAATTTGATTGGAACCTAAGTATCCATAGAAACGTACAAGTATGGCTTATTATTACCAATCTCCTGGTTTATTGCGAATTGCGTAGATAGACGTTAATAATGGTACCAACGTACGTCTCGTCTAGGCAGGCTAAGGAAAGTATACAGTACTTTCCTTAGGAAGGTAGTATACAATATTTTCCTAAAAGAAGGATAAGAGGAAACTCTTAAATGAAACTGTTTTAAACGGATTAATCGTATATTTTGGTATTCACCTATATATTTTTGGAAATCTGACGTTTCGAACATTTTACATGAAAATCTTTTATGGGCGGTCGTGGCGCAGTGGGACTGCGACTGTCTGTAGACTAGATCGGTTGTGAATTCAATTCCTACTTTTTCACTTTCACTTTCACGCGCTGCTAAGACAAAGCACGGCGTTGAGTTCCGACATTCAACACGCAATGTCTCGAATTTAGGGGAAAGCGCAGTGTTGAGTGTCTCGACACTAGATATTTCTTGTCTGTCGTGCTTTGCGCATTAAAAGCGTGAAATTAGACTGATAATGTCAAAAATTAACAACTTAATTTAATATCACCTAACTTTATAACAAGAGCATTTTCAAAATATATATAAACTTCACACACAGCCTTGCAGTACCTTCCTTAAACTGTTAATAATAATAATGATTCCAAGTACTCGCAGCGTACAGAGTTATCAACAAGATCAATAGTAAAAAATAGCATCGACGCACGAAACTCATAGCGTAAATAAAAACACAGGCGTCAAAATATACATATATACATATACATATATAGGTAGAGCTGAATTTATATTATTGTTTTGTATATTGTAACTTCAATTTTTTTTATTATTTGAATTCATCGTGGCGCAGTAGGCAGTGTCTAATTTAACGCGATAGTTATGGGTTTATTTCCTTGGGGGTAAATCGTATTTCAGACTTGAAAAGATATATCGCACCGTAGTCAGAGACAATCTGTCCAGACACTCCATTGACTGTTTTTGAAATCGAAATATTTCGTGTTGAGTGGCAAACTGAACTCGGCGCTTTGTCTTACCAGCAGAATCTAACCTGCTCTACAATGTTATCAGATTACCTTTAGTTAGTTATTGCTAATACTCAATTACTTTATATATATAGCTCAGGACTCTTTATTATTTTGAATTCTCAGAAAAATATATAATTATTTATTTACCTTAAAACAGATTAAATTCTCTTAAAAATATTTTTCACGCTTTTATCCGCAAGTGCAAGTGTCAATATACTCCGTACTTCGCTTACTGCTGAATTCGAGTCATTGGGTGTTGAGTGGCGGAGCTCAACACCACACTTTGTCTTACCTGAAAATAATTTAAATAAGTATATTTATTATGTTGTGCAAAATAAAGCGTGGAACTGCGAAAAAAGCAAAATGTATTAAATAAACATTCTCTTAGTAGAATCGAACTTGTAACTGTGGCGTGTATAAAAAAACAATACATACGTGCTTTAATAGTGTAGTTAAAGGTATCATTTTTCAATAGATACAAACACTATAACAAAAGCGGATATAGTAAAATATAACTATAACATATAGTACGATGATAAACAATTTAGTAATTATATTCAATGTGTAGATTTATTTATTATTTTTTACTTATTGTCATGTATTAGGTATCCGTAAATATACATAATATTATTAAAACGATATTTTTGTTGCAAAATGTGCAATCACCAAAAATAACCAAAACAATAAATAATATAAATAATTAGAGATTATAAATATCGATCTATATTCCGTACTTCGCTTTCCACCGAATTCGTGACATTGCGTGCTGAGTGGTGGAACCCAACGCCGCACTCTGTCTTACCAGAGCGATGAAGTAAAAATTATTTATTTAAATACAAAATAAAAAAATAAATAAAGACGCAGTGGGACAGCGTTTGAAATGCGTTTAAAATACGATTCATCGTAGGTTTGATTCCAGTTGAGGGAATAAATATATTTAAAAAATAAAGAAACGTAATTATTATTATTTATTCTGATATAAATAAAATAACAAACAGATAGACATTCTATATTTTATAACGTACTTGAAATATTATAATATATTAATATAAGTAATCACAAGACGATGTAAAACATAATAGGGCTAAGATTGCCCACTGATTGTATATCTTATAAAGATAAATAATAAGAAATAATAAAAAAAACCTTAATTGCTTAATATGTAAGTCCAATTATTTTTCTGTAATAACAACTTACGGAAGTATTTTGTTAGTAGGATTTTAACTAAAACATTTAACCCACTATTGTTTTTGAACTGTTTTGTAACGGCGATCGGTTGTGGGTTCTATCCTCTCTCGGGGGAGTGTTTATGTGTGTGTTTAAATATTTTCACATTTTCGCTCTGGCAAGATAAATTGCGGCGTTCGATTCAACCATTCAACACGCGATATCTTGAATTCGGTGAAAAGCGAAGCACGGAGTGTCTTGACACTAGGTATTTTTTGTCTACCCTGCTATGCGGGATATAAAGCGTGAAAATTAAAAAAAACTGTTTTAACTTTTAAACCGAATTCTGAATATCAGAATACACGTGTAACGTTCATTATTGATTAAATATTAAACAATGTGTTAGAGGAAAAATGAGTTAAAATTTAATATTATAAGGCAATTTATTTTTTATAAAGCTTTTCAGATATCTTTTGCCAAGCTAAGATTTTCATATTTGCTAAAAAATAAATAATTTTATCCGTCTACCTTATTTAGATAAATCAAAAATTAAAGAATAGTTATATTTGTGTCACGCGTATAAGAAGCGAGTAAATAGGGCGAAAGAATAATATCTCTGGATATTACTCAAGTTTAATAAGGTCTATTAGTTTTATTAATTTAAAAAATAGCAGCACTTTCTTTTTTTATACATAGACTATAAGTCCTTATTACTTTAATATAGTCCTTATAATTTTCGTAAAAAAGAATATATATTTTTGCTTCAAGTATTAATACATAGAGAGGAGAGAAGTAGGAGCTTCTTCTCTATATATGTGTGTATATATGGAGAGTGTGTCTATATATATATATATATATATATATATATATATATATATATATATATATATTTATGTGTGTGTGTGTGTATGTGTGTATGTGTGTGTGTATTATATATTATAATAATTATTAACACCCCAAGCTTTAAGATTGCTTGGAAGAGATGGCTACTTTAGCAATAAAGTCGTCTCCTTTACATTTTTGTAAATGTTATTATGCTAAACTCGTAACTTGTTATTACTAGATATTGAATAAAATGCAACTTTAATTTCAAGATAGTACAAAAAATATAAATGACTACAATAGCAGTCGCTTGGAAGTTGGAATCCCCCGTTGGGTTCGCTAAGCACAGAACTAAATGTAAGACTACTAGTTTTTGTGTGCAAAAATATATATTTATATATTGAAATGTAATTATTTTTATACTACTACTGAGTAATAATACTTTTTTTGGAAAAAAGTTTCTTATATATAAAACTTGACTTGCGGCGTTAAATTCCGCCACTCGACACGCAATGTCTCAAGCTTAAGCGAGATGAGGACAGAGTGTTTTGTGACTAGGGCCTCTCTCACTATCCTGCCATGAGGGAATAAACATGAATAAAATAATTAATAAGTGTTGTCTATTTTAATATGAAAATTTCCTATCTCAGTACATTGTTTGTGTGTAAAACATGCGAAGGTTTCTTTCCTTGCTTTCCTTATAAAATATTTCTCATTCTATACGTAATGTCGAAAATAAAAAAAATATACATAGAAGAAGGGATGTGGACACTAGGTTTAACTCTGCCATTTGAGGAGACATCAAATAATTTCACCAAAAGCGATTATTTGTTATTTTCCTTTTACCAATATATAAATGAATTATCAAAACTACACTATAGAATTCACTTAATATTTATGTCATCGTTCATATATTCAAAAAAAACTTTACACAAGTTGGTAAATATTTACAAACGAAAATTATCGTTACCGTATTATATAAGCACGTGATAATATTAGTTGCTATCGACAATAATGTATGAGGTCATTTTCTTCCAAACTACAGACTGGAGGGTCCTAACGAAATTAGCGCAAAAACAACAGCAAAAACTGAAGAGTACAAACACTTGTTGGACAATGACATAATCAGTTTGGTATATAAGGTGGCGCAGGACGAGAAGGGGCACAGTCCTGAGATGGCAAGGTTCGCGGTAGCTTGTGTGGCCCTCGGGGTCATCGCCTGTGTTCACGCAGCGCCAGGTACATTATTTATATCTTATAAACAGTAATAATAGTTTTTCAATAGGAATCTAATATTTCAATCCAATTTTAAGTCTGAGGATTGATTAAAAATATATTATTTATATGTCAGCAATTCTTAATAACCGTAAGGTTTAATTTTATTTGAATAAAATACTATTTAATTATAATATGGTCATGTGAAATATATTGAAGGGGGTAAAAACATAAAATTTGGTAGTTTATAAAGGTTTACTTTGTTTATTATATTGATTGAAGGGGAAATAGATTGATCTCCTAATTATTATTTCAGATATACGTGTTCCCAAATTGGAAAATCTGAAACTATATTCAATTTAAGTTTCTTTTCTTATCAAGGTTATGGCGGTAAAAGCGGTGGTGGATTTGGCGGCGGCGGTGGTGGAGGCGGCGGAGGCGGAGGTGGTTTTGGAGGCGGAGCAGGTGGAGGCTTCGGAGGCGGCGGTGGTGGAGGCTTCGGAGGAGGCGGCGGTTTCGGCAAAGGAGGCGGTGGTGGTGGCGGACTTGGTGGTGGAAATGGAGGCGGACTGGGCGGCGGACATGGTGGAAGTGGCGGACTAGGCATTGGCGGTGGAAATGGAGGCGGTGGTGGTCTGGGCGGCGGCCATGGAGGTGGTCTAGGCGGTGGCCATGGAGGTGGTCTCGGCGGTGGAAATGGAGGCGGCGGTGGTCTGGGCGGTGGCCATGGAGGTGGTCTAGGTGGTGGCCATGGAGGTGGTCTCGGCGGTGGAAATGGAGGCGGCGGTGGTCTTGGCGGCGGACATGGCGGACATGGCGGTTACGGCGGCGGTAACGCTGGAGCTAGTGCAAGTGCTAGTGCCAGTGCGGGTGCCGGGTACGGAGGACATAAAGGCGGATATGGGTAAGTTTTATGTGATTAATCTTCATCAAAAAAGAAATAACTCTTTAACATTTCTTACCTATATCGATACAATAAAAAGCAGTTTTGTTATGAATATAACAAACTTTTCAATACTAATTATTAACATATTTTTTATATTCTGACGTTAAATTACTATAAACCTACATCATAATACTTTATATCTCTTTCAGGCGCTAAGTTACGCTGCACCCTTCGTCTCCAATCCAAAAATCTCCTAAATTTAACAAGCTCAATGTGATATAGAATTAATAGCCACATAATATTGTTAATATTGTGTTTTTTTTATGAATATATCAGTATTTTACCAAAATTATGTGTTTTTCTGTTGCCCATTTAAAAAAAAGATTAATATAACCCATATTTTCATTAAAAAGTCAGTTAGAAAAGATTACATTATGACAATATATAAAAACTAGCTCGTGGCGCAGTAGAACAACGTCTGACTGTAAACACGGATGTGGGTTCATTTCCCACTCACGGGAATAATAAGCGCAACGTTAATTTCCGGAATGTCTTGAATTCGGCGGAAAGCGATGAATAGATTTTCTTGATTGACACTAGGTGCTTAACGGACCCCGCGGGATAAAAGCGTGAAGCTAAAATTAAATGTACACATTTAACCCACCCACATTTAACAACATAACCTGTACAAGAATCACTTTTTAACTTTCCATATTTCCATCGCAGAGTCTACTGAGCACTGGACACTGATTTATTCGCCAAAATTACATCAACTATTTTTATTATTTCTGATATATTTCATACGGTTTTCTTTTCAAACTTTTATACAATTAACATTATACATTCAAAATATAGCAATATCAAGTAGTTTTTCCTTATAAAATTAAAATTGTATCAGAATTGTGACACGGAAATCACTTTATATACAAATATGTACATACATTAATGATTTATTGTTATTAGCTGACGCTAGTAGGTGGTAAATTAAGATGTCAGATTAATATACCAAGCGATAGTTAATTGCACGAGGTTAAGTTAGAATCAATCTACACAAATAAATCAAGTAAGCCTGTTGTAATATGAGAATAGACGATTTTTACTAAATGCAAATGTATACCGTCTCAAAATAATTTTTTTCTGTCTGTCTGTTTGTTCCGGGTAATCTTGGGAACGGCTAAAACGATTTTGACAGGGCTTTCAACGGCATATAGCTGACTTTAAACTACTTTAACTTTGAAATCTTAAAATAAAAAACCAGAGATTTTAATTTCTATGTCGACATAGCTATTATATATATAAGACTATTCCACAACCAACAGAGTGCCTTATTGATACCGTGTAATCAAAACAAGTAAGTATACGTAGAAATCTAAAAAATTAAACGCGAATTTCTTAAGGAATAACAAAGTACTTAAAAAGGCAAATAAGAAAGGACATTTTTATTTTTTTATTTAGAGAAGAAACTCTTTAATAAACCGGAGATTTACCGAGTTAAAGGCGTTGGCAAGAGAGGCGCTCGGACCAGTCATGCCTAATACTTGAACCCAAGGATAACCCTAAGCGCTCCTATAAAAGTGGATTAACGCTCGCTCTTGCTGTTCGAGCTCCACTGTTTATCTAACCCAACTATATACCTTAAAGTTTTTGAACTGACGTATAGTAAATGAAGGGCGTCTTTGAAGCAAAACGATACGTTCACTTTTGATTTTTTCTACATCATAAACTACATAAAATTCACAATAAATACAATAGGTTTTTTTTTAATTTAATGCTTATACAATAATATGTATCGATTATTTAATTATTAATCGACACAATTGTTACATGTGAGAAGGTCGTGAGTTCAATTTATTATAATGTAATTTTTTTTTAGCTTCACGGTTTTATCCCGCATAGCAGGGTAGACAGAAAGTATCTAGTGTCTAGACTCGTACTCGCAATCCGTACTTCGCTTTTGAGACATTACTTGGTGAGTGACGGAACTCAACGCCGCACACGCCAGAGCGAGGAAGTAAAAAAGAGTTTAAATATAATTACTCCCCCGATTGGGAATCGAACCCACTATCAATCGCGTTACAGTTAGACGCTGTCGCACTGCGCCCCGATCGGCCTCCATTATGATGTAATAGAATTAGGTTTTTCACATATTTTTTAAGAACAGACTTAGTGACTGATACAATAATTTGCTTAAAATATTTATATGACCACAACAAGCAGCTTAACTATTTATTACTTTAAGGGAGGAGGAACGATATAAAAAACCCTTTGACATTATATCATTTACGTCTACGAGATATTTTTTCTAACGGTCGATTTTAATTAATCATCTGCCAGTCACACCGTATTACCCAAAAACCGTAAACTTCACGTTTTACGCGACCTTCGCCACTGAAGAGTTAATTTGATGTGTTCCAGTCACATGAAATCATAATATATAAACAGAATTTAAACTCGATCAGTCAATAGTTGGTAGAAGCAGAATGGCGAAAATAGCTACTTTAGTCCTCCTTGTGGTATTGGTAAGCAGTGCTCTTGCTTGGCCCGGTAAGGTTTTGAACATATATAATGAAACTATAAATTTTTTTAGCTTTACACTTTTATACCGCATAGCAGGAAGTACCCAGTGTCAAAATTTTCCGTACTCCCTTTCCGCTGCATTAGAGACATTGCATGTTGAGTGGTGAAATCCGCCGCGCTTTGTCTTACCCGGATGGGATTCCACTCCACAATTGATCGTGTTTATTTTTATCGGCCTCTAGCTAAAAACTATTTTAACCGGATTAATCACGAATATTTTTTCAATTAACTATTTTTACTGGTAAATCGCATATATTATGTTATTTCCTAATAACCATATTTTAGACAGTCTATCAATAAGTATTGACTTTAGATAAGTATTTAAAACCCAGAATTCCTTTTTTTGCACTTATTTACTTATTTATTTAAAAATATACCAAGTAATATACAGTATGGTATAAAACTTGAATATAACGAATTCGAATCTGAGATCTGAATCTGATTTTATTTGCACTGCCGAGGTTCTTTTGCCTTCATATATATATATATATATATATATATATATATATATATATATATATATATATATATATATTCGGTACCTTTACGTTATGGAATTCAATTTTATACTCGATTTGGTAAAAAGGTGGACAATAGTTTTGCTAGCTATCCTTAATATATAATTATAAATGATTATATGGCTTTTTTCTTTCAGAACGTATGAGACGTTCTCTTAGGATGGGCTTAAGTAGTGACGATATTAAAGCAATGCGTAAACACAGCGATGACAGTGACAGCAGTTCTAGTAGCAGCAGTTCTAGTGAAGACTGTGATTTAAGGAATAATGACAGGTAATTTGTAAAATGTATTTATTTTTTAGTAAGTTTCATATTTGCTTAATTTATTAAGTTTAGTTGGTAAATGGAAACGATCATTCTTAGCTTAAAATATATTATATTCTGATAACATTTTAATATTAAAAGAAGTCAATGCAAAATGTATTTCCGCTTCATCCCTGTCGGGGTAGTCAGAGAGTACGGAGCGCCAAACGCCCGTAGCGTTTTCCCTGCATACCTCTTTCGCCTCGTCCACAGTCATTATCCTCTTCATGCATGCCCTTCGGGGGGTCCTCATACTTTTTACGTGACCTTCCTCCAGTATCTTCGATACTGTGTTTTCGGGGGTCAACCGAGGTCTCCCTCGACCTCTCGTACCCCTCACCTTGGCTTCGTAAATCTTTCTTACCATTCTTTCATCGCTCACTCTTTCAACGTGCCCAAACCACCTGAGCACGTTCTTCTTCATTCTTAAAAATGTCAAAAAATATTCCACTCAGACATAACATAACGAAAAATCACATTTAAAAGGGTAAAATGTGATTTTTTAATTTAATTAATTAGAATATATGAAAAGAAATCAAGCCAACAAAAAATAATGATTGCCAATGTATATTATCAAATGTAGTAATGTATATTATAAAGTGTAGTTAGTTATTAGTAAATTTTGTTTTTAAATTGTACTTCATTTTTATAATATATAGTTGCAGTGACAGCGACGAACATTCAAATGGCAGTAAAAGAAGCTTTAAATAAAATAAAAAATAAATATTTATTCCGACTTCAATTAATATCTGCAAACGGCTGAAAATTGTAATTTTGTTAGTATTATAATATATTATTTTATAACTTGAGAAAATATGTTTTCTTTAAATAAATGTTGAAATTAATTTGTATTATGGAATTGATTTTTTTTAATATATAAATCTCTTAACATCCTTTGGGTTTATCATTTTCTTAATATAATATGTCTAGTATAAGTAATATAAAAGTAACAGTAAATATTCGCTATTGATTTTTTAATGCCAATAGTATTATTATTTAATAAATATTAAATAAAATGTCATCATGTCATATTATTCAGCAACTTACACAAATAGACCCAAGTATTTTTCTGCACAACATACTAATAATAGCAGCATAGCAGTAAATAAAATAAAATAAAACAAAAAGTATCTCAATAAAGTTTTTATTTACAAATAATTAAAAAAAATACGTGACTAAGGCCACTGTAACAAATCTACAAAAACACCGAAACTTACAAAAGCTGTACCAGAATCGTGACCAGAGTTTATTTTACTATATAAAGAAAAAAAGGAATAATTATTATAACCATTTCATAACTTAAACTATCCAAAAAATATTGTGTACAGATGTACATATTCTACGTATATTGTATTCAATCTAACATTTCTTTGTGATATTTTGGTACATTTTTATTACTATTCCTTATTCTAACTTAACGTGTGTGAGCGTACAGAAAACAATAATAAAAGGCTTTATATAAAAATGACATTGACATTTTTAAAAAACAATTAGTTACCTATATTCAATTAAAACGTAACTTCATCAATACATAGCACATTACTTTCAAAATATATTAAATAATATATAATGCAAAATTATATTTCATTGCAGATTTATCTCAAGCCAAAAATTTTTACCATGACAGATAAGCAAAAAAATGTTCATATACACTCACACAATTAATTACATACTTATGAATAACATCTTTTATTACGAAGTGACCTATCTAAATTAAAAAAAAACAATAAATTTCAAAATGTACAGTAATTGGTGTCAATTTAACAGTTTCATCGGTATCGAGGTATCAGATGTTAACACTAAAAATAGTTAAGACTAGTTAATGCATTATTATGAAGAAATATTGAAATGAGCTACAAACAAACAACAATTAAATCTACTTATATACGAATATACTATAGATATTTAGTTGAAAATTTTTCTAAATATATTATATTATATAGTAAAAGTAAATGGCAAAATAATTATAGTAATATAATTAAATTTAAGCTACAAATACAGCGATTGCACATAAACACTTTCTAAAGCTACTTTTCGTATTGATTTTATTAAGTTATCGACGTCATTTTTTAAATAGTTTTTTATATAGTAATATTCAATAATTTTATAAGATTACAATATGTAATGCCTAATTATTATTTACGTTGTACACCAACGCAAATTGACATCGAAATAGGACAAATTTATTGCCCATATCCAAAAATATTTAAAAGTAATTGAAAACAAAATAGATTTATATTATGATTTTTAAGTTAAAAATTTGATTTAAAAATTGCATTTACATCTAAATAATACGTAGGTATAAATAGATTGCACACATATAATGCACGAGATGTATATTAGGAAAATATTCGTGTAAATTCATTTTTTGTTAATAGAAAGTGTTCATTTGTTTTACAAAACTATTATTTTTATATTATTTTTAATCTGTATTGTACCTGGCAGTGACAGTTGAAGGATATTTATTGTTAAATCTTAATAGTAATTTGAGTTTCATTATCTGCGTTACTTTATTGCACTGGAAAATGTATACTTTTATTATTTTAGTTACTTTGCTAACTAATCATTATAGTAATTTGCACTAAAATAATATATTTCATCTATAAGGCGCTATACCGATAACAATAAAGTTGCCATTTTATATCATTAAAAAAAATTACGAGACATTTTGACAAGCCATCTTTACTAAGAGAAGTAAAAGTATCCTAACAACCGGTATACTAACAATATTTGTGATATTAATAATAACAGATAATAAATTGAACAAAATGCTATATCTATTGGATTACTATTTTAATAAAAACTTAATTCCACTAAATATTTTACACACGACCCAGCCTTTTTAACCCTCTTAGTTGAGAGTAAATTGTTTAATAAAAATAATATTGCAAATCGGAACTATAGACTGCCATTTAAATAAAGCGTTATAAAAATTAAAAAAATCATTGAAAAACAAATACAGTGAAAATCATCTACAATGTAAGAAAAAATTGTTATATATAGTAATATAATTAATTATTAGATACTAAACATTATTATAAATTTTAACTACAGTAAATATGATTTGTTAAAATTTGAAATATTAAAAAAAACTACTCATTATCGGTATTGTAATTTACATGACGGTATTGATCTAATAACGTAATAATTTAATACTTTTGAAAAGTTTCAGTTGTTTAATTTTCAAAAGCTAGTTTTTAGTGCTTTTCTTGATATCATTAATCTAAACCATATTTGACCGTGATCTTTATAAAAATTTAAGGTAATTTTAAACTGACCAAGATAAGATCAATATATAAATATACGTATAAATAAAAAAAAATAATGAAAGGTCCTAACAATAATAATAGATGCCTAGGACACGCCGTCAGTTGCGTGTTTTATTTGAATTCATTTAATATGTACATTTATAAGTAATTTATAAAACGAACTAAACTAATAAATATCTAATCACTAGCCATGTAATTCGCATTAATCGAAAAAAAAAATGTACAGCTTAGTGTCCACTGCTTTCTATTTTTTTACAAGACTAATGTGGATATTAAAAAAAAATATAATAATATTCTTTATCTGTACAGTTAATATGATAAATATGTCATATAAATAGAAAAAAAAATACAATATTTTTCTTGTATTTTTCTTGTATTTTTTATAATATATAACTTGATTAATTTGTATTTTTTAATGTTTACTCAGTACTTACTAATAATAAAAAGCTGTGATGAAAATAGTTTAAAAATAGTGTTTAAATACTAAAATGTATGTATGTATGTATGTATGTATGTATGTATGTATGTATGTATGTATGTATGTATGTATGTATGTATGTATGTATGTATGTATGTATGTATACATGTTTTATAACAGTGAACACTAAACTTAATAATAACTCAGTCCCAGTAATGTTATTCCTACGTAGAATTACGTAATTATAACTACAAATACATCTATATATCGGGACTTCACGGTTCAGAACAGACCATATTTCCCTCCTATTAAAAATTAACTCCGATATCTTGTACTATTTACGTTGAAAAAAAAGAATACAGCGCCATATTTAAAAATATTATGCATTATTATTAAAAAAAATTAAACAGTTTAATAAAAAAAACTAGTGTAAAATGCTCAATAATGAATTTCAGTCATTTGTACGTAAAAGAGACAATAAAAATTGCACTTAAAAATTGATTTATAAAAGCGTGCGAATTATCCTTTTTTTTTAATAGTAAAAATTTATTTAAATATACTAATTATTATTAATGTAGTTTAAAATTTGCCTAATATTAATTCCTCGCTTAACAATATTAAAAGCAAACATTCAAAAAGTTATATATATAATATATAGATAGAATAATAATATTTCAAAAAAACATCAAGTCCATTACAAGTTAATCTGAAGTCGCAACAACAATTGTACAATGATAATTATTTATGTTATAAAGCAACAATATCTAATCGATTTCATTTATAGAAAAAATAATTCGATTATTCAATTAAATTAAAATAGAAGAATCGATTTTGTTCGATCGAAAATTCGATTATAAATAAAATACAATGTAGAAACTCGATTCTAAGATAGAAGGGCGTACTTATTGGGCGAGGATAATCTCGAGACGCATTCCATTGAACTTAAACGTATAGAAGTGTGTGATGTGTTTTGTTTTATAGCGGGAGAAAGAGGGGGGGAATAGAAGTGGGAAGGGGAGTGAGAAGGAGAGTGGGAAGTAGTGTGGGAAGGGGAGGGGGCAGGGGAAGAGGAAGAGGAAGGATTGGGGGGTGGACATCAGAGGGGTGTATCGGAAGGCAAGGGTTCCCGGTCTGGAGGGCGGTCCGCCGGGTTCATATCGATACGGCCCGCTCGGCTCCATACTAACATGTCCATTACGAACGCGAGGAACATGAGACTGGCTGATAGACCTGTAATTAAAAAATGTATTAATATTTTTCATAATTTAACGTTTTGTAAGCATTTTTTTATTTTTAAGACATTGTAATATATAATATTTTGTCTTGAAACTGTATTATTAAGATACTTCACTTCCCGCTTACTTAATTTTATATTGCACGTTAAAATTTCTACTGATTTTCTTAATTTTGTCCAACCTGATGCGTATATTTTTAAACTGTTGTAAATACTTGTAAATACTATTATGATCTCACACACACGCACAAATATACGTGTACGCATATAAACATATATTTCAACACATAAAAAAACACTGACCTAAATAGAAATGTCTCAAGCTATCGTTATCGTAGGAGGCGCAGGCGCCGAGCAGGCCGCAGGCGGCGTCGCGCAGACGGCACGCGGCGTCGATGGCGGCGCCGAACACTATAGGGCAGGGCACGTTGCCAAACACACCTATAGCGAACTGGATCACGCCCATCGCCATCGCTTTATCTGTAAACAAAAATATGCTTAAATTAATTTGAAAAAATAGTATATAGAAGTATATTATTATATAAATTAATAACAAAAGCATCTGTACACAGATCAACGGCTACTTAAGTAGATAAGTAGACAAAAAATGCAGCACACATTTTATTCTGCAAAGCAGTAAGACAATGTGTGGTCAAGATACTCTATCGACTGCTCGGCTTATCAGAGCAAAGTAAATAAAATAATTTAAATATAATTATTCCTCTGAATGAGAATCGAGCCCCCTACCAATCACGTTTACAATATGACACTGTCCCACTACGCCACAATGACAAGTAAATAGGGATAAGGTGTGAAGCTAAATCAAAATAAAAGATCAAAATTAAAATAATTTGTAAATAGGCTATTTACAACCACTTTGTATCGTCAAGTAATATAGATATTTTTGAGTGTTCCATATTTTGTTTAAAATTAAACATAGGACATGTTTAATTATAACCAAAATATGGAACATATATTGTATCATAATATATAACATTATATTTTTATTCTCATTTACTTGAATCTTGAGACATGAAATGATAAATTTAGAAGAAAATTAGTAACAATTATAATATATTTTTTCTTGTCTTTAGCTTATCCCGCATAACAGAAAGGCAGAAAGTACCTATCAAAACATTCCGTAAGCCTACCGAATACGTAATACCACGTGTTAAGTGGCGAAACTCAACACAGCGCTTTGTCTCACCAGAGCGAGAAAATGAAAATTATTTAAACACAATCATTTCCCCCGAGAGGGAATCGAATCCATAATAATCAAAATCGATAGTAATAATAACCATTCATTAATAACTCACCGTTCTTATCAGTACATCGTATTATAAGCAACACGGCGCCCACTTCTCCAGTCGCGTGTACAAACATGACGGCTGCGAATATGGCTATGAAGGCATATATCTGGTTACAAGCGCCTCCGCATTCGCCACTAACCGCGTACCCAAACGACGCGTACTCACGAGAGTTGAACTCCGTCTCGTAGCGCTCTATACTGTTAAAAAAATTCAAATTATAAATAATACAAAAAAATCTGTTTAGACGTATATTATGTTATCTGTAAAACCTTCAACTATGATAAACCATAATATTTGGCGATTTTAATGGTAAAAGTCCAAACTGTTTCTAACGTAACCTATATTTTTCAGCTTCCCGCATAGCAGGGTAGTCTATATAGGTAGAGACAATCTAGTAGAAATCGAGACATTGCATGTTGAGTTGTGATTTTAGCGCCGCGCTTTGTCTTACCAGAGCGACGAAATGAGAATAATTTTTAAATATAAATATTTCTCAAATTTTTTGTTATTTTTTAAGATTCTAAAAGGCTTTATTTTTTTCCTACTTGTTTTGTGTTTATTCAAAACTATGTCAAAGTAATGAATATCTTGCTGTTAATAATATGAAACTATACAAATGATTACATTATTCAACCCATATCAGTTCAGTTCAGACTTTTACCATTAAAATTGTTTTTTTTTTTTTGCTTACTTAAAGTACTTCAGAGTTTTACTATAACATAGTCTAACATGGTTTATATAATAATTAGTGTACGCAAATAAATAGTTATTTATTTTTATTTCTATATGGAAGCGAAATACAAAAATTAATGCTTTTTTAATTGTCGAAACTAAAGGAATTCGAATCCGTGATCCTTGGAAACCATCCAAATGTTCCAATTAAGTAAGCCATACGTTACTACAGAGCTCTGCAGAAAATCTTTTACGCTTGTTACAACTTATCATTTTTTGTGGTAACATCTCTGTAGAGAGATTTTTACATTTTTTAATATCTAAATAATTGAAATGATGGTTTGGTAAACATAAATGTTTTTGTGTAAACTCACGTCTTATAAGCCTTATCGCCAATGGGAAAAGCGCCGGCGACGCAGGAACAATTGTAGTACAAATATGTACTATTGTCCAACTGCTCACTGTTCAAACAGCCTGCTTGACACGGCGACTGATACGTAAAGGAGTCCTTGAAATAATATTAAAATTAATAAGTAAAAGCACTTTTTAACATAATTTAAAAGATATTAAGCTGATAAAATATGGCTTACAAATAATTGCGTAGCGCAACGATATTTGAATATAAGAAAAAAATACTAACTAGAAATTCATTTTTAATCTTTACCTTTCAAAATACGCAAATTATTTGAAAAAAAAAATTGTAAGCCTACAATTAAAAATAATAATATATATTAATATTAAATTGACGAAATTCTTTAAATACAGATAAATAAGTTTTTTTTTAGCTTCACGCTTTTTATTCCGCATAGCAGGATAGACAGAAAGACAGGGTAGCTTTCCACCGAAGTCAAGACATAAAGTGCTGAGTGGTGGAACTCAACGCCGCAATTTGTCTTTACTTTCTTTTTAAATAATTTTTGCAAAGATTAAATTTCGATAAAAATTCTTTATACAAAGGTTTTTGACAAATATAATCGTAACGTAAAGGTATATTTTGCATTAACTTCCATGGGCAATTACAGAAGATATCGAAAGAATCATTAAAGCAAAGAAATCGTTATATATGGGGTCGTATGAAAATAAGAATGTTTAAAACGAATTTAACTTACCTGTCCACACACTGGCGAGTACGGAGCTCCGTCACAATGGCAGTTGTTGCTACACGACAAGTTAGCCACGTCCGCTACAGTCAGGGCTTTGAAATTCTCTTCTGGACAACTGACGAACATCAGGACTACCATACCTGGAATTTAAAAAGTATAAATAATTTATATAAGTTGGTTTATTATTTAAATATATTTTTTTAAATATTGAAGATTTAAAGTTTAACGCGTTTACACTTTTACGTTTTTTAGTGTAAACGCACGAAAAACGAGACATTGCGTGCTGAGTACTTAACGCCGAGAGCGGTACTTAACGCCGCGCTTTGTGATGCCGGAGTTGAGTAATGAAAAAAAAATATATATATATATATATATACATATATAATATATATAATCATTCCCTCGAGTGGGAATCGAACTCACAAGCGATTACAGTCAGATACTATCCCACTGCGCGACACCGGGCCTCCCTTAAATATATAAGAGGTCCAAATCGAGCATACATAAAAAGAATAAGATAGATATAAATAATAATACATTGACATTTAATAATAATAATTTAACTCATTATCATTTTTTTTACCTGCGCTATATATAGCAGCGGTAGTTGCAGTCCACGCGGCTACCTGACGAGCAGTCGGCACCAGCTTGAGAATGACCACCCCTGACGTGATGATCCCCAAACCCATTACCAAAATACCACCCAAACCTAGAAAAAATAATAGATTATTAGTAAAAAAAATTTCTATGTATATTTATTTAAAATTACACTTATTTATATACCTAAAGCACTCTATATCTCGCATTATTCGGTATTTAGTGACAACCTAGTTTTGAGACACTCCGTTGACTACTTTCCGCTCTAAATTAAAACATTGCCTGCTGAGTGGCGGCACAGTCGCCACGCTTTGTCTTACCACAGCGGTGATATGAAAATGATTTTTAAATATTCCCTCGAGTCCGAATCCAACCTACAACCAGTGGAACAGTGGGACAGCGTCTAAGTGTAAATGAATCTGTTGTGGGTTCGATTCCCACTTGCGGGAACGATCATATTTAAATTAATTTCATTTCATGACCTTGATATGAGAAATCGCGGCGTCAAGTTCCGCCACTTAACACACAATGGATTGGCGGAAAGCGTAGTACGGAGTGTTTTGATTTTCTTAATTTTTTAAACAATTATTTTACCTAATTAAATAATATTCAAAACCAAAGCCGTTACGAGTTATATTATTGCCAAGCCACTGTTACTTTCAACTATAAACTATTTCTAGTTTAAAATGCTAATTTGGTACGAAAAAAACAAAGCCTAGACACAACACATAAAACGAGCAAACTGAACAAAATAAACCAATCAATTTATGTGCTTTAGCTCTTATATTTCTATCCAGAAGTTGTAATAACTAAGTTAGTAATTTTAATATTTTTAACGTACGATGTAACAACGCAGAGAATGTATAATACATTATAAAGTATAAACAAGTATTAAGTAGAAGCCGGTGGCGCAGTGGGCAGCGTCTAACTGTAAACGCAATTGGTTGTGAGTTGGATTCCCACTCGGGGGAGTGATTATATTTATTTTCTTACTTCCTCGCTCTGGTAAGACAAGGTTATGTTGCACCACTCAACTCAACAAAAAAGTATTTTAAAAGGACGCATTTACTTATCCTGTTAAAATAGTTCTATTTAAAGTGTGGGAATATCGTGAAAATCAAACATTTTATTATATCAACAAGTATTTTAGCATTTGCAGTTTTTGTTTGCTAAAAAAACAAAAGAATTTGTAGTTTTCCTTTTAAATATAGAGATCAGTACAAGGATTTTATAGGCATCACTCATTAATGACGGTGTAGACTAATATGAGAACGGTGTATTTCAATATATAACATTAATTAAAAAACCAGTTTACGCACTATTTCTCTCAGTAGGGTAATCAGAGACAATTTAGTGTCTAAACAACCCGGTACTCTGCTTTCCGCTAAATTTGAGATATTAGGTGTTGAGTGGCGGAGCTCAACGCTCACTAGAACGAAGAAATGAAATAATCAAACATAATCATTCCGTTTACAGCTGTGATAGATTATAATTGGCTTCCTTGCCTCTTTCTTCAGCATATAAACATTAACTATCTTAAATTTCACGATCTTAAATATTTTTTTTTACATATTAATATAATGATAACTCTTATTTTACTTACAAAAGCTACAAACAGTATTTGACATTTTTACTATTACGCAAGGATCACAAATTTCACGCAAACGAAGTCGCGGGCGACAGCTAGTCTAATATAAAACTTAATGCTAGTACCTCACCCGAAACAAGATTGGCGTCGTGCGTCGGCAAACGGAACTGCTTTTCCAAGTATTTGGGTAGGAAAGAATAAACACCGCTGATCGGCATCAAGTGCAGTACAGAGGACGCCGTCCGCCACATCAGTATGTCATTTGTCAACTGCCTTTTGATGGTTGCGAAGAAATCTGTGAAAAGTGATACATTTTTAAAAGAAAACCATTAAGCTACTTTTCTGATCATCCAGTCAGAGACAACCGCTTAAAACGCTCCGTTAATTGCTTTCCATCCAACATTCAAATATTGCATTTAAGTAGCGGAACCTAACTCCGCACTTTTTCCTAAATATAATAATTCACGATTCCAAACCGATCGGGCATCAAAGTTGGAACCCACAAAGATAATGCTTACAGTCATACACTGACGCGCCACAACAGCCATGTCAAGATAGATCTTGACGCAACATATTGATAATTTTAAAATAGCGTCACTTATTTTCGTACAATTAAATCGTTATCAGTATTAATGTGGGCCACTTTATCAGTTATTGTAGAAACTGTTATCATTTATGCCATTATTTCATAAGCATTATCGAAAATTCTTCCAATAATATAATATACGAACACAGATACCTCAATCACTGAAATCCTTTGAATTCATTTTCTATACTTTCAATAACATTACCGGTTTAATAGCGGGGTTTAAGACCGTGTTTTATTTACCAAGACTCAATTTGACTCAACTGATGCGAGTATATAATAAAAGTAACTTTTTAGCCCCACTCATATATGGTGGTCGTTATAGTCTTATAACGCCCACAGCTGGGCATATACCACCCCCAAGGATCAATCGTCACGACAAACGCTTGCCGCGACCTTGATCAGATCGTCGGTGCTTCTGATAGGCCCTTCTATTTTAACCCCATATATATTGTATATTGTACGTATATTAGGCAAGCAGAAAAAGCTTCCATTCTCCCTTTGCCACTGAATTTCATGTTTAGCCCTAATATTGATCGCCACTGAAGATCACTCTCTGTGCGAGGAATTGAAAACATATACTGGTGTATTTAAACATGTAATATTGGGTTCTTATGTGATACAAGTGTTAGTTTACAAAACTGTATTTACCTTTGAAGAAAGGCTCTCGCTTATCCTTTATCTTTTTCGGTGGCGGAGGCATAGGGCTCTGTTTGATCTGCTTCGGGAAGAAAAACATCAGAATGGACAGTATCACTATGAATCCAGCTATGAACACCATGCCTGGAAATAAAAATACATAAATTTTACATATGTCATAATTTTATGAAATATACATACAATTTTTTAACATACTCATTGATTAGACTAAAAAAATGTAATGTTGTGAAGTGTCACGCCACTCTTTAATAACGATTAATTTTACATTAGAGCACATTTTAACACTCGAAGGAATTTTTATATTAAAATTTATTTTAATTTCTCCGTTCTGGTAAGCCAAAGCGCGGCGATAGTTCGCCCCTCAACACAATGTCTCGATTTTGCGCATATTTTCTGTTCTCGATACTGTGACATTACTATATTTTCTAAGTATAAAACTAATATCATCATCAGGACGATAGGAATAACAAAAAAATAATTTCAAATTTATGCCTAACGATAGAGCTACTTAAAATTATATTCCAGATTATGCATTATATTTCCCCGATGGTAAGCCCATAATATTTGTTTACGATCCTGGCATTTGTTGATAAATCCAAACAATTACTAATAACTAAATGATAACTATGTCCTGTATATGATATTACATCCTTGTGATTTTATAATGTAGGTAATAGTTGCAAAATGTTTAGTAAAAAAAAATATTTCTTTTAAAAATATACATATATATGTCGTGGCGCAGTGGGACAACGTCTGACTGTAAACGCGATCGGTTGTGAGTTCGATTCCCATTGGGGGGAGTGATTATCTTTAAACCAGTTTCACTTCCTCGCTCTGGTAAAAGACTAAGTGCTGCGTTGAGTTCCACGAAACAACACGCAATGTCTCGAATCCGGTGGAAAGCGAAGTGCGGAGTATCCTGACACTAGGTACTTTCTGTCTACTCTGCTATGCGGGATAAAAACGTGAAGTTAAAAAAAAATTATCCAACTGTGTTCATTATTTCAAAAATATTATACCTATATATTATATAGTTACGTCAAAACAGAATACATATTAAACGATATTTATGGTCATTCCATAGCATGTTAAGGCGCAAGCTTATACCTCGTTCCTAAATCAATGAAAACAAACGCTCGTTACAATGCTTTACACGACTGTGATGGACTGCTTTCGCTGTCAGCGTGGTGCACGAGTTAATTTCATTCTCAAGTAAAAATAGAAATTACTTAATAAAAAAAATATTATTAGCATTATATATGTAATTATCTTCAAATGACTATTAACAACATTTGAACAACCATTTGGTTGTGGCTTCGATTCTCACTCGGGAAAATGATTATATTTAAAATTTATTTTCATTTCTCCACAGTGGTAAGCCAAGCGCGGCGATGGGTTCGCTACTCAACACTTATCTCGATTTCGAACAAAAAGCATTCAACTGAGTGTTTTGACACTCATTGTCTTGACGTTTGTCTCTGGATATTCAGAGCTTTGTAGGATAAAGCGTGATGCTTTTCTTATCTCCAAATGTGTGAAGTAGATATAGTTTTAATTTATATAAATTATTATAATCAAGCCCAGATCTGAAATAAATAATAACATTTTTCTTGAAAAAGTATTGATTTCTCTATGATATTGCTCCAGTGGATATCGAACCTACGAATAACTTGCTGTAGACGTATGTACGGAATTCTAAAGACAACATTGTGTAACTAATTTATATGTACATACATATATATTATGTATATTAATAGATTAGCATTTATTATGCTTCCTGGCTCTGTACACGGCATTCAATTTGCAAATCTAGTTCTTAGATAACTTATATAATACGGTAAATTTCTAAATCAAATAGGCTAATATTAAATCAATCTTTTAATATATATAAAAAAATGAGTCGCTAACTGACGGACAAACCCAAAACTTTTGGGGACGAAAGATAAAATTTAGCATGCTGCGAAGTTCGTGGTTCCTTGGAAAGTAAAAATAAATAAACTGGATTTTTAGTTATTTTTACGGAAACGGGGAAAGACATCCTTTTAAAATTTACAATTGGTTTCAATTAAGATTTTCAATTAATTAATACTTAAGATATTTATGAAAATAGTGTAAAAGTGGCTGACTGTAAACGCGATTGGTTGTGGGTTCGATTCCCACTCGGGGTAGTGATTATATTTCAATTTTATGACTTCCTCGCTCTGGTAAGAGAAAGTGCGGCGTTGAGTTCCACCACTTAACACGCAGTGACTCGAATTCGGTGGAAAGCGAAGTACGGAGTCTCTCGACACTAGGTAAAAAAAAGAAAAAAAGTAGTCCAAAGATCATTAGGATACACCCAAACTAAGTTATGTGCGCATATGACAGGTAGTATTATATTTTTTTTACTCAGAGCAACAGTAAAATTGTAAAAGAGAAGCAAGTGGCAGGTAGTCTACTTTGCGCCTAAAATTTTGAATATTACTAGAAGCTAACCTAACTAAATATATAACAAATTCATCGGGAGTGTTTGAATTCACAAGCATATAAACAAAAATTCCATACAACCACACTTTTATTCTTAAGAAATTTTACAATCCAATATCTATCCATAAAATATCGCTAATAGAACATTTACATTCAATGTTTTATTACTATTACAAATACGAATGTGCTAAGTTGAGTAAACTGTAACATCGATATCGCAAAAAAAAATGCTAAATGAAAAATAAAGCAGTAAGAACGAATAACACTGTTTGTACAAAGCATAAAGCTTAATATGGAAGATTCTAATTACACCCATTATGGCTACCGAGTTCTTTGGCCGGGTATACCGAGAATTAATCGAGTATTCATAATTGTGTTGGGTATTGGGCTTTTTATTTCAGCTATACGCCTTTATCCCGCATAGCAGGGTAGACAGGAAATAGCCAGTGTTAAGACACTATGTACTGCGCTCCACTTTCCGCAGAATTCGAGACATTGCGTAGAGAGTGAGTGAATTTAAATACAAATAATCCCGGCAAGTGGGAACCGAAGCCAGATCCAATGGCATTTACAGTCAGACGCTTTCTCATTAACCCACGACCAGCCTCAAAATTTTAACGAGTATGTATATATGTATACGTTTTATGGAATATTTAAAATCAGTTTGGATTCGATTTCCGGCGGAGGTAAGTCGGATGATTATATTTTAATTATTATTATTCTCTCGCTCTGGTAAGACAAAACGCAGCGTTAAGTTGTGCCACTCAACACGCAATGTCTCGAGTTTGGCAGAAAACTGAGTGTGGAGTGTCTTAATGACACTAGGTGCTTACTGTCTACTCTGCTATGCGGCATAAAAGCGTGAAGTTGAAAGAAATTGAAATAAAATCCATATTACTATTGTATGTACATTCAAAAATACTATTGCTTAAATATTATGTCACACACATATCTTTAACATCTAATCAAAAGATTAAAGCTACGCAGTTGATGGAGCGCCACAAGAATACTTAATTAGGTGCTTTGCTAGGATAATAAGAACAAGATATTGGATACATCAATATCATTATCAAAAAAATATTGGTAAAAATTTAGTATAAAAAGGTTATACCTTTTTATACCAAATTGAAGTGCTATTCGAACACTATTCAAAGAAAACTATTAAAAAATGTAATAAAAAATTGAATATAGCGAGACTAACACATGCTCCACTTAGAAATCAAATAAAAAGGCATTTTTATAATGGGAGCACATATATACAAAACTTACTATAAGCCTGAATATTTTGATATAAGTTATACACTAAAATTAATAATTATAGAGAGAAAAGTCAATCCACTAGTTACTAGTGCAATTCAAAAACATTTATACTGATCGTAAATCTAAACAGAAAACATTTACGTGTTACAAGGTCGCCCGGTCGACGATCAGTCAAGGGCGTTCGGTAGACGCAGTACATGAGTACGAATACAATTTAAATTATTTACATTATTCTTATATCGATTAATGAATGGTTTTTTAGAAGCTATTCAAAAAAATCACAATCATGTGCTTCCTTATTCCTATTTGGTTTGAGTTAGGATTTTGAATTATAGAAGCTTGTATTTTCTTAGCAACTCCTGATGAAAACAAAGTCCCAACTTCTTGACATAGAGTGAGGAGACGAAGGTCAACGTGGAACCGGTTTAAAAGTAAAAGTGAGCAAGGCGGCGGTCGCGTGTCCACCCACTAAATCCTCATTACGGGCGTCGATGGCATAATTGTCCGCAACAAGGCGCGCAGCCTTGGCCGTGACCGTGTGGATAGAGCGCTTATTTTAGTCTTGGTGACGCGGCGTGATGTAATACATTATATAACGAAAAGCGAGCGCCGGCAGCGTGACGACGGCTGGTGCGCGAGCCGAGAAAAAGCGAAAGCCAAGTGAAAATTGCATCACATATATCCTATACCAGTCCGTCAGAACACTGTATGCAGCAAAGCTGCCCACGACCATACAAATAAACCTTGAAAAGACAGAAATTAAAAGAGTCATCGGCCCAAACACGTGTATCATAATTTTTGGCCGTTTCCAGTCACACGCAAACGTCGTGCCTATCATCTACTCACGATCGCATGAACGTTATCTATCCGGATACCAACGAACTTCGAAATTACGATATCACCTGGACGTTGAATATATGTATGTCTAACAGATTAATAAAATTTGTAAAGATAAGAAATCTCTATAAAATCCATCTTAAGGTAAACCGTGTCCACCACAATGCAAACAAAGATATGACACAGGAAACGATATATTAACGTTCAAATCGCTTGTGTGAAACCAAAAAGCGGCCCATTCGAGTAAATTGCGTAGTTACATAATACGTGATAAATATTCTGTTTAATATTAGCAAAGGGGCACTCTGGAAAGCATAGTGATCATTAAAAAGGTTATTTAAATTCCAGGTTCCATTCATGAGCGTACAGCTCTCGAACAATAAGGAAATACGCGGAAACCATTCAATGAGCATTTGCGAATTCAGTTTATTGCCAGTCGAGACACGCTTGACGCAGTTTTCTACAGAGGCATAACATATTCTAAAATACATATTAAGGGATTCCGAACCGTGCCCTGGAGGTATTAAGAACTCGATTGTGTAAGGCGACTTGCAAATTTAGCACAACGGTGATATGCACGCATTCGTTTAAAAGTTCAGTCACGTGCGTGCTTTCTTCGTGGATTTTGCGCGCAAATCTGAGCCAATGCGTGGGTAACGGTAGCTGCCAGTTCCGCGACGTGTATATGAAGGAATTCCAGGTCCTTCGCCGGACTGAATGAACATTACACGGTCTAACAATGCAACATTACACGGTCTCTTCTATTTTACTCGTTCGTCAAATACGCTATAATATTCAGGAAGTCGCGCGTTTACAGTTCGGATGATTCCAATTAGTGTACTTGAGGTGGCTAGTTAAGATGTCATCTTAGCCTGGCTTACATATGCATGTAGAAACCAGAAGTAGTTACTTCTCCGTAATATATTGGCGCATAAAATTTTTAGAGTCAATAAACGTGGTGATGGTGGGCATAATTTATCGCCTCGTATTTAGAATATCATGGTCTTTTTTGCGCACAAAGTGTGAACAATAAAATGCAATGCGTGAGGTATCATGCATTTTAGCGTTGAAACAATAATTTCAAACAGTAATCAGACTTACAGGTACACAGTAAAAAATTATTAATTACTGCAAAATATTTATGGTCTAAAGCTCCATGCATTATGTATAAGATGAAATTAAAAATGCTAACTATTTTCGTTATTAACTGCACGTAACATGCACTTTAATTGAATTGCATCAGACTGACTGAAGGCAATAACTTAAAAAATCATGAGATTTATTTTTAATCTGTGCAAGGCGAAGAAATTACACAGACAAGTCAACGACCCTTCGCGAGAAAACTCTTTACTTAAAATAAAATATATTATAGTAATAAAACAACGTAAACAAAGAAAAATAATTTATGTTTATTTTTAATGGGTAGGTAATTATTTACATGATATTTTACTTGTATCAATGTTCGCAATCTGCACATACATACGTAATGCAAAAATTTTGTACCCCTTTTCACGAAAATATCGCGAACTGAGGAGTTTAGAATTTGACCAGGTTGACGAAAAGCAGAAAGTCTATATTTTTTATAATAATGGCATTTAACGTTTAACGTTTTTGAAAAGTTAACATACACACTATTGAAGCTACATATATTTCACATATCAGCTAGCAATATTTAAACAAACAATTGAAAGTTCACGATCACATGAAAATAATAAGGACGAATTATTATTCATCTCAATGTAAAACGCTATACGTAAAATTTGTATATATCAAACCCAAAAAGAATCTTTCTATATTTTAATAAAAACAGCGCTTGTTTGCTTAAAAAAATCAGTCCTATTTTTCAGTTCCTAAACAATTAACAATTTCTTTCACTGGCCGAAATGTTTGAAATATAGTGATTAGTTTATACATTTTTTTTAGAAAATACCTAGTGTCAAGACACTCCTTACTTCGCTTTCTGCCGGATTCCAGACACTGCGTATTGGGTGGTGGAACTCAACGCCGCGCTTTAGTGTATACATAATAGTTTTTATAAGACATTCTTTAAAATAATAAAAAAAAATAAGATAACTTACCCAGCCACCAAGCGCCGACCCATCTTGGATCACTGTATTTATACCCTGGGTCTATCAGCGGATCTACGTAGACTCTCGTACATAGGGCTCCAAGGAGAAAACCAAGTGCCGGTCCTATGACTCTTGTTCCGATTGTTATAGCTGTTGACAAAATTATTGATTAGTTATTATATATCGTGGTACAGATAATCTTAACACTAGATTAACTTGAATTAATCCTACTATGCGGGATAGAACGAAAAGCCGTTTTTTTAGCTTCACCCTTTTTATCCCACAAAGCAGTGTAGATAAGAAGTACATAGTGTAAACCACTCCGTACTCCACTTTCCGCTCATTTCGAGACGTTGCGTGTTGAGTGGCGGAACTCAACGCCGCGCTCTATTAAAATATAATCTGCCGTGTAGGAATCGGCCCCACGACCGATTGCGTTTACGTTTATTATATTAATGTATATCAAACATAGTAATGTATAAATTAAACTAATAAAATAAATACTACACAAACTAATATGCGTTTGACATACATTTTTGCAAAAAGTGACGTTCACAAGGTACACACCAAGCCTTGAAGTAAAATATTAAAACTTAGTATATATATGTTAAAATATAGCAACAAAAACCATAGAGTATTTCATTAAAAGCATTTGTAGACAGGCTAATTATGGAATATTCAGCGGCACAATGTCTCAAACGGTCTTACGAGGAATTGTCTAGGCGTCTTGTTAGCAATAAATAGAATTACCTAGAAACCGTTACACTCTTGGGTAACAAACAATATCATAATTAAGGCCCAATTTATCATTTTTTTTATTATATATTTAGTTTACTTTTTTAAATATTGATGTATTCTACCGGTAATTGGTCATATTCATTACCAACTGCAAAATGGCCCAAGTCGCGTATTCTGATATTAACAGGGTGAATGACTGAATAAGAAGATGTCCCAGTTTTTCTGTTAAATTGAAAGTTATAATAAAATATTACGGCGAGCCGCCAAGGGTGAGTGACCGAGAAACAATCGAGTACTTAGGTCCCAAATGTAATCTTTCGGAGAAATCGACGGTTTCGCTTGCCAAAATCGAATTAAACGCTTACTAGCAAGCGAGCGTATTCGAACACAGATTATAAATTATAAAATACAGCAAGCCCTCAGTAATATTTTTTATCGTCTTGCATCTTCCTTGCTTTTTCAAAATAAATTTAGCGTTACGACACGCGTTAACAAAGAAGACAGAAAGTACCTAGTGTCAAGACACTCCGTACTTCGCTTTCCACCGAATTCGAGACATTGCGTGTAGACTGGTGAAACTGAACGCCGCACTTTGTCTTTACCAGAGCGAAGAAGTGAAAATAATTTAAATATAATCACTCCTTCGAGTGGGAATCGAACCTACCACCGATCGCGTTTACAGTCAGACGTTGCCCCACTGCGCCACGACCGGCCTCTATATATTTTAAAAATATACCGAAAAGCCGAAAATATTTTTGCTTAATATAAAGATTTCCTCAAATAGGCTTCGAATCGATGACCAGCTTATATGCAATCTAACAAGTGTATGATAACGTAAATATATTGTATAAGCCGCTCGGTGAACATTTTGCTGTTCTTTAATGATAATCACTCGTAAATACATGTCACAATATCTGAAATTACATCAACGAAACGATTCAGAGCCGTAATAATCTGAGAATTTAATTAAAGATTAAAATTGTAGCCTTTTTAAGCTTGCCCTTTTTTTCTTATGTCTATAGTAAGACTTGCATGGATGATTTTACCGGTTCAGGTACATTATTAAACGCATTCATGAGCTTCTGCGTCGGGATTGGCGGCTGATTTAATAAGCAAAGCCGAGTTGCTAAATAACCATCTTACTATTATGTACGCACTTTATGCTTATAGAGAATTGTGTTATGACACGGTGTATTTAGGTTCACATCTAAGCAAATCTAGAGAATGGTGTTCAAAAGACAGCGTTAGGTTCCGCGTCAAATTATGCAAAGTGTCTTAAAAAATTGGTAAACACGATTGAAATGAGACGACCTATTACAAACTCCACTTTGCCTGTCATTTTAAAATGGTGCAGAGGTGTGTAAACAAATATAAGGGTCATAACGCTGATTTCACCTTTAACCAAACAAAGATAAAGTAACGTACTGTGAAATCATGAATGTTATAGTAGTGTCGCTCTTAATAATCAAAACAATAACAAACACGTTATAAATAATAAAAAAAAAACCTAAACACACTCATACGTCGTAAATATCTCAAATGAAATCGCACAGAATGTTAAAATGATTCATAAAAAGCATATTAATATTTTAGTTTCACATATTTAACAATTGTTCATACTGACTCACGTGTCACGAGCGTTAACAATTTATAACTTTTTGAAATTCATACAGACAGACATACATACGTACATGGCTATCGGAGTGTAGTTATTGTTTGTCGGTTAGCTTGATGGTAGTTGGTTCAATACCTAATCAGGTTAATACTTATTTATTTATTTACTTTTTGCAGCTTCGCCCTCTTTGCGTTATAATACTCTGCTATCAATGTCCCGGTGAATCAATATCTAAATCTATCAAAATACTAGGTGTTAATTAATTAGCATAATCCAATGCCAGGTATTAATTATATATTTTATTATTATTTCAATATTTTCTTCTGACTAAAGCTTACCGAAGCAGTCCTATAGTAGCGTATACTACGAGTGGATTTATTAAAAGAATAAGTGAAGGCCCCACTTTTTGATATTTAAAAAAAAATATTTTGAAAAGAAAGAGGAAAATGAGAGGAGGGACCACGTGATTATCGGTTACCTTTACTCATGGATATATGTATATCAGAGGAATTATGTAAAAATTTGACTCGACCTTTGAAAGCCCTAAAATGATAGCACATAAGGGAACTCTGACAAGGAAGATTTCACAACTTACAAAAATACCGCATTAAGCAAAAGTTTGTAACTTTTGCCTGTGCCTATTTTTAGAACTATTTTTGTTTTTTAACTAAGCAAAGCGCGTAAATAGATACATACATTCTGAAGCACACTAAAATGGCGTAATAAACTAAGCAGGAAGCGGACAACAGAATGTTCTAACGCTTACCATAAGATAAAGAACGAATTATTTTCATGTATATATGAAAAAACAAGTAAAAATAAAATATATGGTGAAGGACCTTGTCAGTTGAGACAAAATTAGCTTGAATTGTAATTCATGCGAACGGTATATAACTAAGGGTGTCTATTAATTTATACAATAACTACGTTTAACACAACCATATGTTAGACATGCGTGTTTCACGGATCACTACCGCACTAGATATATTTTTGTGGCCTTGTACTGTGTAACGGTTTTTTATTACTATTAGCTATAATTAAGCTGTTTATTAGTTTCCATATAAATATCACGTATATATATATATAGATTACCGGTTTTTACATCTATGTGTTTAAAATAATAAAGGGTAAATTATATTATACATACACAAAAAACGACATAATTAATAGTATGATCTTCTACATTAGTTTGGTAGTCAGACACAACCTAATGTCAAGACACTTCATTGACCGCTTACCGCCCGAATAGCATGTTGAGTGACGACCTCAACGCTACGCTTTGTTTTACTGGAGTGGAGAAATGATAATAGATTTTAAATATAATCATATCTCCCAGTGGGTATCGAGCCCACAACCAATCACGATTACAGCCGGACGTTGTTCCACTGGACTAAGTGGGCATTTTATTTTTCATTACTTGTCATTTTTTTATTTAAAAAAAATAAAGAAATTTATAAGAATTCAGCGAGTTTGAACCCACGACCATGTCTGAAAGTGTTTACTAGTTTTAAAGTGTTATTCCACACTTAGGACTTACTTTTTCAAAAATGTCTGAAAGTGATATATTATAGCGTATTTGAAGACATAGATGACAGAATACAAAGGTATTCTGTCATCTATGTCATCAAATAATATTCTTACAACTTACTATTCCTTACATTTACAAAAATAACACAAAAAGATCAATATTTATTACTCGATTACCATAATTTTAATTTTACTTCTTTCAATATATGAAGTTCCGGTCCCTACTGACCTCGCAGTACTCGTGTGTACTTTAAAATGCTAATTATTTAATTTAATTAATCTTATAAGGTTTAATAATTGAATTAACAATCCATGAAGGTTTGAATTTTATTATAACAAGGGCATAATTTGTTTGTCTGTCAAAAGACCACGTCACCTTTCAGATAAGACAGTGAGGCCTTAAGGTTACGCCAGTAAGCAATTTTCCTGAACTTGGTCTTAAAAATTAAAAAGAAAAAATAATAACATAAATAATTAATTCAGATATAGCTAACGAAAGGTACAGGCCACGTGTTCGTGTATAGAAAGAATTAAAAAAAAATTACGGCAATGAGGAGGACGGAGAGCCTTGACACTATGTAAAAATCTAGGCATAGAGAAAAATAATATGCATTCTTGCACACTTAAGAGTACAGCTTAATTATTTTTTATTTTTTTTTTTTATTTATTATAATTTCTAGGCTCACACTAAGGTATATAACTGTGATTATAAGAATTAATATTAATATTCCCTTTTGCCTACAAACTTTTGTTCGGTAAATGCGTAAATTTAAACAAATATATATATATATATATATTTCAAACATAAGAACATCTAAACTGCTCACTGAACTCGTCAGATGCACGTTAAAACCGCACTAGGCAAATGCAAATGTTTGTGTTGGCTGAATAAATGTTTGTTTCACTCTGGTTAAGAAAAAACGGTACGTTGTGTTCCAAAGGATACAAGTCTGAAAATAGATTTGAGTAAATATTGAGATTTTTCATTAGAAATTAGCAAATAATGATTATATTAATACGTAAAGGTAATTTGCAAACGGAGAAGCATTGTACGAATAATCGTTTATTATGCTATATTAAAATCTTTTTTGTTTTTTAAATTAATGTTACACACAATACTATATATTTGACATGCGCGTTTCTATAAAGTGATATAGACGTTGCTAAGGCAACGCAATGTTTACGCGTCGAAACTGACAAGTATATAAATCAAATCATCATTGCAATTGAATGAGGTATGTTTAAGGTTGTATATCTATTATGGTATTACATATATGGTATTACAAAAAAATTAAAACCAGCTAACATTTTCAATTTTATCAAATTATAAGTTTTGCTTTTATATAGCGTAGCTGTTTATATATTTTATATAGCGTTCTGAAACTGCGAATGTTTGTTAAAAAAATTATTACATTACTAAAACATAATTGTTACTAGATATTTTTTCATTTTTTGGTTATTTTAGCTTTATATATCCATAGTCCATAGTCCATAGTCATTAAGACGCCCTTCGAAGTATTCTGATGCCTTTTACGTGACTTTCTTCCAGTCATAATCATTGATACTGTATTTTCTAAAGTCACCCGAAGTCCCTTTACCTCTTGTACCGATATAATATATCAAATCACGTCCTAAAATAATAATCAAACCCACTACCTACATCTTTGCAGTCAAACGTTATTTCACATTTCGCCATAATGGCCTCAAATAAAAAAAAAATATTTCATATATTTAGCACCTATATGCTAAACGTAAAAACAATAAAAATTTCGCCGGACAACATAATGGCGAGGTCAATGCACTTCAGAGAAATAGTTTTGGGAATGATGACGAATTCTACCTTACTACGCAAAGTATAACTAAATACAAGCAAGTCTAGATACAACTGAACTAACAAACGTGTTTTAATCACTACTTTCATTATATGCTCATCGCAATGCACTAAATAAATAACGTTAAACTAAATTAATTATAATATTATTTTCTATATAAGATATATTTCCCTATATGAGATAAGACAAAATGCAGCATTAAGCTCTGACGCTCAACACGTAATGTCTCGAATTTAGATAGAAAGTAGGCAACGGAGTGTCTTGACACTAGAATGTTTCTAAATATCCTGTTACGCGGCAAAAACCATCAAGCTACAAAAAATATAATTCCTACTAAAATTTATACATATCTCTTAAGAATAACAAAATAGCAAAACATAGTCGAACAAAAGAACTGACTCACGCTTTATCTTACCTATGCATTTTTTGTTCCTTGAACCTTCGATGTGAAGTGACAAGATTTAAATCAATAATAATAACATTAAATCATTTGATTCAAATTTAAAATCAGTTTCACATAAATCGTCATAAACATAAAAAGGCTAGAAAAAATTCACAATACTTGCCATTAAATCTTATCTATCGTAATCTAATCTACAATAAGAAACTGACCTACGCCACACACCGCAAAAATGTAATATGATAACGTTTGCATAAGTGCATTGCAAAGTTTTAAAGTAATGCCAATACACTTGTATAACACCATTGTGGCGCAGTGGAACGGTATCTAGTTAGGACCGATAGTTATATTTTCTATCACCATCCGAGGGAATTATCTTTAAAATATTTTCAATTCTTGCGTTCGAAAGTCCTCGAGCTTAAGACGAAAAGCGAAATATGCGAGATTATGAGGTGTACTTTAAAAAATATATCGTACAGACAGACGGTATCCGTGTAACGGTCGATTTAGTAAGCTATAACTGTTTAAAAACAGTTAATTATCTAATAATGTCACTCTGAATAAGTTTGTGTATGTGTGTGTTTTTTTATTGTATTAATATCTCAAAAACATTGTAGTGTAGATTCTGGGTTTTAATCCCTAGATAGTACTTATTTTAATTTTATGATCATATTTCTAATTGGGTAAGGGAGACGAAAATAACGTACCGCAAAAGTTTTATTCAACAAAAAAGTGTAAAGTAACTTATTCGAAATAAATATTGTTTAAAAAATCGATATGCACCATAAATCTATTATCGATTTAATTTTTAATGCAATTTTTCCATTTTTATTTATATATATTTTGTTTTATAAAATCTTTTATATTTATTATATTCAATAAATCAAGATTTCATACAAATTTTAATAACAAACAAAACTAAAATTGGTTCTAAGATCGAGAGATAAAGTACAATCGACAGTTCTTAGAATTTGTGGTGGGCTTTTTCCGCCTAACCTACTTGCGAAATGATAGTGTTGAAAAATATTCTAATGACTAACAATTCCTACTAGTTTTATAAATGCCAAAGTTTATGAGCATAATATATGTATGTATGAATATTTCTTTGATGCAAAATTACTGAAGATAAAATTCTACAATAATGTAGATTTTTCTTTAGAATAATACATAGGCTAGATTTTATAATAATTTTAAGTAATTTGACCGTAATATAATGATAAATATCAAATACTGAACTACTTTTTATCAACAATTAAGGCGGACGAAGCCACAGGTGGAATATAGTTTCATGTTATATAAATTTCCTATGAGATTAAATATTATATAAGAAATTTTGTGGTTCGAACAGATGTTATGGCACTTGCCATACAACGTCCTTTTCTATTTTCCGTAATTTCAACTTGAAAATGTAAAGTAGAGCTTTCTCCATATACGTATAATTTTCAGGAAATGTCTACAGGGATCTGACATAAGTTTCTGGTTTCGCCCTCCATGAGTCACATAATGAGTAACCAAACATAAGATATGTCGATAAAAACATTATAATGAAAAAAATATTATAATGGTAATTAAAGTTTACGGTTACAAAAGTCAGACGACTAAAGATGACACTAAAACTAAGTTTATTGCTGAATAAAAATTCATTCATAAAAATGTTTGCCATTTTGACATATATGGTTTTATTTATCTAGAAATGTATCTAAAACTTTTATTGTTATTAATTCTGTGGATCAATAAAAGGAGAAAATATACCTATAAGCTATAATTATATATGTATAATCTATCATATATAACTATATTTTGTAATGGCTTAAATCTATAATTTGTCGAAAAAAAAATAAAAAAATTGTTTGTATCATTAAAAAACCGCTTTTTACTAAATGCATTTTTATGTACACACTGTAAATATACCAAAATAACATTGTTTACAATTCTTTTGTCTATTTGTTACGTACAACCACTGAAACAGCTGGGTCGATTTTGATGGGACTTTCACAGGCAGTCAGCTGATGTAATAACTTAGTCTATATGTTATATAAAAATAAAAATCCAGAGATATTATATTCCACGCAAACTGAGTCGCGGGCAAAATTCTTACATTTATAGTTCATAAATAAGTTTGAGTTATTAAATTGACTGGAGAGATATTAACAAGTGGTCGTAAGAAGCTTCTCGATGTTAAAATACTAATAAAACGGACAACATGCGTTGGAATGGTCGCATCCCGTCCTCCCGGCCTACTGACACGAATACGCGTTCCCTTAGGGATGTCACAATATCGAATCAATTATTATCATTCATAACTGATAATTGATTAATATCTACAGTTTAATATAATAAAAATAAATAAATAAATAATTAAAATAACTAAAAATTACAGTACATATCCATAATAATGTTATAAATGCAAAAGTCTGTTTGTTACTTTCCACTTTGGATGAAATTTGAGATAAAAATACTTAAGGACCTGGGGTCAAACATAGGTATTTTTTTCAAAAATCAGCCCCTAAAAGATTAAAATAGGGGATGAAAGTTTGTTTGCCTGGTGATATGGGTTGGGTTTCACGCGGACAAAGTCGCGGGCACAAAGCTAGTTAATATATGTTGATGCGCAATCGTGGTGAACTTGTGAAGTGTCTGATTATAAGGAAGATGGTTTAGGTGCAATCTCAAACTGACATATTTAAGCCTTTTTAAAATCATATTCACATGTTTAGAAAATAGATTGGAAGGTATAAGGTTGGGCGGTTTCCTAGAAGCGCAGATTTAATCCTTTTTAAACGTTCCTAAATATTTATATTAAAAAAAATAAAGTATATATAGATTTCTATTGCTCAATACATAATGCCCCCAAAATGGCTTTAATTAAAAAATAATGTGTTCTATGCCCACCCCTCATTGTATGATATCCTTTAATTATGTATACCCTGAGAATTAAGTATTTGATAGTTATCTCCCACATATTGTAACAATACAGGGTTCAATATGGAAGAATAGGGCTATAATAAAAATTCAACTAAATTAGATCGTAACTATGTCTGTTGGATTTTTGTACATGCGGGAGGGAATAAATCAAAAGCTAACATCTAAAGGAATAAAATATGTTCATATTATGTTCGAAATTTAATAAAACCTATACAGATATTTTTATAAACCTCTGTTTAATAATATATGTGAATGAAATACGTATTTCATTTCATTTTTTTATTTTAAAAAGTTATAATAATTACATACAAATAAACTTTAAAAAATATGTTTAAAAGTGATATTAAAGTCAAAATTATCATTATGTTTATTTTAGTATGAGGAATTTTTAATTTTTTTTTTAACTTTGAAATTCCCCAAACTGACACAAGGGATTCCGTTTGGTGTTCAAAAGAGATACTATAGTCAAAAGTTTACTATGTAAGCAATAAAAACAAAACTTATTACTAGATAACATGGTATCGATAACAACTTAAGAAATGATGGAATGATGATACGATGGGTATATGTAGATATTTCATATGAAAATTACTTGAACATTAAAAAATATTACATATTGATGATTTTAAACAAAATTAAGCCTTAAACATCAAATATAGGATGAGAGGCCACGCGGATGAGAGACTTTGTGACCTCTCTAATTTCGACCAGAAATCTCACATTATTTATCTACATAAGAAAGTCCTTAAAGACATACATTACTTCCAGCATGCACGTATTCCTATAAAGATGAAATAAAAAATCATTTTAATTTACAAATTCACGTTTTTAAAATTAATTTCACTTTCTTTCACCTTCTAGCTGACAACAGTCAAGCTAAAAACGCCACACTTAAAAAAAACTAACTTATTTAATTTAATCATCAGCTTTAAAACAAACAGAAGCTTGGTATTAAAAGCTCATTAGGAGTTAGTCAAAGCTATCTAAATAAAGATAAAACGAGGAACATATAAGTTTTTTACATAAAAATATATTTAGACACCCCTACAGTACAGAAATAGTGCACGCATGCACACAACGCATCCGACACATTTCGTAAACTCAGACGCACGCGCCGCTGTAACTTAATCTGTCTAGAATCATAAACACTTAGTTACAAAATCTTTTGTTTTACGTTTCCACACTAATAATGAGTGGTAAATATTTTATACTAGCTGCTTACATTATAATATGAATCGATGGTCTTCATATACAGTAATGTTATTTTATTTTACTACTATATATAATAAGAAAACGAAATCGAAAACATACGTATGCATATTTTGGAAATTTAGAAATTGATTTCTTTAAAAGAGACACACAACATTAATTATTGTTCATTATTTATCTTTCTTTTAGATTATTAATTATTAAAAAACTTATAAAAAATCATCTTTGAAAAAACGTATAAAAATATTGAACGCAGCGGGATTCGAACCTGCGCCTCTTGGATACCGTCCAAGCGTATACGTTTTTTCAAAGATGTTTTCTAATCCTAAGTGTGGAATAACACTTTAAAAATAGTAAATATTAAAATAAAATAGCAATCTCTCTTGTTAAACGATTATTTCTTAATAATCTTTAAGTAGTAGAAATTTGTAAAAATCTCTCTACAGAAATGCTAACAACATAAATAAGTTGTAACAAAACGTATAAGAATTTCGACGCAGCTGGTAGTAGAACGCATGGCTTAGCGGTCAGAGCGCTTGGACGGTATCCAAGAGGCGCGGGTTCGAATTCCGCTGCGTTCAAAATTTTTATACGTTTTTTCAAAGATGTTTTCTAATCCTAAGTGTGGAATAACACTTTAAAAATAGTAAATATTAAAATAAAATAGCAATCTCTCTTGTTAAACGATTATTTCTTAATAATCTTTAAGTAGTAGAAATTTGTAAAAATCTCTCTACAGAAATGCTAACAACATAAAGAAGTTGTAACAAAACGTATAAGAATTTCGACGCAGCTGGTAGTAGAACGCATGGCTTAGCGGTCAGAGCGCTTGGACGGTATCCAAGAGGCGCGGGTTCGAATCCCGCTGCGTTCAAAATTTTTATACGTTTTTTCAAAGATGTTTTCTAATCCTAAGTGTGGAATAACACTTTAAAAATAGTAAATATTATAAAAAATCCTTTACAATAGTAAAATAGTTTCAATAATTTCAAATTAAAATGTATAATTTTATATTGTTGTTTTTATGTTACTAATAAGAAAGTGACAGACAACGCAAAATCGAAACACACTGGTCTAAGAATGCAGCCTAAACTAGCATTTAAGCTATGAGCCTTTCTTGAGGAGTTTACAGGAACATTGAGGCATGATTTCAAAATTCTTACGGGAACAAAAATTATAAGTTTTATCGTTACAGTTGAAACTAGTAAATAAGCGGAAATAGTGTAGTAATTATCGGCAACAGCAGGTGTCTGACAAAGGTCGTTTTATATAAATAAAGTTGGGATCGTCTTTACGTTCCGCTAGCTTAACTTAAACTGAGATGTACAATGGATTTTTTTTTATTTTAGACTTTATCAAAAATAGTCTCGTTTTTATATAGAAGTCACCATTCCAGCAATATATCACCAAAAAATTGTCAAAGACTTAATACTGATAATATCGGTTCCTAAAGAGGACTCTTTACTTGTCTTAAAAGCTTCTGATTTGCTTTTACTTCTTTTCTTACAATATGTATGGAAATATATTTTTTACGGTAAACAATTAGAAATAGAATAAAATCAGAAGAAATCATGGACGCCATAAATCCGTGATTTAACAAAGAAAATTACAACACTATTTAATGACACTTTAAGTAAATATTATTGAAGAATGTTTTTTACAATCACCCACAAATCTTCAAATATTTAGTATAGTAATTTTAAGAACTCATTAAGATACCAATATCGCGCGAACGAAAAACGGGACGCTTTGTTTGTTATCATTACAATATAATACTTGTATTTTCCTCCCAACTTCGTAAATTCCTTGCATCAACTATGAGTATGTTATATGTGTTTTTACCTAAACAAACACTCGGAGCAAGGATTAGATTTAATTATTTTTATTTCTCTGCTCTGATAAGACAAAGGGCGGCGTTGAGTTCCGCTACATGCAATAGGATACTCAAAGTTAACATTAATTCCTAAAAAGAATATCGAATATCGAAAAAATAATTAATAAATTATATATCTAATTTATTGAATAATGATAAACTTAAAGACGCCTTCGAGTTTCTACAGAGCCCAATGCCGTTATACACGCTACGTATGATTTTTACACTCGAGTAGTATTCGAATCCACAACTAAAACGTTTATCTGGAACATCCTAAACGTTTATCTGGCACATCCTAAGTGCGTTACGATGACGTCACACACGTATTATGAAATAGAGTACAAGGCCAAAACGCACTTTAGTCGTAAAATTATGGTTTCAGTACCATCAGATTGACTATCTCTAGCAATTATCAAATGCAATTGACACACAGTAGCTAGATTCGAGTAGATTAAACTACATATAAATTTATTATAATAATATATATGGTAATGTCACGCAATGTCTCGAGTTTGGATGGAAAGTGGAAGGTGGAGGACCTTGAAACTAAGTTCTCTCTGCCTTTTATTCGGTAAAAAGTGAGAAGCTGCTTATTTGATGTAATGTATAGCTTAATATATAGTTAATAATTAGTTAATACATAGTATATGTTATAATATATACTGATTCCATGGTGACTTAGTCGAACAATCTCATCATACTGTACATGCGATTATTGCGGCTTCAAATCTCAGTAATAGAAATGATTATTTATCCTATTTCACTCGTTTGTTAAAATACAACGGGACGTTAAAGCAAACAATGTCAATGTAATGGGTATAGTAGAAGATTGACTGACTAACATTAAGTTTTCTTTAAATAAAAATAAATTATATAAGATTATATTTATTTAATTAATTCAATATCTACTCCAACACAATTCATTTTTTTGGCTTTTAATTAGGTTCATTTTACTAATTTTAAATTACGAACGTTGATAACCTATAAGTTATCTTAAATATCATTAATATAAACAGACTGTCTTATATTAGGGTGCATATAGTTTAAGATCCATGACGTTGTGTGCCATTGGATTCCTATGACCAACTTATGAAGATCTCATTATTGTATGTATATGTATATAATTCTTCATCACCCATTGATAATGAAAGAATAATTAATAACATTCATAAGATCTGTGGCTTTTCGATTTTTATATATTTTAAATAAAATCTCTTTTAAAAGACTTTTTTTTTCTAATTTTTCGAGCTCCACAGACACGGGTGGCCCGTGTCTATCATCGTTCTTTTTTTTTAATAGTTAGTAGTTGCGCATATTATTATGTTTATACCAAAATATCTATTTTTTTTAATTATTCACTTTAAGTGATTAGCATAAACAATTTTTCATTAATTAAATATATTTTAAATATTGCGTTATATATTTTTTAAAATTAACATTAAAATGTATTGTTTTGTCATCCTAAAATAAGTTAAATACTTCAACAGTTTTTTATATTATTTCTTAAAATAATAAAAACTGAAATAATTTGTAACATTCGTACAATAAACTAATTTAAATATTCTTATGAATATGATACACATAAATATTTCAAATAAAGTACATATATATATTAGATACAGAAAATATATTGCGGATATCATTAAACATTAGATCATAAAAACTGAGGTCAATGCCCCGCAAAGTAGAGTTGCCATATTAAATAGAAAAAAAGTATAAGACTTGATAGAGCTTGTATATTATGCATTTATTCTGCAACAAACTATAAATCATATGAAATCCAAGTTTTTTTCCGTAATTAATTCATTGAATAACCCTACCTATATACATTGCGATTTGTTGATACACAGTGGTATGAGGGCGCGATAAATAACTAACCAGGCCATGTTATAAGGTCAAATTTGTCATTATTGATTGTAAATAATAATTTAGCGCGAAAATATTTAACAATGAACAATAGGCGTTTTGGGGTAATTGTACGTGGAAAATTAATTTGTAATATAAATTAGTTCTTGTGTCGGTATAGGATGTAATAATATTATGATACTTCTTTAATACGTGTGTGACTAAATACGGTGCTTATGGATATAATTCCTACACTAGGAAATATTTAACAATGATTATATATTTTTTTAGCTTCATATTTTCATCCCGTATGGCAGGGTAGACAGAAGTTACCTAGTGTCAAGACACTCCGTACTACGCTTTCCACTGAATTTGAGACTGAATTTTGAGATGGAACTCAATGCAATACTCAAGTGAAAATAATTTAATAATAATCACTCCTCCTAGTGAGAATTGAAACCACAATCGATCGCGTTAACAGTCAGATGCTGCGCCATGGCCTCTCTCGCATCTTTATTTTATAATTCTTAAATAAAATTAACCTAAGACCTTATGTCAACTTTCTAGCAGTAAAGATCCCGTCAAAAACACAAAACCCCTAAAGCCGTTCTAAACATTAGCCTGCACAGACGAACCAACGGACACACAAAAAATGTATAAAAAAATTTTAAAAAGTAAAAAGCAGTTATTTTAAAATCACAAACCGACATTCCAATTTTATTTATTTGTATACATGTAAAGATATTTCTTTCCTCCAGTTCATGCCTCGTATCTATGAAACATACAATTTTCAGTATAAAAAATATATGACGGAGAGAGATCTCCCACTAAATTAACTTTATACGATTATAAAATAAAAATAAAATTAAACAATTATCTCATACTATGTTCAAGCAATTCCAATAAATAAACATACTTTTTTACTCTTGCCTTATAAAATTACTAAACAGAAGGGGGATTAGAACTTCACGTGCATTCAAATAAAAAAACGACCGTGTCTCTACATAAAACGTCTACTCGATGAATTATTACATTGCGTGTTGCTGCAATTCTTAAAATTATGTTTTGCTTGTCCTTTTTTTTTAATAAGTTTAATTAGTTTAGAACGTAAGGATGATGTGTTAAGACAAAACGCGGCGTTGAGTTCGCCACTTAACACATAATGTCAAAATTTTGGGTGGAAAACAGTTAACAGAGTGTCTTGACAGTCTGTTTTCTCTGACTACCCTGTTATGTGAGATGAAGCGTGAAACTGCTTTTACGAATAAAGTACGGCTTACAAAATTTGTGGCAAGATCTGCATCTATGTCCAAGCCATAAAGGTTTTATTAGAAGAGTTGCTATAGAATTAAATATTTCGTTATTTTAAGTTGCTTACTGCTTTCAAATCTAAATTTATAATTTAAAATAATGCATTGTTGTGTAACGGTTGATATTATTGATATTATTCACGCTTCAACGATATTGAGCATTAAGTGAAGAACTTAACGCCGCATAGAACGGAGAAATGAATATTTACTCCGAGTGGAAATCGAATAGATCACAATCGCGTTTACAGTCAAGTCCCACTGCGCCACTATGGCCTCATGGTATAATTAAAGATATCTATTTTATCTATCTATCTACGAAAAACTAAATACCTAAGTACTAAGATTTTCCATATAAACCCACATACATACTACATAGTAATACTTTTTGACAACTGGACCGATATCCGGAAAATAATTCCATTACCGTCGTCTCTACATGAAACAAGTTTGACCAGTCTGGATGAATTTTTACGTCGCAAGTGCGTTTTTCCGCTTGTTATAACATCGATATATTAAATTTATGAGAAAATCTTATTACACTACTTTGAGCTTGAGAAATAGCAAATTAGCCAACATTTATATGGGGTATGTATATTAATTTAAATATATAGTTTATTATCATACATACATAAAATTTATTACTTTTAATATTTTTGCATTAACAAAATGTTTATTCGCCTAGATCTAGGCGGAAACCAAACTCACTATATCAATCTATCTAGTAGTCATAGTTAATAAAATGAACAGACTGATATCAAACTACGTTTTACACTAAAAAAATTCAGCTGTTAGGAATTACAATTTTAGTAAAATAGAAAAGAAATAGAAATAATGAGATACATATATATGTTCAGGTTCTTGAAATGATAGATATATGTCTTTTGGCTTCATGCTTTTGTCCCGCATAACAAAGTAGAGGTTCCTAGTGTCAATTTCAGGCAATTGCGTGTTGAGTGACGAAACTCAACGCCGCGTTTTGTATTTCCAAAGCGACTAAATGAAAATAGTTTAAATTGAATCTCCAACCGATCGTGTTTATATTAAGACCTTGTGACCACTGCGCCACGATCGGCTTTGACACATATGTAAATGTAAGTACATTTATAGTTAAAAATAACTATTACTTTTGCTAACATGAAATTATTGTAAAGTGAGCTGCTGACAAAAATAGGAGTAGTTATATTCATTATTGTATTTAATTATTTAAAAATTCTTCTACATAAAATTAGTTTGAAGCGTCTATTAATAAAGAATTACTTGAAAACAACACTAATAAATGTCTCAGAAACAATATTTTAAAAAATGTAATTTACTTAAAACCAAAAGAATCACTTCCTGTCTAATCATCTCACGCTATTTTAAACCAGTTTTAATGACAAATAGTTTACTAATAAAAAAGGTAAATATATTTGTCCATAATTACATAAATTCCTAAGCAAATTGAATATCAGAATATTCATAACAGATATTGATCTAAAAAGGTTTATCATTTCAATCATATAATAAGAGCCGAGACGCGACGGGTAAATCGATAATATCACAGTATTCAGGATATTACTAAAGTAAAAGTAATGAGCTTATTCCTGTGACGACAATTGCCTCTATTAGGGCGGCTTGTACGATAAGCATATTTTCTGTATAAGTACTTTCAACACAGCATCAAAGATTAAAGATTACGATATAGACAGATATTGTAATATTCTTTTTCAAAACGTTTCATACGTCCATTGAAATATTGTAGACTTAATTTTTCGTTTAATGTTTGTAAAACAAATTACAAGACTCACCCATGTACAATGGCGATTGTCTGCTGCCCACGTTGTCGTCGACATACGGTATGCCGAGCGTAGCTATACCGGTCTGGCCCACGCCAACGACTAAGAGGCAGATAAACAGCCACGGTATCACCACAGCGGTGATGGAGGACCTCGCGGCCGTGCTCTTAGCGTGAGCGTCGTCACACGCGATCATAGATGAGTTGCCGTCAGCAGAACAGACTGGCGCTGCGCCGGCTCTGTGCGCGTCCAAATGTACATCCATCAACCGCGTCCCATACAATATGTGAGGCACCACACAGCCGATGACTCCCACCGCGAGGACGAGCATCATGCAAGCTATCCACCTCGGTCGGTGGCCGCGACCAGCTAAATATGTCAAAAATAGGGCCGTACAGATTTGTCCGATCTCAGTCGCCGCCATCAGAGTGCCCGTCGTCTTTGATTCTACTTTAAATAGTTTTTCCACAGTCGTCGTCACACTCACAAAGTAAGTGAGGAACATTCCTTGTAAAACCCATCCCGATAAAAATACCAGCATGAAAACTCGTGTGGAATGAAACACTGTTCGTGATCCTGATATTTCTGGTGCAGGTATTTTACAGTCAAGCGAGCCATTGTTATTTCCTGTAGCTAATCTTTCCTGTTCCTCTGGCGTGGCTTCGACTCCTTTCATATCGCCGTCCTGGGACGCCGGGCCAGTGGGACCCGCCTCCCCGCCCGCAGTGACAGATGCGACACCGGGTGCCCTGTGGCAATAAAAAAAACGTCTTAAAAACTATACCCTTATAGATACTAACCAACGACTGCATCGTTTTAACTCACGTCATATTTTTTCAAGTATATCTTATTTCTAGCACTATGCACTAACGCGGCGTAGCGCTTGGAAAAAACAAACAAACTTAAAGCTGATTTAATGTTAAAAGAATACAAAAAAGACACTCCGGCGATAGAAGTATGCGTGCATAGTCCTATGGAGATACCAATGTAAAGTTTAAAGGTAGTTAAGGTTGCGTGCGCGCACCCAGTCCGGCACAGAGAGACTGCAGCGTGCAATTATACGCGACGCAGTGCAACACTCTGCACCCGCTACACCCGCCCCTCAGCTTGTTCCCAAAATTGTATTGGTCGCCTATCCGATTTTTTGTACAGCTATACACAACGAAAGCTGCCCGCACGCCGCCCTCCTCACGTTATTACTACTGCTGCCGGAACGTGTTTAAGTATAGAGGATATTAAGGTTCATCGATGTATATATTTAACTTACGATGAATGGTGATAAAAATTACGGTTTTACAAACAACTAGTATCGCATAATTTATTTATTAGACAAAAATAATGACGAACGTTTGAATATTAGTGAAGTTATCGAATAAAAGTATATTGTTATACTCTGATACATATAAGGCGAATGCGCACAAGTTTGCAATATAACAAGATTGGAATATTAATGAGAATTTGTACTGCTAGCTGCACTGGAAGAACTCACCAATGAGGGCGATGACCCCTAGTAACACTGACTGACAGACGTATGTACATCAGTCACTCGACACATTTCCAAAAACCCAACTATTTTTCGATAATGCTAATTGACTATAATTAAAGTAAAGTGAATACTTATATTGCGAACAGATGGGTATTTTTCACGTCAGTTGATATATCAGCACAGCACTGGCAACTGCATTCCGAGATAAGAAAATAACTCGTACAATGTTCAGACTATAATCAAATCCCTATCGTAATGTCGATAACGGAGTATATAGACCGACCACTAGCTATTTGGGTCACTGGCCTAACAACCTTTAAGAGAACGCCCTATTTATCATAAGCGATAGTAATAGTAGCTACCTACCTATATACAAAAAAAACTGTTCCAACCGTACTTGCGTTCTAAGAAGCACGTCAATTTTTTTAAAAGGAAAATCTTGATCATCTGCCAAATTTAAATTTTATATTTATTCAGTCATAAAAATGTGGTAGAACACTTGGAAAGTAAAATGATGAATGGTGTCTCGAATTTGCATAATATCTTGTTTTAATTAACTTTCTCCTTCAGGTTACGAATTCCCTACAGTGAAACTATTTTGTTTGTAGACGTAATTGAGTGTTGTATGCGTAATGAATAAAATATAACGGAGCTTTGAGCTTTCAACGTAAGCATAATGGTAATTGTATATCAGACGACAATAAAAAGAAAACCGGTGTCCGGGGTAATCAATTTGATCGCGAGTCGAAGCGAAGCCGTGTTGAGAACGGCGCGGGCGCAGCGCGACGAGACACTCTTTAATTGGTCAGGCAGTAACTGCATTCAGTACTGGTAACTACAATACGATCACCGCCTATTATAATATATTTAATTCGTCCATTACGATTGAGAGGCAATGAATCACATGTCGTTAACAACGCCGAGTCTATTGGCGTGATTGAATAAACTACCTTTCAACAAAACACCTATAAAAAAACGATTAATATAAATAAAATGGGCAAATTTAAAGGCAAAATTAAATAACAATTTATTCACGAGGCATGACACGAGGTATTGCTTACGTCTAGATTGCCTTAAATTACAATATGATGTTCCAAAAGGAAAAGAGATCGAACCATCAAGAATATCTTCAACGTCAACCCACATCAAATACATCTTTAGTGCATTTAAATGGAAAACATAAAGATACAGTTTGGAGGCATACAAGCCTCATCGTATTCGGGACAAACGTATGAACATGTGCTTTTAAATTCACATCGGACGCCGCGGGCGTCATAATACTTTTTAAAGTCAGGACAAATGGATAATAAATCAATCCGCAACTCGCTGTGACCTAAACAGTGCTTAAAATAAAAGTAACGGTTTGTATTAGATTTAATATAAACAGAATGCTTCTTCTGTATCCACACATATAACAATAAATTTGATTTTTTTTTCTGCCAAGACACTTCGTACTTCTCTTTCCATCGAATTCGAGATATTGCGAGTTGAGTGGCAGAACTTAACGCCGCACTTTGTCTTAGCAGAGTAAGTGCGAGTAATTTTAAATATAATCCCTCCGTCGAGTGGAAAATCGAATCCACAAACGATCGCATTTACAGTCAGACGCTACCCCACTGCGCCACGACCGGCCACCTAAATTAGTATGTTTGTTAAATTTTGACGTACAGTTTAATATGATATTGCTTCACAAGGAAAATATCATAAACTTTAGACTATAACTAATAATTAAGTTTTTAGAATATACAATGTCGTACCTAAAACCAAATTAAATTCTAAAAAGTAGCGTGTTTCAAGCTAACATAAAAAATGACTAAAACCTTTTTAATGAGTCTGTCTTTATTTAACCATAAAGACGGAAAACAAAACAAGATGAATATTTTTTAATTAAGTTCTAAGAAATAATCTAACTTGTGTGATGTTGTTATGGCCAAGAGTAAATTATGAAATTTTTTGACTGAATCTCACATATGGGAAACCTATTTGAATTATGTTTATATATATTTTTTAAATCTTCGAACAACCGATATGAATTTTTAAATGATAGATGATGAGGGATGGCGTCTAACGGTAAACGCGATGGGTTGTGGGTTCAATCCCCACTCGCGGAAATTATTTTCCGCAGCGATAAGAAAAGTGCGGCGTTGAGTTGATCAACCTATATGCAATATCTCAATCTCGAACGGAAAGTGGACAACGGCGTCTCTTGACACGAAGTTCTTTATGACTACTCTGCTATGCGGCAAAAATTGTAAAGATGCCGAAAAACTACTATTATATATCGATATTATTATACCAGAGTTCAACTTACTTACAACTCCGTGAGAGGACTGAGCGGTCAAGGTAAGCGAGCAAAATTATGATGGCACTGTGGCCTTTGAATATATCTGTTTGAACCTGCGGTCTAGTTAGCAAGTCTATCAATGAATGACTATATACATATATAAAGATAAGAAACTAAAAAGAACGCTAATAAATAACACTTTTCAAACGTTTTAATCTTTGCTTATTATAGCGGTATCTATTCAACTTTAACGCGCTTTAATTGGCTTCTCTTGTACATTTTTTATATTATATTTATCTATCTAAAAATATCTTATTTTTGACCTACTTCTTACTGTCCATTTTGATTGCGTCCGAATATTTTCGTAGCAATTATTTAAGGCTTTCTGTTTTTAATTTCTTTTTTTAAATAATTTGTTATTAATTTTAACGTTGTCTTTACAGTAGTTACTAGATACGGGAAAGGATTTTTATAATTCATCAATAATCAATTCAATAAGAAGTCTAAAAATATTGATAAGCTGTCAAGTCAATTGTCCGACCTTTCTTTCACAGAAATTGAACTCGGCAAACAAGGCCGGTTGTGGTGCAGTGTGACAGCGTCTGACTGTAAACGCGATCGATTGTGGGTTCGATCCTCACTCGGAGGAGTGATTATATTTAAATTACTTTCATTTCCTCACTCTGGTAAAAAGACAAAGAGCGGCGTTTAGTTCCACCACACTACACGCAATGTCTCGAATTCGATAGAAAGCGAAGTACGATTGACTTGACACTAAGTACTTTCTGTCTACCCAGCTTAACAACAAGTAACTCGAAATTATCTTTTTTTTCTTAATTTAAAAACGTACTTTAACAATACTGACATAAATTATTTAAAGGAATTCCTTTTAGATAACGTTATGGTTTTTATAATAATGGCTCCTTATCCTAGCTAGCTAATAGCTTGCCTGTAGATTTGTTACCGAATATTTGTTACTGATACCGTGTAAGTGGGGTAATTAGTATTCATATTATTTAAAATACTTAGTTTAGTTTGGTTTAAAAATAATGTTTTTACGCATCTCATATTATTATTCTTATATATGTGAAAAGCAAAAAACTAAAATAATAATTAGCCAATCTGCTATCCGTTTATCGAAACAGAAATATTGAAGACATTTCTGTTTTTCAGATATCAGCGCTTTGTTTGTAAGATCTGATTAAGATTAACTTAAGATACCATGATTAATTTAATATTACCAAAATTTTACTTATAAATTTAAAATGTAAAAATAAATTAAATTTTTTCTAGATATACATAACCGTTCTTATAGCGGGAGAGAGGAAAAAGACACTATCACATTATAATTGCCGCATTAAATCCGCTAAAGTTTGCTGATAACAATATATCATTATGCCGGCCCTTGCATTAATGATCATGCAAGCAATAAAGTTCAATTGCATTCCGAAACAATAAAAACTAATAAAGGCTCCGGGAGCTACTTTGCTTTTTACGATCATTGGCCGCGGATGTGACATGGTTTCGAAATTCGCTTATTTTTCTCTTACATATTCTATATACAGTAATCGCGTAAACTTTTTTTATTAAATAATTTATATTGAATTTTAATAAAATAATAAGAAGTATTATCAAAATATATCTTAATAAGATCTTTGATTTTTACAGTCCACCTGTGACTATAGACTACAGTCAACCCTATTCAAAAACTAGAGTTTTTAAATATACGCAATTATTATTAACTAAAGCGATTTCAGTAGTGTCACACTATATAAAATAAAGATTGTACGTAACATAAAAGTCCTAAATATCCTTTTCAGTTTTCATTTACTGAACTGTATCGTAAAAAACTGTTATAAAACGTAGTTTTAAATTTTAAACTTCACAGAAACGAAGTTGCGGTTCAATATTTATAATTAAAAACAACAATAAATATTAAGAATAAAAAAACCAACGTGAAAGTACACGTGTTGAACAGATATTAACTGCAGATCATTATTTATTGCTTTTTTTTAATTTTAACAATTTTTTCACTTTAGCTTCACTCTTTTATCCCGCGTAGCAGAAAGTACCTAGTGTCGTCTTGACACTCAGTACTCACTCAGTACTTTGTCTTCCACCGAATTCGAGATATTGCGGTTTGAGTGGTGGAATTCAATGCCGCACTTTGTCTTTTACCAGAGCGAGGAAATGAAAATAACTTGGATATAATCACTCGGGTGAGGGTCGAACCCACAACCGATCGCGTTTACAGTCACACGCTGTCCTACTGCGCCATGACGGGCCACTGTACTGGTAAATATACAGCCTAGTGTTAAAACAAATAGTTCGAACAATAATAATTACATAAACCTCCTTCGTGAGTTCTCCATACAAAGTAACATTGGCGAAATAATTTGAGCCCAGTTGACACGCTCTAAACGTTATAACTGAAGAACTAATAAAATAATTTTCATTTATTATTTAAGTAATTTACGAGTAAACAACCAATATGCCATAAAAAGCTGATAAGATAAGAGACTATTATAATTTTTAAGTAGTAATCATTGAAAAATATAAAAAATCCAAAATATACAAAAAATAAACGTCCGTAGTGACTCAAATAATTCATAAAAAGAAGTGTCAAGTCACTCCATTCTCCACTTTCAGACCATTTTAAAATTTTAGTTTTAAATTAACAGAATGTAACATAAAAGCAGATACATTCCTTATTTTACTATATTGAGACAATAATTTAGAAAAACAGCTTCACGCTTTATAATGCGTATCAGGATAATCAGAGATAAGATACTGTGAAAACACTCTATTGACTTTTTCGTTTAGAAATCCATATCGCGTACTGAGTGGCGAACTCAACGCCGCGCTTTGTATAATTTTAAAAATTATCTCTTCCGAGTGAAAATCGAACCCACAACCAATCGCGTTTACATGACGATGTCTCACTGTGCCACGTTTGCTTAATAATTCTCTGTAATAATTTAAATACATACTAAGTAATAGAAATCGAACCCAACATCCAACGTGTGTTGTACAATGCACAATAAACGCCGGTAGGACGCCATTATTTTTTATTACGTCTAATTTTTCGCACTGGCAATTGCAAATCATGATGATGGCAACCTTGGCAATCATTTTTTACGACACACTATGTTATCTACAATTGGGACATGGTTGAAATTTAAACTAGGCCGCCGATCTATATCTCGTCGATTATAAATTCTCGGTCAGTAGTGTACACTTTAGAATTATATCAATATATTTAACACAAGCAATTATTGATTTATTAGGGTTGCGGACGGATTTAGTTATAAATAATCGTTTTTTTTTTATGAATTGCGTTCGAACTATTTCGTAAAAAAATGTTTATAAACACATGTTATTTTTGAAAAAAGTCACAAATCAAATATTCTCTCTGGATACATCGCAAGGGAAAACGCGGGGCCCCAAATAACTACTATATAAAGCGTTATTATTGTGTATGTATATTGTGTACTAATTCAGGTTTTCTATCTTAAACACCTGAAAGAAAACCTAATGTCAGAACACTTCGTTCTTTACTTCATTAAATATATGTTTATTTCAACTAATAATTCCACTAAATATTAAAGAATCACTTGTTAATAATAACTACTTATAGCAATCTTTAAAAACGACCGTATCTTAGGTGAATGTGCTCTAAATATAAACTATAACAACTACGAGTAAAAAACAATAGTACTTATATAAATCTTGGGTTGTGTTCACACTTTACAATAGATATCATTTATTAATTAGCCAATAATTTCAAAACCGTATTGTGAATACATAATAGAAGCTGCAATAATTTAGAATTATAAATTATTGCAATATATGACTTTCATTTTTTTAAGTATTTTAAAAATATACTTATTAACAAAACATTAAACTTATAAGACAACGCGCGGCGTTGAGTTCGCCACTTAACAAGCAATGTCACGCTTTCAGGCAGGCAGTCGACGCACTCCGTCGACACTAGTCTTGACACTAGTCTCTATCCTACTAAGCAAGTTTGATATATAGAAATGTATAATATAAATAAAAATAAAATGATAATATAATTTCGTCTATTTATTCTCAATTCGCGTAAACAGAAAGTATATATATTTATAAGACCATCTAAATCTTTATATAAAGAAAAACACTATATTACACTACGATTTAAACCAACTACTATCATGCATTCATATCAACGTATGTAGTAGAAATATACCATAATAACATCCAATTAAAATAACCACCTGGTTGGTGACCACTAGATCTTTTAGTACGATACATTAGTATTTATAATACAAACATTTACTTACAATATTTCTCTATACTTATTCGACATTTTATAATTGAGACCGGTCGTGGCGCAGTGGGACAGCGTTTGACTGTAACGCAATCGGTTTTGGGTACGGTTACCGCTCAAAGGAATGGTTTTATTTTTATTATTTTTATTTTCTCGCTCTAGCACGACTAAACGCGGCGTTGAGTTCCGCCACTCGACGCGCAATGTTTCAAATACAGCGTGTCCTGCTATGCCGGTTAAAAACGTGTAACTAAAAACAATGAATAATATATTCATCACATGTAATATATAACACTAAATAGATAATATGCAATAAAAATGTTATACAAGCTTTGGTCCCAAATAAATACATATAAATTCCAAGAAACTTTGGCGGTATTTTGGCAGTTCACAAAATAACAGATAAAAAATACACACAGATATTAAAAAATAAATGATTACTAATTCTCTTTGCATTTAAAATATTATGTCCTGGAAAAAAGAGAGTGAATTCGGCATTCAATGAAATGCATTGCGCAATTATATAAATCATAAACATTTAATTAACTCACGTGATGTTTTAATTAGGAGAATATTAACATTTTAAATTCGCATTTAGTACCTCTGAGATGTCTAGGAACGAGTTCCTATAATAAACGGAGTACAACTTGTCAAACGATCTGCCAACTTTCTATTGATAATCTTAATATATTTTTATTTGGCGACATTATTTGATATATTAGTAAAAAAACTAGACCCAATCTAAGATTATAGTCGTGAAGTAAGCAAATTACAATTCATAATGAATTGCAAGTAAAAAATAATTTTAATAAAAAGTAATAATAACTGTTAGATAAGCATTATGCAAACATAAAACCTTTTTTATTTTTTAGGTAAGTGTCACGTTGCTAAGGCGACGAGTTTTTAACGCGTCGATATGACGTTTAGTTATTGTTATAACCTTAAGTTAACTTCACTTTAAACTCGTGGCACGAACACATCGATTGCTGTCTCAATATTTCATTAGTTGTCATCCCAACCGACACAGATTCAGTAATGTATGACAAGGACACAGGGCGACAATAAGGCACATTGACACATTTATTCACTGACTAGTTAAAATAACTATCTACTTTAAGGCTTTGTAATGTACGGAATGAGATTGACGAATAATTACTAAGAAAATCATGCCTAAGGCTATTATTACTTAAATATTCTATGCAAAAGGTGTGTAGACAGTATTTTTAAAAATAGTGTATTAGAACTACATTGGGGCCGGTCGTGGCGCAGTGGGTTAGTGTAAACGGTAAACTCAATCGGTTTTGTGTTCGATCCCCACTCGGGGGAGTGATTATATTAAATTATTTTCATTTCCTCGCTCTGGTAAGACAAAGTGCGGCATTGAGTCCACCACTCAACACGCAATGTTTTGAATTCGGTTGAAAGTGAAGTACGGAGTGACACTAGGTACTTTTTTATAAAAAGCGTGAAGCTAAAAAAATACATTAAATTGATACTGGCATACACTTCAGTGTAGAGTGGTATATATATATTGCTAATACAACGTGGTACGCGTCAAGGGTTCTATTAGTAACTATTAAAGATGTCAGTTCAAATCAAATAATTTAAGAGAAGGCACTGAGAAGGTATAATAGAGTATAATAGAAAGTAATAACGGAAGAGCCTTATATCGTTTTCTATTTCAATGAACAATTAATTCATCAAAGCGATCTTCGGAGCAAGCATAAATGTATATCTTAGAAAAAAAATAGGTTAGAAGCTTAGAACTTAAATAAGATAAGAGTATATAATTAGCTTTTAAATTACATAAAAGCTTTGCAATATTTAATGTCAGTTAAGCGTCAATTTTCATCTATGAGTGACAGCCTAATGCATAATAATAATAGTCACCTGTATATACTAACAAGTTGTAAGTAACATTATATCATATCTAGTGGACAAATACTTTATGTCAAGTAAATATTAAATATACTTATGTTAAAATAGTCATTATTAAAATAAATATACACTGGGAAGTAACTAAAGTTTAACTTTGGGTATTTTCTTTTATTAATCAAATTCTGTTAAAGCTTTAATTTGTCTACATATATACATATATTCATACGTATTTGGAAACAAAGTTGTAAATATATCGACATATTTTGCGTAAAATATTGTAATTGCATTTTACTAGTTTTACAGACAGGCTAAATAAATATTTATAGCAAAATTTTCAATTAAATGAACTGCCTAAAAGACATATGGTACGATTCAAGAATTCGTTTTTAGTAGTAAGTTAAGGTAAGTATCTAAAAACTGTTTAGATCGTAAAAATACGTTATTTAACGAGAAGCATTGCAGGGTATTCAGTGAGAACCTATTGTCAAGATATATACAAATTCGTCGCTTTCCGCTAAAATAATTTTAAATACAATCATTACTACGATTGGGAATCGAACTCACAACCTCTCGCGTTTACAGTCAGTCTGTCCGTTACTGCCTAACCAAAAAGTACTTTTAAGATAACATACTTAGTAGATGTCGACATATGCGTAGGTAGAGTCCCTCTAATATATTTAGATATTTTCCTTACTTTCAATTCATAGGCAAAGTACCTTACCACTAGCATTTAACTTTAAAATTACGTGATTGCCTTTAAGTTGCGAATAATCTAAGCCAGTAGTTATGAATGCAAGTTGTAGGAGCAAGTAATCCACTTAAAATTAATATATCTGCAATTTGCATTACCTATAGTTATCTAGCCCTGGCATTATTCATACGTAATACCAGATTCGATTGATAACAATATCAATCATTGGTATTAATGCAATTTTACGTTTACTTATGTAATAGAAATAATTAATTAAATATTCCCTTATAGTGCAGTACTTATGTGATTAAAGAGATGGGTGTTGGTTCAAATTGTTTTTTTTTCTTTTCAAAAGTATGAAAGTTTTTCTTGACATGTTTATTAAGCCAATATGAAATACCTACTTCACGATGTTAGACATATTTGGCATAGAAAATAATGTACATTCATTTTTATTTATTCGTTCGTTCACAAAACACACAAAAAATACTATACGCCGACTTAATAAAATGTTTGCAAATGCGTTATTTGTTAATCATTTCTTTGATTTTTTTTTGTAAATATGTTCCGTAATTAAACAACAATTATTATAACAATTTACAAAAAAGGTGAAATTAATTACAATAATAATAACAAAAACGGCGAAATTGAACAAAATAAAAGAAACAAATTTAATTTCCCAAAAAATCATATAATAAATCAGAACCTACCACAATACATCCCGATCCCATCCGTATAAATTGAAGATAAACAAAATGACGATCGCCATTACAATAAAACAACCCGCATTGAATCAGGATTTAAAGTTAATAAGGGAAAAAGAAATATAAAGAGTAAATAAAAGGTAATTCAACACGAATAATTCAAGGTACAAGGGACGTTTGCGTGAAACCAATCCCTCGGACACTTGGACATAAAGCAAGTCTTGACAGCGGACACCCTGCGGCGCTATTTACTGATAAAGATATTATGTACGCTTAAGATTTAGGAATGAAGGTGACATTGAAACGTTTGATATAAATTTCCATGTAAATAATTACTTTCTGTTATAATTAAATATTTATGTATAGATAACGTAAAAGACAAACAAAGTTGTAGATACCACTGTTGTACAGTAGTGTGTTTCATTAAACAGGTTGGTTTTTTTTAGCTTCACGCTTTTAATCCTGCATAGCAGACAGAAAGTACCTAGTGTCAAGACACTCCGTACTTCACTTTCCACTGAATTCGATAAATTGCGTGTCAAGTAGAACTCAACGCCGCACTTTGTCTTAACAGAGTAAGGAAGTGAAAATAATTTTAAATATAATTACTCCTCCGAGTGGGTATCGAACCCACAACCTGTCGTGTTTACAATCAGACGTTGTCCCACTGCGTCACGACCGGCCTCAGCAGGTTGTGGCTAATATGAATCGAATACATTATTATAAGTAAATTTAGATATTTTTTTTTATATCTAAACAAACAAGACGCAGCGCTTATTCAACACGCAATGTTTTTTAAAGGGCAAATGTACTATTACATTATAAACATAATATTTCTGTAACTCTAACTATACAATTTTTCCTTAGACCAATTGTTTTACGCAATGTGACATAAGCAAGCCTTGACATTGTTGAATTCATACGTTTAACGCGTGCCAAGCCGTTGGTGGCATCTCGGGTATGATGCTAATGCGCTTACAATGCAGCATTGTTTAGCGGGTGGCGCTATTAATTAACCAATTTTTGATTTTAACTGTTCACGTCACTATAAAAAAATGAACTGAACTGATTTTAGTGGGTTGATAATAAAATTAAGGACAATCCTATCTAATCTAAGTATGAAATCGGAGATGATATTCATACGTAACTTGAGATCTTTTTTAGCTTCACGCTTTTATCCTGCATAGCAGGGTAGACAGAAAGTACCTAGTGTCAAAACACTATGTACTTCGCTTTCCACTGTATTCGAGACAATGCGTGTTGAGTGGTGAAATTCAACGCCGTACTTTGTCTTACCAGAACGAGGAAGTAAGAATAATTTAAATATAATCACTTCCCCGAAAGGGGATCGAATCCACAACCGATCGCGTTTGCAGTCAGACGCTATCGCACTGCGCTACCATCGACCTCAGTTGAGTTATCTATATATAATACGTATAACAATTGAATAACGGAAAATTACGCCGAAATAAACCGAGCAAGGTCGCCGAACAAATCACTAGCTCTGCCAATTTGACACTACTCACCTCTGCTTATTGGACAAAGTGGAACGTGTAAATGAAGAAACGATACGCTGGCCCGCAACCGTTTAACGGGCTTGGGTGGTGATGAAATAGATGTCATATTTGAAGGTAATATTCATTAATGTATTGGTAGGTTTGCGCGTGGATTCGTTATATTTTACATATATATACAAAACGTGTGAATATGTCTGTAGGTGACGTTTAACCGAGAAAGAACCAAGATGCAGTTTTGATGTGATAGGCCGAACACCCATGTCTCGATTTGGAATCTTATTACGGAGGATATTATATTAATAAAATAAGTTTTTACTATAGAAAATTTAGTGACTAAGTTCTTTCTACCTATCGTTATAAATAATTTATAAAATATGAGATATAAATAAAAAAAGTACATTTAAAAAAACTTATTCAAGTTCAAGTACAGTCAATAAGTAATGCAGTGTGTGTTTCTTATCATATTTCCAATATGGCGGAAAAATTATCAAAGTAGGTACCTATATTTTTCAATTTCAGATATAACATTTATTTACTGAAACAAATTCAAATAGATACCGAACTTTACGAGTTGCAAATAACCTTTTTATCAGCTCGTTCTGTTGAATTGTCCCAAATAAACGTCACGCCGATGTCGGTGAAAGTGATAACCGCTCATGAAATTCGTCTGATAGGGGCGGAATGCTAATAATGTCATATAAGAAACGCCTTCGCGCCTTCTCTTAGGATTTGCATACAAAGTTCGCCTGAATTCACGTGGAGAAATCTTGACGTACAACTTTTTAATACTACAAGTATTGTGTGCACAACAAAGCTGTTTCCATTTTCCATTTAAGCAAGCTGAATATTTTAGGGTCAATGTACGGATGCGGGGACCGAGTGAATCGATAACTGGTACTTGTCGTGATATTATTAAATTGTGGTACTACGTCGTGTTGTAAATTATGTTCTAAGCCGATGAGATTATTGATACTGTAATATATTTTGAAGTCACGCCCTTAATTACTATAAAACCGATATACGTGATATATGAACGTATACTTAAATCATTATTTTTTTACTATAATAGTATACGAATCGTTTGTAATTAATGGTACCAATTAGAGTTGTATTATAATATCAGGCAGCAAAAAGCGTAGAAGACGGTTAATTAATAAGCAAAACACGCGCGGGCTGAACGAAGTGGGTGAGGGCCAATGGTAAGAACCTCATTGAAAACAGATCTTTAACGGACGTGTCAGAAAAACCTTTTATATATTGACGTGTGAATATTATTAGTATTAAAGTTAAATCAAGAATTAACTAGCATTATTCATATTTTATTATCAACTATTTAAATGTTACCGACTTTAATTAACTATATTTATTTAGAGAGATATTTATTAAGTTGTTGTTTTTTCTATATTCTAGAATAAATTGAAATAAGTTAAATTAATAATAATGAAGTATCATTATAGAAAAGTTTTAGTTACTTAATATTTATGAAAGTATCATAGCTATAAACATGATTAGTTACAGCTCGAGCTCCACTCGTGGGAATGATATCATTTTCATTTCCCCACCTTGGTGAGACGAACCGAGGATGTTAATGGCACTAGGTCCTTTCTGCCTACGAGTTGTGCCCGCTACACCGTCCGCGACAGATTTAAAATGTCTGGTTCTTTTTATAATTCTAATATAAGAGTACGTTTAATTTCTTCTTATTAGATGGGCTATTAGCCATTTAAAGTCCCGTCAAAATCTAGCCTAGCTACTAGGTCTAGGTCTAGCCACTTTAAAGGTAAGCCAGAGCAAACAGAAAGACAAGTAGATAAAAATTATAAAAGTATTTTATTACTTATTTTAATATTACAATCAGACACTACAATTTTATTTATTATATATTTATAGATATTAATATTCAGAGGATCATATGCAACCCTTCGACATAAAACAAGAATTAAAAAAAAACAAACATTTCCCGATACATCTTTACATTAATAAAGGGTTATAAATCTCAACTTTCTCAAACTTCCGACACAAAACATTAAATAAAAATGAAACTACTTTGAAGTCCACTCAACACGTAGCTAATGGACCGTAGCGAGTGTAAAGATAAACAACCTTAGCTCACCTTTATTATACACAGGATACTGTCTTAACGATTCAAAGTTAGTTTTTTAAAGACACAAACTCTATGTACACGTGCGCATAAAATTAAAACTGGTTTTTAAATTGGGATTTGAATATATATATATATATATATATATATATATATATATATATATATATATATATATATATATAATATATTAAGGAGAAATTATAACTATATACAAAGCGCTTCGTTAAGATACGCCAATCAATACGCAATATCTTGATTTCATGCGATAAGTATAAACGCATTTACGAAGTCTTGGCACTACTTTGCAATGCGAGAAACTATCTAAGTATTTTATTTATTAATAACAATAAGCTTTTTCGAACCAGACTGGGGAAAAGATTACAATACTTGAAACTATACATATATTAGGCCGGTCATGGCGCAGTGTGATAGCATCTGACTGTAAACGCGATCGGTTGTGGGTTCGATCCCCACTTGGGGGAGTGATTATGTTTAAATTATTTTCACTTCTTCGCTCTGGTAAAGACAAAGAGCGGCGTTGAGTTCCACCACTCAACACGCAATGTCTCGAATTCGGTGGAAAGTGAAGTACGGAGTGTGTTGACACTAGATACTTTCTATCTACCCTGCTGTACATAAATAAACTGGATTAAATACGTATATTTTGGTATTCGATTATATATACTACAGATTTCTAAAATTTTCGAATATCAAAATATATACGATTAATCCGGTTGAAAGTTTCATTTAAAATGCGAAAAAAATGCAAAATCCAAATATCTTATTAGGTAACAACTTATATTTACTACATTTACGTCTAAGTTCTGCTGTAAAATTAGTTTAAGAGGTTTAATTATTTGTCTGCATTCTGCACTTTATTGTACATCTATTGATGACAATGATTCTAAATATTTAAATTTTTAGAGGTAGACAGAAAGCTTTATGTCAAGATACATTGATCTGCACTTTCTACCTAAAATAGAGGCATTGCGTGTTGACTGGCAGCGCTTTACCACCCTTTGTTTTACCAGGATGATAAAATGGAGTTCAACACCAATTTGTAATGTCACATATTGTCCTGTCTTGCCACAATGGCGGACGGACAAATTAAAAGTCTTAATAAACGTTTTTATATCAAATATAGATGCTATATTATGAATTCGTATTGAATATAACATATTAATCGTCCAAACAATCGACAACCTAGAGAAATCATGACCGCCTCTGTCAAGTTCACTTCTTTAGGTCAAAGTTTATCAATGACGGGCAAGTTTAAAGTACTTTTCACTATCTAGTCACGACTGCGAGCTCTCTAAGAAGTGTGAAATAGACGAGCTCGAACATCTGACTGGGCTACCTAATATATATTATATTTATCATTTCATATAACTGACAATAAACAAAAAAATATAAAAGAAAAAAGGAAAACATAATTTATATATTTAGGTGTATTTTTATTCAGGTACCAGGTTAAATTATTCGAATTACAAAAAAGTTTTAAATAGTCATTAATAAAGAAAAGCTATATAATTTACAACTATAAATCGAAGTCGCCATTGCAGCACAATGGTAGATGGTATTGAATCCGATTGTAAGTGCGATTGTTTGTGGTTTCGATTCCCACTCAGGGAAATTATTATTTTCAAAATTTATTTTTGTTCACCGCTCAACGCGTAATGTCTCGATTTCGGGCGAAAAGCAGTCAACGGAATGTCTTGACACTAGGTTGTCTATAACTACTCTGATATACGGTATAAAGCGTAGAAAAAAATAGTTTAGCCAACTTTTAATATACAGATATAAATATATATTTTTATATAACATCGAAACAGCTCTTATCTCATTCATATTCATAATAATTTAAAAAATGGCCAAAGGAAAAGCGCTAGTTTAATTAATTCACCAAGTAAACTTTCATTAATAAGTGGTCGACGTATAAACACGTAGATAACGAGTAAATAAGCATATCTTACATTTATAGGTTTAACAAAACGTTTACATTGAAACGAAAGTGTATTTATTTTAATTAAGCCAAAGTGTTGTCGACTCTACACTCACGATGATAGCAGGTTCAAAATAAAATATGTTTTGGGATAACATTTATAAAAGCAGCTTCACGCTTTATCCCACAGCAGAGTAGTCAGAGACAACGTAGTGTCAAGACTCCGTTGACTGCTTTCCGCCTAAAATAGAGACATTGCCGCGCTTTGTCTTACCAGAGCGAAGATTAAAAATATTTTTTTAAAATAATCATTCCCCCTAGTGGGAATCGAACCCACAACCAATCGAGTTTACGGTCAGACATTATCCCACCACGAGGACCTCATTAATATAAAAGTAAAAATAATACAGCCTTGTTGAAACAAAACAAAATGTAAACGCCATTTAAGAAGTGAAAATAGTGACGAATCTGTGATATAATAAATCTAACCAAGCAGTATATTTCTAGACAAAAGAATTATCCTCTATTTATATCTATTTCTAGATATATAGATAAAATAATATAACAATTAACTATGCTACATTTGTTATAAGTAGTAGAGGAGAGCTTTTACAAAAAGCTCATCGTTTTAGTTTGATAACTAAGAAATATAAATATATTATAACATATTTTAAATAAAAAGACTACAGTACTACTACACTAAAATAAACTACTTGTTTATTATTTTTTTAATTCCTAGTCTATATTATTTAAGAAAAAAAAATGAACAAAATTCAACATACGTACAACAACTGTGCAACGCATCTGCTATAAATTGGACGATTATGTTGAGATAAAATTGATGTATTTCACATATATAACAAACCATTATATATACGTAAGTATTAAAGGGCACGGAAGCTATTTTAACTCTTGTACTTGACTGAATTTACGATGACAAGAAATTACTGAATTTACTTTGCTTTATTTTGTACATGTTTCTGTTGTAAAGGTTATGTATAGTTTATTTATTATAAATTTAAACATAAGAAGCAATTAAAATAATTACAAATATATATTGCCTAAAGGATTTATCGTTACAATAATTGATTTCGACGTATTCAATTTATAATTAAACGAAATATAAATATATTTTATTATTCATTTATTAATTAATCATAAACTACAATTATTATTACTGAAAAAATAAATTTAAATGATCACTCATGGTTGTATCTGGGGTTAGATTAAAAAAAATATTAATATAATCTGTATTACATTAAAAAAAACCATTTCTCATAAAAGAATATTGCAAATATTTAAAAAGAACTGCTTCAAATATTTTCCGAACTCTACCTAGTCCTGGCAACACCTAGGAAAAACAAAAAGCCATCAACAGCGAACAGCCGAAACTTCATTGACCGTGAAACACTGCCGGATGTTGCCCGACAAAAAAAAGAGTATCTGGTAGCTGTTACTCGACCCACATCGCTAACCTCGTTATAACGAAATCGCAATGTAATTTTGCGACTCACATTTTTCGGAACACTTTTACTTTGACTACAGTTTTGGTGATGACACCAATTTCTCTTTCAATAACTTTTAGTTACAGTAGTGTTCTCAATACCAAAGTGGGCCTATGGCGTTGCTGCCCACGTCGAGCTTAACTGTTCATTTGGTAAGTAGGTAAGTGTATCAATTCAGCTGCCTCTAATGTAATCCTGAGAAAACTTTTATTAGATTCGCTTATAAGTGAAATTAAATAAGAATTTTGGTAAAGTGCTTTTAATATCTGAAGTCAGTATTGAAATAATAATTATAAACGCTTTAAAATTTATTTAATAATCTAATATCTCACTTTACGTGCAGAAATTAATGTCAAAAATATTTATTTCTAGTAAATAATTGATTGTTTTGCCAAATCAAAATAATGCGCCACAAAATTAAAAGTTATCTTAGTTTTTTTAATTACGACAAAATTAGGCAACTCAATGATAAGTAGGAGTATTGTGTAAGAAACATTAACAGACACAAATAGATAAAACATGATGATAAAAACAAAAACAATAATAGTATAAACAACTTACGCCAATCACGTACAAAGTAATTCTGCTTTAACGAATTTAACTACATACATACTCGGTTAACCTAAATGTACCTGTCAATAAATCAACAAATCTTTCTTTCACCGATATTGATTTTTCTTCATTAAGTTTACCAACAAGTTGTTTCATTTTATTACATTTTAAGTTAATTTAGTAATAAATTAAAACAATAAATATATTATACTACCAATTAAAGATTAACTTCGCATACCCTTGTAATATAAGCGCGATCAGTATTTTTAAACTGTAACCTGGATATACATTTGGAACTAAGAAGAGAGTATTTATGTATATATCCATTTGAAATTTCTTTATATCTTACTATATTTATATATTTTTTTCGTTCTCGACTAAATATAAAGACACTCGTGGCACATTGGAATAGCATCTATAAGTAAAAACGATTGGTTTCGAGTACTGGGATGTGTATATTTTAAATTATTTTCATTAGACAGTAAGCCGAGACAAAGTGCGGCGGTGGGTTCGCCACGTGATTTTTCATTTATGGGCTGAAAGCAGTCAACAAAGTGTCTTGTCACTAGGTTGTCACTGACTATCCTTCTATGCGGGATTAATCACAAAGCTGTTACTTAGTAATAGACGCTCATAACAGAAATTTTACATGTAGAATCAACATAGGGATAGTGGGAGAACGGTAGCACTAAGAGAGAATTCCCTGAAATACTAACGAAAATGGGAGAAACGGAAGTTCACGTTTTAAATATGAAATTACAGAAGATAGAGATAAATATAGTGTAATAAGAATCATTATTCTCGCAAACAAAGTTAGAACTAGAGTGAGAAAGTCAAAAAAATTAAAATATAATCACTCTCCCGACTGGGAATCGAACACGAATCCACAACCGATCGCGTTTACAGTCAGACGCTGTCACACTGCGCCACGATCGGCCTCAAGCAATAGTAATAATAGTAGTAATAGTTAGATATATAAGTAGTATATAAGGAAAAACAGTTAGTAAACATAATTTCAAGTCCAGAGGCAGCTATAAGGGGAACTAGTCAAAGCAACAGAGAGCGAAACTAATACGAACCAGTAGAATGGTATACTTTCATTCATTTGAGATGCCGAAAGTGAACTTTTACTTTCAAACTAGAGATATATGTGGAATTTCGATATTATAATTATAATTAATAAACCTATGACGTGTTTCCGTTAGTATAATAGATCGATAGGAGTAAAAAGCTTTGTAGAAGATTTTTTGTTCATGCTCCATAGTGAGGATCTCATGTCAAAATACTTAACACTCGTATATTTGGTGATACTAAACGCCACGTTTTGCATTACCAGCATCGAGGGAATAAAAATAATAATAAAATCGTATAAATTTAAATAATTTCTGAATATCGAATCCATAACTATCGTATGTGAAGTCAGACAATGTCCCACAGCGCCGCAATGGTGTCATCGACTAATATAATGGCATTAAAATATAAATAATATATATATATATATATATATATATATATATATATATATATATATATAAAAGGTATAAAATCAGGTTAGACGTCATAGTAGTGGTTAGCTATTCCAAAGCTCTATAATTTTTCTATTTACACAACATTAGCTTCGTGTTATCAATAAAAGTTAGCTGGCTATCACGATACTTTGCATCGATACTTGTACTTAGATCAATATTTATTTGGTTGACAGATAACTCAAGTTGAAGCACATAGCTTGGCAAACAAAATGCCTTTGCCCCGTATACTTTTTTAAAGGATCCGCAAAACATTTTAAGCACGATAAATTGAATAAACAAAACAAAATCTAACCTACCTTTTTATTAAACAATTAAAATAATTAACCGTTGAAAATTATGTTAGAAAATACTTTTTGAAATGCCTATAGCCTATCTGTGAACACATAAAATTCAAATATATATTCTCAAATACCAAATATACGAAAGTTTAAAATTTGAATTAAATTCATAAAAATATTTTATAAAACATAATATCTACATAATAATAATAATAGTGATTTTATAACATTGTGTTAAACGCCGTTACATTTAAAATGCATTTTCGATCGTAAAAATTAAAATTTTGCAGTGCGTAAAACACCTTAGCCGTCGACGTTTTACTAACCAACCTGTATCAACTTGATACTATGAAATAGGGTTACCAACCAGTCTCTATAGACGCAGTAACTTCGATATTATCGATAATCATCTAAAGTTTCACTTAATTATAAATAATAATAAAAATATTATTTAAGTTTTATATACAATTCTAGTCTAAAGAGGTATGGTGAGAATTAATAAATATTTTCCAGTGAATTATTGTATATATAAAAAACACGTTTACGTTTTTATTAAAAACCCCTGGTAAATGATATTTTGAGCGTTCTTTCATGGTAGAAGGGCAACGTACCACGCATGGAACAATAGCTTCACGTGTTAAGCTTGAAAATATATCAAAGGGAACACAAACAACAGGTTTCTTACAACATACCATCATTGAAAATAATAATATAAACAGAAGTACTTAACGAACAAAATCATATAAAAGATTTTAACATAGTTATTTCAAAAATAATATTATCTATGCAATGTTTTATATAAGGATCATAAATAATAACGTAATGTAGTAATTCATGTCGCATAGTAACAACATTAATAGTTAAATTTATGTCAGAACAAGAAGCCACAAGAACTGGTCGTACGAAAGCGAAACCTCTCTAATTACTTTCATCGCAACCTCGGACCAGAAGTCAACGTGGTTGACAGTTACGTCGGAAATGAGAACTTTCTTATACCATACAATGGGTTTAAGTACAAATTACTTTACTACGGCTTCAAAGTCCATTTAAATGACGTTGCTAAGGTCATAAGATGGCGTTGAACAACGTACCTGTGACTCTTGGTATTATATAAATAAAGCAGTTTCACGCTTTTCCCTGCATATAGAATGACAGACGGAGAGCGGTACATAACGCCGCTTTTTGTGTTATCGAAGTAGAAAAATTGGCAGTAATTTAAATCGATTAATAATCCACTGCGTCACGATGGCCTATACAAATCCTTCAGTCTTGACACTAGGTTATGTCGGACTACCCTGCTACGCGGGATAGAGCGTGAAGCTGCTAAAAAGCTGTTAATATATGTGTTTATTGTACAGATAAAACGTAATATATATAGTATAGTAGTTTAAATAGCAATCATATATTCTATTACAAGGTTAGGCAAACAATATAACAAGAATTCCTATCTCCCCTACTAGTTAATAAAATAAATAATAAAAACACTTGCTTTACTCTACCCACCCTGCTTAGAAATAAATATTCTGATAAACGTTTCATTTCACCTCAAAAACCTAGAACATAATATAAGTTGCGGCGAATGCTAAGAAATTTTATAATAGAGTCGGTCACGTTTCGAGGCGATTTTTAGATCCGTGTCGAATCTATAGACTGTTATCTTACAAAGCTTAAAGGTAAATGGTAAAATAGAAAAAAAAGCATTAAATGCATAGTTAAATGCAATGAATATACTACATTTTTTTTAATTTTACAGAAAAACGAAACGGTGCCCGACACGATCTGATCAAACAGATCGCGGTAATCTAACAAAAATCGAGATATAGTTATTGAAATATATATTACAATGTTACGTTTTCAGCATTTTGGTCATCCTGATAACCCTAAAGGTTGTATTATAAAAAGAAATGTATTTTCATCAAAAATAGATACACGTATAAATTTTCAAGTTAATTGGACATCAAGATCTTAAAATATTTTTGCAAGATTTTTAAACCATATATAAATAAATGCATATGAACCTAATAAGTATCACTAGCAATATTTACATCGATAGGAATCAAATCCACAATCATTGTGTATGGTTAAACATTTTGCAACTTTCGCTCTTTATATATCTAACCTGTCGATAATACTTCACACAGAAATATTTAAGAAAAGCAAAACATTTCACATTAATGTTCATAACACAATAATCGTGGCTGATTGGAACAGCGTCCGACTGTAGATGAAATAAGTTGCGGGTTTGATTCCTATCCTTCCTTATCTCTCGGCTGTTGGAATACACCGCAGCGTTGAATCCGCCACTCAATCGAATTTCAGGCGGAAAGCAGTCAATGGAGTATATTAAGGGAATGTATTAAATGCATTGACAGGTAGCCTCTGACTACTCTGCTATGCAGGATAATCTATTGTTGTAAAATTAATATTTTAGCTAGCAATATTGAAAATGCAGGAATTTCAAATTAAACTATAAACAAGTTATGTAATTTGATTTTTTTTTCTTACTTACAAACTAACATGTCGCGTGTGAACTGCGGTCAATATCCGATAATACAGTCGTGGGAGTTATCTGTTACGATACGGGGCACAAGAAGTTTAGTTACTTACTATATAAAAGTGATAACATGAAACTAACGAGATACTGTTGTTTATTTTATATTTAACTATTCATATATTCTTTATTGCACTTAATAAAATAAATAAAGATAAATGACATAACTCAAGACCGAACGGTGGACTTATCTTGAGATTTATTCCACCCAAACTGTGGAAGTAGTCGACGGCATGATAGAATGACAATATAGTGAAATTAATAAATTAAAATAAAAAAAACATTTTATTTTCAATAAAATTAAATAGTGCCTAATATATAAACACTATTTTTATCTTTATACCACTCTCGTATTTTTTTTGATACATAAATAAAATATTCATATATAATTAATTGTTTTAAATTAAAGTGCTTTAATGATTAATTGGTTATATTTTGGTATTCGATACCGTGCTAATTATGTATGTAAGTAATAAATCCAGATTTTTTTTTCATTTCATATGTAAAATACGTCACTTCGACTGATTCAAAACATGTATTTTACTTATATTCCCCCAAGTAGGATTTCATTTAATGACCAATGCGACAAAAAGGACACACTCCAACTGAGCCATAAGTATCGAATATACCTAATTAAACGAATTTAAAATAATCGATAATTGTTCATCGATATTATTAATTTAGAGTTAAACAAGGAAAACGTTATAATAATCAATAGGAGTCATTTAGAAACTGTGTCAAACAACCAACGCGAGTACAAAAAACACAATGACCTAAAATATACGATTATCCTGAATGCGTAAATTCCTTTGTTTGCTTATAACTTTTATTTGTATGGTAAAAAATAATAATTAGATGTTTTGCATATTCACGCTTTTTTCCGCGCAGATGTCAAGACACTCCGTTGACTGTTTTCCAGACAAAATCATGACAATGTGTTGATTGGTTGAATACAACGCCGCGCTTTGTCTCACCAGTGCGGATGAAATAAAATAATTTACAATTTCAAAAATAAAACTTAATACTGTACATCTTTTTATATCGTTTAAAGTTAAATTATCGTGAGTGATGAAGTAAATTTAAAAAGAATTACCAATTGGATGATATGTAAAATTTTGGCCGGTTGGTATGTTTCAGAGCAGTATTTATTACAAGTGCAAACTATAGTATGATTACCTCCAGGAGGCGAGAAGGTCGAATGTCTGGAGGTCAAGGAAAAGGGCAGACTGGGAAACAACAGATATTTAGAAAGCAAATAATGTCATATTTTGTCAATTACTGTCTTTGTCTTTTACAAAAAATGCACAATTAAGATAAGATTCAAATTCTAAGTCAAAAGTTTTATATAAGAATTACACTCCACTCTACCGTTTTAAGCTCTGTTGGCTTACACTCCGAGTTATGGCTACTTTTTTATTATTCAAAAAATAGTTAGGCAAATAAGATGTATATATATATATACATACATATATATTAAATGAATTAATCCTGTTCACTTCTATTTGAAATTACACTTTTATAAGCCTGACGTTTCGAACACTGCAGGCCGCAGTCACAGGTAGGCTCTAATATGTCGGTAGGCTCTACCTGTATATTTTCGAATACTTACAATTATACATATGAAAATATAAAATATATGCGAATAATTGCTTTAAAACGGTTTCTTTTAAAGTTTATATGAATATATAGAAAAAACATTTTTATTAATATTTTGTCCCTACAACTAAACTATTCGTTAATTTACATATGAAAAAGACCACACATGATTGTTTTTTGTTATTCCCGACGTGCAACAGTGCATGGCATACGGCTGAAGTTTTTATAAACAGAAATAGGCTCGAGACGGTCGCGCCAGCCAAAATGTCGACCACACTCATTCCTTCCCTTTGTACACTTTAAAAGTTATTTAAAGTACATAAAATGGTGATCAAACAAATAATTTATCTGTAGCTGTTCAAATTTGATTCTTCGGAACACACTACTACGGTTGTAAGAAGGAAAGCTAGGTTGGTTGTACGACTTCAAAGTATTCGATGCTCAATAAATTTCTAATGCTACATTATCACCGCATACCGTCAATTATATACTCGAAGTAAGGATAAAATAATAAAAATAAAAATATTAATTTATTTAACATTTACTTGGACCGAGAGTGAAGTAGGCATCTCGTGATCAACGACCCACATATTATATGGTATTAAATAGGTACATTTGAGCAACACTTATCTCTTATCTGTTGACATGAAGGCGAAATCAGCGAATGTAATCAAAATGCAATGCTGAATAAATAATGTTGCCGATAATGATTATTTGACTTTAAGGCATTGACTTGCTCCTCGGCGTGTGTCCGCCCCCAAATTTTACGTGCACACTCGATCCCTGCTACTGATATGTTAATTTTATTACAGAAACTTTAAAGATCCCAACCGGTTCAGTGTCGAAATGGAACGCAAGTGACATAAAAATTACGACCTTCACGTATAAGCTGGTGTTTAATTCATCGGAATTTCATCAAAGACTGCTGAGCATTGATAAAACTCACCTAATGCTATTTAAAAATGCATTGTTTATTTATGTAGAGCGCTTTATTTCATAGGAAAACAAGAAACAATATTTAAAAGATATTTAATGATGACAAAAAAAAAGTATTACCAGGTGACACAAGACAAAAAATGTAAACCCAAGATTCCTTTATAAAACCCTTACGGAACAAATCAATTAAATTTTATAAAAAAAAATATCCCATACAATTCCAATAAACAAACGCTACAAGGAAACAGACACAAAAAAAAACTAAAAACCATCTACTTACGCTCTTCGAAGCAAGATCCTTAGCACTTAACACGCACGCAGCATGCAGTACAATTCGGCAGTTATATATATAAATTGTGATGAATCTGTCGTCTAAGCACTGGTAATCACTTAGTTCGGTACTGTCACACGGTTGGTGCGTACTCGCGTGCTAGTCAGAGCGGAGTGCCGGCGTGCGGCGTCGATTCTTGTAAACAAATAGTTGGTGGGGGGCCCGGCGAAAAGCCTGGCCGAATCACACCGCTCACTTACGTCACTGAATACACGTAAACTAAGATCTACGGTCTACCTCCAATTGTAGAGAAGAATACGATGTTTTTCGGTCATTTAGTACTTAATAAGTCCCTATCGGATTTACAGATTATGCAAGTTTAGTTAGTTAATAACTAATATAGCCCAATTTAGGTCTGCTGGACGCAACGAATGTCTATGTAAGTTAAGGACGAAATTTCATCATAGAGATAATAAATATAAATCAAATAGCTTAACGTCCGCAAAACAATAATTGAACATAACTTATATTAAAAACAAATCACTGCGCTATTATCTTCCCATTAGGAGACAGGATCAAATTATATTATTGGGTTACATACAAAAACTCGTTCAATTTTTTGTCCTAAATTTATTCACGGACAATTTTCCTTTTACCTGTGAATCCGGTTTAATTAAAAATATATATTCTTTTTTTATTAAAATCAGTGAAAGAAAAAGTCACACCATTTCTTAGTATCTGCGCGAAAATTGTAAATGCGCATTTAGAAATAAAATGTAGATATTAACGAGTTAAAATAATTGCCACTTGCCCAACCTACTTTTAAACACGTTGTCCTTAAACACATAATAACTAATAATGAATACGATTACGCGTATGGCATACACGACGGCGCGCATTTAATGCCTGTGTCTAGCATCTAGCAGTGTGTTTTTAATGTATTTTTGTATGTTATTTGGACCTTTACTTGTTATCATACCTCTATACATTTTCAATTGTAATGGCGTGAAAAACTGTTAACTGGTACAGAATGAAATTTTGAAAAAACTTATGTAATAAGCGTTCTTAAATTTAGTATCGAAATTTAATAAATAGCAACATTTTCATTAACAACAATCAAATTTTACCTCTAAGCTATAAAAAGTGTACAAAGCAACGGCTAAGGCAACGGCTTTTCAGACAATTGCTCCAATTATTTTGCTTTGTAGTTCTATAGAAAGCTTTTTATAGAATTTTATTTAATTTGTAATTTTGAATAAGAGAATATACATAATTCACGCCAAACGTAGTAAAATCTAACAAAGTATATAACTTATGATAGTTGCTTAAAATAGGTACAGAGTAAAAAATAGGTACAAATATTGCAAGATTTAGTAGATATTAAAATGAAACTTTGTAAGTTTAAGCTTTGAGGCTTGCTTTAACATCTGTAGTAAAAATCATCTTAGCTTACTTTATGTAGACTATTTGGACCACCATGAGATTTTTAAACGTACATATTTTAATTTGCGAAAGATTTTCTTGAGGAAAAAAATAACTTTACGCCTTATAATAGGTAAATATAGGTACTTATTTTTAAATGAAAATGTATTTGAAAATACATTTTGGACATCTGACGTTTCGAACACTTTACAGTAGTCCGTGGTCACAGATAGACTGTGACCACGGACTACTGTAAAGTAAGTCAAAATGTATTTAAAATGCATAAAAATCGCGCGAAAATCAAAGATTAGGTACTTATTTACTTCAACCCGTCTGTCTAGATAATATGGGTAATATTATATATTAGTTTAGGTTGAGACAAGATTCAGACAGTAGAGGAGAATTCGTAAGCATTTTTAAGACTGAAGGGACTTCAGTCTCCACTTGGGCCGTAATTTCGAGATACTGCTCCGAGGAAGCTTCCTATAACGCGATGTGCTCTACACCCACGAGGTGAATTATGGTATAGTATGCTAAGAATTTCTTCCACTTCTTCATTAATAACTACTGATAGAAACTCAAACGTTAAAACTATGCAAAATAAGTAATAATAACATTTTTCTTTTGCTTCATCCCGTATAGTCAGAGATAGCTTAGTGATAAGGCTCTCCGTTGTCTGATTTCCGGATGAAATCGTCACATAGCCACCTTCAACGCCACGACTTATCTTTCCTTAGTGGAGAGATAAAAATAAATTTTAGTTATAATCATTCGTACGAGTGGGAATCAAACCATTAAAAAAAACGTGTTTACAGTCTGGCGATGCCTCAATAATAATTTAAATAATTTATTTTAAAAAACTCAAATTTTTAGAAGTAATCACCGACAATTTAGTTTATTCTTCAAAAATTTATTTCATACAAAAAATTAGTATGCTGTAGAACAAATTTGCGATTGACACTACATACATGTTTTTAATAAACACTTTAATGTTACACGACTAATTATTTGGCCTTGATTTTTTTATGTAATCTAAGACCAGACGAACATTATTTGCTTAATGATTACCATTAGTAACATTACAACACTAGCAATTTAATTTTATACCAATATTTATGCTCGTCACTTTGAGTTAAACCTAGTATACTTACTTAATTTTCTATCGAATACGACATTTGCATTGATGTAGACTCAATTATCCAAGTTGTCTCTGAAGAATAATTAAAATTTTATATAATAAACAAAGCTGGTCGTGGCGCAGTAGAACAGCTTGTGATTGTAAATGCAATTGGTATTGGGTACGATCCCCACTCGGGGGAGTGCCTGTATTTAAATTATTTTTACTTCTTCGCTCTGGTAAAACAAAATGCGGCGTTGAGTTCTACCACTCCACACACAATATCTCGAATTCAGTGGAAAGCGAAGTACGGAGTGTCGTGATACTAGGTTTTATCTGTCTACTCTTTTATGCGGTATAAAAGTGAGAAGCTAAAAAAAAAACAAATTAAAAAAAACAAATCTTACGTCACAGTTTCGTTTTCATAGACGATAATACGTAAAATCTTCCTTTGTGGGTTTTCTACATGCATTCCCCAAGTGCAAACCAAATTTCAGCTAACTGGTTTCTTAAGTTTTATACAAATTATTTAGATTATATAGATATAAGTATATTATATTATGCCGAAGATATAAACGACATTTTAGATAGTACGAATCTGAAATGCTTAAATGGGACACATCACCGCAGGTTTGTTCGTGACCGCAGTGGACGTAAATCTGACATAACGTCGAACCAAATATAGGATAATTGAAGTATTGTGACACGCTTCTAGTATCGAATTGAAATGTACATTTCATAACAAAATTCCCATGACATCCTTAACTATAAGGATATGATTTTTTTTGAAATTAGAAAAAATCAACAGTCAGTTGTATATGGCAAGATTTTTTTAGTTAAGCGTTTGAACCTTGCCATTGGCAGTTTTGTTCATTTTATGTTAAAGTTATATACTAACTAGCGATCTGATCGTGGCTTCGGCTGTGAGAACTATACTATTACTTTATAAATATTTCTTTTGGCTTAGCTCACTGAGAGCACCGTGACACTGAAACCGACAAGGACACGTTTAATAAATAATGTGTGAAAGAGTCACGCCAAAATTTTCACTGTACTGATAGTGTGAATTAGCTTTACGGCTATCAGCAATAAGTATTAGTAAAATATTGCTAAAGAAAATATGGCGACTGCGATTTGTCTGTCGGCATCATTAGTTAATACAATAAGTTAATTTTTTGATTTTGTACATGATATAAATAAAATATATATCACATTTATTTACATAAAACAATAAGTTAATTTTTTGATTTTGTACATGATATAAATAAAATATATATCACATTTATTGTAAGAGATGATTGTTACATGATTTTGGTGTTGATGCTCTGAAAATGCATTTAAATAGAAATAAATTTAATAAAATCAACATGGTGTTTATTTCAATTTCAATCGATTTTCGTTCAAATATTGCTTATTGATTTTAACAAAGGTTAAGCAAGATATATCTCTCACTTTATATTTATCTATAAAAGAAAATCGTTTCTTTTATTAATACATTACATTTCTTTATATAAAAAAATAACATTTATTTGTAGAAATTAAACGCTAATGATAATGATGATGACAATAATCATGACGAAAGCTAAAAGTAGAAAAACTATTTTTTCTTATACTTAATACAGCTTCATACGCACCTGCTGCTACCTAGTATTCCTTATTCAGGACATTCCTTTAACTGCATACATTCCCACATAATCTAACCGTAAAAGGATAAATCTTAGTAGGAACCAAAGTGCAAGACAAGAAAGAAACTCGACAAAAAATCATCATGAACTCATCATGGGTGACGCTATAAACATTTAGGACTTTTTATTTGGCGAGGTAGCGTCTAAATAATTTTTTAAATACTTCTATACAACACGATACAATTTGACCTTGGATTTTGTAATCAATGTAATCAAATAGCATCTCAGAAGCATATCTACTCATATACATTCCTGTTTACTTCCTGTTCGCGCTTAATTTTTCTACACAATAATTTATATAAATAGCTAATATTAACTTGAGATATGTTTTTTTTATAATAATAATGCAGTACAATAAATCTACTCGCCATATCTGTTCAGATAACATGAGTGTTCAAAATATCAAAAGTGAGCTGTGTTCATAAAAATGCAGTTATCTTTAACATAAAAAAGATTGTCAAGAGATTAAAAATTGTTTTTAAACACAAAACTATGTAAACGCCATTGTTGTCTGTGAGAATAATTTATAGTTAGTGTCGTAAATAGTTAGCATCATTTGTAGTCTTACAGTCTGAGCCACAGCGCGGCGTTGAACACTGTCACATAATAGATAAATAATCTAATATACCAAAAAAGGAGAACAAATTCTTTTTTTACTAGAAACGCAAGTTACGTTAAGATAAAAAAAAACAACATCATTTTAACTAATGAACAAAAAAAAATTAAACAATAAACCTGACATTTACAAATAGATAACTCAAGTGACATCATACAAGTTGAATAGCGTTGCCATATTACCACGAACAAGTACCTACACTGTGAGGTATGACGAAAAAAGTTTAAAATACGTGCAAGTAGGTGTCCAACCAACGGCCGATGTAAAAAGGACTGGCAAGTATTTACGACAGAAGCAACTCAAAGTTATTGCCACCTAACCGACGTATTAGACGAGTTATCTAGACCTTATTCTGGTACAAGTTTTTGTTCAAAGCCGCCTTAAGTTGCTGTTTTTGTTTACCGTGGGACTGCTTGTGATTGAAAATAAAAAGTAAAAACGTATCCACAGTTGGGTAAAGCCCCGTTCAATGGATTATAAATCTATTGGAACAAATAATAGAGAAGTAATTCTAGATGAGTTCAAGTGTAAATTCTATTATAGTTTCGTTACTTATACGTAGAGATGAATAGACAGACACTTTTTGTTCGTTATGTTGGTCTAAAACTGGCTCTGGATATACGAGTGAATTTTAATCAATATTGTATAAATCATTGAAAAAATGTATGTCGTTTATATCCAAGATGTCTGCTAGCATAGGACTCTATTTGATATGTTTTAAAAAATGTTTATTACATAACGGGTGTTTGTTAAAAAAAAATATACTATAACAAGTTAGATATTTGCCTAAGTTAAATTCTCTTATGTATTAAGTATGTCATATTACAAACACTTCTAATAAAAGTAACTATGAAAATTGAAAATTATTTTTTTCAGCATTATAATAATCCAAGTGCTTTAGGTAGTCTGTTTGTCACTAATTAACGCAATAGTATTATATATATATATATTTATAGATATATAAAAACAAAGAAATAAAATTCCATTAATCATCGAAAATAAAAAAATTGAAAAAAAAAGAAGAAATATGTTTCTACCGTACAATAACGGTATAATATCAAAGCCTGGTAAAATTCCATCTTTAAGAAACCACCTCAGTCTCCTTGAACTTAAAATATCGATTTTGAAATTTAAAACAGGCATACATATTCTAATGCAAACGTATCGAATTCATATTAGGGATTTGTCAATAGCAGAAACAAACAATATTTGACTGATCCAACATGGTGGTACGATATATCGGAGGAAAAGATGTCATGGCCAAAACATATAATTATTTATTGCCAACGTTCAAGAGGAAAACCTGTATAGATGAAAAAACACCTAATGTTCATATAAAAACAAAGCATACAAAATTTAGGACGCGTTAGACGATATCATGGTTCCCATGAGGTAAATTAATTGAAATTAGTGACTTCAAATCCAATTCGAGGGAATATTTACAGTTGTGCAAATTTTTCGTTTTTTCGGGTATATACGCGTAACTAAAAATAATACTTTTAAATTTGGTAATTAAGACTTTGTGGCAGAAGTATCTCTTATTAGAAACTCATGTAATATACCTCTATAGAGTCGTATTGTCGAGCAATATCGTATAACGTTACATATTACGTTTGTAACAGTGAAAGCACAGGCTAAGGGGATATCTCTCAAAATCCTCTGATCTGGAAACAATACAATTTAAGTGACTGTCTATTCTGCTTGATATCTTCGAGCTATCGGCAATTGATGAAAAATATTCTTAACTTACATTAATTATCGCTCTTACGGAAAGAACTTAATAATTATTCCCTCTCCTACGGAAAGTACTAACTAGACGTCATACAAACTTAAAACAAACACGCACTTAGGCCTTATCTCAGTCCCAGAATATTACGTAAGTCACTTTAAATGGATGTAGGTAGTTCTAACTCCCCATTTCACTAATTAATTCTAATGTAACATTTTCTTAGCATACTATAAATTTTAAAACGCACATGAAATTCAAAACGTGTACCTATTTCTGCGATTCAAATATAAAGCAATGACGCGGTGAGCAGTGTTAATATGTATGTTGAATATAAAGAAGTACGCTGATCAGCATATCTTGGAGATGGAACGATATCTGATCTTTGGATTATTGATATTTTTTGTAATATAATTTCTAAAGGAAATGTTATTTTTTTACCACATGACTGTACACACTTTGGTAGTAGGTTCGATTCTTAATTGAATTAAATTATATTTAAAAAAAAGAATCCGGTAGAATAAGATATTTCCTCTTAAAAATCATAAGCATCGCCTTATATAATATACAAACATATCTCAGTACTTAAATCATCAAATTTATAACATAAATGCGAACATTTGTTAGGATATTACTCTTTCGAGCAAAAACTACTGTTCAGTAGTTCTTGCGTGAAAAAAACGCAAAAACTACTGTTCAGTAGTTCTTGCGTGAAAAAGTAACATCTATACGATCAGAATCTACATAAAACAATCACAGTACATAGTATATACATCAAGTTTATATATCACATGCAATTTAATATGAATATTTTGCGTAATTTGACCATAATATAGCGGAAAGTATCAAGAACATTCACAAAAAGGATATAACTATACACAGCTTAAGTTAGTCCTTAAAAGTGCGCAGTAAATTGATAACATGCTATTGTAGGTCGTTGAGACGTAAACAATTGTAGTAGTAAAGTAAAGTAGTTTTTGCTTGATATTTCAAGTTTCATTCCCTGAACATTCATTATATGTAGTTCGTTAATGTATCCGACCCTATGGTAATTATATGCCCAGCTCAGGTGACCCATCACGTACGTGAAAAAAAGGCGATTGAGCAAGCTGTGAACTGAAATGATCATTTATATAGGTACATATGTAAGAAGAATTCGCGTGTAATTTAGCTTTACTTATCTTAATTGATCAAGTATTGTATTGACTTCAACTACATTGTTGTTGATATTAATAACTAAATAAGAAAAATAGATAAAAAACAAACTAAATTACTTTAATACGGATTACGTTTGCTTACTTGAGCTTAACAGATATTATACATTTTTAATTAACTTGCAAAATTTAATTAAAAATTTATTTTAAAAAATAGTTATGTAACTTCGTAATTCAACATAAGAAGGGAATCTAAAAAAGAATTTAATTTTCATATATCTGCCACATTTTCGGAATTTCGGAAATAAGTAAATAAATATTAAATATAAATAATTTCGTCATAACCCGTTATTCTATAAACGTTTAGCGATGGGATTGTTTTAAACGCTACGCTGGTCGGTCTAGATAAGATGTTGTACATATACTGGCATATGTGCTAAAACACATAGTAACTTAAAGTGTACAGAGTTAACGGCACAAAATAATTTAAAGGTTCCTAGAGTTTTTAGGTTTAGTCAGGATATTTATTACTAATAAAAGAATTAAGTATTCAAGTATTCATTATTTTAGAATAACAGCATTATTGATAAGCAAAATTACAAAATATCTCTAAATCACAGTCCAGTAACGTTGTATCCTACCCTTCAAGTAGACTTAAACTAAGAACATCCAAGAACAAAGATAACAAAAAAAAAGCTAAATTTCTTAATTAAAGCCACATGTATGCATCAAAGAAAACACTTGTAATTGAAACAGATTGACATTATATAAATTGTAAATGACGAATTGATCATGCCGTCCTTTCGGGAAAAGTATTGTAGCATATTGATTCTGATTGATGTAAGTGGTTTTTTGTTAAGTAATTTGGGAGGACGAAGCAAAGTTAATGTGATACAACCTTCTCGAACACGATTGTCAATATTATGATCAATATACACTGTTTATGTTTGCATTATATATTTCAAATTAAATAGTAATAATATACCTATTACTTGAGTAAGTCTGATTAATAGAATCAAGAAGAGCATCTGATGCACTTTTGACTGTAAGCAGTAATTGTAGTTTGTATTGTTTAAATCTATTCAAATAAATAAAATTGGAATGTCTGTCTGTAATATTATAATACCCACTTATTACTAAAAACATAAACATGTATCTGACTGTAAACGCGATCGGTTGTGGGTTCGATCCCCACTCGGGGGAGTGATTATATTTAAATTATTTTCACTTCCTCGCTCTGGTAAAGACAAAGAGTGCCGTTGAGTTCCACCACCCAACACGCAATGTCTCGAATTCGGTGGAAAGCGAAGTACGGAGTGTCTTGACACTAGGTAATTTCTGCCTACCCTGCTATGCGGGATAAAAGCGTGAAGCTAAAAAAAATAATAAACATGTATACATGGTACAAATATCATTTTTTACTATTTTTGTCTGTCTGTTTGTTTCAGCTATTTTGTGAAACAGCTACACCGATTTTGACGGCACTTTGGTTAGCGGTTATCTGATGCACTAAGGAGTAATTTTTATTTTATTATGATAAAATAATGATCGTTTATATAATTGCTGGTGGGACAAAATCCATATACATTACGCCATTTATCTTATTTTAAAATGCACAGATAATGATAGTAGGAATTATATATCTCTAAAAGATTAAAACTTTTTTCCCCATAAAATGCAGGGTAGCGTGACAATAAATCCATTGTCTGTTAAATTAATTGACATTCTAAAAAAATATTTTGTCCAAGCCAAGTTAAATTCACCCTTTAGTTTATTCGTACACTGGTAATTAGTTGCGGTTATTTTTATATGAGGCACTTACTGACAGACATTTAATATACTTACAGGAGTAATAAAATAAATAGACAAATGATAAGTTCATATCCAATAAATAATATAGTTCAAAATCATTTGTCTGCGCGCTAGAATCTTTAAAACATAAAACGATCTATACTTCAACTTCCACTGAAATGTTCTCTGAATATTTGTGCAGTTATTCTTGCATTTTCGAAAATCTATTGAGATTTTGTTTATATTATTTCCTATATTTTGATAGAAGAGTACATTGGCTTCGATATTTTTTTCGTTAAGCTAGAGAACTGTGTATTAATTGGCGGAAGTTATCGGTATTTTACCTAGCAATACTAGAGATAGCATACAATAAATCTAATCCAAAAATTACTCCAACTGGGAAATGAACATAGAACTACAGTAGTTCATCGGACATCCATTTGCGGTACAAGAACTCTATAATTACTTTTAACTAAGAGAAAGAACTATACAAAGACAATGTGAAGGGCTTTAATGAGTAAAAAACCAAAAACAAAGGACTGCTCGTGAGAATTGTGGATTTACAATTATGAAACATAAAAATGAATACGCATATTTACGCATAATTACATGTCATTTGACTGTGAAAAAATAAAACACGAGGGGAAAAAAACATATTTTGAATCAAGTTTGATTGAAGGAATTAATTAAGACTCGCGACACGAGGCGGTTATTTAAAATCGCATAAATAAAAATAGTTACATCTATCTTTAATAACTTCATAAATATTTATGTTTATTAATTATAACCATTACAAATCTATTTATCTTTATCGCACTCTCCGCTCTCCATATTAGCCCTTTCTATAAAACTTTACAATAGGCAAAGACTCTTTTATTTTTAGACAGGAAGTACCTAGTGTCAAGACACTTCATACTACAGAGGATTTAAAAAAACGGCTAAATATCTACAGATATATAAATATATTCTAAATTTGAATTAATATAGAAGGTAGCAATCCTCTATAAAATTAAACATTTTGAGCTTACCATTTTATATGTATAAATAAAAGTATAATAAGTTAACTTATATTGTATTTAAAATGCACAGATAATGATAATAGGAATGATGTATCCCTAAAAGATTAAAACTTTCTACCCCATACAATCCTGGATAAATCCATTTTCTGTTAAATTAATTGACATTCGCCGGTCGTGGCACAGTGCGCAAACAGCCTCTGACTGTAAAGTTAAATTATTTTCACTTCCTCACTCTGATAAGACAAAGTGCGGCGTTAAGTTCCACCACTCAATACGCAATGTCTCAATTTCGGTGGGAAATTACACTAGGTACTTTCTGTCTACCCTGTTGTGCGGGATAAAAAGCGTGAAGCTAAAAAAAACAAAACAAAGGCTTTTTATTTTGTTAGAGCATTGAATGGTAAATCAGCCTTATTCAATTATCATACAGACATTTATGAACATCAAAAAACAACAACGAATTTACGTTTTCCTACATTTAGGAAGATAAGCAGAAGAGTCTAGTGCTAAGACACATTGATTGTAAAGCGGCGGAACTCAACGCTCAACTCACTCATTTAATATATTTATTCCCCCGAAAGACTATTGTACTTATAACCATCGTTGATAAATTGAAAATATTCTAATGTGCTAAAAGCTTTAAAACCACAAGTAGTTTAATTTACAGACTCAAAATAATATTGTTCAGTTTAATGTTAACAAAAAGTGAACGATTAAAGTCTGTACATAATAGTTATATTTCCACGAAATTTTATAACCACTTTGAATGATAAAAAAAAATTAAAAAAAACTTCGAACGTCTGCAACGTTCGAAGTTTTTTTTATTTTTTTTTAATAATATTTCTGTTATTTAAACTAGGTTAATAAAAGGAACAATATAATTTTGTGAGATTTTTTTATTTCACTTTTAGCTTTACGCTTTATCTTGCGGGGAAGTCAGAAAGGACGGAGATCCAAGCTCTACGGTCCCGGTCGAAATTCAGTCGTCGAAAAAAAGCATCCCATCCATCTATACTATTTTATTTTAATATAAAAAAATTGTAAATATTAAAATTAAATAGCAATCTCTCGTGTTAAACTTAAAACTATTTCTTAATAATCTTTAAGTAGTAGAAATTTGTAAAAATCTCTCTACAGGGATTGTTAACAACATTAATAAGTTTTAACAAACGTATAAGAATTTCGACGCAGCTGGTAGCATGGCTATGGCATGGAACGCATGGCTTAGCGGTCAGAACGTTTGGACGGTATCCAAGAGGCGCGGGTTCGAATCCCGTTGCATTCAAATTTTTAAACGTTTTTTCAAAAATGTTTTCTAATCCCTAAGTGTAGAATTACACTTTAAAAATAGTAAATATGTCCGAAGATGTCAGTCCATAATGAGGCAGGTTTTCCTTTAAAGCCATTAGACATCTTAATGAGCCCGTTTATATTTGTAGGAGAATGTACTAGGATTCTGATTTAGATTAACTCGTTAGTCCGTGACTTAGTGAACCTACATTAAGAAAGCAGAAGTATACATTTTCAATGATATTCACCAAAGAAATAGAGAATGCTGACTACGATATGGTAGAGGAAAAAAGAAAAAAAAAGAGAGGGATGTCAAACAAACATTATCTACTACCTCCACGCCGATCACTCCTGTTATTCCTTAAATAAACGAAACCTGACACCATGGAGGGATAAAACCGAAAATAGGCACCAAACGAGAGGGCGCCATTGTTAAGGAAATTTAAGATTTTTTGAAACGTTGAATGATAATAGAAGTTTATCATCAGGTTGAAATTATGGATACGGGAGTTTCTGTTTGTGCCACTAACAGATCAATTCAGGTTGTAATTAATTGTACTCTGACTTAGAGCACTACCACTGGTGAGGGGAAACAGTTCCTGATGTCTTATTTACTAGGAGCAATAGAGGCTCTGACTTGTAAATGTTAAGGAATTGCGTAGACAGGCGGGGTAAATACTTTATTTGCAATATCTACATGTGATCGTTGGACTGAAGGGAAACGAGATGACATACCTACATATGAAATGCCTTCTATTGCCATAACAAGTTGAGTTTTGACTAGCAAACTCAGGGCAGTCGTTACTTGTTGCAAAATGTTTAATTCCTCAAAACAGGCAATTAGAATTTTTATTGGATATTTTCACGCATCACGTAATGTAATAAGAAAAATGTGTTTCAATAAAAAAAATAACCATAAGCAAAACAATGAGAATCTATTGAGTAAGTAGTGACAAATAATTTAACAGATAAAATATAAATACGATTCAAATACTGAACACAGTTAATACCCAGCACTAAAAACTACGTTTTTAAAATGTTTGCAAATGGAATTCCGCATATGACATCACTAGCCCACCTTATGTATGCAGATAACAAGATCTAGACGCTAAGCAAATATAGCAAGCTTTAGTAAAGTTCTAAATTATAGACAGCTAATTACAATCTATACATATTATATACAAGGGACTCGTCGTTGTTATAAAAATGGGAAAAAATGTATTAATAATATTTTATAGGGTGCAATGATTTTTTTTTGTCTATTTGTGTATGGATTCGAAAACCAATTTCAACTAACCAATTTAAATATAGTTTTTGTTATTACATTTCGGTGACCTTGCCTTAGTATTTAGTGTCCGTTTTGTTTCAATCGAAACTTGCGGGTATTCTCTATAAAATGTGTTCTTTAAATAAAATAACATATATAACGATGTAGTAATATATATTCTTAATACATTATTAAGAACACACTCAGGCATTATTTAGACACATGTTCTAAATAATAACTAACATGGCAAATAAGAAAACATAATAAAATTATGCTCCGCGGCCGGTCGTGGCGCAGTTGGGAGCGTCTCACTGAAAACGCGATCGGTTGTGGGTTCGATCCCCACTCGGAGGAGTGATTATATTTAGAATTATCTTCACTTCCTCGCTCTGGTAAGACAAAGTCAGGCGTTGAGTTCTACCACTCGGCACCCAATATCTCAAATTCGGTGGAAAGCGAAGTGCGGAGTGTCTCGACACTAGGCACTTTCTGCCTACCCTGCTATGCAGGTTAAAAAGCGTGAAGCTAAAAAAATAATAATAAAATAAAACGATTAGTTTAAAAATGACTTAAGTAATTGTACAGATAGGTTTATATGTATATTAAAAAATCTTCTATTACATTATTATCACAAGTATTTATAACAAGAAATATTAATACGTGATGAAAAACCTTTTTAAGAAACTTATGCGGACGTATGGAATGGCACAGTTGTAGTTGTAGTTGTACGGAGTGTTCTGGCACTAGTTACTTCCTGTCTACCCTGCTATGCAGGATAAAAGCGCGTAGCTTAAAAAATAATGTATATAGCTTTGTGTGATTTAAAATGTTTTTTTTTAAATTAATTGAAACATTACGTTTCAAGACAGCCGACAGATTTACACTTTTCTATTTTATGTTAGATAATCGCCAATATTTTATTCTGAATACGTCAAACGCTGATGCACTGTTCTGCACATTATTGGCATGCTCACAACCCTAATATACATTTGATGTCAATTTTTTCGGTCTTGATATTGATATGCTGATGATATTATTATTTCAATTTCGCAAAATCATTGACCAAGTGATTTATGGTATACTGGCACGCTCCATATATGAAGAAAAGTACAGAATTTTGCAAATAATAGTCGCTGAAACATAATCAATACCTGTCTAGGACACTTGGGCATTAATGCGTGTGTGACCAAGGGCGGATAAGGCATCAAAAATTACATCCCTACATAATATCGATATAAAGAAAATATCGATGTAAAGTATTCTATAAAAATAAAAATTATGAAAGTTGAATAATATTTAAACAAACAATTCTATTAATAGTTGTAAATCTATAAAAATAATAAGCTACAAACAAATATACACTATTAATGAACAAACACGCTACGCACTCGTAATTGCTTATCACAACGTCCTTGAGTAAATTATCAATCGGATAATTTTTACAAGCGCAATATTCACACACTTTTTAAGTGAACGAAGCTAAGACATGGCACGGCGTTAAGCTACGTCAAAAAAGAGGAAAGTCGTTGTCCATTGTTTTGCCACTAGGTTTTCTCTGTCTACTATAAATAAAAAATGCTATCTATAAATAAAATTCTTTCAATATACAGGACCTATTATTGTTAAGTCCTAGTCTTACTTAGACTTTACGCTTTCTGCTTAAGAAAGTGAAAATACTAGAATGAGGTAATGTGGGCGCTGAGGCCAAGCTAGCTCATGCATCTAGCTCCACTCACTTTCGTTTGAGTTTATCTAACAAGTTAATTTACCTGTTTAACCATGAATTGACCTATAAAGGCATCGAAAAAGATTTAGTCAATATTATAGTGAAAAATTCAGTTCAGTATCGAAAGATAAAAAGAGATCTATGAAAATGTTTTCTTTCAAATTTATTTTTCATTATATTTCAGAAAATCAAAATCTCAAATATTTAAAAAACTCAAATTTACAATATACTAGCAATTTAAGTATAATAATATTAAAAAAAACTTTGACCTATATTATCTTAAATGACATGTAATATCAGCAATATTGATAACTAAGATAAAAACTCATGCAAAGTGAATAAAATGTCTTTTTACAAAATTTTTGATAACATATCAAATAAAGAAAAATAAAGAAATTACTGAAATAATTACTATGTAACACATATTATTATTTGTAATTATAAAACAAGTAATTCTAAAAATTAATTCAGCTATTTATATAGTTACATAATATTTTATTTTAATTACTTTTTTAACATACATATTGAAATAGTTACATAGACACAATGCAAACATATTAACTTGTTTATAAATTTAAATACAAATATTGGAAGCAGCCAATATTTTTAAAATATTTAAAAATAATTAAATAAGTCCTATATCTTAAATTAATGCAAAGTATTATTAGAGACAATATGAATTGTAGCCAATAATTTAAGTAAAATAAGTGAAAAATATATAGCCTTAAAAAGAGCTTTTATTATAATGTAGAAAAAATACATACTCTTCTTAAACTAATGTGGCAGTACTTATTTTTGATTGATAATAACTGGTATAAAGAATAATTTAAAAGATATTAGACAAATTAATAAAAAATAATATTATACAAACCTTTTTCAGCGGGAGCTCACTGGCGTGAAGCTAACACTCTCATTACTTTTACTTTCTGATAGGCGTAGGATAAAAAGAATATTTAGCACCGATACTGCGACTTAACACGAATATAATAGCACTAACTACAATAAGAAATAAGGAAACAAGTGTAAATTTACTTTCAAGACACAATATATCAGCTAAATACGCTATATTACTCGATACTACTTCACTTATTACCGAATTGAAAACTATTTCGTTGCCACAACAAGAAGTCATCACAAATAACGTTACAACAAAAAACTTACAACGGTTATAATGTAAATAAATATATTTCTAAATAAATTTAGTTATAAATAATTTCCTAATAATTTAATTATAATTATGACCTAAATAATACGATCGGCATGTAAACACCTGAGAATGACAAAATAATACTTTGACAGCTGTTAGGGGCTGCCACATTCAGCAGTTATGTTGTTAATTTGGGTAATCAATAATATCTAGTGGAATACAAATATATATATATATATATATATATATATATATATATATATATATATATATATATATATATATATATATATATATATATATATATATATATATATATATATATATATAAACAATTTAAAAAAAAATGTACCGATTATACTCTGGAATACCCGTAATTATTTTTATGTTTACGACTTTTAAATTATTTCCATTTCTACATTCTGGTAAGACAAAGTACGGCAGTTAATTCGCCGAATTAGAGCGAAAATCAACGAACGAGGAGTTTCGACACTAGTTTTTTTTCTAAACCTGCTATGAAGGATAAAGCGGTTAGCTGTCTTTTTTAATCAAAAGCTGCATATAACATAAAATTATAATCAATAGTATAAAACTCTAACATCAATGAGTTATTCGTTAACATCTGTCACGCAATAGTCCTGAGTTCGATTCCTACATATGGAAGTGCTATAATTAAAATATATATATTGAAAACTCTTAAAGTTAAGATAAAGATAAAAAATAATCTTTACTTATTTTACAGATGGCATAATAAATTATGGCAACATACATGTTTTCACCAAAAGTATATTTTTTAAAATTTCCATTTATGTCGGCAGTGCAATATTAACAGTAAGGCAACACAGTCAGAACCTAATCATAATTTGCGATATTGGCGCGATTCTCTTTATACTGACAACACTGCCAATATGTTTTACAATTTGAAATGAAAATAAGAATGATAAATAAATTGACCTTTATCATAGTAACGCTTTTTTTAGCTTCATTCTTTTTATCTCGCATAGCAGGGCAGCAGTAACTGTCTAAACGATCCGCACTTCGTTTTTTTGTAATAATAAAATAATCAACGAAACTATTCTCGTTTCACTGCCATATTAATGAATTAGTATTCTAATAATTACTGGTAAGTACCTATGTAACTATATATAATATACTGTACGCAATGTACTCATATATTATTTATGGGCGTGAGAAAACGTTAATTTTAATCTGATATAATCTTAATAGGAAACACACCCAATTTAATATCTATATAAATGGGATAACAAGCAAAAAATATGTCATATTCATCATTTATTTATCACAAATTATCTACACAAATATAAAACTATGTTAAATATAATTGTGATTGACACTAATAATATACATTTCAACACAATAATTTTCAAAAGTCACATTGAAAATTTAAACCAATTTCAAGAATGTTATTGTGTTGTATATAAGCTAGATGTAGCTTCAGTTTGGTGTAAATGCTTTCAAGGAATTTGGTAACCGTTTATTTTTTGGGGAACATCATATACAGACTCATTTTAGAATTTAGTTATATCTTTGCTAACTTTTACTTAAAAGCCTTAATATAATAAAAACTAACACAAAAATAATACTAATTGAAGTGGCCTTATATATGGACTAAATAATAAATATTAAAATGTTAAACAAGTGAAAAATAATTATTTTTAAATAAAAAAAGTTAATTTAATGAAAAACGCAAGACAAGAACCCATAAGAAGTTATTATTGGACAAACAACTATTTTTGTATGCCAATAATTTATTAGATTTTAATATTATTGTTATCTTAAGTAATAAATGTATGGATGCAAAGGAGATACGTCAAATTCATGTTTGATTAATGTATACAGAGATAAAAATAGTAATTACATCGAACACAATTATATATAAAAAAAAATAATAAAATGAAAATGTCTATAAAAAGGCAGTGATTTTGCCAACTCTATAAACATTTTTCATACAAACTTTAGAAACAGCATTTTGAAAAAAATTACCTTTATACATGTATATCTCCAATTAATAATAAGCAATCAAATTTTCTCACATTGCAATAGGATATTAATGTATTTATAATATGGCTTACAAACATTAATACGTCAAAAGAATCAAGCCAATAATTACCAACTTGTATATATATTTACAATTGATAAGGAAAAGAATAATCATCAACACAATCATCAGCTGAAAGATCTCCATTGCTGGACATAGTTGGAACGACTTTATGCCTACCGCATGCCACCATCCCTCCAAGCAAAAGAATATTGTATGACAATTTTAATACCAAGTCACTGAGTTTGTGATAATTTTAATATTTTTTTATACATATATAGTATTCATAATGCTCTCTAGTTAATGTTAATTCTTAATTAATTCCAAATCCTTTTTTAGGTTTTAAACATGTATAGGAGATTTACAATTATTTATGAAATATATATTTTATATAATTTTGTTGCTTTAATTTTAAATGAAACTATTTAACCGGATTAATCGCGTATATTTTGGTATTCGAAAATACATTTTTGGACACCTGACGTTTCGAACACTTTACAGTAGTCCGTGGTCACAGGTAGACAATGGTGAGTCAATGGTGAGACAGTAGGTCAATGGTGAGTCTACCTGTGACCACGGACTACTGTAAAGTGTTCGAAACGTCAGGTGTCCAAAAATGTATTTTCGAATACCAAAATATACGCGATTAATCCGGTTAAATAGTTTCATTTAAAATGTATAGAAATCGCGAAAATCAAAGATCTTATTTTGTTGCTTTAACTTAAATTACATTAATTTTGTTGCTTTAACTTAAATTACATTGTATTATTATACATTTTAAAACTGGTTTCGTTTCAGTTAATAATATATTAAATACTTCTTAATAATATGTTAAAAAAATACATACAAATTTAATGAACAGTAATAATTTTTATATCAAATTACATACTTTATTTTTATTTTAGCACCACCTTAGGCATTATCCAGTTATTACGCAAGAAAATAAAAAAAAAAGATTTTTTGAATTCAAAAATACAAAATTTAATATAAAACTAAATTTATATTAGTTTTTTAATTATTTAGTAATATTAAAGTTTCCTTGCCGGCTGATCCTTGCCTAGGCAATCAAACTGTCCAAGCAAAAACTTGTACGTAATAAATAAATGGCGCCTTGCTCAAGAAAGCAGTAATTTTAATTAATTTTAACAATATTTTAATTAAAATGTAAGAAAAGAAATTAAATTATGAATTTTTAATGATTGTCAAATGGAATATATCATAAATTGCATTTTTTTTTGTAATACAATCTATACTGGTCATCGCCTGCAACTTTGAAGTCCATACAAGACTTATATGGACTTCATCTTTCGTAAAAGAAAAACGTTAAATGCCATTTCCCCAAAGTCATATTTAAACTTTAAACGGGCATTAAACGGCCTGTTGATTGTGTCCGAGTATCGCAACAGTTTTGTGCTTCACGCTTTATCCGGAGCATGATAGTCAAGGACAACCTAATGTCAAGACATTCCGTTGAATACTTTCTGCCCAAAATTTTTATCACATATAATAAATTTTGATTATTATTCATTCCTTCGCTCTGGCCACTCAACACGCAATGTCTCAAATTCTGTAGAAAGTAGAGCGCGGAATGTCTTAATACTAGGTACTTCCTGCCTACCCCTGCTATCCAGGATAAAAGCGTGACACTAAAAAAGACGTATAAAATACATGCAAATTTTAATTCGAATATTCTGTTTATAACAAGCATTTTGAGTTGCTCTCATGTAACACTAAAGAGGAATAAATATATTATAATTAGTATACATTATCGATTTTTTTAATTTAAAAACTTACATCAACTATCCACTGGATAACAGCCCGCATACAAACTATCACCAGTCAATCTTAATAAAATATAAACAGAAATCTCAACCATTATTACACACAGACTTAATAAAATAACGGATATAACATTGTAGAAATGTTCTACACAGCGGACAAAAAAAAAGGACCGTCTCGTAATGACAATAAGGCCTAATATTGTATTAATTCAGAAGAGCCAGCATGCGACTTGTTGGTAGTGGGGTGGCAAATATTGGCCAAATGACCAAATGTTTGTATTTACATATTTCAATAATTTGATTTAAAATGTTTTTAATTGCTATTAAACTGAATACAACCTTTACGTAACCAAAGTAAGACATTCCTCTTGAAACTACTATTTCGGTGGTTATTTACGTAGGTACTAAAAGGACACGTCCAGTTGTTAGCTGTTCTACTATACTAAAATCAAATAAGAGCACAAAACATTTTATGCTCTTATTTGTCTGTCCGATCGAAGTTTAAATTCAGTTTTATTTTTAATTTAAGCAAGCAAGTATAAATATCATGTTACCAATATAAATAACCCCGAACTTATATTCAAATGTAAGTCAATTCAACAAGAGATTCGAAAAAACCTGTTTTTAATGTTTAATTTAATTTTTTTTTGTTTGTAGTTGTTTAGTTTAGCAGTAGAATGATTTTAATATTATACTGTCATAAGAAAATATTTCATCTTCATCTATTTAGTTTTAAATATTAATATTTTTAAAGAAATATTATAGTTAATAATAATGTATACCGCATATTCGTAACATTTTCCCATATTATTGAAGCTCTTAGCTAAGTTACAAAATTATTAATTGCGCTCCATTTTCATAACTATATATTAAATTATAAGACATTCATTGAAAATCACATCAACATAATGTTTAAATTCTTCTAAATTTGGTATTTCGTACAAATAAAGCATAAGTCAAAAAATTAGTTCTCATTTGATATAATTTTCACTTTTATATATAAAAAAGCAGCTTAATGCCTAATCCCGTATAGCATGATAGTCAGAGAAAACCTAGTGTCAAGACACTCCATTGACTGCATTTCGCTCGAAGTCGAGACACTGCGTGTTAAATGGCAAACTCAACACCGCGCTTTGTCCTACCAGAGCGAAGAAATGTAAATAAATTTTATATGTAATCATTTCCCCGAATGGAAATCGAACTCATAACCAATAGCGTTCACAGTCACACCCTGACCCACTGCGCCGCGATGGTCTTAAATGTCTTAATACACAAATATAATACTAAACACATAAACAATAATCACTTTAACTAAAGGTCAGTCGTGGCGCAGTGTGACAGCGTCCGACCATAAACGCGATCGGTTGTGGGTTCGATCCCCACTCGGGGAAGTGATTATATTTAAATTATTTTCACTTCCTCGCTCTGGTAAAGACAAAGAGCGGCGTTGAGTTCCAGCACCCAACACGCAATGTCTCGAATTCGGTAAAAAGCGAAGTACGGAGTGTCTTGACACTAGGTACTTTCTGCCCGTACCCTGCTATGCGGGATAAAAGCGTGAAGCTGAAAACTTTAACTAAATTAACAATATTCAATTTCTTAAACCACAATTACCGCAAGAAATATTATTAAAAATAACATACTGTATACATTAAAAATATTTATATATAATAATAATACCTAAAGCCTTATGTGTGTAATTTTTATCGGAGTACCAGTAATAGGTTTCTTTGGGCTTAGTTTCGTTGGTGACTGCATCACGACGTCGACTGCTCTGCGCAGTATTTTATGTTCACTCTTCTTATATTCTTCAGTTATTTGGGACAGATCTAAATCTGCGTCAATCATTAGGACCTGGAAATTTAAGAAATATATATATTAAACTATAGTTATAATATTATTGAGGCCAGTCTTGGCGCAGTGGGATAGCATTTGACTGTAAACGCGATCGGTTGTGGGTTCGATTTTCACTCTGGTAAGACAAAGCGCGGTGTTGAGTTGCCTCACTCAACACACGATGTCCCTAATTCAGTGAATAGGGGAGTAAGTAGTGTCTTGACACTAGGTACTTCCCGTCTATCCTGCTATGCGAGATGAAAGTTTGAAACTAGGAAAGATATTTAAGTCAAATATATAGTCAATAATTTATTTTATTAATTTAATATATTGCTAGTATACTATAATGAAAGACGATGATCTTCTTCTGCACATAATCTTATGTATGCCGATTATATCTACCAATAGTATAATTTTGTAAAATAAAAATATGACGCCTGGACCAGAAAGCTCACACACTTTAATTCTTTTACCTATGCGTCCGTTAGTCTGCTTATTTCCCATATTTCTGGACCGAGAAAATTAATATTAATATTAATTATAGCGAGATTTATTAATTAATATAAATTAATATTATAATAATTATTAGAAATTAATATTAATTATAGCCACATTCAATTAATTTATAAAGACCACGTTCTGAAACTAATGCTTTAACGAGCCGGAGATAGCCGCGGGAAGTACTTTGTCTATCACTGATCTAGAACAGTAGGGCCTGTTTTTTTCCTTCCAAGTCTACTTTAATTGTTTAGCAAGCGTATTAGCGTGTTGCTCTAATCTTGACTTATAACTTTCCAATGTTTAACGGTTTACATATTGAAATCCATTATCGTACACAATATATGTAATCTTTGTAGAATCTTGATTAAATGTACAGCTAAATCCCATAGCACCATTGATTTAATAATAATTTTGTACATTATGTTTTTTAATTTAGTCCAAGATAACTGTGACTTATTAGACTTTTTGTTTCAGTACATCTTTCGCACACATTGAGAATTTTTTATTGAAAATATGTAATCACTGAAAGTATTTACTTCCAGTTAGTCTCCTGTCTTGATTGTGTTTTTTTCAATTCCATTTAGAGAAACTGTTAGACATGTCTTGCACTATAGACTCAAAGTTTCTTTTTTTTTCACTACCTACATACTTCTTTCACCGCATCCAGTTTCTAATCTCTACATTTGTATCTATCTGTATACCCTTAGGAGAATCCTCATGCTTTTTATGTGATCTTCCTTCAGTATCATCGATAATTTGCAATCTCAACAAAACTGTTCTGGAACATTTGAATAGCATTTTCATGGTTTCATCTATTGAAATTATAAAATACCCGTTATTTTCTTGTATGAGGTGAATAAACTTTTAGTATATATAAGGTATGGCATGAGACCCAAGATACTGTCTTTTGGTACACCTACGTGTATTATACCATCAAAATAACTTTTTTTTGTTTCATGAAGTAGTGTCTATGTCTCAAGGTATGATTTAATTAATGATTTTTAAAATTTTATACCAGGAAGCCATGAAAGGAGAATATTATGCCATATTTTGTCAATTGCCTGGAAATGAAATGTCCGGAGATAATTTCTCTTTTGGAATTCGCTTAAATCTGTTAATATCCATTATTGGGAAGTAGTAGAAAGTATTTTAGAAGGTCAACGAACGTGGGAGTTTTATATATTCAATTTGTTTGTTGAAAATTTGTCATAGAGTGTATCTATATACATAGCTTTCCATAATAATATTTCCAATATAATAGATAGTTCAAATTTCTTTGTCGCCATTTAACAAGTAACCCGTGGTGAGGCGGTGGGATCCAGGTCTGTGTAATTCACATATACTTTATCTGCACATTTTGTTATTCTCATTCTATAGTAATAGTCCTTTTTGTTTCTCAGCTATCATTTATCTAATGTGAACAGGGAAACTGCCTGGTGAGTGAGATTTATGTTTCGGGTGTAGTAAGCAAAGTGTATACTTTGATTTTATAGCAGTTAAAGTGTTCTACAGTTTCTTCTATATCATAATCTTTTTTAAGAGGCAATGTCATATTTAAAGTGGATGATGCTGATTTTCAGACACAAATCCAGACAATTTTATACTGAGCAGTTTATAATATGGCATTGAGATGGTTGAAATTTATCTGTGTAATAATATTTCAATTGGAAAATAGTGAACCAGGCATAAATTTACATGTAGAGTATGTTCTATACTCTTTTCTGCCAGAAAATCTGGTCAGGTTGGATTCTTATATCAGTATTATTATGTTTGTTCACAAGCATTTGGTATCTTTGGTTTGAGGTATCACAGTACCAGGAGTCAGAAATCAAATACCCAAAAAATTCAAGCATTTTTCATACAACTTTTGCTTTCTATTATATCTCAGGGCCCTGAACACTGTCAAAACCAATTACAAACATTGCTTCTATAAAGGCAAGAAAGTATTGTAACAATAACTTCTAAAAAAATTAAGCAGTTTTTTTAAATAACTAAATTTAGCTTAAATAAAATTATTTGTATGTTTTTTTATTTTTCAGCAAAATAAATAATTGAAGATGGGGATTTTTCTTTTCTTTTAAAATCATCATCATCAGCCAGAAGACATTCACTGCTGTTTTACATATTGATTTCTTTTTAAATATTATTTATAATTTGTTTAATAAGGTTTGGTTATAATTGCTTAATAGTAATTAGTAACTTGTCTTCCTTTCATAACATATAAAGTACAGGCTATTAGAATGTTTTTGATAACATATGTCACATAATTATACTTGAACATGCATTATGGCATAGTATAGAAAATAACAAATATTAAAAAAAAGAGCCATGTTAATCACTAAATAAATCAACTTCAGAAAATTTATTTAAAAAAGTAAGTTTATATTTGTATGTTACTTACAGGTGCTGGACATTCCGCAAATGTCCTGTTTACAAGCCAGTCTTCGTGTAGTTTGTGTAATTCTTCTATATATGCTAATGGAACACACTGCTCCTCAGATCTAGCTCTCTTCTTTATCCTCTCGTGGACGACTGAAGGTGTGGTTTTGAGATATACTGTAAATGTAACATTTAAATACGTAATTAACAATTTTTGTAATATAACCAATAAACAAAGAGTTCTAACATACTATGATTTTTATAATTACTTATTTAAAATCTCTATGGCCGAACATTACACCTTACCTATGAGATCAGCTTCAATAGGTATTTCTCTTTGAATAAATCTAAACCACTCATCAAGGACTGCGAACTGCGCAGGATGTAATATTCCGCTCCTCATCATATGTTCTACGAAACAATATCTAGCACTATATAATGACCGCTCCATTAATTTTACTGGAGTAGCAGTCGGCCGACGATGCATGTCCAGCATAGTCATGGAAACATACGCTTGAAAGGTCATTGCCCATTTTGACGGATCTTTGTACATTAAATCCTAAAAAAATATGAAATATATGACAAAGCACATTTAAGTACATAATTCCTAAAATAATATAAAAGGTGTCTTACCAAAAGATTCCAACCCCTTAAATTGCGCCATTCCTCTACAGGTTCAGTTAACAATGTAATATCTTCAAATTTGTTGAAATGCTCTAAAAATGTTGTTTTTCCACTTCCTATATTACCCTCAACAAGAACAGTAAACGGTTTAGTGTTTGACGCGCTCATTTTGTGAAATAGTCTTTCCACTGTAAGTAAATATCAACTTTGTAAAGCTATGTTTGATAATGAACCAAGTCCAAACACGTTCGTCCACCCAATGATTTCCCGCCTAAAACGCCCTGTCTAAAATTAAAAAAGGCAAACGAACTTGTCAAAATGTATAGTAAATACACGAACCTTTATAACAAAAATTGAAAATCTTTCGACTAAGCATAGCATATGTACGTAAGAATGTTTTTATAAATCTTGATGTATTTTATGTCCATTTGATTATGTTCGCTTAATGAACATATTTTGCAAATTTGCAAAGTATTGTGAAATATTTATATGCAGGCTTAAAGAAGGAAATCCAGCGCCTCGCTGCTAAGTATTAGTGATGTGCCAGCAATAGGGTGGTACTAACTTGTAACATTATTATTCGATATGGAGTACACCAAATAAGCTTAAAAGTATAAGTAGCAACTTATACTTTTTCCGTGCCTAAAACACAACTTATAAAGGTATCAAAGTTATTAGATTTTTATATTACAATATAATTTAGCATATTAAAATAATATTTCAATTCATTTAATAATAAGTTTATTTACATTTCTATACTTAAGTGTTTATACGTAGTTTAACGAACAACATGTCGTCAATTCGAATATCATTTATAATAGATATTGAAATATATCCATACTAAAGTGATTATATCATTACTAAAGTGATTAAGAATTAATCGATATTGATTAATGAAAGTTCTTTTTACATTTACATTTTATATATACAGTCATATTTTATCTGTATATTGTACACATTGTTTTAGAAGTCTAGATAGAACAAGTTCCATTATTTGAAATATATGAATATTTTCAGTAATTAATATAAAAGAAAATATAAATTTTCCTAAAATCTATGACGATTTAACTTTAATAAATTAAAATAATTTATTTTTATTGTTTTATCTTTATAATACTAGTAAAAATATAAAAATTAATGATATGAATAATTTTTATAAAAGTTATATTAGTGTTAAACACTACAAAAAATTGATTATATTAACTTGTTAAGTAAAGTAGAAATATAACCAGACCTTTTTATTTAGTCATTGAAGGTTTGCTGGACTATAATAACCTAATTTACTGTATTTTACATTAATTAAAAAAAACATATTAATAAATAATTATAATAAATAAGTAAATATATTTGTTATTTTTAGATTTGTAAATAATATAAATATACGATTTTGATGTAATATTTTTTCACTTTAAATGAAATGTATAAAATAATCCAAAAGTAGATAATATAAAAACAAATGTTTGTTTACAGTAGGTAGCATATAAACCCAATAGCGGGAAACTTAAACTAACCAATAAAGAAAACCCACGAAATCCATTGACAATTTAGTTGTCTTGTCCATGATATTTTGGCTAAAAGATTGACGTGTTTGTTTCCAATTTCATTGTTCGTGAAGTTTTCGAGAAGATAAAACGTAAAAGATCTGATATTTATCGTAGTTTTACAGTTTAATTAGAAGGCTCTATCGTTTGTTTCAAAATGTTAAGTTCACGCTTGTTAGGTAAGTTTAAAAATATATAATATGCATGAAATTATACTTAGGCGTAGGTGCCGGTGTTTTTTAAACTAATATTTTTATTTATTTTAGGCGTTATTTTATTTGTAACGGGCACGTATGCCCTTTACGACTCTTCTTCTGATGTAGTTCAATTGACACCCAGTAATTTTGAGAGACTAGTTTCAAATTCCGACGAAGTATGGATCGTAGAGTTCTTTGCCCCCTGGTGCGGGCACTGCAAAAACCTTGTTCCAGAATATAAGAAAGCCGCTCGAGCGCTTAAGGTAAGAAATATTTAACTGAGTTTTTTACTAGAAACTTCATTTTTTAGGTCACAGTTTTATTTGTTTTATAACAAAGAAAACCATGACCTGAAAAATTCCTTTTGGGTGGGCGGAAAGTTCTCCACAAGCTTGCTAGAATAGTATTGTAAAACGCGTAAGTTAATCAGAAAATAACTTAATATTAATTTTGTTTTATCAATTTTGCAGGGCATAGCTAAAGTTGGAGCAGTAGATGCAGACCAATATAAAGAACTTGCTCAAAAGTATGCAGTGTCTGGTTTTCCTACCATTAAAATATTTATTGGCAGTAAACACACACCTTATCAAGGCCAAAGAACAGCCGAATCATTTATTGATGCTGCACTTAAAGCTGCCAAAGAAAAGGCATATGAGAATCTAGGAAAGAAACCATCTGGATCTTCTGGAAAGGTAAATTTTGTATATAAGAATATGAACAAAATTCTTAATGAATATAAAATGGGCCCAAAAGTATTTTTGGGTCCATACAAAACACACACAATGAAATACTTTAAGCAATTTTATCGAAATTAAATAACATAAATATAAGTAAGTTCCAATAAAATGTATTAATTTAAATAAGAATAAAAAAAATAAATATATTAATTTATTCATTAGAGAAAACAATATGGTCATTTCATACCATGGAGAGCTAAACAGGAAACTGATATAAAGAAGCAAATAGACAAGCCTCATATAACTTTATCTTTGAAAAGAATAAGATTTAATGCTCTACAGGCTAATTTATTTCATGGGGAACTGTCTAATGTAGAACCTAAAATTGTTTCTTCCAATATATCAAAAGTAAAGTTGACAAAACAATAAATCAATCTTAGATTTCCTATATTATAATTTATTCCTAAAATATTAAAAATAATAAATCATAGTTCTTAAATATAATCGACTATAACTCATTTTAAAAAGATTTGTTAGTAAAATTGATTCTTTACTTGATTCTAATAGGTAAATAATATGACACCTAAATTACTAACTTATTTAGTTTATAATTAATACATAATTACACTATGGTTAACTGTATATATATATACTTCAATATAACTAACTACCACCATTAAAAAAATAGTTTTAAAATTACTTATGTTAAAAATATTATGTAAATAAAGTATGTTTCTGTTCCTTAACAAAAGCTCAATATTATTAATTGATTCTTAAATCTATTTCTTATAAAGATTTAGTACTAGGAAGAACATCTATTGTTAGTTTATCTTTTGTTTGCTCTTAGGGAGTGATGACATCTTATCTATATTATGCACACAATAAATTCCTTACTAAACTATTATAAATTTAGTCTTAAAATAAGAATAAGTAATAAATTTACTTAATCTTAATTTTAATTGAACATTTACATTGTTCTAAAGCAGTACTTTGTTTCTTCAGACAATTTATTTCAGTATCTTACTTTAGGCATTTTTCATGCCAACTTTGTCATCATCTATCTTTGTCTATCTATTTTAAGGTTAAAAACCTTAAAATAGTTACAAGCACAGTCATGGTACTATAAAATACTTTTCATTATTTATAAAATTATTTGAGATCGTAACTGCTATAATAAACTACAAAAGTATAATTTTCATGGTCTTACATACATGTTTTTTAAAGAAACTTCGAGAACACATTGCATTACTAGTACTTATTAATAAAGAATCAAAGTTTGAAAGTAATGTCGCCTACGAACTCCTACGCGTTTGATCTCTCTCGACCGAACAGCGTGTAGCGTTGCGAAAGAGACACGTCAGTGTGACCTTTTAGTTTAAATATATGCTAATTTGACCTTATTTGGGCTTTGCAATTTTGACTTTTAATTATTAAAAATAAAAAATAGTTAGATTTTCGATTTTTGCAATTTTTACATATTTTAATGAAAATATTTTTACCGGATTAATCATTTATGTATCAAAACCTACGTAATATTATAGTGTAAAACGTCGATTTTTTTAAAAATATTTTCTAATACCAAGATATACGCTTTTTTTTTATATTTGTCACGGAACGAGTTCAAGTCATGTTTTAAATAATAAAAATATTAACTTACTAATTTTTTTTAATTTCAAAGCGTAAGCCTCGTCAACGTGAAACTTGCCACCTTTTGAAAAAAAAATAATCGAGACATTCTGAGAAAGACTATCCAAAAAAAAGCAAGAACTTTTAGACTCTGTTCCATGTTCCATTTACAATTTTAAATAATTTTAAATACTCAGTCTTTACTAATGTAATTTAATTTTAGATATAGTTTTTGTCAGATGCTGTTAAAAAAAGCGGCTCAGTTAGAGTAAAAAGTCGGGGCAATATCATTGTAATCGGGACTGTCGCGGTAGTATAGAAAGAGTTAGATAACCGACTTGTATGAGAAAATGTATCGAACATGAATCGATTTTTAATAAAGTTTTTAAATACTTTAGAAAAGTTGCCCTTTTTATAAAATTATAAATTATCTAAATAATTTTTCGTAGTAACTGGCATATCTTATAGTGATTAAACAATGTTTTATAGGCTTTAAAGATTTCTTTGCTTTTCCGTAAAATGCCTAAAATGTTCGAATATAAAAAAAATCCTTTACTTTATCAAATCATAAGTAGTCGATTAAATGTTTTTCAGTATTTTACTGCTGTGAAATGTTAACGTATACCTTAATTGATAAGAACTTTGTTTTTGTAATACTCAAAATTCCGGGTTCGAATTCCGTTTCGTATTAAAATATTACATTTTTTGTGTATATTTTTGTTTATAAATTCTTTATTATTTACGCCGTAATAAAGCAAAATTATTTTTCTCTTGTAGTCCGATGTCATCGAGCTAACTGACAGCAACTTCAAGGAATTGGTTTTGGACAGTGAAGATTTGTGGTTGGTCGAATTCTTTGCGCCTTGGTGTGGACACTGCAAGAACCTGGAACCTCATTGGGCCAAAGCTGCCACTGAGCTTAAGGGAAAAGTAAGTTTTATTTATTATTGTTAATACACTACGACCATATGGGCCGTACATTTAGTTTAACAATTTTTTCATTATATTTTTTACTATGTTATTATTACTTAAAATTGAGGCATATAGGGTGTAACAGTAATGGTCTAAGCCTGAATGTGAGTAAAACGAAGAAAGAATGGAATGTAAGATTATGGTAGATAGAAAGATATTAGAACAAGTGAATGAGTTGGTATATCTGGGAAGTATGTTTAGTAGAGATGGAAGAAACGAAATGGATGTGGAAAGGTGTATTGCTGCCGGTAACAGGGTTAACAGTGCTATTGCTGCATTGATGCGACGGAAAAACGTCAGCGTACCTGCACGTGTTGCCGTTCACAATGCAGTACTGATAGCGACGTTGTTATACGGCAGTGAAACGTGGGTGTGTCAGAAGAAGAATGAAAGAAAGATGAATGCAGTAGAGATGAGATCTCTTCGTCGGATATGCTGAGTCAATTTAGTTGACCGTATGTGCAGCGAGGAGATACGCAGAATGGCAGGTGTAAGCGCGAATGTCATAGAAGAACGTACTCAGGTGGTTTGGGCACGTTAAAAGAATGAGCGATGAAAGAATGGTAAGAAAGATTTATGAAGCCAAAGTGAATGGTACGAGAGATCGGAGAGACCTCGGTTGACCTTCGAAAACACAGTATCGAAGATACTGGAGGAAGGTCACGTATAAAGCATGAAGTCTCCCCGAAGGGTATGTATGATGAGGATAATGACTGTGAACGAGGCGAAAGAGGTTTGCAGTGACCGTAGCGCTTGGCGCTTCGTCCTTTCTGACTACCCCGCCAGGGATAAAGCGTGAAGCTAAAAAAAAAGTTTAGTGCCCGTTGTGGCACAGGTTAACAACGTCTGGCTTAATTTTCTCCTGAGGAAAGATTATATTTAAATTATTTTCATTTCCTTGTTCTGGCAAGACAAAGCGTTGAGTTCCGTCACTCAATACGCAATAACGAAAACTTAGTATAAAGTGTATTGACACTAGGTACTTTCTCTCTACTTTTGTTTCTACGTATGAAGCCGAAAAAATACACTTACGCGATATTTTATTTCGTTGTAAATTTATATGTATACTCAAAGTCTAAGCGATAATTCCTTGGCATTTCTCACATGGTTCCGATACAAGCGTATAAAATTTTCAGTATTTTAACGCAACTTGAAATGTATTATTGTTGGAAATCTATTGTTAGAACTATAAAACCTTAGTATAACGACTTCAAAGAAATTTGCTTGTTATTTCTTTGCATTAAATCGAATGACATTTGTTCGTAGCCCTCTTGTTAATAAAATATATAAATAACAATTGTATACGATAAAATAGTCTTTTTGTACTTTTTAGAAATGGTTCCTGTTTATTTATTATTTATCATGATACCATTTTTACTCACTGACTCACTCACTGACACGTTTGACTAACAGCAATGGTTGATGACGCAAATCTTATTTAAATTAACATATTACCCCGTCTTAGTAATGCAGCGTTTTGTTACGCTACTTAGTTTTATACTAAAGTGGAAAAACGACATACTACGTTATTATACGAAGTCATTATACCAGATATTTCTTTTATATTTATTATTAATTAATTTCCGCAATTTTAAATACGTGGCCTTGACTCCTATAATTACGTCCAATACAATACTTTATACTAATTAATGTAACATTATTGTGAACCGACTGTAGTAAATCAAACGCAAAGGCAAGATTACATAAATTACAATAGCTAAAACTGCATGCAACGTGCACAAACGCAGAAAAACAGGCGTTCAAACATACAGATAAAAAAATATTTTTTTTTAGAGATATAAAATTAATAAATGCTCCTAATAATATTTTTTTCCCGTATCTTAAATGTAAGGACAGCGATCAGTTACTATTTTTATTATATGTTGAAATAAGTACATTTTTCTATACAAGTAAAAAATTTCCAGGTAAAACTCGGTGCCCTAGACGCGACCGTTCACACAGCAATGGCCTCCCGTTACCAAGTGCAAGGCTATCCCACAATAAAACTGTTCCCCGCCGGCAAAAAGACAAGCGACTCGGTGGAAGATTACAATGGCGGCCGTACTTCAAGCGATATCGTCAACTGGGCTTTGGATAAAGTGGCTGAAAATGTACCGGCTCCTGAAATTATACAGGTAGATACTTTTGTATAGGTAGTGGGTTCTATTTTAGTTTTTGATGATTTTTAGGTGCCAAATTATATATTCAATGTATTATATAATTTTTTATGCAAGCATATAAAAATGGCGGGATCCGAACCTGCGCCTCTAGAATAGCGTTCAAGCGCTATACCATCTGATTGTTATTTTTATTGTTAGTCTTATTTTTGTTTTTATTGTCTATGTAAACAAGTTTTTACATTTGCTAACCAAAGATTATTTCTCAAGAAATAATAGAAATAGAAATAAGTTTTAACTCACTCAACGTTGTAACGGACTCGGCCTAAAGTAGAAAGCATAAATTAGCGGTCAAAGCTCTTGAACTTGTCTTCTCGATGAGTAGCAGAGGCGGATATTCATTTCATAGAATAACACTTAAATAATATTATTATAATTATGAACTACGACATCATTTTGAAATTTGATCAATTACTTTAGAGCATAAATTTACATTTACAGAGTTTTAAATTCGTTAAACAGGATTTATAATATCTAAAAATCAGTTAAAAATAGGAAATAATAATAAATTTATACTTCACAACGTAATATAATCAAATATTACATTCGCTTTTAAATCGACAAAGAATGAAAGTGTCAGTAACGTCAGTAGCGCTCTTTTAAAAAGCTAACTCTCGGTACACCTCCACCAGGTAGTGAACGAGGACACCATGAAGGCGTGCACCGACAAGCCGCTGTGCGTGGTGTCGGTGTTGCCGCACATCCTGGACTGCGACGCGGCGTGCCGCGACGCCTACCTGGCCGTGCTGGCGCGCCTCGGCGACAAGTACAAGGCCAAGATGTGGGGGTGAGCCGAGCTTGACAGTTTATTCAATATATATATATATATATATATATATATATATATATATATATATATATATATATATATATATATATATATATATATATATTTATAACCCCTTGTTCCCATTTATAACCCCGTTTCCACCCTTTACATACATTTCTTATAAGATCTTTGATTTACAATTTTATACGTTTTAAATGACTATTTTAAACTGATTACTGAAGCCGAACGAACGCTAAAAGCGCTTAGGCCATGTTCACACATAGATTGTATCTGTTTATAAAAATGTATTTTGGAATACCAAAATATACACGACTAAACTCCCATTTACAAGCCCTTGTTTCCCTTTACAACTACATGTTCCCCTTTCCCATGACCTCTTTTAAAACTCTTTTTTTTCCTTTAACCCCATGTTTCCAAAAGGAAAAATTATTAATTATAAAGTATAACTCCTAGTGCTATCTATCCAAGTGCTATGAGACAGCTAGACTATAAACTGCAAGAAGTTTCATATCAACAAAGCGTATATAGTATATTTTTGTGCTGTTAAATGAAATTACTCAGTAAGTCATGCTATATATATACAAGCTGGTTAATATAAAAAAAATAATACTTATTTTATCTATAGCTAGTTTCATTTAGAAGTATATCTTTATTTATATGTATATATTTTTATGTATATAGATGGGTGTGGGCGGAAGCCGGCGCCCAAACAGCGCTAGAGGAGGCGCTCGAGCTGGGCGGATTCGGCTATCCAGCTATGGCCGTCGTTAATGCTAAGAAATTGAAGTTCTCTACTTTAAGAGGATCCTTCTCGGAGACTGGCATTAATGAATTTTTAAGGTATTTTTTAATATTTATTTGTTTTTTTTTTTAAGTTTCAGTTGAGAGTTGAGTCATCTTGGCGCAGTGGGACAGCGGTCTGTAAATGCGATAGGTTATGAATTCGACTCCTGCTAAGTGAAATTATATTATTCAAATTATTTTTAACGGACTTCCAAACATGAGGTTATCAGTTATATTTTTGGAATTGAATAATATTTGACTATGATGATTTATTTTAGCTTACAACCATATGTGCTTAATTTGGTAAGTGTATGTTTGTATGTTTGTCAATTTCTTAAAAAAGTATCATCATATCGAGATGATTCTATTTACTACAAGTTCAATTAAAATAGGTCCAATAGTTTCGGAGATATAGGTAAATTACTCGTAAGAGCATATAGGTAGATAGTTGTATAGTTATTATGAAGAAGTTTAAATTATTTAAGTAAAAATATACTCATATGATAATTTCTCAAGTCTCTAATTCTTATTAAAGAGATAACATGCTACGTTAATAGCCGTAGTAGTTAATATGATTTTAGTGAAATGCTGATTGTTCGTTTGTTTCGAGTTTTATTTTGTTTTTAATGTATGTGGTTTTATCTGTAAGATATATATATATATATATATATATATATATATATATATATATATATATATATATATATATATATATATATATATATATATATATATTTCTCTCCTTTTTTGGGAATTAATTCACACCCAACGCTTGTAAAATTAACTGTACTACGATGACTACAATATTTACTTCACCATATACTTTCTAAAATTACTACTTTCATACCTACGTAGGTACTTTCTAAAATTGTATTCTTTTATTCTAACCTACAGCAAAGTTTTCAATTTTAATACTTTCTTTAAATTCAAATACTATGTATTTTTTTTATTTCTGTATATGTATAGAATTATATATCCCGAAGATGTCAATGTATTTTATATTTTATCTATAAAAAAACATTATTAAAAAAAATTCAAGCAAATTTGATGGCAATAAGTGGGTCAAATGTTGTTAAGACATTTCCGTTCTCCGCTTTCCGAGACATACGTGTTTAGTGACGGAACTCACCACCGCGCTTTGTCTTACTAAATCGAAAAAGTGGCAATTACGCTATGTTGCTGCGCCATGTCTGACTCCAACATTTTTTAATAGAAAGATAAATATAATAATAAAATATATACATATAAGTGAACTTAATAAGTATATTAATATAATTTCATTTCTACAGAGATCTATCCTTCGGCCGTGGTCAAACTGCACCAGTCCGAGGTGCTGAAATGCCCAAAATTCTTACCACCGAGCCCTGGGACGGTAAGGATGGTGAACTGCCCCCAGAAGAGGACATAGATCTCTCTGACGTAGACCTGGAGAAAGATGAACTATAAACTAGTGATGTGACAGTGAATAGTGATGTGAAAGTGTTGGTAAACTTCTTTTTTCTGTGGGAAAGCAGTTTTAAGGTCACGCTAAGTTTGTGAGTTTTTAATTGATAGATTTTTTTAATGTATGTAGTTTATTTTGTATTAGATCTTTTTTGGATTTTAATATTGTGAAGCCAGTGTTTTTATATCTATACATATATATTTGAGACAATATCTCATTAACGCATATCTTGAATTATCAAAATAGATTTTTGCTAGTATTCCTTACAAAATTAATAACACAACCCAATTACTTATAATAATTTAATGACAAAAAAATACTAGCTGATGTCTCTGAGTGATGTTTAATTGAGATGTGTACATTAATTTTGTCTTTTGCCATATATTTAGATAATTTATAATTAAAAAAAAATCATCAACAATTAATTAAGTCTCTATATTCAACATTTTTTTATTTGCTCAAGACTGGTTCGAAAATAAATAAATAGTTTATTTTTGTAGTAGATGTAATTGTCAGTTGGAATCATTTACTTCTTTTAATTAATAGAATGGATATTTATATAAGTAATATAGTTTAGTTGCAGTTACATATTTTGATATTTTATTGTTTATATATTATAAACTTACTGTAATAGTAGATAATATTCTTCACCGCATATCTTCCATAATAATAATAATAATATTTTGAGGCATTTATTGTAGTCACTGACATTTTTAAAATAAACACATATTTAAAATTATATTGTTTTTTTTTATTGTTATCTTTTAGATATATAGTAAGTCTAGTATTGTAGTATTCATACTCAACATGAGCTGATTAAGGAGTCTATATTACAAATAGTTATTGAAATATGGATGAATTATAAAACTTAAAATTGACATATTTTTAAAAAAAAAACTAAACCTACTATAGTAATTGAATTCCTTTTCCGTTATAATATTTTTTAAGTTGCAGTTTGTCATTTATTTCTAATAATATGGAATAATAATAAATCAACTGCTTCCATGTATAAACTTTAGTATTATTAGAACACAACTTCTCTTTATACTTAAATACAGGTGGATTACTTAAAATACTAAATATTTATTTATTTAAGGAAAAATTTAATAAATTATTAATACTATATACTCCATAAGTGAAATTGTTTTCTTTTTGTGACTGGGTAAATGCACTTTACGCAGACCATCCATATGCAAGGCAAATGTGCCTTATGTACAGACTATACTGTGAAAACCTTCAGTTAATCTAATACTATTCACTAAAACCCAGCAGAAGCCCTCCTACAGGAGACACTACATTGCTCATGCTTGTCACTATCAATCCTCAGTGGACGGCCAGCTTATTGCAGGCCACCGCCTCCAGGGTGCCCCGGGGATTTTTCCAGAGCACCCGCAATCTCAATAACTTACAGGACAATCACCATGATTCTTCCGCAGTAACTCGTTTGTGGTAAGGGAAATAGAGAAAATTAATATTGCCTAAACTAAGTAAATGTATTTCATTTTATACAAAAGTGTTAAACACATTGTTGGTATGTGTAAAATTTATTTTATTAATAAATTATTGTTTCTAATACATTGTTATAGATAATATCTGATTTTTTTCTCTCTATATACAAATGAATAAAATAGGGAGTGTTTGTGTGTAATATTAAAATAACCACATTTTACTTAATACTTATGTATGCATGGTGCATATACCAAAATAACATTTTATACAATTTGTCTGTCTGTCTCATTGTTCCGGGTAATCTCTGGAAAGGCTGGACTGATTTTGACAGAACTTTGACTGACAGATAGCCAATGTAATAAAATACTTAAGCTAAATTTATTTTAGAATTATAAAACAATTCTCTGGGGTCCATACGGAGTGTCACAGATACATTTGGTTTCAAATAAAACTGCATGTTAATTTATAAAATATTTTTAATATTGAGCATTTTATTAAGTAAACTTGGTATAGTCATCTTACATAATAAATGTAGAAACATGAGGTAATAATGAGTAAATCACCTTATTTAATAATTAAGGCAAGCAAATTTGCTTCATACTCACATAATACTAATATATCAGCTAAATTACATAGGTTGAAAAGCTTTTATCAAAATATACACATTGTAAAGGCCATTAAAAACAATAATACTGGGCTTTTAGTTAAGGAAGTTTAAAATTGAATTTTCTTAAATAATATAAAATTGTTCATGTAAATTTGTTTATAAAAAAATATACAAATATTATAAAAATTCTTTTATATTCAAAATAACATGAAATTATCTTATATTTAAAAACTTTGCTTTCAAGTTCATATAACTAAGCACTAATAATACCTATATTACTTTACTGTAAATATGATATTTGTTATCATAGTAATATTACAGATCAATCTAATCTAAAATGCAATTTGGAATAAAATAAATTTATTTAATTGTGACATTTTCGGAATTCTAATAATTACTACTAGACTCTAATAATTGTTATTATATATCAAAATCATGTCATACAAATACCTATTAATTTTAAGTTAAATGTATAATATAAAGGCACCTAGCTTTAATAATATAATTACAATTTATATATGAGAATCCTGCCATTAAATATTTATCGCACCAATATTATTCATTTATAAAAAAAATTGATAAGATATTTGTCAATACATTTCACACAATGTCAATGTTTAAGCCTAGCAATGCTCATAGCATATATAATTTATAATTGTAAAAAAAATTAAATAAACACTGGGCACTGACAAGTAGATACAAAACAAGCAGTCACACTATCTCGCATATCAGGGTAGTCAAAGAAAATCTAGTGTCAACTTGTTCCCTGCCTTCTACCCAAATTCGAGACATTGCATGTTAAGTAGCCGGACTTAAGACTATGTTTTATCTTACAGTAAAATGAGTCATACAGCATTGTAAATTAAAAATTTCTTATGTGACAATTTTATTAAAAAAAATATAAAAATAACTTCTCTTTAATACTTGTGTCTAAAATTTATTGATGTTGTTGTGTCTAAAATATATTGATATTTTAGATTAAATTATGGTTTTAAATTGTTTAAAATCACTTTAGATAAGCTGGTTAAAAATATGTTTTTGTTGTAAGTATATTCCATACTTTTATGGCACCCAACTATTCTATTTAAGTAATTGGATTTCTTAATCTACTTCTTAATACAATTAGTATAAAAATTGGTCCATGCCAGTCTTTCAAATATAAAGAATAATTCTTTACTGTAATTTTAAAAATTTATGAAATTTTTGTTTAAAGATAATCTCTACAAAATGTTACAACCATTAGTATCTGTTCATGTTTGGTGATAAGCCATCATAAAAATTAACTTGCTTACTTTATCACATCTAAATAATATCAGATATATTTTTGATATTTAAAGTTATTATTTTAAGCTACAGATGTCAAGCCTATCATGTCATATTTTTTATTTTTTTGACAAATTATGGGGTAGCAAATAGAAAAATAGTACAAGCCTGCAACAGCTAATATAAGAGATATAATGACAGTAATAATACCCCAAGCTGAGAGTCCTAGGCCTCTTCTGGTAGGACCTTGACTAGGTAAAGCAGGAGGAGTGCCGACAAGATTCGTTTTAGCATTTTCTTTGTATCCTTTTCCTTGTTTTGTATTATATCCTCGGTTTTTCAATGCTTCACATGAATTAATAGCCATGTTTATAACTGAAATAATTACATTTGATTATTTACCAAAGAAAAATTGGCATAACTTATTACAAAACTTTATTAAAATGTTATATAAAAAGATTTTATATAAAATGTTTTTAAAACAATGTAATTACGTACCAAATAACATAATGCTTAGGCGAACAAACAACTTAAGCATGTTTATGGCGGTCTATGTCCTTTCAGTTAGTTAATAATATTCTTAATTCCGTATATAATGGTAAAATGTATTTAAATGTACAAGATAATTGCAGGTAGAAAAATATGCCCTTCCTTAATCAAACCTTAATCTAACTAAAAAAAGTATTAGAACCAACATCCAAATGCACTTATGACATTTTAACGTCAGTGTTGCTATACTAATCATAGACAAACTTGATATACATATATGACAGTAACTTCATTTTAATTTAGCACATATTAAATATTAATTATTATGTTATCGCAAAATCAAGCGCAATTAAATTAAATAGAACTATTACATTAATAATATAATGTTCTAGTTTTTTATCTTTTAAATAATTTAAGTGTGAAAAGGTTTATTGACATTTTATTTAGTTATGTTATAGTATTTTACAGCTTGAACCATGTATAATGTAGATGAATGTATGTGTAAGCCTAAACAGTAAGCGCAACGGATCGCCATTTCCTGTTTAATATAAAATATCGACTTATCTGTGGTTTAGTGCTGGCGTGTACTTCCGCCGAATGCGTTACACTTCGTTGTCAAATGTCAAAGAATAATTGTACCGGCGATGGCTAAAATACAGTTTTGCTTATTATTTGTGTTATATATCGCCATACAGTGCTATGGTGTTAATGTTGACACCGTTTCTAATAATGTAAGAATAAAAAATGTCGAAAGGTCTATGGATCTTTCATCACAACTCGTAAAAATCTCGTCTAAGTTAACACTGGAAAATACAGGAAAAGTGCCGGTAAAGAATTTTCTTTTAGCAGTCGACGATGCGGATAAAAATAATTTAGCCTATTTGGTGGCTAAAGACATCAACAACAAGGAACTTCAACTGGTGGAAACCTCGGTAAAAGGTTATGATAAAGTAAAAATTTGGCGTGTTGAACTGAAGGACAGTATTAATGCTGCCGCTACAGCAGTGTTTACAGTTGACTCGGTATACACCAAGGCGTTGCTGCCGTACCCAACTGCCATTTCTCAACAAGAAGATCAATTAGTTAAATACATTGGTAACTTATACTTCTATTCGCCATATGAGGTTTTATCACAAAGGACAAATGTTCTTCTTAACACAAAATCTATCGAGTCCTACACCAAAGTCAAACCATTTTCTCAGCCAGATGTGTCCATATTATATGGACCATACCCCAATATTGCTCCTTTCTCAGAAAAAGAATTAAGCATCCACTATAAGAACAACTCTCCTTTCTTAACTGTAACACGCTTAGAACGTCTCATTGAAGTTTCACACTGGGGAAATATCGCTATTGAGGAAGTCATTGAAGTTGAACACACTGGAGCCAAGCTAAAAGGACCATTTTCAAGGTATGACTATCAACAAGACCATCACAGTGGACCAGCCAGTGTCCGTAACTACAAGACACTGCTCCCAGCTTCTGCATCTGATGTGTACTATAGAGACAGCAACGGCAACATCTCCACATCCAACATGAGAGTGAAGAAAGACTTAGTTGAATTAGATTTGAGACCTCGCTACCCACTATTTGGAGGTTGGAGATCACATTACACTTTGGGATACAATGTTCCAAGTTATGAATACTTATACCACTCCGGTAATGAATATTTACTCAAAATGCGATCAGTTGATCATGTGTTTGACGATATGCAGGTTAATGAGCTAGTCACAAAAATTATCTTGCCCGAGGGATCAACTAACATTAAAGTTAATTTCCCATATGCAGTCACTAGATTACCTGACAGCCTCCATTATACCTATTTAGATACTACGGGCCGTCCTGTCATATCTTTCACCAAGAGCAATGTTGTAGAGAATCATATTCAAGATTTTCAAATTCGTTACACATTCCCTCGTCTTCTAATGTTGCAAGAACCTTTGTTGGTGGTAGCTTTCTTATACATGTTATTTTTGTGTGTCATTTTTTATGTTCGATTAGACTTCTCTATAAATAAGCCAGAACACCACAAAGATTAATATATTTTAGTCCCTACTGTATTGTAATTTTAAAAAGTTTTTAACTTAAAGTTTGTTTTATTTAAATAAGTATGTGCAGTTGCAATAAAGTATGGGATATGCATACTCTGTCTCAAACTATGTTGAGAATAAAAGAATGAAATAAATTTTGTTGTTTTTTTATACCTCCTTGAGATTTTATAGAATAAAAAAGCACACCTTATTAATATTGCTTTTGGTAAAATATAACTAACTATTCTTGGCTAGCTTAAAAAATCTTCATCAGTGACTTACTTCCCACAAATGAAAATTGAATACCTTTACATTGATTTTTGTTACTTTCATGTTATCAATACATGGTAAGCTGAGAAAACCTACTCATAAGAAACTTGTAGTCTATTTTCCACCAGTTTTTTCAGAAATTGCTAGTTAATTGGTGGAACTCCAGGCGTGAATCACAGAGTACTTTATGTTTAAATAAAGACTGGTTGTGATAGTTGCTAGTCTTAACAAGAGTGGATTTACAGTCGGACGTTGCCTATACTTCGGCTACGATGACATCCTTTTTATTGAAGTTTGAAATGGACACCATATTTCTATCTTGCGCGTTGAGTAGTGAAGTCAACCCGCAAATCTAGATTTTGGGCAAAGAGCAGTCAACAGTGTCTTGAGACTGGGTCATTTTTGACTATCCTGCTATAAGCGCGAAGCTGTTTTTTATTTATTAATATCAACTTGAACATCTAATTAAAGTTATGTGTTTCATTCACAAACATCTAATCATTGTACATAATAGTTAGATAGTTACAAAAAAAAATTAAAATATATTTCTTTATATAAATTAATGCAAGAAATCCCGCCTACTTTTGTCAAATGCGATACGTTGCCTTGGGAACGTATCGCATTTGACAAAAGTACATGTCAACATGTGGTAGTATACATACTACTATAATCTTGTTATATTTTTTATTATTAGAGCAGTAAACTATATACGGAGGTCGGTCGTGACGCAGTGGGACAGGGTTCGATTGTAAACCCCATCGGTTGTGGCATTATTTCTAATTCCTCGTTCTGGTAAGACAAAGTGTGACGTTCAGTTCTGCCACACAACCCACAATGTCACGTATTCGGTAGAAACCGGAATACGGAATGTCTTGACACTAGGTACTTCCTATCTACCCTACTATGTTGGATAACGTGAAGCAAAAAAAGCTACACAATTCTAAAATTAATTAACAAAATACTAAAAACAAATAATATTACTCAATATAATGGAAAGGACAAAATAAATGATTTGGTGTTTTTCAATTATATACTAGATAAAAGGTAAGGCTCTAAAACACGGCCCGACAAATAAAGAGTACAACTGAAGAGGGCCTTTTCAAAGAATTTTGAAGTGAAATTTCTTTACTGACAGATGGGAGACATTGTATAGCTAAGTAAAATAATTGTAACGTTTTTCTGCAACGCACCCTACTAATTTAAATAAAGGCGCGTTTTCAACGATTAAAATTGTTTAAATAAACGTAGCGTGAGCATTTTGAGCGCTTAGTGGAAACTATTTTTTGCGCAACTCATTCATTTCCAAAACACAATAGTGATGTAAAAAATTCCGATTTTTTATTACGAAAGCGATTGACAAAAAATATTTTATTTTATTTTTTTAGTTAAATTTTATCTAATTTTGTGTAAAGTTGTTAATAGTGGAACATTATGCGGCAAATAAAGAAGTTTCACTTATAACGTGTATATACATCACACATACACACACACACACACGCACGCGCATACACATAAAGACGCACATTTTTAAGATAGAAAAAACACATCAAAATTTCAACATATATATTAATATTTCATTTATTCATTTAAACATAGTTTCAAAGTGCGTATTCAGACATTTTGTATCGTACAACAACAGGAGCGCTAGTACAAGGGAGTACCGCCAGCTCAGTAACTACAGCTGTTACCAAGGAGGGCGGTGTCACGTCGTATGTCAAGTTCAATAGAGATAAGTTGGGGTTCGATTTCCAGTCCTTGAGTGGTGAGTTGTCATCCGTTTTGTCTATAAGCTCGTCGGGATCACCTGGAGTTATTTAAATAAGTTATTATAAACAATTTAATGAATTAATTAACATTAAAATATTATTTTTCTTAGTTAAGAAGAAAGAACCTCTGAAACCCCTGAAGTTCTGTATTAAAGGGCCGACAGGTATTCAAAAGTTGCTTTCCATACAAAATTATTAACAAGCTCGAACATCAGGTATATTTAATACCATATATTAATATTATTCTTCTTGGATAGAATAATAATAAACAAGCCTTTTCTCGCATAACGGGGTATTCAGAGAAAACCTATTGTCAAAACACTATGTTTTACGTACCAACTTGCGATATTGAGTGTTGAGTGGTAAAACCTAATAACTAATCTCATTTCACGCTAATTCGAGAACCTCGCTACACGGGACAAAGCGTGAAAAGTTGTTTTGAAAAAAAAAACAAAAAATCTATTTTGCTATATCGCTTTTGACACTCATTCACTATCTGACTGGAAGAGATATCATTAAGAGATAAATCCACCTTTGTTTACAAACCTTTTTTCGTATGTATATCTCATATTTATTTTTAAAGCGCATATAAAGTATATCTCTCCGAATTTGGCGGAAAGCGAAGAACAGTGTCAGGCACATCCTGTCTACCCCGCTATGCGGGATAAAAAAAGTAGTATTTTTTTTTTTTTACTTCACGCTATTACTCATGTAGGACACATTGCAGGGTAGACAGAAAGTACATAGTGTCAAGATACTCCATACTTCGCTTTTCACCGAATTCGAGTTGAGTGGTGGAACTCAACGCCGCACTGACTGATCTCACCAGAGCAGGGAAAGGTAAAAAAAATTAAATACAATCACTCCCACGAGAGGGGATCGAAACCAGAGTCGGGTTTACAGTCGGACGCTATCCCACTGCGCCACAACCGGCCTTTTAAAAAATAGTACATATAGTCACCGATCTCGTTGTAGACGAAGGCGTCGGTCTGCACGGTGTCCGCGAACTTGTGCGTCTCGCAGGCCACCAGCAGCGGCACGTTGTGCGCGCGCGCCGCCAGCGCCGCCGCCAGCGTGCCCGCCGGCGCCAGCACCGCGCCGTTCACCAGCAGCGACGCGCACCCCACCACCACCTTGTTCATCTGCACCGCGACATACATACTTATATATTTTAACACCAGTATTTACCATTTTGTAAACATTTTAATTGACTACGTTTTGGTATTCGAAAATATTTTTTTTAAAACAACGATTTTTCAAACACTGTACATTAGTACCATGGCTACGGCGATGTCGATTGATTTAAAATGTATAACTACTTTAAAGATTTCAATTTTTTTAATTACTATTTTTGGCTATTACGCAAATAAGCTAATTGGAAAGAGCGAATTATAAAAATAATAGCCATACAGTCATAGCAAACTCACCACTATCACATTAAAACTTTGTTCAAATTAAGGAATAATACTTCAGAATAGAGTTGTAAGATACCCATACATATATAATGTACACATTACAAGTTATTTTTTTTAGCCCCGCATTTTTATCACGCATAGAAGGGTAGACAGAAAGTACCTAGTGTCAAGATACTCCGTATTTCGCTTTCCACCGAATTTCACACATTGCATGGTGAGTGACGGAACCCAATGCCGCACTTTGTCTTATCAGAACGAGGAAGTGAAAATAATACAATCACTTCCCCGAGTGACGATTGAACCCACAACCGATCGCTTTTACAGTCAGACGATGTCCCACTGCGCCACGACCGGCCTCATATAAGTTAATAATACGCATTTTAGTACGTTCATTATGAAATTAATTATTAATTACAACCATATACTCCCAACCTTATCACACCCTAGTCATATTTATCAAGTAAAAAAAAAACAAAAACCAACATGGCGCATTAGAGCACTGAGCGCGGAGAAGTCGGCGTAGAGCGCGCAGACGCCGCGCGCCCGCAGCCGGCGCAGGAGCTCCGTGGCGCCGCTGCCGACGCGCGCGCCCACCACCACCGCGCGGAACTTAACGCCGGCCTCGTGCGCAGATATCAGGATGCGTTCTACCAGCGACGAGCTGCATGAGACATAATATTTATTATTTGTTATCAATTCTAAACATTCATATGTAATATAGTTTGATTATTGTTTATGATTGAATATGGCTTTTAAGAACGCATTGAAAAATTTAACAAATACATATATTTAATTATCATTATTAAATCAAAAATTAAACTTTATAAAATGAATTAATACAGATTTTTATTTGTTATTTATTTAAATTTGTCTATTTACCAAAAATTACTCAATAAAACTGTTTGAGTAACTAAGCAATATACATAAAATTACAACAAAAACAATACTTTACACTTTTATATCACAGCGAGGAAGTGAAAATAATTTAAGTACAATCACTCTCCCGAACCCACAACCGATCCCTTTTACAGTCGTACTCAGGCCCACTCCGCCACGAGCGACCCCAATACTTTATACTAAGAATAACTCATACTCAAAAGAAACCCTAGAAACCTATCTCACGGAAATTTATCTTCCAGAAACCAATCTATCGGAAATTTATCTCCCAAAAATCCTTAAATGTAACAAAGTATACATAACAAATTACTATAAGTCTTGAACTCATTTATATAAACGTAATAATATCATTAGTTAATATAAACGCAAGTATACACAAAAAACATTGCATTGTAGTGTCTGTTTGTAACACCAAAATAACCACTGCACCATACATATATCAAAATAATTTTTATTACAATTTTTGTCTGTCCATGTCTCTGGAGAGATTTTGACAGGAATTTCACTGTCAGATAATTTATGTAATAGGGAGTGACTTACGTTACATTTATTTTAGAATTATATGGAGTTTCCCAATAATAACGATATGTTTTGAAGTTGAAATAAAACATGTAATATATGTTCGAATTTCGTGCTCTATGGCATTATTTGATAGGAAATTTTATGCTATTTATGATTTAAACTATCGTTCAAAATATTGTTCAAATGACTGCCACGATTTTTTTTGCACTGGTGAATACGATCGGTCCAATTTTCAATTGGACCGATCGTATTCACCAGCTTTTCTCGGTGCAGCATTTCGGCTGGTATGGCCGCTATAGTCGCTCGAGTGTTGCGTTGAAGGTCTTGAATCGAAGCTCGTTTATTGGCATACACTTGAGATTTAACATACCCCCACAAAAAATAGTCCAAGGGTGTTAAATCGCATGATCTTGGTAGCCAATTGTGAGGACCGTTGCGAGAAATAACCGACTCACCAAACTTATCACGCAATAAATCCATTGTGACGGTCACAATGTGGCATGTTGCACCATCTTGTTGAAAATAAATGTCGTCCGCATCGATTTCATACACTACAGGAAAAAAAAATCGTTCAACATGTCACCATAACGGTCGCCATTGACAGTAACAGTACGGCCTTCGTCCATGATTCCACCGTACCATAATCCGCACCAAACAGTCAATTTTTCAGGATGTAATGGTGTTTCATGAACCACTCTTGGATTTGACTCACTCCAGTAACGACAATTCTGTTTGTTTACATAACCATTGAGCCAAAAGTGAGCCTCATCTGAAGATGATTTTCTGTTGAAATTCGGTGTCCGTTTCCATCATTTCAAGCGCCCAATCAGCAAATTCACGATGTAATCGATGGTCTGCTGGCTTGAGTTCTTGTGCCAACACAATCTTGTATGGATGTAGGCCAAGATCCATACGTAAAATTCGCCAGGTTGTCATTCTGGATAAAACATTTTGATTTTCTGCGACACTGGCTGATACGGCGGCAATATTTTCTTCACTACGGCCTGTCCGTTGTCGTGTTGGTGGTCTACTATCGTGTTAAGAATGATCACTTTCCAGTTTTTGGATTATGCGACGTATAGCGAACTCAGACGGTGTACCATGACGACCATATTTAGCACGAAATGCTCTTTGAGTAGAGACAATACTTCTTGAATTTTGATAGAAAATTTGAATAATTTCCAAACGTTGAGGTAACGTGAACTTGTTCATGATTAAATAGCAAATATTACTGAACACAAAACAACACAAATGTGAAATGTTAAACAACCAAGATGGCGGCTGTGAGCTATCAAAATCCTATCATCCCTATTGGGAAACACGTAAAATAAAAATCCAAAAATTTGTACTCTCTGGTGAAAAAATAAAATATTAAATTTGTATACACAAAAATATATAAATTTTTTATACACATATAATTTACCATCCGTAAGTGAGTATGTTGTCCCCGTCGCATATCTTCTTGCGCACCGCGATGCTGATGGCCTCGCCCGCCATTTCTATTTGCTCGTGTATGTAACGATCAATTTCTTCTTGAAGACGTTTCTTTGCCTGTATTAGTATATATTTATAAGACATTTTACAATTAATAATAATAAAATTAAATTAAAAATATATTGTAAATTTCCAAATGTACATATAAATGTGATTATATTGATTTTTTTAAAGAATACATGGTCTTTTGAACTTAACTAAGAGCCATATGATTTTTTGTATATTTTCTTTATAATACTTGATAAAATATTCAATTTTAAAGTCAAGTTTACAAAAATACAAAATGATCTTTACTACCTAGAAGATGTCCACATAGTCACAAGTGCGAATCCCGCTGAAAATTATAAAAACACATATATAATAAACAAAAAAAAATCTATTACTAACATCAAATTCATCCACATCGTTGGGCAGCTGCGTTATATGGTGCCTGAAGTGTTTGAGGGCGTTGACCTGCGCGGCGGACGGCGGCCGCATCGCCCATAGGAAGGCTGCACTATCTGCTATGGCCGCTTCTAAGCCGCGAGATAGTTCAGTGCGAGCTGGTAATGTGTAATCTCGTACTAACTGAAAATAAACAAGAACCATTTTATTAATTAAATATTAAAATATAATTTGAATTGAATTGCGCAACTCAACGCCGCGTCTTACCAGAGCGCGAGGAAATGAAATTAATTTATACATAATTCCTCCAACTGAGAATCGAATCTACAACCGATCGTGTTTACAATCAGACGCTGTCCTACTGTGCGGCGATCGGCCTCTTATATATTTATACGTTTAAACTCCAGTTTTATTATGGGAACTCGACGGAGAGATTAGATTCAAATCGGAAAAAATATTCTAGGGACTTTTAACATAGTTAATTTACAATGTGTTGCAAAAACCAATGTCAAGCCAAAAACAGGTGATAGATAACCAAGATGGTGGTTCTCAGAAATATATAAAAAAAAATTTTGTCATGTACTTTAAAAGTTATAGTTATTTTAGGATATTCGAAAAATGAACACCTTGTAATGATTTTTCCAGTTCAAATCTATATTAAAATAAATAATATTTAGTTTGTTTGTAATGAAAACAAAATAAAAATTTATATTAATGATATAAATGATATCAACAAATAATACCTTCTTTAAAGCATCCAATAACGCAATACACCTTGCATTGGATCCGGTCACCACATGAGACGCTAATTGAACTCCCAATTTTATAACCGCTGGATGCAAACTAAAAAATAATATAAAAAACCAATCATTTTTAAAGGAAATTCTAAGATCATCAAGCCGTAGTGGTTGATTATAATTGCGACAGTAGTAGCTTCAATACTCGGGAGAGTGACTGTATAGCTTCTATCGACCTTATGTTAATAAGGTAAGCGTTAACTTCCACCAGTCAAGACGTAATGTCTCGAATTTGGATGGAAATCAGTTAACGGAACATGTAATATCTTCAAAATTGACGGAAAGCGGCGAACGGAGTGTGGCGTTGTGTTCGCCACTCCACACACAACGTCTCAATTTCGGGGCAAAGCAATCAGCGGAGTGTCTTGACACAAGGTTGTCTATGATTACCCTCTTATGCGGGATAAAGCGCGAAGCTCTTAGTATTGAGAAATAAGACAAGTATTAAGTCAGCTTCACTAACCAAATCAACCAATTGTATAGTTTCACATAGAAGCTATAATAATTTTTATTGAAAAAAAAAAACTATTTTTTATACTAGATGTCCCTTTGACACATTAACAACGCGTTACCTTAGCAACGTGTATGTCACTTTATATATACGTATAGTAGAATGTCAAACATATACTAATGTGAAAAATTTATTGTATTTTTAATTAAAAAAAAATGCTAGCATTCTGCTCTCCTCTATATAAATTATAATTGTAAAAAAAACACACTTCTCGAAAGAAATAATAAATAATAACATAATTACTTTGAATTAATAGCCATCTTCTTCAATGACTCTTTATCATGCTCTGTGTGGAGGTGCTGGAACCAGTTCATCTTCTGCATGCTTTGAGATTTTGGTTTACTTTTTTCTACAGACTTCAGTTTAGATTTTTCCTGTATAATATATATGAAAATTGTATGTATGTATGTATGAAAATTGATTTAAAAATAAAATGGATTAGTTACATAATTAAAAAATATATATCATTAAAAAATATTGGAATATTTTTGTAAAATTTGAAATATTTTTTTTATTTTATTTCACAAAAAAAAATATTTTGAGCCCTTTGGAGTCCGTTTAAGTTTTTTTTAAATCATAATATGTTGGTATGAAAGCAAGTTTACCTTACGTATTTCTACAATTATTTAAGGTAATGCAACATAATAGACAAATTTTGATGAAACTTTTGAAATGATTACTGCATAAAACTTTTGTATTATAAGAATAAATTAATAAGATGTTTGATTTTCACGATTTACATATATTTAAAGAATTTAATTCCGATCCCGAAGCGTATTTAACGCTAATTTTAGTACCTCTTTGGGTGGACTAGATGACTTATTAGTTTCTACTTTGTCTTCGGTCTTTTGCTTAGGCGCTTGTACCGATTGCTTAGCCGCCCTTTGTGCTTCTTGCTTGGCACGCCTCTCCGCTCTCAGCTCAGCTTTACTCTTTGTAGTTTCATCTTTGGACTATAACAACATATGCAAATTAAAAACGTTTAAAAGTTTGCAATTAAAAAAATAAGTCATTTGTTAAAATAAAATTTAAAAAGTGACGTGACACTTTATAATTATTTCACATATATAATGAGCCTGTGTTTTTATATCCGGTCGTGGCGCAGTGTGTCAGCTTTTAATCAAAGACGACCGGTTGTGGGTTCGATCTCCACTCGGGGGACTGATTATATTTAAAATTATTTTCATTTTCTCGCTCTGGTGAGACAAAATGTAGCGTTAAGTTCCACCACTCAACAAGCAAAATCTCGAATTCGGTGGAATAAGAAGTAAGGATTTGTTTGTCTACGCCGCTACGCGGGATAAAAATCATGAAGCTAAATAAATAATAAATAAATATAATATCTAATAGGTTAGGTAGCTTGCGGTAAAGTAACTTGATTCCACTCTAAGATTGTTCGCCTCATCTCTGAAGTAAATAAGGTATCATACTAAAGCCGCATGATTGTAGCGTAGAAGAATTAGTTATGAGGCCGGTCGTGGCGCAGTGTAACAGCGTCTGACTGTAAATGCCATCCAGTGGGGATCCAACCTACAACCGGTCGTGTTCGATTCCCACTCGAGGGAGTGGGGATTGAGTCAACGCTCTGATAACAGAAAGCACCTAGTATCAAGAAACTCCGACACAGACAGAAAGCACTTAGTGTCATGACACTCCGTACTTCGCTTTCCACCGAATTCGTGACATTGCGTGTTGTTCATTACTAGAGCGTTGTTTCGATCCCCACTCGTGGGAGCGAGTCGAATTCGGTAAACAGTGAAGTACGGAGTATCTTGACATTAGGTGCATTCTGCCTACCCCGCTACGTGGCATAAAAGCGTGAAGCTAGAGAATTAGTTTCTTAAATAAATAATTCTAATATTTTTTTTGTTTATTTATTTATTAGTTAAGCTTTTTGCTACAAAACAATAAAATATTCAGTTTATGTTAGCCATATTTTGGTTTGGTTAATTCTTTGTTATCTGTGATCAAAATAATTGACTAAAAATTACAACTTCAGTATTTCGTTTAATGAAGTAAGAAATATCGAATACAAAATCATAGACTCAATGCCTTTAACCCCATATGTTGTTTAAATACAATGGAATGTTACCGGCTCGCAGTTTTTAAAAAAGTAGCTACTGTTATCGAACTTGATACATTTGAGATCCAGCATGATGATGTATGTCGAAAAAAGCGTTGGATCCAGCTGGATAACTATCCAGTAATCCAGCTGGATCCAGCGCTGTAAGGAGTGTATTACACTCCTTACACGGGATGGCATTATGTAGAAGTAACAAATGCTAGCTTGTGTTCATTATATATAGGTTTGCGTTCAAATGTGTTACTCCTAACCATTATTTCTTTTTCTCTAAATCAATAATCTTTTATAAAAATTACAATTGTTTGTTTAACAATAGGGAATACATAAAGAAATATATGTTTGAAACAAAGGAATATGAACTAAAAACTATTGTATCTAGTCACGATTCAATTGTATCACAATAACGCATTTTGTTATCTTATCCATGCTAATATTTATAAATGCGAAATAACGCTGTGCTTTCTGTCTGTCACGTCATCACGGCTCAACTGCTCTTTATCCGAAATCTTATTTTTAGTGTTTCCATGAATTTAATTGTTTTACCACCAACATTTCATTTCGTTGTTTGTCACCAAAAATAAGTTTCCTGAAGATGGCATGCACTGTCCAATTAAAAAGTTGGCCAGCGCAATGTTAATAATTTCCAAGAACGAAGTTGCGTGTAAAAGCTAGTAAATAATAAATAAAACTTTAACTTACCTTCTTAAGACCCAAGTCTATAGCAATAACCTTGTCTGTAACAGCTTGAACATCCTTCGCAACACTAACTATATCTTTCAGTGTATCGTAAACTTCCTTTACTGTCAAATCATTGACAGGTTTATCAGTATCAGATTTATTCTCGACAGGTTTATCATTGACCTGACTGTTATTAACGGGTTTATCATTGACCTGACTATTATTAACGGGTTTATCATTACCATCTTTCTTCTTAGCTTGTTTCGCTGCTTTTTTTGCTGCCCTTTCAGCTTTAATAGCTTCTTTAGACTTTTCTGTGTCTGTCACAATATTTTCTGATTTAACTGCTGCTCTGTCTACTTCATCTTTACTACTCGATGATTCAGGTATATTTTTTGATTCAGTATGTTTCGATTCATCTTTTTTCTCTACATTTGGTTTGCTGGTGGTAGGTTTAGGGTTTGCAGGATTTTCTTTTGTAGAAGCTTCATTATCTTTTTTTTTTGCTTTTAGTTTTGCTAATTTTTTAGCTTCTCTTGCAGCTTTAACCTCATCTCTGGTCATCTCAGGTTTATTAGAAGAATCTTTATTTAACATTTTTGTTTCTTTTATTTTATTTTGTTCCAGTTCTGTAACAAATATTAATACATTATAAATTATTGTTATAAGACAACTAAACAGTTATAAAAATATTATATAATAAAAAATTGGCTATATAAAAATATTCTGAGCATAACTAATTGTTTTTCTTTTCACAGTTAAGCACCAAATCTAAATTATTTTATCATACCTAATATAATAAGGAAAATACTTTTTTTTAAAACCAGACCACAAGCATGCACTATACAGTTGTTTTGATAATATTGAAATGTATAAAATTATAATCATCTGAAAAAAAATTTTAACTTTTAGCTACTGAAATATTTGATTTTTTCATGTAATTACTGATACAACATTTCATACTTAAACTCCTTGCCTGTTGTAATTTCTTTCTTCTTAATCTCCTTTTTTTAGCACTGGTAATTGTTGCGCATTGAATGTGCTCCTCAAGTGATGGATTATCCTAAAAAAGTAATGAGTATTCTTCATTGGCAATCTAAGTTTTATTTTTAAATAGAGAATATAAATATACTAAAGTTTTATATTTATAAAAAAGATTACATTTATCCACTCCACTATTATTGCATAATTATTATCGATACACAATCCAAAATAGTATGGTATCTAAAATATATATAATATTTTTATATTGCATATGCTATAAATGAAAATGTGAATTTTTTATCTGTAGTAAGTGAATTGCAATCACTATATTGAATTACATGATCAGAAAATGTATATTTATAGTCTTGTTATAAAACAGTTATATATAGTAAAATTGCTTAATGCGAAAAATAGCGTGTAATATAAAATATTTATTGTTACTACCTATCATTTCAATAAGTTAACCTAAAAATATGACAACCATAATAACAGAATACCTTAGATAAACCCATAGCTGCTTATCCTTAGTAAGCTTCAAAAATATTGAAAAAGAATAACATGCCATTAGCAAAATAACACCTTTAATTAGGATTTAAATGATTTATTTCATACACTTACCTAATAAATAAATAAATTTAGTTTTCAGAACTTATAAATGTTTATAGTTGAAAAAATATTTGCCCATCTGATTATAAACTAAAATGTTAGCATAAGTAATAAAAAAGGTATGCCTTGCCGTTTTGTAGGTTTTATTAAACAAAAATTGAAACTTAATTGACGTCTTACGTTAAAAGTCAACACGTATTTTTGACAACTCAACTATCCAAGTATCAACTTGTTATTTTTATAATACAATATTGTCCTACCGATCATAAAAAGTCGATAAAATATGATAAAAAGTTTTTTAAAAATGATGATAATAATAATATGCTTACTTTTAGCATTTAAATAAAAATCTGTTATAATAACACTTATTTTGTTTAAAATATTAATTATAATTATTGACTAAGAAAGAGATGAAAACAATTCTTGTTTTCATTTCTTTCTTAGTCTTTTGACCAAAGAAGAAATATTAAATAATTTTATATTTTTGTGATGAGATGATGAATAACGTCAGAGCAGTTATTTATTATCTGTGTTTCTACTCTCATTAACATAATACTTCTGAATCCTTCCTAGATTTAAAAAAATATATCTGTTTTTTATGAAGAAGAAAAATAAAAACAAACAAGAGATAATTGTAAAATTCAGCAAAAGTATATGAAATATTGTGTTGCATTAAAAATTGTGTTTCTTTTATGTTTATAGGTTGTCACCCAGTTGTTATCATAATATACTTATATAGGGACTTAGAGAGAAGTCTGACTGTAAACGCGTTCGAATGGTTGTGATTTAGAATCCATTTCAGTGAAAAGATCAAATTAAAATAATTTTTGCTTTTTCACTCTGGTAAAATAAAGTGGCGGCGTTGAGCACCGCTAGTCAATATACAATTTCTCGACTTAGCGAAATTGGATTGAATGAAATGTCTTGAGAACTCTTCCATTCGATAAAAAGCGTAAAGCTGCAAAAAAAAACTAGTCTAGTTACGTCCCGAGATATTTATTTATACATTGTAAGAGACTCAATAGTTTAAATAAAATAAAATAAAATACAATAACATTTATTTATCTAGAAAGTTTGGTTTTTAATTACCTACTTACGTACAAATAATAAAATAAGTAAGTATAAAATAAATTAATAACAGTAATGAATATTACGTGAGAATTATAGTATGATACTAAATGTTTAAATTCATAGAATAAATTATTTTTAATATAAATAAATAATTTACGAAAAATATATATCATTTGTATTAACATATTTTTGTAACAAAAAATATGACAAATTACATATCTAGTAAATCTATATTATTTAAAATACTTATTTATTAACGTAAATAACCGCTCCATAGTTAGGACTAGTTGCAAATACGTATGATTTAGCCGAAGCCTTATCAATATTACAATATTTTACATAAAATTCATTTTCTAACATTTTAATATAATCGTCAACTTTATCATTCGGACACAACGCTACTATACATCCGCCCCATCCGGCGCCTGTTAGACGCGAATGAACATTCATTTGTTTTGACATATTTACAAGGATATCTAAATTTTCGTGGGAACATTCGTACAACGTCTTTAAACTTTCATGACTCTTAGACATAAGCTCTCCCAATTTAGTTAAAATGTCGTGTTTATCTTCACAACTATTCAAAGTTCCGTTTGGCGCGCCGTTCAAATCCCCATTCTTTATAGAATTTGTACAAATTTTACGAAACATTTCAACTCTCAAAGCTTCTTCGTACACGTGTAAAGCTCTCTGTTTAAGCTTAAATTCTTTTAAATGTATTGTATTTGGCGTCAAATAGAAATTATTAATTTCATCTTCGGTAACTTTCAATATAGAACATACTTCCTCTTTAGAATAGATGTCCTTTGGTAATTTTTCATGCACTAGAGCGACCATATTATCTAAATCTTTGTTTAATAACTTTTGTACTTGACTTAAAGTAATAATGTTATGATCGTTCGCACCATCTTTAGATAAAGTTAATATTTTTGCTGCGAGTCTGCATTCTATGACACGACGATTGTAATCATTAGTAGCAGCTTTATTTAATTCCGATAAGCTATGAGCTACAACAAAAGAAGCATTTTCAGGTAACAACACTTTTGTTGCTTTCAGAGGGTTCCATGTAATGTATTGGGCACAGTATTTTTCTGCTAGAAACGCTATGGCTTGGTCCATTCCGCCTCCTTGAGTTCCTATGTACCTTTCGCTTCGTGCACAAAGTGATGCTATATCTTTTTTATTTAAAGATGCCTTTTGAGCATACAAAAATGCCAAACAAGCTACACTAACTAATGCTGATGAACTAGATAAACCCGACGATGGGGGAATATTTCCATCAATACAAAGTTGAAGACCTCTCGACACCTCATTATTTAAATATTCTAACGCTCCTTTTACACCGCACAGTACATAATTGTACCAGTGGGGTTTGCCATTTATATCCGCTTCGATGTTAATTTCATTATAATTTTTTAAATTGAAATCTTTACTCTTATACGTAGAATTCTTGTTTCGCAGGTGAATTTTGTGTTCGTTTATTGTTTTGCCCGCAACTAGTATATCTTGTTCCAATGCCATTGGCAACACCGGATAGCCGCAGTAATCAATATGTTCTCCGATTATATTAACGCGGCCGGGGACACGAGCAAAGAAATCTGGTTCACATCCAAATTCATTAAGAAAATGATCCTTTAAGCCTTGAATACGAGCATCTAAAGGCGTACTTAATATAGGTACACAGTCGTGTCCGTCCATTTTTTTGCTAGCCACTGTTTGTAAATAAACAAATATGTATAAGCGTAAAGGAATGTTATCACGCCGGCAGCAAAACTACAACTGAAATTCTTTCGTTCAATCACTTTGTTATCAGTACGGATAATACAATGTATATTTATGAACTGACCGAGTGTGCAGCACGACGTTATAAGCAAAGATTTGCTTATAAGCACGACGTTATAAGCAAATTATATTTACAGCGCTATCGCGATACGATAATTGTTCAAAGCAAAAATATATGTATATATTTTGAAAATATTTAATGTATACACACGTTTTGATGTATTCCGTAAAAGTAATTGTAATTTTACAATAATTATAATTAATAATGGAAAAAAATAAGAAATTTTATCTAAAACCTAACCTAAAAAGTCTAAACATCGACGCGGCACGCAACTCACTAACAAACTTGACATTTAATGTGTATTCATGTCGATATACAGTTAGGATTTATTTGTTCCTAACAGGTTTACACAAAATGTTTATCATCATGTTATCTATGAGAGCATCTTCTTTTTGTACTCCAAATGATTTTATTACCAACTTCAAATAATTACGAGATCAAAGATAATATATAATGACAGATTACAGAGATTCGTAATAAATTGTTTTATATTTAACCATTTATATTTATTTGCAATTTTAAGTTCATTATTTTAAAATATGTTTTATGTGCATATCTACAGAATTTTATTGTGTATTGTACAATAAAGTTGAACGCATGTATCTAAATATTGAAAGGTTGCGCCATGTTGGTACAAGTTGTAAATAATGCACATTGGTAGATATTGCGCAATATAGAGTTAGTTGATGTCAACAAGTGGAAACGTATTATACGTTAGTTATGAGTGTTAAAAGCGCCGAAAGACAGTTTATTCTTGAGTTTATCGAGGTGTATCGTTCTCTTCCGGCTTTATGGGACGTCAAATGTAAGGATTACACAAACCGCGGGAAAAAGAATGAACAGTATAATGTGCTGATAGAAAAATACCGTGAAAATATTCCAAACGCCGACAAACAAGATGTTATAAAAAAAATTAACTCATTGCGGACTAACTTTCGTAAAGAACTGAAGAGGATTCAAGACCAAAAAAATAATTGTGCTAGTCAAAAGGAAGTTGAACCTTCGCTGTGGTATTTCGAAGAAATGAAATTTCTCCAAAACCTGGAAGCACCAACACCTTCACCAAGTTCCAAGAACTACTTTGTAGACTTTGAACCCGCACCTTACGAAGATGTAATAAAAGAGAATAGTTGTAAAACAAATGATGGGCTAGCTGATTCAGAGAACAGTGTAACGTTTTTTTTTAATTTCATTGATAATTAAATTCATATGATATTTTGATGTATACGGTATAAGCCGTATATAAAAATGTTAATAGTATTTAAAATTATTCAATTAACCCGATAAGTTAATATTGTCATTTGGGCTGTTATAGATTCAACTTGGTACTCCTAAAAAGAAAAAAAAGACATGCGACATATCTCAAAAGCTGATGGAGTTGACTTGCAAATGTCACAAGAGAACACCAGATTATCATAATACGATAGCAGCAGCTTGGGCGGTAGAACTTAAAAATATGGATCCATCCCAGCAGATGTTGGCAAAGAAATTTATTAATGAAATATTGTTTGAAGGTCAAATGGGAACATTGCATCGTAATTCGGTGGTTATCAACAACTCTTCACGTACATCCTCCCCCTCCACTGTTCAATCTCTGCCATCATTCAGTAAACAGGAGCGAGACGCTTGTGCCTAAAACAAAAGATTACTTACTTTACAATTATTATAAAAGTTGTATGTATATAAATTTTAGTATAAAATGTTATCTACTATTTTTAAAAATATTGTTGTTTATTAAAAATATTTTTAAAGATCATAGTATTTTATTATATTTTACGTAAATATGGGTTTAAATAATAACCTTAGATCAATCTCGTCTTAATTTAGTTAATAAGTTATTTTAGGTTTTTTTTCAATTTCACATTATATTGTGCAATAAATTTGAATAACCATTAATGTTGAGTGCGTAAGGCTCTTAAAAGTGCTGAAATTATTTATGTGTTGCGTAAATTCGTATAGATGGTATAAGTTTTTTAAATGTATTTTATATATATATATATATATATATAATTTCTATTTAACGAATAAAGTAATTTAAAGTAATTATCGTATTTGTCTGTACATGGCAGAATTATGATCAAAATTATAACAGGGGACATTTGTAAGAATAATAGAGCTTCAAACAATGATTTTTAAAATGTAAGTGCCTTTGTCAATGTATCTGTGCGATTATGCACGTTAATCTCCCAAAATAAACGCAGTTTTCACTATTGTATTTTAGAAACCTTTATTATTAAACATTTAATTTCCATCGGTTCATTAATAAGACAGTTATATATTAGTTTAAAATATTACGATGTAGACAAAGTAGCGAATCCAATTTAATCAAATAATATATATTTGTACTTATCTATGGATTCAAATTTCAATTTCAATGGGTGGTGAATGGAAGTACTTATAACAAGGATCAAATGAAAAGTTAAGAAGTTGCGGGCATAAATATTAAATACGTTTACAATTTGACTGGCGTAGTGGGACAGCGTCTGACTGTAAACGCGATCGGTCGTGGGTTTGATCCCCACAAAAGACGAAGTGCGGCTTGAGTTCCAGTACGGAGTGTCTTGATACTAGGTGCTTTCTGTTTACCCTGTCATGCGTTATAAAAGCGTAAACCTAAAAAAAATTGACTGATACGTACTATAAACGTATTCATAAACGTAAAACATTTCCTTCTCCGATTCCTCTAGTTATTCGAATCATTGAGTGGCGAAACTTAACGTCGCCTTTTTTCGTATTAATTTAGGATGATGAAAATAATTTAAATATATTTTGCTGTTCGAAAATATACTTATGTAATCCCGACGTTACAGATATTTGTTACAGGTTTTTAGAAGTGGGTCCCAAGTGGTAAGAAGTTCTCAACCATCTATTTTATTAAAATTTGTATGTTTTTGTATTTAGAACTTCGGTAATAGTCGAATACTAAATATACGCGGTCACTCCGTTTCAAATAGCTTCATTTGAAATCTGTAAAAGTTACGGATCTCAAAACTTATAAAATTTAATCTTTTCCACGAATGTAATCTCAAAGTATGGTATAAACATTTAATATGATATCACTTAGTTAATGTTGGTAAATTTTAATAAATTCTAGTCAATAACTAGTTATAAAGACCTTATCATATAGGTAAAACAATAAATTATTTCATAACATTACATTCAAGTACCTACTTAACGTTCAATGACATCCTATTTAGTAATATCTTGTATCCAGTGCGCAGCAGGTATTGCTTTTATCAGTCATTCTACAACTCAAGAACTCTTAGGGGTAACCTCTTTTCGCTATTTTGTATGTTGTATCATGTGAAATGATAATAACATATTATATTTTAATATTATGAAGCTTTGTTAACGGACAATGACTGGTATCAAATGAACAATAGCTTTAGATGTATTATGTATATGTAAATAATACCCACAAGTATGTATGTCTTTATGAGCTGTAAGATACCCAAGTTTACCAAATATTTAGAAATACATTATACTGTTTTATAGGTAACAATAATATATAAAGTAACATCCTTTGCTAGATATAATTGTGTCATGTAATATGCCATTTTACTATCTTAAAAAATATGATTTTCGTTACACTGTGTGAAGCTATAATTTAAGGTAGATTGCTTGGGTGATGATTTATGTGACGTGCGTTCTAGTACTAGTTTCAGAAGCGATAAGCGACTTCTGTTTCAATGGCCAACTACCATTAATCATTTTGGCTAAGATGTACCCTGCGGAGAGTCAAGTAATTTAGCAAACCAGCAACGTTGAGAAATTTCATCGTCTCGTCATTATAGTCTCGATATATACTCGATGCGATACTGAAGTTAACGAAGTATTCGAATATAAAACATCATAAGTAACTAGTTAGATAATGTAAAATACGATTTTGAACTATGGAAAGAGTAAGTTGACAATTCGTCTTTTCTTTTTAACGCTTGGCATTGACGAGACCACGGGTCACGTTTACTGTTCTATATCAATACCAACAGCATTTCTTTCTTCTCAATAACATCTCGTTATAACATCAAAGGGCTTATTTAGGAGTAAAAATTCGTTCAAATACTAAAGACTGAAAGAAAAAGAGAGACGTGATTAATCATATCGGTTTGTAAGATATATTATTGCATCAATGTCAAGAATGCCCGAATATAGATATCTTTAGTTTATTCTGTTTACAAAATCTCGTATAACATTGAGGTTTGTTTTTTTAATTCTGTTTATGTGATGCTTCGCGGTTCATGCTGATTGTTTTGAAAGCAACTTGTGGAGTGTCTGTCGACGTCATCATCCAGATTTTATACGTATATAACAAAACAAATTTTAAAAGTATATAACAGTGCAACAAATCTGTACTAAGTCAGGAAATATAGGAAATTTTATTATACAAATCTGTAGTGAACTCATGATATTGTAGATTATCTTATTTCTTTTAATTTCTTTCACTGTTCTTTTACACTATGTGGAAATCAACAAATCGAGATTAATTCGAATAAATGTGTTATCATTTTATGTGATTGCAACTTGCTGTACTTTAATGAATATTTTTGATACCCCTTACAATGCTAGATTCGTAATATAGCTTTTATTGCTGATCTTAAAAAACAACAATGACCATATTATGTTAAAATATATCACATTATATTATCTGTGAAAATTTGACTGACCGCGGGCTGCGAATAAATGCCAAATTTCTATCCGCTATTATTATTGGTCTGTACCAAATTGTTTGTTTGATTGATTATTTCTTTACCTATTTGTTGTAAATAATCAATGAGTTTGTATATATTTTTCATAGTTAAGTGATAATGGCGCACATATTAGACTTTAATAAGATATGTCGGGCTTGTTTATCTGACACTGGCCCTTTAAAAGATTTATTTACTTCTTGTTCAGCTGGCGTATTTAAGTATTGCACATCCGTGGAGGTAAATATGACTAAAAAGTGAAATCACACTGTAATTCGAAGTGATAGTCAATATTAAAGAAACTTTTCTCTTATACTTTCATGATATATACATGTACGTTCTTCAATAATGTTTACTTTCAGTTTTCTGGTTTTTTTTCTTTGTTCTATTTACTTGTTCAATGAGATATAAATTAGAAATGATTCTCTTATTTCTTTGTTTGTGCAATTTAAAATACAGTGCTTATTTTATAAGGCTATAAATTTACAATATTAACTTGTTCTCATTGACAGGTTTCAGATTCTGATGCTCTACCAAAATTAATTTGTCAAACATGCCTGGATTTATTGAACAAGTTATATTATTTCAAACAAGTAGTTGTAAGGTCCAACGTCTTATTAAAACAACAGTGCAAGTTACAGGTATCTTTACAATTAGTGATCTAATTTTAATTAATAACAGTGAAACAATAGTGTAATAATTGATAATATTAATTACAGTTTTTGTTATTTACAGAATTTACAAACAAAAACTGATCAGCCAACAAATGATGGAAATGAAATTGTAGAAGTAAATATAACAGAACTCAGCGATGATGTTAAAATGCATGAAAATAATTTGGCCACTGAAAATATGGATAGTTCTGATAAAACAGAGAAACCCTCCGCAGATGCTATTCTTATCAGGTAAAGAAATATTGTTTTATATCTTATTATCAAGATCAATAGAAAGTATTATTCTGGGCTTAATACAAAAATGCATTTTAAAAAAACATAAAACTGAATGAGGTGGGATTTAAACCAGTGCCTCATGGAAACCATTCAGGCACTCTGACCATTACACCACACATTGCAACATAATAAACTAAGTTATACTTACTCACACACTCAGTTCATTATGTTTGATAATTTCTTAAAATTATTTAACATGTAACAAAAGATTTTCTCTTCTGGTTTTAATACCTATACTTAATATTAACAAAAACAAAATCTAGTGATCAATAAAAAACATGAAGCATTGAGTAAAAGTAATAATAACCTAACATCCCAATACAACCTTCTTACTGTATATATAAGGAATGAGTAGTATGTCTATAAAATAACAGAATTTTCAGAATTAAATACCAATGAAATTTAAACTTCACTATTGTTAGTGCTTTTCTGGCCTATTTCAATACATAGCTTAAATTATGTATTGAACAGGGTGTTATTAATAATAATTGAATGAATACATTTGAACACCATTTTACATATATTCCCAACATTGTGAAATGGTGTATTACATAAGAAATAATATGATATTGTATTATAAAACTGTGTGTCCTAAGCAAATTCTGCTGGATTTTATTTTATGGCTGAACCCATTATCCTAAAGTTATTATAAATATTTTAGCTTATATAAAAAAATATAAAGGTTCAAATTGTAGTCATTTGGGCTAAGGTATATATTTTCAATATTTTGGAAAATTCAACAGTCACCTATAAACAAACAAAACAAAATTAAAGGTAAACTTGTACTGAGTTCCATTAGTACATTTTTTTCTTCATGCCTTTTCGAGCACAGCAGAATAATGTGAAAAAACCTAGTGTCAAGACACTCTTTTTTCCGTCTAAAATCGATACATTGCGTATTGAGTGGTGAAATTTAACGCTACAATAAAAATAATTCAATTATAATTGTTCCCCTGAGTGGAAATTAAAATCACATCCAATAGGATTTACAGTGGGACGCAGTCCTACAGTGCCATGATGGCCTAAATTATGTTAATACTAAATTTAATATGTTAATTATAATATTGTTATTTAGAGTTTTAGTTGTATTCACGCTATGAATGAAACTATTTTAAACACATAAAAATACATTAATGAAAACTCGACGTTTCGAACGTTTTACAATAGCCCGTAGCCACAGATAGTTTCATTCAACATGTGTAAAAATCGCGAAAATCAAAGATTTTATTAGATTAATTTGTTTTTTAGTCAAATCTTGCAAAGGCGAAGAAGACGAGGCCCTGGACGACCCCCGAAAGACCCAGATGGTCCGAAGCGGAGACGTGAGAGAATGAAATGTATGAAATGCGGCAAGAGCTTCCAAAAGTATGAAAACTTTGAAGCTCACATGCGAGGACATTTTGGAAAGAAGGTATTTTCATATATTTGTATTACTATTGTGTACTACCCTTATCAAATATAAAATTTATAATTATTTTGTAATAAAAACATAATCTAAGAAATTAAAATATAATATCAATATTATTATTATTATAAAATATACATAATTAATAATTACAAAGTTTTTATAAATATATATTACAGTTCAAAGTTAAATTCGAGTTTGCTTTTATTATTTGTAAACTGTCTGCCTATATGATACATAACGGAGTCCTCGAAATTAAAAACGTCAGTTTTCCAGACTTTAATTAAGAACGTGTGTAAAATAAAATTTCAATACTTTACTTACATACATCCCATTGGATTATTCTTTCGGTTATTCATTGTCGGACTAAAACATTCACCAAATATAACTTTGCTTCATCCTTTATTCCGCATATTGGTGCAGACAGATAGAACTTAGTGTCAAGACTATCTGTCCTCCGTTTTCCGACCGAATTCGATACATTGCTTGTTGATTTTTGCAACCGAACGCCGCGCTTTATTTCAGCATAGCGGGGAATGAAAATAATATATACTTATACATATAGTCGATTCTTCGAGTGAGAATTAGACCCACAACCAATCGTCTTTACAGTCTGACCTTGTTTCACTGCGCCACGACGACCTCAACATTCATATGCATTTAGTAAAAAGAGATTATTTTAATATTACATATAGACCGCAATGTTATATGTTAGTAGTATAGATATATAATTCGGCGGAAACTGAAGTAAGGAGTGTCTTGACACTAGGTACTTTCTGTATAGTCTGCTATGCGGGATAAAAGCGTGGTGCTAATAATAATAATAATAATAAAGTATACATATATATTTATAACATTTTCCCTCTTCAGCCGGATATAAAATGCAAGCAGTGCGACAAAACGTTCCTATCCCTGCGAAGCCTGAGCTCGCACGCGCGCATCCACACCGCGGTACGCAAGTATCAATGCCCGGCGTGCGGCAAGAGCTTCGCATACCTCAACGTGCTAAAGAACCACGAGCTGATACACGCCGGCGTTAAACGCCACCACTGTCACGTGTGCGACGCGAAGTTCGTGCAGCCGTACAATTTGAAGGTTAGTTTTGTAGGTTTCTTTTTTTTTCTTTTGAGTGGATTGAGGTTTTTATTTTGTTTTTATACTATATAATAATGAGGCTTATTAACAATCGGTTTTGAAAAGTATCTCACTTTATTTCTATGGTCTTAACATAACAGTATAAAAAATATTAAAAATGCATTTAAATTTTACATTATCAAATTTGGTGCCATTTATATAGCATATGTATTAGTACAGGCCATGATGATCGTTCAGATTTGCAATCAGTCAGCCAGTCAGAGCATTGACAGTGTATAAAACGAAACAAAGTATGTTTTTTTCGTTTTTTTATTAATTAACATAAACCATGTACCAAATATAATAGATGTGAAGCTTTATACGCAATTTATTTAGAGAAAATGCCAAAAATAAACGGGTAATGTCTTAGATGTGTTGTTTGTTAATGTATTATTTAATTCGTTTTCGTTTGTTATGAGAAATAGTAATTAAGTTTAAAAACAAGGAATACTGATAAAAGACAATATATATTAATTGGAGAATTCCTAAAGGTTTGATTTTTTAACATAGGCTCACAAGGTTGCCTTAAGAAATTAGAGTACGTTAATAAATTAATATTACTAAACATATGTACAACTCGTAAACGACTATAACAATAAATATATAAATAATAATCTTATTTATAAGAAAATAAACTGACTTCATAATAACTATATAGTAGTATATTTTTCTACCAATATTTTTTTACGATTAATTTACCTATCTCTGCAAAATCGCACCAGTAATTTTAATGTAAGTTGTACTGTTCCCTAAGATCAATTATGCGTAACTTAAATCGAAAAGAATCATATCGAAATGACTTTTAATTTTAAAGAAATTCTGATAAACATAGAAACAAACATACAAACATACACTTACTAGTTTAAACACACGTGTTCGGAAACCTAAATGGATCATCATACTCAAATATTATTAAATACCAAAAATATTATATACATAGGCGGGTGCATACCAGGGTAGACAGATAGTACCTAGCGTCAACACACTCCGTATCTCGCTTTCCACCGAATTCGAGACATTGCGTGTTGAGTGATGCAACCTAATGCCGCACTTTGTCTTAACAGAGTGAGGAAGTGAAAATAATTTAAATATAATCACTCCCCCGAGTGGAAATTGAACACGTTTACAAACAGACGCTGTCCTACTGCGGCACGACCGGCCTTACGACAAATGTATATTGGCCATAATCTCTAGATATAAACTCGCGTTCTTTCCATTTTACTTTCAATTATCTTATATAAACCCTCAATCCATTCTTATATGTATCTGATTAAAAAAGTAAATTGAATGAAGTCTGCAAATTGAAGTTAGAATTGGAAGCCGTTGCGACGTGAACTTCATGAAGAAGAGGTTTGTTATAACCAAATATGGAAGGTAGAAGTAATAAAATGTAATTTCTTACTAAAATTGACGAATGGACTGTTTTACCAGCATCTTCTATGAAAGTAAAAAACAATTAAAAATATATAATTTAGTGTACTTCGTTATTATATCAGTTATAATATCCAGCTTATTTTCAAATGTTTGTATTATTAAAATTGAACGATTTCCGTACTTCTACACTTCATAACGTTAGATATATGACTATTATTTACCAATATTTTTCTTTATGTTCATAATAATTAATAGCGTATATTTGTGTCTAAATAAGAAATATGAAAAAAAAAACTATACATTAGTATTCAAAGTAGTAAATAGTGAATAATACCAAAGTGATTCTAGTTTTGGTTAGAAATTACTTTATAAAAATATTTATTACTAAATTGTATGAAATGAAATTTAAAATTGGTTTACATTAAACTTGAATCCATATAAAAAGTCATATATCATACTAATAATTAGTAAGTTTAGTTTAGTCTAGCTAGGCTCTGCTGGCAGTACTCCATGATCGCAATGCAAGGTAACTCTTATATTAATTCTTTTGCTCATTTCTTAATTGAAACAAACTACTATATAAGGTAAGTGTCTTTTTATTTCATATATGTTTTATACATTCGTGGTAAGTTGATTTATCATATATTTTTTAATAGAATTTTTAAATTCTATAATCGTTTTATATCATTTACATTTTTGTTTTTTTTTTTTCATTTGTGAAGATAAAAACATATATAAAGATAGTATATCATACGCATAGCAGGGTAGGCAGGAAGTACCTAGTGTCAAGACACTCAATACTACGTTTTCCGCCAAATTTGAGACAATGCGTGTTGAGTGGCGGAACTAAACGCCGTGCTTTGTTTTACCACAGGGACGAACTGAAAATAATTTAAATATAATCTTTGTCCCGAGTCGAGTCGAAATCGCAACGGATGCTATGCCACTGCGTGACGACCAGCCTCAATTTTATTATTCATTATGTCAAAACTAAATAAAAAATTAAACAAAAATTAACAGTAGGATTTCTAAAATCGAACCCACAACCGTTCCGTTCTATAACTAACCTAATCTATTTAGATGCACCTGGAAACGCACAACAATCAGAAAAACTACAGTTGCTCACAATGCGGGAAGAAATTCGCGCAACCCGGCAACCTCAAGATACATCTGATACGACACACTGGTATCAAAAACTACGCCTGCACTATGTGCGACATGAGGTTTTATATAAAGGTAACGACGCCATAGCTACCTCATTTTCAGGAAGCATGATTTCCATGTATACGGGTGTCGGATAAATTTTATTTTTCTATGTTATGTACTTTTGTTGACAATAAAGATTAAAAATAGTTTTTTAAAACATTTTTGGAAAAAAACGTATAAAAATTTGGACGCAGCGGGATTCGAACCCGCGCCTCTTGGATACCGTCCAAGCGCTCTGACCGCTAAGCCATGCGTTCTACTACCAGCTGCGTTGGAATTCTTATACATTTGTTACAACTTATTTATGTTGTTAGCATCACAACATAAATAAGTTGTAACAAAGTCACAGGTAGACTACTATGAAGTGTTCGAAACGTCGTGTTTTTAAAAATGTATTTTCGAATATCAAATATACGTGATTAATTCGTTTAAAATAGTTTCATTTACAATGTGTAAAAATCGTGTAAATCAAAGATTTTGTAATTTATTAAATCATAACATAAATTTGGAAGTAATCTAAATGAAAGAAAGCCTACTGATACGTGACTTCATTTTCACCTTACTGTTAACCTTTTCATTGTGTACCACATTCATTTTTACCACAAAGTATACGATTATTTTAATTAAACCGAATAAATATCTGAATTTTATTGATTTTCATGATATTATTTTGTTATTCAATATAATCATCCATACTAATATTATAAATGCGAAAGTCTGTCTCTCTGTCTGACTGTCTGTTACGCTTTCACGGGCAAACCACTGAACTGATTTGGGTGAAATTTGAGATAAAAATACTTAAAGACCAGGGATCAAATATAAGCTACATTTTTTTCAAAAATCAGCCCTTGATCAGATTAAAATAGGGGATGAAAGTTTGTTTGCCTGGTAATATGGATTGGGTTTCACGCGGACAAAGTCGCGGGCAAAAAGCTAGTAATTGAATAATTAAGGCAGTTAAGAAAAAGTATAAGCTATTATTTTCATTTTTCTTTTGACATAAAGTCAACAAGAAAATGTTAATAATGTTAGTTTTCAGGATAGATTTCTTTTATATGTATATATATATATATATATATATATATATATACATATATATATATATATATATATATATATATATATATATATATATATATATATATATATATATATATATATTAATATTATTTTTCCATTCCAGGCTGATCTAGTGAAGCACATGAGGTCACATTCCGCTGAAAAGCCCTTTTCGTGTCAGCTCTGCGATAAAACGTTTAAGAGTCGAAGTTTCCAGGCGATACATATGCGGACTCATACTGGTTGGTATATAAATATATGTAAAATTGTTTTTAGCTTCATGCATGTTCTTTATATCAAGGATAGACTTAGTGGTAATATAATGTATATATCTATTTCGATTTAAATATATTGCAGTTTTAAGTAGTGTATCTCAACGCCGCGCTTTGTCTTACCAGAGTGGAGAAATCTTTACTCTCACATTCAGACCATATGCCATTGCAGAAATGACTTAATTTATTTTGCTATCTATTATTAATACGTGAAACATTTTTTTTTGCCCACGCTTTTATCCCGCATAGCAGGGTAGACAGAAAGTACCTAGTGTCAAAACACTTTGTATTTAGCTTTCCGCCTAATTCAAGACTTTGCCTGATTCAAGACTTTGCCTGTTGAGTTGCGGAATTCAACGCCTCAAAATCTTTGTACCTCTTTTTACGAAAATTACGTTAATAGAGGAATATGAAAGTTGACATATTTATAGTTTATATATAGAAAATATATTAAATAATTTTGTTCGTATATCTTCCACGTACAGACCGTTATCAGTTACATAGTTATTATATGTATGTATACTGTACTGTTTGTTAATTCGCCATCGTTGTATATACCATGTATTAATTTCAGGCGAACGTCCCTACGCATGCGATCTGTGCCCTAAAAAATTCATGGCAAGAAAAGACCTGAGGAACCACAGGATGATTCACACTGGGGAGAAGCCGCACAAATGTCAACTTTGCAATCAAGCTTTCATACAAAAATGTGCATTGAACAGACATATGAAAGGGCACGGGAAAACGAATGACGACCAGAACCTTATTAGGGCACCTCTACCCGTCAATAATACACCGCCCTTACCAGTCGCTTACGCACAGTGGCATAATTGAAGTTCATATTTTTCATATTATTATACTGGTATTTAGTAATATGATGGGAAGGCTTGTTTGTTTGTTATTAGATGCAAAATTACTGAACAGATTTTGATGAAACTTTCTAGTAATAGAACCTATATATCAGAATAACAAATATGTAGGTTTTGTGTAATTTGGTCATAATATAACAATAAATATTATTTATTAACATACTTTTTATCAATACACCACGAGCGAAATACAGTGTTAATAATTATATAAATCACACATCGCCTGATTGCAAAGTATGTGTTAAATAAATTGTCTGTAATGTGTTAAAATAATTTAAAAAAGTAATTAAATGTAAATAAATAAATTTTTAATATAATATCCTAGTGGGATTGAACCCAGAACCAATAACGTTTACAGACACTGTACCACTGAGCCGCAAGGGTCTCTATTTTTGAAATTTTTGGCAAACACCTGGTACAACTATTTTACAGATATTAATCGTATTCAGAAAGACAAACAAAAACAACTTAGTGTTAAGGCAGTCCATTATTCGTTTACTGCATATTAATATACGCTATGTTCAGATAAAAACAACATAATATAATAAGATCTTTCATTTTCGCGATTTTTACATATTTTAAATGAACCAATTTAAAACGGATTAACAGTTGACCACGGACTACTGTATGGCGTTGAAAACGTTGACTTTTCTCTTTTCTAAAATGTATTTTTGAACACGCGATTAATCCATTTAAAATAACAGAATATTTTAAATGAAATTATGTTTAACGGATTGAGTCTACTTGTGACCGCGGACTACAACGGCAAAGTGGTCGAGTCGAGTGGGCAAGTTTTTAAAAATGTATTTTTGAATACCAAAATATACGCGATTAATCCGTTAAAAAAATAATTCCATTTAAAATATGTAAAAATCAAAGATTTTTAACAGAATATTTTTCCATGTATACATAATAAATGTTTCCTCTAAGTAAGCATCGATCTTGCTACACTAATGAATGTGCAAGTAGGTACTGAGGCACTGCGCCATGAATATTATTATTATATTATATAATATTGTTGGTCATTCTTTTAGTTAATTCTAAATATATTCTATGTTATTAATATTAGATTAGATATTTCAACATATGTTGTTGCGAAACTTTTTATATGGTTTTAATATTTTGACGTATTTGTTTTTATTATATAAAATTTTGAAATATTCTAAATATTATTATTATTGTTTTCAGCCGGTCGTGGCGCAGTGGGACAGCGTCTGACTGTAACGCGATCGGTTGTGGGTTTGATCCTCGGGGGAGTGATTATATTTAAATTATTTTCAATTCCTCGCTCTGGTAAACGACAAAGTGCCGCGTTGAGTTTCACCACTCAACACGCAATGTCTCGAATTCGGTGGAAGGCGAAGTACGGAGTGTGTTGACACTAGGTACTTTCTGTCTACCCTGCTAGGCAGGATAAATATTATTTATCATTGCGAATAAATTATTAAATTAAATTAGTATATATATATATATATATATATATATATATATATATATATATATATATATATATATAATCTAATTTTATATAAGGAATTTAGTGTATGAAATGATTTGTATGTATATTATATTCTATCAGTTTATTAAAACTAAATTGACTCTCTTGAAAATAGTACATTGGTTTAGTGTTAATAGCTGACTATTGAAAAATAAAAAAACTAAATGTAAAAAGCCGATCCTGTTGATTCTACGGTAGAGATAGCTTGCGAATATTGTATTTATGTAGGTTGACAATCCTAACACTGTCAAATATGACTAATTCCTTAATTACGTTTTTGGCGTTTTTTGTTTAAAATAAAAAAAAACAAATATATATATATATATATTTAATATTTGTACATGATATATAGCAGATTAATAATGTATTCGCTTTATTTTTTAACTTTTTAAAATAAAATAGTATATTACAGTAGTCTTCTGGTTGAAGACCAATAGACTGGCATATTATTTAAGTTTATATACAGAAACATGTTAAAATATTATTATACAATTTTTTATCAATGAAATATAAAAAAAATACATTTATTTTATAATATCGTCTATTTTTCCTAATAAAAAATATGTTTCAGTATTTATTTTTTTCATCAGAATAATAAGGAAATCGAATCGTAGTAATTATTTTTTAGTAAAGTGATTATAATATATGTAATGTAAAAAGTGAAATGTATTATGGATATAAATGTTTTTTTTAATTAGATTTCTCTTATATATATATTTATAATGGCTATATTTCTTTAATGAATATAAAATTATTAAAATATTATAATGTAAATAAAAATTTAAGATTATATTATTTCAAATATCTATAGTGTGAGTTATTTGTATTATTAAGTTTCGAGGTTAAATAATTAATTGATTTAATAAAATATATCAGCCTATATAAGATAAATGCATTTTAAACCCATTAAACCTACCTGAGTGGTAAGTCTCCGGTATTGCTTCTAAATCCATAGAATGCTTAAGAAGTTTCTTTCCTATTGAATATACTTTTTGTTTTATTGTAACACTAGCTGTGGCCGCGACTTCGTCTGCGGGGAATTTAACATATCAGAGGATCTTTATTTTGTAATTAAGAAGCCTGAGTTAATCCCTATTATATTAACTATTTACCAGTGAAAGTCCCATCAAAATCGGTTCTACTATTCCAGAGATTAACCGGAACAAAAAGATAGTAAAAAATTAAAAATCTTTTGGTATATGTAAATTGTATACATGGATATAAGTTTAGTAACTATTAGTTATTTTAACATTACACTCCAATATTTTTATTTATTAGTATAGATTATATATATATATATATATATATATGTGCTATATGTATGTGTAACTATATAAAATGTCCGTCTTTCTGTGTGTATATGTAAAATAAGAACTAAAACTGCTATTATTATTTAGTAATAAGTCTCTTTAAATAGTTGAGAATAATGTTTAATGCTTCAAAAAATTAATTCAAAATAAAAACAGATATTTGGATTTGTATATTTTTATTTACCTTATTATTTTTTTTAGCTATACGCTTTTATCCTCCACAGCAGTATAGTCAGGAAGTACCTAGTGTCAAGACACTCCATAGTTTGTTTTGTTATAACAGAGCGAGGAAAAGAATATAATTTATATATGGGGTCTACAAATTGTAGCATTGAATGACAACGGTGGTCTATTAAAAGACACCAGCTGTGATAAGGACGGGGGAAGAGTCAAAAGATCATTACATTCATGTGATGTAATTGATGGCCCTTCATATCATGCTCCTGAGTGAGAATAGAATCCACAACCGCTCCCATCTACAGTCACTGTCCCGCTGCGCCACGACCGGCGTCTCGGGCCTCAAGAATGGAAATTACATTAGAACCAAATTAAAAACAAAAAAAGGTTTTAAAATAATTTATATCGTCTTCTTATTTAAAATTTTGTATAAATAAAACAGTGTCATATTTATATTCACTTATTTTTATTAATACTATATAATAAAAATTGTAAAAATAAATTTCCTTTAAATGCATTTTTTGCGTTAATCAACTTTGTAAATAATTAACCTAATAATCTCTATTGCATTCTATGTGACATTGGCAAAGTGCACCCAATAACCACTTAAAAGCTATAAAATAAATAAGTACAAGCTTTTGCTATTTTTAAAGTGTTATTACGCACTTAAGATTAAAAAAACAGTTTTAAAAACCTTATAAATTTTTAACGCAGCGGGATTCGAACCTGCGTGTCATGGAAACCCTCTAAGCGTCAGACCGCTGAGCCACACGTTCTATTATATCTATGGTCGCATCGAAATTCCTATGTTTTTTACATCTTATTTTTGTTATTAGCATTTCCATAAAAAGATTTTTATTAAATTCTCATTAAATTTTTAAGAAAACATCATTTAGAGAATTTGCTATTTGCTAAATGTTTTAATATTTTAGAGTTATTTCGCATTCAGGATTAGAAAATATTTTTTAAAGATTACAATATTCGTCATAATCTTTTTCCATTTGACATTTCTCTTCTCTTATGAAATAAATCTACATAAAAAAAATTAATAAAATTAAAAATTAATTAAAAAATTGAGATATCATTCCCTAAATATTATAACAATAAACTTATTATATAATCAAATTTAATTAATTTCAATAACTTATAAAACATAATAAATATGTAGATAATATTTAAACAAACATTCAACTAAGCAACGCCGGAGCTCTGTCATGCACTTTCATATGCCGTGTAAGAGTACCGCGTTGCGCAAAACTATGTTCACAAATTGAACATTTGTGCGGTTTCTCGCCAGTGTGAATCCTATGGTGGTCGGTGAGCCTCCGCTTGGAAATAAAACTTTTGGAACAAAAACTGCATATGTAAGGCCGTTCACCGGAGTGGATCCTTTGGTGTTCAACAAAAGAAGACCTGGTTGAAAACGACTTACTACATATGTCACATTTGAAAAATTTCTTCCCCTCGTGATTCAGTAAATGTTTCGCCAAATTATACTTATCAGTGAACGGGTAGCTGCATATTTGACATATAAACCTCCGTCCAGTGTGACACCTTGTGACGTGCGATACTAATATTTTCTTCGTGAAAAATTTCTTACCACAATGCTCGCACGTGTATGTACGTTCTCTGTTTTCTTTGTGAGTTTCTAAATGTGCCTGGAATTTTTATATTCTAATGTCAATATATTTAGTATAATATTAAATAATATTTTTAAAAAGAAACTTCTAAACTAGTGGCCATGTTGGCGCAGTGTGATAGTTTCTAATTGTACACGCGATTGGCTGTGGGTTCATTCCCACTCGGGGGGATGATTTTATTTTAGAATTATTTTCGTTTCTTTGCGGTGTGGGGTCCGCTTCTACATATTTCCATATGCAGAAGGATTTCGGATGAAAAGCAGACAACGGAGTTCCTTGACACTAGGTTGTTTCTGACCCTACCCTGCCATGCAGGATCAAGGTAAAAAGAAACTCAAATAACATCTAATCCTAAGTGTGGAATAACACTTTAAAAATAGTAAATATCAAATAACATGTTAAGAAAATTGACATGTTTTAGAAAATCATTTTAATAATCAATATTTGAACTTGTGATATATTGGATTTTCAACTTGTGATATATTGGATTTTCACCATTCAAGCAGATATTTTTTGAGAAGAAGTGGGAATCATTGACAAGACTATTAAATGCCATTATTTTAACCCCCCTTCAACTAACTAAGCCCGAATAACTAAATCATTTTCAAATATCTAATACATAATAAATAATAAAGCAAAGTAGTCAGAGAGAGCAGCGTAGTTATGAAACTCCATTCTCCGATTGCAACGCTGTATTTTAAGTGACGGAACATAATGCCGCAAAATAAAAAATATTTATAATCATTACTGCCAGGGAATATATAACCCACAACTAAAATTTACAACCTAACAATGAATAAAACTCACTTTCAATATACAGCTAGTAGAGCATCCCTTCCCACAAACGTTACATATAAACTGTCGTCTTTCCGTATGTAACTTCTCATGCGCCTTCAAAGTTTCTCTACTTTTGACAATTTTCCCGCAAGTTCTGCATTTAACCAAGCTCAGCCTGACACGAGCGTGCCAACTGGCGTGGTGTCTTCGGAAACCGCTTAGCGTTATAAAGGTCTTGTTACAAGGTGTGCATTGTAGTGACGTCTAAAATATAATATATTTTATTAAATATACAAAGCACTAGTAAATGCTCGCTAGTTCGTTTGCTTTGACATGACCTGTGCTATAACTTTGGGGAACAAAATATTTTAAACTAATAGATCTTCCTTGTTTATGAGCAGATTAAAATAAACAATCATTAAATGTGAAAGACAATCGTAAATAATTTATTTAAGCCGTTTTCGAGATTAGCGTGTACAAACGTACAGACAAACAAAGATATAGTCAAACAGTTAAATTTTAGTTAATTAAACAATTTTTTTTTGTGTTCTATTAATAATTTACCATAATATAATTGTTTCTCATGTATCTCCCATGTACAGACAGTTATCTATTACATGTTATTATACGAATAGATTTTTTGTCTTATTTGAAGGCATGCAAGATGATGTCACAATAGGATTATGAGAGAATAGTTTAAAAAACAAATTTCTAAATGTTTTTTAATTATTTGTTTGCAATTCAAGAGTTACTATTATAGGATTGCAAAGTATCTATTTCGTAGCATATTGTTAAACAATATATTGTTCTATAAATATTATAAATAGGTGGTGCCTTCTTAAAGGCCAAGGCTCATGAATTTTTAGTCTCAGTGAAAATTTAAACAAATTAAAGAGATTATATAGTTATATTAACAGTATTTTAGATAATTGTCAAGGAAACTGCTAGTATGTTACGCTGACATTTCACAGTATTTAAATATTTCTTAAGAATGTAGCCATCTACATTTAGTTTAGTGTAAACCCGTGTTTACACTAAACCTTAGTAGTTTAGTAATTTACTATAGCATCCTTGATACATTTCTCATAAATTATGAGTTGATTGATTGATGATTGATTGATTGATGATTGACATTAGAAATGGGGAAAAAAAATCTTATCATAATAAGTTATTTGTAAATATCAAACTTACTCCCTTATTTTGATGTATTAACTTATGTATTTCCAATCTCTCATTAGAAACAAATCTTTTATTACACAATTCACATATAATTTTCTTCTTCCTTTTAACAAATTTACCTTTTAATCTGAAATATAATGATCAATTATTACGATATGTAAAAAATAAATAAACAATAGCTAGACATGAAGTAACTAGTGTTAACAAAATTCATACACTGATTTCCAAATTTGTTGCAGGTTGAGCGAAACTCAATGTTGTGCTTTGGTTTACGAGAGCAAGGCATTGAAAACAATTTAAATATAATTATTTCCCATTTGTGAATCAAATCCAAAACTAATCGTGTTAACAATCAGAGGCTGTCTACAAAATTTAAATTATGTAAATTTTTAATGTATACTGTAGAAATTAGTAAGAGAAATTACATTACCTTTTGCTTACATTCTTTCTCTTTACTATTGTTGGTAGTTCATCTACAAATGCTGGACTGGGCAAGTCTGAAATTGTTATTATTTTATATAATAAAAAAACAGCTACACACTCAACTAAAACCTAGCCAAAAACACTTGATTCTTAACTTTCTCAACTATTGTTTATAAATAAAAACTATACAGATGATCATGTACTAGCATGCCAGTAGATGAAAGGTATTTAATAAAAATTACATTTGTACCAAAACAAACTCTCTTTTTTAAAAAAATTGGAAAGTTGTTTTGAAATTGGAAAACATACAAAAGTATTAAGTTGAAAAAATATATAGAATATTTACCATTGTAATCTTCTTCTTTGACACCCAAATGGTTAATATCTTCGGTTTCACAAGATAGATCATTTTCTGTACCTCTAAGTGACCAATCTTTATAGTTCAAATAATTATTTGATAAAGAAACATCCATAACAGTTTTCCCACTTTCCGTCTTTATATTATGATTCATTAAAGTTTTATGTGATTGAAGGCAAGTCCTTTTAAAATCTGATAATTTAAAAAGTAGATCATAGCAGCTATTACATAGTGCTTGTGGTAATAACTCATCTTTTACTATCTGTAATATATATTTAAAAAAATGATATGTTTATTATTGAAAAAGTTGAGATTTTCAATGAATTGATTTGTAAATGTATTAACCTGTATAGAAGTGCAAAACCAAAACATATCCGGCGAAACGTTTTCAAATAAAACATATTTATGTGAATCAATTGTACTAAGACAAGCTCGACATAACTTATTAAATTCTGTCATGTCAAATGTTACTTGACGTTACTGTTTATCGAAGATTTTTTTAATAAATAAGGGAATTAAAAACAATATAAATTCTTGTTTACAATCTCACTATTTATTTTGATTTCTGACCAATGATTCCACAGACTACAGCTAGTAAAACAATATTTTGAAGTTCTTAAACACAGATTAACAATCCTTGACATCTTGTTAAGTAATGCATGTTTTGTTCTTTTTTCACCGTCCCGAAAGAAAGGTATATCCTTTTCCCTTATTCCTCTTTTTAATTTTAATAAGTTTATTATAAAATATATCAAAAAAATTACTTTAGTACTATATAATAAAATAACTTTATATATATGCCGTGGTAGTTATTGAGTTATTCAGTTCAATATCTATTGCTGATTTTGCTATTACTTTCATTTTTTTTATTTTACATGTGGGGCATGTTTTGCCATAAGAATGATTACGTTAGTACGTATAGGGATTAAAAGGCGCGTAAAAAACGGGCATATATATAGAAACAGTCATACCTAATACTAATACGACATTGTCCTTTATTTTTTATCCGAAATCATGACTATACGACGTAATATAGTACGCGGAATTTAACCCCGCACTGTCAAACCAATCTCGAATCCACAACCATCGCTTGCAATAAAATATTTAAAATAAGAGCATAAAAAGTTAATAAATAAAACAAGTATTAACAATATCGAAATTTTATTTCAATGTAAATATAATATCATTGTATTTAACCAATCTCATTTCAATTAAAATATTTAAGAGAATAATTAAATACTCCTTAGTTAGCTAGACATGGAATGTATCGTCACCGCCACCCATTAAGTATAAAAAAATATTTATAAAAAATGTCATGTCTATATAATAAAAACCTAATCTCTGTGTAAAACTTGATAAACAAAATGATTGACAAAGAAAATATTGCATATATTAAGTAAATCAGTTGTATATGAATAAAAAAATAACAAAAATGTATATAAAAAATATAAAGAAAATGTCTCTTTGTCTGTATAATATAATAGTATGATGTATTTTTATTATATAAAGTATTATTCACAATGTTTAGTGTAAAATATGGTTTTCAGTGTTCGCTTTTACCATGATGTATTTTACAAAAAAATTATCGTTTTCAGCTATTTGTGACATAAGCTTTAATATATTTATAAACAGGCTAAAATATTTATGAAGGTATATTATAAAAATTAATAATTTTACCCATTTTCTTAAATAAGTAGCATTGGATCCATACCCGCGCCTCTTGGAATACATCGCTGTCTATAAAATTGTTTGTAATATTAAAATAACCTCTTTTTACTAAATATACATGTGTGTATGCTAAAAAGCCATTATTTACTATTATGGCTGTCTGTCTGCCTGTTTGTTCCGGCTAATCTCTGGAACAGTAGGACGACCTGCAGGGATCTTCACTTACTTACTTACTAGTACTTACTAGTTCGTTACTTATGTAATAATGAGTACTTTTAAAATTGTAAAAATAAAGATCCAGAGATGTTAAATTCCACGCGGACGAAGTCGCGGGTACAGTCAGTTAAATGATGATTTTTAATCATAATTTCACAAATAAAATATAAAGATTTTTTAAACATGTGAATAACACTGAAAATGTTATAAAAAAATAAAATATAAACCTAACCGCCATTACTTATGTCACTGCCAATGTCAAAAATCTAAGGCACTATGTAGATCACATCTAAATACAGATAAAAATAATATTTTTCACAGCTTGCCACGCATAAGTGGTTTTAGGTAACTATGGAAACTTTCATTAACCGGTTCTGCGTTTAAGGGACTCTTCATTGCTTCCTCCATTAGTCGTTCGTAGGCACGACCGTCATATGCGCCTAGTGTTGAGTTCAAAATCTATGAGAAAAATAGTTTTATAAATAAAATTAAAATTTATAATATTATATATATTGGTGTTCGTGGCGCAATTGCATAACGACTGACTGCATACGCAATTAGTTTTAGGTGCAATTTCCACTCAGAGGAATGATCATATTTAAATTTTATTTCCATTTCTCTGCTCTGTTAAGACGAAACTCGATACGCAATGTCTCGATTGCAGTCAACGGAGTGTGTGAAGCTGCGTTTTCTTTATTATTATACCTAAATAAAAAGGTAATAATATCCAAATATATTTAGAAATTTTATAGGCTGGTCTGAATAGTCTGTCTGTCTGAATAGTTTCGACTGTCTTTAAAATTTTAATTTGAAAACATCGACATAAACTTACCAGAGTCCCGCCACCGTAAAACGGGTGGGTATAAATAATTCCCCATAAAAATATTAATTTTACTCTAAAAAAATATTAATAATATAATAAATTCATTAAAACATTACCTCGTCTCTAATATCAAAGGCGTCAACTAAACCAACTGCATTGGGTCTCAGTTTCGTCATTAAATCCTCATACCAGCCCTGCAATTGTTCTATATCCCTCTCAGATATCGACGTAAACTGTTGAGAATAAAAACAAAATAAGCCTTCTTTGTAGAGTAAAAATAAAATAAAATAACGCTAGAGGCCTTTGTGACTGTAAACGCAAAGCTTTTAGCTTCCAATTCCCACTGAAGGGGGTAATGATTATATTTAAATTATTACCATTTCTTCGCACTGGTAAGATAAAGCGCGGCATTGAGTTAAGCGTGAAGCTAAAAAATATATATATTTCAGTCAAGCCTTCTATGTATATATTTATTTACTTCGTATAATTTGCTTCTTGTTAATCCCTGTAGTTATTTTAATATTTAAATCGCTTTTATTAAATTCACATATTCCGTTGATAGCCGAGAAAATATACATATTTTTTAATTTTGTTAACAAATACTATCACATACTTATTTCTAATGTCACTATAGTTTAATCGAACCCGTAACCATTTCAATACTCACTCTAAGCAAATCTCCAATACACTGTAACGCCCAGTACACAACGTATAAGTCAACTAGCTGCAGGAGAACGGTACGTAGTTCGTGTGAAACATTTTTCACTTGGTTTTCAGTTTCCTTGTAATAAGATGAAAGTAGAATGGCTCTGCAATGTGCCTATATACAAAAAGAGGATATATTTTATTTTGTATATATATGTTTTGTATTGTATATAGATTTTGTTTTGTACTTCATCCTGAACTTTGTCCCGCACAGCAGGATAGACAGGAAGTACCTAAGACAAGAAGCTCTGTACTCCGCTTTCCGTCGAATTCGAGACATTGCGTGTTGAATGGCGGAACTGTGCGTCGCGCTGTGTCTTACCAAACGAGGAAATGAAAATAATTTAAATATAATCGTTCACCCATGTGGGAATAGAACGCACAAGCGATCGCGATTGTTTGTGGTTTTGATCCCCACCTAGGGGAAAATTATCATTATATTTATTTCTCTGCTCTGGTGACACAATTAAAATTAAGCACGGCGTCGAGTTACGCCACTCAACACGGAATGTGTCAATTTCGGATGAAATGTAGAGAACGTAATGTCTTGACATTGGGACTACACTTATATACGTAAGAAGCGTAAAACTAAGAGGAAATCAATAGAGGTATCAATTAAATTGCATTGTTTAATATGTAACGAATATGTAAATTTGTATTGAAATTAAATGATTATTCCTACAATTATATTTAGATTATGCGAATCAATTGTGTTTAATTATAATAATTAAATATTAATTATATATTAAATTACAAAAACCTACTGATGCGATGTGGGATAGAATTCAGAGTCCGATTGTGAACGCAATAATTGTGGGTTCGATATTGATTTGGGGAACCAATACAAATTATTTTCATTGCCTCCCTATAGAAAGTGAAAGTGCGGCGTTAAGCTTCTTCCCTCAACATGCAATGTCTAGATTCTACACAAAATGTGGAGAGCAGTGTTTTGACACTAGTTACTATTAGACTGGACTGTTAAGTTGGAAAGGTTGAAAACAATTACCTCAGAGGCGGATGCGAGTTGTACCGAAGTCATGTTCCACGCGTCTTCATACGACATGCCGTTCTTTTGACGTTTCTCTATTTGAGCCACGCATAGACCGATTTTTCTATAAGATATAAAAAAATGTCATAATACAAAACGAAAATCAATTAAAATCAAAATATTCTCGATTCAAATAGGTTGTTTACAAGCACTTCCGAATCACCAATCAACACAAGTGTCAATTTTGTCAGTCCTGCAGGACCATCGGCTCGGAAGGCAGTTCTGCTGAGAAGAGCCGGCGAGAAACTCAACAGTACAATATTTCGATATATATTTAAAGTACCAAAAATTTATTTTAATAAAAGCTTAATTAATTTCTCAAAAAGAGAGACTTTCCACGATTACTGCGTCCATTACTGTCATATTTCTGTAGGAGTCGATTTATATCTTTAGTAAGGTTTAGTAATGTTAAGAACACGTTAGAACAAAAATGTCTTTTGTTCTAAACATAACGAATGAACGAAGTAAATGTATATTTCAGAAATATATAAAAAATTGACCACAGCGGGATTCGAACCCGCGCTTCTTGAAAACTATACCATCAAGCCATACGTTCTTTTCCTATTAAAATTCTATTCTTTAAATCTCTATAGAAATAAATTGAAGGAACTTTGTAACCTAGACTAAGCTACTCTTGTTTTTTGTGTCGCATTGGAGGACGTAATTTTAATAAATTAAAAATTAATCGGAATGTAATTATTATGTAATAAAGATAAATAATAACAATTAAAATATAATATAATTGATAATTTTTATAATAATATTTTTATAACAATTATACAATGTATTAATAATTGCATAAAAATACATGTATTGTTTTTTTAAGTGATTTTAAAATTTGACACTTTTGTAACATGTTTTATTTCCGCATAGCAGGGTAGACACAAAGTATCTAGTGTCAAGACACTCCGTACAGAGCGAGGAAGTGAAAATAATTAAAATATAATCACTTTGCGGCCGGTCGTGGCGCAGTCTGACTGTAAACGCGACCGGTTGTGGGTTCGATACTCACTCGGGAAAAGTGATGATATTTAAAATTATTTTCACTTCTTCGCTCTGGTAAAGACAAAAAGCGGCGTTCAATTCTACCACTCAACACGCAATGTCTCGACTTCTTTGGAATGTGAAGTTCGCAGTGTCTTGCCACTAGGTACTTTCTGTGCTCTGCTATGCGGGATAAAATCGTGAAGCTAAAAAAAAGAAAAAAGTCACTCCCCCGAGTGGGGATAGAACCCACAATAGGTCGCGCTTACAGTCAGTCCCCCGAGTGGGGATTGAACTCACAATCGGTCGCGTTTACAATCAAACGCTATCATACTGCGTTACGACCGGCCTCCTAAAGTAACATCAATATAGATTCTTTAATATTTTTTTTAATCAATGATTTATTAATTAGCGCACTGTAATTTATTTATATAATTAACTCCTTTCACTACGTAGTAATTACTATGATATATAAATTCCCAAAGAGCAGGCTTAATTAGTCTGTTCCCATTTTAATTGATAAAATAATAAATGTAGTCCTTAGTAAATAAATCTTTTTTTTAAAGATCTCCATGTGGGGCTCTATAAAAGCACTATACTGTTCAATTTAATTACGTGAAAAAGTGGTCAAAACATGATATGTATTTTTATGAGAATGCATGTTGTAACGACTTTTGAAAAAGGTTCCGTTAAGGTTTAAGTTTTGTAAATTATATTTTGTCTTATTTCGTTCATTATATAATTATCACTGCTGGATTTGAATAAATAAAAGCTTAATAAAAAAAAACAAAAAAGACATTTAATTCCACACTTAGGATTAGAAAATATCTTTGAAAAAACATAAAGAATTTAAACGCAACGGGATTCGCACCCCCATGGAAACCATTTAAGAGACGCGTGTTCGAATGTTAACACATGACTTAGCGGTCAGAGTCACGGAAGGTTCAATTAGGGGCAGATTCAAATACCGCAGGGTTAATTTTATACGTCTTGTCTATAGGGCAGATCGCTTCACCCGAATCACGTGCAAAGTAGGCCCGCGACTCAAGGGGACGACCTGTGCCCGTCAAAAATACTTTCGCCCATTAGGGCATTGCCCAGGGATCACCAGGGCCCAATAATTTCCTTACTCAAAAGATTGAGGCACGACGAGGTATGACACCTCATCGGTTATATGAAGTATGCTGAACGAAACGATAGCGCGATTCAGAAACGCTCAACGCCATCTGTCGATGGTATTTATTATTATTCTTTATGTTATAAAATTTTCATGAAAATATTATGTTGATTCTTACATTTTTAGGGTTCCGTACCCAAATGGTAAGAACGATACCCTTTACCGACGATTATTAAGACTGCTGTCAGTCACCACGTTGTATCTCATCAGTCGTAATAGATTTTCATAAATTATGTATTTTTGTTGTTGTTACAATAACGAATAATAAAAGGAAAATAGAATAAAATAAATATTTAAGGGGACTGCCTTACAACAAATGTGAATATTTGGTTGATGCAAGATTGGCGACAGGTAGATGTATAACGTATTCACAGAATATATAGTTACAAATTCTCTTCAAAAATGCTCCTATTCAACAGAGATATTTTTGCATTTTTTTTTCTCGCACGAAGAGACGCTTGAGCATATATATTCGCCATACAAATAATTTCTTTATAGATAATTTGTACGGAAGCCTTCGTGCGCGAGTCCGACTAGCACATGGCCAGTTTATATGTCATAGCTTTTGTCTTATTTAATATTTGGTGGTCGTTGACTCACGAAATATCTTTATTATATTTGTATATAGTGTGTTATGTCTACTTCAAAAATTTTATAAACACATAAAGTATGACTAATTTCATAATTTCCAGTTCGCAAAGTTGTAGGAGATGTAGATTAACGATACGGAAATATAGTTTTATACATAAGAATAACACAAACTACAAATATCTAGTACAATAATAATAAAACTATCAGAAAAAGCGAGTAATATTCGGGTTCCATAAATAATTATACTTTCAATTTATTTACATTTTCTGTTATGGTAATAGAAAAGCGCGCGCTCAACACGCAATGTCTCGATTTCATGTAGTCAACGGAATGTCTTGACACTAGGTTGTCTCCGACTATCCTACTATGCGGGATAAAGCGTAAGGTTACTTTTTCATACATAAAATGAAATGAAACATTTAATATTAGAAATTAAAATTAGTAATTTCTCAAACATCAATATTTTTACTAAATTAAATAAAAAATATCGTAAATTCTTGATTAAAAATAATGACAAAATACACAGACAAAAACAATTTAAATTGTTATTAAAAATGTAACCTCCCATTGTTTCATTAAATAGTTTGACATTGACCAAACCTGCCAGACATTTGTGCGAAAATTTAAATATTGACAAAGAAAAGTTAAAATTGAGGCCGGTCTTAGTGCGACACCGTCCGAATGTAATCGCGATCGGTTGTGGGTTCGATCTCCACTCGAGGGAGTACTTATATTTAAATTATTTACACTTCCTCGCACTGGTAAAGATACTAGGTACTTTCTGTGCGGTATAAAAGCGTGAAGCTAAAAAAATATTTAAAAATGTTAAGGGATTTATCGATTTTAATGCAGTTTCTAAATATAGACGGCTATAATTCTCTGCATTTTAAAAAAATATAAATACAATATGACGAAACATGCAACGGAAAATATTGTTACTGTATATTATTGAAAAAAGTATAAAAATTTGAACGCAGCGGGATTCGAACCCGCGCCTCTTGGAGACCGTCCAAGCGCTGACCGCTAAGCCGTGCGTTCTATTACGCCCTAATATACTACTAATTTCGAAGCAGCTGGTAGCATATATAATTATTGTTAATGTATATTTTCAATATTACAAACAGTTAGGCTTTCGGACATAAAATTGTATTCAAATTAAATTAGTTGCTTCAAGAAGAAACACAACAAAAACAAGAAATGCGTCAATTGTTGCAATATATATAAAAAAATAATACCCAGCAGCCACCCTCTGGAAGCCCATGACGATGCCCTCAATGGAGTTCCCCCAGGGCGGCTCGCGGCGCCCCGCGCGCACGTGGCGCAGGTACTGCACCGTGGGCGGCAGCGAGTCGCCCGCCGCCGCCTGCTGCCACGCCTTCACCAGGTACCTGCAGCCGACCACACATTATAGGCACGCAGTGTTACGACGCTCTGTTTTTGCCTTTCTTTTTGTATAAATCGCTAATTACAGCTATAGACCATATCACGTATTAATAATATATTAGATTTTTTTTAGCTTCACGCACTTATCACGCATAGTAGGGTAGACAGAAACTACCTAGCCTTAAGACATATATTAGTATTGTTTAATAAAATTAAATGAATTTATAATTAACTAAAGGTAGTCATTTTTTTAGCTTCACGCTTTTATCCCAAGTAGCAAGGTAGACAAGAAGTACCTAGTGTAAAGATACTCCGTAATACACTTTCCACCGAATTCAAGACATTTCGTCCTGATTGGCGGAACTCAACGCTGCAGTTTGTTTTACTAGAGTAAGGAAGTGAAAATAATTTAAATGTATTTAAATGTAATCACTCCCTCGAGCGGGGATCGAACTCACGAACTCCCATTGCGCCACGACCGGTCTCATAGTAATGTAAAATTTAATATTCAAACGGAAGTTTATTTTACATTTTTCATCCTAAACTGCTGAACGTACGTAAGATGACATTCAAACGAAATGTGTAAAGTAAGTTAGTGTGTATGGCGCTCGTGCCTGGCGGTCTGCAGCAGCATGACGGTGTTCTCGCCCTCGTAGGTGCAGGCGGCGGTGACGAGCCCGTACGTGAGCGGCAGGTTGGACGACAGCATGTACCCGTGTCCGCCGCACGCCAGCCGGCAGCGCTCCACGCAGCGCGCCGCGTCCGCCGTGCTCACCGCCTTCAGGCAGCACGACAGCGCGTGCAGCTGGCGAACACATACAACTTATTTGACGAGTCGGTTGGGGTGCTTTAAAAACATTACACGTGTTTCAAAATTACACCAAATCATGGTATTTTACTCATTATTGCGTATTAATTTCTGAGTTCTTGATATTTATCATTAGATTATGTCAAAATTAAACTTATTATAGATTAATTTTATTCTAGTAACCTATATAACTACAAATTTATCTATTATGTAGTAAATTTCATGTAAAAGTGTAAATAATTATATTAGTACGGCGCTCAAATCAATTATATAGTTATAACTTTCAAGCTATTCGGCCAAATTACTTAGTTTAAAAGGCGCAAAAATCAAGGAGGAAAGAAAGAAGTTTACCTCGCAATAGCGCTTGCTAAAATAAAGACGGAGAAATAATGAATGGCCCCAATCATATATTATTGAGTTGGTCTCAACACTTCACATAACCACTCAGTATCGAGAGCATTACAATCCCTATCCAAATGGCAGATTACACCAATTTATAAGGTCTTTATAAAATATATCCTATGTGTTATTCTAATGTATAACCTATAATACTGTAAAGTTTCATTGAATCCCGGTCAGTAGTTTTTTTAGGAAAGAATAAAAAAACGTATATACATCCTCACAAACATTCGCACTTATAATTAGATACTAAGATAACCGGGAAGTCAGATACAACATAGTGTCAAGACATTTAGTTGACTGCTTTCAGCCCAAAATCGAGACATTGCGGGCTGAGCGATGCACTCAACGCTGCGACTTGTCTTAACAGGTCAGAGAAATATTTTTTTTATTTATAATTATTCCAAGGAATCGAACCCACAACTAAATGAGTTTAAAGTCCTACATTCTCCCATTTCGCTACTTAATGTCCCAACTAAATTAATTATCCTATTTATTTATTAAATTTTAAATACATAAATATAAATAACCTCAGGTAATCTCTCCATGTCGCCGGCCTCCAGTTCGGCGGTCACATTGTTGTACATCAACCACAGCCAGTCAGCACTCATACGGAATGCGTGGACTGAAGCTATTCCTATTAGAAGTTTATCCTGTTGAGTGAGATAGTCCAGGATTTGCGGTTCCGGCTCGCTGATAGTAAAAAATATGTATAAATAAATAATATTAACAATGTAGACGCCATGCGACCCATTGGTTAGTCTGGCACATTATTCCATTTAGGCTAAGCGCAAATCAAAAAAACCGGTCATTCTCAAAACTCAGTGAATGATTTAAAACAGGCAATTAGTCAGTCATTGAGTGAATGATTCGCAAAATAAAATGTATTAATCTAAGCGGTAGAAATGACAAATCATACCCTCTACTTTAAAATAATGTTGAAAATATAATTAAAACATTATTAATAATATGAAACTTTTATATTTTTGATAAAATTATTATATAAAAACAAACACCTCATCTACCAGTGACCACAGACTATTGTAATGTTCGTAGTGTTGGTAACGAAAATGCCAAAACAAACACTGTTGAAACAATTTCATTAAAAAAAAAGTAGAAATAAAAAAAAGAAAACAAAAAATCACTACATACTTCGGTTTAGGCTGCGACTGTCTCCTTATCGCCGAGTATCTCGTTGCTATGGTAACAGCTTTGGCCATGTAACTGCACATATCGTTGACTAACATCACGCGTACAAACATCATTGTACCGTACGCTAGTTTCGAGCTAGGGGCATTCACGTATGTGCCGTCCTGTGGGAAGGTTATATAATTTTAAATGAGACTATTTTATCCGGATTAACAGCGTATATTTTGATGCGCAAAATCAAAGCCGTTTTTATTTTTTTTTTAGTTTCACGTTTTATCCAACAAAACAGGGTAGACAGGAAGTAACTAGTGTAAAGACACACCGCACTCCGCTTTCGAAAACAATTAAAATATAATTCTTATTGAGATAATATTAATTATACATTTTTACGCTTTTTGAGGATAGCAGAGAGAAAATCTAGAGTAAAAAAATTTCATTCTCCTCTTTTTGAGTTTGTGACATTAAATGTTAGATGGCGGATCACAATGACGCACGTTCTTATTTCAAAGAGCATTGAACCCATAACTACGTGATGCACTTCGACGACATTCTCATATTATTACTTTCATAAGATTTTTTAACAGTAAGAACTTGTGTTCTTAGACAGAGTGAACCTAGAGTTAAGACATTCCGTTCACAACTCTCCCTAGTACGAGATCAATACGAGGGTGTTTTATTATCATTCCTTCATACGGAAAATGAAAATAATATAAATATAATCAGTTTCCTAGATTGAGAATCGAACTCACATTCACCTTCACTGTTAAGCAGAAGGCTTACATTGAAATATACGTTGACTTTTGAACTCACCTCTAACACTTTAGCATTCTTCATTAACATATAATCTCTTGGTATCCGTACTTTGTCGAAGCCTAGGAAGCCATTATTTGTGCCATTCATGCCAAGCTTGGCCCCGATTTCACCAACTTTGATGCCAGGGAGTGGCATATGGGTTTCTTCATCACGGAGTTGAACTATGAAGGCGTGTATGCCATGGCATTTCCCTTTGGTGTATAATTGGGCCATTATGATACAGTAGTTCGCAGTGTGGGCCACTATTGGGAAACATTTATTTAAATTAATATAGAGTATTTAAATAATCAAATCCAAAATAAATATATGGACAAAATAATTGAAGAACTTAATTCTAATTGTTTACTATTTTTAAAGCGTTATTCCACACTTAGGATTAAGAAAATAATGTTCAAAAATGTTTTCTAATATTAAGTGTGGAATAACACTTTAAAAAATAGTAAACTATTAAAATAAAATATCAATCTCTCTCGTTAAACGATTGTTTTTTAATAATCTTTAAGTAGAAATTTGTAAAAATTTCTCTACAGAGATGCTAACAATATAAATAAAGTGTAACAAACGTATAAAAATTTCGACGCAGCCGGTAGTAGAAGTAGTAGCTTAGCGGTCAGAGCGCTTGGACGGTCTCCAAGAGGCGCGGGTTCGAATCCCGCTGCGTTCAAATTTTTGTACGTTTTTTCAAAAATGTTTTCTAAACTTAATTCTATGGAATGAAATGATGTTTATGAAAATTGCTAATTATTTTCACATTTTTTATTCTGCATAGCAGGGTAGACAAGAAGTACCTAGAATCAAAACATTCCGTAGTTACCGGACCGCTTTCCGCGGAATTCGAAACATTGCGTGTTGAGTGGTGAAACTCGACGCCGACCTTTGTTTTACCAAAGTATGTTGGTAATTTAAATATAATCACTGTCCCGAGTACAGTTAGATACAGTTAGATGTGCCATATCCAGCCTCCCTTTTTTATGTAAATTACAAATTTAGAAATACCTAACAAAATAAATTTAAGTTATATAATTATAAACAAAATTATATAAAGGATATTATCGTCATATTATGTTCCCATCTATCATATGAAACTAAAAACAATATTGTTGCTACAGAAAGGTAAGCAATCAATTAACATGGAGTTCATGGATAAATATTACATGTCAAGATAATCTGCTCCTAAAAAAAATGTATGTAATTGAACGCTGTTTGTTTATAGAAGATATGTACGAAATGATATGTACGTGAAAAAATATTGTTGAGATCATTTATACAATATAATAGAACCCAAAATAATGTAATTTTTTTATTTTTATTTTTGTGTCTGTTTATCTATGTTTGTTTGTTCTTGCTAATGTTGTAAACGATTTAATTTTAATTTATTGTTTTATTTCAAAAAGTTCGTCAATAATATCAATTAAAAGTATTTTTTTTGACAGAATAGATATAAAAGCACTGGTTTTTGTATGTAGTAAAAGATTAGTTTTTCATGTCGACAAATCATACTTTTACTCAAATTTGTCAAACTTAGGATAAAAAAAAATTAAGAAAACGTATAAAACTTTAAGGCAGCAGGGTTCAAATTTTTGTCATTAAAAGGAAATACTACTAATACGGAGGGTCAAGTCCACGCATAATATATAATCGGCTGTAGGATAATCATTTTTAATTGCTATATTACGATCGTTTTGTACGTATAGCAGTTTTATATACTATAATCAAAGTCCACTGCAACTTTATAAATAAGGAAAACGAAGATAATGTCAGATACAAAGTACACACGCAATAAAGAATTATTGATTTACTTGACGCTGGTTTTAAATAAAAAAAAATGACTAAGCGTTGAAACCTTATTTAAAGGTTTTAAAGTACCATTTGTTTATAAATAATTTATTTATATAAACAAAATTGTACAACAGACAGTCTTAACGCTAAACACATTCTCTTCCAGCCTTCATCGATTATTATGATTAAAAAACGACTGAAACGATAAAAAAAATTTTGGTCACAAAATGAGTTTATATAGATATTACAAAAGTCGACATTTTGAAACTAAAATTTAAATTACTTTTTTCTGAGAATTACGGTGCGTACGAACGTCTCAGTAGAGCACAAATCACTTCGCCAATATCGGTATAATGATCGGTGGTGCTAATTAATCTAAACTTTATTTACTAAGGAGAAAATATGTTATATATATATCTCTCGGTTATGCATCTACAAATGCATTTATGTGCCAACTGTATATCTATTCTCGCCCGGAAGACGACTTTTGTAAAATATTTATACCACACATCGTTCTTCTCTTTTTGTATATCCAAGATATTACTCATATAAAATGATAAAATATTTTATTACTAAGTTATAAATAAAGTGGACAAAAAACACAATAAACAAAAATATAAAATACATATAACATTTCGCTTGCGGCTTCGCCCGTGTGGTATGTTGATAAAAAGTAACTTCGTATGACCGAATTACACTCAACCATTATGTAGCCTATATTAAAGTTTCATTCAAATCCGTTTAGAAGTTGCGTTAAAATGTAAAAAACATAAATATTTTACTATTTTGAAAGTATTATTTCACACTTAGCAATGAGAGTACTTGGACGGTTTCCAAGAGGCACGGGTTCGAATGTCAAAACTTTATACGTTTTTTAAAAATGTTTTCTAAACATACATACCTCTAAAATTTCCTCATAAGCTTTCGCATTAATAATATTGGTAGTTGTCAGTTATATATTTATATGAAACATAATATTTTCGTTATTGTTATTTGCTATCATAAATGACCTATAATCGTTTTGAAGTCATTCACCAGTGTTTGAATATCACAAAACGTTCGAAATCAAATGAAATAATCGGACAACCAATTAGGTTGCTTTGATAAGCCATAATATAAGAGAATGTATCAATATGAACCCGTTTCTCCACTCTACGTCTAATAACAATGGTGTGGCGGAACCCAACGCTGCACTTAGTACTAACCAAATCGCAGGACTTAAAATAATTTAAATATTGTTATTAAAATATCATAATTTTGACATTGTGCTGCGACTATAGTTTTCTTTGTAGGATTATTTGATGGTATGCGACGATTGTATCTAGTAAAATGTGCATAAATAGTAAATATTTAATGTAAGGGGTTTCCCAATAAGAACGATATGTTTTGAAATTGAAATAAAATATGTAATATATGTCTCAATTGAATTGAATGAATTTCGTGCTCAATGGCTTTGGCTCAATGCTTTATTTGATAGGAAATTTTATGCTATTTATGATTTAAACAAAATATCGTTCAAATGACCGCCACGACTTTTGCACTGGTGAATACGGTCGGTCCAATTTTCGATGACTCGGTGCAGCATTTCGGCTGGTATGGCCGCTATAGTCGCTCGAATGTTGCGTTCAAGGTCTTGAATCGTAGCTGGTTTATTGCCATACACTTGAGATTTAATATACAAAAAATAGTCCAAGGGTGTTAAATATATTTAGCACGAAATGGCTCTTTGAGTATGGACAATACTTCTCGAATTTTGATAGAAAATTTGGACAATTTCCAAACGTTGAGGTAACGTGAACTTTTTTTTCATGAACATTTTCATTCGTTCATGATTAAATTGCAAACATTACTAAACACAAAACAACACAAATGTCAAATGTTAAACAACCAAGATGGCGGCTGTGAGCTATCAAAATCCTATCATCTCTATTGGGAAACACTGTATAATATGTAGACAATATTTTAGTTTATTTTAGTATAAAAATATACATATATTTATAATTACATAGGGGTTAGGGCCGGTCGTGGCGCAGTGGGACAGCGTCTGACTGTAAACGCGATTGGTTGTGGGTTCGATCCCCACTCGGGGGAGTGATTATATTTCAATTATTTTCACTTCCTCGATTTGGTAAAGACAAAGTGCGACTTTGAGTTCCACCACTCAAACCGCAATGTCTCAAATTTGGTGGAAACGAAGTACGGAGCGTTTTGACACTAGGTACTTTGTCTAATCCTGAAATTCACTATTTAAAATAAATTTCCGAATTTACGGATGGCCCCATATTGAATGAAAAATTTAATTTACATTTACATTAACAACGCCACTCATAAATTAACCTTCTAAAGAACAGTTAGTTACTTTATATAAAATAGGATTCCTTAAAGAATTAAAAAAACGCTTTTATATAGGTTTATACTGGTCACAATAAAAAAAAATTAAGTTAAAATAAAATAAATAATTATTTTGAATCTTAAAACCTATAAAAGTATAAACTAAAAAAAAACATAAGTAGCGAATGTGAAAGTATACGTTAGTTAACTTTCACATCCATCATAACATATTCCGTACGCATATCCGTATTTTAATATAAATATGTCAATTTAATGCACATTAATGATCTTTTATTAACATTTTTTTATATATTGTATTTTATACATAATTATCTCTGATTTCATTTTTTAAATTTCAACATGATATCTGAATATATCTAACTTAGAATACATAAAATGGCAAGTTGAGAGAAATTATTGTCAAGACACCCTTTTCTCCACTTGAGTTGACCTAGCGCTCTGACCGATAACCAGCGATCAGAGCGCTTTGATGGTTTCCAAGAGGCGCGGGTTCTAAACCCGCTGCATCAAGATTTAAAAAAAAATGTGGCCCCTGAGATAATTTTGTTAAACCTACGTTTACAAACATTTACTAAGTCGATTTCCAACTGCAACTAATATTGCGCAAAGTCGTTTGAAATATTATAACTATCATCCATTATAATTAAATGGAAAACGTCACGCAAACAACTATAATAATGTTAAGTAATTCAGGTTGTTTACTAGACACTATATAAAATCCATTCATAGAAATTTTATTCATTGATTCAACTAGCAATTAATAATATTACGTCTTTTCGAATTAAATGGTTATTATAAAAAACTATTTTTTATGTATTTAATTTAGAGGACTAGAAGTAGAAGGAATCGCCTGAAAGTAACATATTTATCTCACACAAATAGAGATTTTTTATTGATTGACGGATCTCAACACGGCATTTAATCAAATAAGACAAACGAAAAAAGTATAATTTAAATACGTAATAAATCTTGCCTGGAAATCTTTTCGTTTAAATATACTTTTCTTTTAAATGTAAAGAAGAGTAGAACAGGGATTGCAAAAGGTTTTTGAAATCACAACAGTTAAAAGCTGACATTAAAATCTCACAAAAATTTATATTTAACGTAAAAAAATATATTTAATGTTTGGAAATTTCGTTTGGATTGTAAACTACAAAACTGTGGAATTTTATTGATTGTTTATTTTAAAATATAATGTTTTTACCATCACACGTACGCTAGTATACCTAAATACATCTAACAGTTACAAAATGGCCATGACCAACAACTTTGTGCCAAACAGGTAACAAGTTAAAAACAGCACAAAAAGTTTACATACGAATATTAGATATATTATGTAATTTGTTAAAAAAAATATTCATATAAGGATATAATTTTAGTGATCTCTTCTATTAACAAATATTTATAAGACACATGGCCTCATGGAAACCGCTCAAAATCTTCTATTACTTCATGGTTTCAGTTTTAAGTTCTTTAATGTATACTCGATAATTTATGTATTTTATTGACTATTTTATCAATAAATATACCTATGTAAATGTATAAAACTATTTCGTGACCACCTGAACATTAGGTTCTTTGAGAAATTTATGGAAATATTTAGAGAGAATTTCCGGAAATTCGTACATAAAATTGAAAATATTAAAGATACAAATGAAAATAGTATGTATGCTTATAGAAAATCTGGGAGCGCATTAAGTGTATTATAAATTTTATTATACATATTATCGTACAGACGATTTTTTTCTTGTACCAAAACCAAGTATTGATTTGTTTTGCTATATTATATTGTTATCTATATTTAATTTAATCGGATGATAATATTAAAAAGATAAAAGTTAGAACGTTCCAGAAAACATAAACAATTATTTTTAAATTAAGTAATATGTTATTATAGATTACATAATATAATGTAGTAGTGTAGTAAATATAATGTAAGCAGATCGTATGGTTGACTTTATGGCCGCAAGTATATACACAAAGTTTAAACTCAGCCGTAAATCATCATATACAATAATATACATCAGAGCAGTGACTCTAGTATGTAGGATTTCCTTTCCTCTGCTCGGAGAAATAGAAGACAAGCGAAGTGATCTTTATAGAAAAAGGAGGCAAACAAGCAGAAGAGCGACCTGATGCTAAGTGGTCACCTAAGGCCCATGGGCATCTATAACATTAGGGCTGTGGATGCGTTGCCGACCTTGGGCCATCCCAAGGTTGGCAACGCGAATGAAAAGTCAATAGTGCCTCGGCAACCAGAATTGCCGGAAGCACTACATTCTGAGGGAAAGGATAGGTGGAAATAGGGAAAGCTGGCTTACATGACATCAGACTAAAACACATCATAAAATAGTGATTGCGAGCCAGTCGGAGGGTTAACCTCCTACTACCAAATTACTGGTATAACAACGTTTTGTCCCACTGGACACTACTCAGCAGCCAGATGGAATTGTATTTCTTATTGTAATTCTATCCCGTTATATCACTGGGGCGTGTTGTGTAACTCAACACGTAACATTGAAAAGGGAGTATCTTGACACTACATTCTCTCTGCCTACCCAGCTATGTGCAAAAAAGTACAATTTCCTAATTTCCAAGAAGAAATCGAATTCATTTAAAAATAATAACGCATAAAATTTAAATAAATTTATATGACCAATATAAACTGTAATATTAAGTTACAAGAACTCCAGAGCTTATGTATTATTGATTTGAATGCTCATTCCACACCGTCATCACGTTGACGCGTTAACAACGCGATACCTTAGCAACATGTATGTCATTATTTAAGCGTGTATGTTAAAGACATGGTAGTGTGTGTTACATTTATTTCATTAACTGAATATATTTTTTTAAAAAATATTAGCATTTTAGCATATAAACTATAACTGTGCCAATATTTTCTGTACCATACCCCTCAGTGCGCATAATTAAGAGGTACAAAGATTTTGCTTTACGGATTAATATATAGATTACCAACCTAAAAAGTCGGTTATATGAAAAAATCTCAAGCAATCAATAAATATATAGACCTGTCATTGTTCACTGAATGTGTAACATATAACGTAAAGCCGAAACAACTTGCCGTAGAAAGCTGAAAATTGACATGAAAAGCCCTTCAGGACAGGCGCGCTAGGTGTCGATTTCCCGAAATAGCAAACCGAATAGAAAAATCTCGATTTTATATTTAATACGCGTGCAAACTTGAAGGCGACAACTAGTTTAACTTATAGGTCAAGTTATTATATGTTTTTAACATTACGGTTGTATCTCGTATAGCAGGGTAGATAGGAAGTACCTGGTGTTGACACTCCATACTTCGCATTTCGTCGAATTCGAGAACATTACGTATTGAGTGGCGGAACTCAACATCACGCTTTGTCTTACTACAGCGAAGAAATAAAAATAATTTAAATATTTATTATTAATTATACCCCTAATATATATAATAATTTAATTATACCCTAGAGTGGGAGTCGAAGTTTCAGCCAACCGCGACACCACGACCAGCCTAAATACCTTTTATATAAATACATTCCTTATTAAATATGCACCGGCCTATTATAATGTACGTGAATAAATTTTGGTAACAAGTATTTTTATGTCGAATCATCATATCGATCAATGTAGTGTTTAATAATTAGATTTTATTTTGATTAGCGAAGAAATAAAAATAATTTAAATATTTATTATTAATTATACCCCTAATATATATAATAATTTAATTATACCCTAGAGTGGGAGTCGAAGTTTCAGCCAACCACGACGCCACGACCAGCCTAAATACCTATTATATAAATACATTCCTTATTAAATATGCACCGGCCTATTATAATGTACGTGAATAAATTTTGGTAACAAGTATTTTTATGTCGAATCATCACATCGATGAATGTAATGATTCAATAATTAGATTTTATTTTGATTACTTCATTTACTGAATATATGTTAATATTACTAGTTTAGGAAAAATACCTATATGATGGTATTGATGCCATTATGGCCTGACTGTAAACGAGACTGATTCTGGGTTCGATTCCCATCCGGAAGAACGATTATATTTTAAAATTATTTTCATTTCTTCGCTCTGGTAGGAGAAAACACGTAGTTAACCTCGCCAGTCGACACGAAATATCTCGATTTAGGGCGGAAAACAGTCAACGAAGTATCATGACACTAGATTCTCTGTATGAAGCGTGACACTGCTTTTTTTAATCTTTATTACGATGTAAGAACCTGCAAACTTTGCAACGATATTTTGGCCATATTATGTCGACATTTGCACACTTATTTGGATCTCATGAGATTACAATCTTTTTTTTCTATACGTTAAAAAAATCTTTAGGACACGTGTTTTTTTAAAAACAAGCCTACAAACGAGATGCCATCAAAACAGTAAGTATCGACAAGCGTATAAATAGTATGAAATCGTTAATTTATATTAATTGGCTAGACCACTTAAACGAAGTTCAAGATTCGCAGATTCAAATCCCGGTACATTCAAATTTTAACATATTTCTAAATATTAATGTATTTTCATTTTTCGATGGTTTAAAAGATAAATTCGGGTAACCGAAGACAGCATTCCATTTTGTTTTCTCACAGCAGAACAACAATATTTATAATTGAAATATTAGACCGAAATACGAATTGAACTCTTAAATACCGCATAAAATCAGAAACATCTTTTAACTTTTTTTAGCTTCATGCTTTTATCACGAATAGCAGAGTAGTCAGAAAGTACCTAGTGTCAACACCCTCCGTACTTCGCTTTGGCTTCGCTTCGCTTGGAATTCGAGACATTGCCAGTTGATTGATGGAACTCAACCCGGCACATTGTCTCATGATAGCGTCCTCGCTCTGTTAAACAAAGTGAAAATAATCACTCCCCCGAGTGGGAATCGAACCCACAACCGATCGCGTTTAGACCCAGACGTCAGACACTGCACCACGACCGGCCACAACCACTTTCATCTTAATCCATTATGCTATTATGTTCTACTTACATCCTCCAGGCCACCATTTGTAGGAGGTCAGCGTAGGACTGTGCAAGACGAACTCCTTGGTACTAGCGTCGTATGTAGCAGTTGTTTCTAATCCTCGTATAAATGTGCCATGCCCTAATTCTGTCTGCCAATGAAAAATAAATCAATATTTTTTGTCGCAAAATTCTAAACAATTAATGATTAAAGTATTAATTATGTAACTAAATAGGGGAATGTTAATTACTTTATTTTAATTAATATTTTATCGTCAAGTTTCAATAAAAAAAATTAAAACAAAAAGAAGTAACGAAGTTCGATGGTTGTGTTTCTCAATATTAGTACTATAAATCTTATAAAAATATTACAATATTAACGCACAAATCTGTATCATATGTATACATAGATGTATATAAATAACCATATACCTACAATTTTACATGTTAATTTATGCAAACGTGAGTAAGCAAAGTAAAATTTAAAAAAAAGAATGTTATCTATATATTAATACATGATGCAAAATCTTTGTGCCCATTTTTACGTAAATTACGCGGACGGAGTATGAAATTTGACATAGTTATAGTTTATATAAAGGTGGACTCTTCATATCCGACGAATAGATATCTCTATATCACTTATCTTTCTATCATTCTTGTTTTGATACACCCAGAAAATCTATTGTACATCCATTCATTTATCAAACAAAACTGAAGCTATACCCGAAAATAATCGAATCTACAACCATCGCGCCACGACAAAAAAAAGCGGATAAGTAAATTAGTAAAAAACATACCTGTGCATAAGTACCTATAATGTCTAAGTTAAACGCTCTGCCTATCCAGTACGCTTGTTGCTCCACAGTTCCTTGTCCCATCAAAGTGGGTATAAACATTACGTAATGTAGAGTAAGGGGCGACCCATCTCCCAGGATAGCTGAACCTAACGTACCACCTAGAACCGCCCTGTCAAGCAAAGAACGGAATGATAGACATAATATTTTTGTATACACATCTATACAAATAAATGAAATTGAAGTGTCTGTTAGTAATATTAAAATAATCGCTTTATACTAAATGCCAAAATAACAATTTTGTCCGTCCATCTATTTGTTACGGCTAATCTCTGAAACATCCAAATCGGTTAAGTTTTGACGGAATATTCACTGGTGGATAACTGATATAATGAGTAACTTAGGTTAATTTTATTTTCGGATTATAAAATAAAGATCCAGAGACGTCCTTTACTTATTAATATAATGATATTGTATAGCATATATACTCAGAGAGATCCAAGTGTGACTTTTTTTAGCTTTCCACTGAAAATTAAGACGTCGTGTTTTGACGGAACGGAGTCTAGGCCAAAGCGGCAGAAAAAAGACACTCCGTTGACTGCTTTCTTCCTGAAATCGACATATTGAGTGAGCACTCAATGTCTCGATTTCAGGCGGAAAGATACTGACACTAGGTTGTCTTTGACTACCGTGCTATGTGGGATCGAGCATGAAGCTTTTCTTAATAATATATTATAAGGAATTGATAATATATTATAAGGGTTGTCATGTTGATTCACTTTTGCTCGAGGCAGCGCGGTGGATGGTTGTGTCCATCGCTGTTTTATTATTAATTCATATTTTTCGTGAACTAGATGTTCATAAAAGCCATTTATAATTATTTTTATATTTTTGTAATAAATTATTTAAAAGTTCTTTTGTTTTTGTTTATAATATTATATTGCTATTTCCCTTTTTCTTTAAACTGATATTCAGCAATATCCATAGGTATGGGCATTGTATGACGGTAATACAGTGACAATCAATTGTTTTTTTGCCAAGATTTTCTTTTAATTCAAATAATTTGAATATTTTCCTCAAAAGAGTAAGTATATTAAAATTATTTATTTAGTTATAACAAAAACGACGCTTTAATAACTTACATATAATTTTCCATGCCAGCATTCTCCTCTTCCTGTAATCGTCTTATCATTTTAAACAAAAGACAAGCTTTTTTGACAGCCAATTCATATTTTTCTTTGTGGCTTAAATAAACGGCTGGTACATCGTCATTATGAATATTTTCTTTGAGCACCATTTCCTCTGTGACCAAAAATTTATATTTTATACAATACTAAAGTTATATGGTTTATAAGTTTTCTTTTATAAGATTTCAATAATTTTTACATACTTATAATAAAATTATTTTAACAGACGTATCCTATATATTATGATCATATCTTTATTATTATATTAACACACGGGAATTTCGCTAAGCATAGTCAGCGTGACTCCGCTGGGAGTATCAATTAACCAGAACGCTACATCAACCCATATCCTCATAGCTTATATGATTAATTGCAAGATGGCATTAATAAAACAGAATAAGAGAATGATAGTTTTCTCACTTAACTTCCCAGGTCTGACCATAACAAAGTTTATTGTTTTGGTAAAAAATTAAAGGGTATGTGTAGGCTGTAGAAAAATGTTAACGCTACGGTCTCTTTCGCCTCGTCCACAGTCATTAGCCTCTTCAAACATGCCCCTCGGGGTGTCCTTATACTTTTTACGTGACATTCCTCGAGTATATTCGATACTGTATTTTCAAAGGTCAACCGAGGTCTCCCTCGACCTCTCGTATCACACACTTGGCTTTATAAATCTTTCTTACCAGAATGGTAACAAAGATTTATAAAGCCAAGTGTGTTATAAAGTCAAGTGTGTGTCATCATTCATTCTCTCAACGTGCCCAAATCACCTAACTTGACATTCGCGCTTACGCCTGCCATTCTGCGTATCTTCTCAGTGCATATACGGTCAGCTAAACTAACTCCGCATATCCAATGAAGAGATCGCATCTCTACTGCATTCATCTTTCTTTCATTCTTCTGTTGGCACATCCACGTTTCGTTGCCGTATAACAACGTCGGTATCTGTACTGCATTGTTAACGACAAGACGTGCAGGTATGCTGACTATTTAAACATGAATATTTAAAGTATATTGTAATAAATTATAAATTGTTTAAACTTTTCAGTTTAGAATATTAATTGAATAAATTTCCAGAAACAATCAGTTAAAATTTTCCATAAAATTATAAAAATAAATTATTCAAGGCTTCTGAATTAATAAATCAATTTTCGACTATTTTGAGTTCAATGAACAACACATATTGTATATTTAGTTTATTGTTAACCCTTGAACCTTGAAATTTGACTTGATGTGGATTTAACTGCACTAGAGTTATATACCTTCCATGAGTTTGTGCAAGTGTGAAGGTTTTATGAATAGCTATATTTCAAAATATAATTTTTATTTTTTATATAGCATTAGATTCTTTTACTTGAATATTTACAATCAAAAATTGTTATGATGTAGTTATTTTAAATTCTTTCTATTTTAGTTATTTTAAAATCTTTAAATAATAATTTTAATGTTCTTTATCAAATATAGTTTAATGACACTTAATGCACTGTGAGGTTCATATAAAAGAGAATTATCACAAAATTAAAAAATAATAATAACATTTATTATACAAGAATGATTATAATAAATTATTAATTAAATATATCTTTTGTATCATCAGATAAAACATAATGATAATGTTTTCCTAGCTTGGATTTTGCTGCAGTAATTAAATTGTACATCCTAATTTATTTGTTTAGGTCTTGTGATATTGTATAATTTGCAATAGAGAAGGTAAAATTATTAAATAATTTTACCTTTAAAACATAACTTTAAAACATAATAATTTAGTATATATATATATATATATATATATATATATATATATATATATATATATATATATATATATATTTATATGAATAGTGAACTAAATAATTGATGTCAATGGTTTCAGTTATTTGTCATTAAATTAAGCAATGTTATATGGAGATTATTGCTGACGTTATGTTTTCTTAAGATTACATGATTGATTAACTGAATACTAATATAATATTTTATTAGTATGAAGATAAAAAAATACAGTGATTATAACAATCCAATGTTGTTTATTAATTAAAAATGGATTTTTTGATAATAACAGATAAAGATGTCATTTATTAAAATTTTGATAAAAATTGAACATTGAACTTAAATAACAAAATAATAATATAATTTTTTTAGTATATGAAGTATATATTAAAATTATTTATTAAGTATATTTTTTTTTAATATATGAAGTAAATTGTGATTTATTTTGTTATTTATTGACTTAAATGATTTATATAATTATAGATTTATATATCTTTTGATGGCATAGTTCATATGAAAAGTAATATATAGTAAGTAACTTGAAATATTATGGAATAAAATATTTAAATAGTTACTTTCTGATAATCTAATCCAGATGATGATATCAAAAATGTTGTTATTACAACACAATTTCTAATATAATTCTATAATTACTTTACTAATCTGAAAGATTATGATATCATCATTGTACAAAAAATTGAATATTGCTTAAGGCATTGTTTGACATCTTATAGTTATTGTTCATAGCTTTTTTATGTCCAATAACAATGTAATAAACACTGTTTTTTAATAATCGTTTAATTGTGAACACATAGTGTGACATAGCCATTCTTTTCTTACAATAAATAACAGTACGTAGTAAAGTGCATCATTAAATAGTTAAAGTGAAATACTAATTACCTCTCTTTTTCCTCTCTTCCGTCTTTTCAGCACCTCCATCAATTAGATGAGTTAACTCTTTAACGCTGAAACTACACTGATTTCTTTCATTTTGTAAATCAGGATTTATTTTTGTAGACATTTTAAAAATAATGTACACCTAGAAAAATAGTAATAAAAACAAATAGCACTTATATACTCTACTACGTAAACACACTCACTAAAATGAACGATGCTTAAAGTAAAATTTATTATGAAATAAGAAACCACCGTCGTATAGCACAAGTTTATAAAACTGGTTTGAACTTGAATCGTTCATATGACGGTAAATTGACAAACAAACTCATATCTAAAATTCGTTTGCTGTCAAAAACGAAGATAACTGTCACAAATTACTTGTTACCATCTTCAATCTTATTGAATGTCATTACAGACTATAGAAATAACCATTACATATTTAATCATTATTGATTTAAATTAAGGTTTAAATGAGTATAACTCATTCAATCAAGTCGAATCCATCAGAATTAGAATTAGGAAAATATTTTTATTGGTTTAGATGTGATATTTGGCAAATTTAGAAGGTAGCAGGCGAGTAAAACTGGAAATGCTATTCAGTTGACAGCTGTATGAAGATTTTGATATATTTTTAATATATAAATTTAAAAGACTATATCTAACCTTAAGATAATTTTAGTTTTTATTTACTTTACTTATTATTATTATTTAATTTACTAATGGTTCTCAATATTTTTTAAATTTTTAATCTGTGACTATTTTTCTGATGCGTCTGTTTTCACAGGTTATCTGTACAAAAACCGCCATATTTCTTTCTTGTATGCGTTGGATCTCACCGTGTCACGATGAGGTTAGTTTTTAAAATAATTAAATATTCGCTTTGTAGTTAATAATATTTCTTACATAAAATGATTAATCTAATAATAATACATTTATTATATATATCATCTTACAAGAAAAACGTTTATTTCACTAATTGTGATTGTCAACAATCGCCTTGTGAAAACCATGTGGTCTACAAAGATAACTTTTAAATTTCAGTTCCTTAAAACTGCAGAAGAGGCTAGCAGCCTCTGTTATGCGATGTGGTAAAAAGAAGGTGTGGTTGGATCCAAATGAAATCAATGAAATCGCCAATACCAATTCCCGTAAGTTTTTCGTACTTCCTAACCATGTGTATTGGTTATATTTTTGGCTATTTGATCTAGGGATATTTTAAATAAATGAAACAAAATAGATAAAACAAAAATAAACTTTGAAGTTAGTTATACTTTAACGAATTCCGATTGAATCATGTAGTACTAGTAATTAATATATGATTAACATTTTACTGGTTCTGTAAATGTTAGTGATTTATGAAGTCAAAAATATTTAACGATCTACAGGACAGAACATCCGTAAGATGATAAAGGATGGTCTCGTCATCAAGAAACCAGTTGCAGTGCACTCGCGTGCCCGCGTTCGCAAGAACACTGAAGCCCGTAGAAAGGGAAGACATTGCGGTTTTGGTAAAAGAAGAGGTACTGCAAATGCCCGTATGCCACAAAAAGTGAGTTATGTTTATTTAGTTATTTTATATATTTATCCATCAAAATTTGACAGTGTCAATGATTTGAAGAGGTTAGAAGTCTATGTACTTTATATTAAACTTAGTGTGTAGGATAGTGGAATCTAATTCTACTTTTTGTTTTACTATTCTCTAAAATTAAATTTTAGGCAATTATTATAACTCGGTTCGTAATTGAACCACAGACTAATTTTCTATTTGGATTATAAAAGTAATTGATACCTGTTAAAGACTATCAGTATAGTAGGTTTTGTCATATCAGCCGTAATATTAGGACTACCCAAACTTTAAAAATAATTAATTTTTCAACAATCTTTATCACCTGTATGTACTTTTATTTGTGTGCAGATGTATTAGTTACAACTAAAACACACAATCAATAATTATTTTAATTATATTCAAGTATTTATATATTTACTATTACTACTTCTTGTTAATGCCATATTTACTATGTTTTTTGTGTAATTGCTTAAATATGGCTATGTTTTATCCCATATGGCAGGATCGTCAGAGGCAACCAAGTGTCAACATACTGTTGACTGGTTTTCTCTCAAAATTGAGACATTGCGTTGTTGAGTGGCAAACTCAACATCACACTTTGCATTACCAGAGTCAAGAAGTGGAAATAAGTTTTAATTATTTCTGTTATTCTATGTGGAAATCAAAGCCACATCCATCACATTTATAGTCAGACAGTGTCTCACTACAATTACCTCAATTAACATGTGTTTACTATATATTAAATATGTGTTGCTAAAGTATTTTAAGTATTCATATTTAAATATATTAATAGTGAATTTTTAATAATATAAGAATAATATTTCTGATTTGTTCTCCGAATCTACTAAAATTTCCACCCTGCATTTATATTACTTAGCCCTAGTTGACTTTTCAGATCTGTTGCAGAACTTAGTTAAAATATGGTACCACAGTAAACATTTTGAATTAAAAATTATTAATTACTAATATTATTTTATAAAATATTTAATTTCTATTTTTACCATCTTTAATAGGAACTGTGGGTACAAAGACAAAGGGTGCTGCGTAAATTGCTCCTCAAGTACAGAACAGCCAAGAAAATTGACAGACATCTATACCATGCCCTGTACATGAAGGCGAAGGGTAATGTGTTCAAGAACAAGCGTGTGCTCATGGAGTACATCCACAGGAAGAAGGCTGAAAAGGCTAGGACTAAGATGTTAAGGTACTGTTTTGTTTTTTATTTATTTTTTGTTTTTATATATACATAAAGAAATTTTAGTTATAAGTGGTTTTGGCAACTTTCCCCATATTTAAATTGGCATTAAATGCTATGTATTGTTTTACCCCACAGAGAAGCATAGTACAGGACTATTAAAGTAACATTAGTTAGGTATAAGTAAAGTTAAACATATATAAAGAATTATATTTATCTATATTATTATATATAAGAATAATGTAAAAATTAAAGTAATTAAAAAATCGTATGAAATTAAAAAATTGTAAGAAAAAAAAAATATAATGTACGAGATCACTAGTAGTGAAAGGAATAATATAGATAGATATAATTCTTTATTGCACATAAAAATAATTTAGAAGAACCAAAGCATAACTTGTAAAGGCAACCTTTCACTACTAGTGATCTCGTACATTATAATTTTTTTTTTCTTACAATTTTTTAATTTCATACGATTTTTTAATTACTTTAATTTTTACATTATTCTTAGTTTCAATAGTGAAGTGACATTTCATAAGTCGATTTTAAAAAATATATATTGATTCTTTTAAATTTAAAATTGTGTACTTTTAATTTTTATAGCATTTATTTATACTTTTAATTATTGTATAATTTTTTAAGACTAAACTATTCCTTAGATAGTTGAAACTTGTTTGAAAATTAAATTAAATTAAATTTCGTATATTCATATTTATTTTACACAAGTGGCATTCATAATTCTATAGATAATACTTGTAATAATATTATGAGTATTAACATTTTATAAACTAAGAGTTATTGTTTTTTTGAAATGTAAATATTAAAAATATCTCACCAGTTTTCATTTATTAAGTGTGTTATTGGTTTAGCTACTTAAGGAAAAGTATAGCTCAGTTTTATGTTTTCTATGTAAGCCTTTTTTTGAGATATAAAAAATACAACAAAATATGTAATTAAAAAAACTGATGATTCACCTTACTCATTTTCAAGCTTTCTGTAAAAGATTCTTTTTAGAGATAAAGTTATATTTTATAGTAATAGCAATTTCACAGTAGTAGTTGTAGAGGTAAATTGTTAAGGCAATTTTATTTCACTTGCTGCTTGAAAACGACGATACGTTGCAGGTTCTGTGGTTGTCATTCTACATACTAAGGTTCCAACTTGCAAAAATTATGCTTAATATCAGACAATGCACTTGTTGCTTTTATGACTTTATGATATGTATTTAAAAAAGGCAATATCGTTTGTGTCTATTGTAACACATAAAATCAATATAGTTGACATTTCCACTATCATTTTAATTTTTGTTTATTAAATATAGTAAGTAGTATTGGTGCCTGTATGTCAGTTACTCAGTAATGCAAGTTTTTTTTAAAAATAAGCAAAAATGTTTATATATGATTTAAATAATTAAATAATGAATTTAATTTCCAGCGACCAAGCCGAAGCCCGTCGTAACAGAGTGAAGGAGGCCCGCAAACGCCGTGAAGAGCGTATCGCCGCCAAGAAGGAGGAGCTGCTCCAAACGTTCGCGCGTGAGGACGAGGCCGCCGTCACCGCTAAGAAGTGATTTATAGATAAATATAAATAAAAAAATAATGTCCAATTTGTTTTGGATGCAAGAAACTTGTTTTATTTTTATCACGTTTCGTATTTTTTTTATTTATTTCTGTGTGTAGACATGGATTGTGAATGGCTAATAGGCTAATTTTAGGGGGTTTTAGCCACGAGGCGTCGCTATTCGAATCTGTGAGAATGCTTAGCACGTTCACTGTGGCATTATATCCCAAGTAAATACGATTTCCATTATGAAATTTTCTTGTTTTCGTTTAAAAATGTTGGGCTTATTAGATTATTATCATAATATATATAGTACAAAAAACCAGCTTCATGCTTAATCACTCACAGACGGGGATAGTCGGAGATAGTTTATTGTCGAGACACTACTGCTACAATTTTTATAATAAGCCGTAGTCAGGAAGTTCCTAGTGTCAAGATACCGCGCTATCTCTGTCTACCAAAACAAGGAATTGAAAATAATTTATAATCATTACCCCTCGTGGGGATTTGGCACGCGTTATTTTATGAGTAAAATATCACATTTTGCATGTCAGTAACTACAAAAATCATCCATTTGGGAATATTACGAAAATTTACAGCAGATAATAGCCTGGCTGTGTGTTTGCTATGTAATAATAAGATCTCGCGTGGTGGAGAAAGAAAGAAAGCAAGTTAATAAAATATATGTATTAAGATTTAATATTATTTTACGTCTTAAGGCATGTTTTTAGTCATAATTCACAGTGTTTCATTCATTTATCTAAAATAATTACTTCGATAGAATTGACTTAAAAACAAATACCATACAATATTTTTGTGTGTGTTATTTATCCATAATATGATATTCAATATTTGGCCGAGTACAGAATATTAAAAAACGGCCCGAATATACTGGATACCGAATCGTAGCCGAATATTCGTGATATCTCTATTTATTACTCCTAATGCCATACAACTTATATTATTTATATTTAATCTAGATTTTCTTTAATATAATTTATATTTTTTTTTGTGAATTTTATGTTGATACAAACGTTTCCGGGTTCAGAAGAACAGGAAGATCGTAGATGAGGAGGGTTGACATTATAAAAAAGATATGAATACCTGCAACGTTTCCATGCACGACGTGTCCAATAGAGTGAAATGGTAAAAGGCAAAGAAGGTATACTCCACGACAAAGTGGGAATAATAATGCTTGGGAGAGAGAAGGAATGCCATACAACTTTTTTATGTACAAAAATCTAACTTCTGCGTGTAATATTTTAATTACCGCTGATATAAACCACTGTGAGGCCGGTCGTGGCGCAGTGTCTGACTGTAAAAGCGACTGGTTATGGGTTCGATCCCCACTCGTGGGAGTGATTATATTAAAATTATTTTCACTTCCTCGCTCTGGTTAAAGATAAAGTGCGGCGTTAAGTTCCACCACTCAACACGCAATGTCTCGACGGTGGAAAGCGAAGTACGGAGTGTCTTGACCCTAGGTACTTTCTGTCTACCCTGCTATGCAGGATAAAAAGCGTGAAGCTAAAAAACACCGTAAATGCGCTCTTAAGTTTATTTAAATAATATACAATTTGTTAATTCACTTGTTAAATAATGAAATGACTTATAAGTAACCTTGAAAAGAAATTTCAGTGTCAAGACTTATATTCACATATATACTAAAATTTAATATTTAATTAAAATTTATATACAATATAATTATATATTGCGTAATTTAAATAGCATGTGAATAAACCTTTGTGTCACCAAAGCGAAGAAAATGAAAATAATTTAAATATAATTATTTCTCGTATGGGAGTGGGAATCGAACCCATAATCGATCGCGATTACAGTCAGACCTCAATATAGAAAATTGATTAATTAAAGTAGTAACAAATATTCAAAGATTGATAAAAAAATAATGGATTGGAAATAGCAAGTGAGAAATGGTGGTTTCAGTTGACCTTTGAGCACACACTGTTGTTAATTTTGCTGGAAGGTCACGAGAAAAGTATAATAATTGGTGAGCATATTTGTAGAGGTTGATGAAATTGATAGCAGCGAAGGATTTACGAGGTCGATTACAGCCAATTACTTGTTCATACATTTCAGAGTTGATAATATTATATATTTTTACTTATTAGTTTACACGTTGCCCTTGACGTTGACTTTATATAAACATGAATGTCGTAAAAATGAGGGAGCGTTCAAGTATTACGTAACGCAATTTGGGGTTTTTCTTACAACACGTTACGTAACATTGTTTTTCTTAAATTCGTTTCTAACACTCAAGAGGGAAGAAGGTACGTACGTACCGTACATGTACCGTAAAGTTAGCAAGACCACAGACCGAGATGCACAATAAACACGAGGACGGGGAATTAAGCACTGCTACAATCAGGTCACTGGAATCTCTCGCGTCGCTTCTGGGACCGCAGCAAATATTCGTTCTCTCACAAGACGATAGGGCACGTGTACCAATAGGTTTACCAGCAGTGAAAAGTCAGAGTCCTCTTTTAATGCATATGGAATACAGAATACGTTTACCTGATCATGGCTGGGTCATGGCAGGGTGGCACAAAATGATTCCTTCTGTATACGCCTTCGTCAACGTGGAACCTAACAGTTTTGGCAAGGAAGAAACTGTTGGGTACAGCGGTCCGACACACATATCCATAAGGAGCGGGAAACATAAATCTTCGACAGCGAACACTCATGCTTATGAATTCGAATTACTTTTATCAATACCATCATTCAAACCCTTAATGATGACAGAAACGAATACCGAGAAGCCAGTGATTATCATCTTAGTAGATGGTGAGCCGGACGAAAACCCGCGTTATCGCAAAGTCAAGAACTTTGCAATTGAACACTTAAAAAATACAACCTGGATGCCCTGTTTATAGCGACTCCTGGGCGGAGCGCATATAACCGAGTTGAGCGTCGGATGGATCCCCTCAGCAAACGACTGACAGGCGTCATTCTGCCTCATTAACATTTTGGTTCTCATCTCGACGACAAAGGAATGACTACGGATGATGATTTGGAAAAACGCAATTTTAAGCACGCTGGGGAAACACTTGCAGAAGTGTGGAGAGAAATGAAAATTGATAATTACGACGTTTCGGCGGAGTATAGATAGCCCGAAGATAGCATGCAGGATTCACGCGTTCACGTCCGTGAACCGCAACATTTTTTACAGATTATAAAATGCGCGGTCGGTTCACCACCGAGAAGTGCATTGAAATCTGTGTTTGCGGATACTTAATTATAATTCAAACTATAATTCAAACCCCAAGCAAGCTCGTAGTACCCAGTTTGCTAGACAAAGGAACGTCCAAGTTTGTCCACTTCTTGTGAGGTTGTCTGTTGATCTGTCGCCTCATCTAGAAGGGTTGCCTTGCGATTTCTTTTGTCCATCTGTACAATCTTACCTAAAGAAAAAAGTATGTCTAACCTATTTCACATTTCACAAGATTGTTCAAATACACTGTCGTGCCGTACATGCCAAGGCTATCCCAGACCATTGTGAAGCTAGAGTACGGCCACAGCGCCTTGCTGCCAGAAGGGCGAATGAGCTTCTCTGCATTGTGCGTCGTTATGAAACATCGTCTGAGGATGCTGACTGGATCGACGAAGACGAGGTTGATGCAAGTGGCTTAACAATTCCAAAACCGTCTTCGTCTGCACTCCAACTGCCAGTGATGAAAGAATCGGAGTGGCTAGCAAACCCGTGGACGGAGGAGCAGTAATTCGAATCGAATCAATCGAATTGTAGTTATAGACCTACTTAGATATTCAAAACTCTTTGAAAATTGCGTTACGTAATACTTGAACGCTCCCTGATGTGTATTTTCATTTATTTTGTTAATTTAATGTACTTTTTATGCTTTTTTTTAAATATGCAAGCACTTTGCATATCTTATATTAATTATAGCTGTACCAAATTTTATACTCCTTCATCCGCTTAGTTTACATAATTACTAACGGCATAAATTTAGGAGTAATACTAAATTGAAGTCTAGTTGAATTAAAGAAATATCTCGATACGATTTTTAGTTTTCAAAAAATTAATTGTCAGACATACCCTTAAGCAAGTAAGCACACAATTTTTTTAAATTCTCACAATGTTATATTCATACATACATATATAGGTATCTTTCATACATGCATTTGTACATACATACATATCGAACTTATAACCCCGTTTTTTTCAAGTCTATTAACAAGGAATGTATAATTTTGCTTCGTGCATTAACATAATAGATACCTAGGATTTTAACAAACATTACATTGATAAAATATTCAAATTTAGAATTTTATTTAGGTAGCTAGTTACATATGCTTTGAACTATTTATAAGTTTTACTTCTATTACCTACTTACTTATTGGAATAAAGTTTAAACATAATTTGAAATATAAACTAAGAAAACGATTTGCACATGAATAAAAGATTCAATTTTATATATTATTTGTGATTAAGAATATTTAAGTAGGTATGTATTTGTAAAACCAGTGAGCGTGAGGAACAATGATCGACGACATCCGTATAGTGCATTTAAAATGGGAAAATCTAGAAGAGCTATTATAAGAAGTAGAAATGCAGCAATGCCTATTTTTTTCCTCCTCTTCGTCACGCATTCTCGCGCATTGTCGAGAAGAATGGAGAGAGAATCCTCCGTTCGCAGCTTTCCGTCCCAATTGCAAAGATGGCATGTTAAGTGGCGAAACTCAACGCCGCGTTTTGTCCTATTAAGTTTTTCTTATTTAAAATACACTTATTCCTCCGTCATGTCATGGAATCCACAACCAATCCCGTCTACAATCAGTAGTACTCCCCCTGTGGCGAGATTAATATTAAAATTTGAGGACAAAGAATAGCTTTTTGGACACCAGAGGTGGCGCAGTGGAATAGCGTTTAACTGCAAACGCGATTGGTTGTGGCTTCGATTCCCATTCGGGGAAGTGATTATATTTAAATTATTTTTACTTCTTTGCTATGGTAAGATAAAATAATTCGGCGGAAAGCGAAATATGGAGTGTCTTGATATCATTATTGTGTTTGAATCATATATTGCAATTAGGACCTTCATCTAACAAATAATATTCCTAATCAAAGGGAAATGGAGTACGGATTGAATTGGATCAGTAGGTTTATTTTTAAAAAAGCAAGAAATGCGATAAAAAATTGGGTTGGAGCAGTGAAACAGCGTCTGACTGTATGCACCATTGATTGTGGTTTCGATTTCGACTCGGGGAGATGACTATTTTAAAAAAAAACTTTTTTCAATCCTCGGCTCTGGTAAGGCAAAGCGCGGTGTTAAGTTCGCCACTCAACTCGCAATGTCCCGATTTCAACGGCAAGCAGTCAACGGAGTGTCTTGACACTAGGTTATTACTGACTAACCTGCTATGTGGGACAAGACGTGAAGCTAAATTTTTATATAGGTATCTCCGAATTAGACTAAGATTAGATAGATATTTATCGTAATATATACTTATGATTACTTTACCAGCCATTGTCATTATAAAGGAAATTAATAAAAAAACAAGGTTTTAATTTTATTATATCTATTTAATGTCATACTCTTCTTTCACAATGGCCAATGACCAATGCCTGTAACTCGCATTCTGATAATGCAATTAGCAGTGAAAAATCTGCGTACTGTCTGATGACAGTTATTTGACAAATCACCAACTTTGACTCCTATGTTATTTTGTTTCACTTTGGTGTCAGCTTGGCTATTCAAATACAAGTTGAACAGCCAAGCTGACACCAGATCGAATATCAAACTGAGGCGACATGCTAGCTCCTACTCGTACACAGGCTTTTCGATAAAGAGAAAGGCGTATTGCTGCCGGTAATATGGTTAACGGTGCTCTTGCTGTATTGATACGACGGCAAAACGTCAGCGTACCTGCACGTCTTGCCGTTCACAATGCACAGTTCTGATGCCGACGTTGTTATACGGCAGCGAAACGTGGGTGTGTCAAAAGAAGAATAAAAGAAAGATGAATGCAGTAGAGATGCGATCTCTTCGTCGTATAAGCGGAGTCAGTTTAGCCGACCGTATATGTACCGAGGAGATACGCAGAATGGCAGGTGTAAGCGCGAATGTCATGTTATGAATGAAGAAGAACGTACTCAGGTACTGGTTTGCTCACGTGGGCACGTTGAGAGAATGAGTGATGAAAGAATGGTAAGATAATTAGTTAGTTGGATATATATATTTATATATATATATATATATATATATATATATATATATATATATATATATATATATAATTTCACATTTATAAACAATCAAGTTAAATTACATTCTTTTCACTGACCTTATCATTATATCGCGTTGTTATATTATAATTACCATTATTACAAGTGATACCAATATAGTAACTCGTTTGCGTCTGTATGGTACACATAACCAGTCGTATAGCCGCCAGTACTTGATACAAGCTTGTGATAAACGTTCGTATTTCGCGTGTTCTCTGAATATTGTTGGCATAATGCGTAAAATAAATGATGATTTACAACGGGAAAGGGAAAAATGTACTTTTAAAATTGAAGAGCTAACAATATTTTTCGATGGTGGCCCACAAAAGACTAAAGAGAGGAAGGAAAGCGGTACGTCATTATTTTTACCTTTTATTGTCAAGGGTCAACGACTCATATTAGTAGGGATTAGGTTAACATTTTAAAGTTTATTTAAAATGCTTCTTATGTTTATTTTTCCCTAAATTAATTTTTTATAAATATTACTTATATTTGTACAAAATCAGAACTCTATCTTAACATTGTGATAAAGAATTTATTATTAAATAAATAAATAAGTTAAAACTTAAATGAGTTTCGATTTTGTTAATAAGTCATTTGTTAGTTAATTTTGAGTTTATTTATGAGTTAGTAGAGGGAGCTATAGGCAGGCCTGTGAGTGAGACTGAGAGGGAAGATAAGAGACTTATACTTATCCTTGTCTAATCAAATACGTGTAGAGTCTTAATTTAAATACTATTGACATTTTTATACATTTTACATAACATTACATAATTGTATTTAAATTACTTCCTGTTTTCTTCAATGGTCGCATTTTAGGCTGGTTCCTCTGATAATTGATAGTGTCCCGTGGAATGTGAAGTGTCTTAGCACTATGTTCTGTTTGACTACATTGCTATGTGGAAAAAACAGTAAAGTTTAGAATAATAGTCTTTATACATATATTAATATCATATATATGTAGTAACGACAACATATTTTAAATGTAACATACATTTTTTTAAAATGTAATATACATGTTTTAAATTTTAAATGATTTTGACTTTTAACACACAAACCTGTATTATTTCATAATTGGAAAATAACTTTGAAAAAGTCTCTTTGAAAACGTCATAACGTATCAGTCATTTATGATTTTTTTAAATGTGTTATTATGAGCCATTTGGGACTTATTTTTATGTAAGGTGCTAATCAAAGTTGAAGCGCAGGTATCGAACATGCTCGGAGGATTTTTATACATTTGAAATTAACATTTAATAATTTGCATTTAAATATTTTTGTGTACGGTTTCTGTATCGTTTAGTTTACCACATTGAAATATTTTTAAATGAATCTTGGTATTATGTATGGTTAAAATTGTCATGTTATCTGCAATAATGTAATTAATAGTTGGTAAGCCCGCCTTTTGTGCAATAAAGAATATATAAAATAAAATATTATTACTGGATCTCTTTTTAACACAAAGTGATTGTGTTAAATGCTATACCAACCATTAATTACATGAGAAACAATAATATACATATATATATATATATATATATATATATATATATATATATATATTGTTGTTTCTAATGTAATTAATGGTTGGTAAGCCCGCCTTTTATGCATATTTATGAAATTGTGCAAAAAAGAATATATAAAATAAAGTATTATTACTGGATCTCTTTTTAACACAATCACTTCTAAATCTATCTTTTTGTGTGTATTGTAACGAGAAAAAATTATAATCATATAATTGTAGATAAAGGTAAGTAAAGTTAGGCAAGATTTGTAGTAGATCTGTTAAAAATCCGAAGAAAGATAAGCATGTATTTTAAGTATTATTTTATATTGCTTTAGTATATTCCAAAATACTAGAGATTCATGTTCCATTTTCCTAAAACGTAGAATTATTAAATAGGGATGTAATGATGATTTTTTTCTAAGAAATGACGTCTATAACGTCTTCCTTTGAACACATAAGCGCGGCGCGTCTTGCATCCGTGATGAGCTATAAAAACAATAGCGACCAGCGACCGATACCATCAAAGATCATACCAAAAGATTTTTCTAATTGTGTGGATTTTCTAGCGCGAATTACAACAATTAATATAAATATATTATATCAAAGTCAAAGTAAAATAATTTTATTCAGAGTACATGCTTAATTTTTTGAACGTCATATAATTTTCCACCATTTCACTAAAGTTAATGCCTCAGACCAAAGAAGAAGGGGCAGATGAAACTCATCGGGACTTTTTCTTTTTTTTAGTGCCAACAATTACAATTTAATAATTTTTATTAGTGACAAGACTAAAGATTATTCAGAAATAATCGTTTGGCAAGAGAGAATGCTATCGATTTTAATATTTTACTATTTTTGAAGTTCTATCGACACATCGGATTAGAAAACCTTTAAAAAAACGTATAAAAATTTTAAACGTAACGGGATTCGAAGCCGCGCCTCTTGGAAACCCTCCAAGCGCTGAAACTGATAAGCTATTTGTAAAAATCTCTACAAAGATGCTAACAAAGTAAATAAATTGTAACACAACGTATAAGATTCCGACGCAGCTGGTAGTTGAACGCATGGCTTAAATCTGGAACGGCTGGGCCGATGTATGAGATATTGGACCAGCCGCTCCAGAGACAGAAATACGTACAGACCAAAATTGTAAGAAATGTTATTTTGGTACACTTACAGTGTATCAAGCGCAAATGAAAAAAAAGACAATTTTCTTTCAGAAAACCTCATCATAGAACAATTTGCACAGTTCAACGACATACCGGAATACTACATGAGCCATAAAGAAAACTATGAAGATTGTGTTAAGAAATCTGTCGTTCTGTTCTCTATGGTACGCAAAATGCAAGACGAAGGCAAAACTGATCTGTCTAACTATAGGTAATTTTTTTTTCTTATATAGTAAAACTATATTGATAGTGTAAGTATGTAAGTTTATATCGTATCGTTTGAATACTGTTTTTTTGTCATTCCAAAGTACAAAAGTTTTTTGTATGACCTCCGTTTTGCATGAAATTTAAAATAATACTAGGTTCTTTTTCATTGCGCAAAAATAAATGTGTAGGATTTCGTAAATATATAAAAAAAGTATAAAAATTCAAACTCAGATGGATTGGAAATAGTTCCAGGAGGCGTGGGTTTGAATCCCGCTGCATTCAAATCTTTATACGTTTTCTAAAAATGTAGTCTTATAACAATATACTTTATACCTCAGTATAAAGTAACCAAGAATGATATCTTTTTTATAGAACCAAAGAGGGGGCGGATCTAGCATAACTAATAAACTGATACGTTTTAAAGTAATTTAAACTTTCATACACAGTTTAATTAATATTGAATAATACAAAACAATTGCAAGTAGATAAGGAATTAATTATTTTATTTTCTTATTTGATTCAAGGAACGTAATACCTAATCTCCTTCGGCTGTCAACTCTAAGAGCCGGGTCGCCCCTCGCGCTGCATTACATAATGTTCATGCCAGCTATTCTCAACCAGGGCGACGAAGAGCAAGTCGAGCAGTGGCTGCCAAAGTCATGGAACACTAGGATAATTGGCAGTTACGCACAAGTAAGTTCATGTATTTTAACATTTTTAGAAAATGTATAACAATTTGAGGCCGGTCGTGGCGCAGTGTGACAGTCTGACTGAAAGCGCAATCGGATGAGGGTTCTATTCTCATTAGGTGGAATGACGGTAGGTGGAGTGAATTATATTAAAACTATTTTCATTTCCTGGCTCTGGTAAGACAAAAGTGCGGTGTTGAGTTCCACCACTCAACACGCAATAGTCTGGCATAATTTAATCTGAATATGTACCTACTTTGCATAAAACACTATTTATTTATTATATTATTACACTTTTTTAAATTCAAGGCGAGTAGTAAGTATATGGTTGGATAAGTTTAACATGTACTAGCAAAAAATTAAAGGTTATATATTTAAAACTATGTATATACCTAGTTAGGTATATAGTTATATATGTTATGTTATTATTTAGATTCGGTTAAGTTTGTGATGCAGTTGTAAATTCTAAACATATTATATATACTTATCATATTTGGATGGAAAATAGTGTAAAGAGTGTCCTGACATTAACTTCTCTCTATCTAACCTGCTAGATGTCTAGGATAAAGCGTGAAGTTACTTTTTATCATTTTATACAAAACATACAACTGTTGGCGTCCGAGGACTCGTCGGCATGAAATATTAGATCTAAGAAATTCCATTAAATTAATATTTATCCTGTCACTAATAGTAAGTTCATGGATTCCAAATCTATTAAAACTTAGACTGCGTTTTTCTCATATATTTGTTTTAAAATCTTTCCATTACATTAGGCGTTTCCGTTAAATTCGATGTATTTTCTTATACAATTACTGCTAACGATTTATTAGATTTAAAGTATCGAAATAAGTAGTATAATGCTGGCGGAAAGTGTATGTTTTAAAATTTATCAGCTAATTATCATTACACGAACAATGTATATTGAAAACTAAAGTAGTACATACAGCGAAAAGGGTTAAGGGAACGATACTTTAATAAAATAGTGAAAACTGTATTTTATTTGATTTTGACGTTTTTGCGATCATCGAGACAAAGAGAAGCAGACAAAAATCACTGTTTTTCTCTTTTTTTACATTAATAAATGTTACATTAATTAAAGTTGTTTTTCTGTTATATCTTCTATGAACAGATAGTCATCAGTTATAATATTATTATATATATATATAAATTATCTTGCATTTCTGTTTATATTAGACCGAACTAGGCCATGGCACGTTTATCAGAGGCTTGGAGACGACGGCAACATATGACTCAAATACTCAAGAATTTATTTTAAATACTCCCACTTTAACATCGTACAAATGGTGGCCTGGAGGAAGTTAGTATGATTGTGTTTTTTTGAAATAACTTTACACTTTTTAACATAGCAGAGAGATATTCAATCTGTTCCATTTTTCATCCGAATTTGAGTCATTAACATTACCAGAGTTAGAGATATTAAAACATATTAATATAATCGTTTTAAATGAAACTATTTAACCGGATTAATCGCGTATATTTTGGTATTCGAAAATACATTTTTGGACACCTGACGTCTCGAACACTTTACAGCAGTCCGTGGTCACAGGTAGACCGATAATACGCGATTAATCCGGTTAAATAGTTTCATTTAAAATGTATAAAAATCGCGATAATCTTATTAATATAATCGTTCCCTCGGGTGGGTATCGAATACGTAACTATCGCTTACAGTCAGATGTGATCCTCTCTTTCTACTATTCTCTATCGGAATATGCTTTCTTTACAAGAATGCCAAGCTAAAGTAATTTACTTTCTGACATTTTATTAGTACTTTATCATTTTTTCACTCTTTATTATGTATAGCAGTATAATCACAGAAAATCTAGTGTCAAGACTCTCCGTTAATTGCTTTCCACCCAAAATTAACGCCGCGCTGTGTCTTACCTGGGCTGAGGAATGAAAACAAATTCTCAACATTCCTTCGAGTGGGAATCAAACCCACAACTAACCGCGTTTACAGTCGGACACGTTTGCAGTTTATTACAGTAAACACTTTATATAATATAAAAAATAATGATTTTAATATTGTTTTTCAGTGGGCCAATCAATAAATTACTCAGTAGTAGTCGCGCAATTGTACACAAAGGGTGAATGTCATGGGGTGCATTCTTTCATTGTACAACTAAGGGATGAAGAGACACACGTTCCCTTACCTGGTGTTAAAGTAGGAGATATTGGTGCTAAGATGTCCTTAAACCCCGTGAACAATGGTTATTTAGGTTTAGATGACGTGAGGATACCAAGGAGGAATATGCTGATGAAACATGCTAAAGTTTTGGAAGTAAGTTTTATAGTTATTGCGTGTGCGTCCCGCATTTAATTATTTTATAGTTATTAAATTATAAAAGCTATGTAAAATAATAACATAAATCTTATAAAAAATATTAATTAATTTTTTTTCTGTAACGAAAAAGCAGTCAATGAAGTATTTTGACAGTAGATTGTCTCTGACTACCCCGCTTAGCGTGAAGATGCCTATTTAAATTTGATAAAAATAATAAATAATATAAAATAGGATGGCTTATTAGCTTAACAGTGTGTTTAAGACAATCTAACTAAAAAAGTAATTTGATTGACTAGTTGCACCTGCGACTTCATGAGTGTGAGAATTTAGTTGAATCTATTGAAACTAAGCCTGCGTTTTTCTTACATTTTTTTTAAATCAAAATGTCATCCGATCATTACCACTGTATTCTACTTACCTGTAGTACAAAATTGCTGCCTAAAGATTGACGATTGAGAAATTTATGTATCGAAGAAGAAAGTAGAGTATAAGAGAAATAAGTATGTGAAAAAATATATTAATTTCCAAAATACTATTTAGAGGCCAGTCGTAGCGCAATGGGACAGCGTCTGACTGTTCTGACGGGATCGGTTGTGCGTTCGATTCTCACTCGGGGAAATGAATATATTTAAATTATTTTCCTTTTCTCGCTCGGGTAAGACAAATCTTTATTTCATAATAAAAAAAGAGTATCTTAATCCTGCTCACTATTAAGTTTTTGTTAAGCGTGTAATTAGAAATTAATTTTTAAGCGGCGGTGGCTTGAATCTCGCGGCGTTATTTTTATTTAGTTTCACGTTTTTATCCTGCATAAAAGGGAAGACAGGAAGCAACTAGTGTTAAGACATTCTCTACTCCGAATTTGACACATTGCATGTTGAATGGCGGAGCTCAACGCCTCGCTTTGTCTTATAATTAGAATATAATTATTCCCCAGAAGGGGAATCGAACCGCCAACCGATCGCGTTTACTTCAAAATTCATAAGCATATCCGTAAGCATTGCAATCTGATATCTTTGGATAACAAGAAAATAATTTTAAGCGTGTTTTAGTTTTTTAAACTAATTTATGTTATTTTGTTCATTTTCGTATCTTTCAGGACGGCACATACGTCAAATCTTTAAACGGTAAGCTCAATTATGGTGCCATGGTGTTCGTGAGGGTGGTCATAGTGTTCGACGTAGCAGGTTACTTATGCAAAGCCGTTACGATTGCGATACGCTATTCAGCTGTCAGAAGACAGTCGCAAAGGAAAGCCGGGTATGAACGTATTATATTGTACAGTATTATTGTGCGGCTTGGCCGAAACTTCCTTCCACGTGCTACACTTGCAGCAGTGTTTCCAGGTCGATACGACATAGGTACCTTCAAAAAGCGCCCTTCTTTCTTAAAGGTCGACAACGCACCTGTAGCTACCCTAGTGCTACACGGGGCCGTGGGCGGCGGTCATCACTTACTATTGGGTGACCCGCACGCATATTTACCTTCCCTTTTTCATAAAAAATAACTGATGATAAAATTAGATTTTCTTTGCAATGAATTTTTAAAAATTAATTTAATTGTAACAAAATATTTTTATTGTTTTTGTAAAATTTCAAATTATGCTTATACATGCTTATAACTTGGGGTAAGGTAACTGATTTAAAAACGTATGAATCATTAAATGCAGCGGGACTCGAACCCGCACCTTTTGGAAACTGACTATCCAAAAAAATTGATTTATGTAAAAAAAATTCTCTATAGAGATGCTAATCTCTCACGATCTCACTGTGTTCAACATTTCTACCACATTTTCTAAAAATGTTTACATTTCAATTCCGCCAGTCAACATGTGATCACGAACTACTGTACAGTAATGTACGCGGTTAATCCATTTAAAATAGACTTATTTAAAATATGTTATTATCATGAAAATCAACCGAGGTCTCCCCCGACCTCTCGTACCACTCACCTTGGCTTCATAAATCTTTCTTACCCATCTTCAAAAGATCTTATTTACTTTGTAATATTTATAATTAATTTATTACTACGTTTAATTTATTATTCTTCCACACATTGAACCCATTGTAGCGCAGTGGGAAAGTGGTTTACTATAAACGCGATTAGTTGTAGGTTCGATTCCCACTCGTGAAAATTATTGTAAGTATATTAATTATATTTTTATTGTAAGTATATAAATTATTGTAAGTATATAAATTATTGTAAGTATATTAATAATTTAATATTATATTTCAGAGAGCCCGAAAGTCAAGTGCTCGATTATTTAACTCAGCAACACAAGTTGTTCGTGGCAATAGCCGCGTGTCACGCTATGCGACTTACAGGGGCCAAATTGTGGGATACCTTTAATGTCATTAATGAACAACTCCGTAGTGGCAATTTTGAAAGATTGGCTGAGGTGAGATTTTTTTAACTTCATGTCATTATATTAAGACACTCCGTATCCCGCTTTTCGCTTAACTCATTGCGTGTTGCGTAGCAGAACTCAACGCCGTGCTTTATCAGATGCATTCCCCTAAGTAGAATCGAAGCCATAACCAATCGCGTGTACAGTTACTAAAATAGGACGAACAAGATCAAAAATTAAAGTCCCTAATTTACAAACTTGTTACAGCTTCACTCATTAGCATGCTGTTTGAAAGCAGTGATGACAGCTGACACGGCGGCGTTTGTGGAGCGCTGTCGTCTCTCCTGCGGCGGTCACGGGTTTATGATGTCCTCGAATTTACCCGATTTGTATGCACAAGCCACGGCCGCTTGTACATATGAAGGGGAGAATACTGTGCTTTTGTTACAGACCGCTAGGTATGGTCTGAAATGTACATAAATCAGTGTGTATATACGTATGTATATAGTAATAAATAGAATAATTTATTATTTATTTTCAATTAAGCTATTTTATGACCACAAACTATTTTAAGATGTTCAGAATGTCGCGTTTTCTAAAATTTTTTTATTTTCTAAAACAAAAATATACCCTATTAATACAGTTAAAATAGATATATTTTAAATTATTAAAATTCGTGAAAATCAAAGATGTTATCCTATATATTAATACGTGAAGCAAAATCTTTATTCCCCTTTTTACGAAAAATACCCGGACATAGGCGTATGAAACTTGGCACAGATATGGTTTATATAGAGAAGGAGTGCACAATTATAATATTTTTTCAAATAATACATAAACATGTATACATAAAATAATAATAAAATAAATAAAACACATATTACCTGTGTTTGACGTACACCATTGACCTACATGAATACATACACAGTTGTATTTAAAATTAAATTTATTATTTTGTAGTTAAAGTGACGTTAGGAATTATAAACAAGCCCCTTATATAAAGTACTGAACGGTATATTTTTTATTAGGACTCATAAATATTAAGTATATTCGATTACATTATTAGTATATCACTACTAGACTAAATAATTTACATATATTATTAACATTGTTATAAAATAAATTTTTCCAATAACACAAAACATATATATTTTAAACTAATTATTAATTTATTGGCAGATTTTTAGCGAAAACATGGCAACAATTGGATAATGGTAACTTAGCTCCAACTGTGCAATATTTGGCTGATGTGAGGAAAGACGTTTACGAAAAATGGGAAAATACTGTCGATTGCATTGTACGTGGTTTCCAAATAGTTTCCATGAGGTAAATCCATATTTAAACATAATATATTTATGTTATAAACTGAAATTAATACTACCATTATCAATTCAATTTCATACACAATAATATGATAGGTGTGTATACTGAGACCATTGTAGCGCTGGGTGGAAAATAATTTACATATAATCACACCCCCTGGTGGAGATCGAACTCAAAGCCGATCGCATTACAGTCAGACGCTGACCCACTGCGCCACGACCGGCCTCAATTGTGGTTAATCGTTTCCTATTTAATTCATTTGTGGTCGAGAATTGGTTTGCCTTCGATGAAAATGACAATTGTAATAAAGATATTACGTGTATCTGTTATTATTCTTTTTCACTAGGATTTTCATATTTTATTTATGTAGAAAAATATTGTATTGAATATGTAAAATATTAATTATGTTTTTTTTTATTTTATTTTAAAGTAAACGCGATTAGTTGTGGATTCGATTCTCAATAGAAGGAAATTAATTTTAATAGTTTATTTTCTTATCCTCATTCTGGTAAGACGAAGTGCAGCTTCTTGAATCAATTCTTGATTTTGGGTGGAAAACAGTAAACATAGTGTCTTGACACTAGGTTGTCTCTGGCTACCCTGCTAAGCGGGATAAACGTGGAGATGTATGAGCTGAGCTGATTACATATTAGGTTTATTAAGGTATTTTTTTAAAAATATTTAATGGTAAAAAAAAATTACAGATTGATATCGACGTGTGTTAGTAACATTGAAAAGAGAGTAGCTTCAGGAATGTCATTTGAAGACGCGTGGAACATTACTTCTGTACAATTGGTTAATGCGGCTGAAGTAAGTTTTAAGAGCATATATATTTTGTTTGTTTTTTTAACGGCAGTCTGTCTATAAACGATATGGTTGGTTTATTGGGCTCTATATCTATTCAGATGATAACGATTATATTTAAATTATTTTCACTTAACCGCTCTGGTACAACAGATCACAGCGTTGAGTTCCGTCACTACATATACGATGGCTTGTTCGTTCGGGCGGAATGTGTAGAACAGTATCATTACACAAGGTTCTCTCTGGCTACTTTGTTACGTTGGAAAATGTGTGAACCAGAAAAAATAGATTTTCTATCTTTTGAGATTTATCATTCCTAAAGTAATGCAAGTAGGCATTTAAAATTTTAATTTCTTGATTATATTTTTAATTGTTATTATATTAATAATTTAAATATTTCAGGCGCACTGCAGATCATTAATTTTATCAACGTTTAATGAAGAAATCAAAAAGGCAGCTCGTACGTTGTCTCCAGAACTGCATACAGTGCTGAAGCAGTTATTAGAGTTATATTCTGTATATTGGGCATTGCAAAAACTAAGCGATTTGTTACAAGTGAGTTAGGAAACTAACAAAAAAATATACTTATCTTTATAAAATAAATACGAAATTATAATATTAATAGCTATATACATGACGTAGGTGCTCGTTAAGACAGGATTTTGAAACATTCTATTTCTAAGGGGTTGTTTTTGGGGTTTGAAACTTTGTATGAAACTTCTTTATTTTCAGTGCTAGGAGTATGAAATACGTATTATACGTAGGTGATTACTACGACGGGGCATTGCAAAACTCGACCCCTAAGGGATTTTATTTGAGATTGAAAGTTTATCTAAAACTTGTTTACTGCAAATGATAGGTGTGTAAAATTATGAGTGGTAGTTCTTTTTATATTGTAAGTGATGTATAAGAACATTGCAAAAATCGACTCATAAGCGGTTTTTTTGGAAGTTGAAAGTTTGAATGAGACTTCCTTACTACAAATGCTAAGAGTGTAAAATGTTGCATTGTACTTTTTTTAATACTTAGGGAATCATTAAGATAGGACATTGTAAATTTCGACCCTTGAGGGGCTGTTTTTTGGGGGTTGAAAATATGTATGAAATTTCTAACAAGCGCTAGGAGTGTAATATTTTGCATGATAGTTCTTTTTAAAACGGGACGTTGAAAAATTCCATTTCTAAAGTGTAGTTATTGGGATTGATAGCTCCTGGGAATATTTGTTACTAATAAATGAAATGAATTAATGAAATTAAAAAAAAAGAAAAATTTCGGCTGAGTTTCTTGCGCTGTTTCTTCTCAGGTCTGACGCTTCAGTGAACTGATGGTAAATTATTTGACGTTATAATAATGAAGCTTGTAATTTCTAATTTTGATTAACGTTATTTGTCTTTGATATGTGGATGAGTAAAATCACATGTGGATAATGAAGTCATATGTGAATGTATGAAATCACATGTCCACACAATCTGTACAAGATGACAAAAAATTTGGAGGTAGAAGAAGATGTATATTAAAAATGACTGAAATTATAAAAGTTGGCTATAATGATTCCATTGTGTATCTATCGTGTGAGTGTATCTATCTTTAACAGACAAAATAATTATATAATGAACCGGTTATTCGTACATATGCAATGTACTTAGTAAAATAAATTCCAATACTTCACTATTTTAAAGTGATACTCCCTACTAAGGATTTTTTTAAAAAACGTATATTTTTTTGGCCACAGTGAGATTCAAATCAGCGTCCCTTGGCACCCTGTGGCGAAATTTTTATACGTTTCGTTACAACTTATTTATGTTGTTTTTTTTATTTATTTCAATATCCAAAAAACTTGGCAAAGGGGGTCCGTAGTTACTAAGTAAACCGGTGATGGCAACTATCTGGTCCGCTTACTCGCCAAGAGATATGTTAAAACGTTATAAAGTAATCATATAACCTTAGGCACAAATAACGAATAATTAAAACTACCTGGATTTTATATTATTCCTGAAAATGTTCGATAAAATGTAATACTCAGGATTTTTTAGCTTCACGCTTTTATTCCAAATAGCAGGGTAGACAGGAAGTACCTTGTGTCAAGACACTCCGTACTTCGCTTTCTGCAGAATTCGAGACATTGCGTGTTGCGGGGCGGAACATAGCGTATCTCTTTTTGTCATTTATTTTTAATAAAAATTTCGGTAGAACTTGATGAACAATAATATTCCGTGTTTTCTTGAAATGTGTAATTTTTTTCATATTTTTTTCATATTTCAGTACACGACCATATCATCACAAGACGCAGAAGGTCTTCAATGCTGGTACGAGGATACATTATTGAAGCTGCGACCAAATGCCGTTGGTTTAGTTGATGCCTTTGATATTAGGGATGAGGTAATATTATAGATAAAAGAGTAATTTTATGAATTTCAATTGAGTGAATTTTAAGTTATTTTATTTTAAACTTATCATAATATAGCTTGTTATGATGGGACAGCGTCTGACTGTAAACGCGATCGGTTGTGGGTTCCATTCCCATTCGAGGGAATGATATAGATACTTAATTTTTTTCATTTCCACGTTCTGGTAAGATAACGCACGGCGTTGAGTTCCACTATTCAAGATGCAATATCCCAAAGTTGGCGAGAAGCAGACCTGCTATGTGGCATAGAAGCGTGAAGCTAAAAAAATATATTGAATTTATTTTTTTAATATATATTGATGGAGGAAGCACTTACGTTTTATGATTTTTTGTATATATAGTCTGATTGAAATTGGTGATTGATTGTGGGTTCGATATCCACTCAGAGGAATGATTTTATTCAAAATATTTTTGTATTTCCGCTCTGGTAAGACGAACTGCGGCGTTGACCTCCGCTTCTTAATAATTAACCCTTAGTTTTGTACTATACTTTAAATTGTAATGTATATCGTTAATATTCATATATTTAAATATATTTGCAGATGCTTCTTTCAACACTGGGTTCGTATGACGGCCAAGTCTACGAAAGATTGATGGAGGAAGCGCTTCAAAACCCTCTGAATAAAGAACCAGTTAACTCTACATTCCACGAATATCTTAAACCCTTTATGAAAGGAAAACTGTGATATTTTTTAGTTTATATTTAAGTATTTATTAATTGTTATTCGACACAATTAGCATGTTTAAAAAGGGTGTGTTTTTAACGTAGCGGAATTTGAACCCGGCTAAGCGCTCTGACCGTTAAGCCATGCGTTCTATATGCAGCTAAATAGCATTTTCTCTTGCTAAACGATTATTTCTTTAGAATAATCTAGCAGGTAGCAGAATAATGTAAAAATGAATAGATAATGTAACAATCTACATAGATGCTAACTACAATAATAAGTTGTAACAAGTGTAAAAGAATTTTGAAGTAGCCAGATGTAGAACGTATGGTTTAGCGGTTAGAACGTTTCACATTAGAATGGTTTACGAGGGGCGCAGGTTCGAATCCCATTTCGTTTAAAATTTTATACGTTTTTTAAAATGTTTTAGTTAATTTTGTTATGGTATAATATGTTAGGTAAACAGGGTTGTCATTTTTGTAACTAAATGGTGTCTGTTATTTATATCATCTTTGGATTCTTTTTTACAAAAATCATACAAAAGAAGGAGTTGGAAATTGGGCATTATTATAGTTTATACACCGGAAAAACGAAGAAAGCAAACCTTCCATTATAATTTATTAGAGAAACGTTAAAATTTTATAAAAGTGATGTAAATGTTAGTAAGGTGGGGTGTATTTTGCGTGCCAATAGCAAATATACAATAGTAAATATTAAAAGTGTAACTAGTGCCTTAGACTATTTTTGATGGGACAAACTAAAGTACTTTTACGTATTTCTTTTTATTGCTATTCGCTATCATCATTGACGTAGACGTAGACTTGATTAGTAAACAAATCTTTTTTTAATAAAATATTAATATCTTTTTACCTTCACGATATTATACCGCATAGCAGCATAGACAGGAAGTACTTAGCGCCAAGAAATCTCTTGATACTTACCGCCGAATTCGAGGAATTGCGTGTAGGGTGGTAGAACTCCACGCCGCTTTTTTCTCTTACTAGAGCGGGGTAATGAAAATAATTTTAATATAAACATTTTCCGGCGTGAAAATTGAATCCACAACCGATCGAGTTTACAGTCACACGCTGTCCCACTGCGCCACTGGCCTCAATATTAATATCCTATTCTAATAATCTTAATCAATCTCAATAAGCCTTATTATCTATTTCAATAATTTAAAGACAAATGTATAAATTTTAATACTAGCAAGTTTATCTTTTCATTTCTATTTTTTAATAAGAATTGAAATATAAAATAAGTACCACGTCATTCGTTCCGGCTGCTTTAATTAGTGCAATATGTCATATTAATATGTATAAATGTATAAGTTATATTTATTGTTATTTTTATGCATTTTACAATTGTATTGTGATGTGTACATATGCATATAATATATGCCTCAATAAAAAACGTCCGTATTGTTTTAAAAATGTTTTATTTTCATATTTCACAACTGCTGCTATCTTTCTTTGTTTTGCTAGTAAAATTAAACCAGTTTCATTGTTTATCCCGCATACCAGGGTAGTCAGAGGCAACCTAGAGTTAAAACACTCCGTTGACTGCTTTCCATCCGAAATTGACGCCGCGCTTTATCTTATTAAAGCAGAGAAATAAAAATTTCATGTAGGGAATTATTCCCTAGAGTGGGAATCGAACTCACAACCAATCGCGTTTGCGGTCAGACACTAGCACACTGCCCAAAAATAGCCTCTTAAATTAAATCTCAAATGAAAATTAAGCTTATTATTCATAATTTGATATTCTATAAATTAATTCTTTTGCGTGGCATCCTGGTCGTGGTACACATTACATTAAAAATTATTCTCACTTCCTCGTTTTGGTAGGACAGAGTGAGGCGTTGAGTTCCACCACTCAACACGCAATGTCCCGAATTCAGTGGAAAGTGGAGTATGGAGTGTCTTGACACTAGGTACTTTCAGTCTACCCTGCTATGCGGGATAAAAGCGTGAAGCTCATAAAACTCTTATACATAAATATAAAAATGATAAAAGTTGCTTAATCAATGTTATTATAGATAGAACGATTTCCTCACTTTAAAAAAAGTTCTATCTATATTCAGAAAGAAAGTATTAGTAGAAAGAAAGAGACAAAAATTTGTAAGAAAAATATATAACCTAAAAATATATATGCCCCAGCTCACAAAGCCACAATTGCGAAGGCTGCCATTCAAGAAACGGGATTCAAACTGCTTGAACAGCCTTCTTATTCACCAAATCTAGCTTCCAATGACTTCTACCTCTTTCCTCGGCTCAAAGAACACCTTCAGGGCACCAAATTTGTGGACGATAATGTGATGATGGCCGTGGTAGAGGCATTTTGGCAGGGTAAGCAAAGTTTTCTTTTCTAACGGAATCATGGACTTAGGGAAAAGATACACTAAATGTGCACTAAATGTATACCTAACTTATTAGGAGGCTACATTGAAAAATATATATTTATTTTTTATATAATATTTTTGTTTCATACCAATTATCATCACTTACTGATCACATATAGGATGTATATTCTGTGTATACATATGCATCTAGTACAAATCGTTTATTTTAATATTTCAGACAGACACACCAATATTATTTATTTATATATACATATATAGGTTTAACATAATAAACATACAAGTTATTTAACATACCTGATGTTAATATCGATTATCATTTATAAGACCACACGGTCACTTGCCGTTGAAGACACAAGACTGTTTATTAGTGAAATTCAGTGCATATTGTGAGCTTTTATTGGTATTGTATTTAAATTAGTTTGTTATATTCATAATATTCTTCGATATATATAAAATCATAATTATAAAAAAAGAAAAGTTCAAAATCAATAGTAATTTTTAAGTAAATATAATATTATAAAGCCATCGTGGCAGTCGAGGTTGTGGGTACAAATCCCTCACAGAGCACATTTTTGAAAATATTATTCCACATCTAGCATTAGAAAACATCTTTGAAAAAACGTATAGAAGCAATGTCTTATATTCGGCCGAAATTCGGTAAACAGATCTCTTAACTTACGAGTGGTTCTACATAAAATTTAAATATATTTTTAAATTTGAAATTATATTTTAAATGATCTGTAATTTCAACACATACAAACCACTATGTCTAATTTCTTTGCCGGTCTCTGATTTTTACTTTACTATACTATTCAATTAAAATTTTATTTCAAAATAGTAAAAATTGCAAAACTAAACTTAAATGAAGCAAGCATATTTTTTATATGAACGCAAAATAGCTTGCATACATTGCTTGCTAGCATTTTAATTAAATTAATCGCGTATATTTTGGTATTAGAAAATTTAAATTACAGGTTGACTCAGTCTATAAAAATCAAAAAATATGATTAGTGACGGCAGAATTTATAAATTACTTCCGAGTAGATTCTTATAACAAATATAATCCTCGACGAAAATCTTTGGATACCTTTATATATATATATATATATATATATTATTTTATTTTTTTTAAGCTTAACTCTTTTATCCTGCATGCCAGGGTAGACAGAAAGCACCTAGTGTCAAGACACTTCATACTTCGCTTTCCACCGAATTCGGGACAATGCTTGTTGAGTGGTGGAACTCAACGCCGCACTTTGTTTTTTACCAGAGCGAAGAAGTGAAAATTTTAAAATAATAACTCCCTCGAGTGGAGATCGCGTTTACAGTCATACACTGTTACACTGCGCCACGACCGGTCTCCTAATATGTATAATAATTTAATATTTTGAGTTTCATATACAAACATCTCGGGTGTCAATGGTATTTATTTTACGCGTCAATCTGACTGTTAGTTAATTTTATTAATCATCCAAACGTGAATTGACATTACTTATGACAATTGATTCAAATCATGACTAAACATAAAATTAAATTATTCAACCCTTTTATAACCCTTTCATCATTCATACTATAACAGTGTATTAGTTTAATATACTAATTAAAATCATTAAAAATATATGAAGTATATTCAATAGTGTTTTTAAGAAAAATGACGTTTATTCAAAATAGTCTTTATTGGATGCTTATGCTGAAATACGATGCATTAAACGTTGCCTTCAGTTATAAATAGAGGCATGGACTTTTGTTATGGGAAAATTTTTCATTGCGAGTTGTAGGGATTCCATATTAATATGGCGTTTAGAGAAAGCCTTAGTGTGTTGGTGTATAATCTTAATTGTACGCACAAAAAAAATATAAAACAGATAAAGAAAAACATTGTGTATAACTAAGGCGGACCTATCTCTGTAAGAGATTTCTTTCAGTCAAACTGTTAACGTGGATATGTAATATATATAGACGGGATGGAAATTCTAGTGCAATAATAAATTACACGCGCCGGTCGTGGCGCAGTATGACAGCGTCTGACTGTAAACGCGACAGGTTATGGGTTCGATCCTCACTCGGGGGAGTGATTATATTTAAATTATTTTCACTTCCTCGCTCTGGTAAAGACAAAGAGCGACGTTGAGACAATCCGTACTTTACTTTCCACCGAATTCGAGACATTGTGTGTTGAGTGGTGGAAGTCAGCGCCGCACTTTGTCTTTACCAGAGCGAGGAAGTGAAAATATTTTTTATATATTTTAAATTAAACTATTTTAACCGGATTACAGTAGTAGTATTTACAGTAGTCCGAGGTCACAGGTAGACTGACCTACCTTTGACCACTTACTGCTCTAAAGTGTCCGAAATAGCAGGTGTCAAAAATGTATTTTCGAATACCAAAATTACGCGATTAATCCGGTTAAAATAGTTTTATTTAAAATGTATAAAAATCGCGAAAATCACTATTTATTATAATAAATAGGTCAAAAATGTATTTTCGAATACCAAAATTACGCGATTAATCCGGTTAAAATAGTTTTATTTAAAATGTATAAAAATCGCGAAAATCAAATCGTCCCTCCCACGAGTGGGAATCGAACCCACAACCGATCGCGTTCACACTCAGACTCAGTTCCACTGCACCACGACCGGCCTCATTAACATTAGCATTCTGCACTTTTCATTATTTTCGTAAAAGTGGACAAAGCTTCTGCTATACGTATTAATATATAGATAATGTTTATAAAACATCAAAAATATTAAAACATTTTATTACTATCCCAAAGATTGTTCAACAATAATAAAAACAACCAAGATGATAGAAATCAATGAAGATTTAGTCAAAGAAAGGAGACAATGCAGTTTTAAAATTCTAGAACTAACCCATCACATTGATCAGGGCGAAGAGAATACTCGAAAGAGAAAAAGTATCGGTGAGTTTGTTTAAATTACAATAAAAATATACTAAGTCATAGGTAAAACACCTACTAAGGTACATTCTTATTTGTGTCAATGTCTCTCACACATCGTGCAATTGTAGAAATAAATATTTATATGATATTTCAAAACTATATATGTACAAAACATAAAATATCTTAAAATAAAGTTTTTTTTGTTGTATGTATATATGTGTATCTGTACATCCATAAAAATGTGCGTTGCTCTCTTATAGTTAGTTATAAATTGGTAATTAAACAAGTATGAGTTTAAATCTTATTCCCTTAAATATCTACATCTATGCTGTCACACTGTACTACGTCTCAGACCCGACGTAGTACAGTGGGCCAGCATCTGACTGTAAACGCGATCGATTATGGATTCGATTCCCTCTCCGGGGGTTGATTATATTTAAATTATTTTCATTTCTCCGCTCTGGTAAGATAAAGCCCTGCGTAGAGTTCTGCCACTCAACCTGTCACCGTGTCTACTTCTACTTCCTGTGTATCCTGCTATGCAGGATAAAATCGTGAAGCTTAAAAATAACAAGTTAATAATAATCTAGTTAATAAACCATCCTACTTTAATAAGCATTGTATGCTACGCAATTTATTTTACGATGAAATGAAAATAATATAAATATAATAATTTAGTCAATTTTAAATAATTTATTTGAGTTGGATTGAATCCACAACTGTTGCTATTATATATGTATTACCTACATAATACATATGTATGTTTGTAAGTATTTAATTATGTTTTAATCACTGCGACTTATGTTAATAATATTGTTATTGTTGAATTATTTCAAGTACTAATTATTTAAATTATATATTTTTTCCCTTTTTTAATACAATACAATGACCTAAATAAAATAGTACTGTAATAAATAATAATTGTAAATATTTTTTTATTAAACGTGCAAGGATTAAAAATATATTTATTTTCTAATATTTAAAAACAGTAAAATATATGAAATATATGTTAAATCGTTGATGACTTTTAACTTTTGACGTTTGTTAACTTTTAGTAAAAGGTAATTTGTTGCAATGCAATTCATTAATTCAATAAATTCCCTTTACATCACTAATTAAAATATTACTTGCGAATACTATTAAAACCTACTCGTGAAAAACTCTCTACGCTTAAAATGGTTTTACACGTATTTATAAACAAAAAATAATTGTAAGAATTACTAATAACAATTTTAAAGCCGCGCAATAAGAAAATCTAGCTTAGTTTGTTGAAACGTTTGGGCGATTTCCAATAGGCGTGGATTCGATTTTCACTACGTTATAATTATATACGGTTCAACAATATACAATATTACATACTTAATATTTCTTTGCCTTTTTACAGAGGAACTGGTTCTAAGCGTGGAGGAACTTAAGGATGACGTGCCAGAAGATTATATGAGTCACAAAGAAAAATATATAAACGGCATTAGAAAGGGTAGCATATTTTACAAAATGATTCTCCAGCTTTCAAACAACAGTCTAAGTGAAGTGGATCAAACGTAAGTATTTTTTATTTATATGATTAACATTTTTTTTTCTTTTTTAAAATTGAGATCAGGCAAACGAGATAGTGCTGGAAGCCGATAGTTGTCGGTATTTAAGAAATTGGTTGACTCGCCTCTTAATGAGTCCAATATAAAATGTAAGGTGGATCAGGTCTGGTGGAAGTTCGATTCATAATTTAAAAGTATAAAGTTATTCTTATCTATTTCACCATTTCAATTGAAAACAAACGTTGCCATAGCAACATCTCATTTTATATAAAAGTGCTTGTTGAAAGTCACTTACGTACATACATTTGTGTGCCAGATTTTATATTATGTCCGCAGAAATTTCGTGAAAGAGGTTCACAAGGTTTTCCTTCTTGTATTAATTGTATAGATGTAGCCTCGAGCTGGGGTGATCGTGGCGCAGTGAGACAGTGTTTGGCTGTAAACGCAATCGATTGTGGTTCCGATTTCTGTAGCAATAATTATATTTAAACCTTTTTTTTATTTCCTCGCTTTAGTGAGATAAAGCGCAGCGTTGAGTTCACATCAGAGTTGTGTCATAGTTAATAAGGAAAACTTATACACTTTGTGATTTTTGAATATTTGTTTAAAACTAAAATTTTACAGGCCATCTAATATATATAGAATACATCAAGGCTATATACCTAACGGAGATCCATTTGTACTTCACTACGGTTTGTTCTTGCCTGTAATTATGAACCAGGGAACGGAAGATCAAAAAGCTCAATGGATCGGGAATAAGTCTCAAGTAATTGGTACATATGCTCAGGTGTGATTTTTATCCTACTAATACTGTACATAGAAAAAGAGAGCTATGGTGGCGCAGTAGGACAGAGTCTATTATTTTAATTTTCCGCTTTGGTAAGACAAAACGCGACGTTGATTTCACTCAACACAAAAAGTCTCGAATTGAATAGACACTAGGTATTCTCTGCCTACTGCGGTACAAATTTGGTCATCATAAAATGATAAATATCTTTTTATTTTATATTTCGAAATAGAGTTCCATGACAACACATATGTAGAGTTGCTCTTTTGGAATTTATACCAAAATTTAGATTCAATTAACTTTTAAACTCGTTTTAAAAACGTATTAGCGTTCAAAGTCATTCGTAAAGGTTCAAATTGCAAAGGAAAAGAGCAGATAATTCAAATATTAGACATTTGTTATCAAATGATTTATAAGGGCGACCTCAGTAGACCTTCAAGATACACTATTGATGACACTGGAGGAAGGTCGCTTAAAAAGTACGAAGATCCCTCGAAAGGCTTTTTGTCAAGCCATGTATGAAGTAGGTGATAATGTGAAAAGGCGTAAAGCTAAAAAAATATTAATGACACTATATATTTTATAGACTGAGCTTGGTCACGGATCGTTCTTGAGAGGTTTAGAAACAACTGCAACATTCGATCCAGATACAGATGAATTTATTATTAACAGTCCCACACTGTCATCTTACAAGTTTTGGCCCGGAAGTTGTAAGTGGTAATTTTTTATCTATGACTATAGTCATAAATATATTTATTTTTTATATTGTAATCATATAACAATATATAAAAATGGGTAATATGAATTTATTTTCAAATTTTATTTTTTCTTTCATCATAAACTTATCTTGGTATTTAAAGTTAACGTTAAGTTGAATTGAAGGTAAATGTGATATTTGATGTAAATTTGATTTGATTGATGAATTACTTTAGATTCATTGCCGATCCATTGAGCTTTTTGTTCTTCCGTTCCCTGGTTTATAATTACAGGTAAAAACAAGCCGTAGTGAAGTAGAAATGGATCCCCGTTAGGTATATGGCCTTAATGTAATGTATATGAAATTTTACTACGTAACCAAAGTTACTGTCACTTTTTTCCAAAAAAAATACGTAAAACAGCTAAATGCGAATCATTATTTGAATGAAATAATTTTTATTGTTACTTAATATGTTAATAATATAAAAAAAATACTATTGGATTCTCCCAATAGTATTTTTTTAATATTATTAACATCACATGTCACTTTAGAATATTTCTAACATTGGGTTCACATAAGTGAAATAATTTTTAAATATTCCAGTGGGTCAAACAGCCAACACCTGCATCTTGATGGCCCAACTAATCATTCGGGGTGTACGTTACGGTATACACTTATTTGTCGTCCAAATAAGAGACTACGATACCCATGAACCTTTACCTGGCATCAAAGTAGGCGATATCGGACCTAAATTCGGACTTAACACAACAAACAACGGCTATCTGGGAATTGATAATGTTAGGATACCAAGAATGAATATGCTAATGCAAAACAGTCAAGTTTCACGGGTAAGTTGTTTTGTTGTAGCGCCCAAAATTTTCAGTACGGGAAAATGTGGAATTATAAAAAGGCTACGTAAACGGTATGAGGGGCTGGAAGTAACCTCGATTGAAATTCGAGAATACAGTATCGACATTACTGGAGGAAGGTACTTTAAAAATCATGAGGACCTCCGAAGGGCCTGTTTGAACAGGTTAATGGCGAGGCGAAAGAAGTATGTTGGGACTGTAGCGTATGGCACCGTACCGCACTGTACTCCTTGACTCCTTCGTCAGGGATAAAGTGTAAGGCTTAGAAAAAATTAACAGATAGACAATTAGTCCAAGTTTGCGCATTTTATTTATACCGAATAAACGACCGTATATTAAATGTAATTATTCATAATAATATTCAACGCTACAGTACCTGAACCTTATGCTTCTTGGAGACCATCCAAGCGATCACTATGTCATGCTCTACATCTGGCTGTGTCGAAACCCTTATGGGCTTGTTAGAACTTATTCTTTTTGTTAGTAATCATTTCCACAATTGTTACTTTAATACACATGGTTAAATAGACTCCTTGACATTTCCCAAATTAGCTCCATTGGTTTAATATGACATTTAAAATTTTATTTTAGGATGGCTCATATAAAAGTACTGGACATGACAAACTGAAATACAGCTCAATGATGAAAGTTAGAGTACACTTGTTGATCGAGTTGACGTTCCAAGTGTCTGCCGCCGCCACTATCGCCGTACGATATTCCGCGGTTAGACGCCAATGTCAACAGAAAGATGGGTAACAGTAAACTTTCCTTTTTTTAAAAAAAAGTTATATAAGTGATTAGCTTTGCAGATAAAAAGTAATATTAGTTTTTAGCTTCATGCTTTAATCCCACGTAGCAGGGTAGACAGAAAGTATCAAGTGTCAAGACACTCCATATTTCACTTTCTGCCTACTTCGAGACGTTGCATGTTGAGTGGCGGAACTCAACGCAGTATTATTTTTATGACTATATTGTTCGATTTTAACCTTCTTACATTCAAACGGTATTAACAAGCAACACTGGTTATATTATGTAAGACACATTATATTTTGATTATTTATTACAATCTGGCAGTGGGTGTAGTATATTTAAAAAATACTCCAAGCTACAGCGATTTTTTTTACTAAAGAGCTGACAAATATATCGCAAAACATTGCATTTCCTAAATTTTGTTCAAAATTTTACGTTTAAGCAATATAAAAACAATACATTGAGAATGAGACCGAACCACGTGTGTGTCACCTTTATCTCGTCATCAAATGGAAGTGTTATTTTATGGCTTCAAATCTTAGAATTGGAATCTGTTAGTTTTTTGAATTTTTCATTCAACATTTTGATACATCTTAGATAATACATTAAAATTCATTACTAATTCCCTACGTACAACAGTGAACGTGAGCTTCAGATCCTGGACTACAGAACGCAGCAGCATAAATTATTCATTGCAATCGCATCAAGTCACGCCTTCAGAGAGGTCGGGTGGTGGATGTGGGAATTCTATAGTAGTGTGTTAAAGGAAGTGTCTGAAAACCACATGGAGAGATTTGGCGAGGTAAATTAAAACAGTATCGAAATGTGAAAACTGATCATTTTTCCAATTTTTCAAAGCGCGGTGTTTTGTTACTGCATTTGACTTTTACTATTAAATTCAGTACATCTTAAGATTTATCTGAGGATAGTTAATAATCTCAGGACCACAGTTTGGACAATTACAAAAAATAATATTAGAAATCAGTATATCCTCTATTCAAATAGGATGTCATAAGATTATAAGCAGTTTCAAAGTAGAATATATAATAAAAATGTTTACATTTTTAGCTTCACGCACTATCGTGTTGCCTAAAATCCGTTGTAGCCCGTGACGCAACTAGCATTGTCGATCAGTGTCGCTTTGCGTGCGGTGGTCACGGGTTCCTATTGTCGTCTAGACTACCTGGAATCAATACCAGTGTTACAGCTACAGTCACATATGAAGGAGAGTATACTGTACTACTGCTGCAGACGGCTAGGTATGTTTGGATCAATAATTTTAAGTAAATTAAAAACCTTACAGATATCTCTCACTTATATTTTTCAGTAATTTGTTTCTATGATTAAAATATATCTTTACATGTATGTAATTATTGTTCTTTATTTATACAAATAAATGAAATTGAAATATCAATTTGTAAAATTAAAATAATACATATATACATATATATACATATATACATATATATACATATATATATATATATATATATATATATATATATATATATATATATATATATATATATATATACGGTATGTATACCATAGTGTTATATATTTTTTAATTTTGTCGGTTTATCTAATGATCTGGAATTCCATTCGAACGAAGTCGCAGGCATGGCTAGTGCATAAATATAAATTATTTATGCAGTAATGCTTTATCTACAGCAGATCTATGGATTTTTTTCCTTATAAATATTGTAAATCAGTACATTTTTAAAAATATATAAAATATAACATAGTTGTAGTAGCGCACAATGTCACTAATTTGTTTTTAGCTTCTTTACATCACTATAAAGTATAGAAAATGATATAAAATAATGTTTTAGATACCTCGTAAAAGCATATAACGATGCAAAGAATGGTAAATCATTGCCTAAAATCGTTAGCTTTTTAGAGGATCATTTTAATAAGCAACATAAGTCATGGAGAAATAGCCCAGAGGGAATCATCGATGGAATGAATAACGTGGCTGCGGGGTAAGCGTGATTTCAAATTTAATAATATCTATATTGGAAATAACGTGATTGCCTTGACAAGGGAATTAGAATTAATCAAAATTAAAGAATATTTCATCACAAACATAAATGCAATATGAGAACCGAATTCAAATTTATTATATATGCCTTTGAATATTTTAAAACATTACAAGTCTAAGATCTGACTATGTTTTTGAACAAAACTAGATTAATATAGTAAATCTTTGTTTGGCCAACAAGCTAATTAGATCGTACTGTTCAATATATTATCCTAAGTTGGCTCGCCATGGCATCGCGTGTCTAGATTGTAATGTCCATGACATTAGGACAGTCGGGACTCGTGTGCGAATTTTTAAGAGAGAGAAGTTAAAATATCGTCGCAAGATATTCTTTTTTGCATAGATTCTTGTAAAACCGTATTACTATATAAAAAAAGTAAGTAACAGTAACTTGTAATTGTTCAAGTATGTTGCTTTTTTAAGAAGAAGAAATATTTTTGAAAATATATTTTTTTCTGCATAGTGAAGTAGTCAGAGTGAACTGCGTGTTGATAAAGTGTAAGCATATTATCGTATTCTTCAGGCTCCATTTATATATAATTGTTGAAATATTTATTTTTCAGCGTTTTTTTATTTCTTTATGCATTTTTCTCATTTACTTGCAACAGTCGATTCTCCATTTTACTCTATTTTAAATGCATTTGGTAGATAAAATGAGATGTCGTAATCAGAAAATCGAACCCACAATCAGCGCGTGAAAAGTATACTTTTTTATTATTAAATATGTATTGTTCTTGTAACTCTAAGTAATGTTTATTTTTAATTAACAATTAAGAAAACTTAAGGCGGCAACTGATTCCCTACAAAAACAAATTGCGATGGGAAAAGAAATGGAGGAAGCGTGGAACGCATCGGGGGTTCTACTGAGCAATGCTTCCGACGTAAGTACATATTAAGTTAATTAAACTTTAACGTAATAATACTAAGTTAAATCTCTAGTTTTATTATAACTTATGAATATACTGTATAATTTATCACAACTTGGAGTTTTCTTTCCTTCTAGCCACCTGAAATAAGAAAGTTTTTTTTTTAAATTTCGTCTTTAACTCGCTTAGCAGGGTAGTCAATTCGACTTGAGAATCGAACCCACAACCATTCGCCTTTACAATATATGAAGGCCTTTTTACATAAGTGGTGGAATTTAGTGAAGATAAAGAAAAAAATATGATTTTCGACAAAAGAGTATAAAATATGACATAGTTACATAGAAAGCTAATATTTTTCATAATAATATGTTTAATAATATATACTTTGGTTTAAAGTGATATACGTTCAAGTTATAAGGACTTTGTTAGGATAATGCATATTGCAAATCACACAAAGTCTACTAGCATATGTAAATAATTGGGAATTTAAACCATCTTTAAATTAAATATTTTATTTTTTTAAGGCCTACGCTCGTTCCTTAATATGTAGCATATTCTGGATCGAAACTCAAAAGAAGGTTAATACAGTATCTAAGGAGTTAGCCATTGTTCTACTACAACTTGCCGAGCTGTATCTAGTGTACTGGGCCTTAGAGAAGTGCGGAGATCTTTTATTGGTAAGTGTATATTACGTGTACTAAAAACCAAAATATATTCATACTGTAATGAAATTGATTAGGTTAATATAAGGCAATTTTAAATTTTCGTTCTTTTATCTATCAAAAAATTTTTTCAATTACTTATCTATACTTGTAATAAAACTGTAGAAGGGTTAATTTGTACATTAAAAATATTAAAAAAATAAGTAGCAGGGGATGTTATTACATTGATATTGACACAAAAATGTAATTATAAGTCTGTCTATCTGTCCGTTTGTTTAAGCATCATACAAAAACTGCCAGTTACATTACAAAGAATTTTGATATAATTAGTCTTCAATGTCCTGGACATCAAATTGGGTACTTTTTATCCCAGAAATGTGTGTACGTTAAAAACAAACTTAATTTTGCAGCTCGGTACGTAGATATGACTACTGTATTAGCCGCAAATAATAAATTTGTCGTATGTTACGTCACCCTTATTGAAATTTACTAAATTACGCTTTAAATGTAGGGCCAAATGTCGAATTTATTATATGAATTAATTATTTAAAATGACTACTTTAAACAAATAATAATATGATAATAAAATAATAATATGTTTGAGTTTTAATTATTTCATTGTTTTCTTATTTTATTTCAAAAATAATTTGAATTGAATAAATTTATATTTTAATGAAGATATACTATTTTGCTAATAAAGCCGTCTTAATAAAAGACCATACGCCTATTATAAAACGTTCATTTGAAATATGTTGATGGTAAGATGGTGGGACGTGTGTTTTTAGGGATTAATGAAGTCTAAAAAATAAAAATCGATTATTTCATGATGAAATAATACGAAGCCATCGAGACGCAGTGGGCCAGCGTCAGCAGTAAAGGACTGTAAATGGTTGTGACTTCGATTCCCACTCGGAGTAGTAATCATATTTAAAATATCTTCCTATTTTCACACTTATAAATCAAAACTCGGCGTTGGGCTCAACCAGCCAACACGCAATAGCTTGAACTGGGGCGGAAAGCGGAGAACGAAGTGTCCTAACACTGCGTTCTGTCTGCGTACTCTTCTATACGGAATAAAAAGTTAAGCTAACACAAAAGTGCACACTTCACATACGAATATCTTCATAGTGTTTTTTTCCAATAACTACTTATTAAGATTGGATAAACAATTTACAAATAATCGGCGTAATCTGACGGTGTCGGTTTTTTTTTATTTTTGCTACAGGAACTACATTTCAACAAGATTGTGATAACTGATACTTCTCGCTTTTGAGCTCCGGGGCTCTAAGCTACTGGCATCCAAAAAAAGAGTTTTATCTATCCCGTAATTGTTAGTATGATAAGTAATTTGATTTTTCGGGCTTTTGTTTCGAAACTTACATTAAAATACCACGTAAAAAACTATCCCATATGCAGGCTCCAAACTATAAGGTATTACTATGCCAATGCTATACTATCGCGATTGTCCGATTGAGTTGAAATTTGGAATACGATTTCAATTCTGATGACAATGAAATTACATATAAATAAAATTCTTATTAATATGAAACAGTTTATAATTTTTGGCACAACCCATCTAAAACGGGTATCAAATGAAATGAATTGATTTGTAGAAACAATGAAAGAGAACGTGGAAAACATTTTTAAAATATTTTTTTTTAATTTTTATTCCTAAAAAATAGGTATCATTCTTTACTGTGGCAGAAGAAGGATTTAGTTTAAATTTTTATTAAAGTGCTAAAAGTCGTTACTTTTTTATTTTAATGGTAATATAAAATTGATATATTTTACATATATATTATACATACATATGCTTTCAGTTTAGTTTTCTCTTCATTTGATTTTTATATATTTAGTTGGAGTTTAGTTATAAATGTTTGGTATAAGCATTATATTCACAACCAGTAAATACCTGCAACTTCCTATACGTGGCTTTGTTTGAGTTTATTATATGTTCAATGTGTAAATAGTTTTATTTACACATTGAACATATAATAACAGTTTTGTAAAGATATAAAATTTTTATAGATTCACACTTTATCCGGCATAGCAGGGTAGTCAAAGAGAGAACCTAGTTCTGAGATACACTATGCTCTGCTTTCTACTCGAATTCGAGACATTGCATGCAGACTTCTGGAGCTCTACGCGATGCTCAAAGTGGGAAACGAACTCACAACTAATCACACCTACATACTATCTCAAGATATTATAATAATTGCAATATTGTATTTTTTTTAGTATTCAACAATATCAAAAGAAGACGTGGAGAAGCTCCATTTTCGATACGAGGAATTACTTGAATTGATCAGGCCTAATGCAGTAGGCCTAGTCGACGCGTTCGATATACGTGATGAGGTATATTTATATATATTTTCTGGTATTTACTATATATTGTATAAGATTTTGTAACCTACCTATTAGATTTTTTTTAGCTTCACGCTTTTATCCCGCATAGCAGGGTAGACAGAAAGTACCTAGTGTCAAGACACTCCGTTTCTAGCGGGTTCGAGACAATGCGTGCTGAGTGGTGGAACTCAACGCCGCACTTTGCACTTTTTTTTTAGATTTTTTAACCGAGATTGTGCTTGTTAAGTTGCAAACAAAAACCCACGCTTTATCGAGCCAGAGTGGAAAAATATATTTTTTTTTAGATATAATAGTTCCTTCGAATGGGAACCGCGCCTTGTCTTACTGCACCATGACGGCCTCAGTATGCACATGTAATTTCAAGAGTTCATATGTGATTTCACGCTTTTATCCTGCACAGCAGTGTAGACAGAAAGTACCTAGTGTCAAGACACTCTATACTTCGCTTTCCACCGAATTCGAGACAATGCGTGTTGAATGGTGAAACTCAACGCCGCAGTTTGTCTTACCGGTCGCGTTTATGACGCTGTCAAACTGCACCACGACCAAATGATGCAAAAATTGACGTGATAGTTTACTATTTTTTTTACCAACAGATTCTTTGTTCTACCCTGGGGTCATATGACGGCCGTGTGTACGAAAGACTGATGGAGAACGCAGCAAAGAATCCCCTAAACGAGGAAACGGTCAACGAAAGCTTTCAAAAATATATAAAGCCTTTAATTGTTAAAAATAAGTTATAATAAGTTATAAAATAAATAAATACCATTAAAATATACTAGCTAACGCCATCTAAGTAATATAAACATACACTTAGGAAGGTCTGGATTCGAATTGTGATCAACGCAAATAATAAGGATAATTTTTAAAATTTGTATATTTAGTGTTATTGTTATACTTGCAATAAAAATATTTATACAACATATTGTGGTTATTTTTTTGGCTAAGTGGTCGATCGCCTGTACAGTTGGAAACCGAGGCACGGGGCCGAGTTCCTCTGCGTATTATTTTTTTTATATTATATTTTTCACAGTGTCACGATTTGTCCTACATAGCAGGATAGTTAGAGACCACCGAGTGATAAGACACTCCGTTGACTGTTTCTGACTCCTTCAGAAATCAAGACTTTGCGTGTTGTGTGGCGAAATTACCAGAATTTAGAGATGGGAATCGAACCCCAGAATTCTCGCGTACAGCCAGACGCTGTCCCACTGCGCCTCATAATTTTTATAATGAATTTAATAATATTAGAGTTACTATTTTTTTAAACCATAGAACGAAACCTAACGGTTGTAAGCAATTTATCAAATACATAGTTTTCAATATAAGTTTGAGTTACTTGATGTTCACAATTATGTTTATATATAAAGTAGTAAATAATATATGAATCGATATTTAAATATTTGTACCAGGCGTGGGTAACTTCATAAGTCAAATATGCCCTTCAATTTGCGCTTTGGTACGGATGTATGTTTAGTGCTAATTTATTTCTATGTATTCTATTTCTTGTCAATCAATTATGGAGTAATAAATAAGTATTCATTATTATTTAATTCTGAAATTGATTTAATTAATTGTTAGAAACGAGTGTTTAAATTTAATTTAATTGAATTAAACAAACTTACTAGAAGTTTCCGAATTATAAATCACCTTTTAATCGAAAAATATAGAGCGCATCTCCTTTATTTAGTTGATATTTTGACAGTTTACGCATAAGTTCTACTATAAAATCTAGATGTATACGTATGTTGATTTAGTCATGTTTTTTAATATTTATTATCTACTATCTATTATATATATACTATCTATGTATTCATTTCTAAACCTACGGCGATACTTTTCTTTTTTTTTCGAGGCTGGTCGTGGCACATGTGATTGGCGTGTCTGAGTCGCGGGGTGATTATATTTAAAATTTCTACTTCCTCGCTTTGGTAAGACAAAGTGCGACGTTGAGTTCCACCACTTTTAACACGCTCTTGTCTCGAATTCGGTAGAAAGTGAAGTTCGGAGTGTCTTAATACTTTCTGTCTCACAACAATCGCTGAGGCGTTGTCCCACGTTCTAATATTTCTTAAATGTAATTTGTTATATACGAAAATTTCTGCATAGCCAGAGAGAATAAAGATATAATAAAGACACTTGTATTACGTTGAGGTTAAATGACCTTAAAAATATAATAATTATATCTAGGCATGCGTATTAAAAAAATCTAATTCATTGCTGTCGGTAACAATACGGCTTTCTGAATAATAGATTTCACTTAAAATGGACTGATGGAATGGACTATGGTGAATTATATTTATGAAATCTAATGTACTTATTTCTCCTATATTCTCCTTTTTTTTTGATATGTAAAATCTTAGAAAACGTTATAGGCAACCATTTTAGGTAAGTGGGATGCAGTGAATATGCACAAAACAGACACGTTATGGAACAAAAATAAGAAAACGTAGCGTAAGTTTTAATAGATTTCAAATGCATTGGCTTTTAATAGTGAGAATTTATTAGATCTAGTATCTCATGGCAACCAAGTCACGGGCATAACTAGTCAGAAAATAGGTTAAGGTAAGGTTTTCTATTAAACGATAAAAAGTAACTTTACGCTTTGTCCTGCCTAACCATGAACCATGGCCATTAGCCATGAACTAGTAAAAAATTACAAGGTCATGTAAATACTATTTAAAATTTTTTACATTTAATTTTTGCCATTTTTGTAAAATTTGCATAATGCCTTGCTCTTAAAATTCTATAACTATTTTTTAAATATTAATTTATCATAAAGTTATGATTTTTTTCATCAAATTTCATTTTTCTAATGTTTTTTGTATTTTATTTACAAACAACAGCTTTAAACTTTTGAGCTTAGAATCATATGAGCCTAGAATTATACACTTCAAGGAGGGATAAATACTTTTTCATTTTCAAGACCCTAAAAAATTAATTGTGCCTTTAAAGTCCCAGCGTGCACAGGGAGTCGTAAAAAATATAGTGTAATAGATAGATAATGGATAATATTGATGACATTGGCACTGCTTAAAAACACCTCATGGGCTGCTTCCTCATCATATAAATATAATTTCATTTAAATTATATATTTGGATTTCATTATGCCAAACTATAGATGTATATTACTGTATTATTATTATATTACTTTTAAAATATAGTATATGACAATATTTTAAAAGATTTAAGAAACAGTTTTACGCCTTATTTAGCATAGCAAAGTAGTTAGCGACAACCTAGTACCGATACATCCAAAATAAACTCATTCTCCAAAGAGGGAATCGAACTCACAACCGACCGCGTTTACAATAAGACGCTGTTCCACTGGGCCCTGAAGAGCCATTTTTCTAGAGATTATATTTGCTTTATCTATATAATTGATAGTTTTTTTTTAATTTGTTATTAATATATAGGTTATCTGTCAAAGATTATTTTGCGGTGTAATAAATTTGAACTAGCTCTGCCTGCGACTTCTTTCGTACATACATTTAATTAAAAGGTATTTTTAAAATTTTATATAGGTACTAAATATATGGATAGTTCTATATATACATTTATAAAAATCAGTTTATATAATACATATTATAGCACTCAAATTTAGTAATTGCGAAGTATGTTAAATTAGTTTTAAATATATAGTATACAACAATTTCGTATCATCGTAAACCAACCGTCTATTTTCGTTAGAGATCCGAAGTTTAATTTCCTTAGAGATACAAAGTTTATGTTAGATATTTAATTAATTAAAATTAATACCTTTAATTATTACTTCAAAATCGAGCTATTATATTATATATTATTATTATTATGAATAAAAAAATTGGAGCTTTATGATATTTGAGATTTTCATATCAAATATCATAAAGCTCCAATTTTTTTATTCATTCAGAAACTCCTTAGGCTTTATCTCTAAACATTTAGCTTATTAGAATTACTAAGACCATGGGTTCTTCCGCCAATAAAGTAATCCTAAGGCGGGTAGGTAGGTAGGTTTTCACATAAGCTTTAGCTTTACCTTCTCTAAAACAAATTTTAGCAAATGCATTGTTCACTTATGTTAATACTTCAGTACCTATTTAGGAAGATTGACTGGATCGCTGTCTGTTGGCTTGTATATATCTAATCTAGATCATAGAAATTTACGAGTTAGATAACTCACTTATCGGCGATAACTATGACCATGTTACAATTAAACTATTTTTGGTGTTTTTGGTGTTCCATGCTTAGGAACTTTACGTTACTTACAGTAATCCAAAAGTGTAAAAATTTTGTGATGATTGATTACTTTACCTATATTTATGTTTTACGTACTTTTACAGTTCTTTTTTCAAAGTCATTGAGTGCAGCGTTACAGAATGCATTGTCTTACAGTCTTCGTTTTCGGACAATTTTTACCTTATGGTAATTCTCTAAAAATAAACATTAAAATACCCAAATTTTCTGAAAAAAAAATCTGGTCAACACAATAAATTAAATCTAATATTACCAGTAACTAACGTACGGAACACACAAAAGTGATGACGATTCGCGCTTGCCAGTTGAATTCCTTTTCGTTTGTGCGTACTGATGTGCATAAATCGTTTGTCCGGTCAGTAAGCGTTTGAAAACATAACTGGCTTGTACTGCTCAACACGGATTATCTTTAGTGAATTAGTATAAATAATAGATGATCAACTTAGATTTTTAGCCAGTTTATTAAACAATATTGATAATTTGACACTAAAGTAGTTGTAAATTAAAAAAATGAGTTTAAGTAAGCCGGTAAATGAGGATTTGGCGAAGGAGAGACGCGCCTGCAACTTCAATATAGCGGAAGTGACTAACATATTAGATGGTGGTAAAGATAAAACTTTGAAAAGGAAACAAATTGGTAATTTTTTTTTTTGAATTTCTTATGTAATTTACTTAAATAAAATTTGCTCCAGTCTTTTGAGACTTGCGCGAAATAATACAATTATTGTATAATAAGATCTTTGATTTTCGCGATTTTTATACATTTTAAATGAAACTATTTTAACCGGGTTAATCGCGTATATTTTGGTATTCGAAAATACATTTTGGACACCTGCGTTCGAACACTTTACAGTAGTCCTTGGTCACAAGTAGACAATTATCAATTTTTAGTTTTTGGAGAAAAATTGTTATTTGTTATTTTTGAAATAATACTCATCAAATTATCCATACTTTAAAAAAAATATATCCTAATCACAGTCTACCTGTGACCACGGACCACTGCAAAATGTTCAACACTTGGGGTTTTCAAAAATATATTTTCGAATATCAAAATAAACATTAATCCGCTTAAAATAGTTTAATTTAAAATGTATAAAAATTGCGGAAATAAAGATCTTAAAATAACCATGCGAGCATATTAATTCTCTAGCATTAGCATAAAATTACTATACATGCATTAAATTAAAATTCATATTCTTTATCTTTAAAATTTAAATTCGGAGACTTTATGTATACATTTTCGTTATATATGTTTATATGAAGTAATCATAGTTAAAAGTAGAAGTATTTCATAGTTAAAAGTAGAAGTATTTAACACGTTTTCATTAGTTTTACCTGTAACTATATATCTCTATTTATCTAGGAACGTCATATTAATTTAATTCTTATCTAAAGATTTAAGAAGCTTTAAAGATTAATTCAGTTCAAATAGTTTCATTTAAAATAACTAAATTCACCAGAATAAAATATATAATGATTTAACTAATTGTAAATGAATTTATTAATATTAATAACTCCTATATGATGAACGTAAGCGTGTTAGTTGCTTTTTAAATGATTATTTATTTATTTTTATATACTAAAACAAACTATACTTACATTTACGTACGTTTCTGTGTCTACGTACATAATTAGAATATTCATATATGCAACGATATAAAACGATATTATTATAATTAGTTGCTTTATTTATTACTTTAGTAGTATTTAATGATTCGTTGATTAAATGTAAAGTGGTAATTAATATAAATAATTTACGACTAACTTGATTATAATATATTAGGCTCTCGAAGTTTTAAATATTTTAAATAAAACTATTTTCAGCTGTATATTTTAATATATATTTTAATCGCGTATATTTTGTAATAAAAAAATTGTTACAATATACGTATGTACATATATCCGGTAAAAAGATCTTAATTATGTATAGTGTGTTTCCCAATAGAGATAATAGGATTTTGATCCCACAGCCGCCATCTTGGTGTTTTAACATTTGACACTTGTGTTGTTTTGTGTTCAGTGATGGTTGCCATTTAATCATGAACAAATTCACGTTACCTCAACGTTTGAAAATTGTCCAAATTCTCTATCAAAATTCGAGAAGTATTGTCTCTACTCAAAGAGCATTTCGTGCTAAATATGGTCGTCATGGTGCACCGTCAGAGCTCGCTATACGTCGCATAATTCAAAAAAGTGAATATTCTTAGCACGATAGTAGACCACCAACACGACAACGGACAGGCCGTAGTGAAGAAAATATTGCCGCCGTATCAGCCAGTGTCGAAGAAAATCAAAATGTTTCCGTTCCACGACGTGCACAAGAATTGGGCTTATCCAGAATGACAACCTGGCGAATTTTACGTATGGATCTTGGCCTACATCCATACAGGATTGTGTTGGCACAAGAACTCAAGCCAGCAGACCATCGATTACGTCACGAATTTGCTGATTGGGCGCTTGAAATGATGGAAACGGACACCGAATTTCATAGGAAAATCGTCTTTTCAGATGAGGCTCACTTTTGGCTCAATGGTTATGTGAACAAACAGAATTGTCGTTACTGGAGTGAGTCAAATCCAAGAGTGGTTCATGAAACACCATTACAACCTGAAAAGTTGACTGTTTGTTGCGGATTATGGTACGGTAGAATCATTGGCCCGTACTTTTTCAAAAACGACGAAGGCCGTACTGTTACTGTCAATGGCGACCGTTATGGTGACATGTTGAACGATTTTTTTGCCTGAAGTGTATGAAATCAATGCGGACGACATTTATTTTCAACAAGATGGTACATGGCACACTGCGACCGTCACAATGGATTTATTGCGTGATAAGTTTGGTGAGTCGGTTATTTCTCGCAACGGTCCTCACAATTGGCCACCAAGATCATGCGATTTAATACCCTTGGACTATTTTTTGTGGGAGTCTCAAGTGTATGCCAATAAACGAGCTACAATTCAAGACCTTGAACGCAACATTCGAGCGACTATAGCGGCCATACCAGCCGAAATGCTGCACCGAGTCATCGAAAATTGGACCGATCGTATTCACCAGTGCAAAAAAGTCATGGCGGTCATTTGAACAATATTTTGTTTAAATCATAAATAGCATAAATTTTCCTATCAAATATATTGAACTCCATTGAACACGAAATTTGAACATATATTACATGTTTTATTTCAATTTTAAAACATATCTTTCTTATTGGGAAACCCCATATTTTTAACTACACCTTATCCAGCGTCATAGGATAATCAAAGTCAACTAATGTCTAAGACACTCCGTTGACTAATTTCCGTTCAAAATCGAGACATAGGCGTGTTAAGTGGCTATCTCAACGCCGCGCTTTGTATTACTAGAGCGGAGAAATGGGAATAATTTTCAATTATGATCATTCCACCGAATGGAGAATCCACAAACTATTGTGTTTTAGAAATCAGATTATTAGAAATTATTTAAATAATTTTTTCTTTTTAGATATAAATTAAAATTTATATTATTTTTAGAAAATAAAAACATTTTTAAAATATATACTCGCGTTTATTGTTTTAACATCGACTCGTGACATATGACATTGCTCATTACAATGCAGGGCGACCTAATAATTTTCAGTTGTTTCCATTATATTCAATTCATAATCTCTTTACATTCAATTGTAGAGGACATCGCACTTAATGGGGGAGCATCGCTCGATGACACACCCGAAGAATGCTTGGACTCGAAGGCAAGATATGAGAATGCTGTCAGAAAATCATGCGTTTATGCCCAAATTGCTAAAAATCAATTATTTGAATTAACCGGACTTGAAAGTTTTGGGTAGGTTTAAGAAAATATAAGTTTATATAGATGAATATAGATGAATATATAATATAGAAGATATCGATATATTTTTTAGATTTTCGAAATTTTGTTAAGAGCTGCTTTTGTTGCGGTACTTATCACCGCATACATAACATACATATACGTATGTGTAACTAAACTACGGAAATGAAAAATATTTTGATTAAAACATTATGTTACTGTTAAAGTAATTAAAAAGTCGAAGTTATCTCTATGAAAGTTTCATATGCCGCTTCTAAGACTATCAAACATTAGTTTAATATAATGTTTTTAATTAATTGACAAATCAAAAAAAGCTAAATTAATTAGAACTCGATTAGATTTCTATTAAATAATATAAAACTTTAACAAAAATATAGTTTTCATGCTCTTATCGCAAATAGCAGGATAGACAGGAAGTAGTGTCAAGACACTCCGTAACCTTCATTCTGATTCACTGATTTCGAGACATTGCGGAAATTAACGCCGCACTTTTGTAGAATGTTCAGAATAGTTAAATGGAATAAATATGTAAAAAAACGGCTTCACATTTTAAACACCGATAAACATAAATAGTCATTGTTGTATAAACACTTATTCTGTTACGGTTGTTTTGACCTTTACGCTAATTTTAAAATAAAATATATGTATGTATGTTGGTACTTTATATAGAGTTATAAATTAAAAAGTACTCAAATACTTAAATAAAATGATTATATTTAAAAAATATCAGTAGTTCTCTGCTCTCCATAAGCAATGTCTCGATTTGGGCGGGAAGCCGGAAAGCAGTCAACGGAGTGTCTTGACACTAGAAAATCTATGACTATGCTACTATACGGGATATAGCATGAAGCTGCTTTAAGGGACCTTTGACAGGATAAATAATAATTGTTTTTATTTATTTATTTTTATCTATTTAAGTTCGCGTATGTATATATTTTTTAATATCTAGGTCACCAATCCTACGACGTTTATCTGATGCATTTTTCAAAGACGTTTCACCATTTTTACTGCACATCGGCATGTTTGTGCCGACTATTTACGGACAAGGCACACTTGAACAACAGTCAGAGTGGCTGCCAAAGGCGCTGAGTATGCAAATAATTGGTGCTTACGTCCAGGTATTTATAATCTATATATTAATACGTGAAGAAAAAATAGTGTACGAGCCTTTTTACGAAAATGACTCCAGCTCTCCTCCTATGATACTCCTGCGTATGAAATTTGATAAATATGAATTTAACATGATTCATATACAATAGAAGTACGAGAACGCTTATATTTTTTTATTATATTTAAAGGAGGTACTCGTTGCTAGGCAACGCGTTGTTTAAGCTCTACTAGTTTTTTATTATTTCATTTCTTGATAAATAATAATCGGTAAATCATCAATCGTTTTTGTAAAATCTTCATGTTTTATCTTATTATTTTTTGATCCCAGTGTTTGGAGCGGGACAAGTCAACTATCGCCCTACAACTAAAACTTATTATATTTATAATTAAAATGCTGATGTCTATCTGGGTGGAAAAACGCAGATCTTTTACAGATAATTCGCCATTTTAAAACGTTGCAGTAATAAATTAGTTTCACATAAATGCAAAACAGTATAATGAAGGTTAGATGGCAAGAACTTAGTTAAGTCACTCTGTTTTTCATATTTCTTTTTTTTAAACATTGCAACAAGTAGCAGAACTCAACACCCAGCTTTGTTTAATCGGAAAGAGATAATTATCGCGAACGGGTATTGAACACACAACTACCGCAATTTTTACAAAGTACGTCAGTAGATAGAGAGGAGTCAATAACTGATGTCAATAACTGGTTAAAATTAACATAGCTGTTCTTGACATTGGGAGATAAGAAAAAGTTCATCGTTTTCTAATTTTAATTAATAGGCCTAAATCGTATTTAAAATTATAATTTTCTCTTATCTAAATAGTTTAAAAAATCAAAAGTTATTAAGTAATTAGATTGGATGAAATGTCTTTTTTTAATAATTATACGATGTTAATAATACGTATATATAGCAAACACAAAAAATATTTTACCACTAAAATGAATATCTATTATTTATTTATAAAAAAATATTAAATAAATAAAACTGGTAAATATTTCCAGACTGAGCTCGGTCATGGGACTTTTATAAGAGGCTTGGAGACAACAGCTACATACGATCCAAAGACGGAGGAGTTTGTACTGCATAGCCCTACTCTGACATCTTATAAGTGGTGGGCGGGAGGACGTGAGTCTCATTAAAATTATCCACAAGTGACAGTTTCAAATGACATTTGAAAAACGCCTTGTTTTTATTTAAATAATTATTGAATAGTTAAGTTATATAAAAGATATCAAATCAATGTTTTATAAAATATTTTTCTTAATCGAAGTGTGTGAAAAATCCTTTTAAAAATGTTAAAATAAAAATATACGAAGTGTTTTGACACTATGGCCTCTGACAACCGTGCCACTAGGTAAAGAGTGAAGCTGCTAAAAACAAAAAAAGAATATCCTTTTTAGTAAGACAAACTTGGAGATTATATATTCATCATATTATTAAGATAAATAAATAATATTGCTTATTCAACCATAACTGTTCACAATTTCCAATCAAAGAAATGGGAATTTTTGATTTTGGTGTTTTTCCAGCTAAGTTAGGCAAAGCGTAGAGTCCAAGATTTACATTAAACCATATCTGTCAGTACGTAAATCCTAATAACACGTAATACTAACAAATTCTGTCATTTTGCAGTTGGACGTACAGCCAACCACTGCATCGTCGTAGCCCAACTGTATACAAAAGGAAAATGCTACGGTACCCACTTATTTTTGATACAAATACGGGATCTGGAAACTCACGAGCCACTTCCAGGTATAAAAGTTGGTGAATTAAGTCCTCGAATGGGCTTTAATACCGCTGACAATGGCTATATAGCTTTCAATCAGTATAGGATACCTAGAAATAATATGCTTATGAAGAACGCTCAAGTTGAAAAGGTAAGCTTGAAGGTGGTCAATAAACAGTTTAAATAATATTACTAAACTTTAATTAATATGTATTTTATTAGATACTAAAGAATATTTAACATTTTAAAAAGCAAAATACTTTTCAAAACATATAGTCATAAATAACGATAAAAGGGTCTGAGCTATCGATTGGTTGGAGTTAAATGAATATATGAGAAATCACTTCACAATACGCTATTTCAAGTTATATCGCCTTCTACATCTGTAATTTAAAATTTTCAATTACTTAAGAACAAATCACCAACATCAGTAGAGTAATTTAGTAAATTTTGTGACAATTATTTTAGTTGTTTGTATTGGTACAGTCAATGTTTGTATTATTTTAAATGACACTATTTTAAACGGATTAGTTGCGTAGATTTTGATATTTGACTGTCAGTCTACCTGTGACCACGGGCTACTGTAAAGTCTTCGAATCGTCAGATTCTCAATAATATATTTTCGGATACCAATATATACGCGATTTTCCCTTTAAAATAATTTCCTTTAAAATGTGTAAAAATCGCAGTATCGTTTATAATTGAAACAAAATATATTATTATATTCTTACCCTATTTTCGTTTTTGGATTCTAGGATGGCACTTACGTGAAAGTGGCAAGGCATGGGAAACTGACGTATGGTACAATGGTATTGATACGAGTGAATTTAGTTGGAGAAGCCTCTTTCAATCTTGCTAAGGCTGTCACTATTGCAGTGCGATACTCTGCTGTTAGACGTCAATCTGAATTAAAACCAGGGTTCGTATATATTTTCTCTTATTATCAGTTATTTTTTAAAGAGTAGACTAGTTAATGGTTTCTGAATTTTTAATGAATAATACATACCGTAGTCAAATATATTAAGTTTAATAAGGTTCCTTTACAATTGTCCTTCATACCAAGCAAATGTAAAAAGGATGTTTTATCGTAAAAAAATACTAATTTGTCGAGGTTAGAATACTTTTTTTCTAATACGGAGGCCCCGTCTTTGTGCCCTCAAAAGCCCTCTTAAATTTGACCCTAACTGGTACATATATTTATTCAAAACATATGGATCAGGGTCTCTATTGTCTATGTCAAGAAGGTTAGTGAAAAAAGGTTATAAAACTAGATTATAATTATAATAAAAATTCGAAAACATATGTTTTATAAGTTTAAGTAAGTAGGTGTAGTATATTTTAGAGCTACATTTTTAGTTATATTTTAGAGCTCCAGAACCTCAAATCCTGGATTATCCAACGCAGCAGCATAAACTCTTCATTTGTATAGCAACGGCTCACGCTTTAGAATTGACTGCTTCGTGGCTTTGGAAAACCTTCACGGCGGTACAAGCTGACATGAAGAATGGGAATGTCGATTCGTTACCTGAGGTTAGTATTCACGTATACATACATATACATATATTTTTTTTAGCTTCACGCTTTAACCCGCATAGCAGGGTAGGCAGAAAGTACCTAGTGTCAAGACACTCCATACTTCGTTTTCCACCAAATTCGAGACATTGCGTGTTGGGTGGTTGAACTCAACGCCGCTGTTAATCTTTACCAGAGCGAGGAAGTGAAAATAATTTCAATATAATCACTCCCCCGAGTGGGGATCGAACCCACAATATACATATTGGTATCTCTATATATTAATATGGCAATACTATTTAAAATTCGATACCTCATGATGTTTGACAGAAGCATTCTCTAAAATCACTTTCAACACACTTTAAAGACACTTTTAATTAAATTATTTAGTTATTTTTTTATTAGTTAGTTATAAACATGAAGTCGTACTTGATTTTTTTTTAGCTTTCTGCATAGCAGGGTAGACAGAAAGTATCTAGTGTCTAGACACTCTGTACTTTGCTTTCTACCGAATTCGAAATATTGAGTTGAGTGGTGGAACTCAACGCCGCACTTTGTATTTACCAGAGCGAGGAAGTGAAAATGATTTAAATATAAATACTCACCCGAGTGAGGATCCAAGTCACAATCGGTCGTATTTACAGTAGACACTGTCCCACTGCGCCACGACCGGCCTCTACTTGTTTTAGGTAGATTAAGGAATTGTTTTTTAACGCATTAATACAATATATATTTTGTAACTTTTTATTTACAGTAAAAAGTAGATTTATTAAAAACTTGACTTTATATCCAGCTTTTCAAGTTTTAGACATTTTGCAAAAAGCGTAAGCTTAAATCAAGCAACATTTAAATTTACATACGTTATCTTTAAATGTTTTATATTATTTATAAATGGAGATCTTTCCACTCTGAGAGGACGGGGTGGTATACAATGCTGTTGGGTAGCGCCCCGTAACATGAGGGTATCCCAGTAATATAATGGGTAAGGGGTTAATCCTCCGACTGTCTCGCTACCACTATCATGACAAAAACAATCCGCCAAATACCAAATGGTGTGTTACAATTCGATGTCATGTAAGCCAGTTTTCCTTATTCCCACCCGTCCATGCCCTCAGAGTATCTCAACTCTAATGTTATGGATGCCATGGCGGAAGGTAACCACTTACCATCAAGCCTACTCTTCCCTTCCTGGCCTTCTGCTCGCCTCTTTTTTCTAATCTTCAAATCTTCTCCAGCTCCACGCTCTATCAAGTTGTCTCAAAGCAGTGAGTACGTCAGACGCGGCGGTCTACATAGAGCAGTGTAGATACGCGTGCGGCGGACACGGGTACATGATGTCTTCGAACTTGCCATATTTGTATGCTTTTGTTGCCGCTACTAGGACGTATGAAGGAGATTATACTGTACTACTGTTACAAACGGCTAGGTATGGTTTACTTATGTACTTATTTATTAATACTTATTTAATAATTATTAATATAGACTTATCTGCTAAGGAATCAACTAGATTGCCTTGTACGAAAGCTTTTATATAAGAAATCTTTATTTAGTAATATCAAGGAAAAAGCTTCGCTCTCTTATCCCATATAGAAAGTACATAGTGTCTAGAACCTCTGTACTCCGCTTTTCATCGAATCCACCATGTCTCCATTGCGTGTTGAGTGGCGAAACTCAACGCCACGTTTTGTCTTACCAAAGCGAGCAAATGAAAATTAAATATAATTATTCCCCCGAGTGGAAATAAAAGCCAAAACCGATTGCGATACAGTCAGACGACCGGCCGCCACAAAAATGTTTTAAAATTATATTATATTTATTGAAAAAAATATTTTATTTACACATGCTTACGAAACTTGCCCTACTGACTGACATATTGACTGACATTTTATAATCGATATGAACAATGTTGGCAACAACTAGCGTATAAAGAAATATAAAAAAGACTGAAATAAATATTACTATATAAATGTATATTTTTTGTGTAGTCTCAACTTATTAATGATAGCGTCCACTGTCTTAATAGTATTTATCTTAGTATTATTAAATGTTAATTTATTAATTTTATCTATAAATTTAATAAACAGATTTCTAGTGAAAGCCTGGGAACACGCTGAAGCTGGTAACGATTTGACCCCTACAGTGGCTTATTTGAATCGCTATTTCAATACTAACGCCAAGGTGCAATGGAATAATAATCCGGAAGATATTATTAGAGCCTTCCAAGCAATATCTGCAGGGTGAGTACTATATTTAAAAAAAAGGTAGAATTATCTAGCCGGTTAGTTACAGAGAACATAGTGTCAAAACACTCTGTTGATCACTTATCGTGAAATTACAAGATATTATGTGTTAATAAGTGGCGGAACTTAACGCCGCAATTGTCTTACTAGAAAGAAAAAATGTAAATAATTTGAATATGATCATTCCCCGAGTGGGAACCGCTGTCCCACTGCGCCACGATGGTCTTTAATTTATATATATTTTGTTATTTTGGTTATTTTTTATGGCAAAATAAATTTGTTTAGAAATATTGCTATATTAATAATTACAAAGGGATGTATGATATATGGCACGGTTAAAGTACATCTGGAGATGAAATACAGAAAGACTTACTAACATTGTCATAATAATACATTAGAATCAGATTGAATTGATAAAACAAATGCCACACATTTACACACTAGTGTGCCGTTCGTATGACAAACACTTTTGTGTCAAGTGTATCGTGTATCTTACGCGTAAGTTCTATTAAAGATATATTTGTTATGAATGTACAAGGATAACTGCCATATTCAGTATTACTTACGAGAATGGTGTAATATTTAATTTATTTTAGACAATATTTGTATTATTGATATTTTTATATTTAAAAATTATTATAAATAATATGTAATTTCAGAAAAATAGCGTTATGTGTGCGAAGCATTAGGGATAGAATGAAATTAGCTAAGGATTATGAAGAGGCGTGGCTCTTGACTACAGTACAACTAGTGAGCGCTGCTGAGGTGAGTTTCAAATTTATGAGGAAATGTGGATGTTTAAAGTATTGTTACTCATAGTAACCTTGTTGACCTTCGGTTGACCTTCGAAAACACAGTATCGAAGAAACTGGAGGACGGTCACGTAAAAAGTATGAGGACCCACAGAAAGGTATGTATGAATAGGGAAATAATTGTGGACGAGGCCTGCAGGGATTGTAGCGCTTGACGCTCCGTTGTCTCTGAATGACCCCTTTGGGAATACTCTACATAGTGTCTTTCACATAAAGTAGCATTTCGTTAAGCAGGAATGGCTCCTATATATATTCAGCTTCACGCTTTTTGTCTCACATAGCAAGGTAAACAGAAAGTACCTAGTGACAAGACACTCCGCACTTCGCTATTAAAAAAATACCATTACTAATTTAATGTAAATATCTAATTGTAATTAGTATTTCTAGTTTTATTTAATAGTTTTTATTTCAACAGGCTCACTGTCGCGCAGTGCTGATAGATACATATTGGAATGAGGTACAAAGGTTGATTGTAAGTTGCAGTGACAATGTAAGGGCTGTTATGACGCAACTCGCGACATTATACTTGTTCTATTGGGTATTAGAGCGGACTGGAGATCTTTTACGGGTAATTTATTTTATCTGTTATCAATAGACATAACCAAAATATTGTATAAACATAATTAAATCAATTGCAGTATGTTAGAAATGCAGTTTCATGCTTTATCCCGCGTAGCAGAGTAGTCACAGACAACCTAGTGTCAAGACTTTCTGTTGACCGAGACATTGCGTGTTAAATGGCGAACTCAGCGCTTTGTCTTATCGGAACGGAGAAATAAAAATAATTTTTTAATATAATCTTTCCTCCATGTGGGAATCGAATCTACAATGAATCGCGTCTACGATCACCGCCACTACGCCACGATGGTCAATGTTAGAAATATTAAGTTATTTACATTTTAAAATATTACATCAAGACGAGGTGAGGCGGTCATGGGCATGGAATAGCATCTGTAAACGTGATCGGTTGTGGATTCAGGTCCAACCCAGGGGAGTGATTATATTTAAATTATTTTGACCTCCTCGCTCTGGTAAAGACAAAGTGTGGCAGTGGCATTGAGTTCCATCTCTCATCACACAATGTCTCGAATTCAGTGTAAAGCGACCTAGTGTCTTGACACTAGGTACTTTCCATCTACCCTGCTATGCGTTATAAAAGTGTGAAGTTAAAAAAAATGACAAAGACATTAAAAATATATACCTAGTTTTTTAGAAATTAATCCACTAGATAATAAATAAAGGTTAAGATAATCTTTTAGAAGCATATAAAAATTAACGTATCATTCGAACAGGTACAGGTTCGACTTGGGACTCGGTCTTTTTTTAGTTAATTTATTAATTTATTAGGGTTCACCAGCAGGCACTACAATGTTTCTCTTTAAATTAAAACACATTAATACAATACGATACATTTCATGACTATTGTCCAACTATATAAAGGTAAACACAGTATGCAAATTGTGACCGTAATATAAATATATAAGCCCTTAACACACTTTCACATTCATTGAATTTGAATGTGCTATTTAAAATTTTTAATTATTATATTTTTTTTTAATTATAATATTTGTTATTATAATTTTTAAATAAAATGTTTTGTTAGTATTCATCAATCTCGGAGCAAGATATTGATTTGATACAACGACAATATGAAGAACTTCTAGAACTAATTCGTCCAAACGCCGTTGGGCTAGTAGATGCATTTGATATTAGAGACGAGGTAAGTAAAAAATACTTTAGTATTACAATTATTCTATTGACTCTAGCTATTTTAAACCAATTCCATGATCAACGGTTCCCAAAACTGATATTAACACGAAGTAAAAACATTTCTCTAATAGGAAAGTTAAAAAATAGTATTAAATTCCTCCTTTGTACCGCCCGAAGTTGAGACTGAGCGGTGAGTGGCAGAATGGCGACAGACGGACGGACAAGTACCTATAGTTTAAAAAATATTAAATATAGTATTCCCTAAATTGGAATCGAACCACACAATCGTCGTTTTTCACTCAATCGCAATTCTACTGTGCTACGATGACTTCAATATCCGATAAACAATATTTTGTAGGTTATTCAGACGTCAGTTAATTTTCAATTTATTTTTTATAAGATCTTTGATTTTCGCGATATTTAAATATCTTAAATGAAGTTATTTTAAACTGATTAATCGCGTATATTTTGGTATTCGAAAATATATTTTTAAAAACTTGACCACTCGACTCAACCACTTTACAGTAGTCCGTGGTCACCGGTAGTGTCTTTATTCCTAAGTAGCCCCAACCTAACCCGTAAGTGCAAATATTTAAAAAAAAAAAACAAAAACGATATATAATTTCATACATTCTTTTACAGATTTTACACTCCACATTAGGTTCTTACGATGGTAGAGTATACGAGAGGATAATGGAAGAAGTTAACAAAAATCCATCGAATAAGGAATCCGTGAATCAAAGTTACCATAAATATATGAAACCTCTTATGAAGGGAAAGTTATAGAGTCAATATCAATAATAAATAAAACAATATATATATATATATATATATATATATATATATATATATATATATATATATTAAGTACATATGCTAAAATAACATTTCATTTCCATTATATATATACCGACAGATACATAGACGTATCTGTCGGTAAGTTACAGCTAGTGTCTGGAATGGCTGGACCGATTTTGACAAGACTCACTGGAAGACAGCTAATTGTAATAAGGAGTAACTGAGGCTACTTTTATGTAAGAATTATAACAGAAAAATCTATAAATATTATATTCTAGGCTGATGAAGTCGCGAGCACAGGTTATATCCAATACAATGTAAAAGTAATTATGTACCATATATGTACCACTAATATTTACCACTAATACAATGTTAAAATGTACCATTAATGATTCCAAAGTTTATAGTTGATATGTATTTATGCGTGTAAAAAAAGGCGTCTTAACATCATTTTATGTATAATAATTTTAATAAAGATAATATTCAAATGAATATAATATTCTATTCTAGTATACTATACAGTCTTCCACGTCCTAAATCTTGTGGTCTTTAGTACCTTCAAGAACTATACTTTTAGTACTAGGTACTTTCGTTTAATTTGGAATTGTATTGTTGTTTTCTGTATAATATTTTTAATTATTTCATTCTATGTATTTTGGAAAAAGTTGGTAATGTTAGGTTAAGTATTAATTAAAATATTGTATGAAAATTGATATTATTTATTTTTTAGTATAACTAAATATTGTGTCGGTTTTCTTAACTTAGCTAGCAATTTCTTGATAATTGAGGCCGGTCGTGGCGCAGTGTGACAGCGTCTGATTGTAAACGTGACCGGTTGTGGGTTCGATCCCCACTCGGGAAGGGGATTATATTTAATATTATTTTCACTTCCTCGCTCTGATAGAACAAACTGAATATTTGACTCTAGGTACCTACTTTCTGTCTATGCAGGATAGATGTATGCGGGATAAAAAACTTGAAGCTTAAAACAATATCTATGTTCGTGTTTAGTCCCCTGTGTATTTTTTTTATATAAATATATTAAACGCAATGGTATCTAATTGTAAACTAATCCATCTGTAAATTATTACCACTAAACAACTTTAGCATATGCATATGCAAATATATTTATTTATTTGTTTTGTTTTAATACAATAACAATTATAATTTAATGGATTATATTTTTTTCTCGTCTGTTCTCCATATATATACATAATATGACGTCACTACTGACACATTCTGTTGTGGGATGTTATTAAAACTGGCTTTTTTTAAAAAACGATAATAGTAGTAGTAACTATAGCAGCAGTAGAGTAAGAATGTGTGCAGTTTTACATACTAAATTAATATATAACAGATCAAACAGATTTGTTTTAAGTGTTATTCCAAAATCAAGATTGATTGTAGAAACATGTCGACGGAGACGCTAACAAAAAAAATCAGTTATAAAAAGCATATGAGAATTTAAACGCGGCATTTGGAGGCTTTCCACGAGTTACAGGTTCGAATCCCGCTGCGTAAAAAAATTCTTATAAATGTTTTCAAGGATGTTTTTCAATTATCAATAAAAAATCCACAGAAATAAATTTACTCAGCTGCAGCTAAAACAATTTTAAATCTTAAGAGTTGCTTTAAATGAAATGAATCCTTTAAATAATGACAGTTACTTCCTTAGTAACCTTCAAGTAGTCCTTTCTTTTGTTTTTGCAAAACTTCTAGTGTATTTGAGACCTGTCCCCTTGTTCTTTGAACCTCAAGTAGATAAATTTTATATAATTAATGATAGCGTTGAATAACACCAGCGATAAATGTATTATAAATATTCCTTATTATTATTATAGATAAGATTATTATGACCGATAGTGTGAATAACATACCAACAGGATTTGTTATCTGTTTGTTGTTGTTGTTTTTTTTTTAATATAAATAATATTGAAATTAATAATTACTTAAGTGTTTTTGATTACATCTGTATATGATTAAATGAAGAAAGAGAACCGATATATTTTACAAACCATTCGAAGTATAAATCGTAAATATACATATAAAATATAAATACCCTACCGCAAATATCACGGGGAGTATTCTGGAGAACTGTTTGACCTGGTCTCTGCTGCTTAATTCTCCAACCACACAGTACGTAATAAGCTGAAATAAGATCTATGCTGCCTGAATACGTGGCCCTCTACTACTGTGGTTTGGTTGGTCCTTCCACGTGCCCCACACCTGTGAATTGATTTACTTTCCAGATCGATACGACATAGGTACCTTTAAAAATCGCGCTTATTCCTATCTCAATTGCCGGCAACGCACCTGTAGTGCTGTTACGCGGGGTCGTGGGCTGCGGTGGTCACTTACCGTCAGGTGGTCCGTACTCTCGATTGCCTTGCCTTTTCCATAAAAAAAGAAACATTGAATTCATAATAAAAAAAATCTTTATATCTTCGCATTATATATTTTTTATTTTAACATTAAGGTTCAAATTTTTGGAGATGACGTCGTGAGGCGGTTGAAAGATTAAATACTATTATATGTATATATATATATATATATATATATATATGTATATATATAACATCTTTGAAAAAACGTGAAAAAAATTTGAACGCAGCGGGATATGAGCCCGCGCCTCTTGGATACCGTCCAAGCGCTAAGCCATGCGTTCTACTACCAGCTGCGTCGAAATTCTTATACGTTTTGTTACAACTTATTTATGTTGTTTAGCATCTCTGTAGAGAGATTTTTACAAATTTCTACTACTTAAAGATTATTGAGATATAATCGTTTAACAAGAGAGATTGTTATTCTACACTTAGGATTAGATAATAGGTCATAATCCATTTTTTATACGTTTTTTCAAAGATGTTTTCTAATCCTAAGTGCGGAATAACACTTTATATATATATATATATATATATATATATATATATATATATATATATATATATATATATATATATCCTTATTATTTAATTCTTGTATACCTATTCTGAATTAAAAAAATAGTATAAAGTAAAAGAAAATGTATGACTTTAATGTATATTTTAATAGAAACATGTCGGTAAATTAAATTTATCGATTGCCTACTTTAATTAATTTAAGACTGATTACTTAGTCTAGTTAAACAATGAATATTTTACACTATCTAAGTATACATATAAATAAAATTGGAGTTTATGTTTGTAATATCAAGCGCTTATATATAAAATGAAATATGTATACACGGTACATATACCAAATTAACATTTAATGAAAGTTTTGTCTGTCTGTCTTTCTCTTCTGGCTAATCTCTGGAATGGCTTGGCCGATTATGCTGAAACTTTCACTGGCGGATAGCTAATGTAAAAAGGAGTAACTGTTGGGTTGGGTAATAACAGAAATAATTTGAAACCATGGTTAACTATTGCTGTGTTCAAGGTTGTGGAAGAAACAGTAGGGCTAGTAAACGTTTAAATTATTGCAGTTTACCAAAAGAAAAACACCGGTAATAGTTTTAATATAGTTATATATTTCTTTAATATAATGAATTCTACATTAAACGTAAAAAATCTAATCACTTCACAAATTAAGTTTATAATTTCATGCAATATTCTAGTCAAAAACAAAACTTAGAACAAGACATGGAGAGACTTCGGAAGTCGCTAAGGTTTTGTTCTCGTCATTTTCATCCCAATTGTATGAAAAATAGGATACTTAGTAATGATGCACTTCCCAGTAAGAGTCTTTCAGGATCAATAAGTGGTGGTAAAAAGATGAGACTAACAAATATAAAATCCATATTTTCTGTCTTTTTTAACTTTAGCTATTAATGTAAAGATTTTAATATATAAAGATATTTTTTTAGACGAAACAGACACAGAGCCTGAAAAACATGAAGTGGTTTGTGACAGTTGCTCTGAACCAATCTGCGGATTCCGTTATAAATGTGTTACATGTGATAATTATGATTTATGTCAAAAATGTGAAATGCTTGGGGCACATCCACAGCACTATATGCTCAGGATACCAAAGTATATAAAATTAGTAACTTTTACTCAGGCTATTTTTATTGTATTTTTATAAAATGGAGATCGAGAGAGTTAAATTGTACGCGAACTAAGTTGCGGGCACAGCTAGCTTACATATAAAGTTGTTAAACATTACAAGGCCGAATGAAAAAATATATGAACTACGCAGGTATATATTTTGTTGTTTCGAAAGAGTATAACTTTGAGTTTTGTTTTTCGTGGAGTGGCTCAAATTATTTATACTTAATGTGAAGGTGGTCGAAATTAAAATAATAGGCAACTCTACAATTTACTACTCCACTAGTAAGTAATTACACGAGCTCTATGCCTTTTCTTATTCAATATTCAATTCAAAATATTTCATGGTTTATTTAATATAAATAAATTTATACAGTGTACATAAGGTTACATCCATTCATCCTCAAGTATACATGGTGCTTATTAAATGTGTAAATTTGATTTATAAATCAAACTGGTCGTGTTCGCAAACACGTTTACGTGGAACTTGACGTTCAGTTTTTATTATATAATTTAAAAACGAAAGTTGGGCAAACTATTTAATATTACATTAGCCAGTAAATATCCATCCCGTCAATATCGGTCAAGCCGGTATCAGAATCGGTAGTTCCAGATATTAGCCAAAACAAACAAACAGACAAAAACTGTAGATAGTATTATTTTTTATATTATATAGAGTTGTTGTTTTAATGTAACAATTTTATTGATTTGTATAGATTAATTAGATTTTTTAATATGCAAGCGGACGCCATGACTTTCACGATTGGCGCTATGTTCACTGTAATTGACGTTAGTTCAATGAAAACAGTGTTGTAATGAACATTAGTTAAAGCGTATGATTTAAAGTAATAAAAAGAGTAAATAATACGATCTACCTATTATTATTATAGGCCAAATATATTTAGTGCTGCGTGGTGGAAGGCGACACTTTCTGTATACCCTATATATATATATATATATATATATATATATATATATATATATATATATATATATATATATATATATATATGTATATAAACATATCAAAGATTATTTTTATCGTAATAATTTATAAGACGATATCTAGATCGTCACCGTAGTACGTAAAGTACTAACACAACAGTTCTAATCGTTTGTTTCGTTAACTATTATCAAATAAACCAGTCGACGCACTAAAGTGGTACAGTGTTTACATATACTGAGAAAGCGAGATGTCGTCGAAAGTGAATTCCGATTTGCAGAAAGAAAGGAACACTTGTACCTTTAATATTGAAGAATTAACCCACTTATTGGACGATGGCGATTTTCATACGAAGCGTAGGAGAGAATTGGGTGAGATTTTTGTTGTTTTAATTTAATATTTATTTGACAATCTATTCTTAGGTTATGTCTGTCATAATATTGTTATGAAAATTTTAATTTTTATTTTGAAGTAAACCTTATTTACCTTATAAATGAATTTTAAATTTACATTTAACATATAACATACAAAATGTAACATTATATTATTGTGTCAGTTGCAAAATATATTTAATTAGCGCCTTACGGAAGATTATAGCAAATATTCTTTAAACAGAAAAAACATTGTTATTTTATACTAACATGAATTTAAGCAAGTTCACGCTTTATCCCGCGTAGTAGAGAATGGGAATTGAATCCACAGCCGAACACATATACAGTCAGATGCTGTTCCACTGCGCCAATGTTTAATAATAAATCTTTATTTATCTATACCCCACATAGAGATACAAAGTTTTTTATGAATATTCCCTTATAAGTAAAAGCCTCCTCCAATTAGAACATTCCCTGCTCCCTTTTGGATATCATCCACATATAAAGATTTATACATCTTTCAAAATAAGTATTACAGAAATAAAAAATAAATTTGATACTCAAAAAAGATTAAATACTAGAAGTACTTACTTGTCATAGAGTCTACATCTGTTGTATTCAGATCGCATCCACGACCTCTTTGTTAAGGTGGCAAGCCAGAATGACTAACTAAAAGCCAAGAGGACATTCAGAATTGATTGTGTAAAATATTTTATTTATATACTAACATAAGGCTGGTCCTGGAGTTGTGGGATCCATTTTTTTCGGGGAATGATAATATTGAAATTATTTTCATTTCCTCGCTCGGATAAGATCAAACGCGGGATTTAGTTCCGCCACTCTATACTCAATGTTTTGAATTTGGTGGAAAGCTGAGTATGGAGTAGCTACTTCGTATTCTTTACTCTATTTTCGCCGTTGTGTTCCCTACTACGCGGGATAATAGCGTAAAGCTAAAAAACTTTTATATTACAGAGGACAAAGTACTCAATGTCAAAGGAATCTTAGACGATGTATCCGAAGACTACATGAGTCACAAGGAAAAATATGAAAATGCTGTAAGAAAAGCCGTTCTGCTCTCTGATGCGTTAAGAACTTACTTGGATGATAGCATTCCTTTTGAAGAGAGAGTAAAGTGAGTATTTTATTTTTACCAATGTCCCCGTTGACGCGTTAACGATATATTTTTATGTATGTATTTTTGTTTCACATTTTCAGATAATATGTATTTATAATATTAACTAAATATATTAAAAAATCATTATGACTTTAAAAGTATGTTCCTGACGACTTTATATTTTAGTCAAGTGTTTTCTTATTGAGCTTTATGCACAATATAAAAATTCAGGTCCCATTATTACGAAATATATATATACGATTTTGATAGTGATCATTTCATTGATAGTCTGGACATTTAAAAAAGGTAATCCCTTATAGTCTTTTTAGTAACAGTTTGAATTTTAAACTGTTATCAATTTGCTATTATTAAAATGATACCAACATATTGTAAACTATTGATGTATTTACTCCAACAACTTATGATAAATAAATATCACGAATTTGCTGTAAAAAACTGAAATAATATTAAAATTGGTGAAATTTAGCTTGAACTCTAGTTAGTAATTATATTTCTAAACCACCTTGGAGGCATAGAACCCTGTGTAAATCTTCCATCATCGACAACGCGGAATGTTTAAATATGAGAATGAAATGATTTAATTTTATAATCTTTCCGTTTCGATATTTAACATATGGCAGAGACTATTTGGGATTAGAAACTACATATTTAGAATTAGAAAACTGTTCGAAATGTCGGGTTTGCAATTGCAATAATATATTTTCGATTATCAAAATATATGTTTATTTTAAATGTTTCATTTAAAATGTTATAATACTACCTACAAATTTATTATAATATATATTTATTAAAATAATAGAGTTATATTTTTGCATCTTGTATCAGGGCTGGCTTTCGATCTTCTGTACATGCAGCAGTTCTTAAAGACAATTCGCCATTTTTACTGCACACTGCGATGTTTTTGACCTCCATTCTGGGTCAAGGAACGGAAGAACAGAGAGAATATTGGACGAAAAGAGCCCTTAACTATGAAATAATTGGGACTTATGCTCAGGTATATGTTATATGTACATAAAATTAGAATAGAAAATATCAAGTGTGTGACTGATAGGCGGGAAGCTGTAAGCGAAGTGTTTTAACACTAGGCTTCCTGATTATCCTATTATGCGAAATAAGGGTCAAGCTGGTTTTTTTCGCATTTTCTCAAAATATATAATATTTATTTTAGACGGAATTGGGCCATGGAACTTTCATTCGTGGATTGGAAACGCAAGCTACTTATGATCCAAGCACAGAAGAGTTTATCTTGCACAGTCCTACATTAACAGCCTATAAATGGTGGCCTGGTGGTTGTAAGTATTTAAAGAAATATATATTTATTTTTGCTTTACGTGGTATGAACTGTAAAGGTGAAGTAAATAGCAAATTGTTGGAAATAATATCAGCAAATTTAAAAGATTTAAGATTCTTGCATCTTTATTTAATATTTCTAAATGAAAAGTAGCCTTAGTTATTCCTTATTACATAATTTATGTGGCAGTAGAAGTTCCGTCAAAACCAGTCTAGTCATTCCAGAGATTAGCCGGAACATACAGACAGACAGATAAAAGTTGTAAAATTGTTATGCATCATGTATATGCGTACCGTATATATGTACATACGTATTAATTTAGTTAAAAATGATTATATCAATATTTTATATAGACATTCTAATTTTATTTATTTGCATAGATAAGGTTTCTATCGATATCCTTAAAAAGGTTAATTTGTTATTTTTATTGACTAGTGGGGCACACAGCAAACTACTGCATAGTTATGGCACAGCTCTATATAAAAGGCAAGAACTATGGCATTCAACCCTTTATGGTTCAGATCAGGGACGAAGAAACACATATGCCCTTGCCTGGTGTCAAAGTAGGTGAGATCGGACCGAAGCTTGGTTTCAATACAGTGAATAATGGGTTTCTTGGCTTCGACAACGTGAGGATACCTAGGAACATGATGTTGATGAAGAATGCGCAAGTTTTAAAGGTATAATAGATAACTATTAAATCAAATTTAATTTAAATATTCTTTTATATTTATATAGGCACTTACGAAACGTCGATTAACATAAAAATGTCAGTATTGTCAGTACTATTACAAGAAGTTTACTCTGATACCTCTATCGGCTCTATAAATATTCTATATTTATCTTCTATGACGTTTTTATATATATGTTTTAAAAAAATATTGTTTTACTAAATATTTGAAAAAATAAATATTACAAAACAGTCGGGACTGGTCATGGCATAGTGGAACATCGTATGACTGTAAACGTAACCGGTTGTGGGCTTGATATCCGTTCAGGAGAAGGATTATATTTAAGTTATTATCAATTCTTCGCGGAAAGCGGAGTACTGTCTTGAGTATCTTGTTTAAAACGAATATCTCGCTTTCCTGGTTGCCCTGGCGAGGGCATTTAATTCATACCAGGATTTTTTATTTGTCATCTGATCGGGACACAGCTGTAAAATTTTTCAAGAATAATTTTTAATTTGGGACAAAAAGGGCGATCGTAGCGTTGTAGGGCAGGATCCGTAAGCGCGTGCAGTTGTTGGTTCGGTCCTCACTCGTGGAAATGATTATAATTTAAAAATAAACATCCCCCTGGAATGACAACACGCGGTGCTGAGTTCCCCACTCAACACGAAAAGTGGGGTCTCGATTTCAAGTGGAAAGCAATCAACGGAGTGTTTTGGCATCCAGTTGGTATTTTAAAAAAAGGTAGTTTCGCGCTGATGCTCGTGCTGAGTGGCGACCTCAACACTGCCCCTCGTCTTACCAAAGCGGAGAAATTAAAAAAAAAATTATATATAATCATATCCCGGGTGGATCGCGAACCCATAACCATTCATGCTTACAGTTAGACGTCGTCCTACTACGCCACATTGGCGTCTTTAATGTATTTTATACACCTTCAAATACAATGTATGCAAACATACAATTGAAAATGACTTAAAAACTAAAGTCTCTTTATCTAAATGTAAAGAGAAAATACGAAAAACAGCTTCACGCTTTATTTCATAATAATCGAGAGATTGCGTGTTAAGTGGCGAAGTCAACGCCGTGTTTTGTCTTTCCAGAGCGGAGGAATGGAAATAAATTTTAAATCTAACGGAGAAAACCTATGTAGGTATTGAATCCACAACCAATCGCGCTTACAATCAGCTCTGTATGACTGTAATAATTAGAAAATATTAATAATTAACTAATTCCAGGATGGCACATTTAAAGCGTCGCCGAACAGCAAGCTGGCGTACGGCACGATGGTCTACGTCCGAGCCACCATTGTCAACACATCATCACAGTACCTGGCGAGAGCGATCACTATTGCGATTAGATATTCCGCTATAAGAAGACAATCACAACCAAAGCCCAAGTAAATATATTTTTGTTTTTATTTTCGTTGTGGATTCCCACTCATAGGAATTATATTTTTTTATATTTATATTATTTCCTCCCCTCTGGTGAGACAAAGCTTTCACCAATTTCATATACAATTTCAATTCAAATGAAACAATTTTAAACGGATTAATCGCGTACTACTGTAAATTGTCCGAAACGTCAGGTTAGTAAAAAAATATATTTTTGAATACTAAAATATACGCGATTAATTCGTTTAAAATAGTTTCATTTAAAATGTGTAAAAATCGCGAAAATCAAAGATTTTAATAATGTCTCAATTTTAAAAGCAATCAACGAGGACCCTCCAGAGGACATGTAGGAAGAGATCTCTAATTTTCGTGATTTCGTCGTGGTACCGTTATGTAATATTTTTTCAGATATCAACTGACAAACGAATACCACCTCAATCTACCTGTAACCGCGAATCACTCTAAAATGTTACAAACGTCGGGTTTCAAAATAAAGAAAATGTACGCGATTGATCCGTTTTAAAATAGTTTAATTTCAAATATGTATGAAGGGGTTAATGACAGTAGACTAGGTGAAAGAAGTACAGAGACCGTCGCATGAGGCGCTCCGTTCTCTAACTACTCCGATAGGCGATTAGCATTACGGAACTCAACGCCGCGCTAATAGCTTCCTTAGAACTCAACGCCACGCTTTGTCTTACTAGAGGGAGGAAATGAAACTAATTTAAATATAATCATTCCCCTGAATGGGAAAAGGGCCGCAAACCTCTCTCGGTTACAGTCTGACGCTGTCCCACTGCGCCACGACCACCTCTATTTGCATAATTGTCATACCAAAAGGATATAAAGATTTTTCTTGAGCCTTTAAGAGTTTTGAGTGCCTGAGATTAGATTATATTTAAATTATTTTCCTTCCTCGTTCTCGTAAGACAAGACATGGCGTTGAGTTCCGCCACTCAATGCAATGTTTCTAACACGGCAAAAAGTGAAATAAGGAGTGTCTTGACTATTTATATTATCTGTCTACCTTACTATGCGGCATAAAGGCGTGGCGATAAAAAAAACAATGTAATATAATATTTTTCTGTAATTATTTCAAGCTTCAAAATACTTACTCTTATAACAAAATTTGCTTAATATTATTTCAGCGAACCAGAACCACAAATTTTGGACTACGTGACGCAACAGCACAAGTTACTAATCGGCATAGCAACGGTCCACGCTTACCACTTCACAGTGAGGTGGCTGTGGGACTTGTATACTGAAGTCAATCAAGACATCAAGCAAGGGCGATTGAGTAACTTGCCAGAGGTATTATATAGAATATAAAAAAACGTATAGAAATATATTTCTATAACAATGAAAACAAAATATAATACACCGCCTCTTTGGCGAACGCCTCTTTTAAACGTTTCCATCTATTTGTATGGAATATAGAAAACCAATATTTTCTTTCTGTATTTTTTTTATTATACTAGTTCTTTACTTACATAATATCAATTACGCAAATTTCTTTAAAAAATTTTTTAACTTCATTACTGTGAAATTTCACCTAGATCATTTATATAGTGAAGATTTTTATAAAATGTATAAAAAATTAAACACAGCGAGATGCGTCCTGCGTCCTGTTGCATCTTAATTCTTATACGTTTGTTACTTATGTATTTTGTTAGCATCTCTATAGAGAAGTTTTTCCAAATTTCTGCTACCCAATGATTATTTCTAAGAAATAATCGTTTGGTAAGAAAGAATGCTATTTATTCAATGTTTAAAGTTGTATTTAATATCACTATTAAAAAGTATTTTTTTAAAAATCTCGCTACGTTTAATTATATTTATTTATCTGTAGAGACGCATAAAATCTTTTATTAATCTTTTAAGTCATGATCTTGTATTTAAAAATCATAGATATTTTGTCTTCGTTACTTAATTCATTTTAATTTGTTTGTTTTGAAACTTACCCATCTGCATGTTATACTTACATTGAAGCAGTGAAATTAATATTCACTAAAACATGAAATTCACCTATTTTTTTACTAAAATTCAACTAGTTTATTCAACCTGTTAATATAAACTATAAACATTCCCGCAAATGATATTTGAACTCACTATCGGCCGGCCATGCATCCATAACTCCTTTAGTGTTGTAGACATCCATAGGTGAAGGTAAACACTTAATATCAGATCTTTCTATTCGTTGACTTACTTTTTTTTATAAAAATAATGATAATACTAAAATTAATATTTAATTTTTCCTATTTCCAGTTACACGCTCTAACATGCTGTTTGAAAGTAATCAGTTCATTTGATTGTACTGAACTTATAGAAAAATGCAGGCTGTCTTGCGGCGGACATGGGTACATGTTGTCCTCAAACCTGCCCTCGTTATATGCAGGCTGTACAGCAACCTGCACCTATGAAGGTGAAAATACAGTGCTACTTTTGCAGGCGGCTAGGTAAAGTAATTTTTAGTTTCATTTACTTATATTTTACGTTACTTCTTAATAATATTCAGGTGTAAAATAATATTGATTACTTCCCTTGTTTATTTAGATAAAGTTTAGAGTATTGTATTAGAAGGTTATATATTCATATTTTTTTTAACAATTCGCGTATGGCCATAGTGAAAACATAGATTATATATATCAAATCATATTATTATGTAAATCGGACAATCTTATTATACATATATGGATAAATGTATACCTTTAGATAATACGACTATCGTAAACCAAAGTGCAAACATGATAAACAAATTAAACAACAATTTTAATTCATACATGTGTAAATAGCATATGTATAATAGCTCATTATTAAAATATATTAAAATGTACTGAAACAATAATAAGATCAGCCTAACGCTTTATCCAGCGTAGATGGGTAGACAGAAATAAACTAGTGTCAAGACACTCTGTTGACTGCTGTCTGAAATCGAGACATTGCGTGATGAGTAGCGAACTCAACAACACGCTTTTTCTTAAAAAAAGGAGAAATAAAAAGATTTTTAAAAATATAATCATTCCTTCGAGTGTATACCTACACAACTCTACCACCAGTCGCGTTTCAATTTAGACGCTGTTCCACTTAAAGTCAAAAAATCTGAAACAATAATAAAATTACTATCAATATACGAAATATGGTATTTGATATATTAATCGAAATTTTATATGGTCGGTCGTGATACAGTGGGACAGCGTCTGACTGTAAGCGCGGTCGGTTGTAGGTTCGATTCCCATTCTTGGGAGTGATTGTATAAAATTATTGTCACTTCCTCGCTCTGGTAAAACAAAATGCGGCGTTGAGTTCCACCACTCAACACCAAGATCTCGAATTCGGTTTCCATCGAATTCAATGCCGCCAAGATCTTACCACCAGGTACTTTCTGTCTACCCTACTATGCGGGATAAAAGCGTGAAGCTAAAAGAAAATTATTAGTCATATATTAAGCGTAGTACATGATATGTACAAGATAGTATGAAATTAGGAAACCTTCTATTATGATACTCAGTTCTCCCATTCCTACTTCGTCAGTAAATAAATAAGAAAATCCCTCGGGTGGGAATCGAACTCACAATCGATTACGTTTACAATCTAATGCTGTATTACTATCCCACTATGCTGTCTCACTATCCCACGACCGGACTCTTGTTTTTTTTAGCTTCACGCTTTTATCCCGCATAGCAGGGTAGACATAAAGTACCTAGTATCAACACACTCCGCACATCGCTTTCCACCGAATTCGAGACATTGCGTTATGAGTGGTGGACCTCAACGCCGCTCTTTGTCTTTACCAAAGCGAGGAAGTGAAAATAATTTAAATATAATCACTCCCCCGAGTGGGGATCGAACCCACAACCGATCGCGTTTACAGTCAGACGCTGCCACACTGCACTACGACCAGCCTCTTTATTTTTTATAATAATAAAGTAAAAGAGAATAGTCGTGGCAACGACATCAAGTATAAAATGAACTAACAAATACATATCGACTGGCCTTTAAAAGCGTTGCAATTTTGATTTCCTTTATCAAATTTCTTCCAGATCTTTAGTGAAAGCTTGGGGTCAATACGCCAAAGGTGAGAAGCTAAGTCCATCTATGGCGTATTTAGCAGAAAGCAGTTCAAATACTTGGGACAGCTCACTCAACGGCATTATGAGAGGTTTCCAAAGAGTATCTGGGGGGTAAGATAAGATACATGATAATTTTAAATTATCATTCAGTACTTGATAACGTTGTTTTTAATAATTATTTGTTTTTATTAACTTGTTTATCTTATCTACATGACAACAGGAATTTTTGATGTTATCATATATTATTACACTGTAAATGTAAATACCTATAATTATTACTGTAGTTTTATAAAATTTATATAATAAAAAAAATATTTTGAATGTAATGTTAGGATAAATAAACATAAATGTGAAAATTAGAGTCAAGTTTATTTAATAAATGATATGAGTTGTCTCCTTTGCTTGTAAAATAATTTATATATAAAAGAGTGCCTAGTTCTGTAGATGATACTGATTTTTTATTAGTAAATATAGGAATTGAATTAGGGAAAAGGCTATATAGGCCTTGATATTGATTTAGGTGGAAAAATTAATGCTTATATATCTCTAAGTGCTAAACGCACTCAATAGCCAAATTTTTAAATTTTATAGATTGTTGATAACGCTATGACTTATGGTTAGAAGATTATATTATCATATCAAGCCCAATTGCCGCTTTTACTAGATTAATAACAAAGTATTTTCAACAACTTGAATTTCTTTCAGTAAACTATCAGCAGCTATATCAAGTCTCAAACAATATGAGGCGTCAGGACTATCTCCGGAAGACGCGTGGAACAAAGCGTCTATACAATTGATAGCCGCTGCCGAGGTTTTTAAAACTTTTTAATATATTCTTTTAATTTCATATATTTCTATCTATAAAAATATGTTACATGTTGTTGAAAGGATCTAGCAGGATAAGAGACCCAGAAAAGATTCACCCGCTTATAATAAATTGATTGAAGTAAATGAAATACACTTAAATTTTGTGTTCGTAACCCTTACACTAAATATATCTTTCAAAAGATACCTTTCAAAAATATCAAATTCAAACTAAATATAACTATGCATAAGCCATCAATGTGTTTATAGAATTTTTGTCGTATTAATAAAAAAGGACGTTAATTTTTGGTGGGAATTTTTTTGTTTTAACTACTTACTTGACACCTACAAAAATGTATGATATTTATTCAATATTTTTATATTTATTTATTATTACTTGAAACACGATCGGTTGTGGGTTCGATTGTTATTCGGGAAATGATTAAATTTAAATTATTTTCTTTATCTTCGCTCTGGTAAACGCGACGAAGAGTTCCGTCTCTCACCAAATTCGGTGAAAAGCGGAGTACGGAGTGCCTTGACACTAGGTACTTCCTATCTATTGTGGTAAAAAATCGTTTTATATTGTGTAGCGGATACAGACAACTAAAAATAGTATGTTGGTTGACAGGGATCTACATCTTGTATTTAATTACACCTGTAAAATTTTCTTCTGGAAGGAATTCAAACCCACTACTAGCCATAACAATATCTAGAAGTATTTTTACCTAAAAAAGATAAAATTTATTTTTGTAGCACAGTAGGGGATGATTCTCCCTTCAGATGACCCAGATGGCTTCATCATCAAAATCGTAACAGTCATCTGACAGTAGACAATACACGCAATGTTTGCGGGTTCGATACCCATTCGGAATATTATATTTAAATTAACTTTACTATCTCATTGTTATACAATAAAATACGGCGTTGAGCTTCACCATTCAGCATGCGTCGATTGCACGTATATACGTGGAACCTGGAAAACGACGTGTCTTGACACTAAGTTCTTTCTAATTATCACGCTATGTGGATAAAAAGTTTTGATGTTTCTTTTTTATTTGTTTTAGGCACATGCTAGAGCCATTGTGCTTTCCATTTACAAAATTGAAATAGAGAAGAGGGTATCAAGCTTATCACCGCCTCTGAGGATTGTTCTAGAACAGCTTTTAGAACTTTACTTTATCTATTGGGCTTTAGAGAAAGTTGGAGATCTACTATTAGTAAGTGTTATAAAATGTTTTTAATAATTATTGTAAGACTGATCCGTATCAGGAATATTTGTGTTTTTATTAGTATTCGCTTTTTTATATCTTTGGGCATATGATCATATTTTATTTGGCAAAACAAAAACACCTATTGGAAATATTCGTGAAGTAGTCTTATCCAGTACAAAATATAACAACATGCAAAAATTTAGACAAAATATATATTTATTTTATTCCAATATTATATATATTGAATGTTATGCAGTTCAAGGCAAGTTCAAGGCAGTCTAATACTATTTAGGAAAATTATCAAAAAACTGCCATCAAAAATTAACCATATCATGAATTTGGCATAATAAAAGCTTGTTTATCGTATTTTGTTGCATAGTGCAAATTTCATAACTTTAGAAATAATTATTAAAATAATTATTAATATAGATATATAATATAAAGACACTCCTATTAACATCTTGGATTGCGGGTGTTCACCATGCGGGTGCCCATCGCGTTGTGGAGAGGAACTCAGAACAGCTTGGGACTTACGACTTTAATATTGTACTCTTAAAACTTATTAACGTCAGCTTTTTTAATATATAATTTATTATTCTACAGACTGAGTCTGTACCTTTTCTTCTGTTATTTATTTTTCATTTACATATAATTATAATCGGCTACTTAGAACTAAGATCCATATTTATATTTAAACGATTTTTTGACACAATTAAATTGTCTTTATTGCACGAGGTACATTTATAAATATCTGTATTAAACATATAAAACTAAACATGTTTTAAAATAATGAATATTTTATCTGGGTTAAGTTGTCTGGCTAAGCTTATAAAAATCCTTATAATGCCGCCTTTGAAATGCTGACATAATATAAAATTATTATAATAGATAATATTTTATGAGCAACGGTAAAATTCACCTTATTATCTTATTCAAAATATAATCGTACTGGGAAATAATAACAAGATTTATGTACGACGTTCAATCAACTCAGAGACATTTGTCTACTAATGGATGTATCGTTCTGTAATGTGATATTGAATACAAAGAACATTAATATATAATAAGAACATTAATACATAAGAAGATAATCCATAAAATATGAAATCACGCTTAATAAATTGCCTATTTTAAAAGTTATAGATAAAGGCCGTTGCGGCACAGTGGGTCAGAGCTCGACTATAAACGCGATTGGGTGTGGGTTTGATTGCCACTGGGTGAAATGATTTCAAATATATTTTCATTTTTCCACATTAGTAAAACAAGGCGTAGCGTTGAGTTCACCGCTCGACACGCTATATCTCGATTTCGGCTGAAAAGTAGTCCACGGAATGTCTTGACATTTGGTTGTCGTTAACTATCCTATGCTTGATAAAGTGTGACGATGTAAAAAGATATGTTTTAAAATACCGCTTTTTATCTTTTGGTCACTAGATCGTAATACAAAACTTAATAAATAGACAAAAATGATCAAAAACGCATACAATCTATGCGAACAGTTACGACTTATTCGCAAAAAAAGTAATGAAGTGTTTTTTTAACCATGATATTGTTATCGGAAATAAATTATTTCTATTATTAAAAACCATCGTAATGTTAGTAGCATAGTGTCTAATTATAATTGTTATAGGTTCGATTACAAATCCGATAAAGTTAATATTTAAATTTATTTCTGACAAACTTGTCAAGTACATTAGTGCTGAGGTGCTGAGTGGCGTAACTCAACGCCGCACTGCCTTTTTTTTCATTTTTCAATTACAGCTAAAGTAGCGCTAAGATACTGGTTAGCGCTACGTATAGCCATAATACTTAAATGACTAAAATATATCTCAAGTAAATCTAAAATGTATCTCATAGAGATATATTTCAGTATAAGCTATAATTTTGAGGCTATCGTAGTGTAGAGTCAGTGTTTGACTGTAAACGCGATTGGTTGTGTGTTCGATTCCCACTTAGGAAAATAATTCTATTTGAAATATATTTTCATTTCTCTGCTTTGGCAAGACAAGGACAATCGCGAACTGGATTTTGGCTCAATACATAATGTCTCGATTTCGGGCAAAGCCAACGGAGTGTCTTGACACCGGGCTATCTATGACTACTCTGCTGTGCGCGATAAGGCGTGAAATTAAAAAGAATAGAAAAAAAACACCGGTCTTCCATATATTTAATTTATTTGGAAAATAAAAATTCTTTTGATCTTTCTTTAATGCATAATAAATGGCAGGAAATGTCACATATTTAGAACTAATGAACACATAAATAATACGATTTAACTAAATTAGGATTTATGTGTGCTAAAATATTTATTATCTGCCAAACAGACGTGCTTAATTTATATATATATATATATATATATATATATATATATATATATATATATATATATATATATATATATATATATATATATATATATATATAGTAATAGAGAGAAACTAATTGAAGCTTATTATTTCGACGTATTAACAAGTTCAACGTTAAATAGAGTGACGTTTAAATACATAGTAAGTATATGTATGTTTATATTACAAATTTGCTCTAATGTTCTAGAAAAAAAACCTTGCAGTAAAAACAATTCGCACTATAATTATCGTAAGCGTGAAACGTGATATATATTTGCGGTCAAAGTGCTATGAATATAAAATTTTATGGCACCTAGAAACAAAATAAGCAAAAAATGTACCAAATCTGTATATCTATTGCATCTATATAGGTCACTATAGTCAGCTGTAATCAATACGATATCGGTCTCCTTTCGCACTTTGAGCGTGCGCATGTAAAGAAACACGCGGATATTATATTTATACTGCGTCAATTTTTTTTATATAAAATTGAATTATTGATATTTCTTACAAATACTTGTTTACAATGTCGAAATGTCGCTCTTAATTTTTTTATAAATCTACTATTTCCTTTCTTTTAATTTTGTTGAACAATATATGGAAATTGATATACATTCCTTATTTATTAAACTATTCAAATAAAACAAATACTAAATGTAAGTAACTAAAAAGAAAATATTGCCAAAATACTATAGTAAAAACTGCATTTAAATCGGCTTAAGTAGTTTCTGAGACTAGCATGAAACACGCATACAAACAGACAAACAGAAAAATAAATAATAAAAAATCTTTTCTAGGGTCAATTTTCTTAATTTACATACATACAAAAATATATAATATTTTTAAACGTACGAACTTGCCTTCTAAAAACGGAATTTAAGGTTTTGTTAAAAAGGAACTGCACGTACGAAATTTTATTTAACAAGACATTTTTCGGTTTTGCATATATTGCTTATAATCGTTTTTTTAATTGTTTCCATATACATATATATATATATATATATATATATATATATATATATATATATATATGTATATATATATATATATAGTGTGCGTACATTCCATATAATACGTCGTGCAGTACATCAATTTGACTTCTAAGATAGGTTCTCTGATACAGTTATCCAGATATGAGGTCAATGGACCGCATTTATTCGCAAAAAACGAGCCCCCGCTGACTTCATTTGTCATTGAAACAAAACCGGATCCCGATTCGTGTTTTACAACGTTTATTAGGCATAATTAGTTTGCTTAATGAGAAGGAAATCGTGAAATGATCGTTTGTTCTTTCTATGATTATAGATTTGGTCAATATTTATTTATTAAAAATACAAATAATCAATTAGATTTGTTATAAATTTTTTTTCTTTATATTATCGACACTTTCTACGTATAAGTTTTTTCTTTATTAGATTCACGGTTTTATCCCGCATAGAAGAGTAGACAGGAAGTACCTCCGCTTTCGAGTTCGAGACATTGCTTGTTTAGTGGCATAACTCAACGCTGCGTTGTGTCTTACCGGATCGAGGAAATGGAAATAATTTAAGTATCATCATTTCCCCGAGTGAGAATGGAGCCCACAACCGATCATTTACAGTCAGAGCTGTCCCACTGTGCCATATTCAATCGATATTTGGATTTTCATAACAAATAAGATTATGAAGCGTATCTTATCGCACTCAATAATAAATATGGAAATACATTATTTAAATGGAAAATAAAAAAAATCGTTGGAGACGTCAAATTGAGTTATCGACGTCACCAACGTTATATTAAGCCATGATAATTCTTTATATTTACATTGAGATCTTCTTGGCGCAGTGGAGCGCATTGTAGACACAATTAGTAATAAGTTCGATCCTTATCTTCTGTCCATTAAAGATAATCGCGGTAAGGTGTTGCTCAATACGCAAAATCTAAGAATATAGTGTCTTGAGACTCTTTGACTTCTTTGTGCAAAAGCGTGATACGATAAACAAGTAGTTTATACAGTGATACTGTTTATCTGCGACTGAAGGAATTCTATTTTAGTATTAATAGCGTACTAAGGTATTCCCTTAGCAAGCCATACGTTCCCCTGTATGAAGTTTTATACTACGTAAACGCTAGCAATTCATTCAAAATCCCTTTCTTTCAAACAATTATAAACATAAACCAATTAAGTTTTAAGTTCCAAGAAATTAATACTAGAAAGGATTATTTTATACGTATGTATATATTTTTAATAGTTTTCAATTCAACTTATAAATAAATACATTAAGGAAATGAGAGCAACGATTACATTTTGATCATCCCAAATTTGATCGATAAAACTATATTAATATCAACCGGAAATTAACTTAACTTGATTTATAAACGCGTCATTTATAGTGTTAATTAATTCATATAAAATTACTAATTTATTTATAATAATTTCTTTCTACAGTACACTCAACTCTGTGAGAAGGATGTGCGTGTTTTGCAAAGGAAATATGAAGATTTACTTGAACTGATTCGGCCTAACGCTGTGGGCTTAGTAGACGCGTTTGATTATAGAGATGAGGTACGTATAAATTATTAACGTTCTGCAGTACTTTATATAAACTAACTAATCTTTACGAGAGGCCGGTCATGGCGCAGTGGTGTCTGACTGTAAACGCGATTGGTTGTGGGTTCGATTCCCACTATATTTAAATTATTTTCACTTCCTCGCTCTGGTAAAGACAAAGAGCGGCGTTGAGTTCCACCACTCAACACGCAATATCTCGAATTCGTTGGAAAGTGAAGTACGGAGTGTGGTGACACTAGGTACTTTCTGTCTACCCTGCTATGTAGGACAAAAATGTGAAGCTAAAAAAACCTTTTACGGAAACTAGGCGGACAATGGAATGTCAAATTTGCAGGTTTAGTTTATATAGAAGACTGCAGAAAACATTTTTGAAAAAACGTATAAAAATTTGAACAGAAAGAAAGTTAGTAAGTTTAAAAAATAACGCATATGAAGTACATTAGAATAATAAAATAATTATAAAAGCCCGTTTATATGAAGTTTCATACTCGTTGTCAAGTTGCTAAGGCAACGTTATTTACGTCAACTGGAGATCCAGTCATATATAAAAACCCGAAACGTTAGTCATATACTTAATTTTTTATATTATTTTTAGCTTGCTTTTATTACATATGTTTTTCTTTATTAAAACTATTAAAAAACATTTAAATAAGGATCCATCTGAAATTAAATCGATCCACATATAAAATAAAACAGAATATTCACCTTAAACCTTCAAAGGTTTTAATTTATAATTTAATAGATAGTATTACGTAGCAATAAAAAGGCAATATATTTAATTCTAATTTAAAAAAAAATAAAAAAGCTATACATAAATTATTTAATATTATTGTTATTTCAGCTTTTAAGAAAATGTAACATATTTTTTTTACACAACCAGACCCTACTCCATTTTTGCATAATGAGATTAAAGAGTAAAAATTCACTCCTTTTTTTAAAATAATTAAAAAAAACATTCCATCGAGTGGGAATCGAACCAATAACCAAACGTATACTGTCAGACGCTCTTAATCACTATGTTTTGTATTGAAGTTTATTTTTTTTCATATACACAGATACTAAATTCTACTCTCGGAGCTTACGACGGTAGAGCTTATGAACGACTAATGGAGGAAGCAATGACGAGCCCTCTCAATAAAGAATCTGTAAACGAATCGTTTCATAAATACCTTAAGCCTTTTTTGCGTGGAAAATTGTAATATGTTACAATTTTGTTGTTATTTTTGTATGTTAATTTTCTTATTAAACGTTGTTTTTTTGTATATTATTTATTTCAGAATTCTACAAATATATTTTTATTGAATACTTATTCGGTGTGTATTGTTTTAGCTTCATCCTTTTTGCCTTATACCTCAGTACCTATGTATAGTGAACCTAGCAATGAAACGTTTCGATCTCCGTGTTTTGCCTAATCATTGTTAAGTGGCGGATCTCAACGCCGTGCTTTATAACAAGAACTTGGAGAAGAACTTAATTCAAATATAATTATTATTTCGAGTAAATATAGTAGATAGTACCTAGAGCCATCACATTTATAGTCGGACATTTCAAATTCCGATGGCCATATCGATAATTCTAAGTGGGGTGAAAATATATAATAAGGTTACAAAATTGACCTTTATTAATACTTGCAAAAAAATTTTTATACAAATTTAAAACATATCAGATGTTTCTTTACCTTAACTAGGTGTACGTGACTTTTTTAAAATTTAATGATATCTTTATATATTTTTTTAAAAAAATAACTTCTTTTTTTTCTATATGATTGAAATATCACCTATAGAGAATTTTATACCACTCTATCAACAAATACGTCTGTAATATTGGAAGAATGATGTCAATTTTTACTACTTTTAAAGCAATCATAAGATATATTATACTGCTACGAAAAATAGGTTATATATTTAAATATACATAAAATAGGTTATATAATTATATATATAAGACGTATTGTTTATACTATGCGAACTTTCCTTTGATATTTTTTAAAACTATTATGTCCAGATAGATATATTGCACATATCTATGTATAGAATATTTAAAACATATATATATATATATATATATATATATATATATATATATATATATATATATATATGTATATATATGTATATATATATATATATATGTATATAATCTTTGTATTGTCAATATGTTTTAATTAAAATTGCTGATAGTAATTAAATTTTATTATACATAAAATATCCTGGTATTTATTATCAAAATTTGTATAGATGATATTTTTGGCAGTTACTTTACATTGATTAGATACTATTTCTTTTTTAAAAATAAGATTTATTACTTCATAAATAAATATTATTTTTATATTAGTAATATGCATAAATTAATTTCGTATATCACATAAATAAATAATAATGAAAAACATATTTAAACCAACCAAATTCTTTTATTAAGAAACATTTTCACAAATAAATTAAATTAAAAAGAGAAAATTAATAAATAAAATAAATAACTTAAAAACTAAAGTGCAAATACATTAAGACAAGTTACGATGTTGTCAAAGTCGTCTTAATGTGGTTTGCTCGTTGAATGGCAGTTAAGCACTTGCGTTGGCTTGAGCGGAACCCACGCCAAAGGTGTTTGCTGAGGAGTTGACAACCCTGAAAGCTGTGTTCACGCCTTGGGACTTAGCAGATGAGCTAGCTGAACCCTGGCCTGAAGTGTGGGCGTTGGCTTTCAAGTGAGATGGACCGTAGTATGGAGAGTAACCATCAGCTCGGAGTGCACCGTATGCTGGGCCAGCGTTCGCAATGGAGCTAGCTGATCCATATCCGTTGGCGACAGAGGATACAGACCCGCGTCCTAATCCGTCGACATCAGCATGAGCATTGACATTGCCATAATTAGATCCCATAATGTTAGCAGTCGATTTGACATTGCCAAAACCGTTGGAGTTTGCTACGGAGTTAGCCACACCATATCCGTTGTTGTTGATTGAGGACTTGGCAGAACCATAGCCGTTACCGTTGTTGTTGACAGCAGAGTTCACGTAGCCTCCATTCAAATTACCATTTGCGTGTGCAGATCCCTGGCCTTGTGCGTCAGCGACCGATTGAATAGAACCGAAACCATCACTTTGAGCTGATGACTTAGCAGAGCCTCCATTGGCTTGGCTGTCGGCATGGACATGTCCGGATGGGGTGCCGTAAGCGGTACCAAATCTCCACTGAATCCTCTTGGCTTCAACTTTTTTAGCTGCGCTTACAACAACTCCTTGATTATTCATGTCTACATCAGAAGAGGAGGAACCAAACCCTTGAGAATTGGCATTAGCAGAGGCTGATTCTAAGTTGTTGTTTGCCGAGGAACTAGCGGATCCTCCGTTCGACTGAGATTGTGCGGATACTTGACCACGTTCGTTTTGAGATTTCGAAGACGCAGAGCCGAAGCCTTGTGTTTTAGTCACTGTGTTTGACACTCCGTGTGTGCTCTTAGCGTTAGAGGAAGCCGATCCAAGTCCACCATAGCTTTTGGAGTTAGATGAAGTGACACCGAAGCTGCCAACGCCTTGAGTATTGGCGGAGGACTCAGCTGATCCAGAACCATCGCTCCTGACAGAAGTTACAGAGCTTTCTGAGTCACCATCCGCTACAGCAGAAGATTCTGCAACAACTCCACCAGCGGGAATTTCGTATCTGATCTGAGATGGTAATTCGAAATTTTGTTCATAAGAAACAATGGTAGCGGGAGCTGGTACGTAGTAGTGAGGGTTGCCTTGAGCTTGCGCTACAGCTTTTGCGGAGCCATAAGCTGGCATATGGGCATTATCATGTACTTCAGCCTTAGCAATCACTTGACCGGGGAAAGCTTCGTACCCGTAATTTCTAATTAATGGATTGTTATCATTTGAAGAAGCACTTCCAGAAGCTTGGAGAACACCCCCGTTCATAGAAGCTGATCCCGACGCTTGACCACCATAGTTCGAATAACCTTGGCCTATGGAATAGCCGCGTCCGTCACGGAATAGATAACCTGCAATGAAAAAATAATAAACATTATATTGTAAACTAAATTTCATATTAAATTAAATATTATATTCTCAAATTTACGATATACTGTCAAATGAAAATAATGTTTTAAATAATAATAAAATGTTTATATTAGGTCTTACCGTTTAAAAAGACAGGGCTAGAGTTGCAAAGGGCGAAACACGCCAATGCTACGAGAAGCTTAGCTGCCATGATTAGATGTGAGTTACACGGTTAGTGGATGCGGAGAGAGCATTTCTCTCAGCTTATATACCAACCTTGCGGTACCACAACCCGTCCACAACCAAAACGTGAACTTCACCTAGAAAAGTCGTCCAAGTCGTAAATTTACACGATATGTTACGGTAGATTAATTGGCGATCTAAATCAAGATTTGCAAATAATTTTGAATTTTTATGACGTGTTGACGTTCGTTTATTCTTATAACTATATACATATGTACGTTGCAGGACCGGCTTCAATGCAAGTGCATTGACCTAGGCGTGTTATAAAATTATATTAATATATATTTTAAGTTATATTATTATATATTTTTTATAACGCATTAAATTATACAGATACAATATCTATACAATTAAGTTTTAATTTATACGTTATATAAAAATAAAAAATATATAAATAAAATTAAAAAAAATATAAAAAGACATTTGAAAAAAATCGTTTAACTAATTTTTTTTAAAACACGTTCTAATTCAATACGATTCAATTTAAATCAGTAAATAGCAAATTTCAAAGATCACAGATTGTATCAGCAGGTACAAAACAATCCTAGGTAAGTATATAAAGTAAATAATATTATAAATTCTAAGATGGACGTATAATGATGATAATATATGGTATTTTCCATCTGATTCCGTTTAATTAAATTCGGTTTTGATATATTGTATCGGTTTCCTGAACATAAACTTTTTACGACTTTCGCAAACGAATAGTAATATGCTATTTTGCGAATAATCGATTTTGTTTGTTCGTCATTATGTTTGTTGCTTTAAGTTTAACTTTTAAAAAATATTTTAATAATATATATTTTATTTCCAGACATCATATCTGATGGTAAGTGCGACCTTTATGGCCTGGATGCACAATCGGAGATTTATTATTATATTTTCATTATTATCATTTCCTTTGCTCTGGTTAGACATAATGTGGCGTTGAGCTACGCAAATCAACACACAATGTATCGAATTCGAGTGTTCAAGATACTTTAGATTGCGAACAAAGCATGACTGTTTTTTTTTCGATACATTGTAGCGTAAATATTAAAAATAACACAAACAAGCCCGAATTGTGATAGGCGTATCAAATTGATTACTGCAGAAAAAAAACCGCTTAGTTATCTAAACTTTGATCTTGCTTTTTATGGAGGTTTTTGTGAAGCTTTTAAAGAACCGTAAGATGACCACATATTTAATATTTTAACTATCAAAAATAAATAATAAATTGTGTGATACAGAAAAAACCTCTTTAAGTCGAACATCAAAAACACGCCAAAACCTTCGAGTTATAGAGATTTTCACATAAGTAATTATTGAGAGTTCATTCTTATAAATTTTGGGTTCAGTTCAGTTTAGTTAAAAAAATTACTTTCTAAGAAACAATGGTTTACTTATATAGTTATCGTTTCGCAATTTTTTTTTCTTTTTTTTGTATATAGAAGGGGTCTAAGTGTAAGGACGGTTGAAAAATAAATTCGATTCGATACAACGTACTACGGTCCAATTTTAGTTTTCAAGTTGGGGAGGGAAATTATGTTCAAAAATATCTAGCAGGAAATTACATATTTCTCGACTAATAGAAGTTTTCATGTTTGTAGAAAGCAAAATTGTTATTTCCTAATTTCGAGGTGTTTAACTTACTGTTGAACCTCGTTCAACAGTATCAATAAATATAATATTATTTTACTTATAATTTGACCTAACTTTTTATTATTGACATGTTCTTAATAATATTTTACATGTTCTTATAATATTTGCTTTACATTGTTTAATTAAAATTGTTAATTTATTAAGTTTTTAAGAAATTATAAGAGATTTTTAAGAGATTTTAGGAGAGAAGAGATTTTAAGATCTATAAACGACGTAAAACCTTAACGTTACTCCAATCTCCATTTATCAAAGACATATTGCTAACTTGTGGAACCGATATTTATTAATAATGAATTGGTATTTTATTTATAAATTTGCTAAAGAGAGTTGTGGCTATCTCACAGTGAGAAAACACTATATATGACATGAGAAAGCATATTACATATTTTCATTTCTCCGGTCTGGTAAGACAAAACACGGCGTTGAGTTCAGCTCCTCAACACGCAATGTCCAGATTTCTATGGGAGAGCAGTTAACGGAGCGTCTTGACACTAGGTTGTCTATAACTACCCTGCTGGGAAATAAAAACGAAATAAACATGAAGCTGTCAAAAAAAGAAATTTAAAAGTAAAATGTATTTCATACATCAGATTTTGTTGGAAGAAAAAAATATTTATTTCTAATAGTTTCAACGTATATACAGTATACTTTAGAAATTAGGCAAATTGTCTAAGGTCGCTAGAACTAATGTAGAATTTAGATGCTATATAACATCAATGACTAAGAAGCTTTATAGGCTGTAAGTAGAGTAGTTATGGGGTAGAAAAATATGTTATAAAAAAAATTACGGCCTTGTTTATTTACACGTCGAATACATAGTAGTGTAGTAGTGTGTGTAATATTAATTTTATTGGTTTAATATATTTCTAATTCATTATTATAAAAAATATTTATCTGCACTTCATCTCTGTTTATACAAAAATATAAAATAGATGTATTTGTTTGTCATTTTTGTCTGCCCGTTTGTTTGTTCCAATTAATCTATAGAACGGATAGACCGATTTTAAGGAGACTTTCATATGTCAAAACAAACATCCAGAAGTATGAAATTTCACGCGTACAAGGAATTGCTAGTATTAAATAAAATTGTGCCAAAATTCATAATCCTCTGTCCGCTTAATTTACTATAAATACATTATTCTAAATATTTACTATTTTTAAATAAAAAACATTTTTGAAAAAACATCCAATAGGCGCGGGTTCGAATTCCGCTGCGTTCAAAATTTTATACGTATTTTAAAAAAATGTTTACAAATCCTAAGTGTGGAATAACACTTTAAAAATAGTAAATATTAAAAAAATAGCAATCTTTCTAGTTAAACGATTATTTCTTAATAATCTTTAAGTAGTAGAAATTTGTAAAAATCTCTCTACAGAGATGCTAACAATATAAATAAATGGTAACAAACGTATAAAAATTTCAACGCAGCTGGTAGTGGAACTCATGGCTTAGCGGTCAGCCTGCTTGGACGGTATCCAAGAGATGCGGGTTCGACTTCCGCTGCTTTCAAATTGTTATACGTTTTTACAAAAAAGATTAATATACATAATCAGTAATAAAAAGGTATGGTCACAAATGAGCATATATTATATTAATATCAATATCCAATTCATTTATTAAAAAAAGTCGAACCAAATTATTATCGCAAAAAGCATTAAGAATTAATTATAGTAATAAAAACACAAAACAGTTAAATAGTAAATAAAACATTAAAAGTCAAAATTAATGTGCCTATTTTAATGATTTAATTTAGGATAGACAGAAACATGTATGTGAAACATGTATCTATATATAATGTATATATTTCTGACATCCGCTTGGCGACAACTTTTATACCACTTATCACTGGCTAGGACACTTTTTGCGTTCATTAGAAAGAAAAAGTTTATTGTACCATAATATCATGTTGACAGAGAAAGTGAACTAATTAATGATTTGAGTATGACTGATTGAAATTTTCTATCAATTACATATATATTTTTTATATATATATATATATATATATATATATATATATATATATATATATACATATATATACCATTGTAAATATATTTAAACCATTGTATGATTAATGGCTTTATACAATTAATACTACTGACTAGTCACTAAGTTTTCTTATGTTATTCTTTATATTATTATATTGTAAATGAATTTCAACGTAGTTTAATTAATTATTAAGTCAAAATCTTTATTATTTTGTCACTTGGTGTTAATTTAAACACACCTTTTCGATTTGTTTAAAGTTTTCCAAAATGATTTGGTAATTTAAAAATTCAATGTTCATTATGATATATGATTAGATTTTATGATAATGATTATATTTTTGATTTTTTTTAAATGTTTTGTAAAAACCTATGTAAAACAATTAGTTCCATTTCACTTCACTCTAGTTATTTTTCCTCGAAATAAGTTAGAACAGAATAAAAAATCACTAACTACAGTGGAAAAATAAATATGTAAGTAAGTAAGCAAGTAAGTCAAAGATATCTAAAATAACAATTAATTAATACATTTTTTTATAACTTCTCTTGGTAAAAGATTATAACTCTAGCAATACAAAATTATTGTGTTGTAAACTTCTTCAAATTAACACGATATACATAGATAGCTTCAGTTTTCTTTCACCAGAGGTAGAGAGAATCTAGTGTCAAGATGATCCGTTCTCAACTTAAAGCCTAAAATAAAGATATTACATGTCAAGTAGCGGAACATAACGCCGCGCTGTACCTTACCAGAGCGAAAAATAATAATAAAATTTAAATATAATCATTTCTAATAGCCACAAATTTGTGTGATTTTTTTGCAAATGTTTGTTATCAAATATTTTTTTTTGTAAGTTCTAATATGTACTATAAAATACTTACAAAGAATGACCTATGAGAGACTAGAAGACTATGTCTCTAGTTTATCTGTATAGACACTCCGCTGTCATTATTTTGGCTACATCCAAAAGCTCCTACTAAAACTATATCGAAAAATAAACCATCAAAATATTTATCACGTCCAAAATGACATAAATATTCAAATATTAAATATAAAAATTTATATTTAGTTCAGGTTTAAAAACATTTATTTTCGTTATGACGTAAACACAAAAAATATCTATCTAGAATATGATTATTATCATTTTTTGCTTATTCACAGTTTAAGTATGCTAATAAGAGATGAGAATGACAGCGATAGATGAACGAAGTCGATGGAAAGAAACCCGTCCATTTCACCCACAAAAATATTAGGTATATGTAGTTGATATTTGATTGGCAAAACATATATTATGATAACTGACACTCGACGTATGTAATTGATTATATTGTTTTTTTGAAAGTTGTTTTATAAATATTATAAAAAAAGTAAACGAGGCCACCGTAGCGCAGTGGGACAGCGGCTGACTGTAAATACGTTTGGTGGTGGGTTCGATTCCCACTCGGGGAAATGATTATATTTAAAAAACAAAATTTATTTCCCAGCTCTTTGTGAAATTTGTTTTATAAATATTATAAAAATCGTAAGTGATATTATCGCGACACACTGGGACAGGGCTTGTCTGTAAACTTGGTTGGTGGTGGGTTCGATTCCAGCTCGTAGATATGATTATATTAAAATCTAGTTATTTAAAAAAAGTTTTTAGTTCGCCGCTCTGGTAATATAAAGTGCGGCTTTGAGTTCCCCACTCAACACGTAATGTCTCGATTGCGGTCGTAAAGCAGTTGATGTAGTTCTTGACACTAAGTTTTCTTTCACTACTCTGCTATTTGGGATAAAACGTGAGGCTGTAAAAAAAGTAACTGAGCACTTTTTCTTACATATTCAAAGGTACTTTAGTCCTATGACACTCCATTCTCACTTTCCGGTCTAAATTGAGTATAGTGATGGACATCGCGGAGCTCAATGAAGCAGTTTGTTTTGCCAGAGCGCATATATCAAATTATTGTTATAATCATATCCTCAAGTGGGGATTACACTGCCAATCAATCGCTTTTGCAATCCAATGCTACCACTGTGCCACTGTGTTTAAGTACAAATGGATTTCGTCACGCGTATCCTTAAAAATTTTGAAATAATGCGTTTGTAGAGCAGTTTAAATATATATATGGGGTGTTATTTTGTGTTTCTGGGATCGTCTCATACACATTCTCTATGATCTAACACATTTTTTATCACTTCAGAGAATGATTATATCCAAATTAATTCCATTGTGTAAAGAAGCAACGAGCATTTCACTCTAAGTCCTTGCTTGAAATTAGGCAGAAAGGAGTAATCCAAATATCTGAACAATGAGTTCTTTTTGTCTATCAAGATAAAATAAATTTTGGCCGGTCAAAATAAAACACTACAGATAAAGATTTTGGTGCTGAGAAATTTTAACATATTAAGGATTTTTTTATAATAATAACTTTTTTTTGTCCAATAGAAATAATTTAAAAGTATGTTTTGTTGGCATTCGGTTTATTGTGTGAATAATTCTGTATGTAATTTTCGAAATTCTATGCAACTTGTTTACGTATTTACTCTAGCTTAATACTATACATATATATTTACGAGAAAATTAATGGAATAATTTTATGAACAGACTAACGTAATACAATTATGTACATTATAAAATTACTATTTGAAATAAAAAGATATACTAACTAAATTGATTACAAAAGTATGACACAAACGCACAAAATATAAAATTTAAATTGATTTTTTTTAATTATGTCTTATTGTATGCAATTACATCCAATAAGATAGTAAAAATCATAATTAACTTATAATTAACTTGGTAATATTATATGAATTTAAAAAAAAGTTTTGACAGCGGTGGGATTCGAACCCACGCCCTTTCGGACTGGTGCCTAAAACCAGCGCCTTAGACCACTCGGCCACGCTGCCTGTTGTGCAACATACAAAATTTAATAATGTTAGCGAAAGAAATAAAAATATAAAAAAAATCTATCGTCATTTATGTAACCTAATGTATATATAAAGAAATTTACATTTAAAACCATTTTGACTGCTTTGTTCTCGAAATTGAGAGATTGTGTGTTAGTTCGCAAAACTCAACGCTGTACTTTGAAAATAAATTTTAAATATTACCATACCCCAGAGTGAGAATTGAACCCACTACTAATCGAGTGAACACATCTCAGCGGGCCACCATAGTCTCGATGCACCACGAGGTCTTTTTCAATTTATATTATGCTTATATTTTTTACTTGGTTCTTTTGAAAATGTAAACTTTGGAAAATTTTGATGTTAGGGTTTTTTCATTATTTTATTCACTTCTGTGTAAAATGTTTATTTTTGTCTAGAATATAATTAATTCATTTATACAAATTCATGGAACACTTTATGCTAATAAAGCTTAAAATATTGACATATTAACTCATCAAAATAAGTTGTAACAAGCGTATAAGAATTTTAAAAATATTTGATGTAGGCTTAGCGGTGAGAGTTAGACGGTTACCAAGAGGCGTAGGTTCGAATCACGCGTTCAATTTTATATATTTTTTAAAATTTTATAATATATAAATAAATAAAATATAGTCTCTGTTACAAACCTTAGGTATGAGTTACGAGCCCAGGTCTAGATCGAGATTTTTACTTTAAAATTTAGGTTTTAGGTCCCGGGGGAGTTTAAGCAAAAAATGAAATTCATTATGTCGACTGCTATTTTTAATAATCTTAAATTTGGTTATTTCGCCATATGAATTTTTCAATTCAAAATAATTTTACGCCTTCCTGCATTCCATAGCAGGGTTATCAGAGACGAGATTATTGTTTTCCACCCGAAATTCACTCCGAGCTTACTAAAGCGGAGAATTGATATTTTTTTTACTATAATGCTTCCTTCGAGTGGGAATCAAACCCCACAACCAATCGTAACTACAGTCACGGCGAGACGAAGTGTCGCTGCGCCACTATGGCCATTAATTTAAATTCGATATTAATATTCGATGTATTCAATATTAAATTAATTTTTCTACATATTACTAATAATTAATAAAAGCTTTTAAAAATAAATTGTAATATTTAATTGTTTTTATAGTTATTTAATAATTAATAAATTATATTATACAAAGTTAATAAAGAATTAATTGTATTTTTAGTAAATTAACAAAATTAACGATATTTTTAAAATAAAAATCGAATAATTAAGGAACAAATTTATTTAAGGTGAAATAAAACAAAATGGTTATTGATAATGACCTGTATAATTACCTAAGTGTAAAGGAGCATTATGTACAAGGTGGACATCGATATATTTATGCCTACCCTAAATCTAGTCTTAACAAACGTTAGTAGAAAATAATAAACAAAGCGATATTAAAATTATTTTCGTATGAGAGCTGAAATTAATTCAAAATGTATATAAAAACATTATACCTTTTTCAATATAAACAAATATCGCAATAAACTAAATATTTTATTAGCTGCAATAGTTATTTTTTTGTTAAAAAAACATAAAGCACCATTTTTAAAGAAAATGACACGACAAATATATTTTTTAATGAAAGCATTAGAAGATTAAAAAACGAAACGTCACAATACAGAAAAATATTTTAAATCGACATATAATATGGACATGCACTGACACTAAAAGCAATAACTTATATAACATTTAGGTTTGTTACGGCTTATCCACAATTTTTAGTCTCAACAATGTTGATATATTCTATATCTAATTTAATAAGATATTTATTAGAGCTTATTGTTAGAGCTGCCTTAGAATTATTTCGAATATTCAAACTGTTCAAACAATTATTTGTAAAAAAAAGAAAAATATCATATTATATATATCTAATATACTAAAATGTCAAAAAGTAAATTGAGCATGTTTTTAAAAATCATTAAATTCATAAAAAATGATTGTAAATCGGAAAATGTATTAAATATATAATATAAATTAAAATAAGTATTTTCTTACTAGCAAGACTTTCTAACTTCAATTTTTTATATATATATATAATTATAATAATTATTAAAAAAAATGTTTTATTAATTTATTTAAAGTCAAATAGATATAGATGTCACATTAATTATTTAAAATATAACCTAAGTTAGAAATTATGGATATTTGTCGAGTTTCAAGTTATATAATTTAGTGTTAGTTTAGAACGAGTGCTATGTTAAATAGGATACGTCGTTTTAGTATTTTATTATTAATTATTACGACTACGAAATGGGATATTAACAAATTTAGTTTTTTTTTATATAGAAAAGTCGCAAACCTTTCTTAGGTGTTACAATACTGTGAAATTAGTTTCATAATTATATAATATATAATATTAGTTGCAGAGGACTGGGAATTAATCTCTTTTTCTGTTTGTTTTTCACGTAAAATTTTAACTTTCAAATTTTAAAAAAACTAACGTTTTGGATATAGTTACATCTCTTTCTTGCGTTAGTATGACACAATACATAAGTAAATCAACTTCACAAAATTCAAATTTATCAATCAAAAACATTTTCTTTACATATTACATATTTATGATAAAAAGATTATATTTAATTACAAAACTTATTTCACAGTGTTAAAATTAATCGTAAAAAGTAACGTCATCCATATTATAATTTCGTTCTATTTATATTGAATATATGAACAATATTTGGTTATTGGTTAACTATGTATAAGTTAGTATCTAAGAGAATTTACAAATTTAATGTACACTTCTTAAACTAAGTGAGCGTCGCTTTAGTTACTGCTTTACGGAGTTTTCGAGGAATGTTTATTTATTTATTTATTTATTTATATATCATATAAAATTTTAATATAATCTGTATTTTTTTAAAATTTCATGTTAAAAATTCGAATATTTTAAATTAACTCGTTATTTTCATAAAGGAATCTTTGTTACTTTTATAAAGTCAAATGCTTTTTTTAATATTCCAAAAAAATACAGATAGTATTTAAAATAGGATATTTGTTTAAACTTTTAATTATCTATGATTACGTTTTTATTTTTAATAAACGTCAAATGTCACGAAGTCGAATGTACATAAAATATAATTTTAAATCACTAAACGATTATATTATGAAAATTACATCATTACGCTTAAATTACGACTATTACACATAATTTAAATAAATTAATTGACTGAATTGTCATATTAAATGAAAATGTTAGGCGTTTTATTAGGAAATTATTTTAAATAAGCATATTGTAGATTTTTTTTTAAGTATGTTATAAAATATGTTTTGATAACATACTTATACAACATTGTACCTTTTAAAAAAAAACGTAGCAGTTCCATAATTTAATTTCTTTTCTACAGATTAGAAAATATTTATTTAGTTTATTTAATTATAATTATTAGGGGGTAAAATTGATTTAAAAATCTACAACATAAGTTACTTAACTTTTAAATAAAACAACAAAATTCGTTGCGCCATGACGGAAATTATTTAAAAATAAGATGGCAACTATATAAATGATCATAGCCGATAAATAAAAATACGATTAAATATAAAAAAACCCCATGATTACAAAAAATAAAATAAACCTAAAGGAACAGATAAAAAATTCGTCAAACTTGATTATATATGTATGTATATAGAGACAATTTCAATGATTTACTTTTAATAAATTGTAAGAAAACTTGATAGTAATTTTAACTATATATAGTTACATAGTTTTTTATTAAAACCATGAGATGAAAAATGAAACGCATATTTTGGATATTAATTTAAGCAAATCATATTATTTATTTTTTTGATCTGTATCAAACAGATTAAAAAAATAAATTTTATTTATGACTTTTATTCAACAAGGTTTTAATAAAAATACTAAATATTTTTTTATATAAAGACAAGATATGGACGCGTCCACAGACTATATAATGACAATAATCTATGCGATGAGGAAATTTTATGACTGGCAAATATACAACAAAGAAGCGGATGGCACATTTATTATTTTTACAGTACATTACACAAGATCCATTCAGATTCAATATTTAATTAGTGATAAATCTAACTTTCAGTTTAAGATGATTCGTTATCAAGCGATCTGCTATTTTAACTCACAATAACTATAGCTGTCACTTTCACAGTAATCTTATTAGGTTTATTTTTATAAGACCAAAAAGAGACAGGTATTTTCTATTTCATAGGCTTTTTTTACGTTATATCCTTTTCTAATATTATGAAAATGAAAGAGATGAAACGTCTTTCATTTCAAACAGATCGCTTGATTCGTAAATAGTACACATCAAGATGCACTTGATTAAAATTTTGGTCTTAAAAATTGATATTTTTGATAAAAATTCAATTCACACATACATATGTATGTGTGTCGAACAACTTCACCATACATTGTCTGTACTTACGTACAACTAGTACAGTTGATTTTTTTATATATTCGTTTCAGAACTCGCCACATTTGAAAATATTGTTATATATAACAAATTTCTGGTTATAATTAAATTTACTTTGGAACATTACAAATTATGTTTAAAACTGTTAAATAAAATTAAATTTCTGACAAAAATTATTATAAAAAAACCAATATTTATACAGTTTTACTTTGAAATTTGTAAAATTAATGTAAATTAATATACTTGTGGCAGTGTTTCTGAATCTCACGCATAGAATTCTCGGTTATTGTGGCCCTTCCCGTAGGAAGCGGCTGCAGGACTCCTCTTGGGCTCGTCTAGCGCGTACGAACCTTCGTCCTTTTTGCGCATCCTGTATACTATGAACATTACTACTAGGATGGCACATAGCAACCCTACGACTGCTCCTCCTATCACAGCTGGAAAGAAATATAATTATTATTAAATAATTTATATAATAAAATTGTTAATTCATTTAAATTATCAAATTAAATATATTACAGTTTATTTTTAGTTTATGCAAGTAATAGAAAATAATAGTATATAGTATAATAGTTTAAATATAAGGTGAACATAAATAAACAAAAAAATTAAAAACAAATGTATTAAAAGAGAAAAGGCTGAATAATATCTTGTTTTTTTTTAATAACAATATCAAAAAATATATAATAATTATGAGACCTAAAAGTTATAAAATTAACAAAAATTTGGTTTTAGTTTGAATATATTAATAATAGGTATGTACATGATAAAAATTATTGCAGATTTAATCACACTGAGGCAATGTTGAAATATTACTACTTAGATGAAATTCTTATACATTATTAAATATTTTTCTTATCAAAGGTATTTAAAAATTTTAAATATATATTTCATGTAACTTCCAGTTATTTATTAAAATAAAATTTAACCTCTTTACTAGATGCTTACAATTCATGAAGCAAAAATAATTAATAAATTTAATAGAAATATATAAAAACCCATACCGGCAAGTATGCCAGGCTGCGCGAAGAAGCTGGTGACGCGGTCTTCGGGATTGTTCATAATGATCACGGAGTTCTCTGCCGGCCGCGTCTCCGGTTCTATGTTAGAACCAGATTTATCTTGGTCCTGGAATTACAAAAAAATATTACTGACCAACTGATAATATTTGTAAACAAAAAAAAAACAACTTTATATTGCAACAAATGTAATTTTGTTATCTCACTATTGGCTATCCACTTTCACTTGTTAACTGGAAGAGATCTTTTCAAGAGAGTTGAGTAGTCTAGTAGTGAACAAACCTTTCTTTTCTTGAATATCTCTCTTATATTTTTTAAGATCAATAAAGAATATTATATTTTTTCAGTCAGAGTCAGAGTCATCATTTAGACACTCTTCTAACTTAACAGACCGGGAATTCAAGACATTGCGTGTTGAGTAGTGGAACTCAACGCCGCACTATGTCTTTACCAGAGCGAGGAAGTGATAATAATTTCAATATAATCATCCCCCCCGAATCTGCCCCGGTCGCGGTCGCGACCGGCCTCTAAAACAGCTTCACGCAAATCAAAATGAAATTTAGCGTGTACTATAACTTTAGTCACAAGTGCAAGAATATAAAAAATATCACAAAAATATTATAGATATAACTGAAGCTTACGAACGTTTTTTTTAGCTTCACGCGCAATTTTCGTTTACTGTGCTATACGCAGAAACAATCTAGTATCAAGAGCTATTTCTATCAATCAGAACATTGTACGTAAAATACAGAAATTACACAAATGAAAAATTTTACTATTAGCTTCATCATACTTGATACAATTCAAATCTGTACTCAAAATATAGTTTAATAGTACAATGATAACAAATAACATATAATCGTATCAAAAATCAAATAAAAACAAAGTTTTTCATACGAAACGCATTAAAATCAAGAATTCAATAAAATAAATATAAGTTAATGCCATCACATAAAGGATTAAATCTCTAACTAAAACCCCAAACTGAACAGAGAAGGAAACCAAAAGATATATAATATGGCCAAAGTGTCTTACCAACAGTACATATTTACTTTAGAAACTGACTTTTCTAGGGCAAAGGATTCTTTGGCAATTATTTTAAAGTGACATATTTCTTTTATATAGAACCTTTTGATTGTTACTTTCTTTACAAACTTTATAAAAATCATCAAATTTTCATTCAATTTCAATCAACAAATTTTCTGCTTATTTTGTTTGTTTTATACATATCCCTAAAATGTTTAGGTAAAGATAACGAAGTGTGCCAAATTTTATTATCACCATTCATTCATAAGTATTAAATATAATAATATATTTGATAATTTTAGTTTTTTGGGCCATAATGGTACAGTGCAATAGCGTCTGACTGTAAGCGCTGTTGGTTGTGGGTTCGATCCCACTCAGTTGAATATATATATAAAAGAAAATCAATTTCTTTGCTCTAGTGAAACAGAATGCGATTTACAATAGATTGTCTCTGACATAAAGCTGCTTTTTTTAGTTAGCTATCATTATAATTTGTTATTAAGTAGTCATTCATTTTGTTACGTTTTCTTAGAAAATGATAAATTACTTACAATAGGCAAAACTTCTTCAGATATGCTAATATCCGTCTGATCAGGACGCGATGGCTCTTCAGGCCGCGACTCTGGTGCTCCTTCAGGCTTAGTTAATATCCGTGCTGTAAAAGCATAAAGTGAAATATGAACATTTTTGATATTAACAGTCCATTTCTGAAATAAAAAAAACTAAGATATATATCGAAGATTTTTGTGTTAGTAAAGAATTATTATGGAATTATTATTGGGAATTAAAAATTTCAACTTTTTCAAAAGATACGATATAAATAAAGGTAGTAATGTAAGCTCATTGATGACGAAGACTTTAGGTAGTTAATAGGTTACTCGGGTTCTTTGGAATTGGGTGGGAATTTAGCATACAATTAAAAGAAAATTTAAAATGTGAATGATGACATCTAAGAGCAAATGAAATTTTGAACATGCGACAATATAAGAACATTACATTCGAAAATGGTTAAATTAAAAAACTGGGATAAAACTATTGTGCGTGATGTGTTTTAAAATATTAATAATTTAATTATATATTAAACCTCCTTTTGGTAAGTAGTAAAAAAGCATTATCACTAGACGATGATCATCACTAGTATATCTGACTAAACATAAATGAGCGTAAACGTACTTAGATATGGATAAAAGAAATTCACGAGATGAAGTTTTAATGTATAGAATGACACTAATTTCGCAGAAGAAATTCAAACACACTATAACAATTTAAACTAATAAATAAACAAAAAAATATATCGATAATTAATTGTCACAAAGATCGAGTTGTAATATAATGTGATGATTCCATGCACAGTAATTTTATTGGACAAAACTTACCAAAATCCTTGAAAACTTTAAAATTTATATTATTATTTAAATTTTATATCAAACAATAATACACAAATATGTTGATATTGAGGAAAGTATTGCGGGATAAGCCACAGTTAAATATTAACTAACGCTAGCACTAACCACTTGCTGATAATTAGACAAACGAAGGCCGCACTTGTTGCATGTTCGTATAGCAACGACACTAAATTATGCGATTACAATAATTTATTGTGCTAATTTTAGAATTTCTTGTAATAATTACTTGTTAAGTACTAGAGATAGACTACGTACAGTAATAAAATTTTAAGTGAAATATATTGAGTTAATAGCTTACGTGTAATATGAAATTTAAATATATATATATATATATATATATATATATATATATATATATATATATATATATATATATATATATATATATATAATAAATTCGTCCATACTTGCTGGTGTCAACCAATTCTGCATCAATTTCTCAGTGACTTGTAATAGCATCTCATTTTAATAACTAAGAAAGCATTTATGGCTTACGAAGTATAAATCCTTTAATATTATTCCTTTACTATTATATCATTAACATAATAATCTGGCTGTTATTATAAGAGTCAGATAACTAAGTTAATGATTCATTACGAATAACAGTATAAGCTGATATTGAAGATGATAAAGAAATAATATGATTAAAAAATAAATTGAATGTAGAATAGCTTTTAAATTTTAATGAAATTAAAAGGACTATAATACTTTACTTAGGTTGACTTTAACTTAACATTACAATTTAAGGTAATATTAAGCATTATCTCACTTATAAAACTGTTCCACATTCTAAAATCTAAAACTAAATAATACGCAACAAAACTGGCATGCTTCAGCCTCTACTCACGACTGACTACATCGAACTGGTCTTTTGGCAGGGTGGGATACGGGACGGAGTCGGTTTTCGGTTCTTCTGGATAATCAGGGTCTTCCGGCTCTTCCGGATATTCCGGTTCCGTTGAGGCCAACTCAGGGTGTTGTGTTGTAGAGACGGGGAAGTCTTCATCATCTGTTGGCCCGTATATTTCGTCACCTGATCCGCTGCGATTGTCCTCGTCGTCCGGCCCTGGTCCAGGCCCCCAGCCCGATCCGGAGCTCTCGTCGATCCCTACACCGGAGCCATTGTCGTCGTCAATAAACAGATCCTTGTCGGACGCAAGTTGGTCGTCGTGTTGGTGCACTGCGCCTTCCGTCGACGGAACGCCAGTAACACCCACCTGGAATAGGAATAAAACGTACTTTGAACTATTTTAGTAGAAAAAGGACGTATATTACTAACACTACACAAATAAATACAAACTTACAAAAACAAGCTTATTTTCAAAGTAAAACGTAAATTTGCGACATAAGTTCTACTTAGACTCAACAGTTTTAGATCGCATTGCACTTTTCTAGAGCGTAAAAGCTAAATGACTTTGACGTCGTACATACATAGCCATAGATTGAGTGGGCGACCTATTTCTAGTAAGTTTAACAGGGCATCAAAAATGCACTTGATGCAATCGCCAAATATTATATTTAAACACAAACTCGTAGATATTGACGATTTACTATGGAAATATTAAGTAAGTAATCTCAAAAGATAATAACATTGTACACACAGTAAACATATGAAATGACACGTCATCATGAATTGTAAAACGATGATGAATGGATTCACATATGTATAAATTAAAGGCTCACTCACCTAGGAAAATATATAGGCAATACTTAGGCCTGAAGTTTGTTATTGGTAGCTTATGGTGAAGCTTTCCTAAGCTTTTGGCAGTGTCTTTTCGGTTAGCGTAAGTTGTATAGTGACGGTAGAAGATCGATAGCTTTGGCGAGGGGAAGGGGGTACAGTGGGGCGGTTGGTTCCCGCTGCCTGCCAACAGAGGCCGGGATACTGTTTGAGAGGCTCGCGAGGAAATTTCAGGCTTTCGCGTTAGAGTGCGCTAGGGATTTTTTATGTATTTTTTTATTTTATTGAAATAAAAGTTATTATTTTTTTTAGTATATATTTAGTTCTTAAAGTAATTCTCAAATTCGGCTACAAGTCTAAATTATCATTAATATATATATTTTTTTAAATAAATTAGTAAAATATAATGGATTTAATTGACAGCGTCTTTCTGTAATGGCGACCTGTTATGGGTTCGATTCCATTCCCACTCGGGGGAATGATTATATTTAAATTATTTTTATTTTTTTGCCCTGGTAGGACAAAGCGCGGCGTGGAGTTCCGCCACTCAATTCATAATGTCTCGAATTCGGCAGAAAGCGAATTGCGGAGTTTTTGGACACTAGGTACCTCCTGTCGACATTGCTTTGCAGGATAAAAGCGGAAGCAATGATATCGATTAAAAATTATAACATTTAAATACTCAACAATCAAGTACCTACTTTATTGCGCGTCGATTATATTATACGCTTGTAACTAGGCGACCTGTACCTGACATTAATTTAAATAATAAAACCCCTTATACTCCGAAAGGTTATTATATAAAATATAATAATATTTCAAAAGTGATTTAGGTAAATCCTTGATGTAATTCATTCGGGTCGCGTTTATCTTCTTTTCTAATTACTTTAGAATATTTAATTAGGCTTATGCGGGACTCACGGATTGAAGTACTAAATATATATAGGCCTTTACATAAAGGTGACTTTTGCAAAGTTTTTTAATATAACACGTAGTGAGCAGACGAAACATGAAAAATAAGAAAAAAAATAGTAACATACTTTATTTTTATAGCTTTACGCTTTTATTCCATGTAGCAGGGTACAGAGAAAATACCTAGTGTCAATACACTCCGTACTTCGCTATCCTCCGAATTCGAGAAATTGCGCCCTGAGTGATGGATGGTCATGGAATGCCACACTGATAATTTTAAATAATGTAAAAATTTTAACGTATTTACGTATGTACGTAATTGCAAGTGTTGAATGTCGATACAAACTCCTATTTTTAGAGCTTCACGCTTCGTCCCGAGTAGCAGGGAAGTCAGAGATAACATAGTGTTAAGACATTCTGTTGACTAGTTTCATGAAATCGAGACATTACTTGTTGAGTGACAAAATTTAACGCCCCGTAAGATAAACTTACCAAAATGGAGAAAAGAAAATATATTTAACATATAATAATTCGTCCGTTTTGGAATCGAATCCACAACCAATATTTTATTTTAATTAATATTTATTATTATAAGTTGTCAAACTAGAGCTTTTATTTTTTACTTATGTCAGATGACTTTTATAAAGTTTTTTTCCTAGAATGCTAATAACACCTTGCAATATTATAAATAAACATCTATATATACATACATATATATATATTTAATTAAATAATAGTTAAGTTTGAAGTCTTGTTCGCTTGCATCTTGTATCTAAAAACTCCTCGTAAACTAAAGTAGCGATGCGATACGATATTTATGGATTTAATAACCTTAATTAAATTTCCTATATTTGAAATTTATTTATCAGAAGAAAAAGGACCTTTACGTATTTAAAATCTAAATAAATATATCGTACAAAGAAGTCACTGAATTAATTTGCTTATCCCATGAAAGATTCACGTTCTCAACAGAATTGAAAGGCGAACAGATCGTATCTACCGTAAAGGTATCGATGTTTTCAGCACTCTGTTAAATTATTTTTAAAAATTTGTACTGGTTTGTTTGGTATTTCGAAAGGACATTTTCTTAAGTAGTTTCTAATCTTATTAAAGTTATTAGTGCTTAAAGATTGCTATATATTTTCATTAGCATCACGCTTTATGATCGATTGCATGTTGAGTGGCGGAGCTCAACGCCGCGATTTGACTTACCAGACAGCTCTGGGATATGAAAGTAATTGTCAATGCATAGCATTCACAGTGAGACACTGTACCTCTGCACCACGATGGCTTTTATATCTTTTTTTATTTTAAATTTCATTGCAAAATTTGCAGGAACAAAATTTCTGCGTTAGAAAGCGAAGATATATATATATATATATATATATATATATATATATATATATATATATATATATATATATATATATATATATTTAGTTTTACGGTTTATCTCTCCTAGTAGAGTAGACAGAAAGAACCTAGTGTCAAGACGGAATTCGAGACATTTGCGTAACCGGTCGCATTTACAGTCAAACACTGGACCACTGCGTCACGACCGGTCATATGCTAATAGATATTCTAGGCATGATTGGTATGGCATGGCATACCGTGGCTTCACATGGTAAGTACACATTTCCTCTATCCAGTTAAACTATTTTCACTGTCTAACACCAAATAAATCGAAATTTAAAAAAAAAAGAGTGGAGAGAGAGATGAGTCTCTTTTTACTTACCCCCAGGAAATATACAGAGCAGCTTGTTTTTTTTATTGTATCACGTTACAGTATATTTTTAAACGCTTTATGTACAAACTATAAAGTTTCCGTAAAGTTGTATTACCTGCGAGTATGTCTACAACCGACTATGTAATCCAAAACTAATAACATACTCACACAAAGTTGTGTTCAGTTCAGGAGAATATGAGACGGGTAAACCTTATATTAGGTAGGGATGCATTATGTTTTTAAATAATTGTAACAAATCCCTATATATCCCCAACAGGTCGCCTTAACCCTTGTTTCTGATTACTTCGGGATACCTATTTAATACTGGGATTTAATGAGAAATATTTGTATCTGAAGGATATTATCCATAACATCCGATTTAGATAAATTTTGTTACTTTTTGGACCCTATTTAAAGGATTAGCTTCAGTCAATATTTTGTATCTGAGAACAGTGTTCAGTACATGGGAGTTAATAGTTCGATTAATTCATATTGATAGTTAAATATATATATATATATATATATATATATATATATATATATATATATATATATATATATATATATATATATGTGTGTGTATATATATATACATACACACACAAACACTTCTCCAACCAGTGTCATCTCAATGTGACTTGTGATAGTTGGCAGAGAGAATTTAATAAATCAGTTCTCCATCTTGCCGTTCACCGAGTTAAAACGAAATCCTAAAGTATGCTCATACAAAGAAATTTTGCATATTTTTATATGTATTTTGTAGAAACAAGAAGCCTGATTTTAACTTCAACATCAAAATATCTCAATCAGCAACGACGTATTTTAAAGTGGGTCTTCTAAATATTTAAATGTGTCTCCTCAAAGTGAAGTACTAATTATTTATGTACATATTTACTTAGACAGCTTATTTTCAGGTAATATATTTTAAAATGTGACTATTATATCGAGAAATGTTTATTTTTATATCTCTCTTGTATACAAAGAAATCCTAGTGACAAACCTCTCCGCTGTTAACATTCGTGTGACAACTTAGATATACAAGCGGAATCCTATTACGTAATATACGCGTTGCCTTAGCAACGTGTATGTTAGTGCTTTTTACGAAAGTGTATGATAAACATATGTTTCCAAAGTAATATCTAACATTTATTTAGTTGGAAAAAGTAAAAATCTAGTTATAAATTATTTTATATTTAAGTTCTGCACTTATTACATATTAATTTCGATACATTTTGTACTGGAAGACCGAACCAAAAGCTAAATAAAATGTGTAATTAGAGGAAACATTTTTATTAAGCATGCACAATCCCTTTCTAGAGACGCCATAATATCTTAGCTAAATGGAAAAACACGCTACAACTTAAGAAAAACATCGTCTTAAAGAATTTTAATAACAAAATATATCATCCTGAAAACAAAGGAACACTAAAAGTTGTTGAACTTGTGATAGCTATGATTCTGTTTCTTTTCTCGTTTGCTAGCGACATTAACTGCAGTCCGCAATTTTCCCGTGCCCCCGTTTTCATATTTAAGAAAAGAATGTTTGTGGCAACAATACAAGTACTGCATTCACTGGATTATAAATCTTGAATGTTCTGAATGCCTTTATAAGCCAAAGCATCTCAAATCTCAAAGAATCTCTTTAAAGTCTTATGTAAAAATTTCTTGAGGAAATCAATTTTGATGTTAAATTACTTTTGCGCCGTCGTTCCCATTATACGGGCGCTACCGTTGGCTTAAAATATTGTTGTGGGCTTAAATCCTATATATGAAAAACTAAGTAAGCGATTATCTCTGAATTAAGTCCTGTGATAGGCCATCATGACGCAGTGGTATAGTGGCTAGATATAAACGTGATTAGTTGTGAGTTTGATTCCCAATTCGTGGAGTAATACATTTTTTAACATTTATTTTAAATTTTCCTTGGTGAGACTATATGCGGTGTCGAGAAATGTCTAGATTTTGGGCGGAAACCTGTCAACGGAGTGTCATATCACTAGGTTGTTACCTGTCCTGCTATGCGGGATAAAGCGTGAAGCTAAAAGTAATAACAAGTCATTTAATACTTAGTGTTACGTGAGCGTTACTTAATTTTACTAAAATAGAATGATATGGCGCTAAAGTGTATATTGACCATTTTAAGATATTTACCATCGAGTTCTATCACTCAACTATAAACTCAAAGAATCTGTTTAATTAAGTAAAATCAAGTATATGTGATGTAGAAGCTAAGGTTATATATATATATATATATATATATATATATATATATATATATATATATGTATATATATATATATATATATATATATATATGTATATATATATATATATATATATATATATATATATATATATATTCTTTATTGCACATTAACAGTTTTAGAGTAATTTCATAAATCTAGATATTTTGATTTATAAATATATTAACATATCACGTTTTATATACAATTATTATTATTTTTTTCCAGATATTTTTCCCTATACGCATTTAGTGTATATTTTAGAAACACATTTTATGCAATATATTAGAGGATATCTTTTTGAGTTTCACATTCGTTCATATAAGCATTCATTCTCTTGATTTACAAACACATCACAAAAAGACAGAAAAGGGTAAAAATGAACGATTGGATTGAAGCATGAAGATTAAAACCTTCAAACCCTATAAAAGTAATATTCCTTTATCTTGACGCGCGTATTACTTACAATTCCTGCATCACAAAGAACGTGCACTATTTTACATATTTATTTAATGAGCTGCCACATAAGTACAGTTACAGGACTAATACATATATGAAGTTTAAACATATATAATTACAAAGAACTTTTCATATTAAAATTACAATAAACATCGCAACTAAATTACACATTTTCTTTAACATTACCGGAAAAGACGAATACATACGGAATATAACATCATAATTTATTATTTAATACTTAATTTAAAAACATCTCCTTAATAAAATCGTCATGAAATTTTATGTTTACATAAAAATAGTACAATTTGAAGTTACAGCCAGTGCGACAAGTAGAAGCTAACGATACAATTTTACAGCAATTAACCATCACGAACGACATTTCCGTGCTCGAGGAATAGTTGTTTTATGTTCGAAGTACTCTCTATTTAATACAATTCTAGCGTTAAAGACCTATTCGTTGTTTCATTATTATTCATTTGAGTGATATCTTTCAACGACATCTAAGCTATTAACGAATTTTAGAATGGGATTTAAATATATATATAAATAATTTTTAAAAAAATAATATAAAATAATTAAGCTGTACAAGGAGCGACCTTATTGCTAAAATAACAATCCCTTCTAGGCAACCTTAAGGCATTGAAAGAAAAAAAGGAAGAAAAAAGACTACATACCATATATAATATACAACAAATTACACATTCATAAAAATATTAAATAAACCTAAAAGCATTATATACGAATACGTATAAATAGATTTATATGATAATTTAAAATGAATAACGTTAATATACTTAGATATAAAAATACCGTGTGGTCTTTAAAATAACTACTTCCTAAATAAATAAAACAGTAAATTTGATATAAGTTTTGAGACATTTTTATAATTTCCTTTCTTTTTTTTATCTTCACGCTTTTATCCCGCAAAGCAGGGTAGACAGGAAATACTTAGTGTCGAGACACTCCGTACTCCGCTTTCCTCCGAATTGCTTCAAAATGCGTGTTGAGTGCCGAACGCCGTGTTTTGTCTTACCAGTGCGGGGAAATGGAATTAATTTAAATATAAAAATTTCCCCGAGTGGGAATCCACAACCGATCGTTTACTGTCAAACTTAAAGTAATTAAAAATAAACACAAGTATATAAATTAGAATATACATATGTAATCTTACCACTTTAAGTGTATACTATTTTATATATGAGTATGTGTGTGTATATTGTATGTTGTTTTATGTATTACGATTAGTAATCTGTTTGTACTAAAATGTTATTCCCCTTTTTTTATTAATAATTAATCTTTTAACACAGATTCCCTGAAAGAGATTGTTTTGTGTTATTTATTTTTATATTTTAATGTAACAAAGGTTATTCTAATTTATACTAAAACGTAAATAAATACAATGACCAACAAACGAAAGGTATACTATGTCAGTTAGTCATAGTAATGTTAATAATATATTAATTATAAACATCTTTCCTCATTAGAGTCATTATCAAAAAAAAAGGTAAAAAGAAAAAAAAACCTCTAAAATTAAACTCAAACTCCAGAAAAGCGACAAGACAAAGGAAAATTTACTTTTAAAACAACGACGTGCAAACTTCGTCTACATTATTAATAAGTATTCGTATTTTCTTAAAAACCGTGTACATACTCGTATATACGAAGCAGGAAACGTTAAATAAGGGAGATGAAAGTTTAAGCTGAGAAGTTACCCATGAATAATATATGTCGTGTGCTCGAAGGACTCACATATATATTTATCTATATAGTAATACGTGAAGCAAAATCTTTGTACTTCTTTTTACGAAAATTACGCGCCCAGAGGTGTATGTAATTTGGCACAATTATAGTTTATATAGAGAAGGAGTACAGAATGCATAAAAATATATTAAATTAATGAAATAAATATAACTTACCCTACCACATGTTTGATATACACGTTTATATAAAGTGACGTAGACGTTGCTAAGTTGACGGCTTGTCCACGCGTGTACGGGACATCTAGTATTAATATTAACAAACTAATTCTAGGCGTTTAATATTTAATATCTAATTTTTTGTATCTTTCTTCGTATTGAGATGTAGAAACATAAAAATGTTATAAATTTTGTAAGAAAAAAATATTTTTGTTTGTTTTATACTAAGAATTGATTGGAAATACCAAAATATCTCATATAGATATTTCTGCTTTTATATGTCACATTTTAATTATTATTTAAAAACTGAATTCAACTTTTAAATTATGTTGAGGAATATTTGTTAAGTAATAGGAATAATTGTTTCTAACTGAATGTATGGGAGTTGTATTCATAGATTAAACAAAACTATGTTTTATTCGTGGAGCGGAGAAATTAAAATATTTTTTTTTAATATAATTATTTCCCGAGTGGGATTCGAACCCATTTAGAATCAGACACTATCCCACTGCCACACGATGGCCACATATCGATATTATAATAATTATAATATAATCAAAGCATAAATATTTATAAGCCAAAAAAACTTATTTATTATTATTTATCAGAAAACTTTAACTTGAATAATAATTCAATGTTAATTTTTAAGTTGTTGTTTTCCTAAAACAATACTACTTTAATAGTCACTATTTTCTTGAAGTTATTAAAGAAATTCTCTTTCGTTGCGAGTTTCTTTTAGTGGAAATGCCGCGAAATTTAATTAGCTGGATTAATTAATAACACAAGGAAGTCTGACGACGCTCGTAAATACTTGTCGTTGGTGTTTTTTTTTTAATTTTTTTCTCTATTACTACGCAAAAGCAGGGGTATTCCGATTAGGGTTTTCTAACAGTGTAATTTCTATGAAAAAAAATATTGTTTTAGAAACAGGTAGATTAATAGGTTAAAAAATGGTTCTTTCGGTCTACACCTCTCAAACGTAACACTGTGGCAATGTGTAAAATAAAAAAAAAATGTTTGACTTATTTCCTAAATTTTTACTTACTTTTATTACTAGACTGCCGAAAGGAGCGTTATGTTTTTACCGTCTAAATAAGTATATATGTACATATGTCCTTTTTTTTGTTCCCTGTAACTATTAAACCCATAAACCGATAGTGACAAATGATAGGTTAGATTCGTCTTAAGGGCGCGAATGTCACTGAATAAACTTACTGACGAAAAAATGGCGACTTTTAAAACGTATTTATTTTTATTTTTTAGTTATTACTTGTTTTAATAAAACTATATTACAGCTACGAGTTTAATTAATAATAATAATTTAATAAGCGACCCGTTATTTGAAACACCCTGTATATAAGGATAAGGGGTGTTATGATTTATGATGCGATCTCTTAGTCATAAATCAACGCTTTACGCTTTTTTTCCGCTCTCCAACCTCCTAGCACGGCTGGATCAACACGATTTTGAAAATCTGCTCAGTGCACTAAGTGAAGACGCATTGTTGTTAATTATAATAGTCAATGCCATTTTTAAAAGCTTTTTTTTAACTTGCCATGTTAATCTTTCCACCTTCATAAGACTCCCGTTTCTCTCCAGGCCTTTCCAGTCTCCGGTTGAGCTGGAATTTGTATTACGATTGATGACAATCAAATTACATATAATCAACATTTTTGTAAATTTAAAATGACCTCCGCAACAAAATGGCGGATCATATTCATACAAAATGGCGCACAATTCACCTAATTTGGGTATCAAATGATAGGACTTAATTTATTTCCACAAATTAACCATAAAATCTATTAATATGAATAAATACAAGCTGTTCACTGTACATGCAAATGGTTACGGATTCAATTCGGAGTACACCACAAATAGAGTGTAATATTTCTAGACAATCTTTTTTTTCTTAGATTCACGCTTTTAGCAGGGTAGACAGGAAGTACCTAGTCATAAGACACTCCGTACTGCGCTTTCCACAGAATTCGAGACAACGCATATTGAATGGTGGAACTTAACGCCGCACATTGTTTTACCAGGACGAAGAAGTAAAAATAATTTTAAAATATAATCACTCTCCCGAGTGATTATTTACAGTCAGACGCTGTTACAATGCGCCACGACCGGCCTCAAGATATTCAAGATATCCATACACGTAAAATAAATAATTTTAGGAAAATGAGAACTTACAATCGTCACATTGAAAATCATTCAAAAGCGACAATTGCTTTTCAGAATACTGTTATAACAAAAATATTGACTTTGAGTATTCTGACACCCAATTGAGGCCGTTTCGTGCCTGCGATGTTTTTAGAGAGATTTAGGTCGCTCCTATACATCTTTTGTATAAATTATGAAATACTTAATGATATTTCTTTGACGTAAAATCTTTTAAAATATTATTCTTATTAGTAAAGTAATAAATATATATAAAAATATATTTCAAAATTTAAAAGCTGTTAAATTAGAATTTGTTTAAGAAACAATGATATTTTCTGTATATTTAACATTATGATAACCTCAAACACAAAGATTTAAATATTTATTCGTTTCATATAGTAAAGTCTATTCACTGTGTTTGTCTTTTACTCCTTATTTTATACATATACAAGTAGGTATAGAATTTCGAATGTATAAAAATTTAAACCCACACCAGTTTGGAAAATCGTCCAATTACTTTTATCCATTGAACCATACGCTTCAAGTTGTCTGACTCCTATTAAAGTCTTCTATTTGAAAACTTTAGGGAAAAGAATGAATGGGATTTAAAAATTAATAAAACTAAGTGACATTGTAAACAAAAAATGAAAACCAAAGCCACTTATAGAAAAAAAATTACTTTTCTGGTTGCGGGTTCAATTCCAACTCAAAGAAATCATGATATTTAAAAATATAAAAAAAGTTTCGCCATATTGCACACAATTTCTATAATTCAAGTGAAAAGCACGGAAAACGGAGTGTCGTAACACAAGGTTATCTCCGATTACGAAATAAACCGAGAGAAGAAGTAAAAAAAACATCAAAAAAAATTATCTACACACTATTTACAGTATTGTTATTCACAGTTCGTAATAAAAGTCTCTTTTTCCGCTTTCTCAGTAAATTCACGATACAAATGTCGCATAAATATCCATATTGATGTTTACTTCTGACAAAAAGGCACAAAAGACTGTCTACGGAGTGCCTTCGTTAGATGACATCAAACTGTCTTGTGATGTTTCCTTCTCATTTGGCAGATTTTGAGTAAGAAGTTATAGATATTTACATTGTGTGTTATACTATAGTCTATTAGGGAATACTGATTCAAATTTTAAACGAAACTAGTTTAAACAGATTAAACGCATATATTTTGGTATTCGAAAGTACATTTTAGAAAACCTGACGTTTTGGACACCACGGACTACTGTGAAGGATTTCAAAAATGTATTTTCGAATACCAAAATATACACGATTAATCTGTTTAAAATAGTTTCATTTAAAATGTATGAAAATCGAGAAAAGCTACGATCTTATTATTGATTGAAATTGTGAATGACTTTCATCTAATGTATGAAACATACCTTTATTTTACAAATTTATTTTAATATAGTGAATTATAGTTATTCATTATATTATGCGTACTACTATTTAGTAAGCTCCAACTTCTTACGATGTGTAGAATTGCAATGATATTTTTTCTTTCTATCGGCTGTCTTATAATGACATTAATATCCGACCAGAACTATATATACCTAGAGATTCTTTTTATTTATACATATTTATAAAAATAAATAAAATTAAAGTGTCTGTTTATTCTGATTAATAACTGAACGACTGAAGGTTTTTTTAGGGCAGTTGATGTAATAAAGAGTAACTTAGGCTTAAATAATAATTTTAGATTTATAAACAAACATCCAGAGATGTTAAATTTCACGCATACGAAGTTATTCGAAAGCTAGTTATTATGAAATATGACCACGTTTTATTCGAACCTATAATAGTATAGGTAGCTTAGTGTAATAAAATTACATATTTTATGTATTATCATTAGCCCAAAAGATGAAAAAAAGAGTTAATTTTTTTTAGCTTCACGCTTCTATCACACATACCATAGACGGAAAGTTCCTAGTGTCAAGATACTGTACTTCGCGTTCCGCCAAATTCGAGGCATTACTCAACTCAGAACTCAACGCTGCATGTTATCTGATTAGAGCGAGGAGGTGTAAATAATTTTAATCACTCCAAGAGTGGGAATCGTACCCACAACCGTTCCCGTCTACAGTCAGACGCTACAAAGGACATTTCTTTTAAACCATAATTTTTTCTATTTCTATATAAATTGTATGAGATACATCACACGTCTATATGTAATACACAAGAAAAATGAAGTTAGGCGTTCCAAATGTTTAGCAAATACCGCAAGCAATAAAACATACTTCCCAACTTTGCGAGAATGTTCATATACACATATATTTTACGATATTATATTTTGTATAGTAATGATTTCTTTGAACGCACCATACGTTGGCTGTATGCCGCTTTATTAGGGTAAATATTCCGATAACATCGGCACGCATTACGGGCTGTATACTATATACATACATTGCTAGAACGCGTGTGTACCTCCGCCATTTTGTAGAACAGGTATGTTTTCATGCACAACTTGACTATACATGACGTTTTATTTCAGGCATTGGATGGGTTTTATTGGATTAGATTTATATATATTAAGTTATTTGGTGGTAGGAGGTTAATCCTCCGACTAGCGACTCGCGACTACTATCATGACAAAAACGATCCGCCAAATATATGATGATGGGTTCCGGTTCGTTCCCATGTAAGTCAACTTTTACCTATTCCTACCCACCCATCTATTCCCAGTTTCAGCAGTTCTGGCTGCAGAGGCCACTATACTATCCCCTTGGATTTACCATCCCACGGCAACGCATCCATAATTCTAATGTTGTGGGTGGATGGCCCATGGACGAAGGTGATAACATACTATCAGATGGCCCTTCTGCTAGTTTGCCTCCTATTTATATAAAAAAGTAATATATAAAGATAAAAAATTAAAGCAAGATATTTTTACTTTTTTTATTAATACTTAAGACCGAAGCACATGCCTATATCCAAGAGAGTTTATGCATGTGCATATGTACTAGTATGGCTATACCTAAGGACTACTAAGCGTAAAAAAATAATTTAATTTTCCCCAAAAAGGTTCTTGTAATATTCATTCCTGCGTATTCTCGTACTTAATTGCGTCGAGGCAAAGGAATTTTATAAGTGGGGGTTTCACGTTTGGCGATGAGCACGCATCGGCGTTATTGAGATTCCTACGATGTCCTTAAATCTTTTAAGGATAACGCTTAACTTGAGAAATATGTTTCATTAAAATTTTAATGATTATTACTTAAAAATAACACAAATTGTTTTCTAAATTATTTAAAAGAACGTGGAAAAAATCATGTCCAAATTGCTCATATTTATATATTAGATATTCTGTTGTGCGTAAATAAGCTACAAGAAGCAAATAATATATATATATATATATATATATATATATATATATATAGTAAGTGCCTTCATAGACAAGTAAGCGTCATTTAGATTCTTTTCACAAGCTGAATCATGTCAGTGGGTCAAACCAATTTGTCAGATCAACTTTTGTTGAGGATCGATCTTTGGTTACTTGCTTGGAACGACATTGGACTCTTGTAATGGGATATGGGGAATGAAGTGACTGAGAGATATTTGAACAGTATTTTTTATTATATAAATTATGTACTGACTACACTGACAAACATATGAATTCAAGTTAAATTCAGAAGTCGGTCGTAGCGCAGTGGATTAGCGTCTGACTGTAAACGCGATGGCTTGTGGGGTTGATTCCCATCTGGGGGTATGATTATATTCAAATTATTTTCATTTCCTCGGTCTAGTTATACAATATAGCGTCGAATTCCGCTACTTAACACTCAATGTCTCGAATTGAACGGAAAGCGAAATACGGAGTGTCTTGTCATTAGGTAATTCCTGTTTACCCTACACTGTGCGCAATAAAAGAGGGACGCTAAAACAAAAATCACATATTATAAGTCTTAGTTATTGTAATAATCGTATACATAACGAACAAAATAAAGGAAGATTATTGTTTGTACATAATACTATGATTTCAATCGAACGAACTGTCTCGATTTCCGATAGAAAGCAGTTAACGGAGTGTCTCGACACTAGGTTGTCTCTGACTACCCTGCTATGCGGGATACAGAGATCAATTAACTTATAAAGGAACCAATCCTAAGCAACAGAGTATATAGAAAAAAAATAATAACATTATTGTCATAATTTAGTTATTGCGCGTTCCGTGGTACGCAAAGATTTTAATTCGAATAGTCATAAAATACTCTATTTTAATCTTGTATATCTCATGATGGCATTGTTACAAATCGCGCAGCTTCCATTAAATTGTATGGCTTACAAGTGCGACTGGTGAGCATGATTTACTTCGGCAATATCACGTAGAATAGACGAGATGCGATGGAGATTGATCGATGACGGCTCACTGCTCACATTTCACGATTTCAATTTATGTAACTAAAAACAAGAACTGATAAGATTTTTTGTATATTTCAATTTGGGTCAGAATGCTTTCTTTTATTCATCTGGAAAGACATTTTAAGGCATAAAGGTAGTCATACAAATATACAAATAAATAACAATGATGTGTACGTTTGTAATATTAAAATAATCGTTTTTTACTACATGCACGTATATACAATACATACCCCAAAGTATTTTTTTTACAATTGTAAAACAAAAAACAATTATTCGAGAATAATTTTTACTTATCTGTTGTATTTCCTGTTAAGTACTTGAAAGGTTAGATGTTCTAAAATAGATTTGTTGAGAACTCCAATAGACTAGCTTTTACAAAATAAATAGCAAATCGCATTCTACCGACTTTAGTACTATCCATTGTAAAACACTTAAAACGCTATTCAAAACTCAGAAATTATGAATTTTCGTGGCAATCAAGATGAAATATGGGAGCAATTTGGAATAAATCATCGGGGCTTAGTGTAATGATGGTTTATACCGTTAATAGGTCTATTTGTGGCGCTCCCGTGCTGTACTTATCGGCTTGCCCAGTGCTCGTTTGGCATCAATTCCTTATAGCTAATGGCCCACTTAATGAAAATAAGTCAGAACCTTAACGTTGTTTGCTTGCTTCATGTAGATTGTATATTTCTTCACGAAACCGCAGACTTAAGTGTTGCAGTACTTTGTTATCTTCTTTGAACTTTGCTCGAATAATAAATCTCATATCTAAAGTATATATAAATTTTAGCTTGTGCGATTATCGTCATGCAAAAAAAAAGTTTAATGATAATTTTTAAGATACAATCATTGTTATGGTTTGCTTCTAAATAAAACAAACCCTGTTATCTATATTACTACAAATAAATAAAATTGAAGTGTCTATTTGTAATATTTAAAATATGTTTTTTCTAAATGCATATATTATGTACACATGTTATCACAATACATATACTGAAATAGGAAAAATAAATTGTCTGTGTCTTTGTTTTGCCTTATTTCTTGAACAGTTGTCCGATTTGGACAGGACTTTTACTGGATGATATAATAGGGAATAACTTAGGTTGCTTTTGTTTTAAATTTATAAAGTAAAGATATGGGAGATGTCAAACTCCACGTGGACGAAGTGACGGTCATAGCTCGTATATAATAAAGCTGTAGATGGAGTCAATTTTATGTATTAAATAAAAACATATTTTTTGTGTATTGTCTGTCAGTCGGAACTTACATGGTATAATTTGTTTTAAATATTTTGTAAATAATTTATAACATATAAATTTAATAACCTAATATGAAAAATATATTATTATTGTATTTTATATATTTTAATTATCCACCGCATAACGAAATAAGGAAATGTTTTCTATTGACGTTAAATATTATTAATTATCTCTTATTAATGTGTACTTTAATCATAACAAGGCAATTCTAATTTAAATATCAAAGAATCTTAAAAGCACAATTTAAAGAAGGACATTACAAACAAAAAAGCCCGAGGGAAACATAAACGTCTTTTGTAGCGAGATGAATAAGGAATGTTGACCATATTGAATGCTTTATTCTAACAACGAGCATAATTAGACAAACAATGTCGTTTGTAAAAGTATTAATATTAATTAATAAGATTTTTCTTTACAGGCGGAACTCAACGCCGCGTTTTCTACCATATGTGATAGACAGTGTCCTATATAATAGATGTAATAATTACAATTGTAGATTTGTAATATAAAGCAGTGCGTGTCCTATATATAAGCTATTAGTGCTCCTTTTCTCTTGATCTTCTTCTCTATCCTGATTATAATACTTTCTGTCTAGAAAGTTCGTTACTTCTTGATTTATATGGCATGATGCTGCGCCTCTTAGCTCAATCAGTTGTAAAGACAATGTGGCACAATGTACCTTTATATTCTTATGAATATTATAGTTCGTAATTATGAGTATTGTAATTATGTAGAATCATGTTCTAAAAATGAAACCTAACTAGATCAAATTAATCGTTCCTGGGACCCCCTTTATATAGAATTTCATGAAAATCCTTCAAGCCGGGTCCAAGGTGCAGTTTATATATATAAAAAATTGCATGTTAAAGCTGTAAATAATGTTAGTTTATATTTTTGTTTTTCTTCTAAGAAGCTGGAAGATAATCCTGAACTGTGAATGACGATAGGGACAGTTGATTAACAACACCTTTTTACTAATGACGATCGCTTAAATTTTTACTTGGCCGCTGTTGGTGGAACGACAGGAACAAATTGACGCATCTCGGAAAATGTAATGTTGAACATTTTTAGCTTTTCCTTTATACTATCTTCTTATATTTTCTGCATTTTGCAAGGTAAGCAAAGCAAGTTGTATGACGTGCTAGTGACATCACCCGAGTCACTGTCAACTTTTGTTTTCTTAGTTCTTTTCACCGACTTCTAAAAAAAGAGGTTATCAGTTTGCTATATATTTATGTAATATTGTCGGAATGGAATAATATTTTAGTATGATAATCATTAAGCTTCCAAGCACGTGTGTTTAATTTGGTAAGTGTATGTTTATATGTTTGTCCACGAATTTCTCTAAAACTAAATCTCCAAATCATATCGAGATAATTCTTTTTAAGTAATGCTAGATATACTTCAATTTAGGAAACCAGTACACGTCTAGTAATTTCAGAGATATATTTAAATTACTCGTAAGCGATATAGATACGTGGGTATAAGTTATTATGAAATCAAAAAATTGTATAAATTATATTATTTTTCATTCACATAACATCTCCCTCCTCTGACATCTCGTAACAATCAGCTATGCTTCATAAATTTTTCTTGCCATTTTTTTTAATTAATTCAATAAAATTAATTTGATATTTGGCAACGCATATTACTAGTTATTATTATATCTCATACCGTTCCACACAATAACACATTTAAATTACATATGTATCAATATTATACCAGAATTCGAACCTACTATAACGAAATGAAATCCCCTAATTCATATATACTCCAATGAGGCGGAAATTATCAGCTTTATTATATAGATGTTTCGGCAAACCACTGTTGAATATTGAAACACGCAAAACAAACATCCAAGCTGCGAGTAGTTTAATATAATGAATATAATTCATAGGCTTTGTATATTCGTACGTACATTACATTGAGCGGTTGAGTATTCAGTAATTAAATGTATAAGGGCGAAATTTGAAAATGATTACGTACATTTTAGTACTTATATATTAATAATATTTTGTTGAAAGGCTTTTAAAATGATCAATAAGCATATTATTATTATAGCTTATAAATAAATGGTTTTATATATGGAATTCAGGTCAGTTGTAAAGCAGTGGAACAGCGTTCAACTGTAAACGCCATCGGTTGTGAGTTCGATTCCCACTCGGGGAATGATTATATTTAAATTATTGTGCTTTAAAGCGCTTCATTGAGTTCAGTCACTTAACAGGCAATGTCTTCGGCGGAAAGCCGAGTACTGAGTGCCTTAAAACTATGTATTTCCTGTCTTACCCTTGTATGCAGGAAGAATAGAAAAGCTATATATATATATATATATATATATATATATATATATATATATATATATATATATATATATATATATATATATATATATATATATATATATATATATATATATATATATATATATATATATATATATATATATATATATATACATAGTACATACCCCGTTGAAGCGTATATTATCAACACGTACATCACTTTATACAAGTGTCAAATACATATGTAGTATGAGTAATGATTAAAAGAATTTTTTGTGCATTTTTATGCAAAAAGGTAGACTTATAAAATAATAAAAAATAGATATAAGTTTCATAAAAAAGGTATATCTTTCACGAAATAAGTCAAGGTCCCGAAAGAAGAAGAAAGAAGACAATATGAAAAACAGAGTGGACAATATAAAACATAACAAGATTATGAGACTGTATATAATAATCGCTACATATTTATTTTTGTTCATCGTGTATAATTTAAACAAAGGTAAAATGTATCATTACATTAATTTTGAATTACGAGGCGAGCCCTAGTCATATATTCATGACATACTCTCCTTTTAAAATGTACCAAATGATTATAATTTGTGTCATGTAATATTTCATCCTTAGCCCAGTTTACAAAGAGTTTTTACCTTTTTAACGTATTGTTATGGCCACCGCGGAATGCTAACAGTGTGTTTAAAAGAAGCAGCTTCTTTAGATTCTTATTTTTACACTAACAATGCCCACGACCTTATCTGTGTGCATTTTGGATTTTGGATTCTATAATAAGATTAGCATAAGTTAATCCATATTACATCAGCTATCTGTCAGCGAGCAAGTCAAAATCGGTTTAACTGTTCTAGAGATTAGCTGGAACAAACAGACTGATGGACACACAAAAATGTTATGATTTTTGTCTGTTAACTTATTATAATTTATGCGAATGAAAACCGTTATTTTAATATTACCTTTTAATATGGATATATGTAGACATATTAATTTATTGATATATAAAAGACTAGTTATTTTTGATATCCAATTACTCTGTACTGCTGTCATTATGAAACATTTGACTGTTAATGCGATAGGTATGAGTTCAATTCCCATTCATATAAGTATCAATTGTTTTAATTAATAATTATAATTACTGTGTTTAAAATCTTAATGTCTGTTTGAGAACTATTATTATTTCCTATGTAAGAAAAGTAATAGAAAAAAATTATAAGCTCTATTATCTTTCTAACAATCATTGTTAAACATCTAGTAACTCTATTTCAGTGGCCTCTATTCAGTCAGGTTTTTCTAAAAATTTCTACGCGAATGGACCCGATAGTAATTCAGTATCATCATATTTGTTATAATAATTAAAATTGAGTTGAAATTTTTAAATGGATTTCTTTTAAACTATAATATACGTATGTAGGAACTTTCCATTAGATTTTCAGTTTAAAATTCCAGTTTAATTACAATAAGGGCGATTTTTAATAAATTTACAATTAGATTTACTTTCACTAAGTCTGAAAGCACTGAGCCCTCAGGCTTATTACGTACAATATGTTAGGAGAAAGAATAAAAGCGTGGGAGGTTGTAGCAGACATGAGACTGGGAATAGCTGTAATGTACATGAAAATTGATTTTTTAGCATCAAGACACTCCATACTTCGCTTGCTGCCGAATTCGAGATATAGCATGTCAAATGGCGGAACTCAATGCCGCACTTTATTTTAACAGATCTAGGAATTGAAAAAAAATTAAAGATAATCATTCCCCCAGTAGGAATCGAATCCACAATCGATCGTTTTTTTTTCAGTTGTTTACAGTCAGACGTTATCCCACTGCGTCACGAACGGCTTATTATTTCAATAAGCCGTTATACTAGATTAACTATAACTACAATTTATCATATTTCCATCAATATAGTTATAAATTCAGTACTTTGTTTACTTTGGTGCGTACCTACATACCTTCAAAAGCTATGCGTATGATTTTCCCATAGAGCGTCATATGATTGTAAAAACATAGTAATTGTTGTTTTATAATAACAAATCGATATTAAAACTATTTGTCTTAAGAAACAAACAGAATTCAAACAAAGAAAGCCATGTAAAATAAATCTAAAATGTTTCATATACGTTTTATATCTTGAGGAAGTCTACGCTACTATAACAAAGACCGCGCACTCTTAATCCGTTCTTTTGATACGATTCACATGCAAAGCTTGCTAAGTGAAATAGATGACGACTGTCTCTTTCATCCCTTTTAGGATAACAGCACTTCCGGAAATGGCGATATTTGAATAAAATAATAGTTTGGAAATTGTACGCCACATGGTCCGAAAGTAGATTGAAAGGACACAAAGGAATTTCGAGAAGTTTCTACTAAGGTCGCTTTATTTGATGGGCTTTCTACGCTTACTTTAATGTGATTCGGGTTGAGAAAGTTTTATAATGTTAGCGAGATAAAATGTTTAAGAATGTTTAATATTACAATGGTTTTTGTTGATGACAGTATCAGTGTTCACGAATAATCATTCAGTCAGTCAGTCAGAAATATGAATTATATAAATTATAATTAATTATGATGTCAATTAAAAGTTACAGCTTCACGCTTATATCCCGCATATAGCAGGGTAGACAGAAAGTACCTAGTTTCAAGACACTCCGTACTTCGCTTTTCACCGAATTCGAGACATTGCGTGTTGAGTGGTGGAACTCAACGCCCCACTTTGACTTTTACCAGAGCAAGGAAGTGAAAATAATTTAAATATTATCACTCCCCTGAGTGGGGATCGAACTCACAACCGGTCGCGTTTACAGTCAGACGCTGTCACATTGTGCTACGACCGGCCTCATGTCAATTAAAAGAATTAAGTAAAAACAGAAAGAAAATAAATAATAATAGAAACGCCCTATGTAGTACTATAGACATAAATAGAAGTCCATTAATGCTATTAAAACTATCTTCTAGTGTATAACCTTCAAAATGAAAGTGACCCAACTGAAAGAATATTAAAATAGTTTTCTCTGGTACTGATAACATTGTGCAGTAAGACAGCGATTGACTGATGAGATTCGTCATGGATTCGATTCCTATTCGGGGGAATGGCTACATTAAGAATTTATATTCGTTTCTCCGCTCTGGTAATGCAAAACTCGGCATTGAGTTCATCATTCAAAACAGCAGTCAAGGGAGTGTCTTGACATAAGGTCATCACCGACTCTGCTGTGCAGGATAAATCGTAAAGCTGCTTTAATATAATAAAATCTAAAGTTTAAAGAAAATATGACGAGATGTCAAACTCTATAATATCACAAAAACAAATTGAGGGATCCTTATAAAAGTTAGTTCATTCAATATGATTTGAATAATAGAAATAGTTTTGGAAAAGCACCATCGTCCGTGGAGTGAATGCGGAGGATGGCATTACAATTGGCCGTTTCCGACCCTCATTTAATATTTACACGTGCACATTAATGCTGTAAAAACGGGATACTTTTTTTGAAAGCTAACAAAGCCTGTTTAGCTGATAAATAAACAACTTACATTAAAAGGGTTATTTTTACAATGTATCTCCTTTATGCATATGTTTAAAGTCGAATGTTTGTAAAACTCAAAGATAGATTATCTAGAACAGTTCTTTATTTCAGTAACGTAAATAATTCATAATATATTAATTAACAAATATCATGGTCTCTAATTAAATTAAATCTTTTTATTTATAAAATTTAATCAGCCCTATAGTATATAATGTTTAATTAAATTAAAATGAAACCTTGTCCTATAAAAAAATAACCATTTTCTTAATAAGGACCCTAAATGATCCGTAACACACTAACTCGGCGTTTAAATTAAAATCCTGTTGAAAATATTGCCGTCATTAGTCGCGCACGTGTGGTGATTCAGGTGTAATTTAAGCACCATTACGTTTCACGCCGCGTCACGGACTCGTGACTTGTGGGAGCTACGTGTCACCTACAATTGTTTTCGACAGGTAAAATTAAGGTAACTTTATGTTATCGTCCATTAGTTTGTTAGGCTTTGGAATTTTTGATGAAGACAAAGCGCGGCGTTAAGTTCGTTAATGGAACGGCGTTAAGTTCAGGCAATGTCTAGATTTCAGACGGTAAGCAGCCGACTGACTTCATATATGTATATTGAAATAATATATATATATGAAGATGTCTTTATGAACCCATATTTTTATTATTAGTGTCACCGTTAACGCATTAACAGCTCGTTGCCTTTAGCCACATATATTTGTACAAAAAAATTATCTTCTGAATTCTTCTATACATAAAGCATAACTATGTCACACTCCATACTCCTCGACTATCTTATTTTTGTAAAAAGGGTTCCATAGTTCTTGCTGTACATATTAATAATCGTATAACGATAATACAAAAATTAACGTCATCACCATCAGCTGGAAGATATGCTGGTTATAGGGATCCCCCATAGCACGCCGGTTGCTGCTGCATGGTTTCCGGATCCAACCAATACCCGCAAAAAATGAAGTAACTAATCTCACGTCAAGAATCTGACATTTAGCGTCGGTATAACAAAAACGGTAATATCGCAAGCGTCCTAACTTTAAACCATAAAATAAAACGAAGATCGTTTTAGAACTTAACTGTGGATTTTCTGTGAATTTCTAGAGTCATAAAAGCACTGATGCGACATTGCATTTGCAATTGCAACCGTGCCCCACGTTGGGTGCCAACAAACTTTAACCGATCACTTTATGTGAACTTTATACTTCGACCTATATACGACCTATATAAAATATAAAGAATTTAATGTCATATATAATAATAACGAAGTGAAATATTACAGGTAATGTGATAACGTTAAATATAAACGACAACCAATAGAATTCCTGCCAGCGTTATTTAAGCACAAATTTTTAAGGTCTTAGCTTGTATGTTTCAAAATGGGTTAGGTATTCTTTTTTACTATTATTAAGAAGCTTTTCATTCATGGAAAAAATGTGTGTGTTGTAGGTTTCAAGACCAGATGTTTATTTTTTTTTTCACTGAATTATATAGTACAAACAGCTCCCAAATAAGATTCGAACATCGTATTCAGCCTAGCTAATGTCAATTCAAAACTAAGCAACACTAACATTACTATGATTAAAATTAAATATTTATCTGTCTTAAAAATCCTAAAATATCTTTAATAAAAAAAATTAAACAAATTTAAATATTTTCTAAAATCTAATATACTGAAAGCTTGCTATTACATGGATAAGAATAATAATACCGGCTATACGGATTTAAGTACGTGATAAATGAACTGTCATTCTAAAAAATATCTATAATTTTGAAGTTTTTTTTAAATCAACAGAATAAAAAAATATTTTCAATAAATAATACTCAAAAAAAACTAACAGCTTAAATAAATAAAAGAATAAGGCGAATAAAAAATAATGTTATATAAAAGACCAACCTCCGGAATCATTGCGGCAGCAGATTTTTCCTTGGCACAACAAAGTAAAAGAAGATTTATTTTTCTCGAATGATTACAGTGTCTTTGTGTAGTGAAGTAACAGGATAATCTTGAACTAATCAAATCTTAGTATCATGTGGGAAAGAAAGGAATGCCATATGATATTACGTTTACGTTGTGATTCTTATTTAATACAGAAAGTATATAAACACAATATAATATAATATAGCTTATTATTTGGTTATTTTTTAGGCTATTTCCCATGAAACAGGTTAATCAAAGAGATTCTAGTTTCAAGATAATTACCACTAGAAATCAAGACATATTGAGTGTCGTAACTCTATACCATGCTTTCTCTTACCTTCTGGTATAGAATTGATGGATATAATTTAATCATAATTAATTTCGTCAAGTGTCTCATTTTGCTACAATGTTAATAAGAGGTTTAATGGTTTTAATATTTAGTTAACACTTTTGACTTAATAAAACCTGAACCACACCTTCTTAAAGATGTGTCAAAAATATAATCATCCATCGAATTAAGAATAAAACGAGGGTAAAACAAGTAATGGAGAAATATAAAAACAAACGTAGCGTTTAGTTTACTCAATAGGGATCGTTTCGATTTCGGGTAGGAAGCAGTCATCGGAGTGTCTTGACAGGTTGTCTGTGACTACCCTCTTCTTTGTTAGAATAACCACGAAGCTGTAAATTTTTACAGCACAACCTATTTAAAACTTATTTCACGTCAGAATGTAACCTTGCTAGGGTGCTTCTAAACCATCAAAAAGACATCCAAAGACATCCAAATCCACCCTCATTTGATTTTTTATATGAATAACTTTAATATAGTCAAAACAATACAGTATCGTTTATTTTCTACAACAAAATTAATACAATGCAGACTGAAGTTAGTTCAGCTTGACCAACCCCTTTTATAAAGGTTTTACGTTATTTCATGCAAAGTCTGTGATTTTGTTGAAGTTCGCGGACCTGCAATTAGCACATCAAAGCGGATTGGAAAACGGGCTTTTGGGTTTTGATTTACATTTCAAAAAGAAAGTTTGCGAGTTGAGCCGAGGCTGCCGTCGATCGGCCCTCTGAATTTCGTTCATCACTTTTTTCTCTAAACATTAGCATCTCTTTTCTGTTAACTTACTGTTAAAGGCATTATAATTGTTTGCTAAGCAATTTTTTCTAAAATTAAAAAGTGTTGTTTTTAATGACTGATTGTAAGCGCGAGTGGTTTTTTATTTAAATTCTACATGAAAATATCAGGCGCGGCGTTAAGATCCGCCACTCAACATGCAATACTCCAATTTTTCGTAGAAATTAGAGGACTGACATTGTAAGGTCCACGTCTACCTTGATATATATTTGATAAAACACGTGAACTCACAAGGAAATTTTACACAAATTACAACTAACATACTACTCCTACATTCTGACTACCCCGCAAGGAATAAAACGTGAAGGTAGAAAAGAAACTAACCATATTTCCCTAGAAGTAAAATATTTTTTCCCATCAGAAAACGAATATAGCTTATGTGTTATATGTACGAGTGAGTCCTACTTATTACCAAGAAAGTCTGTACAATCCTTTGCTTTACTTAATACAATGGCTGCAGTAAAATAATATTCTAACATAATATAGGAACAAAACATTCCAACAATATGTATGGTAAACAAAGCAGTCAAAGTAACAAATGTTTACGCTTATCGCTTTTTTCCCTTGTCTTGTCTCGCTTTCGTTAAGGCCGAGATCAGGTGGCGGAAAAGCTTTAGCACACAATCTGATTGTTGATAACCACATTATGTTGAAAATATTCGATGTGACGTGTAATATGTTCGTATTTCAATACTGCTTGCAATATATTTTATGTTATTTTTTAATTTTAAATGTAAGTATTATTTTTAAGATTTCTAATAGTTGGTAGTAACTAGAATTAAAACCATATAAGCCTGTATCCATTTCAAAACCTACGATTTTGTTATTATCCAACAGAGAAAATAATAGATTACTTATTTATTTAACTATGTTATTTTTTTTAATCTACACAAAATCTCGATTTGGAGTGGAAAGCAGTAACTTGACTCACTGATTATTCTGCTTGATTGAGATAAACTGTGAAGCTGATAAAACATTCACGAAATGCCTATATATGTTTATATGGTACGGATACCAAAATGTACATTTTTTACAATTTGTTTCCGATTGTCTATCTGTTTGTTCTAACGAATCTAAGGCTCGATATTCTTATCGAGCTTCATAGAAATTCTTGTTTATCTGTTTGTCGTTAGCATCTCTGTTTTACATTTTTACAGTAAACAAATATTATTGTTTTTTACAAAAAATAAAATATTTTATTTACAATAAAATATTTATTAAAAACTCACTAAATATTCTTCCTAGTGTTGTATCTGATTGAAAACTATGATTGTTAATTCAAAATCCACTCGAACAATTTGAACTCGACATTTTTTTTTGAAATGAAAATATTATTCCACTGAAAAACATTGGATTCTACACAAAAATTAAACAAAATAAATTGAGAAACAAATTCAATTCACAAAGATTGTTTATTAAATACAATTTAGCTACAAAGAAAACAGATAAGATTGCTAAATTATTTAACTTTAAATAAATTAAATTTTGTACTTCAGTTCAGTTATCACTTTGTTCTCTCTCATCACAATAGGAAACAACAATTGCAAACATCAAGAAATAAAAAGAAATAATATTTTAGATATATTATTGAGGCCATCGTGGCGCATTGTGACATATCTTCCTCGGGTAATACAAAAACGCGGCGTTGAGTTCTGCCACTCAACACACAATGCCGGACAAAAGCAGCGGAACTATAAAGTATTTTTTGAGAAAATAAACAAGAATATGACATGATATGGTCGCAATTGGCTAAAAACTATATTATATTGGTAAGAATATAAAAGAGACGTAAAAGAATCGCTTAAATAAATATAATACTACTGCGCATTGAAGCGTTCAATAGATAATGACAAAGAACAATAAAGCAAAAGCGAAAAGAATTTTCTATTATTTTAAAATATTTTTGCTCTAAGTCTCAAAAGTAAGTGACTTATCTAAATATGTACGTCTAGAAAACGCTTAGATATTGGAAATCATAAAGGATGTTAATAATACGATATAGGCTAATTAGGTATAAGTTATTCTATAAAAGATCTGGTTAGATTTTGAAGACCGAATGAAAAAAGAAATAAATACATAGTTTAATTACTAAAACACATAAGTATTTAAATAAATCAAATTGTTAAGTAAAACAATTTGAAATGGATTACCCGGATGTATTTTGGTACTTGAAAGTACATTTTTGAAAATCCGTCAATTCGAATTCATTACTGTAGCCCGCGGTCACAGGTATACACACCTGAGTCTGAAGTCTTTAAAAATGGCGTAAAATCGTGTAAAAATTGCGAAATTCAAATTAAAAGCCATCCAGTGTTATAAAGACGGTAGCTACTCGACATTTTATTATATTTATATAAAGTGTCGTATGACAGATCCCAGAACAGCGCCACTGAGACACGTTTCCAATTTAGCCAGCAATTGTCATATTTCTAACAAAAATATTGAAAGAAGGTATTTATAACAAATAATTTAGTTTAAGAAAATAACTGTACATTTTGATTAATTGCAAAAAGCAATCCTTGGCCTATTTTCTAAACTATTTCAGTATCTATAGATTCTCTAGCACTCAATTTATATTCTAACTGGAGCTGACCCGATTCTTGGCACGTAATATGAATTAAGTAGTATACGTGGTTACACTGCCATTTAAATCTGGAGATTGGGCCTGATACAATGTTTGAGAAAAACGTTTACCTTCTTCCTTCTTTTATTATAAAAATTAAAAAGAAATATATGGAATATTATAAAAACTAATATTCCGTTGGTAAATTTTCACTCTGAAAGTTATTGAGGTATAACATATATGTAACGGATATAAAACAGACAGAGTGATGCTTAATCCCGTTTACCAGGGTAGTAGGGTAGGGTAGTAAGAGACAACCTAGTGTCAAGACACTCCATCGACCGCTATCCGCCCGAAATCGAGACATGAAAGCAGAGAAATGGAAATAAGTTTAAAAATATTCTCATTTCTGCGAGTGTCAATCAATCCCACTGCGCTACGATGTATATACATATAAAATTTCTTAAATGCTATTTAAAAGTTTAGTTTTGCTTTAGTTAAAAACAAATATGAACAAAAATATAGTTAAATCAGTTTTTTATTAATAAAAGGTGTTAATTTAAATAAATGACGACCAAGTCTTTGTAATATTTTGCAGTAAAATGTGGCCTTGCCATTTTTCTTAAAGATATTGAGTAAAGTAGTAAAGGGAGAGAGGTAGAACAAAGAACGCATCCTGAAATTAGCCTTTTGTCCCAAATGTGCCGGAAAATATGTTGTCCCAGAAAAAATAATTACGCGGCCCCGCTGAGCAATTTGTATGTAAAAATGAAATTGAAAAGTTAAGTTATAGTAATTTTTTAAAAGTATTCCCCATTTTTCGTGTATTTATTATAAATATTATGATGCTTATCCATTTTTTGTTGATGACAAAGCGAAATATTTATACTTTTGGAATAAATTTATAAAGGAAACCAAAGAATATTAATTTTAATTTTGTGTCTGTCATATTTTATATGATACTAATTAGCTGTAAGAATTGATTTAACAGAAACAGATCTTAAACTTTAACTATGTGGAAAAATAAAAAAATAACGTTAAAACGATAATATTATACAAAATCTAATGTTATGGTAGTCTCCTATTTATCTATAACATATTTAAGAGACACTGAGTTGTATGGCGGAACTCAACGCCGCGATTTCGCAACAAGACCGATCAAATGAAAAGATAATAAACATAAACATTATGGATGTTAGCTAGCGGAAATTGAATGGATGACCACCGATATACAGTCTGACACAATTATATAACTGACTTGACCTAATTCAGATGACAGTCAAAAAGTGTATGCCTATTTCCATCTAGTCCTTTAAGGACTAGATGGAAATCCTGACACAATTGCTCGTAAGAACACAATCTTTGGGCCCGAACATAGCACCATTGTTCGACGATGGCGTAGGGAAAAATATGCTTTTCATATTTACAATGGGAGAATGCCGAGATTTTTAATATCGTTTCCATTTGTGTGCAATCGCTGAATATTAGTATGTAGGTTTATTCTTCGTTTTAGGTTCTGTATTAAATATTTTATATTGACTGGTATTATAGTCTTTTTTCATTGTAATGTCATTATGTATGTATAAAATAATTGTGTTTGGGAAAGAAGTTTCTTTGCAGAAAGTAGGCACTTTGCGTGATAATAAAATTTAAAAATATAGACATATGTAGCATATCTGACTACCTGTCAGAGACAACCTAGTGTTAAGACAATCCGTTGATTCCTTAAATTCGCACTCTGCCTTACCAGAGACAGTTAAAAGCGATATTTAATAAAATGTATGCGTGTTTAAAAATATAATCAGAAATATTTAAATCAGCTTAACTCCGGTAAAAATGTAAGCACAATAAATTGAGTAGAAAGGAGAGACATAGAGTTAATAGCTTTCTGTATGAAATATATTTGTGACATGCATATTTACAAGTATATAATAAATTAAACCCTAGTACAAAAATGTATGAAACAAAGGTGAGTGGTACGAGAGGTCAGGGGACACCTCGACTGAAAAAATAGTATTGAAGATACTGGAAGGTCACGTAAAAAGTGAAAGAGGTATACAGGGACCAGGGCGTTTGGCGCTCCATTGCCTCCGATTACTACGTCAGGGCTATAGCGTGAAGGTAATGAAAATTCTAGTTTTTTTTTTAATTACATACATATTTTAGTGCTATAGCATGCTCTACATCATGGCCTCAGTGGTTGTAAGTCGAATCACATTCTGGCAAATTAATTAAATTTGGTGTTACAAGAATTAATTATCATTCCTCCGAACTTGTAAATAATTGTTGAGTTCAGCCAACCAACACACAATATATGTAAAACGACATTATAAGATAAAATTTATTGATTTTCGTGATTTTAGATTTTGAAAAAATGCGATCAAACACAAAATGATATCTAAAACAAATAATATGAATCGATTATAATGTTTACAGTACAATCAGTTCATACGTTATTAAATTCCCATTGTTAGTACTATACGAGACATGTAGGGGAGGTTCTAAGGCGCAGTTTGCAGAAGCGCGATTAAATGCGGGCAAATTGTAAACATCTTCCCGTACATTTGTTTACAGATGCCATGTTCGTATTGCGCACTGATGCTGTGGACTTGGAATGTATTTCTACATATGTTATAATTTATTTTATTTTTAGGACTTATCTTGTTTTGCTTATGTGAATTATATATTAAATGCTTTACGATTTAAATGTTGAAAAAAAATATTTTTACGCACTACTTTTTGTGGCGCAGTTAGGAATTTTTGGACTAACTGTTCATAAATTTAAACCTAACTTACAATATTAAATACATCTCGGCGTTGTGTTCCGCTACGTAAAATATTTCAGGAAGTGTTAAACGACGTGTTACACCTAAAGCCTACTGCCTACAATGCAGGGGAAAGAAATAAACACGTACATAATAAAGGAATATTATCTGAAGTTCTAGCTTGTTGTAGTTTATTGCGCTGTGAACCGAGCGTCAACTAGTTTAGTTGTTGCACCCGACTCGGATTAATTGGAGTTGTGATTGCGTTTACGTGTTTGCTTCATTCAGATGCATACGCTATTTGCATAATGTTACTTTAGGTAGATTTTAGTTTATATTATAATTAATAAGAATTATAGTACTATTTGAGGCTATTGTAGTACGTACATTGGGAAGTTGTGACTGTAAGCGCGATTGGTTTTGAGTTGACATTTAAATTATTGACAAAGGACAAAGCGCGACTTTGACTTACGCCACCAATTCAGAGGGAAAATATGTTTGTAACACAGAAATTGTAAGTATGTATACGCAAAAGATAAATTCCATTACTGTGGAAAATTATTGTTTACATAGTAAAGGAGTGGTAGTAGAACTCCAATATTTTTTGTAACTAAGTGTGTGACAAAAAAACACGTACATAAAAAGTAAAACAGGTTACCTGGGCAACAATTATTTTACGCTTCAACGGGATTTCAGTATAAAATTAATAAAAATAAACTGACAGGGCCTGTATAAATCGTTCAGATCGTACATACTCTGTTTAGTAATAAAAACGCAGCAGCCATAAATTTAGCGGGCGTGAACTAATACTGTTACTCCCTGCTGGAATAATTGGACTCCTGATTACAAACCACCTAGATACGTGTTTGCTTTGCAGTTTAATGTTATTCAGTTTTGAACTACGATTTCAATTGAATATATTAAACTCGATTTTCATCTGAGCTTAGGCTTTAGAATTGGCCCAGAATGAAAAGCTAATTGTAAATTTGGTTTGATTACAATATATTTTTTGTAATATTTTTTTTTAAATAAAAGTAATTAAAGCAAGAAAAAGGCAGTTAATGCTATTTTGGTGCAGTGGGACGTCGTCTGACTATAAATACAATAGCTTATTTCATTCTCACCTGGAGGAATGATTTTATTTAACATTAAATTGCATTGCCCCGCTCTGGTAAGAAAAGCGAGACGTTGAGTTCGCCACTCAACATGCAATGTTTCGATATCTTCCGTTTACCCCGCGGAATAAAGTGTGACGTTGTAAAAAGTGAGTGAATGAAGCAGTTTTAAGCGGATTAATCGATCATAGTTTGGTTATATTTCGTAAATATTAAAATATATGTTTTAATTTCCGAAAAAAACCGAACTCCAATCAAATTAAAACTATATATGTATACTCGTATTTATTATTTGAAGATGTTTTTTCTATTTTACTAGAGATCGAGCTCAGCAGACTATTTTTGTTTTTTATATTTGCATAAGGTATCTGCCTGTGTTAGTGTTACATCTAGGTTAAGTTGTGTAAAATGTATGTTTTTTGTATGTACTGGTGTAAAGAAATGTTGGTGGATCAATAAAAAATTAAAAAAATAAAAATTTCTAACACCAAAATATAAGCAAATAATCCTTTTAAAATTGTTTTATTAAAATGTGTAAAGATCATAAAAAATGATTTCATAAAGCATTATTTATATGTATAATTTTTTATCTGTATAATATCTTCATACATGACCATCGAGGTGTCCTTTTTACGTGACCTTCCTCCGGTGTCATGTTCCGCTTTGCTTCATATAATTCTCTATCTCACCACTCTTTCATCACTCATGAAATATTTGGCATAGAATTTCTATTTTAATTAATAGTTCTTAACTGCCTTATACAGATGGTAAAGCTAAAACCGTGGCATGTACTTATTAAATAACGTATAGAGAAGCAAAATGGTAGGTAATCTCATGAAAATTGGCCTTATATTAAATATTTAAAGCTCGTTTCCAACAATAGGGAATCAATTTAAATAATAGGGAATTATCTTAAAGTAATAAAATATCTTTAACATCATATAGGTGTACACGTATTGTAATGTTACAGCGATTGCCCACCTATTATATGAAATTGCTTTGTAAGCGGTACGAAAATTTACATTGGACGTATCGAACAATAACGTGTATTTTGTCGGCGCGTCTCAAAGGGATAAAAGCTTGGGCTTTTGTAAACGATGGAGTATCGCCTATCAGCTCGATGTAACGGATGACGGGGTACTGTTAAAAAGTACTTCTTTTCATAAAGCTTGTTTATGTAAGACACCGTGAAACGAGGTGACTTTTTGAAAAGGTTACTAATATTTATACGTATATAGAACTTATATTGGAAAAAATAATGTTAAATTTATATACATAGCGTGTTTAAGGCAGATCTTAACCCCTCCTGGAATCGAACCTAACCCAAATCCTGTTGTCCCATTGCCCAAATTAGCCTCAACTTTAAGTTTAGTAAAACATTATGATTAAAATATATTAGGAAATCACAATCTGGATAGTCTTGATAGTAGACAATTAAATTGATGCAATAGTTGAAAATTGTTGTTTTTTATACCTCGAAACTAAACTTTACAGAAATATAAAACATATTCTGAAACACTTGTGACACGCTTATTATAATTTTCAAAGCGACTTCAACACACTATTTTTTTTAGCCTCACGCTTTTATCCCGCTCAGCAGGGTAGACAGAAAGTACCTAGTGTCAAGACACTCCGTACTTCGCTTTACACCGAATTCGAGACATTGCGTGTTGAGTGGCGGAACTTGCCTTCAACCACTAATTCTAAAACAGCATTTAGGCTGTAACGGGGATGTTAACAATAAAGTGATTAATGTTTCCAGTAAAAAATACGAGGTACCATTGAAACTTTTTGAAGACAGTGAAAAATAGCATTCGTGACTAAAGCAAAGGTGGGCTGAAAACCGCAGGATGAAGTATGAAAGGTACAAGAGCGATGACTATTGGCATTGGCAATAAATCAAATAGATATTACACTGTTACGTCTTCGTTTTCATAGACACAATTATAAATTTGATGTATTTATTCTATTTTGCTTATAATATATAATAAAATAAGGAAGTTCCTATAAATATATGCCTATATATTAAATATTACAACAGTTAAAAAATATATAATAATTAATATAATAAAAAATAGAGCTGAAATATTTTTGATTTTTTTTAGCATCACGCTTTTATCCCGCATAGCAGGGGGGTTGACGGAAAGTAGCTAGTGTCAAAACACTCCAACCTTAGGTTTCCACTAAATTCGAGACGACGAGTGTTTGTGGTGGAATTAATACCGCACTTAGTCTTACAAGAGCAGGGATGTGAAAATATTAATGTTTTTAAAAGGAAGATGTAACAGCGTACTACTGCACCACGATGATCTCCAAATAAATATTTATTAAATTTTAAATCTCAAGTACTGGTAATCTTATGTTTTTAATCTCACAAGTCACAAGTCATAGTGCAACGCAGAGACTATTAAACCCTCAGCAATTAATATCAGCTGGACCTAATCAATATCATTGGAGTGTCATCATCTAATTTCATATCTCGGATAATTGATTCATCTCATCGACAAGTCAGGTGGTAATTGCATCTAGTTTGGGATGCTGTTAGTCTGTTGTATCAATGTTGAGTAATTATGTTCATTCATAATTGTGTTAAGTAAATGCAGTAGGTAGATTTATTTTCATGTACTATTTTACTTTGACTGGATGTCCCATTGATGCGTTAACAACGCGTTGCCTTAACAACGTGTATGTTAATCATATAACAGGATGTATTTCGTTTATTTTATAAATTTATTGACTTTATTAGAATTCTAAATTCTGTGTAATTTTCGAAAACAAAAGTAATATATTACGTATTAATATAAATGTAAGAAAATGGCTATTAGCTCCATATACTGTTGAACATCTGTAAATTTGGAATACTTGTGTCACTTTCTATGTCTCTGGAGGAATCTAGAGGAGAAAGAACAGATTATGTACAAAATTTTTAAGACAGTGAGAAAAAACAAAATTCCTGCTTAAACAGTTTAAACTAACCAACATATAATTAGAACAAACTAAATAAATCCTTTATTTGAAGCCCACGCAAATAAAGAATAGGAGTATTGTGACGTGGCTGACAAAAGGTTATTATAAACAAACAATTTGGGCTTTATTTTGAATTTTTAGAGTGTTATTAAAAGTGATTCTCTATTATATTACATATATTTTTCATTGTAAATCATATGAAAAAACTTCTCCGAATGACAATTCCATATCTAACAAAGTGGCTTTAGGGAGCGTATTCGGAAAAATTATCATTTTTATTGCTATAACTGGGAAGGAGTTTCTGAAATAATTACGCGTGACCGATGAAATACGGACAATATGGATTGAGGAAGTTGTAACTTTTATTTATATAGATACTTACTTATAAAAGCAGCTTCAAAATTTATTTTGATTAGCAGATTATAACCAATTCCTTTCTTATCCTTAATTGTATGTTAAGTGGTGGAACTCAACGCCGTGCTCTATTTCAGCAGTGAAGCGATACAAATAGTAACTTCGTTTGCATATATTCGAAATGAGGCTACCGTGCCGTGGTAGGACAGCGTCTGACTGTAAACGCGATGGAGGTTCGATTCTCACTTTAACAAATGTTTATATTTAAAATTTACTTTTATTACTCTTCTTGGAGGCGACGTTGATTTCGCCAACACGCAATGTTTCTATCTCGGGCAGAGTGCAGTCAACGGAGTGTCTTGACCCTATATTGTGCCTGACTACCCTGCTATGCGGTATGAAGCGTGAAGCTGCATTTAAAAAAAACAACTAACGTTTGCTATTTTTGGTCATATAATGACTTTAAATAATGGTTCAAATACAAATTATAAAGACATGAATATAATCAAGTATATAAAAAGCAATTTATCTAAATTGTTTCTTTTTATCTACGAGTTTTACAGTAGGTATATTATTAAACATTTTTGAAAAAACGTATAAAAATTTGAACGCAGCGGGATGCAAACCCGCGCCTCTTGGATACCGTCCAATATCCAAGAGGCACGGGTTCGAATCCCGCTGCGTTCAAATTTTTTACGTTTTGTCAAAAATGTTTTCTAATCTTAAGTGTGGAATAACGCTTTAAAAATAGTAAATAGGTATATTATTATTATCTAGTAATAATATACCTACTATAAAACTCCTAATTTTGTAGGCAACATAACAAAAAGCATCTTAAACAGGAAAGGTTAAGATTAATACTTGTTACGTATCAATTTGATAGAAAGTTATATATTAAAATATCGAGGTCATACTACTTTTGGAACAGATGGCATAAGTAAATTTAACGTTCTGTATATAGTTTCCGTGGTGTAGCGGTTATCACATCTGCCTAACACGCAGAAGGTCCCCGGTTCGATCCCGGGCGGAAACATAATTTTTTGGATTTTTTACAGCTAAAAATGTATTTATATTTTTTTATTAGATTTTATGAATATTTAAAAAAGTTTATTCTTAATTAATTATAGTATTAATAATATCTTTAATTATTTTTTTTATTATTTTTTCGTAAGACAAAAATAGTCGTAGCGCAGTGGGGCAGAATCTGACTGTAAACGCGATCGGTCGTGGGCTCAATTCCCATTCGGGGGAGTATGTATTTTTAAAATTTATTACTTTAAGACAACGCCCTGTTAAGACAATGTGAGTTCCACCACTCAACACGCAATGTCTCGAATTCGGTGGAAAGCGAAATACGGAGTGTCTTAATACCATGTACTTTCTGTCTACCTGTCTAAGCGGGATTAATAGCGTGAAGCTAAAAAAAATAGTAGACTTTAAAAATAATATTTTTGTTATACGAAAACGAAAAAATGCTGTAAGGTTTCAATTAAGCTTGTACGAATTTAAAATCTACAAGTAAATTCGTAAATCCTTTTTTATCAAGAAGTCTCTACTCACTGGCAAAAAAACAAGAAGAAAAATTGAATTAAAATTATATATCAAAAGTATTTAACTAACTACTATATGAAAACAATAATTTATAATAACTAATAGCTACCATATACTATTTACTAAAAATCTTTTACGATGAGACCACTCAATTCCCATTCATATTAACCTAAAACCTCTATAAAACAATGTCTAAAATACAAAATCAATAGAACAATAGAAAACCAAGGTATATTAAAGTTTGTGTTAAATCGAAATGCATTAAAGCGTTTTAAACCTATTTGTTACACCAACTTCAACGTTATCGAACGAAAAGTAGTGCTTTGAAATTTAAGAGGCCTCTTAGCTACAAGCCATATGTGGTACAAGGTATGCTTTATCCACGATAGAAATAAAATTCAAATTGCAAAAGCAACGGTAACGAGGTTGACACAAGTTTTCTTACTCCACAAAATTGCAGTTAAGTATCGTAATCTATAATATTGTATGGAGGTAACTTGTTGGTAGTAGGTAGGGTGTTGTTTTTTTATAAAAGTTCTGAAGATTTTCTACTAAATGGAATATATTAATGCAGATAACAAATAATATGTAAAAGTAACGTTTGCCAGAAATTATACAATGACGGAGTACAAAGTGTCTTAACACTAGCCTAGCAGGATAGACAGGGATTACCCCTGTCTATCCTGCGGGATAAAACGTGAAGCTCTACAAGTAAAGTATAATGTGTATACATATTATATTTTTGTAAGAAAACAATTTAAATATTTCTTTAAATATTTCATTAGTAAAATTATGTAATTTCAGAAAACATAACGTTTTATATTTTTGTTTACACAGGAGCACCACCAAGTCCTTTTTACCAAGAACAGGAGAAAAACATAAAGAAAATTTAACAATTAGATAATATTCTTGTATATGTAAATAAATAAAATTGGAGTGTCTGTTAGTAATAATAAAAAAGACATTACACTAAATACATTTATATGTATATACGGTACATATACCAAAATATGATTTTTACAATTATTGTCTGTCTGTTGGTTCCGGTTAATCTCTAGAACGGACTTTAATTTGCAAATAGCTGATGCTGTAAAAAGTATCTTAGGCTATTTTTATGTTCTAATTATAAAAAAAATCCAGAGATGTTAAGCTCCAGGTCAAACAGCTCGTTTAAAATAGAAATACAATAATTTACTTATCGTACGCGTCTGGCAACACTACAGATTTCTTATTTATTTTAATTATTTATAATTAATCTGGCAAACATTGCTAAAACATAAAGTAAATCATGTCCGTTGCACATAAGTAATTTCAGTAAATGCATCCTCCTTGCGTTCTTATTACCACGCTTTGTTAGAAGAGGGTGTTTATCAACGTAATAGTCCCATATCTTTTGTAGTTAACAGACACCTTAAACACAGTGTTACTAGAAAAATGGTTTTTGTTATTGCATCGTAATAGAAAATATTATTATATCAGAAGGGAATCGTGGCGCCGAGGGATAGGGTCTAATTGTAAATGTGGTTAGTTGGGGGTTCGATTCCCACTTAAAATAATTTTGTTTGAACTACTTTAGGTTTTGTAAAGTAAAGCGCGAGATTTGTAAAGAACAATAAAATCATGTCGTCTCCACGTACACATACTAAATTGTAATTAAAGATTGATTGTCTTAAATATTAGCAATTAAGGGGACGTCATACGATTTTAATAGTTATATTTTAAAGGAAGTCTTTTTTATAATAATATTATTATAAAACACCTACCCTCCTTTTTAACTATGATTTGCATTCCTTTGTTCAATGTCTATATAAGTCGGCAATTAAAGCTTTACTCGTTAACTTTCGAATAGTAGGTTGGGTTCGGCGTGTTGTGCTACTCCTGACGTTATTATTATTATTTTAATGTATTATACTTGTGTGTTACTACACTTTAAATATTATATATAAATTTACAATTTTTCAGAATTATATATACCCTGTCGTGGCTTAGTGGACCAGTTTGACAGTAAGTAAACGTGATCAGTTGTGTGTCCGATTCCTACTTGAGGAAATAATTATATTTATTTAAATTATTCTTCTTTCCTCACTCTGGTAACACAAAGCGGATTAAGCGGATTAAGTCCCACCACTCAACACGTAATATATCAAAATCGCGGCCGCTTTCTGTAAGCGGAGTATGGAGTGTCTTGACACTAGGTACTTCCTGTCTAACCTAAGTATATTTAAATTAAAAATAAATAGTTCTAAATTAAAAGTAAACAAATTGCCTGTACATATAATACTGTACATATAAAGAATAATGTTAATTTCAAATAAGTATATGCTAATTCCACTTTCTTTATATGTTTATTTCACATTTCATTTAATCTTTATAAAAATATAGTTATTACAAAAAATCTAAGGACTTTAGTTGAACAAATATTTGTACACTAAAATCGAAATTGCAAGCCTAAATACATCCAGGTTAGCGGAAATTGTTTCCAATATTCCTTAAACTGAGTGCATTTCGGAACGAATCCGGCTCTCATCGGATAATATTGCCGTACACGGTATGTAGCTTCTTTAGTTTGCATATATTGAAAAAGAGAGAATATCTTCGCAGAGCAATATTAAAAATTTAACTATATTTATTAAATTATAACTATCTATACAAGTTAGTATAATAGGAGTATGTTTGTAACTTTAATATAACTACTTTTTATTAAATGCATATGTACGGGACTATACATATGCAAAAATAACAGACTATGAAATTTTTATCTGTCCGTCTGTCTGTTTGTTCTGGTTAATCGCCGAACTTCTACTGGCAGATGGCTAATATAATAAGGACCAAATTAAGCTAGTTTTATTTTAGATCTATAAAATAAAAATCCAGAGATGTTAAATTCCACGCGGATGAAGTCTCGAGCATAGATAGTATTAACATATTATAACTTGCGGTAGTAAAGATATAACTACTCTTTCTTTCTTATCTCCACCTTCCACTGATTTTAAGAAATATACCGTTAAGGTTCTATACAGATAACCTGCTGTTTTTACAATATACTTATTAATAGCTCATATAAGTTTATTCTAATAAATAAATATTTATAAATTAATATTTTAAAAAAATAACAGTTTCAAATTTATAAATGAAGTAACCTAGAAATATTCTTTCACGATGTGCCTGCAACTTCGTTTGGTAGAGGATAGCAAGTAAAATCCATTTCATTCGTTACCGTAAAAAATTCAGCCCTCTACGTGCAGTAGCCTGCAGTGTGCAGTGTATGTCAGTAAATAGGAAACGAAAAAATATAATATATAGTACATAAAATATTAAAAAAACATACCATTTTATCGCGTAAGCACTCTATTGACTGCTTTTCCAAAATCAAGACATTATTTATTATTTCATAGAAATATATTAAAATTGTCTTGTATTCTATACTAATTGTATTGTAGCAAGCATCACAAAGAGGTACTTTTCTATACCTTTTTCAAGTTTAAAAGGTCTTAAGAATACCGTACTAGTAGACTTCTGATTGCTTTTAGCAATTGTCGTTAATATTTGATCACCTAGTTTAGTGCGCACTGCTTTACACTTGACCAGTGGAGTCAAAGCAATCTGTACAGTAATTGAGGCAATTAACACAGGGTTATGTAACCAGTCAGTAGTATTTTTTATACTGTCTAATCCATTAAACTGTTAAAGATAATTATAATTTAAATATAATAAAAACAACAAACCGACAAAATAAATGCTTAAAGCTCATCACACAATTATTTGTCCTAGCTAAGCATTGAACCCATGACTGACCTACCTGTTAGTCTCTAATCACTAAACTAGTCGTTATATAAAAACTAAGGAGAGATTCATATAATCGTCAGCCACTGAATTATTTATATATACGGTTTTGTTCGAAGTATTTTTATGATTCATGTATAGTATTTACGCTTACCCTTGTAAATCGGCATTCATTGTTGAATGTTTTATTCATAACAATGCGTTTGTTTTCAGAGTGCCAGTTAATATTAGTTATCGTGCCGTTAGCTAAAATTGTTTAATTAAGGAGCTTGTAACGTGTGAGAGGCGACAATAATGCAGTAATTGAATTGTGTAAAGATATGTATTCATATGTACGCAATTTCCAAAAGTGTACAGATATAAGGTAGACGGCCCACTGTCATGTTTTTGGAGTGTTAGGTTCCAAAATATACGAATATAACAATATTATAAGCGATAATGATGGTAATAAGCAAATAGATTACTCCCAACTATTTTACTATTCGAGGCCGGTCGTGGTGCAGTGGGACAGCGTCTGACTGCAAACGCGATCGGTTGTGGGTTCGATCTCCACTTGGGGGAATGATTATAATTAAATTATTTACATCTCCTCGCTCTGATAAGACAAAGCGCGGCGTTGAGTTCCGCCACTCAACACGCAATGTCTCGAATTCAGTGGAAACCGGAGTGTCTTGACACTAGGTGTTTCTTGTCTACGCTGCTTTGCGGGATAAAAGCCTGAAGCTAAAAAAATACTATGAAGCTAAAAAAATCCTATGAAAATACTATTTTTAATGTATTATTCTACACTTAGGATTGGAAAACATTTTTGAACTGTGACAGTGCATGCAAGCAGAGCGCTTGGGCGGTTTACAAGAGGCGCGGGTTCAAATCCCGAGTTCAAATTTTTATACATTTTTATCCGCTAAATGAAAGTAATAATTATGCCTTGCTTTTTAGCAGTATACCGTATAGCAGAGTAGCCACAGATGTCACTGTGTGAAGACGCTCTATTGACTTCTGATTTTAGCCCGTAATCGAGTCATGAAGTGGCGAAACGCAACAACGAACTTCGCGCTTTGTCTTACCGAAGCGGATAATAAATTTTAAACATAATTATGGTAAATTTCCTACCCACCATGGGGCTAATTGTTCAAATGTGTCAAGAATGTGTCTTTCTTTTTCATGACTAAAATTACTATATAATAAATTAACAGAAAATATTTTTTAATATGTAACTGGAATGGAACCAGTATCCTTTTATGTAACAAACCTAAGTTCTCTTGGAAAGCAAGTAGTAACTTGAAAACTTAGTAAGATAAGCTTTCACAGCTTAATGCAAAAAGGGTGGATATTGGATAACCGTATAAGGAATTTATCGTAAAACGCTCAATTTCAAAAAATATTTTGCTTAGATCTTTAATTTCCGTATGAATATTCATATAGCTGTAATATAGAAAATAATTTTAAAAGCTCACTGAATTATACCACCTAGAAACTCTTGACCTACTTGGGCGGTAGGCATTTATTGAACGTTTAATATTACTTGGTTGACGGACTGGAAGTTGTAACGACAGTTTTATCCTTTGTTTAAAATGTACAAGTTGTCTAAAGCTCAGCCAGAATATAAGTTTGAGTTATCTTGAGACCTTACTTTTAGGAGTCTTCGTTGTTATGCGCCATTACTCTTGGAATTTTAATTTTAAATAATTAATGTATAATTTGAAACATTTTGACGTTAGCGGGTATACCTGAAACAAAAAATATATAAACATTAATAGATAAAAATATATAAACATTATAGATATAACTTATACATATTGAAAATAACAGATAATTAAGTAAAGATTTTTTTATTTTATTTTTATATCTTCACGCTTTTATCCCGCATAGCAGGGTAGACAGAAAGTACCTAGTGTCAAGACATTCCATACTTCGCTTTCCACCGCATTCGAGACATAGCGTGTTGATTGGTGGAACTCAATGCCGTCCTTTGTCTTTTTTTACCAGACCGAGGAAGTGAAAATAATTTAAATATAATCACTTCCCCGGGTGGGGATCGAACTCACAACCGATCGCGTTTACAGTCAGACACTGGCTTTATTAACGTTTGATAAACAATATTTTGATATATTAATTAAGTTTTTGCCTCAACAAAGAATCGAATATATACTAGGAAAAATCAATAGAGATCTAAAATACAAAAGAACTACAACTCTGACCTATATATTTAAAAGGGAAGAATCAAAGCAATATCGGTAACAATTAAAGTTCGCCACAATTTTAATAAAAGCATCACAAAGCTCCGCGGCTTATAAATTGGATCTAAGTTGGTAATGAAAGGTTCGTTTTTGTATCGGCTTGTAAAACTTTTATGGGATAAAATCCACAGGCATTTTACGCCCGCGAGAGCTCACGCTTTTATTATTGGTAATGTACATGACATTATACTCTGAAGAGCTTTTTACATATCTACGTACTTCAATGTCCTTTTGTTATTTTAATTTGCCTATATTTTAGATTTCTTGTGAAATATACATAAAACAACATAGTGTAACGTTTATACAAATCTAACAATGAATTATGGTATTTGTATATATATATATATATATACATACATTCATACATATGTATCCCTTTTGGGTTGTGGCTTCGATCCACATTTCGTTAAAATGTCGATATTGGTGAAACTCAAAAGTGAAGTTACAATTTTTTTTAGCTTCACGTTATCATCCCGCTAACCTAGTGTCAAGATACTCCTTATTCCGCTTTAAACGGAGTAGTATTTTTCATTGTATTTATGTCATTCTACATACTATTTTACAAACTAGTCCTTAGATATATTTTTTTACAAGAAAAGTCTTCATTTAAATATGTGAATTACAAAAAAAATGCATTTAAAGAAACTCAGAATTTTAATAATAAAAAATAATCATTCACTGAATAATTTAAACAATACAACTAGCGTTATTTGCTAAATGTTTTCACCGAATGCAGTGAACGTAAACCGATTAGACTGATTGATGAAATAGGCCGACAGACCGGGAATTTTGGAGCGGAAAACAGTGGTTATCCAAGATTCTGCCTCCATAATTATTGTGCGAATTTCCCAAAACTTGAAATTGCTAAGTTTGTACTTGGCTCTATATATATACTATAAATAAGTTGTATAAAGTTTTATAGGCCATTTCAGATCACCGATACGCTGTGGAGCAGTGTCTGACGGTATACGAACGGTTGTGGGTTCGATTCACAATAACAGGAATAATTATATTAATTTATTTGCATATTTCCGCTCTAGTAAGATAAAGTGTGCCATTGAATTCGCAATGTTTCGATTTTGAGCGTACAGCAGTCAACGTCAACTAGATTGTCTCCGACTCTCCTGCTATACAGGATAAAGTGTGAAGCTGCTTACTTTGTAGCAGTTAAATGTAACTTATAAATATCCAAGTCCTTTTACTAAGCCCTCGTTAAGTTTCTTTTTTTTTGTTGATTTAAATCACTAACTAAAGCATATATTTTTAATGGAACTATTATTATATTCATTCATATGTACATGGAAAAAGTTATGTATTTTATAAAAGAGATTCGAATCTAGATCCATGGCGTACTCACGCCTACCACGCCACTATGGTCCAATTTGTAATATTAATATAATTACAGACTGTTCTCCTAACAAGCAAATCACTCAAGTGTGCACCAAGAGATTGTCATATAAAGTTATCCACTTCATCAATACAAGTAAGCGAGCAAGAGTATCGAGCTGGCCCAAGTCAAGTTAATTGTTGGAAGTTTGTATACAGTTTAGTTTAGAGTAAGTTTAGTCTGGTACTTGTAAACTATGCAATTTGTACAGACGGTTTAATTTAAGAAACTATATGTAGACTACGGTATATTTTATATTTATTTATTCTTGAATTCGACGCTTTAGCCGCATAGCATGATAATCAGAGACAACCTAGTGTCAAGACTACCTTCCGCCCGAAATCGAAATCGAGACATTAAGTTCGCCACTCAGCATCCAACCTAACGCCGCTGTTCGTCTGTATTGAATTTCAATGAAAGCACTGTACCGTATATATAAATAATTAACTTAACTCTATAGAGAGCGCTTTAAATAAATTATATATTTCACTTTCCTTTTTGGTTTTAATGTATTTTTCGAAGAGAAGAGCTTCACTTCACATCTTTTACCGAGTAGACGGAACTAGTTCAAGTGTAGACCGCTGACTTATAAACATAATTTTATAAGTTTATATATTTACCATAACAGATTGCTACTGTACGTACAATTAATACTAAAAACTCGATCGATATCCGGCCCTCAATTACATGGAGTAGCGATTATCCGGATTATAAATCCCGAACAATTAAAGTTATTTACATAGTAATTTTTGTAATAATAAAGTTTTTTAGTAATTATATATACATAATTATTTTTTTATATAAACAATATATATTAATTTTTGATAAAAAATTTAATTTATTTTTGTGGTATCTATTAATTACTCAACATAAGGTATCGTGCTTGTTGCATGTGCAAAAAACGCACGTGACGTTCATATATTCTGATAGGGGGATTTTCGATTATACAAACACCTAAAGACAAGAATCAGTCCGGTTAATCAATCTACTATAAATATATTGGCAATAGAAATGTTGTTTTTTACACTCTTTTTAAAAATGAAGATAACAAAAGCGATGATATTCTCACTACTTGAGTAGTGCTTTAGAAAGTTAATATACATAGTTAAATTTTTAGTTATAAATATAAATATAAATTGTTAATTTCCATTTAAGGGAAAAGATTATATTTATGGAAAGACACAGCGCGGCGTTGAGTTTACCACTTATCATGCATTGTCTTGACTTCGGGCGGAAAATACGTAATGGAGTGTCTTCACTCACTCAGGTTGCCTCAGAATACCTAACAATATGGGATGAAGCATGAAATTGTTCTTAAATTAAATCAATCACAAAACTATTTGCTTTAAAAATAACACCGTAAATAATTATACCGAAGCATACCTCTCTTCCGCAGGTTTCCTGAAAATTTCATATAATTTCATTCATTCATAATGGATCATTCAAAAATTATTATAAAGGTATATTCGATTTATCTGTTTAAGTAGACTTCGAGTTTTACATTAAATGAAGCGCTCAGGAAAACGTAGCTTCAGTTTCACAATTAAATATTGTAACATTAAAAACTGCATGAAACATTGCCTACAGTACAATAAATTTTAATGTCCGAGATTATACCGTATCTAATTATGGCGAAACTTTTTGTTCTTTTTGCAAAACAAGAATTTATTTTAAACAATTTTATACTCCGCTTTTATGGTGGGCATTAATTCTCGCTTGGTAAAGTATATTGCATATGGACCTTTTTGTATTTTAAAAATATCAGCTTTTCATTTGTTACACGAATACAATTTTATGATACAACTATAAAACGTTAGAAAAATACAGAGCTTAGTTGAAAGTCTTGTCGCACGTGCTAAACTGATTGCAATATTAAATTTATATTAGGTAGAAAATTGACTGAAAAATACGAGAAATTATTAGGTATCGACTTAATAACTTCGTTAAGAATATATTGCCTTGCCGTTGTATCGAAGTTTGAGGGATTTGAACGGTTGTGAATTCAAATCTCACGAGGAAATTTTTATTTTTAAATATAGTTTTAATCTGGAATCTTTTTTCTGACTAAAATGTAGAAATGCAACTTTCTATTTACTATGATCTATATCAATAAGATGACATTCTCCATCTGAATTTGATTTAAAATCACTAAATATTGAGGCCGGTCGTAGCGTAGTGGGACAGCGTCCGATTGTAAGCGCAATCGGTTGTGGGTTCGATCCCCACTCGGGGGAGTGATTATATTTAAATTATTTTCCCTTACTCGCTCTGGTAAGACATTAAATATAGTCATTACAAGATATTTTTATTCATCTCTTAATTCCCTTGTCCCATTATTTAGTCAGAGCTTCTCACTCTTCTGTACAAGTGGTGAGGCACTGGGTTGTCGGTTCAGGCATCTGGGCTTGCCTAAGATTTCTGGTGATATTAGGTCACCAGGTCTTACTAAGGCCGGCTAAGCTTCGGAATTTCGTGCTGGCTTTGCATTACGTATCTAGACAATAATTCGGCAAGTTTTAGACACAAAGGTACTATGGTACCTTTGTGTCTAAAACTGAGTTAAGTGAAAAATGTTTGCTAGTCCTAAATGTATAAAAATACTTTAAAAATAGAAAAAACATCCATAAAAGATTATTACAAAAAAAATAATCAACTAAATGATCTGCATAAACACAGAAAGTAAACAAGTTTACGAATCGTTAAATGTAGAAAGAAATAAGAAATTAGATCACTTGTTTATTACAAGGGATTGAGAAGCAATTCAAAGCAAAGCGTTCTTTTTGAGGATTTCTATGTCAAGGCTTAACTGATAAATCGATCTTGATAGCATTGGCTTTTTATCAAATAATCTAATTTTTGACTGTATTCTAATGCCGACGCCATTGTAATAATTATATCACCTAGCATGAGAAATAACTACATTACGTAGTGCTGATAGTGGAACAGTACCAACGTATGTTGCTTTCTTTAAATTATTGTCATTTATTTCCAAAACAAATATTTTATTAAATAATTATACTTTTTTTCCATATATCGGCGGACTGTCCAAGAGCTTCTCATAAGTTTCATTAAAACTTTTTTTTATTTACTAAATTTGGCATAAAAATTTCACAGACATACACATATGTAGTCACTCATATGTGTATGTGTAGCTAAATATGATGTGTATATCTATGAAGTCTTTATGTCAAGACATACACAACATATGTAGGCACATGTAGATATAGACAGTCATATTAGATTCTATAAAATAGATATATATAGCATAGTAGATTCTATAAAAATAGTGTAAGGTGTAGTTATAAATATAGACCAGTAAAAAAACAAGTGGATTCATGAAATCATATTATGTGGATGTATGAAATCACATGCGGACACGTGACGTCATATGTGGATGTATAAAATCATATGTGGTGGACATCTTATCTCTTATTTGGATGTATCAAACACATGTGGATACGTGTAAGTTTATTTTTTCATACAAATTCGATTTTAAGTACATAGGTATTTGACTTTCGCCAAAACATGGTGTTTTCACAAGGCTGGGTTATTTGTTTAAATGTCTAAGATGTGCCTATAATGATTTTTGCAATAAGTTAAAAGTAGCTGGTATGTTCTTGAGAATCTCACCTTATATACTTCAGCAAAACTAACAAAGTAGCGTATAAGTTTCACAAAAACATTGTTTTTTTATAATAACCTAAACAAGTATCTGTTTTGGTACGTACATCTCGTCTCGTCTCAGTGGATTATTACATTATTGTTTCACGAACGAAGTAGCGGGCGACAGCTAATTTTGTATAATATTTAATCCGCTAATATTGTGTAGTTTAATAAACTCAATACTTGAGTAATCTTTCAATAATATACCTTATTTCATTTGAACTTACTTCCCACACAATAACCAGGTAAAAATATTCACCATATAATAGAAGCAGTACCTAGTTATATTTAAAGTTAATATTCTATTCAATGTTGACAGTGTGAAGCGATTCCCATCGGGGAAGGCAACAAACGCGCACTTGGCTCATAATTTAATTCCACTACTACTGAAATTTAATCTCGCACGAATTTCCTCTGTTTTGTGCAGCTCGAAGCACTTATTAAATAATTATAAAATGACTTACGTTCATAATTATTATTTCTATATAAGATGTAATAAAAAAATGGTTAATATAATTTGTTGGGTAGTGGCGCAGTAGCGTGGCGCGACTGCAAGCCCGATTGGTAGTGGGTTCTATCCCACTCGAAGGAATTATTATATTAAAATTATTTTCATTTCCTCGTACTGGTAAGACAATGTGCAGCGTTGAGTTCCGTCACTCAACTTGTAATGTTTTGAATTCGGCGAGTGGAGTACGGAACATCTTGATCGAAGTACTTCCTGTCTACCCTGCTATGCGAGATAAAAGCGTGAAGTTAATAATATTTCTAGAAATTTTAGACAATTAATGCTATTTTAATTAAATTATTAAAATGCAATTTTAAACATTGACCAGAGTCACCGATTTTTAAACATACGCCGGCACTATGATTATATAATCTATTACTAAATAATCTCATATTATTTCATTGTCAATGATCACGGTAACATAAAATTAAAAATATTAGTATTAACCATTTTGTAATCGTTTTTAATATATTTTTTATTTAATACATGCATTAAAATTATATAGACAGGAGATATTAATTAAAATAATGTAAAGAATTTACCAGTGTCTTACTTGTTATTGATGAAATGAAAGGCAATTGAGTATAGTATGTAGTTTGCAGTATTATAATTTGACAGTACTTAATAAATGCGATGATATTACAATACAAAGCTTGGATGGCTGAATGCCGAGGAAAAGGTTTTCCTAAGTGAGTTTTCCTAAGGCTTTCAACATAATAGTGTACCAAGATATTTTTGACTAGAGTATATGTACTCTTATTAGCTTATAAGCTAATAAAAGCCTATTAAAAGTTGTTAATGTTTGGTAAACATTATTTTACCTATAAGTCAAGACATTACCCTCCTTCCGGTTTTATCGCACTTCGGTAATAAATCTCCCAAGATATTTTACTACTACCAAATGTAGCCCGACCATAATATATGGAAGGATATATCCTTAAATTTATAATTTTCGAGCTCACTGGGTTGCGTCGATATTAATGTACCAATGTTATTTGCCTGTGGAAGTTCTACATGCATATGTATGTAGGTAACACTATATGTTATATTGTAATTAATTATTTTTACAGCCTCATGCTTTTTCCCATATCAAAGGTACCTAGTGTCGAGACATTCTGTTCTCTATTTCCCGCCGTAATTCGAGTGAACGGCGAAACTCAACGCTACGCTTTGTTTCAACAAACTATAATAAATGAAAATATTACGGTTTACGGTTTCATAATTCATTTATTTCTCAGACAGAATTTACAAATGCCTTAGTGAGAAAGTAACATTATATGTAAATAGAGTCGTCGTTCAGCGTAGCTTATGAACAAATTTAAACACAAATACACAAAAATATACATATGTTTAGGAAACTACAAATTCGAAATTGTACTAAAAACAATTAATAAACATTACAATTCATTTTGAATTACCAATATCTGTAGCTTTATAATTCCTTTTAGTAGAAATCGAACCCAAAGCCAAACATCGCGTTTACAAACAAACGATACTGCACCAGGATTGCCTCAAAAACACTCTTAATTGCTTATATTGCAAATAATCGCATCGATACGTGAATCAATATGAATGTTAATTTTGTTATCAAAACGCACAGCAGGCAATACTAAATCCACAATGGTGTGACAACAGAAGTGATAAATGTCGCTGTATTTGGGAGAATTTTGTTTGTGTTACAATGTTTAATATAAAATATTGTTTAGGTTTAAAACTTTATATTTGTTAGAAATTTAAATAGTAGAATTTTTTTTAAATTTAATTAAAAAAAAATATCTAAGTGGAATAACTATTAAAATAATATAATATTTGGTAGAAACTTATTTAGTAAAAATGTACAATAGTATAAGGTCATTAAGATTTTAAAAAATAAATCTTTATTTGAATAAGAAGCGAATGTAATACGTTATATAGATTTCATATTCATAAATAAGCCTATATATTAAACTAAAATGAAAAAGAATTTACTATGTTAATAGTAGATATTGCAAGTTTCATTAATAGTTATAATTATGTATACTTTTAAAATAAACACATGCTAAATCAGTATATTATTAGTTAAATTATTTATTCCTAGGTCGGCGTTGAGTTTCGCGTCTCACAATGCATTATCATAAATAAATGTAAAGTGAAGAACGGAGTGTATTAACTCTAGATTCTCTTTGCCTACCCTGTTATTTGGGAAAAATCGCAAAGTTACTTTTTATTCTCTTAAAAAATGGTATAAAACTTTACCTATGAAAGAACCTAGTATCTAGATATACTCAGGACATACCGGTAAAAATTTAAATAGAAAATTAATAATATAATTAACTATACAGTTAAAAATAACAACATATGTATAAGTATACGTGAATGTTGAGAATTTTATCCACCATAACAACTTGTTTCACTCTTCCTCAGACAGTTAAAGCCGTAAGTGGCTGTAGAGGTGCGACTCTTGAGACTATGTACTTTGTTCTGAGTGCCTTTATGAATTTACCTTAGAGATTTTTCATTGTTTGTATATTTGCTGCACTGAAAGTACTAGAATAGATCGTAAAATATTATGTTTATTTGTAAATGTTATATATAAAAAGAAGAAAGATAAAATCAATTCTATCTCTTAATCTTGACAGTAAATCTCAGATCTTTACAATTATACATGTTTCTCTACATTCAAAAAGGTATATATATATATATATATATATATATGTGTGTGTGTGTGTGTGTGTATGTGTGTGTGTGTGTATGTGTGTGTGTGTGTGTGTGAGTAAAATAATTCTTATAATACTAAAGAATATTCAATATATTATTAATCAGTATAATTTTATATTGTTTTGTACGATATAGAATATTTTTGTCACAGCTAACAACACAGGAAACATATTCGCTTATCTTTGAAGTCGTATCAATACATGAAAGTCTTCATGGAGCAATGGGATTGTTTTCATTCGGGAGAATGATTATATTAAAAAATATTTTTATTTCTCCGCTTTTGTAAGATGAAGGGCGGCGTTGAGGTTGCTACTTACAGCAACGCAATGTTTCGATTTCGGGCGGACAGCTGTCAATCATGTCTTGACACTTGGTTATCACTAACTACCCTACTATACAAAATAATATATGAAGCTGAAAAAACAACGCAACAAAGAACGGATATATAAAATTATGGCTGAACAAGTAAATAGAATAAACATGAATTTTTCGAAGAAATTAAACCTTATATAAATACGATTACAGCGTAGTTCAGCTCATCCTATAAATATTGCCGAATGTATATGTAAAAAATGCAAAAAATATTAAATTTCCTTACTTATAAAATCTTAATCGATACTAAACCACTAAAATATTTTTATAAATATTAATTATATTGTCCAAATCTAATTTTTTTCTTCAAAGAATCAAATGTCTTGACGATCGCAAGTGTGAAGCTCAAGCTGATTTATATAAAATATATCTCAATATGCATATACTAGAAACCCAAACCTAAATAAATTAGGATCTAGATTCTATCATATCAATTCACTTATCTTATCTCCTTTCTTTTTAGATTTACCTTTTTTACGACATTACTCTATTGTGAAAGGGTACAGTTAACCCTACTAACTAAAAGGACATAACTAGACTGGATTTCATTTAGTTTCACGCTTTTCTCCCGCATAGACGGCAAGTGCCAAGACATTCCGTACTCTGCTCTCCGCCAAATTCAAGATGTTCCGTGTTGAGTGTCGGAACTCAACATCGCGCTTTGTTTTACCAGAGCGAAGAAATAAGAATAATTTGAATGTAAACATCCCACCGAGTGGAAATCAAACCCACTACCAATCGCGTTTACAGTTGGACGCTGTCCCTCTGCGACCAGCCTCTCTAGACTAGAACTAGCTATATAATGTTCCTAAATTAGAGTAAGTGACAAATTAAATATTTCGCATAATTTAAAGTTAGTACCAATACTATTAATAATTATTTTTTCGTCACTTCGCTCATTTTTCTAATTATGTTGAAGTGGTCACACAAAACGTGTTATAACCGAAGATCTTAAATTGCCAAAGAATACAGATATTGCTCATTATCATCGTTTTAAAACGAACTAGTACTTTGAATTAATAAAAGAACCAATCAGTAACCGATAATTTGTATACGAAATTTCTCTTTAATTTTTTTGTTTTTTTTAGCTTCTTTAATATTTTTGTTTTTTTTTAGCTTTTTATCCTGCATAGCAGGGTAGACAGAAAGCTCCTAATGTCACGACACTCTGTACTTCGCTTTCCACCGAATTTGTGACATTGCATGTTGAAAGGTGGAACTCAAAGCCCCACTTTATCTTTACCAGAGCAAATAATTTAAATATAAACATCACTCCCTCGAGTACAGATCGAACCCACAACCGATCACGTTTACAGCCAGACGCTGTCGAACCGCGCCACGACCGGCCTCAATTCTCTTTCATCTAAAACTAAAATATCTTGGCCCGAATAGAACTACATTTGTATGTTCAGTTCATTTCTAACACGTATGTATTTTAGTATGAAAATGGCGGTAGTCCAGTCTTCCCAAAAGTACTTAGGTAAAGAGATAAGCTAGGGCAGTGGTAGCGAGCTTTATTGCGCAGCTTTAACAAATTATGAAGAGAAATCTTTATTTACTTTAAATTAGGAAAGGAAAAGTAAATACGAATGTTTGACACCAGAACATAAGGCAATATGTGAACGATGCTAAGAATAAAATTGGGACAAGCATGTTTCTTCCAGTCTTTTAAATGATATTATTCCGTAGAATGAGTCTAAATATTTGATTAATTAACTTAACCGGGTTTATTATTAAAAACCGATGGATACTTCGTTTCTATGTTTATGTATATAAAAAACATTGTAAAACATTGTATGTTTTTATATATAAGAAACAACTTATTTATTTTATTCTTAATATTAGTTTATAGTATTTACCAATTTTAGTCGAAATCAATCCTAATTTTCAGATAGATAGATAAACTTAGACGGTATACTATATTTTATATGCAAAAAACAAAGAAAGTATTGCATTTCATTTTACGCACAAAGTCAATAAATAGGAAACAGCAAATTTTTGTTAAGACGCCTATTTTTCGAATTTGAAGGATTTTGTAGGAGCTCAACGTTTAACAAAGCGAGGAAATGAAGAAAAATTAAATATAATCAATTTTCCGAGCGGGAATTGTAACCCCAACCAAGGCGTCTACAGCCTCTCATCGTCTCACTGTACCACGATAGCCTCAGCATAATATACCAATAAATTCCCTCTGCCGAACTTGTGATGTGCATACAGTAGGTAAATATGAAAATATTATAGTAACCATTTAGCATTGGATTGCATATAGAATACTAAAGAGTAATTATTTCCAATATGGCCGGGTAATGCTCGAAAATTGATGCGGTATAGACAATAGTTTATATTAGTACGGCCACCACACATTACGGTTAGCAGGATCGTTGATCGCCTATAATTAGCGTAAACCAATGTTAACCTAACATTACGCCTAATATAACGTATTCATGCTTTCATGCTTCAGTGGTGGTCAATGATCTTGCCATAATCAATATTTACTAGGTTGTCTCATTTTGAATGTATATGTAATAAAAAGTTGCTTTACATAGTCCTTATTACATTAGCTATATGCAAGTGAATGTTTCTTCAAAATCGATTCAGCCATTTTAGAGATTAGCCTAAACTAACAGACTGACAAATAAGATAATAAGAATATATGATATCGGATTATGTACATACATACAATATATTAATAAAACGTGCTTATTTTAATATTACAAACAGACTCACCAATTTTATTTATTTATATACATTGAAAGCGGCAATTGTTTTTCTCATATAAATATATATAATTAAATAACTTGTTTTGCCAAATCCTATCGAATTTCCGTGGTGTAGCGGTTATCACATCTGCCTAACACGCAGAAAGTCCCCGGTTCGATCCCGGGCGGAAACATGTTTTTTAATAATTGAATTCGCTCTAATATATACAATTTTTTAACTAATTATATATACAAACTGCCGTAGAAGTAAATCTATATATAGAGCATGTTATTTACTTTTAACTTGTGCGAGAGTAAGCTTTTGGAACTTCGCACATAACATATGTTGGTAGTCTTTGGGAGTTGCTCTCGAGTCGAGTAGCGGATTTAATTAACTACCTTTTGTGTGCAGAAACTTGAGATCTACGGATTAAGTTAAATATCAAACCGTCATTATGTGATATATGATATTGTCCTACACTTAAAATTTTAATTGCTTATTCTTAGTTCGCATGCGCCATTAATTACATTAAATAATAGAATTATTATTGATAGATTATTGTCAATTTATTGACATTCCTCCATCTAACCGACTAATATATATATATATATATATATATATATATATATATATATATATTGTAGTTTATCTTTATACCTTTCTCAGCAATACGTTGAAGGGTCTCATTTCTTCCTTTTCCTTATATTCATATCAAGTCACAAGATCGTCGAGATTTTAATTTAAAATCTACTGGGACAGATTTCTACTTCATTTGGCGTACCAAATTAATTGAATCCTAACAAAAACGTTCAGGTGTTAGCTTAAGAAGATATATTGGCTGCTTTGTTATGAAGTAGAAAATGCCTAATAGTACTGTGGATTATTTTTAGTAAAAGCACATTTTTTTTAGTTTGCGTATTTCCTTTATAAAGTGATAAGTACAGATATCCTAGTACTAGAATCAAGACAATGCGTGTTGAGTGGCAGAACTCAACGCCACGCTCTATCTTACTAGAGCGGACCGATTTCCAGTAACTGAATTAAAACTCTTGAGCTACCTCCCCTGCCGTTTCTAATTTCCAAGACGTGTGCGATCTGTATCTCCTCGTACATATATTTGTAATACAAACATGGATTTCGTAATGAGATTTGCAAACCACATACATTGCGCGGATATGCCCTGTTGCTTGGGCAACCAGGGGAATTTTCAAGTGCGTTCCTAAGGTTTTCTTAAAATATATTATTAGATATATGCTACAAATATCAAATATAATAAAACATATTATCGTATGAACGTAAAACCTATATCTATACTTAGTCATTTATCGTTTGCTACAGACAGACTGAAAACTTATATTTTTAATGTAAAAACCAAAGGTAACATAGCACTTATAATTCAAAGTAGATATAACATTGAAGGCTTGTATTTTACTACTTTTAAATTATTAGAATTAGAAAACAATTAAAAAAAAGAATAAAACTTGAACGCCGTCGAATTCGAACCCGCGGCTCTCGAAAACCGTCCATACACTCTAACCGCTAAGCCATACGTTCAAATCAATAAATATTTTTTTTTAAATATATCCGGTTATTTAGTTATATGTTTTCGATAAAAACATTTAAATCAATCCACAGAAGACAACTATTATAACAGAAAAGAAACTTTTTAAAGATCATAACAGAGTTGCCGTTAACAAATGAGTGAAAAAATAAACTTTATTACATAGCCATGTGGAAGTAAAGTAAGCTACCTGAGTAGCATACAACTTCACTCTCCTCGTACACACTGTTGAACAACTTTTGAAAGTAGATCATCGAAATTTTTCTACGATAGGTTTTGACTTTTTGCAATAAAAAAAAATGCCACATGTTCTGAAACGGACGCGGAGCAATTGCCGTTCATCCGGCCTCCGTTTCTACATCTATATTTTTTTATTTAACCAACGTCAGGCTTAGTTTCGATTAATAGCTGGATGGTTCACGATTTTTAGCTTTATATATTTTTTTAATGAAAATACGGATCGAGCTGATAGTAGAACGCATAATATCAATATCTAGTGTTTTCAAGTTACTCTCAAAAAGGCATATATAAATAATAAAATAAGGTTCGCTACTACTAGATAATTTTAGAATTTTATTAATTTAATTAGATATGAACAGTTGATTATAAAAATGTTCATCAAACTATTGTAATAACTGCAAATTGCTAGATTTTTTTAACGTGAATGTTGCGACTACAATTTTCAATATTTATTACTGACGATATTTATGTACATGTCATTTTTTTGTTATTCCTATGCATAAATTGTGTTGTTATATACTAAAAAAAAATATTAGAAATCGTTTTAAAGTTATATAAAAAAGATTTTCATCAAAATGATTAAGAATAAAAATAAAACTTAAATTATTTAATTCAAATTACAAAAAGACAGGAGGTGGCTAAGTGTGGAGTTCAGGCATATTGTACTAATTAAGTTCTTCCTACTTGTCTAGAACTGGGTCGGGGTCGAATTAAACGTGGAAATTCGTTGAACGTTGCAAGTGTTCTTAACTAATAACAAGACATGGTTTTATATAAAAAATATATATAATACGGGTAGGAAGCTGTAATTGGACTAATTAAAAAATATTTTATTTTATTTTTACTGTCAAAATACTTTAGAATCTGACAGAAGTTCATCATAGAAATGGGCTTGAAGTAAAACACACGTTTTACATCCTTTTAAAATTATTTTATATGAAAATTCAAAACCTATAATAACTTCAAAAATTTCATAAAAAAATCTCATTCCCCAGTAAGGATTAAACTCAAAACCATCGTAATTATAATTATTGAAAAAATTGTTCCACTATGCCACGAGCCGTTTAATAAGAGCTATTAGTTATACAAAAATGTAAAAAAAAAAACTTTCTTAGCTTCTCGCCCGACATTCCTATGTTCCGAGATAACCTAGTGTTAAAACAATCCGTCGACTGTTTTCTGACCGATATTGACATATTGCGGGTCAAGTGGCGAACTAAACGTCGCGCTTTGTCTTAGCAGTTGTAAAAGTGAAATTGGGAATCGAATCCGCCAATTGGGGATAGAATTACAAGCGTTTACAGTAAGCTTCATAGTGACCTTAACATATTTAAATTCCAGCAAAGTCAGGTGAGATTCCTAGTAATAAACAAAGGTCCAGCCGTTTCGCTAACATCGTTTGAAACCTTGTAAATTTTCAATATACTTAATCCTTTTCGATGAGCGAAGGCAAGCGCGTTTTGAAGAGCACTTTAATGAGTGTTCATATTTTACCCGCGCCTGAGTAATTGGTATTTCATTAATATGATTAAAATGGTTTGAGGATGATGGAACTTTGTGTGTGGTTTGCATGTTTTGTTAAAAAACAAACAGTAACAGTAGTTTGTTTTTCCTAGTTAGATGCTCAAATAGTCGTATTTTTTTATTATATTTTTTATTATATTTATTATTTATATTTTTATTAATTTAAGCTTTTGGTATATTTTTTACTTCACATACAGGATAGACAGAAAATACCTAGTGTCAAGACACTCTCGTACTTCGCCATTCCACCGATTTCGAGACATAGCGTGTCAAGTAGCGAGACTCAACGCCGCACCTTGTCTTACCAGAGCGAGGAAGTAAAAATAATTATTAAATATAATCACTTCACCGAGTGGGGATCAAACCCACAACCGATCGCGTTTACAGTCAGACGCTGTCACACTGCGCCACGAATGACCTCAATATGAATTTGAAGGAATTGTAATTAACTAAGATTTTCTAAAATACAACTCAAAAATAAATGTGGAACATCTCTTATGTGCATTCTCTTTACTTACTGACGTCAAAGCTGGACTTTGTCTATAAAAAACTAAATGTCGATACCCCATTATTAGAAATTTAAATACTGTCAACGTTACTACGAAAAATATTAACCCCCACAAAACTAACAGTTTTAAAAGCCTTTAAAAATAATTAATTTTCAAATATTTACTCGTATAATTTTCCAATTAAAAAAATAATTTGTAACTGAGAATAGCTATGAAGCTTCATGCTTTATCTCGCATAACAGGGTTGTTAAAGACAATCTAGTGCCAAGACAATCCGTTGACAAATTTCTACTCAAAATCAAGGCATTGCGTGTTAAACATTGTGAACTTCACGCCGATATTTGTCAAACCAGAGCGGAAACACAAAATAAAATTTCAAATATAATTATTCTCGCGAGTGGGATTCGAACCCATAACCAATCCCGTTTACAGTCAGACGCTGTCCTATTGCGTCTCGATAATCTCTCTATATATATAGACAAAGTATATAAAAGACAATAAATTAACAATCCTATTAAAAGATTTACTTATATGGTAACATAGTAGCATAATGTTGACAGCAGCCGGTCGGGTCACTGCGCTTCGAGGTCGCAGTCTTCCACTGTTCAGATCCCACTGTGATTGACATAATTACCTGTATCGGTCTATTCTTGACTGTCGTGATAATAATTGAAAGATATCTTCATTGCTTGCTTATTAAATATATACATCATTACGCAGTGGGACAATATCTGATTGTAAGGACGATGGTTGTGAGTTCGATTCTTATATGAAGGAATGAATTAAAAATTACATAAGAGCTGTGCCTACAATTTCGTCCACGTGAAATTTACCATCTCCGGATCTTTATAATTTTAAAATAAATTTAGCCTAGGTTACTTTTTATAACATTAGCCAGTTCCAGTCTCTTTAAAATCAGTTCATCTGTTCCGGAGACTAGCCGGAACAAACAGACCCAAAATTGGAAACATTACTATTTTAGTGTATGTATCGCGTATCGTACGTAAAAAAAGCATTTAATAAAAAGCAAGTATTTCAATATTACAAATCGATTTTTTATTAAACTTATTTGGGATGTATCTGCTTATGAGAGTTTTCAAACACACTTTTTAAAATTATAATTACAAAACAAAAAACTTTTTTCGTATATTTTTTTATTTCCGATTCGTCTCAGTCTTGCGACTGTCACTAAAGACATAACTGCCACTTTTATTCCGTCCATTCTAACACCCTATGCTACTAAACTGTTTTTTTTGTTATTTTTCAATATTTTATTATTTTATTTTTATTAACAGTGAAGATTTTTATTTGTAGTTCGTTTCTAAATTACTCCTTGACTCTTTGTATTTATACAATAAATTTTATTTTTTGTTCATATATGATACTATACAAAAATAACACAAAAATATATATAGCAATAGTAAAAAACAAATTTATATGAATGGGAAAGCGCGTGCAAATTACATTTCTTTTTCATCACATCACGAGCTGTTTCAATGCGGTTTATTATATTTTCCGCCAGTTCTACGTTTATTACAAAGTATCGTGTAATTTTAAGCTAAAATCTTTCAAATACGTAGCGTTATATACATAAGTACACCTGTAAGGAATAGCTCTTTATGTTGGTTTTTTAAGATTTATATTTTTATTTAAAAAAAACGTATAACAATTTGAACGCGTTCAAATTGTTATACGTTTTTCGGACTCGAACCCGGGCCTCTTGGAAACCGTCTAGTCGTTTTAGACGGTTTACAAAGGCGGAATAAATCCAAGCGGAAAGAATCCTGCTACGTTCAAATTTTTATATGTTTTTTATAAATATTTTGTAATCCTAAGTGTGGAATAAACTTTAAAAATGGTAAAATAACGTAATATTATATATTCAAATTTATATAAAGATTTGTAGCAAACCTAAAAACTAGGCCACTTCAGTTGTAGTAGAAATGTATCTATCACAATTAAATCCTTAGAAATGAATATGCTTTTAAATTTCCAACCTACACTTAACGCAAATTGTCACAATCAACTGTTAAATAAGCCTCGTGACATTTGATACGATTTTTGATTCGTATAATATATTTTTTTTTATAATTTCACAGTAAAATGTATTCAATTTTAAGTTCAGCACGCATTGTATTACCTGAAACAACCAAAACATAATAGATAAAATAAAGTAATTATAAATAGCAGATTAAAACTACTATGAAATTGCACTTATTCATTATGGGTACTGTAAACACGACTGGTTGTGGGTTCAATCCTCAATCGAGGGAATGATTATACTTATATTATTGTAATACTCTCGGTCTAACATCAAACAGCACAGCGTTAAGTTCCGCCACTCAACACACAAAGAGTGGCCGAACTCAATGCCGCACTTTGCCTTACCAGAGCGAGGAATTGAAAATATTTTAAATAATTTTAAATATAATCAACTACCGATAGCGTTTACAGTCAGACGCTGTCCCACTACCGGCCTGAATTGCCTCTTTTCTATATACAAAAGCATTAAACAGCCAATTGAATATATTATTCTTGCTTTTAAGTTAAAAAAAAAATCTCAACAAAGGTAGTAAAAACTTAGCAACTTCGCAATGTAATTTCTAGTGAAATGCGGTGTAAATCTTAGCTGTCGTCTGCATTTACCGCACTTGGCTTGCGGTTTAGGATGTATGGTAGAGAAGGATGAGATTGTAAATAAATTGTATGTACTAAAGTTAAGAGTTCGTGCCTATATTTTTTTCGAAATTTCATAGAACAATCGATAATATAACCTAATAATATCTATGATTTTCGTGATTTTTATACATTTTAAAAGAAACTGTTTTAAATTGATTAATCGCGTATATTTTGGTATTTGAAAATATCTTTGATAGGCCGATGTTTCGAATACATAGTCCTTAACAGATTACCCATGACACACCAAAATATACGCGATTAATCCATTTAAAATAGTTATCTTGCTATATTATGGCACAATATAGATTTCATTGCGCACGACAAACTTACTTGACGATTATTGCTTATAGTATTAGTGATTGATGTTAGTTTACATATTAGTAATATTTCTAGATTATTTTGGTAAAATGAAAATAAAAACATTTTATTTATAACGTTATAGCAAATCCGGGCTCTCTATAACAACTTCACAACAAAAAAATGTTGTAAACATAAAATAATTCTAGGTATTTTTTTTTCAATAAAGAAATTTATAAACACTTTTATTAAGCTTGGTGGCACCATCGCGCATAGCAAAGCCAGAGAGTACATAGTATCAAACACTCAGAACAACGCTTTCCGCCCGAATTCGCAAAATTGTATATTGACGGGCGGAACTCAACACCGCTCTTCAGAGAGTAGATATGAAAATAATTTAAATATGATCAAGGATGTTGCAACAGAAGTAATCTAAGAATAACATTTACAAATTTCTACATTTTGGAAGATTTTAAGTTACTAAACATGAAATTTGAACAGTGGACACATCGGGTTAAAAGGCACGTCAACGGCTATTGTGAAAAAGACATTCAACAAACAGAAATGGGTATGTCAAAGTTTGCATGAAAAAACTATATTTGTTGTATGAAACTGGAGATGACTACCAATCACGAGTACATATATAGGCCCAGGCCTCTATATAAATGTCACACCATATAGTATGTAAATATTCTTTCAAAATAAATTTATTCTGACTTTTAAGTTACAATAGGCTTTTTCTTTGTAGAACTATGTTTGTATATGTACTTTGTATAAATAAGTAATTTATAAATTTCTATATTTTTAATGGGGCTTTCAATCAAGCAGATCTATAGTTCTAAACGTATATCTCGATGTTTTATTATAATTAACTTTAAGTTTTAAAATACTCGACCTTCAAAATAACTTTAAGGTAATCTCAATTATCACAGCTAATAGATTGAAAATTCAGCGTAATCTACAATGTAGATATCAGGTAACTGATTAAAATGCATTTTCAATCAACAACTGTTTGTGATCAGTAGAATAAATATTACTGGATGGCATTAAAACTAAAACAACTGTTTGTGATCAGTAGAATAAGTATAGTCTTTAAGTATTAAAACGAGAATTGAAAAATTTAAATTGTGTAATAGATTATAAATTGACTTTAATTACCTCTACCTATATTTTTTACATTTTCTTACGAGTAGTCTACCTATCTCTACCTCATCTATGCCTATCTATGAGACTACTGGATTGATTTTAATGAAACTTTCACTCAATACAACGTTTTGGTTCCTAGAAATTCTTGGAAAACACAAAAATATAAATTAACTGCGTTTTGAGTGGTGTCTGTCCGCACTTTGTCTTATTACCGGAGCGAGGATGTGAAAATATTTTAAATATAATCAATCCCCCGAGTGGAGATCGAACCCACATCCGATCGCGTTTACAGTCAGACGCTGTCCCACTGCACCACGACCGTCCTCAAAATGCGTGAAGCTGAAAAAAATATATTACGTATATACATTTTTTAAAGTCGTTTTTTATTTAAAAACCACGTATTAAAAACTACACACTTACTGAAAAGCATTGTAATAGATTTTATTTACAAAAAGCTTTCAAGTTTACATTTTTATAACAAAAATGTTACTTTTTTTAGTTTAAAAGTTCTAATATTATAATGCTAATTCGCAACACGAAAATAATAACATAGTATGAAATTGTAAAAGTTGCATAATTCCGTGTGCTTAAAGTTTATAGTTCAAAACGAGGACTAAGTCACTTGAGTTGTTATTTCTAACGAGTTTAAAACTTATAATATGGTAACTGTATTAAATATTTGAAAAATAGTCCACATTGTGGTCTTTTTGACGTGTATTTCTTACTTCTAGAGTAGTTGGTAGAGCTCCGTGATACTTCAATCCATTACTTACTTTGATAAAATATAAGATGTTATTGGATGGATACGTCTTTTACTGTGAAGCTTGTCTTATAAATTAAATACTTGATCTATAGTGCCTACTTACCTATATGTATATATAATTTCACACAAAAAAAGAAAAAAAAACATATTACTTTTTATGTAATGTACTTATTAAAAAAATGACATTTACTAAATAAAACATCATATGATTTTAGCGCAATTTTTACAAAAATATAGATTATAAATTCTAATATCTTAATATCCGTCACTCAAATATGTATTTTCCATATTAATACTAAATTACTAATTACTTTATATAACTTAATAGAAACAGAACCTACAGTTAGTTTGAGCGTAATGTCATAATCTTTTACTTTTAAGCTTTTCCTATAAAGAAACCATGAAAGAAACGGTCGTGGTGCATTGTGATAGCGTTGCGCGAACGATCGATTGTGGGTTCGATCCCCAATCGGGGAAGTGATTATATTTAAATTATTTTCACTTCCTCACTCTGGTAAGATGAAATGCGACGTTAAATTCCACCACTCAACACGCAATGTCTCGAATTCGTAAAGCGAACTACGGACTGTCTTGACCCTAGATACTTTCTTTCTATCCTGATATGCGGGATAAAAAGAGTGAAGCTATAAAAAAAATCTTAGGTATATAGTACCTACATACCTGTCATCTAAACACAAAAAAAATCATACAATTTTTGCATAGAACACGTTTACTAACTTTGTTTTAAATTCAAGCTTTCATAACTTTTCAATTTTTTTTAAAAAGAGATTATTAAAATAAATGAATAATTAATAACTTAATAACTTTAAAAAAAAACCATCTAGTGACTTTATCACAAAGACTTTTCAAAATCATTAATATCTAAGAACTCAATATTTGTCAAGCAAATATATATTAAAATATATATTTGATTGATAGATATTAATTTCTTAGAATTGGATATTAATGGTTTTGAAAAATATAAAGTAATTAGACTTTATCTAGTTAGTAGAAACAGTACCTACAGTTAGCTTACGCTTAACCCCCCATCTTAGGATCCATCGGGTGTAATTGCACTGTCACTCGACTTCATTAGCCATTTTCTCGTTTGCCCTTTTTCCCTTACGTCTTTGATGTATATATGTACCTTTTATCTCGGTTTTAATTTATGGACTAGGTTCTATTTCATGAAAGGATTCCTATGGAATATCATTTTTAAATAATAGGTGGAAAGAACGCATTCTCCAATTTGCGAAACCTAGACATTGCCTGTCAAGTGGTGGAACTCAACACCGCGCTTGGTCTTACTATAATGGAGAAATGAAAATAATTATTAAAATCATTCTTTCAAGTAAAGATTGAATCCACAACCAATCGAGTTTACAACACGATACTATCTCACTGTGCCACGATCGACTATTGTCACGGGAAATATTTTAAGAATTTACCAGAACTTGATAAAAACTCTTAATTATCGATATTTTTCTTTTAATCTATGTACATCATATATCTCATAATAAGCCGTGCCTTATTTTAATTAAAATGGTATTGGACATCAGTATATCTGATGTCACGATTGATATATGTCCTTTGAATAATGAAACTGTTCTGTGTGTTTTCGGCATCTAATTGATGTATTGCATTTACGTTTCAAAGCCAATTAGCTTTGAAAGGCTTACAATGGGATTTAGGTTATGTATAAGACTAGTACGTCAAAATCAGAAGAGATTTAATGGGTGGATTCATTCTCTAGCAATACGTGGAAAACTGCTATTTGCTTTGTCTTCGTAATAATAAACAAATAGGCCGGTCGTGATGCAGTGGGACAGCGTCGGACTGTAAACGCGATTCGGCTTTGGATCATTAAATTATTTTCATTTTCCCAAAGCAAAGTACAGAGTGTCTTGACACCAGATACTTTCAGTCTACCCTACTGCTTGCGGGATTTGAAGCTAAAAAAGTTTGATTAATTAATATAAAACTTAATTTTTTAGGTGTTGGAAATAAAAGAGCAAGGTGTTTTTATAATTTACACATGTTAATCGGATATTATACTTTACTGTCTACAAAACTGTAAAATTCTGAACAAATTATATGCTCCAAAAGGCAAAATTATTCGCAGCGGCAGACACCTGTCCTTTATAATTAAAGAAATAATGTCAGTTACGATTTCCCCAACAAAGCGTATGAAATATTCATATTATTCGTCTTTATTTTCATCTAGTTTATACCTTTGTATATTTTCACGAGTATGTTTTTGTCAATTTACATAGAGTATCTTAAAAAAAGATTGTAATATATTCACATAAATTATTTAAATTTTCAATGTAAATACGAGAAACTGTACAAAAAATCAATTATTATAGCATTTTAAGAATATGACTTTAGTATATTGAATGATTTATAAATATGTATTCTATCAGTTTATTAAACACTAAATGGATTTTTTAGGCTAGAAAAGGCCAAAACTCCTTTTAATGTATCCTTCCGAAATAATAATTAATTATTTAAATATTTTCTTTTTCTGTTCCCGAAAAATATGATTTTTTTTACAAAGCTAGATATTAGATTTCACCATTTACTGAAAGAAATAACACAATACATTTTTCATATAAATAAAACAATTTCATGCGAAAAATAAATCTTTTAATTAAATTCAATTCTCCACCGTGGTAAGATTAAGCGCGGCGTTGAGTTCCGTCACTCTAAAGTGTAAAATAAATCCCAGAACACGTAAATATAAGTAGAATACGAACGGACTGACACAAACAACTTTTTGTTGTTAAGAACAGTACAAAAATTGCTTTAGCATCATAAAATTCTTTGACAATTTTATTATTAAAACAAAACACGAGAGCCTATATAAGATAAAAGTGCTCTAGCAAATAGTAGAAAAAATTAATTGAAAGTTGGCCGTGAATTGTTTCTTAGAAGTTTAATTGTTTTCAGGTGCTTCAAGTTTTAATAGAGATCTGTTCTTATATTCCATTGTAGGAATTTTTTAAGTTTATGCTTTGTATAAATTAGAATATTTTATATCATATAATGTTACAGGAAACCCAAAAACTTAAATATACATTTTTAAATATTATATTTACTACATATATATTTATATTGCCATACAAACAATGGGGGTTGAAAGTATGCGCTGTAATAGAAGAAACAGATATCTTAGTTGACAAATTATAAAAAAAAACTAAAAAAACTATAAAATAATTTTTAAATTATGTTTATTAATTCGTTCTGGTACGATAGAGCGTGGCGCTGAATTCCGACATTCTTAATTCGCAATTTCTCAAAAACGGGCGAAAAGCTGCGATTGTACCTTGAAACTAGGTTTTTTCTGACTACTCTGCTATACACTATACTTTAATTTAAATAGCCATCTTCACTGTGAAGCTGCTAATTTAAAATATAATCTCGTTACCCTTGCCATTTTGATATTATCGTTAAGGATATTAGGTTTAGGTTATGAAAATATTGTATTGTCATTAGAGCCAGTCAGTCCACACATGACCAAATATTAAGAAAATCGAACAGAGATATTGGATCATAATTACATTGTAAAAGGTACAAGCGAGACTAGTAAAAACGTTTTAACTGTACAGTACATGAAGAAATTTTTTGTAACTGAGCGATTGGCATTTTTGTTCTCTTTGACGCAATCTATGGTGAGTTTAAAATAATCGGCATAGATAGTAAATATTAAAGGAAATATAGTTATTTGTTTAGGATATTCTAAAATCGTAAATTTTCGTTTTACAAAGAACGACGATAATGACAAGGTAAACAATTAAACAAGTTATCATTTCGAAATATAATGGCGTAAGACGAAAAGTAAGCTGACAACTTTTAATTAATTCGTTTATATTTAAAAGCTTCTTGTTCCAACGTTATTTGTAAGGAAAAACGAAGCAAATTCAGGGATAGGTAGCTTAAGTAAACAAAAAAATAACTATTTCTATGAAATGAAATTGTGAAATTATATACATTTTTTAAAATAATCTAGTAATTATTACGGAAACTTTTGCAGAGCTATCTCGTAGTGGAAACGAGGAGTTAAAAGGAAAATTGAATAATAATGTTAGCGACAGTCCGACTCTCCACTGATAATAAGAACAGCTAAAGTCCTTAACCTGGCTTCGATAATTACTATACAGCTCTAGTCGTTTTCACATCGCACGCCAAAGGAATATAGCTAAAGTTCTCTTGAACACCTTTATTTATACCTACAGCATAAAATAAGTACCCATTGAAATCGGAATTAATTTAGGACGCAAAAGACTACGATAATGGATTTTGTGAGTCAGGTTTGTTATAACTTGCACAATAGAAGGCAAATAATTGAAGTACATTGGTAAAATAAATGGCGTTTCTATGATATTGCGTTCCATAAAGTTTTACATAGACAACTTGTACAAAGCTTCCTTTAAAATATTTGTTAGATAAGTATGACAGTTTCTTTGTTGCGTGTACAAAGTTAAATTAAAATTACGAATAGCTATTTTTTTTAGTATAGTACATCTGCATGAAAATTTTACTACCTGTCGTTTAGCTAGGTATATGGGAATGACACTAATAGTCTAAGTCACGCAAATACATACCAAGAACTAACTGTTTTTTACATAGAAAAAGGAGGCAAACGAGCAGAAGGTAATGATGGTAAGTGGTCACATTTGCCCCTGGACATCTACAACATTGGAGTTGTAGATGCGTTGCCGGCCTTGGTATGGATATGAAAGGAGAAGTGGGAAAGGATGGGTGAAGGCTTATTTGGCATGGAACCGGAACACATCATCAGATATAAGGCGGACCGTTTTTGTCATGATAGTGGGGTGTCAGTCGGAGGATTAACTGCCTACCAAATTACTGAGATACCCGCCTATTGCGGGACGCTTCCCAGCAGCGGAGGGCAATTATATTCTACCCCGTCCTGTCATAGGGAAAGTAAACTAACCTTAAAATTAACAGATGATTGAAAATCAAAAAATATATCCGCTCAAATTCCATTTAGAAATGAAAAGTCGTATATGAAACATGGCTGTATCGTGGTAACTTGTAATATCAGTTCATACTCATAACAAAACACTGGTATTGTTGCGAATCTCAACTGAAATGCAGGAACGAAATTAAAAGTTGACGAAACAAAAAACGAATCCCCCGAAAGCTTGTTCATCAAAGAATTTCAGCTCCGATCTAGTTTTTCGAAAGTTTGTAAGTTCAAGCTTGGCTGTATTTCCGTAATGAAAGCAGGGAGAGGCAATGTTTAAAACTAAAATTATCATTCACAGTTGATTATTTACTTACATCTGCCAATGACACAAGACGAACATTAATCTATAATAATAAATAATATAATCTCAACGTGTAAAGTAATTCGTGGCTGAATAACTGTTTTTTTTTAATATATTTCTTGTTAGGAAAAATAAAATACGTCAACAGTTTCGTCATGTAAAATTAATATGTACAATGAATATACAAATACGTATATTTACAATGATAACATGTTTTTCTGTCTACTTTCTCGTTAAATTTCCTGTTATTTAAAAAAGAACAAATATATAAAATTTTTAAGCTGTAGTCCTAAAACAATTCAATAAATAATTACAAAAGATTATATATAATAATTATTACTTTGAAATAGAGCACCTATTTTTTGTTCAAATACAATAGACATATGGCAGCATTGTTAACATTTTTATGAACACAAAATAAACAAAACATTCAGTGTCTGACATCCGACAAATTCATTCTATGACAGTATACATATTTACTTGTAGTACAAGAGCATGCATATAGAATCGCGATTGTAATTTAAATTCACAAAGCAAAGCTAAATTGGATTGTCGGGGCGCAACGTTTCATTCAAATCGGACTTAACAGTCGCTTGTTTTGTCATAAAAAAATTATTCTCAAAAAGTTTTCTTAAAAAATAATATGTTAGTTACATTTTAAACAATTTTATAAAAAAAATACCCAACAGCGGGATTTAAACCAGCACCTTTTAGAAGCCGGCCAAGCACTCTTGTATTAATTTAATTATTACAGAAGTAATAGTATAAGTATGGAATAACACTTAAAAAATATTAACATACAAATAGAGTTATCTTTTATAAGACGATATCTAACAATCGACGATACATATCTCTAGATTGTTTCTTCGGGTAGCAGAAATTTGTACTAATCACTCTACAAAGATTCTAACAAAGAAATAAGTTGTAAAAAGTGTAAAAGAATGTATAAGATTTTTTACACATTTTATATGAAACTATTTTAAACGGATTAATCGCGCATATTTTGGTTTTAGACTCAGAGTCTACTTTAGTTAACTTAATATAAATAAGACTTTAATACTCATTGATAAAATATAATATTTTTATTTCATTGTTTTGACTTTGTTAATTAACTGCGAACATTGAAGTACGCAGTAAATAGTTATAAAAAGAGTATAAAAACTAACGCACCTCTGGTAATGTGACGTTGTTCTAAATAGCTTTATCACAATATAGTTATAAAAATAAAGATTTTATGATGTTCCATAAAATATTTGTGATAAGAATAATGTAAACTAACAATAATAATATTTAATTAGCAAAATCATCAATACGTTGCTTAGAAATTTATGTAAAATTATATAATTGTATTATAATTTTTTTATTAGACTTTAATAGAAGGTAGGAGATTATTAGTAAGTTATTTTTTCTTATATTAATTTCTTAGAGTTAGTTCTCAAAACTCAAAAAATCACCACTATATGGAAAATCTTCATATAAAAATATTTGTAACAAAATTTTAAAATAAACTGCTGAATATCTAAAAATATAACTTTCAATGAAGTCGGTGGACAGTTTCTTTGTTGAGCGTACTTTCCGAGGTCGACTCGTCATGCCAACCGAAGTAACATTTCGTTGTGTGTTATATTGTCAAATGTAAATAAAAATAACTGCATTATAGTTTTGATAAAATTTCCCAAGCTCTAAAACTAAGAGATATCAAAATATTTTTTAAATTAAATCATAACGGACGTAGTTCCATAACTCAGTAGAAAAAGAGCCATGGATGTCTTAATCAAGGGGACACGTGTTCAAATTCTGAATTATTTTTGTCTTATTTCTACTTTATTCCTCATTGCAGGGTAGTCAGACGCCCTAGACATTATACTGTGCCTTTCCTTAAAATCGAGACATTCGGGTTGAGTTGTGAACTCATCAAAGGTCTTGGTCTTACTAGAGTAGAGAAATGGAAATGAATTTAATCATTTCTCCGAGTGGGAATCGAGCCCACACCAAACGCGTTTACAATCAGACGGAACTCAACGCTGTACGTTGTCTTAGCAGAGTGAGGAAGTGAAAATAATTTAAATATAATCACTCCCCCGAGTGGGAATCGAGCCCACAACCGATCGCATTTACAGTTAGACGCTGTTTCACTGCGCCACGATGGCCTTTTGTAATTTGAATAATCTAAAAGTATACATTAAATACTGGTAGTTTCTTACTTAGACTTTGTTGTAGAAAACAATTATAGAAGTAATAGCAACAGCATCATAATCCTTAATAAAATTTAATTCAATTTAACTTCTCATTCGCTTGTATCATAATTCTTATACAAAACTTTACAACAGTACAGCCATCAGAAAGTTTGAGGTAAGCAATTAACTCATTTGCGTGGAAATTAAGGTAATTGTATTTGAGGCAATTCAACTAAGTTCTTAATGTCACATGACATTCCGCCCATATATCTAACATATTACATAAAGTACTGTTATAATTACAATAGAATTTCTATTTAATTATTACTTTATATCATATGTTGATAATAGTTAAGTTAGTTAAGTAATGCCAGCCGATATATACGGTAGTTGTGTGTTCGCTTCCCATTCGAGGCAATTTTTTATTTATTAATTTTTTCAGCCTATCGCCATCCACTGCTTATTTAAATATTTGTTTTATTTAAATAATTTTTGTTACCCTTTCCTAGGTAACATAAGCACAATGTTTGATTTTCCCACTCAATTACTTAATATACATGTTTTTAAATGAGATTAAAGTCAAAGACTTCTGGTACTAACAATAAGTTTTCTACGCCTATAACACTACGCATAAGCTAACAATTGAACATGATTTTTCTCTCCTGGAGTTATGTTTACTGTAGACGATGTTATTCAAATCACACACGTCGCAATGTTTATATGTAAAATAAATGTGTTTTCCTCGTCCGTTTGGTCAAAGTACAGTAAAGAGCTTCACCAGCTGACACACTCAGCATGAAAGTAAAAATAAAATATATTCTTCCTCTCTACTTAGTCGCGATGCATGAAGATAAAATAAAATAAGAAAAGAACAAAATAAATTACAATTAAGTTTTAACTTAACGTCAAGAATTAGTACAAACTGTAAGAATGAAAACCTATATATTTATATGGAAACAAAAAGAAGTATGAAATTGGTCACACTTAAAAATTTATATGAAAAATTCTAATAGTTGGTATAATAATATATTAGATATATATATTTCAGTTTCACGCAGGGTAGTCAGAGACAATTTAGTGTCAAGACACTCCGTTGGCTGCTTTACGCTTGATATCGACACTCAACCAATTGCGTTTACAAACAGAGGCTACCCCATTGCGCCATGACAAACTCATAGAAATATATTTAATAATAAAATAAATATTTATATTATTTACATTTGCTTTTGTACTGAGTTATATACCGTTGCTAAGGCAACGCGTATATATACGTTTCAATGAAGGTACTAGTATAACATAAACTTCACAAACGACAACATTTATAAACAGACAAAGTTTAAGTGCTCTCAATAACTGGAACCTAAAGCCAATACTCACTGTATTACTCAATTTTTATCCTAAATAGGGTATCCATGTTACGTTATTATAGGATATTTTTAATTTAATATCTTATTATATGTTTTTATATGAGAGTCTTCATGGTGCTCTCTTTGAAATCTTTTACATTTTGGTCATACAAGAAAGTGATCGGACTATGAAATAATTGTAATCTTAATGGATGTGCGAATATTCAAACAAAAAGTAGGTCAAAATAGCGTTTAACTTGTTTTTAGATTGTTTAATTTAAAGTGGATACAATTAAAAAACGTTATTAATTATATTGTTATAATTAAAAGTATCCCAGTAAACAAGTTACTATGAACATTGACAAGAATCAATTTTGCAGCCTATTTTTCAAACACTCTTTCACTGGCACCTCTCGTTCACTGTCCAAGCGCTCAGACCACTAAGCCATGCTTTTTTAATCGTTTTACTGTTGTGCGCTTTTTAAAAATGTTTTCTAACACTAATAATAACAAAAATATCCATTGTGGCGCAGTGAGATAACGTCTCACCGTAAACTTAATTGGCTGTGTGTTCCATTCCCATTCGTGGAAATTATTGTTAAGTAATTTTTATATCTAATCAACAGGCAATGTTTCGGTTTTCGGGCTGAAAGTAGTCAACGGAGTGTCTTGACTTACTACGTACTAAATTGTCTCTACTATCTTGCATTGCGGAATAAACTATGAAGTTGTAAAAAATATTGTAAAATCCTTCCAATCCGTTTTTCTGCCTGAAATTGAAACATTGCGTGTTGAGTGGTTGAACGTAAAAACGGTCTTAAATGTCATAAACATTTTATCATATAAAATTATATTTCATGTTTCAATTTAAAAACATAAAAGATATACAATAACTTTTAATTACTAGACATAATAATGTATCAAGATTGATTGATTTATTTATTTCTAATAATCCTATCAAAAACTAAAATATGAAATGAGAGCCAAGTTTAATATTATGATACAAGCCACGACTGTTGACTGTAAGTCCTGAAATTTATTTATAATATAAAAAACAAAATATCTTATAGCAATTTAAAATATTCTTTCTTAAGACGAATCACGGCTTCAGGCCGAAAAAACTTGATTCTTATGTAGAGTCTTTATTGAAAACGAACAAACCTCGATTTAACCTAAAAATAGCTTGATTAACTTTCATATAAAAAGTTATTTATATAAGTGTTGTTAATAGAATCATCATATATACTGCGTGACTAGATAATTTTTGAAAGGGAAATTTCGATAATGTATGTATAATAAATTAAAATCATAACATAGGCGTTCTCAATTACTTTACTCTGGTATCTTATCTTTACGTATTTTATTGCGCAGTAGCGTATTATTACGAAATAAATGCCTATAATAACACAGTTATCTTCAAATAAAAAAAAATACTGATAAACTTAGTCGATTTTGTCGAAATTCTTGTGATGTTTGTCTTTACTTTCCTCTTTTTGAAAAAGACATTGAAACATGAAAAGGTTTTTGATTTTAACATATTTTAATAAAATTATGTTAAACGCATTAATCGTGTGTATTTTGACATTCAAAAATATTTTTTGGAAACTCGTAGACTGCTATGACCATAGGCATCAAATCAAACAAAGTCTTCAAAGTATCGGGTTTAAATAAATATCTTTTCGAACATTGAATGATATATGCGATTAATCCATTTACAATATGATAATTTAAAATATTAACATTCAGTATTGGGCACTTTTTATCTAATCAGATTGTGAAAACACTTATATAATAATTATCATTGTGATTCACAATAAATGCTCGATATTCCTTACTTTATATTTTTAATAATTAAAAAAACCAAACGGTACCACAAGCACTGGTCACAAGGTTAGAACAATATTTTATTGTCACCAGATCAGACGCAAGTGTAAATTTATACTGTAAGAGGATTCAACAATCTTTGCAAGATGAGAGAAAGAAGAGAGGAGGGATTTGTCTCATTATAAAAATTCCTCGCATGAGCTAAAGTCCATAAGCACCATGTTCTGCTAGATGTGATGATTACTGACTTAAAACATACAATCAGTTTCATGAATCCTTTTCTTTAACAATTACCTATACAACTTTAAAAAAAGCATTTTTATATATAACTACAATAGGCACTAAATTATATAGCACTCATATAGATACTGTCTTGGGCAACTGGCAGGTATAAAATAATATTAGCAATTTAAACCAATTGTCCGTCTACCACATCTAAGATGGCGTCCCTAACGTAATGGCACTTAGTAACAACCCGCGCCCACTCAAACGCCCTTCGGCGGCTCGAAAATAAATTCCTTTAATGACACACTTGCCGCGCCTTCCAAATCATTTTCATAATTTCCACTTTTCGTATAAAGGCATTTTCTTCGCTTAACTTTAAGAGCTTATGACGGAGACGATCTGACGTTTGCGACGTTTTATTCCCTTCAATATTTCAATGAAATTCGCCTGTGACAATACCGATCCGTTCTGACTTTAATACTTGAAAGCAAAATTTAACTACTAATCAATATTTTTTTTAAACATTTACTTTTTTTTATATATTTTTTTTAAATACGATATTATCTTTCTTTCTGTACTGTTTCCTTCATACTCTTCTTGTTGCTCAGTCTTTCATAATAAAACTTACTGAAAATAATTTTCTGTCAGACAAAGTAAAACAGTTAAACCTACCTCTAAATAAATGTCAACGATAATATATACAAAACTTTTCCCATTTAGCCATATTTACTTTTATTTTACAGAGTTACGCTTTATCCCGCATAGTAGGGTAATCAGAGACAACGTATTGTCAAGATTCGCATACACTCAATTGACTGCTCTCCAAAATTGTGACATTACCCTTACCAGAGCGAAATATATTTTAAATATATACATTTCTCCGAATGGGAATCAAACCTACAATCAATCGCGTTTACAGTTTAACGTTGTCCTATTTAAATTCACTGCCATAAAATTCAGTATTTAGGGATTAAATACGTATTACGAACAAAACAAAATAAATTCAAATATAATTTACATTTGCTGTTTGTTTCATACGGCTGGCTGATATTGTACAGTAGCTTTATATTATAAAATATTCATAATAGAATATTCTGTTCATGTCGTATTTACTAAATATGATAACTAATCTCAACGTAGCGAGCAACATATCTTATATATACACATACATCAAAGTAGAACAAAGCTCAATTTAACTCTGATAATACTTGTTTAACATTACAAATAATCAGTACGAAGGTCGTGCCTAAAATTTACATATATTTAATCAATTTTCATACAAACACTGGCGTATTACACGAACTCGAACATGAATCCAAACAAACTTATTACTCGCCCAAACCGTAAGCAAATTGCTCTATCACATTTGCTAATACTAACGTTGATGCAATTTAACTTATTTCGCCAACCTGTTCCACCTTTCGACTTTTAATTAAATTCTATTTGATTTCTCGTACAGAAGCCTTAATTACATTTTGGGCGGCTTTGTTCGATGTTTAGACGTGGCTTACTCTAACACTAATAATAAGCTCCTTTAACGTGCAACTATTGTTCAAGGTTTATATAGAAAATATTACCGGCATTTTAGTGGTTGATATTTTGAGAGATCTCGATATAGTTGTCAGTAAAACACTTTATGAGCACATGCCATGCAATAAGCGCTAGGATTAAATTTATTTGTCTTATTATTCAAAAATTTTAAGTCAACTAACATTACAATATTAAATTCCTATACACCTGTGTAAGTTATGATAGACTCTTCAATCCCGTGAATAAAATCCTAGAAACTACTCTACTCCAATACTAAAAATTTTAGAAATGCTACACAAGATGTTGCTGTTTTTTATTAGTGTTTTTACTAAACCACGAACTTATGGAGTCCATGATGTTTTCCGATTCCATTTTATTCTTGACGACATGGTGATTATTTTTACTTCAACAATAAAGTAACCCGAAACACTACAACAAAATAAAGAAAGAAAAATTAAAAGCTCCAAGGCGACGTAGAGGAGTGCCCCTAGCAGCCGGCCCTTGTTTTAGTAATACACCCAAGTTTATATACAAGTGAAACTGTTTTTTGGCAAAGTATCAAAGGAGGTAGCGCTGTGTCACGAGGTCACTGGCCCTGTTCGTCTCTGTCAATTATCTCGTACGTTACGCTTATTCGTATACCGTTTAACGAGAAACAAATGGGTACCAATCAATACAACGTCCCGTAGGGAGCGCTTGCTACACTTAGTCTGCATACTTCATTTATAAGGTATAGATAGGGCTATATATATATATATATATATATATATATATATATATATATATATATATACACACTGTATTCATTTTTTTATTCTTTAATAATATTTTCATTTGCAGCAGGAAAATAATTAACGGAATGTCTTGTCACTGGGTTATCTCTGAATACTCTAGTATACAGGATAAAAATGAATTATATTACCCTTAAGTGGAATGATTTATTACATCAGTCCTTAATTTTACACCCACAGTTGTCAATTTACGTTCAAACGATTTGCATGAAATGAAAATTAACGTTCATTAAGTTTCGAGCGTGGTTGCGAAATTCAAGTTGACCAATGTATAGCAAAGCATCTGGTAGCAATAAAACTTAAATTAAGCTCAATAGTTTAGTTTCAATTGGCTTGACCATATCTTTTTAATTATTCAGTACCAACAAACAAATACATAAATTGAAATAGTTTGCTGCTAAATAGGACTTTCATTTGTACAGGGTTTGTATAAGCATTCACAAAGTGCGGTGAAGACCCGAGCCCCTCGTTATAAAGGGATAGGCGTAGAAACACGTAGACGCCGAGGATGAAGGTCAATACTTTGATGTCAAATTACAAACGTTACATTAAAATTGCTATTTAACATTTTGCCACGTTTTCGTGACACGTAGGCTGTATACAAATTTATATATATTTTACTTTAAAATTATTTTTAAAGTGTTGCGTAGGATTATGAAAACCATTTTTACAATTTGAACCCACGCCTCGTGGAAACTGTCCCAGCGTTATGACCGCTAAATGATGCGTTCTACATCCGGTTGCATCGAAATTTATTTATGTTATTAGCATCTCTGTAGAGAGATTTTTTACAAATTTCTGCTACACAAGGATTATTCCTAAGAAATAATCGCCTGGAAAGAGGGAATGCTATTTGTTTTAATATTTTACTAGTTTAAAAGTTTTATACCGCTTAGGATTAGAAAAGATTTTTTTAAAAAACGTATAAAAATTTTCATTGTCAAAATGATTGGACAGTAGGTTCGAATCCCGCTGTAATCAAATTTTTATGCTTTTAAAAATATGTTTCTTTTTTAATGTAAAGTTTAAATAAGATCTCTAGTATCTATCCTTAAAAGCCCTTATTGCAGCTAAGTGTCTACTTTCTTTGTTTTTCTAAATTTTTCCGTTAAATAAAGCCAGAATAATAAATACTTCTTATATTATGGGTTCTTTACGACGGAATCTGATTTATGGTTCAGTTTTTATTTCTTTGTACTAAAATGCACAGAGTGATGATTTCTTTATATATTACAATATAAAAAATACAGCCTGAAAACTTAGAGACAGTCGAAAGTTGATGGCTCAGTCTAAGGCTTCTGTCGCTTATGAAAATAATCAAGAGAAACTTTTTACTGAGAGACTGATAGACAGAATATATTTAAGATCAGAATTAACGGCTGGTAGAAACCTAAATTTCGGCTTGTATGTATCTTGGGGTGTCTAGGGAGCATACTAAGAAAAGTTTTAAAGAGATTTCAAATCTACAAACACCCTTGTAAAATCCCTCACACCTAAACCCAGATTAAATTTCCAATATTTAGTAATATGTTTAGTTTTATACGTTTAACATGAAACATTATTTGTATAAACATACATCATAGAATTGAGATAATTTAATTTTGCCGACAAATCGCTTAAATATAAATATTGATCTTTGTTATAAATAGCCAATTATAAATAAATTCAAATAAGAAATAATTAACTTTAAGGAAAAAGAAGGTACACACCCAGTCAGTAGTGCAATAAATTTTATATTCATAAAAACACCTTGCCTAGCTAAACACATAAATAGTACATCACGATTAGACGAATACTTGCTCGTAACAAAAAAATAATTATGATTATTTTGTTAAAGAAATGGCCACTACCAATAAAATAGAAATTAAAAAAAATAAAAAACTTACTAAAATTAAGCTTTTATTCGTAGAAAATAAAGTTTTTTCAACTTCACATTTTCATGATAAGATTACATCTCATCTCAAGCAGACGTGCCTTAATCAACAGATAGGCTGCTGATATGAGGCCATTAACGAAATTGCCTCAGATGACATTACATAGCCAATCGAACGAAGGCTTTCGTTAATGTAGGTAGCTCTCTATACAATATTTGTTGCTTTTATAAAAAATATACGATTTAATTTTCTAATATTAACTATTTTTGATGAAATCTATACATATATATTTTTTTAATTTAATACGTATTTCGGTTGTAGTAATATATTTAAAAGTTTAACATAAGTATTTAAATGCCTTGGAACGTACAATTTGGTAGTAATAATATAATAGACACAACAAAACGAAAAACAGCCAGTGAAACTGTGTCAAGACACTCCGTTTCCAACTCTCCAATTTGATACAATTCGTGTTATATGGCGCAATCTTACGCTGCACTTTCTGTAAGCAGAGCGAGTAAAATATATTTACTAAATAATAAATAATAAAAAGATTAATTTAATAATTCCCTCGAACGGGACTGAACCTAAACCCATCGCGTTTACAGTCAGACGTTGCCATATTTCGCTGCGATAACCATAAAATAAATAAGTAATAAGCATATTAAAAAATCATCTGTATAGCTTTATTTTATTTATTTTTTAGCTTCACGCTTTTATCCCTCGTAGCAGGGTAGACAGAAAGTACCTAGTGTCAAGACACTCCGTACTTCACCTTCCACCGAATTCGAGACATTGCGTGTTGATTGGTGGAACTCAACGCCGCACTTTATCTTTTACCAGAGCGAGGAAGTGAAAATAATTTAAATATAATCACTTTCCCGAGTGGGAATCGAACCCACAACTGATCGCGTTTACACTCGGGTGCTGTCACACTGCGCTACGACCGGCCTCTAGCTTTATTTTAATTATATATATTAAATAGGTATCTATGCATACGGTTGTACATGTAAATAAAATGAGTGTCTGTTTGTAATATTAAAAAAACACTTCTCAATAAACGTCTATTTAGTATATACAGTACTATATACTAAAATAAATTACAATTTGTTTGTCTGTATGGTTGCCTGTTCTGGCTAATCACTGGAATGGCTGTACCGATTATGCCGACATTCTCACTCACAGATAGCCGACGTAATAAAAAGTAACTTGGCTACTTTTATGTCAGTCATCAATGCAGATAGCACAAGTCGCAGATACACCTTGTATTATTATATAATCGATAAAACACTTTGAACTCTTAAAGCATTAAAAGCTTATATATTAAAACTTGGTCTAAACAAAACTAGGCTTCAATTCGTGCAAATGTGGTAAGCCTCTAAGCCTGCTCAAAGAGAATTTTAGCCGACTCTACTGAATAGTTCGTACGTGAGAATTTATATTAATCAGGTCATTATGTATTTGAGAACATTCATATTATATGAATTCAACTTTAAGATTTTTAGAATATTCTTTTCAATTTCGACTTTAATAAAAACTTTTTAAGTTTACTAATAATGTACGGAAAAGAATTCGTTTACTTTTTTATGTCTTTTGTCTAATAAAAGTAAAAAATAAGTGCATATAGCACTTTTTTAAATAAATCAAATAATAAAATAATAATTAAAAATTAAATTTCCAGAATTTAACTGATTGTAAACGAAATTGGTTGTGGGTTCGATTCCCTTACTAGAGAATATATATATATACATATATATATATATATATATATATATATATATATATAACGATTTTGGGAGTACGATTATCAGTCAACAGTGTGTTGACACTAATTTATATCTGACTCTCCTGCTATGCTGAATAAAGTGTCAAGCTATATGAGCATATTTATTGTATCTTTTGTATATTCTTCGTCTTTTCTAGACGAGATTTGAACTTAAAACTTCCGAATGCTTAACATACCGTACCAGACAGAAGTAAATATAGAGTAGCTAGGTTTTCCTTCCGTTATTTTGGGAATGGACCTTTTGTGTACAGATTTTGGGCGAACGCCAAAATTTTAATATCGGCACTTAGAGCAAATGCTTAGAGCTTGTCCTTGGCTTTTAAACTAAATAGACATGTCACTACTATATATATATATATATATATATATATATATATATATATATATACATATTCATAAGTGAATTAATAAGATATTATAATAAGTAATTAAATAGATTTTTCTTGAATAGTTTATTTTGGATTTAAAACATAAATAGCAGGTACCTGTAAGTTTTATTATAATAGGTTACTTACTATATTTTTCAATATTTTTTTCTGCATAAATGGCTTACCTGAAAATAGATAAAACCTATTAATACATACAACGTTGGAAATTAAAGTATATAATAGATATATCTGTACATATAAAAAAAAGTAACTGATCGATGCTGTACATGGAAGATATACGAGAAAAACTGTAATTGAGGGAATTTATCAATGTAATAGAAACTAAAATATTTTTATTCTGTTTGCCTTTGCATTTGTGCACGCTAATCTTACACACGGAAACGTCTTAACTGATTTAAATGCAGTTTCCTCTATTATATTTCGGCAACCTTTTTTTAATATTTACTGTTTGTATATAGTTCGACAAAATTGTAGCAAGTAAGCAGTTGATACAAAAATTATTATAAAATTCACGTGGTTAACCGGTTAAAATATACTCTATTAAAATATGTAAAAATTTAAAATATTATATGATTTATATTTTTTATTTATATATATTTTTAAATTTTAGAATTAGAAACTACTAAGATTCTCCTAAGCTCTTCTTTTCAGAAATATCTTCCAACATGCCTTCATAAAGAAATATCTTGTGCTTCCCATAAAACTGACAATACTGACATTAGGTGATATAAAAATACGGCTTACTATTCAATTCAAAAAGAAGTATAAAGTATTTTGTTCATATTTCTTATTTAAAAATGTAAAGTTAAATAGTTTAATTTTTTGTGCAAAAAAGAACAAAATAAAGTAGCCCTTAACAATGTTTACTTAAATTTCACATAAAATTTTCTTTGTAAAATGAACGATACAATTCAAGTAGATTAGTTAGGCATAATAACTCACGGTTTTATTTTACATATGGGCTATGTAATATAGTATTTACTTTTGTTACTAAAGTAATAAAAAGTGCCTACCAGTATAATGATATACTGTTTGTATCCACATGCGGGCAACGTTAGGCAGTTTAGAGTCGAACAACAGGCGAAATAAAGGAACAAAACAAAAAGCTTTTGGTAACTATTTTGTACAGATATTTGTAGTTGTCTTAAAGTCAATCAAGTTTGAATTAAGAGATCAAGTTTGGTTTTTTTTTATTTTGATAGAATATATTTTATATATTTATTGTAACTTCATATATAAACCTGATCGGTTTTGGATTTGAGTCTCGCTCGGGAGTATAATTATATTTAAATTATTTTCATTTCTTCGCTCTAGTAAATAAAGCGCGGCGATGAGTTTCACCACTCAAAACTCAGCGTCTCGATTTCGGCGGAAGTTTCTTGATATTAGGTACTTTCTGTATATCCAGCTATTCGGGATAAAAGCGTGAAGCTAAAAAAAATTAGCGCAGAAACTAAAGAAGTATTAGTAGGTATTAAATGGTTTTACGTGAAGGCAAACCCCTCGTACAGGTAGGGATGACAGAATAGTATGATATGAAGTTGTTATATCAAAAAATATGTATTAGTAAAACACTTTAGTAAAGTGGCTTAACATTGTAAAAGCGATGCATATTTTAATGATCGAGAGAAAAATTTGACATTCCATTCCGGTTTGTTTCAAACAATATAAAGATATGTATACTTATTGCATTTAGATTTACAACTGCAGCTTGTTTAATTGAGACGTCAATTATCTGATAATAAAATAATTAAAAAAAATATCCCACTTACAAATACAGAGTACAAAAATTAAATAATTCCAAACATCCATTATAAAATAAATAACATTAATGTTCCTTTAAAAAAAGGCACATTAGGTTGAAATAGTATTAAAAAGTAATGTGGGGGCAATTACGGCAAAACGAACCATTAAAGCGTTATTACGTTATGTCGAGGCAAAAGGTGAATTGTAATTGAATATTTTTGTACAGCTAATGTCACGAAATGCTTTGTGAAACACCCCTAGAGACAATAACTTATACTTTAAATATTGTCTTTTTGTAATAGAAGTCTGACTCAGTTTTTTTCGCTTCACGCTATAAAGAATATCAGGGTAGACAGAAAGTATATAGTGTTTAGACACTTCATACTCTTAGTACGAGGTTTCGTTAGCTAACACATATTTATACATATGACTAACGTAGAAAGCGGAGTGACATAACACTAACTTAGTTTTGTCTATTATACCGAAGTATAATTTTATATCAAAAAAAGATTACATTAATATAAAGACTTTGTAGTACTGATATGTTCTATTATTAAAAGTATTTTTTTATTTACTATTAAAAATCAAAGAATGTTATAATATTCAACTCTATGTAATGTAGTCTAAGTTCCGACAAAGCGTAACCCCACATTATATCTTAATCAAACCAGACGGTATTTGTTTTACCTAAAAACCACATATGTGGCTAAAACCTGTGAAACTTAAACATTCTTATTAAAAACACCAACTTTGCTAACGCATTTTGTTCGCATAGCTTCATATATTTGAACAATATAGGCCTCTAATTGTATTATTAAGAGGTACCGCAGTACCCAAGTCGCTCCAGTTTTATTAAATTAAAGCATTACATACAATATCTTGGCATATGAAATATTCAGGATTAGGTGCGTTATAATCGTATACTTTACAATGCTTACGATTTCGGTCACGTATTTCTAATCAAAACGTTTTCTTTTACAGCCTTATTCTATGCCTCCCCATGGAATACAAAAATGTCTTTTGTACGAATCTATATTATCAAACCCAAGGGAATCTGTAATGAATGTATTATATGAAGATATCTAACGCAAATTTAAACGTTGGTCACGGAGTCTTGCCCGCCATGCATTTTTTTCTTAAATCTAACAGAATTTTTATTTCTGTAATTTTGAGTTTTTTTTTCAGCGTCACGTTTTATCCTTTGCGTAGTTGCTAGAAAGTATCACTGTGCAATTGATACTGTGTTTTATCATTGATATTGTATTTTTGAAGGTCAACCGAGGTCTCCCCCGAACTCACGTACCACTCACCTTTGTTACGTTATTAGAGAATTAATGTACAAAAATAATGTAACAATATAAAATTGTGTACTTGTTCTGATGACGAGAAAGACATTTTACGTAGACCAATTGTGCAAGGTAGATTTGCCATACGGTCGGATTGTCATGTGTTGCCGGAAATAAATCTACAAACCTAATGTAACGCACGCATCCCAGTGAATTCTATTCAGCATAAACTGATTTAACCTTACCTTAATTCAATGAAAGTAAAATATTTATTCAGTTTAAGTAAAATGTGAAGCCGGTTCTTTTTTAAAAAAAGTTTCTATTTCTCACATACGTAACGCGCTTGAATTTATAAAAATAGTAGTATAATGGTATAAGCTACATGAAGATTATCAGTTCAAATCTCATAACAGAATTTCTGAATCACAATACAAAGATTATAATGGTACTTTAAAAACTAATCATTTCATAAAATTTTAATTACTCGAATTTAGAAGATACCTTCAATATAAGGCTTTAATAGAGCAAATAGCAGAATAATGGCATAAAAAATCAAATAAAAGTTCAAATCGCTCGTATTCTCAATGTTTTTAGAATGAATTGCTATTTCAAAAAAAAGGAATATTCAATTCGCAGATCATTTCCGGCTCCTCTTCACAGTAAGACTAGCTCTCGTAAAAGGTATATAAAAACTTTATAGGTTCACCAGCCGACGAACACCAGATGTCCACCAATAGCTATAAACTGACGTATACTTGTAGCAATAAAATATTTAATTAAAAAAGAATATTTACATGTAAAAAATAAACATAAGAAAATGGGGACATGGTAGCACAATGGCTCAGCGTCTGACTGTAAATGGGATTGGTTGTGCGTTCGATTCCATCTAGGGGGAATGATTATATTAAAATATTTTTTCATTTCTCCAATCTGGCAAGACAGCGTGGCATTGAAATCGCCATTCAATATGAAATGTTTAGGTTTGAGTGGCAAGCTAGTTTTCCCCTGAACTTGTTAATTATGGTATTTTTACCTGATGTGTTACCCAACAATTTTAATATTGGATTCTACAAGTGGCAGGTCAACAATGTCCTTCAAACCCGGCAACGCATTAATATATTTATCTGGTCTTAATTTATTGAAATAAAATGAACAGTGTAACACTAGATTATTTCTAACAACCCGGTTATTTGAGATAAAATGTGAAGCTGCGTGAATAATAATCAAAAATAAATGAGGTTAGGATTAAGTGTTATTATTGCTATTTAGTTATTATGTAAGTAACATGATTAAAATGTACCTACGTTTTTTTTCTCTTGTACATACTTGCATATACGATACTTTTACAGTACACTATCTAACTTAACATATAATTTAGGATCATATTATTCTATTCGTGACGCAATGGAACAGCGTCTGACTTTAAACGAAGCTGGTTGTGAGTTCGATTCCCACTTGGGGGAATGATTATAATGAAATTATTTCCTTGCTCTAACGTAGTGTTAAGTTCCGCCCTGCTATGCAGGATAAAAGCGTGAAGAAAAAAAAATTGAAAACACAACTTTATCAAAGTAGACTATATTAAGACGAAGAATACTTTTTCTGGATATAAACAAAGTTAAAGTTTTACCTTGAAACTATAATTAAGTTAAATGTAAGATTTTTAAAATATTATTCCAAAAATTAAACGCAGCACGTTTCGAAGCTACCCCTCTTGAAACCGTCTAAGCGTTGTGACCACTGGGCCAAGCAGGTTTAATTAGTATATATAAAATTGTAATAATTTAAAAGTATAAAAAATGATTAGACAGTTTTTCCTAGCTAATAAGTATTTCGATAATACGATTAAAAGTATTATTTCAACCATAAAAATGCTACAAAATAATTTATATAAAACGAAGGAAACGACAGGTTTAGTTCCGCGAACTAGGAAAGAGGATTTGCGATAACGTTTAATTGCATGTAGTAAATGTGGCGAGTAATTGAGCTAATGGAACGAAAAATATCACAATTTTCACCTAATATTAAATGATTGCTGGATTCCGAGATATGTTTATTGGATTTTATTAAATATAATAATTTATTAGTGTCAAAATTATATGTATGATACTACTAGCTACTGCTCGCAGTTTCACATACATGATGTGGTCTGGCGGTTTAACTTTTTTTTAGCTTCACGCTTTTATCCCGCATATTTGGGTAGAAAGGAAGTACCTAGTGTTAAGACACTCCGTACTCCGCTTACCGCCGAATTTGAGACATTGCGTGTTGAGTCGTGAAACTTAACGCAACCCTTTGTTTTATCAAAGCGAAGAACTGAAAATAATTTAAATATAATCATTCCACTAAGTAGGAATCGAACCCACAGCCGATCGCGTTCACAGTCAGATGCTGTCACACTGCGCCACCATCGGCTTTCAATATTTTCATAATCTTTATAAATTGTAGCATACTATTTATTATTCTGATGTCTTAACAATATTAGAGTAAAGTATTATCTAAATAAATTCAGAAGTTTTTGCGTGAAAGTGTTAGAAGTATACTTTTATGTTAATTTTCGTACCTATATACATTTATAAGTAGAATATAAGAATAATTTAAGGCGTAAAACAAAAAGTATATAATATAAAACAAATTGCTGTATCTTTTTTACAGCTTCACGCTTTTATCTACGTAGTGTCAGGACACTCGCTGTATTAGCTTCACGGTTTTGTCCCGCATAGCAGGGTAGACAGAAAGCATTTAGTGTCAAGACACTCGAGAACAAAAACACTCAAGAATTCGAGACATTACGTGTTGAGTGGTGGGACTCAACGCCGCACTTTGTCTTACCAGAGGAACCAAGTGAAAATAATTTTAAATATAATTCCTCCCCCGACTGATTATATTTATCACTCACAAAAGACCTTAAATGAAGAACAGTATTGTAACGAGAATATCTTACGTAAAGAATATTTTTTTACCTTAAACTGCCTACTATTATATTTATACAGGCGTAACATAAATTTTATATTACGAGTCGAAACTTCGAACATTAGTGACATATTGTACGTTCGCGAATTCTTGTTAAAGTTATTTAGATTTGGGGACGGGGGAGAGAATTATTATATTAAGTTTGTTTACCACTATATGTGTAAGAAACAACTGTGTTTAATGACATTAGAACAAAACTTCAAAATTTGTGTTGCTTCCAAGACAAAGTAAATAGTGTAACATGAACTTATTCACGAATTTCTAATTTATGTACAGACTTGTATTGGATACTTGTTTGTAGTTACTACATAAGTAGCTGTCGTAAATTTCACTTTAACTTAAAATTTAAAGCGATTTTTAATGAAAGGCAAATCAATCTTTACTCCCAAACGTTCTATTTCGTGTTTAAAAAAACAAAGTTTTTTTAATTATTATTCCACACTTAGTATATATTTAGATAAAGCAATAAAAAATTAAACGCATGCTAAATATGATGCGAAGCAACCGTTACTCCTGAAAGTCTTCTTTTTATATTTTTTTTCCTAAATTTTAATACATCTTAAATATACAATACACATCTTGGTGTTTTTTCGGTTTACGTTTTTATCTTCCATAGCAGGTAGACAGGAATTGTCTAGTGTAAAGACACTCCATACTCTGCTTTCAGCCGAATTCTCGAATTCCTTACGTGTTCAGTTGCGAAACGTCACGCCTTATCTTACCAGAGCGAGGAAATGAAAATAATTTAAAAATAATGATTTCCCCGAGTAAGCCGATTGCGTTTACAGTCAAACGCTATCCCACTGCGCCACGACTGGCCTCACATGTCTTAATATTAGATTAAAATGTAAGTATGTATATAAAAATCAAGCAAACCATGGAATATTTAGTTCAACAATTTCCACACTGCTGGTATCGATGACTTGCGTTGCTGGATAAAAAAATAACAATTTTTCATCTAGATTCCTCAAAATCTACACGTAGTGTTGGACAGTTTTTGTATTTTCCTTTTCAATACACTCTGTTACATGCCTCTAGAGAGAATAACCAATCTCTTTCAGTTGACCCATAGCCGCATTCGTAGTTTACAAACAAATGCACTAGCACTGTAGACGATTGGTAGTTTTTCTTATTTCATTATCAATTGTGATATTTTCAACACTCTACGACCTATTTTTATACCCATTGTATTTATATAATAATAAATATTTTTATAATAATAAATAAAAATTCAAATATGGCGATAATTCCCAACCTTCATACAATATTAGGCCAGTACATCAGTATTGAATTTAAACAAGCAAGTATCACACAAAGGGTATTTAATAAAATATAAGCTTTCCATCTAGTACATTTTTGAATGAATAGCTTTTTCCAATGAAAAGAATAATCAAAAATTCCTATTACAATGATGAAAAAGGCGACGTTTCAATATATCGAGCGTATATTAAATCCATATCTGAAACAGCTAATTGCAAGCGCGAGGGAAATCATACGTATCGTGTGATGACCGATGCTGGCACTTCGAGCCAATTTTCGTCAATTAACTAATGGAATATTATACAATGGAATATTATAAAATTTAGCATTTTCATATATTTGTAAGTAAAATAAAGTGTAATTATTATTATTACAATAATGTAGTGAATTAATTAAACAGAAAAGAATATTTACAAATGTTATTTGAACACTTAAATAATAAAAAATATAAAAACGTATAAAAACTTGAAATATCAGGTTCGATTTTTATTGGAATCTGACTATAACCATTTCAGTTCTTATACAGTTATTTCTGTATTTTTTATACATTTTTTACAATTTTTAATAAGTAATATTTTTATACCTTTTAAGTTAAACTATTTTAAACGGATTAATCGAGTATATTTTACTACTCGAAATTAATATTTTTGGCCACCTAACGTTTCGGACACTGGTTAGTTGCCCAAAAATGTATTTTTAAATACCAAAATATACTCGATTAATCCATTTAAAATAGTTTCATTTAAAAAGTATAAAAATCGCGTAAATCAAAGATTATTTTTTATTTTATTATTTTATTTTTATTAGGTACTTTAATAAATGACGGATTTATGGTGTCTACGAACGTTTCTGATACTATCTTAATTGAGTTTTATATAAAAATATTTTTTAAGTAACGCGTGAAGAGTATTCGACACATTGCGAGAAAAGAAAGAAAATCAAAAGCCCCTAGGTGGAGTATAGGCGTCCTCTCTAGGAACCAGTCCTTGTTTATATGTTTAAGGAAGGAGTCCCTCTAAAAGGTCTGTTCCGGTGGTTATGGTCCTCTTTCTTGTTGTTGACCACTGGTCATTTATGTGTGTTTTATTTTTTATAAGATTTTTACAAAACCCACTTTCACAGTTTGCTTGGAAGATATCTGTTTTAGAGATAACCTTCCTTTTCGTTAATTTAACTTCTGAATTAATTGTTATTTCGTAGTGTTATTATTAATTTAATTGTTTAATGTTTTTATATAGTTTTATATAGTCGTAAATGCTGTTTGTTTTTCCAATTTTAATATATAAAAATAAAATATATTTCATTATAGAAATTGTGTGTAAAAGTTTTAACGTAGTAAAACTAGTACAGGCAATGTATTATAAATCTGATTTATACCAACATGTTCTCACGATGCACAGGATGTAAATTGTTCTACGCTAGATGATTTCCAGTTTTTATTCATACTACGACTCTGTTTTTATTGTACATTGTATTCGTCGTGCAATGTGGATCAAAGATAACGATAATTAATTGTGTATTTTTATTAATACACGTGTACATTTTGCTTAAATATAGATTAGATGTTTTTTTAGCCTAGTACATAGGCAAGTACCTAGTGTCAAGACACTTCGTACTTCGCTTTCCACTGGATTCGACACACTGCGTGTTGAGTGGTGGAACTCAACGCCGCACTTTGTCTTAACAGAAGGTGGAAGTGAAAATAATTTAAATATAATCTCTCCTCCGAGTGGGAATCGAAATAATAACCGATCGCGTTTACATTCAGACGCTGTTCCACATTCAATTTTATAGTTAAATGCTTATTCATTTTTAAAAAATGCAACTTGGTTTTTGGTTTTTTATACACATTTTAATATTTTTGTGTATTTTTTTGTAAGGCAAACTTCCCTCGAGAGGGATTTAAACTCACAACCAATCGCGTTTACAATCAGACCCCATTTCACGCTGCCCCACGACAATCTAAAATTTTTTCATTTATTTATTACTTAAAGTCTATTATATCTTTTAAATCTTTAGAACACTTAAAGAATATAACTTATTAAATTAAAGCACGTTAAAGACGTGCGGTTATTTAATAATGCAATAGCCGTGACTGAAACTAGCTTATAGCTTTACGTAAAAACGTGTGTCCACTGGAAACTTGCACAGAAAATTATAGTAGTTCCCGGGCGTTTTTAAGAAATATAATTCTTTTCTTAGAATATGAAAGAAAGAAATTTTGTATGAAAGCCAATTTAGATATTAATACCGTACACGGCGTTTAGTTACGTCACCTAGCTAGAAGTATCTCTAAGTGAATGAAAATTTGATATCAAAAATTAAAATTGAAAACAATATAATTTTTGATCAAATTAGTCTCTTCGATTACTATGATGTGAATAAGTATACTTTCTCTTTTCTATACTATTTCTCTGCTCTCTGCTGCAAAGAGTGGCGTTAAGTTCGCCACTAAACACGCAATGTAACGATTTCAGGTGAAAAACAGTCAACGGAGTGCCTTGACACTAGGTTGTCTCTAACTATCCTGTTATACGAGACAAAGCGTGAAGCGTGAATGTCAAAGATAACAAAGATTCACATACAGCAAACAACATGCACACATTTATACATGAAATCACCATATACATCAAAACAGCCATGTAACATGAAAATGATATTTGTATAAATGTATATAAATTAATAAATTAAAATTTATATTATAAATTAATAACATTAACTTGTAAATTATTTAAAAAATAGTTTATATCAAGTTAAAAGAAAACCTAACCGTTTAATTATAAAAATAATACTTTGTACTAGGTACTGTTTCAAGGAAACCATTACGGGCTGTCACTAGCAAACGATTGGCTTATCGCACTCTATTTGCTTATCAATTTAACTTCGATTAAGTCACAAACTTCGTAAAAAGTGGAAATAAGTAAACACTCGCAGACGCAATGTTTGAACTGTTAAGTATTGGGCAGGAAACTTTTTTGATTATAACTTGTTTAACTTACCTACGTAATACAGGGCCTGACCTCCGAAATATATAATAGTTTGAATAAAAGCCACAATAATTCAGATTCTTAGTGTTAACGTAATTTATTTATAAATAGGTAATTTGATATTGGCCATAAATAATAGTAATTAAGGGAACGTCGTTCGAATTTTAGTAGTTACATTTTAAAGGAAGTCATTTGAATAAAAATATTGTTACAAAACACCTACCCTCCTGTTTAACTATAGTTTACCTTCCACTATTCGATTCGAAAGCCGGGGTTCATTTACGGATTGACTTTTGAATACTTGGTTGTGTTCTGTGCTACCTATTTTGTAATTTTGACTTTACTATTAATATTTCAATATATTCCATTTGTGTATTCTAACATAAGTATAGAAGTTGATTATTTTCTTATACAAACGCAAGGAAAATTAAAAATATATATGATAATAAATTAATGGGTTTATTACATCAATACAGTCAAAAGTCAGTAAAACATACTAATTGAAGTATATAAATATTTGAACTTTGAACGATGCGTACTATTTTATGTTATAAGCTGTAAATGCTTTGTTGTTAGTATTCCCAACTTAATAAGATAAAAAATAATATGATCTTTTTTACTGAATTTGTCAAATGCAACCGTTACATATTTCTTATACTAATGCTAATATTTTAATCAAAATGTTTTCTATGTTAAGTGTCGGAGAATATAGTTACTAATTTTCCAGCAAATTACAACGAGTGACAAATGGAAATGTCTGACAAAAATAAACTCAAAATTTCGTATCCAAAAAAAGTCTATAGATTAAAAATCGAGTGCCATTTTTCACTTGTTAAAATGATAATTTTTGAATAAATATTTATTGTATTTTCTGTTCAACAACAATTTACCTACAATTTTTAATTAAAGCGTTTCGTAAAACCATTGTTCGACATAAAAAGTCAAATTAATACAGCACAATCCGGATTTATTTTTCCGCTTAACAGGGCGGGAAAGCACAACTTAGCGTCAGGTGAATCCAAAATTGAAAGATTTCGTCTTGAGTGACGTAATTTAACGCCGCATTGTATTACCAAAGCAGGCAAACAATAGTTTACATAGAATCGTTTCTCTCTGAGGGAATCACAAAACAATCATGTATACAGAGAGACTAATATTATTTTAAAGTAATTTACTAAAGAGCAACGATCGGAAAATAAAAGAAAACATCTTATCATACTGGCAGTGAACGAAATGAAAAACCTATATCCAACCAACTCTATCATAAGAGAAGTATAAGCAAAAAAGCGCGAATTATAATATGCGTTAAATGGATAAAGTAGTAACTTATTAATAGATTTTCATTACATAATTATGAAATATATACAAAAAGACGAGGATAACATCATATAATATTAATATTTGTAATTTTTTATGTAAAGAATTTTTAAATATATACATTAAATACTAAGAAAGCCAGGAAAAAAACAGAACCTTATGTTAAAAATAAGAGAATTAATTCTTCATTCCTATTCTTTTTGAGATATTTTAGTGATATTAAGTGAGAAAATATAGTCAATTTTGTGAATTAATTACAATAATAAATAAATTGGGAAATAAATTGAGTACATAAATTTGAACCAAAATTCTGCTAACTTAAATAACGGTGTACATAAATACAATCCATGTGATATCTTAGTATAAAATAGTAAGTAGTGATAGTAAAATCATATTTAAAAAGAGCAACTGCCGAGTTTCTTACCGGCTCTTCTCAGAAATGCTCTTCGAGCCGGCACCTTGAATGCTTCCTTTCATGTTAATTGACGTTTCGAAAGTACTTATTATGTCTGAATAAGGCATATTTCAATTTATTCTATAATCGGAACTATGTTTGTGCTTTTAAGCTTTTACATACTAAATAATAAATAATGTATTTTGTAAAATATATGTAAATAATATTCATTCATTATCAAGAGAAGATTCTTATTAATTGATCATTTCTATACTCACAAACAACATTTCATTATTTCGCCTTAAAAAATGTACAGGCCGAAAACAATGGAATTTCCAAGAAGTAAGTAATAAGAGCTATACCTATTATGCTATGAACAAGGCTAGCTGGTAATTGTTTATAATAACTGTATTTTATTATGGTATCATCATTATACTTACGTATAAAGTATTAAAAGAATTTTCTTTTTGTATATGAAATAATAGATCACTGTGTTGGACAAAGAAATAAAATAATTTATTTTTATTTTAGTGTGGGTAAGAAATTATTTTTTATTTGGAAAATTTGTTGTTCTTGTATAAAACTTTATCGTACTATATTTGTTATATTTGGAAAAATAAATAATGGAATATTTTGCGTTTGTTATATTTCACGTAACAGTTGACTCAAAGTTTTATATAATATTATAGCAATATCAAGTTTGTTTCAAAAACTAAAACAATAAAATATTTCTTTAACAAACAAAAACACAGACCAATAAAACAATTTAAACATTCAAGCTAAAACAAAACAAAACTCCAATTGTTTACAAAATTAAAGTGTCATTGGGCACAAAACTGTTAGGCAATGGCATCTCCATTGCAAAACGGTAGAGCCTATTAAACTACGCCGCAAATTGCAATAGTTTTGCTAACCCTAAGCTGAACTCCACGTTCAAATTGTGGCTCGTAACGAATCAAGTTTCCAATCACAATCAAGTGGTGTTTGCAGGCTGACAGACGGAACACGATGTATCGTTCTTGGAACCAGTCAACTGAGTAATTGCCCGAACTCAGGGATCACCAATAAGTCATTCAAGGTAATTGTTCTCGGGCCCGGTGGACGAGATTAAGTTAATATTACAATGTTTTCAACGAACGGAATATATGTACTGGGTAAGCAGATTTGTTAATATTCGAGACGTGGATGAACCGTCTCTGACAAAGTTTTTTTTTAGCTTCATGCTTTTTATCCCGTAGAATAGACAGAAAGTCCCCGGTGCCAAGGCACTCCGTACTTCGCTTTCCGACGAATTCCAGACATTACGTGTTGAGTGGCCGAACTAAACATCGCAATTTGTCTTACCAAAGAGAAGTGATCATAATTTACATATAATTTCCCCCGAGTGGGGATCGAACCCACAATCGATCGCGTTTACAATCTGAGTCAGTCGCACTGTGCCACGATAGGCTAAAGTCTGACAAATTTAAACGGAATAAACAATCTTTTGAAATAGCATTCTGTGTAAATATTTGTCAATATCTGCATCTTCGAGAAAAAATAAACTATAGATTAGATTCCTTGTTTCTCTCTTAAAAAATACTTAGTATATTTATAATTTATTAAAATAAATATTCTATAAGATAAATTTCAAAACATGAGCTATGTGCAACTAAAAAAAATGTATTTAAATATAAACATTCCCCTAACAGGAAACTGACCATCACGTTTACAATCAAGCAATTCCGATTTGCTTCACGATAGCATCAAAATTTGATACCACATTTAATATGGGTCCAATATTGAGAGCATACTTTAAAAAAAATATTTTGGAAGCAAACAAGATAGTAATTCATAATACTTTTTTCTGTAGCTGCATGCAGTTGTTGGCGCAAAAATATATATTATAATAGTTGTAGGAATGCGTTTTACGTTGTTCAAGTACTTTTATTTTTACTTGGTATCTATAATTGATTTATTATGAAAATTTACATATATTAAGAATTTTGCTGTAACAATGCAATCATTTAAAAAAACCTGTGTGTGAGTGCGTAAGTGCGTGCGTGGGTGCGTGCGTATGTGTTTGTGTTATTATTTAATCAACGTATGTAAATTATTTTTCCTTAGCGTAACTTAAATATTGCCGAATTTATTTATTACCAATCACATAATATATCATGTCCAGTGATAGTTAGATATCAGACGCACAGCTACCTTAGAATATTACGTCACCAAGCGACCAAATCAATTAAAATCTCCAAAAAGAAACTTCAAAAATACTATCAGCTATATAACGAAAATAGATTAATGAAAAGAAAACTCAATTACAAACTTGATTAAGACAAGCTCAACGAAGAAGTCGACGTTTCAATAGAATAATTAATTAAAGCAAAGCAAGACCAGGGTTGTGGTGGAACGTCGTACATAGTTACAGAACTAATTTATTTACCTGCATACTATGTTCAGTTGCCAAACGAACTTGGCAACTGTTTAGTAGCATCACTAATTTATACCAATGACCCTTCTAAACGCGGTCTAATCTCAAATAATGGATGTTCAAACCTCCCGATTATCTCATTTTAGATAATTGCAAATCAGTAATTAATCCGGTAATGAATAATACGTTACGCTCGTGTGTACTTTATACTGATTATAATGTGTTTGTTTCCTGCTCACGGATCATGGTTTATGGAATATGATTTCTAATTTTGGATCTCCTTTTGATTAGTGCTTAGAAATTTAGCGATAAGACTTTTCATACACTCACTCACTCACTCATTTCACTTGTTTTACAGTCATTGAGGTTGGAATATACATATTTATATATATATATATATATATATATATATATATATACATATATATATATATATATATATATATATATATATATATATTTTAGATCTTTAATTTGCGCGTCTATTACAAATTATAAAAGGAAAGCGTTTATATATAAGAAATATATTTTTGGAAACTCAACGCTTCGTAACGTATAACAATTTAAATACAGCGAGAGTCGAACTCGCGCTCTTTGGTATCTGTACACTCTAACTACTAAGCCATGCGTTAAGCGAATGCGAGTTACGCTACGTTTAATTTTTTCTACTTATTCTAAAAATAATTTCCTAATCCAAGTGGGGAATAACGGTTGCAAAATCTTAAAATCAATATATTCATTTACGATGTAAAAATTTTTTCAGGCCGATAATCGTGCCAACCGTTAATTTTAAACAATATGTATTTATGGATAGTACGCAAAATTATTGAGGTCGTCGTTGCGTGATGGGACAACGTCGGAATGTAAACGCGATTGTTTTAATCCATTCAAGGGAATAATTAAGAACCATTTCGGCACACAACATGCGTTTTTATGAATTAATGGAGAAGCGGATAACGTAGTGTTTCAACACTGTTATATGAACATAATGATAAGAGTTCACAATAGAAAGCAAATTACAAACATTAACAATATATAAAACATATTATGAATGAATGAAATCAATGTAAATCATTAAAATAAATCCTTTGTTGAAAATTCAAAAAAAGGTATTGTCAGTAGATAATAATTTGGGAAAATTACATCAAAAGGAAGTCATCGTCCAAACGAAGTTGCGATATCTGATTAACACAATTATTTCTGTTCAAAATTGCCAATATCTGCGCGAACGGAATATTCATTGTTGCTGATTTCCAGAGCAATGTAAAAATAATTTTATGGCCGACAGATAAAGTTGGTACATTATCAATTTCATTGATGTTCACAGTAATAATAAAATGAAAATCGCACATCTGTCGATGTTTATATTGTTTAATATATTAATACCCAATTTGTTTTTGATACACTTTAATCAAATTATACAAGATATTAAAACCATATATTTTATGTTAAAACGATTGTATTTTGCGTTGAAGTCGTATAATCTGTAAATAATTTATTGTTAATGTGAATTTACAATTCAAATACAAAGTCAATAAATATTATCATCAGCTTTATAGTTTAATTAGCATTCTTTTATTTATGAATAAAAAATATTACGGGTGAAGAGACGTATCTTATTGTTATATACACATGTATAGAGTCAACAATATATGATACATTATTACTGTTTTAATAAAATGGCCATCGGATCAAATTTTGAGTTATTCTTAAACTCGAAGTATACGTTAACAAAAAAATACTTGTAAGTAAATAAGACATTGAAAGATATATGAAGCAAAGGTAAGTGGTACGCGAGGACGAGGGACACTTTGGCTGACTTTAGAAAATAGAGAATCGGTGGTACTAGAGGAAAGCCATTGCATAGGGACTCCCGAAAAGCTTATATTAAGCGGTTAATAAATATGGCTTCGTTCTTTTTGAATATGGATAAAGCTTGAAGAATAAATAAAAGAAAATAAAATAATTATCAGCTCAAGTATCTTGGACTACATATTTAAAAATGAACGAGGCTATTGAAAACTATCCGATAGATGGATGCCTTTCATCTATCAATCCAAAAAATATGCAACATGTGGCAAAAAAATAAGCAAACAATTGAATACACATAGACTTAGTAATAAATCTCACTGATTTACACTTTCGACCCCTGTTCTATAAAAATGAAGTCAGAAGCCGTAAGTAGTATAAGATGGTACAGTATAAACAAATGAATATTCTACCTGGAACATTGTATTAAACATAATATCAACGCAATACACTGATAGAAGTAATTAAGGGAAAAACCAGCATATTTCACTACTTACAAAACAGATGACGCTCGATATGTCTCATGTCACTTGGCGTCAGTGTAAGCACTCCGCATGATATATAGTTGGGTGGCGAGTGTTTCTAAAAGCCGTTTGCTTAGCGCGGCCGCATCTGGTGTGAACTCGGTACCTAAATAGATTTACGGGCGCAGGTCAAGGTTGGTTCTTGACAGTATTAAGTTGAACGATTAATGTAGAGAGTATAATAAAGCGAGTGCGTGGTCTGCTTGTGGTGTTGTGCGCAATATCGGTTTTCGGTTATATTGATAATAATATTACAAAAGAGAAAACATTTAATAAAGCATCTCTGGTTCTCGTGACGCCAGCTTGTAAAATTAGCGAGATTCAAAAATGTGCATTTAATAAACTGTACTAGCGTAATTTATTTAGAAATAGGTAACATTGCATATTAATCCCGAATATTAGTAATTAAGGGGACGTCATCCGATCTTAATGGTTATATGTTACAGGAAGTCATTTGAATAACAATATTATTCCAAAACACCTACCCTCCTTTTTAACTATGATTTACCTTCCTTTGTTCGATGCCTATAAAAGCCACACGGGGTTTTATACTCGTGGACTTTCGAATAGCACGTTTTGTTCGGTGCTACCTAATCTGCTAATCCTGACGTTATTTTAATTATTTCGTCATATTACACTAGTGTATTTTAATTAAAATTATTTTATTAATTAATGTAATTTATTTTTGTATTAATAACCATCCGAAGAAATAAAACAATATACTTCTGTAATTGTATACATATAAAGGCCATCATGGCGCAGAGGCATAGCAATTGAATGTAAAAGCTATTGGTTATGGGATTTATTTTTCCTGGGAGGAATGATCAAGTTTAAAATTCATTTTATTTATCTCGTCACTCAACATGCATATATTTCGGTAGAAAAGCTATAAAAGGAGTGTCTTGACACTATAGGGGGTAAAACGTGAAGGTTTTTAAATAACACAAAGCATAAAGCATAAATCATATATACGTAATTAAAAAGAATTATTTTGAAAAACGATAATAATTGTATAATTCTAATCTGTAAAGTATGGATAACATCTAAGTAATAGTGGCATAAACATCATATTGGTAAAGTTAAAGATTGCTAGATGTAACACTTTAACAGTAAATTAGCCAATTACTGTATTGTTAATCACGCATAGATTAGAATTATCACGCCACTATACTAATGCTAGTTAAATAAGGATCCTAATTATTTATGATACGAAGTTATTTTTTAAGGTAAATAGTAAAGAAAATTTGAAGATTTCCATCAATCGAGTTAAATTAAGTATTTATATGAAAAAATAAAAGCAATAGTTTTATGTATATTTTAAAGGCGGTACCTATTTTATGTTGAAATTTCTAAAACCTTGAACCCTTAAGGCGTGGAGTTCTATCAATATTGACAATTTCTTTGCCAAAATACTAAAAAATTCTTCACAATATCAGCTAAATTGTATAAGTTAAGAACTAAAACTAGTAGCGCAGTGGGATAGCGTCTGACTATAAACGTGGTCATTTATAGTTTCGATTATCGTGGTCATTTATACAGAGGGAAGAATTATTTCCCACAAGGGGAAATAATTCTTCCCTCTGCACGCAATGTCTCGATTTCGGGCAGAAAGCAGTCCACGGAATGTCTTGATGCCAGGTTGCCTTGACTAATCTGTCTACCTATGTGAAAAAAAATCACTCGGCAGTGGTGTAGTTAGTCAGAGACCTATGTTCATTCAACTAAACTCGATTATATTTTTTTCTTCATATAAAAAATTGCAATCTAGCCCTAGTACTTAATTTTGACCACATTAAGCCGTAAAGTAAAGTGGTGAGTTGCCATCTACGATGACTTGGCCTACAAAGTACCTGTTCACTCTCGATTAGTTACTCAGGAATGCTATATTCTCTCTTATTATAAATCCATATTGCCATGGATATGCAATGAAAAAGGCGAAGTCTCGAATACGGAGGGAAAGCGGTAAACGGAGTGATTGGCACTCGGCACTCTCTGACTACCTTGCTATGCCGGATGAAACGTGAAGATACTTTAGTATAAAAAAGAAATAAATAACTTAATATATTATAAACAATATGTAATGATTTTAACTGGTATTTTAAGATTGTTAAGATATACACGTATGGTTTGTATTGAATAAAAAAGAAAAAGTAAGTAACGTAGTAAAATTCCCTATTCGAAAGTTTTTTATATGATTATTCTTACCAATAAATATTTTGCTATAAATTATCCTCTAGAGCTTTTATATAAAATATAAAAGAATAAAAAGTTTTACGTATTTATTCAATACGTAGGTACTATTTATGTGGCGAATTTCATCATTATATTTTCCATTAAGTCGCAATAGTCGATATTAAGTCATATCTTAATTACAACATATTCAAGTACGTCATATCTTAAAATGATCTTAAAAATCAAAATAAACACAATACACGAGTGCAAATGTACTAAAATTACAATAACATATCTATGCCACAATATGATTAAATACAAATAATGTTTATATATCGTTGGTGAAGTAGAGTAGTACCAATTTGAGTACACTCAATAGTCATCAGTTCGAATCCAACCATAGACATATTAAATATTTAAAAAAAACTAGATAAAAGACTGAAAAGATTATAAAAAAGCCATCATCGTGTAGTGAGACAACTTCTGTCTGTAAGCGTGATTGGTTGTGGGTTTGATTCTATGAACAAGGCTAGCTGGTAATTGTTTATAATAACTGTATTTTATTATGGTATCATCATTATACTTACGTATAAAGTATTAAAAGAATTTTCTTTTTGTATATGAATTAATAGATCACTGTGTTGGACAAAGAAATAAAATAATTTATTTTTATTTTAGTGTGGGTAAGAAATTATTTTTTATTTGGAAAATTTGTTGTTCTTGTATAAAACTTTATCGTACTATATTTGTTATATTTGGAAAAATAAATAATGGAATATTTTGCGTTTGTTATATTTCACGTAACAGTTGACTCAAAGTTTTATATAATATTATAGCAATATCAAGTTTGTTTCAAAAACTAAAACAATAAAATATTTCTTTAACAAACAAAAACACAGACCAATAAAACAATTTAAACATTCAAGCTAAAACAAAACAAAACTCCAATTGTTTACAAAATTAAAGTGTCATTGGGCACAAAACTGTTAGGCAATGGCATCTCCATTGCAAAACGGTAGAGCCTATTAAACTACGCCGCAAATTGCAATAGTTTTGCTAACCCTAAGCTGAACTCCACGTTCAAATTGTGGCTCGTAACGAATCAAGTTTCCAATCACAATCAAGTGGTGTTTGCAGGCTGACAGACGGAACACGATGTATCGTTCTTGGAACCAGTCAACTGAGTAATTGCCCGAACTCAGGGATCACCAATAAGTCATTCAAGGTAATTGTTCTCGGGCCCGGTGGACGAGATTAAGTTAATATTACAATGTTTTCAACGAACGGAATATATGTACTGGGTAAGCAGATTTGTTAATATTCGAGACGTGGATGAACCGTCTCTGACAAAGTTTTTTTTTAGCTTCATGCTTTTTATCCCGTAGAATAGACAGAAAGTCCCCGGTGCCAAGGCACTCCGTACTTCGCTTTCCGACGAATTCCAGACATTACGTGTTGAGTGGCCGAACTAAACATCGCAATTTGTCTTACCAAAGAGAAGTGATCATAATTTACATATAATTTCCCCCGAGTGGGGATCGAACCCACAATCGATCGCGTTTACAATCTGAGTCAGTCGCACTGTGCCACGATAGGCTAAAGTCTGACAAATTTAAACGGAATAAACAATCTTTTGAAATAGCATTCTGTGTAAATATTTGTCAATATCTGCATCTTCGAGAAAAAATAAACTATAGATTAGATTCCTTGTTTCTCTCTTAAAAAATACTTAGTATATTTATAATTTATTAAAATAAATATTCTATAAGATAAATTTCAAAACATGAGCTATGTGCAACTAAAAAAAATGTATTTAAATATAAACATTCCCCTAACAGGAAACTGACCATCACGTTTACAATCAAGCAATTCCGATTTGCTTCACGATAGCATCAAAATTTGATACCACATTTAATATGGGTCCAATATTGAGAGCATACTTTAAAAAAAATATTTTGGAAGCAAACAAGATAGTAATTCATAATACTTTTTTCTGTAGCTGCATGCAGTTGTTGGCGCAAAAATATATATTATAATAGTTGTAGGAATGCGTTTTACGTTGTTCAAGTACTTTTATTTTTACTTGGTATCTATAATTGATTTATTATGAAAATTTACATATATTAAGAATTTTGCTGTAACAATGCAATCATTTAAAAAAACCTGTGTGTGAGTGCGTAAGTGCGTGCGTGGGTGCGTGCGTATGTGTTTGTGTTATTATTTAATCAACGTATGTAAATTATTTTTCCTTAGCGTAACTTAAATATTGCCGAATTTATTTATTACCAATCACATAATATATCATGTCCAGTGATAGTTAGATATCAGACGCACAGCTACCTTAGAATATTACGTCACCAAGCGACCAAATCAATTAAAATCTCCAAAAAGAAACTTCAAAAATACTATCAGCTATATAACGAAAATAGATTAATGAAAAGAAAACTCAATTACAAACTTGATTAAGACAAGCTCAACGAAGAAGTCGACGTTTCAATAGAATAATTAATTAAAGCAAAGCAAGACCAGGGTTGTGGTGGAACGTCGTACATAGTTACAGAACTAATTTATTTACCTGCATACTATGTTCAGTTGCCAAACGAACTTGGCAACTGTTTAGTAGCATCACTAATTTATACCAATGACCCTTCTAAACGCGGTCTAATCTCAAATAATGGATGTTCAAACCTCCCGATTATCTCATTTTAGATAATTGCAAATCAGTAATTAATCCGGTAATGAATAATACGTTACGCTCGTGTGTACTTTATACTGATTATAATGTGTTTGTTTCCTGCTCACGGATCATGGTTTATGGAATATGATTTCTAATTTTGGATCTCCTTTTGATTAGTGCTTAGAAATTTAGCGATAAGACTTTTCATACACTCACTCACTCACTCATTTCACTTGTTTTACAGTCATTGAGGTTGGAATATACATATTTATATATATATATATATATATATATATATATATATATACATATATATATATATATATATATATATATATATATATATATATATATATATATATTTTAGATCTTTAATTTGCGCGTCTATTACAAATTATAAAAGGAAAGCGTTTATATATAAGAAATATATTTTTGGAAACTCAACGCTTCGTAACGTATAACAATTTAAATACAGCGAGAGTCGAACTCGCGCTCTTTGGTATCTGTACACTCTAACTACTAAGCCATGCGTTAAGCGAATGCGAGTTACGCTACGTTTAATTTTTTCTACTTATTCTAAAAATAATTTCCTAATCCAAGTGGGGAATAACGGTTGCAAAATCTTAAAATCAATATATTCATTTACGATGTAAAAATTTTTTCAGGCCGATAATCGTGCCAACCGTTAATTTTAAACAATATGTATTTATGGATAGTACGCAAAATTATTGAGGTCGTCGTTGCGTGATGGGACAACGTCGGAATGTAAACGCGATTGTTTTAATCCATTCAAGGGAATAATTAAGAACCATTTCGGCACACAACATGCGTTTTTATGAATTAATGGAGAAGCGGATAACGTAGTGTTTCAACACTGTTATATGAACATAATGATAAGAGTTCACAATAGAAAGCAAATTACAAACATTAACAATATATAAAACATATTATGAATGAATGAAATCAATGTAAATCATTAAAATAAATCCTTTGTTGAAAATTCAAAAAAAGGTATTGTCAGTAGATAATAATTTGGGAAAATTACATCAAAAGGAAGTCATCGTCCAAACGAAGTTGCGATATCTGATTAACACAATTATTTCTGTTCAAAATTGCCAATATCTGCGCGAACGGAATATTCATTGTTGCTGATTTCCAGAGCAATGTAAAAATAATTTTATGGCCGACAGATAAAGTTGGTACATTATCAATTTCATTGATGTTCACAGTAATAATAAAATGAAAATCGCACATCTGTCGATGTTTATATTGTTTAATATATTAATACCCAATTTGTTTTTGATACACTTTAATCAAATTATACAAGATATTAAAACCATATATTTTATGTTAAAACGATTGTATTTTGCGTTGAAGTCGTATAATCTGTAAATAATTTATTGTTAATGTGAATTTACAATTCAAATACAAAGTCAATAAATATTATCATCAGCTTTATAGTTTAATTAGCATTCTTTTATTTATGAATAAAAATTATTACGGGTTAAGAGACGTATCTTATTGTTATATACATATGTATAGAGTCAACAATATATGATACATTATAACTGTTTTAATAAAATGGTAATCGGATCAAATTTTGAGTTATTCTTAAACTCGAAGTATACGTTAGCAAAAAAATACTTGTAAGTAAATAAGAAATTGAAAGATATATGAAGCAAAGGTAAGTGGTACGCGAGGACGAGGGACACTTTGGGTGACTTTCTAAAATAGAGAAGCGGTTAATATGGCTTCGTTGTTTTTGAATACGGATAAAGCGTGAAGAATAAATAAAAGAAAATAAAATAATTATCAGCTCAAGTATCTTGGACTACATATTATTGCCTATTTAAAAATGAACGAAGCTATTGAAAACTATCCGATAGATGGATGCCTTTCATCCATCCATCCACAAAATATGCAACATGTGGCAAAAAAATAAGCAAACAATTGAATACACATAGACTTAGTAATAAATCTCACTGATTTACACTTTCTACCCCTGTTCTATAAAGATGAAGTCAGTAGTCGTAAGTAGTATAAGATGGTACAGTATAAACAAATGAATATTCTACCCATATCCTGGAACATTGTATTAAACATAACATCAACGCAATACACTGATAGAAGTAATTAAGGGAAAAACCAGCATAAGTCACTACTTACAAAACAGATGACGCTCGATATGTCTCATGTCACTTGGCGTCAGTGTAAGCACTCTGCATGATATATAGTTGGGTGGCGAGTGTTTCTAAAAGCCGTTTGCTTAGCGCGGCCGCATCTGGTGTGAACTCGGTACCTAAATAGATTTACGGGCGCAGGTCAAGGTTGGTTCGTGACAGTATTAAGTTGAACGATTAATGTAGAGAGTATAATAAAGCGAGTGCGTGGTCTGCTTGTGGTGTTGTGCGCAATATCGGTTTTCGGTTATATTGATAATAATATTACAAAAGAGAAAACATTTAATAAAGCATCTCTGGTTCTCGTGATGCCAGCTTAGCGAGATTCTTAAATACAATAGATATAATTATTCCACCCAGAACATAATTCCCCTAATGAGGTCAAAAATGTGCATATAATAAACTGTATTTGCGTAATTTATTTAGAAATAGGTAACATTGCATATTAATCCCGAATATTAGTAATTAAGGGGACGTCATCCGATCTTAATAGTTATATGTTACAGGAAGTCATTTGAATAATAATATTATTCCAAAATTTTTAACTATGATTTACCTCCCTCCCTCCCTCCTTTTTAACTATGATTTACCTTCCTTTGTTCGATGACTATAAAAGCCACACGGGGTTTTATACTCGTGGACTTTCGAATAGCACGTTTTGTTCGGTGCTACCTAATCTGCTAATCCTGACGTTATTTTAATTATTTCATCATATTAAACTTGGTTATTTTAATTAAAATAATTTTATTAATTAATGTAATTTGTTATTGTTTTAATAACCATCCGAATATATATCCGAATATAATAAAACGATATACTTCCTTGATTGTATACATAAATATAATATAAAAGTATATAATGTAAAAGCTATTGGTTATGGGATTTATTTTTCCTGGGAGGAATGATTAAGTTTAAAATTCATTTTATTTATCTCGTCACTTAACGTGCATATATTTCGGTAGAAAAGCTATAAAAGGAGTGTCTTAACACTATAGAGAGTAAAACGTGACGCTTTTAAAATAACACAAAGCATAAAGCACAAATTATATAAACGTAATTAAAAAGAATTATTTCGAAAAACGATAATAATTTTATAATTCTAATCTGCAAAGTATGGATAACATCTAAGTAATAGTGGCATAAACATCATATTGGTAAAGTTAAAGATTGCTAGATGTAACACTTTAACAGTAAATTAGCCAATTACTGTATTGTTAATCACGCATAGATTAGAATTATCACGCCACTATACTAATGCTAGTTAAATAAGGATCCTAATTATTTATGATACGAAATTATTTTTTAAGGTAAATAGTAAAGAAAATTTGAAGATTTCCATCAATCGAGTTAAATTAAGTATTTATATGAAAAAATAAAAGCAATAGTTTTATGTATATTTTAAAGGCGGAACCTATTTTATGTTGAAATTTCTAAAACCTTGAACCCTTAAGGCGTGGAGTTCTATCAATAATGACAATTTCTTTGCCAAAATACTAAAAAATTCTTCACAATATCAGCTAAATTGTATAAGTTAAGAACTAAAACTCGGAGAACATAAAACTAGTAGCGCAGTGGGATAGCGTCTGACTATAAACGTGGTCATTTATAGTTTCGATTCCCACAAGGGGAAATAACTCTTCCCTCTGCACGCAATGTCTCGATTTCGGGCGGAAAGCAGTCCACGGAATGTCTTGATGCCAGGTTGCCTTGACTAATCTGTCTACCTATGTGAAAAAAAATCACTCGGCAGTGGTGTAGTTAGTCAGAGACCTATGTTCATTCAACTAAACTCGATTATATTTTTTTCTTCATATAAAAAATTGCAATCTAGCCCTAGTACTTAATTTTGACCACATTAAGCCGTAAAGTAAAGTGGTGAGTTGCCATCTACGATGACTTGGCCTACAAAGTACCTGTTCACTCTCGATTAGTTACTCAGGAATGCTATATTCTCTCTTATTATAAATCCATATTGCCATGGATATGCAATGAAAAAGGCGAAGTCTCGAATACGGAGGGAAAGCGGTAAACGGAGTGATTGGCACTCGGCACTCTCTGACTACCTTGCTATGCCGGATGAAACGTGAAGATACTTTAGTATAAAAAAGAAATAAATAACTTAATATATTATAAACAATATGTAATGATTTTAACTGGTATTTTAAGATTGTTAAGATATACACGTATGGTTTGTATTGAATAAAAAAGAAAAAGTAAGTAACGTAGTAAAATTCCCTATTCGAAAGTTTTTTATATGATTATTCTTACCAATAAATATTTTGCTATAAATTATCCTCTAGAGCTTTTATATAAAATATAAAAGAATAAAAAGTTTTACGTATTTATTCAATACGTAGGTACTATTTATGTGGCGAATTTCATCATTATATTTTCCATTAAGTCGCAATAGTCGATATTAAGTCATATCTTAATTACAACATATTCAAGTACGTCATATCTTAAAATGATCTTAAAAATCAAAATAAACACAATACACGAGTGCAAATGTACTAAAATTACAATAACATATCTATGCCAATATGATTAAATACAAATAATGTTTATATATCGTTGGTGAAGTAGAGTAGTACCAATTTGAGTACACTCAATAGTCATCAGTTCGAATCCAACCATAGACATATTAAATATTTAAAAAAAACTAGATAAAAGACTGAAAAGATTATAAAAAAGCCATCATCGTGTAGTGAGACAACTTCTGTCTGTAAGCGTGATTGGTTGTGGGTTTGATTCCCGCTGATTGATTTATATCAATAAATATTTCAATTTCTTCGCTCTGTTAAGCTGTTGAATTGAATTGTCTTGACATTAGGTTGTTTCTAACTACCCTGCTATACGGAATAAGGCATGGAATTGCTTTTTTATAAAAAGGAAATGTATTAAAGCTAAAAAATAAATAAATAAAATCTACCTATTTGATTTGTATTAAGTAATTCCTATATATTTGTGAGGTACTATATTCGGACAGAATTTTAATTTATCATTATCGGCTAGGCGTTAGTTTGGCGTAACGAATAGCAATGGTTCCCCAGCGGCGGTAGTGCCGATACTTGAAAACATAAATACTTCGTGACTAGAATCCGAAAGAGTTTCTTATAGGCTCGCTTTTATTACTGAACATTTGTTCTTATTTATCGAACCATTAGGAACTTTGGACGTTAGCTTTCCTTCATTTGGAAAGTTAGATCATTTATCAATATTGAAAACTTAAATAAAAATGCAGCTCCACGCCTTATCCCGCAAGGGTAGTCAGAGATAGCCTATTGTCAAGATATTGACATATATTATATATTTGTCGGCAGATACCTTTATTTTTTTGCTAAGTCAGCTGTTCAGTGCAAAACACTCGAACATTTCTCTATTTTGGCCCAGGATTTGTTGTCACTTGCAATAGCTCATTTGGATAGTTCTTGGAATCGTAATTGGGAGTCGTCCAAATGACTAAAAGGTACATATTGTACACTCATTCAAGCAAAGATCCCAAAACGACCGTGGTTTTATAGATTGAGACATGCAGATCGTTGGGTTATTTCAACTGCCTGTCGTCTGCGCTTTGGACACTCATGCACACATGTACATCTGGTTAAGATCAGGGTCAGAGACCATTCTCCGTGTGAGTGCGGTCTCGACGAAGGCACCTCCTCCCATATCCTTTTTAGTTATCCTAAACTCCTTTATCTATGAAATCCTCTAACTTAAAGTTCCCCGTCCTATAATTTTTTTTTAGCTTCACGCTTTTATCCCGCGTAACAAGGTAGACAGAAAGTACCTAGCGTCAAGACATTCCGTACTTCACTTTCCATAGCGTATTGAATTGTAGAACTCAACGCCGCACTTTGTCTCACCAGAGCGAGGAAGTGAAAAATAATTTAAATATAATCACTCCCTCGAATGTGTATAGAATCCACAACCGTTCGCGTTACAGTCGGACGCTGTCCAACTGCGTCACTACAGCCTCCCTATAAATGTAAATGATTTATTAATGTTTGTGTTTAGTCCTCTGTGTAAATTTCTATGAAAATATATTAAAAAAATAAGAATAAATTATAGACGAATTTAATATGTTAAGTATTATCTGTATACTAACCAGTTTTTGTGTAGATTATGTAAATATATATTTTGTATAATGATGTTGTAGATGCAGACTTTTTACGGGATCTCTTTTTTATAAATGAAATGTTTAACCGTGTTCCAATTCACTCTCTTAACGTACAACCTCCTTCGTGTGTTCTCCTAAAAACGTGACATTTCCGAAGTGATTTGTGTTCAACTGGCGCGCTCGAAACACCAGCTAAGAACTAACCAACCAACCTAAGGTAGTTTGGTTGGTTAGTTCTTATTTTGGTTATTTTGAAAATTTTTTAGGATGATTTTTTAATATTGCTACTTTTTATATTTTTAGTCATTTTTATTAAACTGGAAATTACCTTCTAACATACAAAACTTAAGTTAAGTGTGTGAACACGAATAAGAATGCAAAAATTAATCAATTAATTTTATAATATTATTATTGATCTCCCATTAATAAAAATGAATTCATATTTTTCCTATTAATATAAAAGCCTTTAAATTAAAAACTTTACCGTTAAACTTTATTTAATTTATCATAAACTTCAAAAAGCTTCATGTTATTATCTTGCATAGCAATCCGTATTCCGCTTTCCGCCGAATTCGAGACATAGCGAGTTAAGTGGCGGAACTCAACGCCGCTTTATGTTACACCAGAGCGAAGAAATGGATTTTTTTTTACCAGAGCGTGGAAATAAAAATTGAAAATATAATAATTTCCCCAATTGGAAATCGAATCCAAAAACGATCACGTTTATAGTCAGACGCTGTCACAAATATATGTTCAAATACATGTTTCTTAGCAATTTTTTAAATAATAAAACAATGTTTAAAGAAATCAGGTAAATATAAATAAAAGCATATATTCTTTTAAAATAAAACAGCCTACAAACCTTAAAAGGTCTAAAGAGTGTTCGTTCCATTGCATTTAAAGACCAGTCTTAAATGTAATTTGCATCTTTCACATCTGTTTTCTACATTTTGAAGAACATCTCCATTGAAAATATGAGATGGCAGAATGTAGCGTAATTTTATGAAGAGCCCTGACAAGCTTTTTTGTTATATTTTATAAAGAATCTGCCATTCAGTTTTCTGTAACTCCGAGTATTGAAGTTACAGTAAATATTTCTTACAATGTGAGCTTTTCAATATAAATATTATATATATGTATGTTATTTTAAGCTCTACATTCGCTTAGGAATAATTATGAAAAGATTATATATGAGTGACCCTTTTGAGGCCTTTTGGTCGTTTATTATTTTAATTAAGTAGGTGGGAATATGGATACAAAAAGCTTTTAATTGATATTAAATATAATTAATAAATATGACATACAAGAATTTTACAAAACAAAAGCTAAGGTTTGAAATATTCAATCTGATATTTAATTTTATAGTTAAGGGATTCCTTAAAATAACAGTACTCAAGCAAAAGTTGTATGAATAGTTTATGCTAATTCGTTAAGTTACGAGACGCTCCAAAGCCGATTACGAACACGTCACATCTTCGATTCTACCCGCAAAATAAGCCCACTTTGAGGAACAAAAAACTTTGAATAAGCCAAAAACTGTTGCTGAGATTTATTATGGAAATAGGAAAAACAATTTCTTTGAAATTCGGGTTGCGCTCTCCCATATATATTTCCTTCACTTTTCATTATAGTTGATATTGTTTATCTGATGACAAAATTTAAAAAGAAACTCTACAATATAAAAAATACAAAATTTTTCATTCAAAACATCAGCTTCAAAAATAAAACAACCTTTTTATGTCTTCAATATGGATGCATCATATCTTCTTAAAGTACAAAACGTAAAATTCTTAATTTCATATAATAATATATAATATAACAGTATAACACTCCAGCAGTAATAACAGCAGCGGATAAAGCGTATGATTCATTTGCAAAAGTCATAATAAGCGAAGAAATTATGAAGAGACTCATACAAATAACGTGGAATATAATATACCAAAAGTGATACTTTAATACTGGCCGATGTCTTTTTACGTAGGCGACGATAAGGAACGCAGTGGCAACAAACAGTTGAATGTAGAGCAAGCCGAGAATAAATTCAACTATTATTGCCGTAATACTCTCTAAATGAGAATCAACTTTTGCCGTTGACAAAAGCAAGATAACCGCTGAAAATACTATCATTGGGAGTATGGCAGATGCGGCGATAATGATGAAAGCTCTTCGTAGTTCTGCACAATATGAGCAGGTTATTTCTTTGGTGTCTTCTATTATCTTTGTCATTTTAAGTGTAGTCTAGTTATTTATTCAATGGTTTTACTTGTCGCCTTTTGTTGACGTTTATTATGTTACGTAGATAATGTCATTTAGAAAATCAATAATAGAGAATTCTACGATTGCGTTCGATATAATAAGATTGTAATATTTTTTAATTCCACATTCAATGATATTTTACAATATTTATTTTCTTTTAAATAAGTTTCTTACCTTATCTATGTTATCTTAAATTTAATTAGCATCTTGATCTGATTATTAATTAAATTAAAAGCTTTAAAATATGTTTTCTGTTTAAAAATATACTTTTAACAATGATATATAACACAATTATTTTTTTCTGTTACAGAAATATTATTAGAAATTCTTTTTAAGTAATTTTATATAATAAATGCATATTTTGTATAATTAATTAAACTTATCCATATTAAAATTGTAAATTTAATTTAATTTCAATTTTTATAGATAATAAATATGTGAAAAATTTAATTTTAATAATGACCTCTAAATATCCCATTAACATTGATTTCGATTGTAGATAACCGATAAACACATAAACATGCATTTCGATACGAGAGATAAATTTAAATTGCATTCAAACATTTGGCAGTCTAGAATGAAAGTGGCCTAACTCAAAAAATTAAAGAGGAAATATTTAGAATATTTCTTTACGTTTGGCCTATTTTATGATAATTTTCTATTTGTGGTAAGGAATTGATTCCTTTTTGTGTGTCCTACTTTGTAATCCTTTAATTTTAGCAACTAACGTTATAGTTTAGTTTTCTATCTAAATAAAAAAATAGCTGTATGCCTGTAGTCAGAGACAATTTAGTGTCAAAACACTTCGTTGACTTGTTTTCTGACTTTCTGCGTTGAGTGGGGAACTCAATTATTAACCCACCTATTTATATATAATGTAAGCTTTACAGATATCCTGTAATATTCGATAGAGGAAGGCAGAAGGAGGTAAACTAAAAAACATGGTGAGTACATCAATGCTTCAAATCAAAATATAATCTTTCGCTCTTATTCGAATTCAAGTCAAAATTATACTGTTACTGTACTGTTTTCCTCCATTTATGTTATCTGAACAATAGTGTGTCACTATACTATTAAAATGTATATCAAATATATGACTCTAGCACGAAAAAATATAAAGAATTACCACATCTAAACTGTATTTACCTATTACCCTTAGTCCCTCAAAGTTTTTATTAACTTTACTAGTTAAGACTCAAATGTATGAAACGTAAGTAAGTACCTTATTATTAAACTAGTTTCAGAAAAAAAAATCATTAACGTAAACCTAAACATTAAGGTATATTTTGCCAGACATTCCGAGTTTAAAAAAATCACAAATTTTTAAATAACAGTAAAACTACTGAGTATTACTGAAAATTTATGGGGGATTAATAGATAAGTTTTAATATTCATCTCTGAGTAATCGTTGCGCGTTGGTTCTTCAATCTATGAACATTCTGTTTAGGAATCTAAATATAGTCTTAGTTGAAGAAATATATTAGTTTTTACACATGCAACGCTTCTTGAGTCCTACTTTATCATAGTAATGGAAGAGTCTAGTTTCGGGCGACCTTTTCTTAACTTGTCCTGGGGCGATTTATCACGACGCTTCATGAATTAGTACCAGCTGACAGAGCATTTATCATAGACTTCCACTGGTAGTGGGAACTTAGTTTACGTAATACACTCAACAGTATAATGTAAATTTCATATTTTCTAAATAAAATTATTAAATTAATTTTAGGAATACAAGTAAAGTATAGTATATAATATTGTGAAAATAGATGTATTTTTGAAACATGTAAAAGTCATCCAAATTTAAGCTTTGTGAATGATCTTTAGATGTCTATAATTTTGTATATTAAATAGTGGAGTGCTGTGTGTTTCAGATTGACCACAAATGTTATGGCACGGGAGCCACTTCTTATTTAGCAAAAATATTTCTTTTCAAACGTTTTTTTAAGAAAAAAAACCTTTAACTAATTAACATTTTTTTTGGATTGGGGTGGTGTGTACTCCAGGTTCTTCTATAATACGCAGTCTCGATAATTTGCAGGAAGAACACCATAAACAGTCCCTCTAGAGTAAGGTAAGCTGGAGAGGAATTAATCTAACTCAATAATAACATTATTATACAAAAACATGATTTTTTATTAAAAACGTCCTGCATTAAGAGTCACCAACAAAGATAAAAATTAAAATCACCGTCCGCCGTTCATTGGTATACAATGCCGTTCAGAGTGCTTTTCAAATTTTGTCACGAACAATTAAAGGTATCAAGATATGCATACTAATAATGAACTAATGAAACTATATAAAAATTTATTTAATATAAAACTATATAAAAATTAAAATAATAATCATAACATAAAAAAGAAATTATAATTTTCTCTAAACTATTAAAATACATTAAATTGGCTTCTGGTTAAAAATTTAACTCAATAAACTTTAATACCGTTAAACCTTCAAACTTTGTAACAGATAGTAAAATTCTTTACGTGAATACCCGCGGGTACACCCAGACGTAGTTTACTCCATTTGTAAATTTCACAATAATGGCATGCATATCTTTTTACAGCCGAAGCCGAACAAAGCAAACCAGCGATAGTCATAAAACTGAAAGTTCTTTGCACTCGGTTTATTACTGCAATATCTCGAGAGTAGACTATAGATAAGAAGGCAAATTTCCCATAAATGTTTTTGTTTGTCCTAAGTCCTAACAAGATTTTATATTGCATTTTTTAAACGCAGCAAAATTCGAACCCGCGTCAAGTGTCACGAGCTGAACGGTTTCATAAAAAGACGTCTTTTTAAAAAAATGTTTTCTAATTCTATGTGTGGAATAACACTTTAAAATACTAAAATAAATTTTAATATTCAATCAAACCCCTTGTCATATTTTTATTAAAAAAAATAATAATATATCACCAGATATATAAATAGTGATTCGCAACGATAATAGAATATCTCGGCGAATAACCTTGGCTAATTAATTAATTCACGATAATCGGAATGTCTAATTTTAATTTGTGTACTTTCATATCTCTCGTTATATTTTCAGTGATTTCTTTTGCTAAATCTGTCCTGATAAAAGAGTAATTTATAATATTCTGATAATAAATAATTTCACATGAAAGTATTATTATCAAATTTACAATAACTATAATATATTATTTATTCAAATATTACAAGCAGTTCAATCAGTCAATTAACATCAAAATGCCAGTTTTGTCAGTCTTACACGAAATTTAAAAAAACAGTTCAGTAAAATAATCTACAGTTGTTCTTTTTTTGAATATAATTCTACAATTATTGCATGACGATGAATGAACATCAGCAGCAGTTAATTTTTCACGTAATAGTAAGTCCGGTTGACGCGTTGCTGTAGCAACGGGAATGTATAACTTTATATAAACGTGGTATGTTAAACATATGGTAGTGTCTGTTACCCTCATTTTATTAGTTATTTTTTATGCACAATTTTAAAAAAATATTAACATTCAGCTCGCCTTCTCTATATATACTATAACTGTGCCAAATTTCATACTCCTCGGTCTGCGTAATTTTCGTATGAAGGGGTAAAAAGGTCTCGCATATTAATATAAGTATTTTATTATTCTTATTATTATATAATAGATTTTAGTATTCTTGGGTAGAATCAGGGCAGGTAGAATTTAAATTTTTCCTTAATGTAAACCATAACAAATAACTTTTTATTGGATTAAAGAAATATATAGGTACAAACATATATGGGGTAACATGGTAGACAGAGTTAACCTAACGATAAGTCATTTAATACATAGTACATTTTAGATCTTTGAGTGAACAATCAATCACTACTTCGTGACTGTTAAACGACACCAGACAAAATTAAAATTAAAAAATAAATTGTTATGTTGGTATTACCAATTTTACATCAAAAAACTCAAAAAAAGAATTAGGTGGGCAGAAAGTGCAAAACAACGCAATATGTACATTTTTAGATATATATTATAATTATACATTCCTATATTATTTTCAACAGATTATAGCAATAACAAAATAATTTACATATTAAAAGATAAATTGATAAGAAGAAATAATCAAATATTTTTATCAGTTATAAAACAGATTTGACTTTAGGAAAATAGACAGGTGTTTTATTAAAAAAAAAATGAATTCGCAAGTTGAAGTACAATCAGATGAACAGCGTTTCCAACAGGCGGAACGTGACACTATATAACACCTGCTAGCTAGAGCTAGTAATTATTGTAGGCTCTTGTTCTAGATCACGAACATGAGATACTAAATAAAAATGTATTATTTCTTTTTAATGTATTTTTTTTTAGTTTTTAGTTATGAATCGTATTGGAACAAGTTAATAATATAATTTGGTTTAAAACTTATATATATTAAAATATGTTTTTTTCTTACGCTTGTATATTTTAAAATTGAAATATTAGTATTGTTTTATTTAACTTATTAATATTGTTTTATCTTATTTATTATAATTTTAATTATGTGTGGATTTAATACTTGCTTGTTAGTAAGATCAATAATATTATTAGGCATAATTTATGAATGACTTACAACAGATATAGGTAATATAAAAGAGAGGGATTTATTGATTGTTTAGATATTCTAAAATGTATAACTTTCATTTCCTAGAACGGTGCCTGGGTAGAGTAAGATGTTAGTTCTGTAAAAAGAACACAATGTCAATAAATTCCGTTTTCCGCCTTCCGCCCGAATTCGAGACATTCCGAGTGGGATCGAATCCACAACAGATCGCGTTTACAGTCAGACGCTGTCCCACTGCACCACGACTGGCCTCTAATAAAAAAACCTATAAAATTGGTTTTTTATTTAAATATTTATAAAATATATATTTTTTCTTTTCACAAACAATGATGGTTTTTTGTTAAATTCTAATCATTTTCTAACCTATATATCTATTTTCCCAGCATAAATTTCGTTTGACCATATACTGACAAAGGTGCAGCAATACGGCGGATGAGCAATTTGCCGTCCAATCACTAACGCACAATCGCTTCTTGTCAATCAACTCCGTTTGTCGCTGCATTTTTCAAATGTTTTGAATACCAGTATAATTTTAAGCAGCAGAATAATTTTAAGTTATTTTTACCTTTGTAATCTTTATAGATTAATCGATTGTAGAAGTTTTCGTTCCTTACCTGAAATAATAAAGTTTTTATTAGAAACATAATATTTAAACAATTACAATGTATTAGTTCAGATGCTAATTTTTTTTAGCTTCACGCTTTTATCATGCAGTGTCAACACACTCCGTATTTCGCTTTCCACCGAATGTATCGAATGTATTGCATATCCTAATTATAATAGGACGTTAGAAATTGGCGATTTTAACCAATTTCAAACAAAACTATTTGAAATTAAAAAAATTAATCGCGTACATTTTTGTATTCGGCAATACATTTTTGCTAAACCTTAATTTATTAATCGATCTGTGGTCACAGGTAGACTTGATTAAAGCCGTCTTATATCAAGCTATATCCCGCATAGCACCATAGTAAGAAACAATCTAATGTTATGACATTCCGTTAACAACTTTGCGCCCGAAACCGTACAAACGCCGCTTCGTCTTACTAGAGCAATGGCATATAAATCATTTTTAAATTTAATTAATATACTATTGTAATATAATTTAATATATTCGTTAAATTTGTTTGAAGACAGATATCCTTATAATTGCTTTTTGGAGAGTCGCCTAAAGGATTTTTGAACTGAACTAAACTTTGTACTACACGCGCCTTCAACTTTTCCTGTTACTCACATAGCAACTTTATTTGTTTCATGTAGTACTTAGCGCCCGAGCCGCCATTAAAAGTTTTAATTCATTTAGTAGCAAATGTTTTACAACGAATTTATCGAGCTGAGTCTACAGTAAAGTACTTTCGACTCTTACTTCTTAGACTATGCTTCGCTGAAAGATTTCTTCTCTCTATCATATATAAGAACTATTTAATTTATTGTTTATACAGATAAAATAGAACAAACGTTCTCTTCCAGAGAAGTTTTAAGGCGAAAAAACACGTTTTAATTCAGGTATATATTTGTAAGAAGTTAAACTATTTGTCTGTTGCAGTGAAATAATGTATAGTGTGATACCTACCTATGATCTACTTAGTATTCGAAAAGTCGCCTTATGAAAAATGTTGTTTCCATTCCAAAAATATAGGCGATTAATCCTTTCAAAACAGTTTTAACTAAAATATTTGAAACATTTTAATTTACGTTAATTAAAAGCTGGAATTTCCTCCAAGAAATGATTACAGAGTTGCGTCTTTTGCATGGCAAAGTAATATCGATATTTGAACGGTAAAGCGTGATTGTAAATTTTAGATGATAATATTAATGGTTGTCCGTATATTAATCACTGGACTAATTTCATCGTGGTGCAGTGGAACGGGGTCTGGTTGTAACACATTTGGCAAAACTATTTTTATTTCTCCAAAATGAAAAAAAATAAAATCAAAATATTTTTTATTCTAATAGAAAGTTAACAAGCATTTTCAAATCGTCAGTACTGTCACTTCTACAGAAAATCTCGCAAAGCGTTTCTCCTGCGAAGAGCCGGCGAGAAGCCCTATAGTTGCTCTTTTCAAATACAGTTTTAGAATGAGTTCCTGAAAATAATTAGCTTCCGGACTGACCATCTATAACATTTATTTCCACACGTTAGCATCAATATAGTTTCATGAATAGAATAATGTACTTTTTTCAATAATATATTTTTAAAATTGATTTTAAAATAGTCGTAAGGTCTCCATTACGTGTACAAGCAGAAAGTACAGTACGAATTATTTTGACACAAAGTCCACTTTCACTGCTGTGGGAGAGAAAGCGCAAAGACGCATGCCTGAAGCAAAAAAATGATAAACTGAAGCAATTACAAATTAGTGTACGATGTAATACTAATAAAATTTAGGTAATTTAAGAATTCATTTTTTTTAGGGATACAGAAAGTACCTAGTGCCAAGACACTCTTCTTCGAATTCGAGACATTGCGTCTTGAGTGGTGGAACTCAACGCTCACTTTGTCGTATTAAAACGATGAAGTGAAAATAATTCAAATATTATCACTCCCCTGAGTGGGAACCGAACTCACAACCGATCAGGTTTACAGTCAGACGCTGTCCAAAATAGGCATAAATTGTAAAATTTTATATATGTTATATAAAAATTAAATAGTAATGGTAAATTTATTATATCATTTTGTATAGAAACTTATAAAGATTTTTAGTTGAGTTGTTAATTTAGTCATACAGTGTATAATGCGTTTTTATTGGAAATACATATAAATATCTTTTTTTGTAAACCAATTGGAGCTTTAAAAAATTTTAGGCCAAAATGAGTATTGTGAAAAAAAAATTAAACAGTGAATTTATTAAAACAAAAAATATTTTTGTAATTTATGAAGCTAAGTTAAAATGAAAAGTTCGTATGTACTTGAAAATCATCCACTTTAAGCAGAGTCTGAAAAACTGAACGAAATTTATAAAAATTAATTAAATTGAACGAATAATTCAAATAGCAAAATAACAATTTTCTCAAATCAAACGGAGACGAAATATTGTCTAAATATAAGAAACAAATTTAAGTGAGATATTAAATGTTAATTGATTTTGGTAAATTAAATAAATAATAAATTCGACATTTAAATTTGGACTCTTGTCTCCAATAATCAGGGTGTATCGCTCTAGGATGGAAAATTAAACTGTTATAATGTAGTTTTTAAAAATCAGCTTTCCGCTTTATCCAGCATAGATAGTCAAAGACAACCTAGTGTCTAGACACTTCGTTGACCGCTTTCTACTCAAAATGAGACATTTGTTGACTACCAAACTCAACGCCGCGCTTTCTCTTGCCAGCTAGATAATGATGCCATGTCTTCATGGCCTTTTAATGTGTCAATAATTCTTATTATATTAACACGTAGGTTCAAGTCCCAAACAACAATTAATTTTATTTAACTCTTATGATATAAAATCAGGCGGAAGACGAATATTAAATTAATTTATTATATATTAGTTTATCTTAGTTCAGTAATAGATACGGATAAAGAAAAGACGCTCCTAAGCCGATGTACTTTGACGCAGTGACCATGTCGGTAAACATATTAAAAGAAAAAAAAATATAACGTGTTAACAATTAATTTATTATAATATTCTCAACAGTTATGCTACATTTAGGATAAGAAGACATTTTATAAAAAAGTTATAAAAGCTTTGAACGCAGCGGGATTCGAATCCGCACTTCTTGGAAACCGTCCGAGCGCCCTGACCGAAAAGCCATGCGTTCTTTATCCAACTACGTCGAAATAAAATATGTTTTCTAAAAATGTGAACAACTAAACCATGTAATTACTAGAGAGGTATAGGAAGACCCCGGTTGTTTCGTGAAAACAATATCGATGATATTGGAGGAAGGTCAAGTGAAAAGCATAAAAGCTGTGCATGTATGATATGGTTTTTGACAGTGCACTACAAACGCATACATATAACGAGCATAACCTAGTACTATACCCTTAGTCACCTTTAACTATTCCGCTAGAGATAAAATGTGAAGCTAAAAAAATGATAACAGTTAATCTATGTAATTATTAATATTTGAATGATTTATTAGTCCGTGTTATTAACTATCACGTGTGCATGTCACATCACATTACTCTATTGGTTATATTATTAAGATTCAATATATTCATGATATATACTATGTTTCACATACATAAATAAAGTATCGAGCAACTAAGAAAAGCTTAAACAACCAAATTCAAACCGCCTGAAATTCAGATATTGCGAGTTGAGCGAACTTAAGGTCGCAATTTGTCCTACCATAAACACGTAAGAAAAAATAATGAGGGTACATGCTGATGTGCAAAATTCAAACCCATAACCAATCACAATTCGAAACTAAAGATTGTGTCTAAATTTACAAAACAATTCCAATCAAAACTAAAGAAACCTCTTTTCTAAAGGTTTTTTACAGATTCATTTAATTAATATAAAGGGGAAAAAAAATGAAATGAAATAAAGATTATTTCATTTCAATATAAAGGAGTTGTATATCGTCTATTTATCTACATTACTGTGTGTTTATAACGATTGATTGATTTTTAAACAAGTAAAAATAGGTAAATATGACGTCTTATCAGAGTTTAGAACTACGAGGTTTAAATACATGATAATTTATTAAATGTTGTAAATTATGGCATTACTGACTTATTAGTTATCGTCTATAACTTCTTCATGTTATCTTTGCCATATTATTTCCGTTGACCACCCGTTGTCGTCAAAAACAAACTATAACATATTTAATAAATATTCATATATAAAGCTAACGGAACTTCTACATAATGGTAGCCTGTAGCCATATACAAAATTATCAATTGACTGCTAGTTGTATAGGCATGCGCGTTATAAACTAAGCAAACGAATCTTCAAATTTATTATATTAATATAGATAAGTCTTTCGGACAGTAGTTTAACCTAAGTCTAAAATCTCTATATATTTGTTTAATATAGGGGAAAGGGTCTCATTAAATTACGCCTTCCTTAAAACATGTTATAGAATAAAAATGTTTTCATAATCTGATATTTTTTTGTGTCTATAAAATATTTTAGATAAGTAGATATGAGAAATCATAATCAAAATTTCCTTTATTCAAATAAGCTAAGCTAATAATAAACTTGTAGCACATTCGAATCGTCAATTAATATAAATGTCAGTATTGCCAGTCGTAGAAGAACCTGCGTTGAGCTCAGAAGGCAGTTCTGCTGAGAAAAACTGGCGAGAAACTCAATAGTTACTGTTTTTAAATGTAATTTACAATAAGTTAACAACTGTGATTAGTCTCTCAAGCGTTAACAGTACTTCACAGATTGAAGTCTACATGGGACTCTCGGATACAATAAAACTATTTTCTTTTGACACACAAAATAATCTTATAGACCAACCTCCCTGTCTCTCTCTGGTAAAACAAAGTGCGGCGTTGAGGTCCACCACCTAACAGGCCATGTCTCGAATTCGGTGGAAAACGAAAAAAGTTGCGTAGTATCTTGACACTAGGTACTATGTGTCTAACCTGCTACTCAGGATAAGATCGTGAAGCTAAAAAAGGAACAAAGGATGAGTCTTATCACTATCATCTCTTTGCCTATCCCGCAAAAAAGCACCAACCAACAAGAAGATAATAATATATAGTAAAGCCTTATGTTTCTCCATTTATTTCTTCTCTATAGCTTAATGGTTACAAAACAAAATAAATTTTAAAGAACAATTCATTCTGTAAATATACAGTATTTGCCAATGCCGGACGTTTTAGTTATCAGATTATATTATCAGCAGATAAATTAAACATTTTATCTTATTTTATTATTCATAAAGTATAATGAACTCGATTAATAATATTGCTAACTAACATGTAGTAGTTAATGCTTAAATCCGAGATCAGAGTTAAAGTATTCTCTTGCCTTTTATAGATATTGTGAATACACTTAACTTTGAAAACCTTTGTCAAAACACACCAAGGATTCCATTCCATATATCCAAAGTTTTAAAACATCTAAATCCACTTGTATTATCAAATGGATTATAAAGTGATTTATTTTACTTAATGTTTCATTTCCTTTGCAAATACTTTATTATCTTTTTAATACATAATTAGTTTTATATGAAGTAATTGAATATTAATTATAAATACTTTAAACCTGTAAATGCTTATTTATATTATAATTTTAATAATAAAATGATAGAATTTTCTATTATTTAGTATTTATAATACAATAATTAAAGATAATTTGATAAATCAACTTCGTTATTCATATTTTTTAAAATTCAAACCTGGTTACAGAATTTAGTAAATGTACAGTTGAAAGTGTACGTACCAAAATAGCTATATTTTTATTAATAAACTAATAAGCCTACTGATATCTATAAAATAATTTAGTGTAACAAACAAATCGGCTTCTCTGATACTTAATACTATAAACAGAGAGGATTTATGTTTGTCTTAAATATATTATAAGATTAAAAAATAATGATAAACGCCTGCGAATGGTATATATTTTCTGAAAATATTTTTTCTCATCATTCCATTCGCTCATTCCATTTCAGATGGTGGCAATGTTTTTTTAATAACAAATATATAATAAGTCTTAAAATGATTTTGCAGCATTATTAATTTCTTTGAAAATATAAGATATAGATACTTTACTTGCCATTAATGGTATACTACAAGACATTTTGGTATTTGTTATGTAAAGTACTTGATTATATAATAATAGTAATTTTGACACGATTATAGTACGTAAGGCAAAATTATAACCTCCTAAATCTCCTTCCTTAAATATTGCTATATATCTAAGTATAGAAAATATAAAAATTGAGTCGTTAAATGAATGGAATCTAGTATTAATATTTTCATATGCATATAAATTTGTGGTCAAGTTTACTACGCGGAAATAGTAGATTAGTTACTTTTAACAATCGCCAAATTACGCACCTATGATAATAGAGGCTTAATATATAGGCGTGAAACTCGAACATGATAATAGATTAAAACTAACAATAGACAACATTTAACATATAGTCTAATAAATAAAAATAAACTGAACATATCATACTCAGCAAATGTGTTAAGCAAAGTTCACGAAAATCGACAATTTCTGCGTTAACGTAATAATCCCTAGATAATGATAATTATTAGTTTATAAATATAAGAACGAAGAATTAAAATTTGTCATTAAGCATATAATCATGCTGGTAATCATTTCAATAGTGACCCTTTTAGTTGGTGCTCAGGCATTTATTCCTCGGGATGTGGTGGAACCTCAAACAATTCTAAAAGATATTGTAAGTAATACGTTTATATACAGGTTTGAGGCCGGTCGTGGCGCAGTGGGACAGCATCTGACTGTGAACGCGATTGGTTGTGAATACGATTCCGACTCGGTGGATTTATTATGTTTAAAATTATTTTCATTCCTCCGCTTTGGTAAGACAAAGTGCGGCGTTGATTTCGAAATTAGGCGGAAAGCGGAGTGCGCAATATCTTGACACTAGGTACTTCCCGTCTACCCGGCTATGTGTAAATAATCTAAAATAGTTTTATCTCGGAAACGTTTCCTTATTTCTGCTTTTTTTAAATACATATATGAATGTATACTTTAGTCTTTCTTACTGGACTATGCTACAGTAGTAATATTAAAAGTCAGATATTCCAATTTTATATTTCAAAACTATTTAAAGTTTAAACGTTCATCGCAACCTCTCTGGAATACGTTGGAAGATTTTTCTAATAGGTATAATAAGAAATTGCCGTTGTTTTAATCCAGCAATAGCCAAAAATCCTTGTTTACATACCGATCGCTGGATCCCGACAAATTATCATAATAAAGTAATTTCCCTTTTTGCAAAGGAATACATTGCGGCATTTACAGATCTTTAATCCTTGGTATTGTATTCTTTGTTTTCGCATTAGCAAATTCAATCGCTTCGGTTTATAATGATATCAAAACAAATTAATATAATGGATGAAAAAACGAAGGAGTTTTTCAAATATGGTTGAATACATATACTATGTTTCTAGTAAAGTAAGAAATGGTTGCGTTATCGCTCTCTTATTTCTCTGAGCTATGTATGTGTACATCTCTTTTTAATTTTACTACAAAGTACCTTAGGAGTGAAATTGATAAAACAGTCCCGTAATGGAAATATATATCGGATGGCTTGGTCACTCACTGATTATCTTTTTAGGTTTTTTTTTTAAAAATTCAAAAAATAATAAACTTATCATACCTTTGGTATTAACTAGACTCTTATACATGTTTTCAATAATTTGAAAAAGTTGCTTGCTATTTGACTTAATACTTGGCATGTCGAATTGAAATTTTATAGAGGCGGGGGATACCTAGGTGTTGTAGAAGATCTGTGTCTGTCTGAAATATGGGCTAAAATTCATATTTATAATGTATATAATAAACACACACAAATAAAAAATACATACAACGACTAAGACTTAAATTTTCTCTTCAGGAACAAAGAATATCCTATGATGGATACTATTCAGAATCCCACTACGTAACAACAAGCGATGGATATATCCTAGAAATCAATAGGATTCCGTTTGGTCGCTTTGAGCTCCAAAATTCTTCGTCAGTTTCGAAGCCAGTTGTCTTTTTGATGCATGGCATGCAGAATTCCGGTTTATCGTATATTGCTTTAGGACCGAAAAGAGCCATAGGTAAGTAATAATAAAAAAATTATTATCACTTGACAGCATTTAATTGCTATTTTAATATGCAAATATTTTTTTTAACAAGTTTTTAATTTAATCTTATGAGTTTGTTTATCGTTAGCTTTGTAGCTTTATCCTTATCACGCATCTTTAGCACGCCTTTATCCCGCATGGCAAAATTATTATTATTTTTTATAATTTGCATTCTCCAGCATACAATCTCGCTGACAGCGGCTACGATGTTTGGATCGGCAATGCAAGAGGTGTTATAAACTCCCGAAATCATATCTTCTTAAATCCTGACGACCGTAGAGATAGAAGAGCTTTCTTCGACTACACATTTCACGATATTGGCACTAAAGACCTTCCCAGCATGATTGACTACGTTCTGAATCATACTAAAAGACAAAAACTACACTATATCGGACATTCTCAAGGAGGAACCGCTTTCTTAGTGTTAACTTCAACTTTAACTGAGTATAATAACAAAATAGCTTCAGCACATTTACTTGCCGGTGTCGGTTATCAGAATCACTTCCCGGACAACGTAGTAAAATTGGCGGCCCAACGAACTAATTCCATATATGTGAGTGTTATGTAATTCATTTTGTAGCGTGGCTCAACGCCACTCTTTGCCTGAATATCGACGAAATAAATATATTACTTATATATTTATTCCACCGATAGAAGATCGATTCTAAAAATATTGTATTTACAATAAAACACTACTGCGCTTGCAATATTTAATAGTACTTTCAACTTACATAACACAACATTTAATATATACATGTACATATAGCTTTATTGTTCAGTCCAATGCCAGGAAATCGTTATTATTTTATTTTTATATTTTAGAGATATGCCTTCACACTTGGCATAGTGGAAATTATGGGACCTAACTCGATCAGCCCCAATCCTGGCGACTGCGATATTAAAAACAATCTTGACGCTTGTATCTTTCTTGCTGTTAGACGCTTTTTGGTAAGTGTCACGTTATTATAGTATTTCAACATTGTTTACACGTTTCTAATTGTATTATAATATTTATAAATTTGAAATATTTTTGTAGAGACGCACTGGTACGCTATGGGATTTGCTAGGAGGAGCTTCTATCAAACAATATGCCCATTACGGACAAAATATAAAAGACAAATCATTTAGACAATGGGATTATGGTACTTTGGGTAACTTAAAAGTGTATAAGAGACTAACACCACCACCATATAACTTGAGAAGTATAACTGCCAACGTCACTATGCACTATAGTCTTAATGACGTTGTTCTGGATGAAAAAGATGTTTTAACTATGGCAATGGTAATGCCCAACGCTCGCGCTCGTAGAGTACTACGAAGATCATTTTCACATACTGATTTTGTGACCTCATCTGATGCTAAGCTTCTAGTTACAAATTATATTATTCGACAATTAAAGAAATACGATAACTTATCGTAACCGATATATGGAAAATATAAAGAAGGTTATATAGATGGTTGAAATATTACTGTCGAATTGTCGTTAAAGAGATTTAGAAATGATATTATGGAGTTGTGTGAATACCTTAATTATTTACTCATAATTGTTAACAGTATTTAAACTGCTTCATAAAAGAATAATCCTATAAAAATAATATATTATTTATACGTATGTAAAAATAAACATATTATTGTCAGTATCAATTGTCGTTTTATATTTATGTGATTCCTATTTTTTATAAAAACAAAATTATCTGATTCTATCTAGTGATTATTTAATTTGCAACAAAGATTTAATTAAGCAATAAAAATGTATTTATAATGTAAAAATAAATATACTTTTTGTAGTTAGTTTAATATTTAAAATCAATATACCAACAAAAACTTGTTCGTTGAATGATAAGGTAGAAATTGAAAAAAATTATGTCGCTTGCCACATAAATTCTCAAGTGACTTACTTTATGCTTGTATTAAAATACTGGTAGTCGCTATCAGAAACATTAAGAGGATAAATACGAACATTTACTAAACCGCGTAGACCGTAATGAAGGAAGTGCTAAAAGGAAGTCGTTGAATCTGAATTTTGTTAGAACTTCCATTAAAAAAGAAGACTAACAGAACATAACGATTAACAGAAAATATAACTAAATATATAACCTAATATAGAGTATGTAAAGACGTTAGTTGAATTTGAAAGTTGTAAAATAATCAACACTTGTCACCAAATTAATAAAAAAAATTTAAGCAATAAATTCAAAAGTAGGAATTTATAGATAGTTACGTGGGACATTGAAGACAGAGCCTAAATAGATACATAGAAAATAACAGAAGGGATGGAATAATTTGCAAAGATTAGAGATAGTAGAGACCTGAGTGTGACTTGTGTGACTGACTGTGAGAAAGGGCGATGACATAAGAAATTTGTGACGCAACGTTTCTGAGCTGTCGTAAAGAGTGAACGAGGAGGTAAAGGTGCATTATTATCCTCTCGATTAGCCGGTTAAGCGCTCTAATATAAAGTCGAAACAAGGAAATTCTATTTAACAATGTATGCTCCAATTATACTAAGCTCTTTTAAGTGAAGTATGAAAGTTTTAAGAGTGTCAGATTGGTTCTTGAAAATAAAGTGCATGACAAGAGAGAATGGCGGAGAACCAGGCGAGTCCTTTACGACTTTCGGATAAATATCGAGTTAAAAAAAGATATCGATCCAGGGAACTAGTATTAATATTTTTATAAAGAGAAGTACAACGTAAAAGGCGTCAATAATAAAGTAGATGAAATTTGAAATGTCAAGCAAAAAAGAGATCAACAATGAACGAACAAGAAAAGTGCAGAAAAAAATCCTAATAAACGCGTACTTGCGCGGAGTACTATGTATTACTCAGATCATTTCGCATATTATTTATTTACTTCCTGTAGGTGTTAATATAAAGTTATCGGTTAGTTAAAGTGAAATAAATTTTACAATAATATTAAATCAATTTTAATCTTATCTTTATTTGCAAACGTATATTAAATTCGCCAAACGTACATTAAAGAATGGCGAGCTAGGTGTAACTTATCGTCATACCATTGTAAATAACTATTGGAAATAAATCTTCACAAAGATAAATCAATGTCAGGGGTACCATATCAACACAACAATCACAATCATGACTCTTTTTAATGAAAAAATCATACATACACTTATCGGTTTTTGTTAAATTTAATTATTAATAAAATTTATTTTATTTTTATTTTAATAAGCTCTAAAATATCTCATATGTGTACTTAGTCTGTCCATAAATACTGCAAATATTTCTTTAATATTACTTTTTAATTCAGATTCGATTTTTCATTGTTTTCTTATATTCGCACAAATATATTGTAAACGATTTTGTAATATTAAAATGGAGTGGGATGAAAACCAGGACCGAATCGCTCTGACTGCATTACATAAAGCAAGTATGAAGTCAGATTTATTTTCAAAATTCTCCATTCGCCCGGTATTAGTTAAATGTTTATCTACCAAATTCATAGGTACAACAAAACCTCCTCTGTTTGTAGCAGAAAAGATCTGGTCGTTCACGTTGTATTCAAATGAAATAGGCAAAAATAAAAAAAATACCTCTGGAGATGATTCCAAAAATGACTTAGTATTCACAGCCTGTAAGCGATGCATTGGTCATTTCTTAACTGATAATTTACGATGTTCACGGATAAGACTTTTTACAAATGAGCAATATTTTAACAAACAAAACGATTGTATTTACGTTGGACACTCTAAAAAAAATTCCCAATTAGTCACCAGAGTACATAACGTGGCTATTATCCGATTTTAGCGACCTTCAGCTAAAGTCCATAGAGTCAGAGGCCGAAGCTGTAGGGCAGTATCATCGTCAGACTGTAAGTAAGATTGATTATGAATTCGATTTCCACTCGGGAGAATAGTTATAATCCAAACGCGGCGTTGAATCACCACGACTCATTACAAAATGGTTTGATTTCGGTCGGAAAATCGTAAATAAAGTGTCTTGATACAACTTTGCATCTGTTTGTCCTGTTACGCGAGATAATGTATGAAGCTAATAATAAAAATAAAAATAATAATAAAGTCTTTACTCAATAGAGCAAACTAAAAGCAGAACAATGTATCAAAGCTTTAAAAAAACGAACACTGAATTTAGTAAAAGTCTATATAGAAAATAGTTTAATATCTAAAATATATACATTTTCATCAATTGAGATTGATTCGAATATGTCGACAATGTACTTCTCTACTTATTGTGTCTCCAAACTAAGACAAATGTATTAAACTGATACTAGATTATCTATAGACTAGTTTTATTATACAGAAACTTTGTTTAGCCCACATAACTATTTGCACAGTCTAAGGAAGGTATCCACTACTTGTATACGTACACTAGATTTTTTTAGCTTCACGCTTTATCCCTTGCGGGGTAGTCAGAGATTTCACTAGATTTTTGTATTTATAGAAAGTATATCTTTGTCTCCAAACACTCACATTAACCTAAAAAAGATGTTTTTGGAGATATTTTAGGATATCTTCTAGTTAGATACTACTCGTGAACCATACATATCATAATATGTTTAGAAGTTTACGAAAATATCTAATTCCTAAGTGTATACGAAATAAAAGGTAACACACATTGCCATGCCAGCGTTTTGTAATTATCCTTTGATAAAGATAATTAACAGATATAAATACAAGAGCGAAGAATCATAAATTGTCATTTGTCATATCATCATGTTGGGAATAATTTCGATAGTGACCCTATTAATTGGTGCCCAAGCATTTCCTGCTGAAGTTGGAGTGCAAAAAATAACAATCTTAAAAGATATTGTAAGTAAGCAGTAAGCAAGTTGGGTATAATAAACAAGTTAAATAGGCAAATGGGTGTGGTGTATCAAAATGGTCGGCCATCTTCATGTGTTTGACTTTGATTTACTCTATAATGTATTTTGGATTCATAAAGTCATTGTATTACTTCATTTGTTTTTAAATTATTTATCATTAAATTAATCAATTTAGGAATCCTATATACAGCAAAAGATTGTATTAAGATAATCAATTTTTTACACTATACTGTTGCCTTTTAAAGCTAGCCTTTTAAATCCAACAACTTCATATTTTCCATTTTGTCTTTATCCAGTCGTGTCTTTATTAATTCAAATACAATTATTAAAAACACGATTCGTATTAAAATAGTAATCCTTTAATCTGTATTTTAGAAAGTCTTAATATCAAGTATTTTATCGCGAGACAAATTGTTTACGATTAAATAATCTGCAAGATTAAAATGATTACAATTAAAATAATGTAATATCATTACATGTATACAAGCTACTGGAATTATTATGGTAATGATAAAAAATATATTTTCTGTAACATGCTCGTTAATAACTAACCTCAATTATATATATCTTCCAACTGAGACAAAATGTTTTTTTTATTCTTTATTCGGTCAGATGTTTAAAACTAAATAAGATTTATTTTCAGGAACAAAGAATATCCCATGATGGATATTATTCAGAATCCCACTACGTAACAACAAGCGATGGATATATCCTAGAAATGAATAGGATTCCGTTTGGTCGCTTTGAGCTCCAAAATTCTTCGTCAGTTTCTAAGCCAGTTGTCTTTCTGATGCATGGCATGCAGAATTCCGGCCTATCGTTTATAGCTTTAGGACCGGAAAAAGCCATTGGTATGATATCACTGAAAATTCTTAATTACTTGATAACATTTAATTGGATTTCATTCATTAAAGAATCTAATAAAATAAGTACTAATATTAATATAGATAATTTATCAGCGCAATACAAGGTATTCATCACATAAATTTTGAAATTTAGAGAAACTTATTATTTTATCATCTTATTTTTCCTCAGCCTACAATCTTGCTGACAGCGGCTACGATGTTTGGATCGGAAATGCAAGAGGCGTTATAAACTCTCGAAATCATATCTCCTTAAATCCCGACGACCGTAGAGATAGAAGAGCGTTCTTTGACTACACTTTTCACGATATTGGCACTAAAGACCTTCCCAGCATGATTGACTACGTCTTGCATTACACCAATAGACAAAAACTACATTACATTGGCCACTCTCAAGGAGGAACATGCTTCTTAGTGCTAACATCAACGTTGCCGTGGTATAACAATAAAATAGCTTCTGCGCATTTACTTGCCGGTGTAGGTTATCAAAATCACTTTCCCAATAATTTTCTAAAATTGGCAGCACAACGAACTGATTCTATTTATGTGAGTATTACAGATTTCAGTTTAATATATTTTGCTTAGCGTTTACCTTCCGTGACTATAATAAGCAAAAGCCCAGTTTTAAGATACATCGATACTACCTAACGACTCTCTTTGTATTAGAAAACCAGCTTCACCTTTCATTCCGCATGGCAGGTGTCAGAGTGAACCTGGTGTGAACATTTAGTTTCAAGAGGCGAAACTTAAAGCTCGTTGTTTTACCTGAGCGGATGATGGTAACTGTAGACATTCCTTAGAATGGGAATAGAACCCAGTCCCACTGCGCCACGATTAGATTGCAAAAATAAAAAAAATTATTCCCCGGAATGAGTTAGTACTTAGTAGTTATTAAGTCTGAGTAGTAGAAAACATTTTTGAAAAAACATTTTTGAATAAACGTAATAAAATGTTTTCTAATCCTAAGTGTGGAATAACACTTTAAAAATAGTAAATATTAAGTCTGAGTATGTTAATAAGTCTAAAAACCAAAAAAATGCATCATTATTTTTTCGTTTCAGAGATTTGCCGTAGCTTTTAATATAGTGGAACTTATGGGACCTAGATCGATTAGCCCCAATCCTGAAGACTGCCTTGTAGAAGAGAACCGTGACGCTTGTCAACTTCTTGCTATTCAAGAGTTTCTGGTAACCTTTATATTAGTATTTATAATATATCTTTATTCTTAATATATATATTTTTTAATTATGAGATTTTCCTAAATTCAAATTATACTTTCAGAAACGCGTTGGTGTGCTATGGGATTTAGTAGGCGGAGCGTCTATCAAACAATATGCCCACTACGGACAAAATATAAACGACAAATCATTTAGACAATGGGATTATGGTACTTTGGGTAACTTAAAGGTGTATAAGAGACTTACACCACCACCATATAACTTAAGACGTATTACTGCCGACGTCACTATGCACTATAGTCTTAATGACGTTTTCCTAAATGAAAGAGATGTGATAACTATGGCGTTGGTAATGCCCAACACTCGGGTTCGTAGAGTACGACGAAGATCATTTTCCCATATCGATTACCTTGGTGCGGACGACGCTAAGGCACTAGTTACTGACTATATTATTGAACAATTAAATAAGTACAACATATGAATGTAGTCGATAGTCAATAAAACATATAGGTTTAAATATTTCCATCGAGTTTGACATAATATAGTTTTGTAAATAGTATACTAGATTATTTATTCGTTATTGTTAATAGTAATTACAAAGCAGAACATTTTAAAATATTAAAAGCCTCTTTAAATGTTGTATGAATTAAAATATTTTCAGCATCTGATTTTGTTATTTATTTATATAGTACCGGTGTTTTTACAAAAAATATATAAAATTATACCTCTCTGCGCCAGGGTCTAATATAAATATAACACATATATAAACATTTACTATACCCTGTACAAGCTAGTTTGATGTTCTTGATAGATATAAATTTTTCTGATCGACAATAACCTTACAAGGACAAAATATTATTTTCTTTTTTATTAATATAAATCTTATAATTTTTATAAATTCACAATTATTTATTTTTAATTTTATTATTAATAAAATTAATGATTTTAAAAATTGTAAAAATATTTAGTAAATATATATATAACACAAAAGTTCCTAAACATTCTAGCGTTATTGAAAATTTTAAGAGTTTTTATTGCTTCAATATAAAATTTAAATAGGAATAATAAAAATAATAGGCGCTTATGCAATGTTACATAGGTAGGCAGATAGGGCATTGACTGTTTCCTGTTTCCCATCACTAGCCCGCCTGTAAAAACGATCAAGGTAACTTGTACGGGGTATAAAGCTTGTAGGCAATAATGAAGAAAACGTTAAAAATATGTCATTCAATTTGAGTTATTAAGGTCAAAACAGACTTCGATAGAAGATAATGCTCAATAGAAAGATAATCTAATCGAATGTATAGCTATCTTAAATAAGCATGATTTATTTCATTAAAAATAATGTGTATATCGCAGTCGGCACGTGCCTAACTAAATACAAATGTGCAGCATGAAACTGTCGTAATAAAAGCAAATAAGGAAACTTAATTATTTAATAAGATTATTGATTTTCGCATTTTTTTTATTTAGTTTTAAGTGAGCACAGTGTCTACTTGTGACCACGCACTACTGTAAAGTGTTCAAAACGTCAGGTTTTTAAGAAAGGTTTTTTTGAACACCAAAGTAATCCGTTTAAAATAGTTATATTAAAAACTGAATAATTTATTAATCTATACTATTATATCTTGCGATTTTGGGTAAATTAATAAATTTGAAATTAATAGATTAATTAGATAATTATGCTATAAAAACATAAAAACAAACAAACACACACACACACACACATACACACACACACACACACACACACACACACACACACACATTGAACGACGAAAACGGATAAATTATTAAAAGTATTTCTATTATATAAAAAAAGTAAAAAGTAAACGTGGGATCAATGATAAAGGGTTACACGCAGCGACCCTGGCTGCAAAATCTTATCCGCAAGGAATTAGAAAAGAGTAAAGAAAAGAAGAAGAGGACCTAAAGGAATTAGCTGCCAAAAAGACTAACAAAAGTTATTCAGTGTGATGAGTATTTCTCATTGAAATATAAAATTTAATTATTTGGAACATTTGATAAACAAGTCATAGTTCATATTGAAGAACCTCCAAACAAGAAAATTCTGATTCAACATAGCAATTATAATGAAAATTTTCCGATGTCATTTCATCATTTATTTATTTATAATAAATAAAAATCTAGAAAATCCTTAAAAAAACTCGAAGAGAATTTTTGTGTGTATCATACAAAAATGGAACTATAGCAAAATATTTTCTTTGCCATAATGTTCTATGAATTTTATTCAACCTAATAGACTTTAGTGTATCGCACAATGTTCATACATATATAACTTAAAATAGGGTCATTCTGAAGCCGATATGATTTAATTCACAATTTCCGATAAAACAATTAATGAAAGATTAAAACGACTGGAGTAAGGGTGGGACGTGTCATAAAATCCACGCAAACGAAATTTGTCATCAACTAGTCGGGAGACAATTATTGAAGATTATTTTTTGTTTATAAAGATTACATAATCTTCAGATTACCAAGCATCAAATTTAAGCTTTAGTAATTATTTTATTTATATTTTGTGTTAAAGACTTCCTATATTTTTTCCAAAACTTTATATAAAGACCATTGATTATAGTTATTGTATGATAAACACTTAATATGGGTATGTAAAATATATATTATCTTCTTCAAATAATTCAATTAACGATTTATCATAAAGTTTACAAATGTTTATATCTTGCATAGGCATATATGCCTCAAATTGTAAAGTTGTGACAAGCCATCGATCGGTACATTTCCTGTTTTTTATACTTATCTATACTATAATAAAACAGACACACAAAAGAGTGTATCTGTACAATAAAGACAAGAAAATGCTTATCAGTTTCAATATGATGTCCGATTCTTATTAGATTATTGCTAGTTACTTGTTGTTGTGATGTTATAAATCATTCAATTCTATACGTCAACACAAAATGGTCAACAAGCTCTACATGTTTTCCTAAGGCGACATTTTTATATCTTACTGTTTCATCGGGGTGTTAGGAGTGTACATGATAATGAGTGTACATATATATATATATATATATATATATATATATATATATATAATATATATATATATATATATATATATATATATATATATATATATATATATATATATATATATATATATATATAAGAGCCCAAGAGCCAAGGCAAAATGTAAGATGTATGGTGATAACTTAAAAATTATGTTATTTTCGGTGTATTAAACGAGTATTTGATCATCAGAGTGAAGATCGATTATTATATTCGATATTATAGATTAGCTAAACTATAATAATTAAATAATTCGTTGCTTAGTATAATAGACAGTTGTCAATGACAAATTGAATTTAAAATTATTGCAAAGTGATGCCATCGTAGCGCAATGAGACAGCGCCTGGCTGTAAACGTGACGTTTCAGGACACGATACTCTCTCGGAGGAATTAATTATTTTAATTTTTTTTTATTTTCTGGCTCCGGTACAATACAGTGTTAAATTCCACCACTCCACGTTGAACACAGCGGGAAGGTGTAGAACAGTCTATCTTGACACTAAGCTTGCCTACCTAGCATCAAGTCCTGCAAACAATGTCACGGGCATTTACTAGTTTAGACTATGTGCAAAAACAAACGCAGAAAGTATGAAAATGATTCATCGGTGGACAAAGCTTATTTATTAAAACAAGACAGTTGAATTGTTTAAGCCTGTAATAAACAATAAATCTACGAGATAAGTATAGCCAAATAAAAGTAACCAAAGGCAGATAATAAGGTAAAGCTGTTTTACAGCATTACAGATAATATTAACTGTTCTATTATAAATACACAAAGGAATAGGATACTTTGTCATTTATTAAAATATAATGTTACGAACACTCTTTCTAGTGATTCTTATTTGTGCCCAAGTCTTCAGTGGCGACATTCGTCCTTTAACGATGTACTTTAACGCTGTAAGTATTTTTTTTAGCTTCACGCGTAAACAGAAAGTACCTAGTGTTAAGACACTCCGTACTTTGCTTTTCACCAATTTCGAGACATTGCATGTTAAGTGGTACTCAAAGCCGTACTTTGTCTTACCAAAGCAAAGTGATTTTTTTTATATATAATCACTTCCCCAAGTGGGGATCGAACCCACAACCGGTCACGTTTATTTAGTACTATTATTGTTGTAACCGTTTTATTATCTTACATCATAATTATTTTCATTTATTTATTTCAAATCATAAAAAATAATAATATAAACTATAAATCAAGATCTCAAAAGTTCTTTGCCAGTACATAAAATTATTATAACATGATACTGTAATAACTTCCGGTAATACTGTAATAACTTTCGGTAAGGTTACGTTTCCTTATATCTTAGTTATAGTTTAGTTGAACTATTATGGTTTCCCATCAAGTGTCATCTATTGTTATATGTTAATTGGAAACGCTCACCTCTTTAAATAACTTTTCCTTTCATCGGGTTCCGCATGATGGGGAGTCACCAATATAAGTTATAGCATGTACTACATGTAATAGCTTCAAAACACAAATGGAAATCAGTTTAGTAGTTTCAGAGATCAGCGAGTACATACATATAGGCAAACAGATAGAAATAAATTTAATAATCTATAAGTCGTATTCTCTTGGTGTTTTAACATCGCCCTCAATCAATTTTCGGAAAATTTATTTAATGTATAGACACACATTTTATTGTTTATATTATAGTATAGATATTTTATAGTTAATCAATTTTGTTTAATATTAAATTTTTTATATTTTAAAAAAAATATATATTTATAAAAACGTTGTTGTTGTAAGAAGAAAAATCCTCCAATCTAATAGACAAAACTGAAATAAGTTATTTTTATTATACCAATAGACTTTATATAAACCAAAAAAGTATTATGTATATTAATTGAGTAAGTAGAAGAACCTGAGGTTTAGACACATCGTTCTCAAATTTTCGCACCACTGTCCAATTTTTGCTTAATTTGCACACTTAATTCTACATTTTATTTTAACTAGGCCACTCAATCGAAACAGTGTATTTTGTACAGAAGGTAAATTCAGGGGTGTTTTGTGAAAGTAAATGACATTGTGTTTTTCAGGAAGAAAAAATTGCGGAGGATGGCTATTATTCCGAAGCCCACAATGTAATTACAAGTGACGGATATATCTTAGAGGTAAATAGGATACCATACGGTCGCAATGAAAATAAAAATTCTGCGAGAAATGCTAAGCCTGTCATATTTCTGATGCACGGCTTGCAAGCTTCTGCTTATTCTTATTTCATGTCAGGGCCTGATAACAGCATTGGTATGTTTATAGTGATAATATACATATAAAATCAATAAAATTATATTTAATTGAAAAATATCATATTATACACGCATATTTTTTTATAGCTTACAAGCTAGCTGACAGTGGCTACGATGTATGGATGGGCAATGCAAGAGGTGTTCTCAACTCACGTAATCACATTTCCTTGAACCCAGACGATCCTTCAGAAAGATATGATTTTTTCGACTACAGTTTTGAAGATATTGGTATGAAAGACCTGCCAGCTATGATTGATTACATTCTGGAATTGACTTTAAAATCTCAGCTTCACTACATTGGACATTCCCAGGGTGGAACTACTTTCCTTATTTTAAGTTCAATGCTTCCCGAATATAACGATAAAATAGCGTCAGCTCACTTACTAGCTGGTGTAGGTTACCAAGAACATTTTCCACAACCGATAATACGTTTGGTTGCTGCCAGTACTCGACCTATATATGTAAGTTTAAAAAGATTGTACCTAGCTAAACCTTTCTTTATGGTGATGTGATGAGAATATAGTTCAATTTGTTATAATATTAAAATTACTTTACAGGCATTTGCACTTAGAGTTGGTCTGCTTGAAATTCTTGGTCCGACATCCAACAATGATCCCAATTTAGTAGACTGCCAGGTAAATTTCGAAGCATGTGGGCTTGTAAATGTTACAGGCGTTATGGTAATTTTATTTCATTTAATTTAATATGTTATTGTTTTATGATTAACTTACTGAACTAATTTAATTAATACTTTGTTCTAGGAAGCAATAAATGAAGCTTCTACTGTAATAGGCGGAGCCTCAATAAAACAATATGCTCATTATGGACAAAATATCAGGGACAAGTCATTCAGAAGGTTCTATTACAATCCAATTTCTAATTTAAGGAAATATGGTAGTTTCTCACCACCTTCCTTTGATTTAAGCAAGATATCTTCAAACGTCACTATGCATTATACGGTTAGTGACGAGCTTCTGGATGAGAGAGATGTAATAGCGATGACAGAAGTTATGCCCAATTGCAGAGCTCGTAAAGTAGCACGTGATTCTTTCTCTCATAACGATTTCGTCGTTGCTTCCGACGCTCCCGAGTTGGTGATTGATTACATAATCGAGGACTTAAATCGATACGACGTATAAATGCAAAGAAAAACCCTTATTTATTTTACAGTATTAAGTTAATAAATTCATATTTTTGTAATTATTTTTTAATTTTTTCAACTTGTTAACGTTTTATTTATCAACGCTTCATTTATTTTACTTATTTTGTTTTATGATCACATTTGTTGTTGGAAAATAAAAAATACGAATATGACATAGGAAACAACAGAACGGTGACATACTTACGTATGACAAGACATTTTTTTTAGCTTCACGCTTTTATTCCGCATAGCAGGGAAGACAAAATGTTCCTAGTGTCAAGTTACCACTGAATTCGAGATATTGCGTGTTGAGTGGCGGAATACAACAAGTGAAATTAATTTATATAAAAACAATCCCCCGAGTGGGGATAGAACCCACAACTGATCGCATTTACAGTCGGACGCAGTCCCACTGCGCCACTATCGGCCTCATATAAATTAATATGTCATATGTCATAAGACATTGTAAAAACAAAATGTTAAAATATGAAGAAAAAATCAGATCTATGGGGTATTTCTATCAAATTATTTAGTTATATAAGACTGAAGCTCCTCATCTCGCAACTATATTTAATAATTGTATAGAGCATGGAATTTTTCCTGATTTAATGTAATTTAGTAATGTCGCTTATATTTGTACTACTCTTATTTAGTAAAATTTTTGAAAAGAATATTTTTAACCAAATATTAGTGCATTTTGATGTACATAATATTATGCATGATAAGCAGTATGGCTATCGCTCTACTACCGATGCTTTAATAGGACTCATAAAAAGTATCTATGAGGTTTGAGGAGTCACAGGATGCTCTTAGAGTGTTTCGTGCAATGCAGTCCAAAGCATTTAATTGCGTTCAGCACTCATTGATCATGGACCATTACGGCATAAGAGGACGTGCACTCAATCTTTTGACCTCCTATTTAGTCGACAGGGCACAGAGGATTGATGCGAATGGCAAGAAATCACCTGGCTCATTAATCAGTATGGGAGTCCCACAAGGTTCTATTCTTGGTCCTTTCCTGTTTTTTAATATATACATATATATAAATTGACACTTCATTGATTTTTTAAATGAAAAGACGACTAAACGTATATGACAATGTAAACAATGCTCTCTCGAAAATAGTACATAGGCTAATAATATTTAAACACTCAATACCAGAACTGTTGTTGTCCTACGGTATTTCTCGATATCACCATTAACTCAACTTACAGTGGGGATCATCTTATTGATGGATTGGCAAATGTTAAGATCATTTAAAAATAATGATTGTGAACTGACGTGGAAATGGCTCGCCTCGTCTACTTTATTTACTTTTACAGTATTATGTCATATAATACTATGAAAGTAAATAGTAAGAGACAGTTTATATGCTTTTACAATAGGATCCCAGAAAACGTTCGAGATTGTTCTATATCAAAATTTTAAAGACAGTTTTTACACAAACTGTATGTTAAAGTTTATACCTATATTAATAATTTCATAAATCATAACATACTTAGGAAATAAAATGCTCGCTCCAATCTATTCCAAAGGTATCACTGTGACTAATAAAAATTATTAATTTGTAAATTTTTGACTTTCAAAAAAAAAGAAAGTTCTGCTGAGTTTTTTGCGCCGGTTCTTCTCAGTTCTAAGACATTAACTTTAGTGAAGTAACTTTTAGTAAATTATTTGACGTTCAAAAAATGAAGCATATAACTTCTTACTTTGAATAAAATTATTTCACTTTGACATTTGACTTTGATATATACGATGTATTTTAATATCCGCTCAGGAATATACTCCTTACAATTAAATCTTAAATAATTACATATACTAGCTAGCCGTTGACTCTACTATATAAACTGCTCAATTCTTTTTATACTCGTCCATCTTCATAGTTTTCGTTACAAAATTTTCCTTCACGTATGTATATTAATATATAGCTTTCATTGCCATTCCGGTTCAATGCTGATAGATGTTGATATCAATTAATTTGTTAATTTTTATCTTTACTAAAGGTTATCACTCTCGATATCAATTAGATAGCTTATACAACATTTACATTATCTGATTGTAAAACAATTAGTCAAAGTCAATTAAAATATATATATTAATTATTATCAAGAATGTAACATTCAGATTAAGCAGGGATCTCTTGTTATACAAGAGACTAGTTTCCTAAGAGAAGTTTGTAACTTTGTTATATAATACCAAAGATCAATCAGAACATTTTTGTTCATCTTCCTCCCTATCTCAAGACAGTGCTGACAGTATTAAGTGAAAGCAATGCAGCGCTTTTGAAATTAAATACTATTAATAAATAAATAAATAACGCGAATAACTGTACAATTACGCGATGACGACCTCATAAATCACGATATCTTTAGTTATATATTTTTTTACTAATCTGAATGTATGTTAAAATAAATGTTCCATTTCTATTTGATTTAATGTATTTTTAGTTTTTTATCATATTTTAAACAAATAATCATTGAAAAACATCATCGTGGTGCATTACAACAAATACAATAAACGTAATCAACGCGAATTCGTTTAATCCTCGATGAAATAATTATTTTCAATTCTGCCCTAGTAAACTATAACATGGCAATTATTTCTGCCACTCAACACGCAATGTATTAAATAATTGCGTTCTAAGCTGGCAAATAAGCGTTTGATGCTGGACTTCCGTTTGCTCTATTTTAGAAAGACTAATATTAATTGGGAAATTGACACGTTGATAAATATAGTAAACAAACACGTAACCGATAAAGAAAGCTTTTTAATCATACATCGTCACATAGTCAAGGCAATTAAATACGTTAAGCCCATCATAAAAACATTAAGCTTACATGAAAACTGACGGATAAAACAAAACATGCGGTGATAACAGAGCGAAACTGCCTTACTATAATCAAAGATAAAGATAAGTGCCATATTATAAAAACTCTGAAGAAATTGGAAACCCAGTCATATAAGAAAACATCATGTTACGAATACTTTCTATAGTGACCCTTATTTGTGCCCAAGTTTTAACTGCGGAAGTTCATCCTTCTTTACCGAAGCATTTGGACGCGGTGAGTGAGATAGTAGTTTTTGGAATTTCTGTAAAGTGGTTACCGTATTAACATCTTATCCGTTTCTTTTAATTGTTGATATTTAATATCTTTGACGTTTCTTAGTTTTATTGGCATATACACAATATGCATATCTAAAAATTATATTATTTTAAGGTATATAGTGACTATCTCCGAAATAAGCCCCTTTAGATTTAAGATCCAACTAATAATTTGACCAGTGATGCGGAATTACCTTTACGCAGTGATTTTAAATGTTTACTTAGTATAAAATATCTTATATTAGCGATATTTGATAATAACATAATGTTGAGAACTCAATATGTGGATTGTTAGTTATGAGTTAAGATAAAACTTAAACAGTTAGATACAAGATAAATTTTATCATTTATTTTACACTAACTTTTTATTTTCCAGGAAGACAGAATAGCCCAAGATGGATATTATTCTGAAACACATGTAGTCACCACTGGTGATGGATATATCTTAGAAATTAATAGAATTCCATTTGGGCGCAACGAAAATAAAGATTCAGCAAAAAAGTCTAAGCCTGTTGTGTTTCTGATGCACGGTTTACAGTCTTCTGCCTTTTCCTATTTCACGTCTGGTCCCGATAACAGTATAGGTAAGTCCGTACCAAATTAATGTTAATTAATAAAATGGTTTTACCATATAGTTTTTGTACATTAAATATTTACACGTAAATTTACACCACTATTTATTTTGCAGCTTACAATTTAGCTGACAACGGATACGATGTTTGGATGGGCAATGCAAGAGGTGTCATTAATTCGCGTAACCATGTTTCCTTGAATCCAGACAACCCTGCACACAAAAAAGAGTTTTTCGACTTTACATTTGAAGACATTGGTATGAAGGATCTTCCGACAATGATTGATTTTGTATTGGAGTTCACTGGAAAATCTCAGCTTCATTATATTGGACACTCTCAAGGTGGAACTGCATTCCTTGTTCTAAATTCTATGCTTCCGGAATACAATCAAAAAATAATGTCAGCTCACTTACTTGCTGGTGTAGGCTACCAGAGATACTTCCCTCATAGATTATTAAGTCTAGCTGCCATAAATACACAGGCTATATATGTAAGTTTAAAACTACGATGTACTTAAAATTAAATTTATTTAACATAACCTAATTAATACTTACTACGATACTATGATTTCTGTCTTATACGATTTGAAAAGTATAGTTTCTTATATTTAAAAGCGTTCTTACAGGCGGTAGCAGTTAGAATGGGTTTCATTGAAATTCTTGGCCCTGAATGGAATAATCTCGATCTCGGAGATTGCAAAGAAAACGAAAATGAAGCATGTGGACTTTTTAACATTGGAGCCATCATGGTAATATACTTATTTGGATTTATTAAATAACTTTATTTAAAAAGGTTGCTGTCACTTTTAGTAATACTATCTGTACTATTAAGTAAATTTGTCCATATTTCTTTTTTATTTGAAACAGTTTTATGATTTATTTATGAGTGAGTTTTATTTATGAGTGTAAATGTGTTTTAGGAAGAAATAATGGAAGAATTTGAAGTATTAGGTGGAGCCTCAATTAAGCAATATGCTCATTACGGACAAAACATTAATGACAAATCATTCAGAAGGTGGTACTATAGTCCTATATCTAATTTGCTGAAATATGGAAGTTTTTCACCTCCAGCGTATGATTTAAGCAAAATAACTATGAACGTCACTATGCATTATACGATAAGTGATGCGCTTCTCGATGAGAGGGATGTACTAGCGATGGCTGAAGTTATACCCAACTGCAAAGTCCGTAAAGTAGCACGTGATTCTTTCTCTCATACTGATTTCGTTATAGCATCTGATGCTAAGGAGTTAGTAACGGACTACATAATCGAAGAGCTCAATAAATATAACTTATAAAATCCCTAATGTTAATTTGCAAAAATACGATAAATGCTCCGTATTTTTTGTGTGAACCGAATAAAATGTAATAAATATAAGTCATAATAATCAACAAAATGATATAAATTGATTATTTAAATTTTAAATAGTTATTATCTTATATACCATCACGATACAGTAGTATGTTTTATACACTGTCAATAAAATATTTTAAAGATAAACGTATTTTTATTACTACTATTGTGCAAATGTAATTTATCATAAGCAAGATCACTCTTATAAATATAATTGATTGGAAGTACATGAACAACAATCATTATTATGCAATTGTAAAAGTCACAAGTGTCTATTTTGTTGAACAAATGTTTACTTCGAGGCGGGTCGTAGAGCAATGAGACATGGTTCCCTCTGGGGATGATGAATAAATTGTTTTCAATTATAATCTTCTAAATTAAATTATTTTCATTTCCTCACTCTGTTAAGACAAAGCGCGGCATTTGAGTTCCGACACTCAACAAGTAATGACCCGAATTTGGCGGAAAGCGGAGTACGGAGTGTCTCGGCACTGGGTACTTCTTGACTACCCTAATATACGGGAAAGTGTAAAGTTAAAATATATTTATTATATTGTAGACTAGCAGATCAAGCGACGTTATTCACTTGAAAATTTAACATCTCTGGATCTTTATTTTATAATTTAAAAAAATCGTAAGTTACTCCTTATTACATCAAATATTTTTAGTGAAAGTTTTGTCAAAATGGGTCCAGCCATCCAAAAGATTCAGAACAAGGTGGCAAACAAAAAATATTAAAAAATGTTACTTTGTTATATGTAAAAGGTAATAGATACATATGGATTTAATAAAAGCGGTTATTTTTAAGATTTCAAACAGTCGTTTCAATTTTATTAATACGTATTCAGTTTATTATTATCCTCTACCAATTATGCCGAGCAAGTTCTAGTTTTTTTTAGCAAAAGTTACTAAGTACGAATAATATCATCTAAGCAGATATTCAAAATATTTATTAATATAATATTATTACATTTTCAAACAAAACTGAATAAATGTGATGCTTCAGTACATAATCCACATTTGCTCTACTTTAGAACATATTTTATACATTCCATTTCTCAAAGGACAATATTGTGTCGATTTCGGCATTCACAAAGCTGTATATCTTTTCTAAGAACCAAAGCAGGTTCATTCAAATGGAAATACTGCAACTAGAGATAGTTCTTAAAACGTTTAAATAAAATTGAATTTGTGAGAATCCTTAGAAAATCGTATTTTCCTGTATTCAATAGTACAGATTTAGCAATTTTAAGCAAGTGGAGGTTGGTTTACTTTAATTGCAATGTCTTTTTTTCCTATAGGATGAGCATGTTACATCTTCAGGTTGTATTGATCCGATTTGACGCATAATCTAGTAGGTCGATCACTTAGTTAATTTATTATATAACTGAGATCTATTTATTATCTCTTAGAATTATCCCATATGATACAGCAAAACCTTATTGTGCCACCCGACCACCAAAAGCTTATATTCTAAAATAAATCAATAATAGCTGCGAATTCATGGGTATATAGAATTCAATATTTTACATACAAGAGTTGCAAATATATATTTTTGAAGTAGACAATGTTTCAAATATAGTTGCTTCACCAAGCACCGTCAGCCAACAAAGAGTTATATTTTATATCATTTTTGATCCTGTTATTTATTACAATGCCCTTGTCCATACTATAACAAATGCCCCACGTTTATTCTCTCCCAACATTCAAGTTACGTAAGTATTAAATAAACTGAGCACGTGCATCCACCCGTCCGACAATGTCCATTTACTCTCACGTAACGATATGATTTTTTTCTCAAATACATATAATACAGAAACAAATATTTGTTTTTTTCAATTTATGGCTTTAGTGTAAAGATATATTTTAAGAACTGTCTATAATAGTCTTTTTCAAACTGGTTTATAGTCACTATATATTGTAATTCGGTAAATTGTAATATTAAAACAATGCTATTATATTTAAATAAGCGTATACAATCTTTTCATTAATACGTTCACAAACTAAAGTTATTGCTGAACTTAGTTTTAATTAAATTATTATATTTTTTCATATATGATCGAAAAAGTATTTTTAAATAAAATAGGTTGAAAAATACAAGGAAACAAAATAATTACTTTCCAACCAAATTAAAATTAGGAGTCAACTAAAAATCCAAACGTTAAATTTAAATTCATTTGAAGAGTCTGAAATAAAGTGAAATTCACGGTTGTTTCGAAACAAACGGTGCAGGTGCATTCACACTTGTATTTATTTGCGCGCGTCCGTCCGCAAGCTTTGCGGCAATGCGTTAAAAATTAACTGGACTGCTGGTTTTGTTCTCAGTTTTATTATAAAACTTCATTTAACTCCATAAATGGAGCTGGGATGTGACAAAAGTCTGCAAATTTACAGCTTTTTTCCAGGTAAATTCGACAGGAAATAAATGTATTCGTGTTCTTTTTTACAATTTTAATAAACCTTCGAATATTTATTTTAGACTTTTAACATAATTAATCAGGTATTATATAGTATTATATATTTTTTTTAATTTTAGCAGTTAACTTCTCTCTGACAACCCACCTGTATACATGAAGCTGTCTTTTTAGTATTTTATTGCTTCGCGCTTTATCAAGCATAGCAGGATAAGTCAGACACTATCAGAGTATCAAGACACTCCGTTGACTGCTTTCCGAAATCAAGACATTGCACGTTGAGTTGCGACTTCAACGCCGCAGTTTGTCTTTCTAGAGCTGAAAAATGAGTTTGAGACTCATTTTTCAGCTTTAAACATCATTACTACCTCACTCTGGCTAATAATTATATCGGAGGATCAAACTCACAATCAATCCTGTTTACAGTCAGACGTCGCAATATGCCACGATGGCCTCTATATATTTCATAAGCTTTAAGAATAATTTTGGATAGATTCTGTTTCATATTATTTGTCATTTTTTATATTAAACGCACTATATTTCAAGATAACTACAATAAAATTACCAGTAAATCATAATAAGATCTTTGATTTTCACGATTTTTACACATTTAAAATGAAACTAAGGGGTTTCCCAATAAGAACGATATGTTTTGAAATTTAAAGAAAACATGTAATCGAATTTCGTACTCAATGGCTTTATTTGATAGGAAATTTTATGCTATTTATGAATTAAATAAAATATCGTTCAAATGAACGCCACGACTTTTTTTGCACTGGTAAATACGATCGGTGCAATTTTCGATGTCTCGGTGCAGCATTTATGCTGGCTGGTATGGCCGCTATAGTCGCTCGAATGTTGCGTTCAAGGTCTTGAATCGTAGCTGGTTTATTGGCATACACTTGAGATTTAACATACCCCCACAAAAAATATTCCAAGGGTGTTAAATCGCATGATCTTGGTGGCCAATTGTGAGGACCGTTGCAAGAAATACTCACCAAACTTATCACGCAATAAATCCATTGTGACGGTCGCAGTGTGGCATGTTGCACCATCTTGTTGAAAATAAATGTCGTCCGCATCGATTTCATACACTTCAGGAAAAAAAAATGGTTCAACATGTCACGATAATGGTCGCTTGACAGTAACAGTACGGCCTTCGTCGTTTTTGAAAAAGTACGGGCCAATGATTCCACCGTACCATAATCCACACCAAACAGTCAATTTTTCAGAATGTAATGGTGTTCCATGAACCACTCTTGGATTTGACTCACTCCAGTAACGACAATTCTGTTTGTTCACATAACCATTGAGCCAAAAGAGAGCCATATTTAGCACGAAATGCTCTTTGAGTATATTTTGATATTCAAAAATAGCTCATTCTGCATAATCCAGAGCAGTACGCCAGGCAATTAAGCAACAGATGGCGGTAGATTGATATAATTAATTTTTGTATCAAGTGACAGACGAATGCGAATGACTGAGGGCCTGTGACCACGAAAACTAGACTAACGTACAGTGTTCGAAACGTCAGGTTTTCAAAAATATATTTTTGAGTACCAAGGTATTCGCGATTAATCCGTTTAAAATAGTTTCATTTACAATACCAGTATATCGTTAGTATTAATATATATTCATATCTTCTTATACCCATAAGTTTCATTTGGTATATACTTATCTCATCAAACACAGACATATATATAAATGTAAATATTATTTCAAGACATACGAGGGCGATCTTGACATATTAAAATAGTTTAATTAAATATTTAAAGCTATATGAAATCTCTAGTCACCGTCTATATTCCTAACATTGTTTACACATGCGGGCAAAATGCAAGTAAAAGTAAAAATCATTTCTACTGCAGGAACATTGACCGGACAGCGTATTTGATACATTCTTCTTAATATTCTACTCACGTTTTACCCAAAAGTAGTTTTACCATATATATTTGAAAAATCGGATAATCCGTTAAGTGAACTAACTACCACTCTTTTTTTTAATTTGTACTAAATTTTAATTTGAACCTTTCGAACAAAGATATTTAGTGCATATTTTAATTTTATAATATATAAATATTATTTAATGCATGCATTTTTTTCTATGTACATACATTGAAGACAAACACAACATTTAATTTCACAATCAAAGATTTTTGCAATCAAAAATTTCAATGACAATAATTAAAAGCGACATATCATGACAAAATCTATGTAATATTCATACATAAAGCAATCTCTTTACCATATTTTACGAAAATAACGCGAACTGAGGAGTATGAAATTTTCCTCAGCCATAGTTTATACAGAGAAGGAGAACAGAACGCTAATATTTTTTAAGAATTACATAAAAATATATTAAATAAATATAACACCCGTCTACGGAACATGTATAAATATTTTTTTTAGCTGTACGCTGTATCTCTGACGGGGTAGTCGGAGACAACGAAGAACTAAACGCTACGGTCCCTGCATACCTCTTTCGCCTCGTCCACAGTAATTATTCTCTTCATACATGCTCTTCGGGGGTCCTCATTTTTTTACGTGATCTTCCTCCAGTATCTTCGATATTATATTTTTAAAGGTCACCGGAGGTCTCCTTTTACCTCTTATACCAATTAACAATTGTTACAAGTATTTATATTTATCCAAATATTTTTTGTATATTTTTATATATCAATAGGATATGAGGAGAGCAGGAAATAAATATAAAATATGTAACATATAAAAAATTAACTATAGCAAAGTTTCGACTTACACACAATTATGGTCACCTAAACTGCATCGAGATCGGCGACGTTAACGAACTCTGCGCTTCCGATAGCCCTGCCTAGTATTTCAGTTAGTCGTGACATGCCTTCGTAACATTCTCATTCGGATTCAACTGACGTAGCTGAATGTGATTTTTTTCTAACAATTATTGAGCAATTTCAATTGTTTTTTTTCGTTTTGGTTTCGTAGCGACACGTTTAATTCTTTTCTGTAATGGTTTTCTTTTTTAAAATAGTTGGTTTATGTATGTAGTTTTAAATTGTTAACCATATTTTTAACTTAAAACAGACTTAACAGGAGCAGGTTCAAATCTTGCTACCATAACATTTAATACTCTTCTAAATATATTTATAAGTCCTTAAGCGGTAAGCGAATACATTGATAGACGGTATTCCACTTTACCACACTATCCTGAAATAGTAAATACTACCTAAATAATATTATAGTATATTAAATCGATTCAATATTCAAAATCGTTGAATAAGTCGTTAATTTCACTTGGAGAGCACTTTCCGTGGGTCACAATTACATGACAAATGAGATATGAGCACAATCGATCATTAATTAAATCGCAAGTACACTGGAATCTAGATTAAGTTATAAGTGTATTTAACTACATTTGGCGCTAAACATTTCTTCTGTAAATAAAAAAAAAAATTTAATATTACTAAAACCATACAGTATAACGTATAGATACAGATTAGTTCGCGATGTTCGCTGATTCAATTCTAGTTAATAATATGCTTTTAGTATATGTATGCTTGTTTGTTTAGGAATACCATAATATAAATAGCATGAGATAAATAAAGATGCTAAAGTTCATCGAGTTTAGTGTAATTTGCAAAATATAGGTATATCATATTGGGGTTATATAAAATGTATAAGAAATTCAACAAAATGCAGATAATGTATATAAACAGTATAATCGTAAATTATTAATATGACTTCAACATAAAACTCAATAACTATAGTCTACTAATTTTATACTAAAACTGCAATTAATTTACCTGATTATGTACGTACACACAAACAAAGGCCTTGCATAGAATAATCCTTTATTATTTACCAGACTAGCCGTTTGGTTGTATCAGTGAGGAACAGGGAGGTGTAATGCACTTTGAAGCGAACTGACTTATATAATAACAATAAAATCCTTATATAGATTTTTTATTTCTTTTAACTAGGTTGAAAAAATTTGACATGTATATGCTTCACTTTCCCGCTTTTATACCATATAGAAGGGTAGACAGAAAGTACCTAGTGTCAAGACACTCCGTACTTCGCTTTTCACCGAATACGAGACATTGCGTGGTGAGTGGTGGAACGCAACGCCTTACTGTGACTTATCAGAGTGAGGCAGTGGAAATAATTTAAATATAATCACTCACCCGAGTGGGAATCAAACCCACAGCCGATAGCGTTTACAGTCAGACGCTGTCCCATTACGCTACGACAGGCCTCATATAATATGATATAAGTTTTGATTTCAACGGGTATGTGTATGTATACACTAACTAAAATGCGCCTCTACATGGTCTATATGGTTGCTACATAGCTTTAAGATGCTTATGATTTAATTATGAAATCTAAAAAAAATGAGGCTGGTCGTGGCACAATGGGACAACATCTGACTGAAACGCGACCGGTTGTGGGTTCGATCCCCACTCCGGGGGAGTGATTATATATAAATTATTTTCACTTCTCTGCTCTGGTAAAAAAGAAAGGGAGGCGTTGAGTTCCACCACTCAACACGTAATGTCTCGTATTCGGTGGAAAGCGAAGTACGGAGCGTCTTGACACTAGGTACTTTCTGTCTACCCAGCTATGCGTGAAACTGAAAAAAAAACTGAAAAATTTAACCAATTTACCCATTATATTTAAAGTAATTTAAGCAATGCAATAAAATAAGTATACGATATTTTATTAACACCGTTCTGTTCCACACATGCGAAACATACAAAATAAACTACTTATCCCATAAGATGGATTCAACGGAAACTTAAATATATAACTTAGAGGAAGCCAGCATAAATTTGTGTGGCAATATCAATGGCTTCCATGATCAAGTACGTGAGATGCGTATCAAAAGGACATAGTTTATAGCGGTGATATCGATAAATTTGCTTCTGACACTCCTACCAGATGATGCAACTGTAAAATATTTAAAACGGAATACATTTTGTATTTCGTTATCGTCATCTATATGAAGCGTCTTGCAGAATAAGTTGAAATAACCAGATTACTTAGTTGCTAAATTTTTTTTGGAGTTTTATAGTAAAGTCATAAAAAGAGGTTTTATCTAGTAACTAAACCCCATTAAATTAAATATCTACATTACAGTGTTTTAGGCAATACCTGTCTTCTTCGAAAATGTTAATGATACTATAATTATTATTAATGTCAATATGAATTTATAATCCGATCAATTTTTTGATATTTTTATTGTTAGGTACATATATATATATATATATATATTAAGAATTTTCATTTCATGCCTATACTCGTACATTAGATAATTCTGTTGACCTGCGAAAGCCAAAGTCTATATAAAAAAATTAAGCAAGCAAATTAAATTATAACAATTATATTATTTTCATGTAAGCGGAAGTAAGATAAGAAGGCTTAACATAATAAAAAATATCTTTACAAAAAAAAAACAGTAATAAAAATATTATCAGAGTAAGCCATTTATATTTCTTCAAATTATTACGTATTGAAAAATAATCATTTACAAAAATATATGACATTCGAAATTATTACAGCTTACAGGTAAAACGTGAATTGACAATCGGAATACAAAAGTTATACGCGAATTTCCTTAAAATACGGTTTCATGCTGATATATTTCAAGTAAAATACTTCACAGAGCATTCAGGGTTGAAATTATTAAGTTTGAATAATATTTAAATGTTATTAACACACGATACTACTGTAGTAACGTTTAGTTAAATAACACTTTAATGGTAACATCTTTTTAATTTTGTGCAAATTAAAAATTAACCTAAAAGAGATCACATGTGAATATAATGAAAACTCTTAGTTAACTTAGCTTTCTCAGTATTAGAATTTCAAATCTTAGCAGTAACACATGACTGGACATGGTTTTATAGAAAACCTCCTTATTATATATATTCACATCGTTTTTTAGCTTTGTTTTTATCCCGCCTAGCAGGGTAGATATAAAATATCTAGTAAGACATTCTATACTCCGCTATCTGCCAAACATTACGCGTTGAGTGGCGGAACTCAACACCGATATTTGTCTTCCTCGCTCTAGGAAGTCAAAATAATTGAAATTAATCACTCCCCCGAGTGGAAATGAAATCCGCGACCGATGGCGTTTGCAATCAGACTATCTCACTGCACCACGACCGGCCTCACATTTTATTATTTTTTCATATATAATACTTTGTTTTAGGTTTCAAGTGTGTATACAAACTTAGTCAAACTGCAAATTAAAACAAAGCATCTAACAATATCTGCAAGCTGAGCCTAGTCAATTATTTAAGCAGACTAAACTAAAACCACGGGCTAGACGTTAGTGTACCAAGTTTAGCCAGCCCTGCCCACCTGCACGGCGCGGCGCGGCGTCGCTTATCCCGCGCGACGAAGCGGAATCCCGATAAAATGGCTCATCGACACTCTGCCTTCTCAAAATAACAACATCCTTTACGTACGTATAATCGATGATTTCATCTTATACGTAAATATATATTTTTTGTATAGCCTTTTTAACATTATCACAGTCATAAATTGTGTGGATTTTCTTATGGTGTAGATTGAGTTGTATGGTTTTATTTTATGGATTTTATGTAGAATTTGATGATTAATATACTCTTTTTGACATTGAATTTATTGACGTTTTCTCTTTACAACCGTATAAGATGTATCATTTGGTTTTCAATCAACTTGAAAATGACATGAAGCTGATCTAATAATAAAAAAAGGATTTTCACCCTTCATAACGCATAGCAAGGACAACCTAGTGTCAAACCACTAGGCAACACACACAAGCAATTAGTGCTTTCCATCCGAAATTGAAACATTGCAGTGGCAATTTTGATGCCGCGTTGTCTTACGCCAGCTGAGAAATAAATTTTAAATATAATCACTTCTACGAATCGGAATTGAACCTACTAAGAATCGCGTTTACAGCCAGAACATATCAGACTGTGCCACTATGATCTGTATTAGAAAAGTAAGTAAAAAATATATATAGAGCTAAAACAGACTTAATAATCATATAATGTGTTTTTCTCCTTCTTTTTTTAAATCACACTTACACAAAAATAATAATAACAATAAGCAAAAATAATAATAAGCTTGCGTAGATTTTTACTTGAGTAGAATTAACTATTAACAATAGAAATTATAGAATAGGATATATGTCCATCTCTCACAAATAATTGCATAAAGGTACGTATTTGCTTATTTTTTATTTTAAAAAAGGCCTAATTTCCTTTTCCCACTAATAACCTTGTAAACTCTCCAAAGCAGACTGACACAAAAAATAACGCATACTAGCATTAAACAATATATCGTAATAATGAAATTTCAAAGTAAGTAATCCAAAACGGAAGTAATGAAATCTAATAAACGAATCGTAAACAAAACTTACCAAAATCAAGTCATAATTAACAATTGTAATGCAACAGTTATTTGTTGAAAATTATAATTGCACATACAACGTGAACCATTAGATCGTTAAACAGCAGTTTAATTCAATGAGGCCACATCAATCAACCTTAATGTGACGAGATAATTATTTGCGCGACCGGTCACGTGACCAACGCTTTTTAACTGTTCTGCGGTTTGATAATTGCTTGTGGGATATATGAATATATATGTATATTGATAAAATATTGCCTGGATTTAGATGTCATATTTCCGATTATATTTCGATGAGAGAAATAGAATAATTGACCAAAGTAACATCTTTTCGCTTCTTTAGTACAACGTTTTAATTATATTTTTTACATAGCTACACGCTTTATCCCGCATAACCAGCTAGTTAAAGATAGTCTAGAGTCAAGACATTCCGTTACCTGCTTCCCGCCTAAATTTAAAACATTGCATGCTAAGTGGTGGTAAGTGAACTTAACACCGCGGTTTGTCTTACCTTAGCGAATGAAAATGAACTGAAAATATGTTTTAAACAGAAACATTTCCCGTTTGAAAACCGAATATATAACCAATCGCGTTTACAGTCAGACTGTCCCTCTGCACTACATTGGCCTATAACTATATTTACTAAAATAAAAAGAGTACTGTAATCGATATCTAGAACAGTAACGCTCAGTTTAATTCAATAGTAAAAAATAATAATTATAATTATATAAAAAAAAAACAAAACATATATCACACACATTCCCAAACACAACGAATTAAAGCAATAATCAGCTTACAGAGACTCAAAGAACCAAATTACACGGAAAACATTGATAACAAAGAGGCATAATATCTAATACATTTACAGCGAAGGATAGGGCGTGCCCCCGTCAAAAGCACGCGGCCATTATGCCCCCGGCCAAATAAGCCTGGCGCAAGCCATAAGATATTTCATAAGAGATGCCTGTTGGCGATGCAGTAGCGTTATGTTAATGTTCATATTTTGAAAAGTTTCAACGCATTAGTAAGTTTTATATGGAAATAATTATCCAATAAAGCTCTTAATTAAATATAATTTTATGTTTGTTGTTTGGTCTGGTTGGCAGTGTTAATGTTTTATTGAGGTTGGTATTACTTTTTCCGATTCACTTACTTAAGATATACAATGTGGTGTATAAATAAAAAAAAAATATAATATATATATAATATATATATATAAAAAAAAATAATATATATAAAAAAAAGAAGTAATAACAAAGCTAAATTTCGTTATAATATGAAAAAAACTACATACTCTACTACTTGTAGTTTCACGCGGTGTTCTGTAGAGAAAGGTAGTCAGAAAAAAATTTATTGCCAAAACACTTGAACTGTTCTCCATCCGAGAAATGAAAATTTTTTTTTCTTAATAAAAAACCATCAAATTCAAATAGCTGTTATATTTAATAGCAATTGTATGAAATATAATTTAAATTAATTATTCAATAATTTAAGATAAAAACGGGTGTCGTAATGAATTGAATCTGTACAGTTCAGTTATCAATATAAATACATCTACTCGTCTCTACATTTTATTATCAAGTTCTTATTTTCAAGTAAAGTTTATACTTTTAAATTTGAAATTTACCAATTACATACAAATAGTTTACATTTTTTACAACTGATTGTTTATTAAAGGCTTAAATCTAATTACGTCTGCCAATTTAAATTTTCTTTAGTAAGAAGTTGACGAATTATATTAATTAACTATTTGAATATGGTTTAGACGTTTGACAAACTTTCTTTATTTTAATATCTTTTAACATAAAAAAACGTTAAAAGTTAATCTAAAATATTAAAAAAGACCTTAACTATTTGTTTTTCTATTCAAACAATGTACATAAAATAACCCCCTTTTTTCTTGAAATCGATTAAAAATTTAAACACTAATGTTTCGATATGCACAACATCATTAAAATGTGTTTTTTTTATTTCTACATAATATTGTAAATAGCTCTACATATCGACGACAAAAAAAAATATTAGTCATTATTTAACGATATATAAAATATCTTGTATATTTTATAATCACGTATCTTTAATATTCTTTAAAATATACAATAGATTTATGTATTATAGACAATCATCTAAGGTGGGGGGGACCCATATAGAATATTGCAGACACTTTGCTCCCTCAATTTAAATTTGAACTTGCAACAATCGCACATAGGTAATAAGAAACGTATCAAATATATAATGCCCTTGCCAAATTCATTAAAAATCTAATTTTGCATTTCGCTTTAAATTGTCTTTTGGACCAAGCCTTAAGTAATGCCTTACTAATGACTGTGTGTCGAGATTTTTCCCCCCACTCATAAATATGCATTAATGATGGACTTTCCCCATATAAAATGTAATTTAAATTTTAGCCTACTCTTCACCTATTTTAAACTATTAGAGTATATTAGTAGTAATCTTTTATTGTTTTTATTATTGTGCGTGCAAACTGTGTCACGCTTTATCTCGCTTAGCAGGTAGTTACAGACAACCTAGTGTCAAGACACTCCGCTGACTGCCCAATCCAAAATCGAGATATTGAGTGGCGAACTCAACGTCGCGGTTTGTCTTACCAACGTAGAAAATAATTTATAATGAGAAATCGTTTGTTTGTTAGTTAAAATCAATTATAATTCATCTGTCGTACACAACCTATATATACAAATATATTATAAATATTGGACACTAATTGGATGTACGATCATAATAATAATATATATTAAAATTAATATAAAAATGTGTTTATTTTAAATAAAAAAATTAAATCAACCATTTTTGAGCTTCATGCTCCCTTACTGCTACTGTCAATCTATGTGAGAGAAAATAATTAAGTTTGTATCATTGCAATTAATATAATATAAATTAAAATGAAGATTTTTTTATTTTAATACATTTTCTATACAAAACTAAAAAAAAACTCAACAAAATAATACTATAACCAATTTTAAATTTAAGTTAAGTTAGCAAAGGTGCCTATTTACATTTAAAGTTCTTATTATCTTCTTGGAATATAAATTAGCGCCTACATTAATATATTAGCAAATAATTGGAGCTGTGCGATAATTACCCATTTCGTTTTATGTTATATAGCTTTAAAATTTTACACTTACGTAATTGTAGAGACACATTTATACTATATAATTATATTTTGAGTAAAAAAAGTTTTTCTTATAATTTATAGATATTTTTTCATATATTTATATGGACGTTTCTTTGAGGTATAAACCATATTAAAACCTTACCCTTTAAGTGACGATAAGAAAATAGATATAGCTTTTCAAGAAAATTTAACCTTTACTTCCCCTCAAAGTGAACTGGCATGACAAAATTGCTATTAAAACATTTTTAAAGAATAAAAAGATTTTGTACAGATAAATCGGTCGTGGCGCAGTGGGACAGCGTTTGACTATAAACGCGATCGGGTGTGGGTTCGATCCCCACTCGAGTGATTATATTTAAATTATTTTCACTTGCTTTTTCTTTACTAGAGCGACTAGTAAAGAAAAAATGCGGCGTTCAGTTCCATATCTCAACACGTGATGTCACGAATTCGGTGGAAAACGAAGTACGGAGTGTCTTGATATTAGGTACTTTCTGTCTACCCTGCTATGCGGGATAAAAGGCGTTAAGCTAAAAAAAATCTATATTATCTATTTTTGCCGTATATTTAACAAAAGTAATTAATGATTTTGAAAGTTAATCCATAATTATATTTGATATTTCACGTATCAAATGGAACAATTATCAACATCGATTCATTCGTACCACTTTTGTATTTAAATACAAACCATTAATATTGCAATTGTATCAAATATGTTAACCATTTTCGTTTTTTTTACATCAGTCAAAACGAATTCATTACACATTTACGCATTCTTTTTGTTATAATAATATATCCGTATAATGATAACAAAAGGAATGCATAGTTATTATAATATATAATATGTAGTTATTTTACTATTATATATAGCTATTTTAATAAATATGTCGTTATTTTACTATTTTTAAAGTATTACTACTCACTTAGTATTAATTTTTTTTTAAATAACTAATGCATGGATTGAAGGCATGGATGGATTCTAACGCACCTCTCATGAAACTGTCCAAGCGCTCTGACCGCTGTGCCATACGTTCTACTACCGACTGAGTCGAAATTCTTATACATTTCGTTACTTATTTACGTTGTTAGTATCTCTCATATTAATATTTAATTTCAATTTAAAAAGAACAACATTTCACTCATTAGAATTTCTAGACAAATGTATAAGAGTTATGGCTCAATAAACAAAACGTTATTAAGAGGACGCCTGAATGAATTAGTAACACCTTAATTAGAAACTCATGATATGACTAATAGTAGTAATACTATATAAAATATTTGAAAAAAAAAATCCTGCCCGCAAACACAACAGCTTGCGTTTTAATTTACATATATCAGAGGCCAAAATAACATTTTAAATCATTGTTTAACTATAATCAAATGGTGTATATTTTTTTTTGTTTTAGCGAAAATCGAAGAAAGGTGTGATGTAATTATATAATAATAAAGCACTTTTTGCCGACTTGCCAAATCAAAACTGAATTTTTAATTATTTTACAACTTGGAAATTAAGAAAATTTAAATCGCTCTGGTTAGACAACGCGCGGCGTTGAGTTCCGCCAATGTCACGAATTGGGCGGAAAGCAGAATATACAAAGATAACAGAATTACTTGGTAATAGAGAAAACGTACGAAACTAAAAAAATGGCACATTTCTGTATTTAGTGACACTATGAGTATAATAAGCATAGATAATAGTTTACGAAACAGAGAAATAATATGAATATATTATCATTATTATATACGGACCTAAATAAATATATTTATATCTAATTACGCATCCCAATAAGCGTAATGAAAACAAATTGAAGTTATAACAATAAAGTGCTAGCGCCGAATGATATTGCCGTACCGAATAAAATAGAACACTAAACTTCATCATCAAATATTAGATCAACGAGTTACTCTAGTATAAATACTTTATTAAATATATAAATAACAATTATTTACTAAAAATATAAATAAAACATTTGTATAAAATAGAAATATCCATGTGTTTAATATGACCTGCACGGTAAAATGGCAATTAAAATAGTTTCATTTTATCTTAGTTGGGTATAAGCGTATCACCTAATTCAAACAGTATATGATAAATTTCTAAATGAAACCCTTTTATTCTTCTGAACTCTTTATTTAAATACATGGCTACATGCATTTTTAAATATTGTCTTTCATACCGAAAGCTATCACTGACTTAGTAGGCAGTTCTGTTGAAAATAGCATTTGTTCTTTTTAAGTGGTAATCAAAAGGATCAAATATCTGCAGATTCCATATTATCACTAATTATTACATTATCTTAATTCTAATTAGTACATTAAATTAATCATTTTTTGAAGTTAAGAGTTTTTAGTTTCATTTAAAATGTGTAAAAACCTCGAAAGTCAAAGATCAGACGTATAATAATTTGAATGCAGCGGGATTTGAACGTACGCCTCATGGTAACCTGCCTTGTGACCAATACAAAATCAATCCATTTCTTCTCTTCTTCTTCTTCTCGTCATATATTTTATAAAAGTAACTGTTTAATAAAAACTAAATTATCATATAAGACGGAGCGTACTGTACTGTAAAGAGATCGATAGTTAAGTATCTACTTGTTGTATCGATAATACCGTTGAGCGCTTGTGCTTCACATTTATGTATTTTATTGTTACAGCCTACGTTCATTTTTATAGGGTATATTTAGATTGTGGTTAATAGGGTCGATCTTAGAGGGCTTGTTTTCTTTTTATACGATAATTTATTATGCTTTTGCCCCTACAACTTCTTTTCAGCAAATATTGTATTCAAGTATTATAGTCTATTATCATGCACTTGAGACATTTTTGACTTAACGTTACGGTTGTGGGTTTGATTCTTACGAGATTAGCGTAGGTTTGAAGAGTGCTATACGCACTGACTTAGCAACGTGTGGAATTATGCAAAAATGTACGTACGTATGTAAAACGCATGGAAGTGGGTAATAAGTATAGTTTTTTGTTTCTTCCGCATTTTTTAAAATATTGGGTTTGCTCCACCACATCATAGACGCAGATGCAGTCACTCACAGACGAATACCACCTCAGTGTACCTGTGACCAAGGACTACTGTAAAGTGTTTGAAACGTCGGGTTAAAATGTATTTTCAAGTACCAAAATATAAGCGATTAATCCGTTCAAAAAAGCTTTATTGGAAATTCTTTGCACTAATTCTCTATATCAACATAAATTGACCCAACGTTTTTCGTTTACGTGTAGTATTAGATAAAGCGCAATAATTTATCCTCTAATTTTGAATGAAAAATATAGCAAAAAGAAACACCTACATAAAATACACTTACACCTACTATAAATACATACATAAAATTAATTTAAAGTACAATTAAGCTGAAGGATACAAGACTACACAAATTGGTGGCGAGCCGTGCGAGCACACAGTCTCATTAGATGAGGATGTTTGTAGTGACGTTTTAAGGATTCTTTTCTTAATTGCACTACTTTACTATGCTAGTAGGTTCCCAGCACAAGAGGCGGTATATGCAGGTGTTTTTGGTATTTTTGCATCAAGATTTTATACTAAAACCATTTTATCTATACCTATAAATATAATAATCTCTTGCATTATAGTTACAGACAGACAACGGCACAATCGAGACTACGGGGCGTAGAATGGTGAAAATTAGCATAAATCCCCAACACTTTTCAAGAAACATTCTCAGAGAGTGTAGGGGAGCACTAAGAGAAAATTTCACAAAAACCTACCCCATGGGAAATATTCCAATTCTACGTGTCGTAAACGCATAAGACGTTGCAGGCTATAACTAGTATAGTCAAGTCAAGACTGTGGACGGGAAAATCTAGTGATAAAAGTCTCTCATCCATACATACGTACTTAATTATTTAAACTTTACATTTCTCAAAAATTCCATATGATAATTATATATTGTTTTTGTGAAGAAAATATTTTCAACTATTTCCATAAAAATGGTTACCATCAATAATCTTAAGAAATAAAATATAACGCAACATCGTTTTATTAAACAAACGACATAAATGAAGTTCTGACTTTTGAAACAATATTTAATGTCCTCTAGAGTCTAGACGTTGTTGTTATGCCTCGACAGTTGCCACTGTGTAGTTTGAAAATATGTGGCTCTCTATGTACGTAGTAACAGACAGCTTTCATTAAAGTCTGCGATATAATACATATAAAATTTATCAGTTTCTTCAGAGTTTCAAAATAATTGTTTGTAATATAAACATATAAACGAATAACAACCCAGAAAATTACGCAAAAATTGTAACAAAAATATTGAATAGTTTATCTACATAAGAACAAAATAGCCTATAAAAGCTTTGGGACACAAATTAATTATTTTTTGACAGTGGACAGGAATCAAACTCACGACCTTTGGTTTATCCACTGAAATTTAATTTCAGGCGCATCTTGCCTTTACACATTTCTGACAGTATGGCAACTCAAAACAAGATGTCGCTCTTGAGATGTACTAGTCCTAAGGGATACTTTTGGAAATAGGCAATTTCGTTCCCCTAATAAAAACAAAGCAACTTCCAATCTCCCAATGCTCCCTACAAAATAAAAATCGTTGTTAAATTCGGTAGGTAGCTCAATGGGAATACTATTCGGAAGCACTCTTGCAGAACCTGACAGTTTAATTTATATAAGAAATTCCAGTTTTAATTAAAATATTTTCTAAATAATTTGGTACCATTATGGTACATTGGCACTAGAATGATTAAACATAATTATATAATTCGAGTCAGTAAGGCTAGTAAAGCCTGCTCTACTATAAAAAACTACTAAATGGTCATTATAAATGTAAGTATGAAATATAGAACAGCCTATATAATATAAAATTAATATTAATGAGATCACAATGGTTATATATTCAAAAAATCATCTGATTAGCATTTATAGGTATCATTTTACCACACCAGTAGCTAACGTATGCTAACTGATTAACTACGGTTTTGTTAATTTAATAATATGATGCAATAGAATAGTAGTTTAATTCCCAAAATGACATTCATTAAGAGTACGGAGTGTCTTGACTCTAAGAACTTTTCTATCCTGCTATGGGGGTAAAAAAATGAAAAATTTGTACATACAATATTGTACCTAACTTAAGGGAGATGGTTGTTTGTTCAAATACCATTCGCATATGGAGGTCCTTCGGCGTAGTTGGCATGGCTGACGCTTGCCTTGAATGAATAAAAAGTACAATATCAAGAGTTACGCCAGCTACACATCTAAGTTACGTCAGCTACTGTATAATTGTCCTTTGAAAATATTAATTCCTTTACATATTTAAAAAGCAGCTTCATTCCGCATAGCAGGGTATTTAGAGACAACCTAGTGTCAATCTGTTGACTGTTTTTCGCTTTGCTCAAAATGGAGACTTTTTGCTGAGTGGCAAATTTAATGTCGCGCCCTGTCTTACCAGAGCGGAGGGATGAAAATTAATTTTAAATTTAATCATTCCTCCAAATGAATATATTTAAAATTAATTTTCCCCGAAATCGAACCCACCACTAATAACAAACAGTCACTGTGCCATTTTGCCACAAGTGTCTCATGTATATATCAATCAAATAGTATGTAGATTAAATATGTTAATAAATCATCAGTTTCATGTACAAGGGAAACATTTCACCACTCAAAAGTTGTAAGTTACATACATTAGTAGTCTTGTCGCGAACCCCGAGTCTTCCCACCTTTATTTTTTGATGAGTTTCTTCGGGATTCTTTCTTTAATTTGTTTTTTCTCTTCCGCCTCGTCAGTTTTAATGGCTTTTTATTTTTTTATACGAAGAAATGTTTACTTTTCAAAGGATATTCAAATAATAATATACTTGTCTCTAATATGCATAAAAATAAACTATGATAATGTCTACATACTACGTTAATTAGGCATATCATTGTAGAGAGAATTTACATTACACTTGGCAGATATATATATATATATATATATATATATATATATATATATATATATATATATATATATATATATATATATTTATAAACATACATACATACATAAATTAATAACAAAATCATATGAGCATGTGTTACAGTAGGGATTGCATCAAAACAGATCAATGAAGTTCGCAACTCCCATTACGCAACGTCCGCGACAACTTCGCTAATGAGTTAGAAACATCTTGCTGTTATTGTATTGTTTGCTAAATTTACCGGCCGCACTTGACTGAACTGACTCTTGACCTGAAAAACTTATCTTAGTCACAAGTTGCATAAATATTATTAAGAAAATTTATTGTAATTCCTATGAAATGTTACTATCGAAGGGACAAAGGTACCCATTGGGCCACTCCGAATGTTTATGTACAACGTTAGAGTTAATAAAAATACTTTAAATACGAGTTATTAAGTTTTTGCATATCTTCATTTTGCATTCTAAATATTTTCTGATCCAAAAAAGAACTTATTTAAGTAATGGATTCTAATCAAATCAGTTTAGTATATAATATGGGCTTGAAAGAATTTGATTACATTACAAATAAATATTTCAAAATTTATACGTAATTGTTTGTTAAAATAACATATTTACCGTTAATTTGAGTTCTACTATGGAGAGTATGGCGAGAGAAGAGAGCGTTCGTAATTGTAATTCAAATATTATTATTTGAATACACCAAAAAATGCTAAAGAAGTGTTTAGTTTATATAAAATGCTATCATTAAGTTAGCAAAGTACAAAATTATGTATTTAAAAAATACGCTGTAGGTTTACCTACGTCATGTCAACCTGGTTGTTCTCGCAAATTTCATGGTATGTATGAGGATATTTCCAGGATACGTGTGTATTTATTTTAAGCAATTGTACCGAAAGATGTGAGTAGAAATAATATTTCAAGCTTCACCCCTTTCACGATTTTATTAAATAAATTGATAAATATCTATGGGAGAAAATAATAACGACGTAATAAAAACATGAGTTCCATTAAAGCTAAAAAGCACCTCCGTGGGTATTACATACCGTATTTAAAATGTAAATTCACTTATATTTTAGACATATTATTCAAAAGCTACGAACATGTTTTGAATAAACCGATTATATAATGTAGAACCGAGTTTCTAGAACATAGAAACAATATTATTCATTACATTTGAATAAAATGCGAGTAGTAATGATAGTCAGTACTCAGTATCATTAATAAATCTCACATTATTTGCCTACGTACTAACTAACTCGTGATATTAATGTTAATTTCTTCATCTACACAAATAAATGCAACTGGAGTGTCTGTTCGTAATATTAAAATAACCTCTTTTTACTACATACATTTGTACGCATATATACAGGATACATATAACAAAACATATAACAAAATAGAGGCCGGTCGTGGTGCAGTGGAGCAGCGTCTGACTGTAACGTGATCGGTTGTGGGTTTGATCTCCATTTGAGGAAGTGATTATATTTAAATTATTTTCACTTCTTCGCTATGGTACGACAAAATGCCGCGTTGAGTTCCCTTACTCAACACGCAATGTCTCAAATTCGGTGGAAAACGAAGTACGGAGTGTCTTGACACAAGGTACTTTCTGTCTACCCTGCTATGCGAGATAAAAGCTTGAAGCTAAAAAAAATATAACAAAATAACAGTTCTTTTTTATTTTTGTCTGTCTGACTATCTATTTATTTAAACAAGTGTCAAATATGCCAAGAAAATGATAAAGAAAGGCGTATGTCTCATCTATACTTAAGTAGCTGATTTGACCTTCTTGGAGGGTCCGTAGCTAGAGCTAGCTGAGTAAACCGGTGATGACAGGGACCCAGTCTACTTTTCCGCCAGATATGTTGAAACTTTAAAAAGCAATCTATATAGATGCGGCTAATCTCTAAAAGGGCTAAACCGATTTTGACGGAACTTCACTGGCGAATAGCTGATGACATAAGGAGTAACTTAGTCTATTTTTATTTTTAAATTAAAACAAAGATACAAAGATGTTAAATTCCACGCGAAGTCAAATTAAATATATTTATGAAAAGTTTTCTATTTTGAAAGCGACAATGTTTCAATCAGTACAACCAAAGATTTAAGTTACTTTGCTTTGTGCCCCAGACGCGGACAGAATGATCCGAGTGTTTTGACGTTTGGTGTGGTGGCTTTAGGATTTCAAAGTTTTATGGTCCCAAGAGGTAACGAGTTTCTAACTATATACTCGAGTAAAGTTTTTGCTTTTCAATATCCACAAAAGTATACGTTCGTTATAATATTTATATATGTATATCGATTTTCAAGGGACGATTTAAAGTTTATTCAACCGGGTGAAAAGGTTAGCTTTGCCCTTTGTATATTGACAAAGGTAATTTCTTAACGTCCATTTTCTATATTCATAATACGTGACATATATAATGTATATAAAAATGAACATGCACACACACACACGTATATGTGTGTATATATATATATCTTTTTCTTGTAGAGACTTACAAAGAATTTGGCTTAAGCACAAATAGCCGTATTTTCTGCTTAATTACCAAGAATTGTTATTGTTTATATTAAATGCTGAGGCGTTTAATATCATAGATCATTACTTCAAATAATTATAATTGTCGGTTTATTGATTATAATCTTGAACTAATAACCTTATAGTTCTACTTATTAAGTTGCGGCTTCGTTTATTAATTTAATTAACATGTACGCATATGTTGTATTTAATCTTGGTGTACATAATATAGTTAATATAGTAGGATATAAATATTTGTTTTAATTAAAAACTATACATTTTAAATGAAACTATTTTAAACGGATTAATCACATAAATTTAGGTATTCGAAAATACACTTCTGAAAACCGTACCTTCCGAATACTTTACAGTATCACGTAGTCCCAGATAAACATCAACTCCTAGAGTCAACACATACATACACACATAGGTACAATCGTTTCATTTTAAAATATGTAAAAATCGCAACAATCAAAGATGTTTATTATAATAACTGAAAAGTTTTACGTTCGTCGATATTATATGTATATATGTAGTGTTTGTGCAAACGAACACATGTGCTATATTGTCAGGACACTCCGTTCTTCCGTTTCCGCCCGCAATAGAGACGTTGCGTGTTGAGTGGCAGAACCCATCACTCTCAGAAGTGGTAATCGTACCCACAATTATCACTTACAGTCAGACGGTGTCTCACTGCGCAACGATGGCTTCTGTGTAAAAAAATGATAATGTATGTTTGTAAAATAGCTAAGTTATATTATTGGTGCCAATTTTTTTAACTAAGATAATAAAACGCAGTCAGAAAAAAAATATGAAAGTGGCAAAAAAGTAAACAAAACGCAGCGTTGAGATCTGTTATTGAAGGCGTGCAATCTCACTAACAGGCGGAGAGAAGATTGAGTGAGTTTATACTTACATTTATGTATTATATGAAAAAAAATATAACATACAGGTTTATCCACTAAAAGAGAATGCATGAAGATAAATTATTTAGAAATTTAAAAAATTGCAAGAATACAACAAGTCTAATGGAAGCAATGTGGTTGCATACTCTGACATGCAATTGTAGTATGCGAGATGAAATTTTGTTTGTTTACATTTGTTATATGCAGAAACTTATTTTGAGGCAACATCTTGATGCATCCAAGACGTGTCTAAAAGTATATTACAAAAGATTTCAAATTTGCAACTGCTAATGAATTATTGTAAATATAAAATAAAGCAAAAAAAATGTTATCGTTAACATAAGAATAGGCATTATTAGCCAAATAGATCAATTTAAACAATCATCAATTTCAATTCTAAGAACTAAGAAACAAAAACATTTCCACTAGAGTGAAATAAACGTACAAACATAGCTTTCAACAAGATATCTCATAAGTAAATAAATATAATTTTAATATTAAGGAAAATTCTGACCAAAATATTCAAAATCCTAAAGCAATGTTAAGTAAAAAGTTACTGTACCAAAAACTTATATTATTGTAGAACGAATTTCATTTAGTATCTCTTTATAAGGCATAATTATTGTGTACACCGGCGTGTGGAACGTTAGAAGCGCGCTGTTAATTTGAGCACTATGTGGAACCTGAAACTATCTAAATTGTTCAAATAATTGTACCTATATGATTAAATTACCCATTTACAAACATATATTCAATGCTTACATTTTTAATTAAAATAAGTAATTTCCTGATATACATTAACCAAATGTGACAAAAAAACTTACAAAAATGCCAACATACTGACAATTTTAGTGTATTGATGATTCATGCAAAGAACCTTCACAATTTAACATAGTATAGTAGGGTAGTCAGAGAGGTTGTCTCTGTAGTGTAGTGTCAAAACACGTTATTGAGCGCGATGTTGGCCAGAGCGGAGAAATAACATGATAATTAATGAAATATTTCTAATTTTAATCTTCACACATTTTTATATATATATATATATATATATATATATATATATATATATATATATATACACATAGGAATTTAAGAGAAGATATAATCATTTTACATTAGAATGCAGTCTTTCAACGGTGTTCGGTTTAATGGCTCTCTGGGGTCCGATTAGCCCGTACTCGAGCAATTCTACTTGGTTTTCTTGAAAAGTTGATACTATTACATAATTAGCACTAATAGGTATTTAAATGATAGTAAGAAAAAATACATTAAAAGATTTTTATTATGAAAATAAGAAACAAAATAAAAAATATTTTATGAGTAAAGAAATTATGTAAGAGGCAATCGTTGCGCAGTGGTACGGCGTTTAACAACGCGGGCGGTAGTGGATTCGATTTTAACACGAAAGAATGATTATATTATAATTATTTTTATTTCTTTTCTCTGTCAATAAGACAAAGAGCGGCGTTGAGTTCCACCAATCAACATGCAATGTCTCGGATTCGGTGGAAAGAGAAGTACGAAGTCTTGATACTAGGTACTTTTTCTCTACTCTACGATGAGGGATAAAAGCGTGAAGCTAAAAAAATGAATAAAGTCTAAAGACAATAGAGACTACATTATTTACATATAATTATTTATATTATATTTATATAGAATGTACTGTAAAGATAAAAAACGTCAAAAAAGTAAAAAAAATTGTTATAAGTATTTTCTCAACTATTTTCTCGATTTTTTTAGCCTTACGTTTTTATCCCGCATAGCAGTGTAGACAGAAAGTACCTAGTGTCACGGCACTCCGTACTTCGCTTTCCACCGAATTCGAGACATTGCGTGTTGAGTGGTAGAACTGCGCTGCACTTTATCTTTTACCAAAGCGAGGATTGAAAATTATTTAAATATAATCAATCCCCCGAGTGGGGCTCGAACCCACAACCATTCTCGTTTATAATCAGACGTTGTCCCACTGCGCCACAATCGGCGGAAGTAACAGAAAATTATAATATATTTAAAATGTTATTTCACTCTTAGGATTACTATTAGGATATTTTATAAATAGCATTTTCTCTTGCTTAACAATTGATTCTTACAAATAATCTTTGTATAGCAAAAATTTTCCCTCCGCTCTAAAAGGGAAGCTAATAAGAAGTTGAATAAAGCGTATAAGAATTTCAACGCACTCAAATATGAAGCGTATGACTTAGTGGACAAACGCTTGGACGAATTCCAAGAGACGCGAATACGAGTCCCACTGCTTTTAAATATTAATTATTTTCAATAAAAGTTAAATAGAAAAGTTTATTATATGTTTTATATTGACATGACTTAGTTTTTTTCTGATAAAAAATAGCTTACATCCCTTAGTATATTATATGCATTAAAGCAATATCATAAGCCAAGCAACAACTTGTTTCAGACTATAGCATATAGATAATGTATGGGCTCATCTGCAAAACTTTTCATGCCTTACATAAATCATCGGGGTCCAGCCGTTGCAACAGCTGACGACGTTTTGATTGAGATTCGATGTGATGGTTGGCCTAAAGTAATTTTTCCCTCAGTCTTCTATACAACTGATATTTAGTTTTAATAACATATTGATAATTAATAAAAGAGATAAATTTCATTTCATGTTATTTGGTTGAAATTGCTAACAAAATAGTAAATTATTTTAAAAATAAACTAAAAAATTCTTTATTAAAATCAACATTTACTCACGACGGTTTTTTTCGATAAGTTCTTACATATAAAATATTTTCTTTACGTATTTACAATGATTCTCTAAATATTAAAGTGGACTTAAATATTTTTCATCAAATATACAATGTCTTAAGTTATTTTCACACAGACAGAGATTAGTGTCAAAACACTCCATTCAATAGAATTCAGAATTAAACGCTACGCTTTGGCTATAACCAAAGTATAACGTAGATATATCAATAATTCAAATATCGTCATGCCCGTTCGTAATAAACAAACCCTCAAAAATCCCTTCACAATTAAACACAACAGTAGCCTCGAGCTTGACAATTATTATCTAGCCTAATTAAGGTAGAGTCGATATGTATGAATAAAAGGTACTTTACAGAAATCTTCTAACAAAAGTAATAATTTAAACTGCCCACATAAAAAAGGTATCTTAGCCACGTATATATATACACGTACAAAAACCAAATTCCCAATACCGGTCACAAATAACTTGTGAACGTTATTACACTCCGTTCTAACTTATCTTGATATAAAAGTAATATTTTCATTGTGGACTCGATTTCCAGCAGATATTACCGTTTCCGATCGTTACTGCGAATTGGACTTATTAAATTAATGTTTGTTCATACACAAGTTCTACCTCCATTTGTTTGGTTTTGGTTTTCACGTTAAAATAAATGTTATTTACAATCAATTTGCTTACCATGAGGTAAGGTATGATAAGAAAGTGTGGTAAAAACTTTCCTTGGCTCAGTTATATGAGTGTAAATTCTTTTTAAAGTACTTGTACGATAGTTGTATATATGAGAATTTAAATTAAAGACTTCTAAGTTAAAACATATTTAGTTTCCAAATGAGTGAGATTTTTAAGCGTTTCTCCTAGTAAATGTAACGCATAAGAGATACTAAACTAAATTAAAATGAACAGATATTAAAAACACAAGACTTCAATCATGATAAATAAATAACAGTACACTAAAATAAGACAAATATGTTCTTTATTGTGGGCGATCATATATCCTTCAAATTAATTTTGTAGTAACTAAAAAACGCTACATACGTACCAGGTTTTTTTTAGTTTCACGCTTTTATCTCGCATAGCAGGGTAGACAGAAAGTACATAGTGTCCAGGCACTTCGTACTTGGCTTTCCCCCGAATTCGAGACATTACGTATTGAGTAGTGGAACTCAACGCCGCACTTTGTCTTTACTAGGTTTTCTACTAATTTAATTTCTTTCAAATTTATATATAAAAGCAGTTTCACGCTTTATCCTCCTTGCAATATCATATTAGACATACAATCTAATGCCAAGAGACTCTGCTGTCTCCTTTTCACCAGAAATCGAGACATTATATATTGAGTGACGAACTCAACGTTACACTATGACTTGCCAGAGCGAAGAAATTAAAATAAATTTTATATATAATAATTCCCAAGGTGGAAAATTTGCATAATACACCTAATGTTGTTAATAACCATTCAGATGTACTTAAATTAATCTATTTGAATTAAATCACTATAACGAAAGGATTATTATATGCGGACCATTATGAATTTCTCCTGATCTCTAAGTCTAAGCACACTATTGTTCGGTAAACAATAGTAATCTTAGCGCAGCTTCCAACTTTAAAGATACGACATAGTGTCGGCGTAAATCAATCTATGTGACGCCTCTTTATTGGAGTTTTACATTGGGTTTGTAAACTCTTTCTCGTATTTACTGTATATTGTTTATTTTGAATAATGTTTGTTATTTTGCCTTTTCTATCTTCTATGTTTTTTTAGGATAGGCAGGGAGTATTTATTATGATTTTAATGCTGCAAGTGAAATGTGAACTCAATACCATTATAAATGGATGCTATTTTTCAAGGTATAAGTAATTTAATCAAGTTCTCAGAAAAAATATTCATACTTTATTAGATATGTTCAAGTAAGCTGAAAGAATATTATTTAATCTATAAAAAACAATAAAAAAAAACATTAAAAAATGTTTATGAAATAGTCAAGTTTAAGGATACAGATCAAAAGCAGTAAAAAGTAAAAGAGAATTTTTGTAGTTTTTTGTAATTGTCGTTTTCATCATTTCATAGAACTTTTCAGTGGAATTTAATTTCTCTTATCTGAATAATTCTAAGAGTGAACTACAGCATATAAAAGTATCTATTTATATGCCAAAGAACGAAATATCGTTTGAAATATATTGTGTGAATATTATTGACGTAAGGAATAGCCTACAAAATAAAAGTAAGTAAAAAAAATCTTTGAAGTCACACTTCTCATTCTGAATGCTCGTAGTAAAGAAAGCTCAGCATTCTACGCATAAATACATAAATAAAGGAATGATGTATCATCGAGACACGAAAACAAAAATAATATATCGCCGCTACAAACTGTAAATCTGATATCTCCATATTTTAAGATCAGAGAAGGCGGTCGTGGCGCAGTGAGTCCGCGTTTGGCTGTAAGCACGATCGGTTGTGGGTACGATTTTCACCTAGGAGAATAATTATATTCAAATTATTTTAATTTCCTCGTTCTGCGGTTCAGTGTGCGGCGTTGAGTTCTGCCAGTCAACATGCAATGTCTCAAATTCGGACGAAAAGAAGTCAAAGGAGTGTTTTCACACCAGCTTGGTTCTGACTAACCTATTATGTGGGATAAGGCGTGAAACTGTGAAAAACAAAGAAAAAAAAACTAAACTTATTTAAAAAGCCATCATTGCATGTCATGAGATTTTTTTTTAATTTAGGATTATTTGGACTAAAACGTTTGAGATTTGACAGGTTTTTGAAAATTTAAAAGAGAAAAATCTACTATTTGCAATTTGTCTCTATTATGTTTTTTTTATACTTTTGAATTATATAAAAAACGTTATAAAAACAATAAATATTTCTTAAAACCACAATTTTGTTGAAAATATCTCAATAAAACCCTTTTTATAAACTTACATAAATGAATATTAAAAAGACGTTTACAAAGAAAACATGTTTACCAAGACTGACCATGAACTGTCGAATCGAAGCTGGACTAACAATTGGGTCAAACTGCTACATTATCACGCCCAACGGTAGATAATCTAATTCTCTTAGAGTTCCCGAGACTAAGCTTTCATAGCTCTCAAGGAATATTAGCAAATTGTTATAAAAACTTTACCTGTTAAGACGAGGAGGGAACTTACCTGAAAAATAATAGAAAATTTGAATTAATTTAATATAAGAAAGTAGAAAGTTTCTGCTTAAATAATATTTGCGTCAGTTAGGCTTTTTATATTTAAGATAATTTTATAAATATAAATTTGAGAGGGCTTTTCAGAATGTTCAAAACTGGTCATATTTAGATGCTTATCCATGTATACACTTTTCTACAGCGTACAAAGATAGTTTTACGTAGTAGACAGATAGACAAATTAAAGACAATGCTTATGAACGCAAATATCAATACTCAATAAAAGAATCCTACTAGGCCCTTATTGGGAACCTTGTATAATACGTTTTATGGAGTTTCTTGACACTAGGTTCTGTCTACCCTGCTATGGGTGATGTAAGTTAAATAAAAAATACCGAAGCTATTTTTTTTATATTCAATTGAAATATCAACTGGTTATTATTTCAAATTTACATGTTTATTCCACTTTTTCATGTGAATTCATACTGCTCAATTAATACGCAATGTAAAGCAATCTACTGCCTCCTAATAATTATTCAAAATAAGCAAAACACAAAGGATTGTTCATTCATTAGATACCAAAAATATTTAAATTTAGTCTTCACAATTTGAGTGATTTTCTATTTTCTTTATAACATATTGAAATAACTTATGAATTTTATGTATTAGAATTATATAATTTTGCATTAAAAACCTAAGTATATACAACATACAACATATTTACGTAAAATTTACATGGATCACCGTAGGAAGCGGCACTTTAACCACAAGGAAAGCACCTCGAATAATATTTCAACTTTAGAGACGCATTCGAAGACTTTACAGACGTTCTTTGTAAGACGGCAGTCCCTAGACCCCTATTTATTCTTCGTAGAAATGATGTTGACACAGACTGAGACAGTCAAACGATTTGACTTGAATGGCAGCGTTTCAACGATTGCTGTGTCCTTTGATTTTTATGGTTAAATATTTCTCCTACCACTTAAGACTACGGCGTATTATTCACCCATTACCATGTTCTACATTATACATTTTATTATCATTGTTTTTGTTTATTTTTTAAATATTTCTTTCATACTGTCACGACATTTAGACATATTACAGAAATAAAATATGTTTTAATATGTTTTTAAATTATGTTATTATTTGAGAAGTAGGTATGTAAGTATCTTATATATTAAGCCTTTTAATAGAGTTTTGCGTATATATACATGCACATGCATTTTTTTTTATTTGAAAAGGTTTAGAATCGAATCTACCGTGGCGAAGTTCCACAGTAGCTATACACGTGAGGTCTGTGGGTTCGATAATGATTAGATTTCTATTAAAAAGATAAATAGCGACGTTGAGTTCCGCCAACACGAAATATCTCGATTTTGATAATAAATAGGAGAACAGAAGACTTTGACACTACAGTATACGGGAATAATAGTGAAGCGGTATTTCTTATCCTAGTTAATATATGACTTGTATAGTAAACATTTTAATAACGCATATTTAGCGAGAGTGTCTGGAATTTGCGTCGAGATTAATCTTAATGTAAATACGTCTCCAGAGTACACGGTTATGCATATATTTGCATATGGCAATCGTCATAATCTGTTAAATAGCAGCTACTGTGAGTTTAATTAACAGGATAGATATATGTACGTTGTAAGTGCTTATTAATAGTTGAGGTGTTAGTTAATGATTTTTGTCAAATAAGAAAAAAAATAACTAGAATATGTACAGTGACGCCTGGTTAAGCGGGATAAGTAAGAAACCTCTATTATTAGGAATTCCAATGGGTTCCTGGCCCCTGGCCATAGAATTTTCTCTGTTAATGGGTCTTTTCGATCACAATTAAAAGAACTTTTATTTCTAGGCTTTTTCGGTGTTTATTTTATCAGGTTTGAATAGGTTTCGATACGTTTGTTTACAAACAAATATTTTATTGCACGTCCTTTTTTTGTCAGTCAGACTATATCTGATTTCGACCTATACACTTCTATCTCTAAAAAGGAAATAAGGGTAGATCTCAACCTCTAAAAAGCAGGCGCGTCTATAAATGAGACAACTACAATTTTAAAACTATCTAATTGGCAAACTGGATAAATGAAAAACTCTCTTTATGCAAAATTCTTTGTTCCTTGAGATCCCAATTAACGAGATTCGCAGTATATTGTAATTTCTAATACAACAAAAACCGACAGTAAATACTTCTTTAAAATTAAAACAAAATAAAAAAATAAATATGTTATCTAAGAGCAATATAAAGCTTTCGAAGCTTTTAATATCTCGCTAATCTTAGATTATTCAATATGAGTATTTTCCGTCTGTATGAAATGACCTAAAGAACTTAAGTTAATAATATCATTAATAGTACCAGGAACACCCTACAACGTATAAATACTCTTTTTTAGCTTTACGCTTTTATGCTACATAGCAGGGTCGAAAGTACTTAGTGTCAAGACACTCCGTACTTCGCATTTCACTGAATTCGAGATATTGCGTGTAGAGTGGCCAAACTCAACGTCGTACTTTGTCTTACCAGAGCGGGGAAGTGAAAATAATTTAAATAAAACTACTCCACTGAGTAGGAACCGAACCCACAACCGATCGCGTTTACAGTCAGACGCTGCTCCATTGCGGCACGACCGGCCGTATAAGAATTTCCTTGCTCCGATGATATATATTACGACGTTTGTTATTATGTTTCTAGTAAGCTAATATTTGAGAGCAAAGTGTCTTGACACTAAGTTTTTTCGTGTTATAAACGTTCATTAAAAAAATTAAAAATACATTCATAATCTTCTATATTACTAGTTTATAAATTGTTATTCCAAAATTAAGATTAATAAACGTTAAATAAAGTTTACACTCAAGAGGTTTTAAAAGAGGTGTTTGGAGGATTGGCAAAGGATTTGAAATTTTAAAAAATATTTACATATAAAGGTAATTAATAATTATAAAAAATAGTTAACATTACAGTTGCAATTCCAGCATAATACATTCAATGTAGAGGAACGACACTAAGCCAGTCTTAACTTAGCTAATCATTGCAAAAGTAAATTAGGATGTAGACGATAGCGATTTAACTCGGGCATCCCAGATAACTAGACTATACTAAGAACAAATCCACGGAAGGGATATACGTTTGGATGGTTATATAATATATATACATACATACATAAATTAAAATTATACCAAATTTCATACTCCTAAGTTCTCGTAAAAAAACGTTAAAAGTTTTTCTTCATGTGGTAATATTATTTAAACCTATAAGTTTTAATTTGCACTGTATGTATATCATAATCACTACGTATCGTCTATCCCCACGTAAATAAAACTTTAGCTAAGCCGGTAGTGTAGCTGTTAACATAAGTACCTATTCTAGATAAAGTGCAGTAAAAAAAAAGAAAAATATCAAAATATATTGTCATAAATGGAAAAGTGAGAAAAGTGAAGGAAACTGACGAAAAAGGAGATATAAAAAATCTAAATTTACTTAAAAAGTATTCTCCTAATTGATATTGAAAATATTACAATCATTTAGTAGGACCATTTTCAAATAAACCGACGAAGACGACGTATAAAAATCTAGTATTCTAATTTGTAATACTAAAATGAGTTATTTCCCACTTCTAGTGCCTCTTCTATTTGAATAGGTAATTCGTTCGGCACTTCAACAACTCCATACATAACTTAAGTTGGAAGTCTCGACGCTAAATAACTTTTCTGTGTCGTCTGGCGAGCTCGGGCGTGTAACCACTGTTTTATAAGAGCTATCCAATATTCCTATTATACTTATAGTTATCATACTTTTGTACGTTTAAGCTTAAGGAAAGATTTTTTTCTAGTTACACGCGTAGCATAGGCAAGAGATAATCTAGTATCAAGACACTCCGTTCACTTCGATCATTGAATGGCGGAACTTAACACAGCGCTTGTCATATGAGATTGAGGGCAATGAAAGAAATTCAAGAAACGCATATCAGTCTGACTCTACCTACTGCACCACGTCGGCCTTAGCGATATATAGGTATGTAATATAAAAGTAGTTAAAACATGAATTTTGTAAATAAATTAGCAAAAAATGACACTAACAGATAATTAAAATCCTCATACTGTACAACATGAGACAAAAAATATTATGAGAGTTAAATTTATTCGCAGGAAATGTATCCAGGGCAGTCGCGTCCTCTTTCCTTTAGAAAATAAAAATATATGCTTATTTTAAACATGAAATAACAACGAAATAACGAGTGGTGTCTACTCTCAACAATATTTTTACATTTTGCTTAATAGGTACAAGTGAGACTTTATTGGAAGCGATAACTTTTGATTTTAATGATGATATTTAAATGCTTTTGAGAGTTGTTCTTTTAATAATAAAAATGGGGTTTTTTTTTCAAATGATCAGTGAAAAAATTCAGTAAGACACTTCAACACACTGCAAAAACGATAGGTTCCTAAAAATAGGTAATTTTTTAAGTGAATTTTTGTATTTCATATATAAGGCTTACTTTTATTATATTTGTATTGTAAATACTGTGTAGTTGATATTCTAAAAATACCAGGAAAACTCAATGAAGACGCTCGTCAAACCATCTATGTTTATTTTATAAACTGTCATAGTCCCCTTGGAGGCACAAGCTTTCAGCTATCGTTATTGCTAATAGAAACAAAAAAAATGCCATAAAATGACATATTTCAAAGTAAAACTTGCTAACAACTTCACTTGCCTGTGGCAATTACAGTTGGTGTTAAAATAAATATATATATGTATATATATATATATATATATATATATATATATATATATGTATATATATATATATATATATATATATATATGTATATATATATATATATATATATATATATATATTAGATGAGCGTTGGTTATAAACCAATTCTATTATTAAATACAATACTTTGTACATAATTGAGAATGACAGAGTCTGACTGTAATCGCGACCGGTTGTGGGTTCGAACCCCACTCGAAGGAGTGATTATATTTAAAATTTTCACTTTCTCACTCTGGTAAGACAAAGTGCGGCGTTGACCTTGAAAGTGCGGTGTTCCACCACTCGACACGCAATGTCTCGAATTCAGTGGAGAGTGAAATACGGAGTGTCTTAACATTACATAACGTACTTTCTGTCTACCCTGCTATGCGGGATAAAAAAAATACAATACAAATATATGTCAACATCCATTTTGGTTTTTGCAAAGAAAGACATCATTATGGTGTAGTTACTTTACAATTTTTTACCGGAGTTTAAACGAGATTATTCATATATTACATGATTGTTCTGTTCTGTTTCTTAATTTATAGCTTTTAGACTATTATATAACTCTTAAGTTGCATTTTGAGTGATTAACAGGAAAAGGCATAGCCGAAATTATGGGATTCTTTGAGAATATTCAAATTCTTATGGGGATGCTAAGAGCCGAATTTTAAATGATCGCAAGTTCCTTTTATAATATTCAAAAAAATATTTTACCAAATTTAAATTTTCGTTTTGGAATTGATAAGTTTAAAATAAATGTAGTATAATTTCGAAATATCCGATCAGTACACCTACAAAATATTTACTATTGTCATGGTGCTTAGAGGATTTCCAAAAGGTTTCGGGTTCGATTCCCGCTGCGTTCAAAATTTTTATAGGCTTTTTTAAACTCCGTACAAGCAACTATATCACAAAGTAAGTGCGTAACGTTTACAGAAACTAGTAGTGAGTATCCGCCTTGAGTTCCAACGATAATTTAATTATTCACAAATGACGCTTTGCACTCAGACGCACTCGTTACTGTATAAAAAGAAAAAAAAACTTAAACAAGACGAGCGCCATTCAAATAATAGTATTTTAAAAGTAGGATGTACGGCTTGTTAGAGTACACGGCAAATATCTAATGAGCAAAGTCTAACTGCGACAGGTGATGGATGAAGCAGACAAATCGTAGAGCACGGAAATAAAAAAAAACAGGGACTAAGGCTTTTTGTTATGTGAAAAATGTAAATTATTTTTTTAAAATTTATTTTTGTTTTTTTTAGCTTCACGCTTTTATCCCACACAGCAAAGTAGACAGAAAGTACCTAGTGTCAACACCCTCCATACATCACTTTCCACCGAATTCGAGACGTTACGTGTTGAGTGGTGGAACTCAACACCGCACTTTGTCTTACTAGAGGAAGTGAAAATATATTTTATTTTTGTTATGTTAATATTTTTATATTATGTTGTATAATTTTTTGGACGCACCAGTTTTCAACCTGTATTCTGTTGAATAATAATGTCGTAGTTTGTGCTTTTTATGGGCGTTTATGTATCATTATTTTTAATTGTAGTGATTAGGGGGCCAAAAGCTTAAAAGTAATAGTTATAAAACAATATCTGAAAATAAAAAAATTAACATCAACTAATGAAATCTTTGATTGTCATAGTTATTACAGTGACATGAAACTACTTTATATAGATCAAAGTCGTATATTTTGGTTTTCGCAACAGACCAATTTTGACAGCCCGACTTTCCAATAACGTTACAGCTGTCCGTGGTCAAAGGTAGATTAATCCATTTATTATAGTTTAATTTAACTAAGTACTTATAAAGTAAATTTACAAGTAACCAATTACCTAATCATGTACCATAAAATAAACAAACATTTGGAGCAAAACATCTGCTAAATGCATACTCCTCCTAAACCTCAGATATCTGTTTAAAAGGTAGATACATTCAAACAAAAAATACATAACAAGACACTCCTCGAAAATATATCACTGTTATAGTAAAGCTTATATTCGCTTTATTATGGAATTGTTACATGATATATTTTCTTTTATTCGTGGTAACAAAATTCATTGAGCGCGAATTGTGTGTAAATAAAAGCGTGTCGTGTGTCGCGATTTGTGTCAATACATTTAAGATCTTGTTATTTCAAGGGACGCGATGTAACCTACTCGTCGGAATTTCTCATATAATTTGAAATGAAGAATTTAGGATCCATTTTGGTACGCGTTAAATAATAATTGTAAAATAGATATGCTGCTAAAATTATTGTAAATGTTGGAGAAATATATTTATATGATAGTCATATGAAATTAATATAAGTACAGTGTAGTTAGTATTAAGTTTAATACCAATACCCGTTTATTAGTCTTATCTATGTCAATAAATTTAAGAAAATCCTGGCTGGCTCATTTATTATCGTCTGATTTGTTTTAAAATTTGTGCACGTGTCCGGAGCCCATAATATGATCCTGATAAGCTAGTTAGAAAAACGTGGAGAACTTTGTTTTTTTTTTAAATAAAAACTGCTTAAAATAAAATATTACAAAATTAACTGTTTCTATTAATAAATCTGAATTCCATTATGGCTAACCAAACATATACCTACCTTCATATGTTAAATGAAAAATTATTAAGTATAATAATAATTTTGGAAAGAAAACTTGATGGAAAATATAAAAATGATAAAAAAACATGGCAAAAATAAGGCGATTAAGAACAGATTAAGCTTTAAGGCGACATGGCGACGTCCTGACCAACTTCAAGATGTATTGCCCAAAAAACACGCGAAAATGGAGGGTGGGATGGCAAAGTGAAAATGGCAGCGCAGTCTGTGTCAATATTATATTAAGAGAATGTGAAATACAATTTTGAAGTGTTTTTTTATTTATCTCGACATATCTCACATATCTTTAGGAAGAACAATATTTTTTCTAATAAAAAAAGAGAAATTGTTTAAAACCAACACTTTTTTGAGCAACTGATGCAATACAAATTAATATTTGAGTTCAATATTGCTCATACTTTATTAAGTGTACTAAAAAAATAATTAACCTTGTCTCTTGAAAATTCATAAGAATATAATCATAGTTTAATACATTATGACCTGACCAGTACGCTTGTTTAGCTTCCAACCTTTTATCCCGCAAAGCAGGTTAGATTAGGTACTTCAACCTAATATCAAAATATTGCGCCGAATTCGAAATATTGCGTGTTGAGTGGAACTCAACGCCGCGCTCTGTCTTGCCATCATTTCCTTAAGTGGGAATGGATTTCACAACCGATCGCATTTACAGTCAGAGGCTGTTCCACGCCACGACCAACTTCATTATTCGTATGACGGAATCAACACCTCGAAATTGTCATGCAATTAATCGGAAAGTACTTTGATTTTTGATTTGTAATATCTAAAGTCCTTTGAAAATTGTATTATATAATTTTAAAAATAACTCAGTGATTTGTAACTAAATAACAAGAGTTCTAACTGTTTATACTATAACATTAATATCGTATATTTGTTGATATATTTACACGGCTCACATTAGCCAAATGCTTTTTACTAAAGCACAATTTTACAGGTGAAATAACTATTTCTGGACAATAGCACTGTAAGCAGAGCTAGCAGACTAACACAAGCACGGCTTAGTGAAGAGAACAGCTTAGACTATATATAGTAGGATGTTAAGATTAGGATAACGTACGTTCTTGTTGGAAATTCCTTAAGCGACATAAACTTTTTAATCATAACGCTTACAACATATTATTAGATAGATATATATCATGTACATATGAACTCATAATATATTTTAAAAAACTTTGAAACAAACGAATTTGAAATAAATAATTCAACATTTTTGATATCCCTTGTAAATTACTCGTTGTATAATTGAATTGTCTATTTGAAAAGCTGGATTTTTTATATTTCGTATATCATATTATACATATGAATACGTTTTTAGTAATATTTAAAGTTATTGAAACATAACACATTATGATTTTTTAGCTCACTCTTTTATCCCACATAGCAGAGTAGATAGAAAGTACCTAGTGCCAAAACACTCTTCAAGTACCTAGTACCTAGTGCCAAAACACACTTCGATTTCCACCAAATTCAAGACATTGCACGTTGAGTGGTGGAATTCAACGCCGCACTTTGTCTTACCAGAGCGGGGAAATGAAAATAATTCAAATATAATCACTTCTTCGAGTGGGGATCGAACCCACAACTGATCGCGTCCCACTGCGCCACGACCGACCTTGCGATTTTTAGGTATTTTATTTAAACCTTAAAAACATAAACAGGATAGTAAAAATCAAGCATATTACATTCCAAATTCACTTAACTCAGCCCGATGTTCATATATCACTCGGAGAGTCAGAAACTCATTTACATCCACACCTACGAGGAATAAAATAAAGGTTCATCGTGCGTTCATTTTAAGTAATGCTCTCTCTTAAATAAATTCCTTCCAAGGCGCTTTACTGGCATTATTAAGGAGAAGGAATAAAAATAAATTAGACATAAGGCTGTGCCATTTTTTAAAGACTTAAACGTAGATTACGATCATCCGTTTTAGGATATTTTTTTTCAAAGATTGCCTTAGAACTGATTCTTAATTAATTCAGACTTTGTCACTATAAAGTATCAGTACAAAAATCAGTCATGTTTTATGACAAAAAAATTGTAACAATTAATATTGTATTGTTGTTTTTTATTGTTCACAAACATCCACTGTACGTCAAATAGAACTTCATAATAAAAAATGCTTTAGCAAAATATGACTTCTTTAAAGAAAAAAATACTGTAATCATGACAGTGAAAAACACCTTCGTGCCTCGAGTGCTCTATTAATTCGGAATGCAATTTTCCATCCAAATTTCTGTGTGATACTTAACAAAGGCGGAATAGCGCCAGATTAATTGCAACTCAAACTTTAGTTGCGCTAAAAGTGCAAAAACTTCAGCTGAAACTAAATATTGAACAGTTGTGACGGAACATCTGTGCAGTTTGGCTTTCAGGATGAAATATTAATAAAATGGCTTAACTGAACGACTAATAAATTATACAAAGATATATAAATACTTTTTCTTCTTCCTTTTTGATGCCATCCTGGTGCTGTTGAATCATACGACTATATTTCATGATAGTGGGATCAAATTTAGTGAAATACATCTTATGAAGAACTTTCCGCTTGTAATTTGATTTAGTAAGGCAAATTTTAAAATATCGAAAGTTGTAACAGTGTGTTATCCCCGCTTTATATCCAATCTTGCAACAATGAACAAATTTAAAACTTGGTAAGCCAAGTAAGATCTATTAGGAAAACTTCATAATGATATCTTCATTTCACTTTTTTTCACTTATTCATGATATAAGGTAATACTTATTTTAAATCCAAAAAACCAGAAACGATGTATTTTTGTTTAAATTGACTTACGCTTACAGCTTACACTCTAAGTCGTAACAATACAGTTGAGTGGCCAAATTAACGCCGCACTATGCCTTACCAGAGTGAAAAAGTGTATGTAAATTTTAAATATAATCATTCTCCAAATTGAAATTGAACCCACAACCCATAGGCTTTAGTCAGGCGTTATTCTACTGTGCCACGATGGATCTACAATGAATAATATAAATTATATCATTATATAACATATATTAATATATATAAATTATATCATCATAATACTACACGTAAACACGATTTAGGTTACAATAGTTAATACAGGAATAACTTTAACAATGGAAGTTATCTAATTTGTAATTCTACAAATCCATTTCGGTACACTTGGAAAGCTCCAGGCAAAGCAGCATTGGGCGCCAGCTGCAGAAAAGCAAAGTATTGCTGTTTAAAATATCAGATTAGTTCTACCACTCTACATTGTAGCGAAAACCGTTATACATATAACTGAATAAGAATCTAAAGTGTTTATTGTTTATCTATTAAGTGCTTTTAATGTCAAAAATGTATTTTTAATTTACCATGTACTGATCATGTATTTTAAATATCTTAATATGTGAAGAAAAACTTTATACTGATTTTAAAAAAAATTGCTGATGTATAATTAGGGAAAAAGTGTAGAAAACTAATTCCAATATATATATATATATATATATATATATATATATATATATATATATATATATATATATATATATATATATATATATATATATATATATATATATTTGTATGTACGAATAAAAAAACGTTATAAATAATAGAGGTAAAGTTAACAAAGAAAATATTTTCACGGTCACTCGTTACTAAGTCTCAATATTAATAAATATTAAAGCCACTGTATAGTAACTCTAGTTCTATAGTTCATTAGAAATTAAGTCCACAAGCCCAACACGAGATGTCAGAAACAAGCCTAACGGAATATTACAAACACAATATCCATTTATTAATATTTTAATTCACATTACAAAACGTGGAAAGCATATTCACAAGTAAAGTTCGTATTATTTCTCAGCTCCGACTCTAATTTTAACACACCTGTGTTTATTCGTGCGGACGAACCGTAAAATAACTTTTCTTATTCCCTCTTGTTCTACAGAGTACAGCCTCCGCTCCCTCATACGCCGAGTTGCTTTTAGTATTTTATAAAGCTATATTTTGTAGGGATTTTCTTGTAGATAAGCTGTTATCATAGCACTTCAGGGAACGCTTGATCGATAGTGAGTACTAAAAGTAAAAAAATTTATCGTTGGTCCATACTAGAAAATAGTAATTTATAGTTCGATAAAAATAGATTGTGGTGTCTCTATTTTTCTTTTGCTTTGGTAAGTATAGTAGTTGTTACTTAAAAACAATATTTAGTTAGAAATTCATATTACCCACAAATAAATCATAAATAATTAATAAACAAAAAATAGTAAATACATTAATAAATAAATAAATAAATAAACAAACAATCAAACAAACAAACTAAAAAACAAAGAAATAAATAAATAAATAATAACAAATAAATAATGTTTTCTTATCTTTCCCATAGTTAATAAAAATTTAGTCATATTATATATATTTGTCTTAAATAAAATATAAATTCTTAGCTATTAAGCATTAGCTTTTCTCCACGTATTAAAGTAGAAATAGGCAACCTTGTGTCAAAACTCTCCGAACTCTTTCTGTTCAAATTAGAGACGTTGCGTGTTGAATGACCTAACTCAAATATATTAAATAATGTACAGATGAATAAGTAAATAACTTATCATGCATTTACTAAACACAACTGTAAGAAGCTCAGAACAAAGCAATGAAAATTTAATATAGGTAAATATTTCTACTTGCATAGATTTTATGTATGATTCAAATATCGCTTTCACAACTTGCCTCATTTGATACAAACCCACAGCTATCGTCCATAGTAGGCGGTGGTACTAACTCGAACTAATTGCGCCGTGAGGGCGTTATGTTAGGTTGATTAGGATTGCCACATAAGGTAACATGCTATGTTCAACCTTATTTTTATACATTTAAAGTTTATTTTGAAATTTCCCATAAAAGGAAGGGTTGGAATTCAAATGGTCAAACACTTGAGAGTCGTAACGCTTTAATAGTATTACTTAAGTTATTATTAAATTTTGCCCCGTCTTAAGAGTAATGTTTGTTATATGGTTAATATTGTACCGAAGTATCTTATTTCTCCATAAGTATTTCAAAGTTTTTATTATTTTGTTATATAACCATTTCATTGTTCTAGTTCTAAGTGGTTTTAACTTAAAAAAACAGAGGTTGTTAATATCTACAAGTGATTATTTCTATTAACTAAGCTCCCTGTTACTATTAAATCAATGATGTGCATTACACAAACATAGATAGTTTAATATAATAAATATTAATAAAAAAAATGTCATATTATATATTCCAGAGTTTGTGGCAAGTACTAGTTGGCAAGTAAATATCTTAGTAAAAAATACATTCACATGGAAATGAATTACTGTTCTTAGATACTGTCAATAGACAAAAGTAGCAACCATAGTATAGGAATTTTGATTTAGTGAAATAAAATTACCCTATACAGAACACAAGGTAAAATTATTTTTTGTTCAATTATATAAAATAATTTCGGTCAGTGCGATTTTTCACACATTTTAAATTAAACTATTTTCAACACATTATTCGAGTATAATTTAGAATTCAAAAATACATTTTAGATAACCCGATGTTTTAATTTTATAGTAGTTCGTGGTAAACAAATAGAAAAGATCCATGTTGAGGTACTTTGATTATAAAATGTTATGATTCACCTTTACGCTTTATCCCGCTTAGCATTGTAGTCAGGGACGACCTAGTGTCAAGACACTCCGTAGATTGATTTACGCCCGAAATTAACACATTCTACGTTGAGTGAGGAACGTCACGGTTTTCTTACCACAGTAGAAAATAAGAATATATTTAAATATCTTTTCCCCGAATGAAATAGAACTCACAACCAATCGCGTTTACAGTCTTATGCAGATAGCACTGCACCACGACGGCTATTTGTTCTTTCATTATTCTATGAATTTAAAACTTTAATAACTAATATATAATAAAAATATTATATATAATAGATTTATTTATACTTTATTTTTAATATTATAAAACGTATACACAATGACGTAAACACTTGTTTATAGCAAATCAACAACATGCTAACCGGCTAACTGTGAATGAGTTCAAATCACTGTCAGTGATTTAATATGATAAGTACGTCGTTAAAGTCAACACGACCGACCTGGCTATGTGTTATCAGCTGTACACACTTAGTTGACTTTGAAATCGTTGAGATAGTACATTTAGGGCACATACGAGTTATCGTGGTTAATGCATCTTTATGAATATATTTAAATTTGTAATATCACTATATAAAACGAATTTAGTTTAGTATATAAATGTAAGTAAAATATGTTATTAGTATGTGTATGTATGTATGTATGTGTTTGTGTAACTAAAAATGAACAGCCTGTACGCACACTGTACATATTTTTATTTGCAAATCTATCTTACAAATTAATTTAGATAAAAAAAAATACAAAATACACGTAATATAAGAAAAATCGGGCGTATTAATAAATATTTTAGCATATATATTGACATAATTGAAATAGTCTATTAATAATACTTTATTTTGTTTTATTAATTATAGATTTTTATCATAATATAATAAGGATACGTACAATACTTGTATGTAATAAAAGTGAGAAACGAACAAATTAAAACTCAAAATTTTCACCAATAATTCAGATTGGCTTTTCAATGACAAAAAAACCTTTATTTTTTTACATCTTAACACAAATATACGGACGATACACAGAGATAACATATTAACAAATAATTCTTTTTTAGGCAACTGTCAAAACAAAATAACTATCTCATTTTTTAAAAAATTGACACGTTTATGAACAACAATGAATATAAAACCAAACAATAGACATTATGATTTTACATTTCTACATATGTCAATATAGTGACCTAATTCTCTGTACGCCGAACTCTATTTTTCGCTATTTTAAAAGGGATTCTTTGTGTTCCAAAATGAAACTCTACTATATGAAAATGGAAGCTTTCATTACAGCTGAAATGTGGTGACAGAATAATTTCTGATTTTTGTATGCCCTAAATGTTACCTCGTTGTTTATTCAGGTTTAGAATAGAAATAGAATATACGTTATGACTAGCTTTTTTCCTGTTATAGCTATCTAGTTCATTATTATTATATATCATTAAAGTGACCTATAGTGGTCATCGTGACGTAGTGTGACAAAGTCTGTATACAAACGGAATTATATGTGAGTTCGATGCCCACTTGAAAGCATATAAAGCAGAGTTGAGTTCCCCCACTCAACGCACAATGTTTTAATCATGGACATGGACGGAAATAGGTGGACGGAGTTTATTGGTTCTAGATTATTATTGTTTTGACCAATGTTTTTTTGTAAAATTCGGTGGAAAGCGAAGCACGGAGTGTCTTAACACTAAGTACTTCCTGTGTACTCCGCTGTGCGGGATAAAAACTTGAAGTTATTTCGATAACAATGAATTCATATATTTTAAACATAACACAACATACAATAAAACCATCAGTTAAACCACAATAGATCAGTAAGAGCTGAACAAAACAGTAAATCAACTGCAAAAAGCTCAACAAAGAGGTATTTTAATAAATCGGTAAAAAGTAATATCTCATATTATAAATGAAAACAACATGTTATAACTTCATATATTTTAGCTGTATGTTATTCTTTTGTGTTTTGTAGGATAAGCAGGGAAGGTCGATTGTCATTAGTTATGTACAAGAAAGAAACTTAAGTATTAAGACATTACGTTATCCGATATATATATATATATATATATATATATATATATATATATATATATATACAAATTTCGGAAGCACTCTATGGTTTGACACTAAGTTAGTTGTCTTTGACTACCCCACCATGCTATATATAGCATAACGTTATAAAACCATTATAAACAACGAATTTAGAATAATTTACAACAAATAATCAAAATTAATATCAGTACTTCGTACCCAAGCCTCGATGGCTGTATTAGAGTTCTTGCAAATACAAATATTTGTGGAAAACTTTTAAAAAACAATCGTGAGTACTTTTGATGTCGAAATTGTTTACAAGTGGAGCAAAGTGCAAAGTTTCGAGTGGTTTCATAGAAGCGTCACTTAACCAGCCTTTAGCGGAAGTTGCCATGTAATTAAAACGTGCTTATCTGCTAGCTGGCAATTGGCCTAGCTTTTTATGTTCTAATACGAATTTGGAGTGTTGCCAGTTGTCATGCCCTGCTCATTATGCAAGTTTAGGATACGCTGATAATACTTAAGTTAGATGTTACGGTCTGAAAAACTTAGAACTAGAAATGGTTAACTTATTTGGTATAAGTTATACATACGTAAAAATAAAATAATTAACACAATAAATTGTTATTAATACTTAATATTATAATTGTGCCCGTCTTTAAATTTTAATTTTTCACAAGATCTTAGTAAATATAAAGCGAATTGCAATTACATAACATCTACAGATTTATATTATTGTACAGAATGAAGAAAAAGTAAAAAAAAGGTGTCTTCAAGATGTTAGCATGTACTTATCAGACGATGGTGATTCAGGCCCTAAAGTTTTACTAGACTTTTAGCCTGGCTTATCTCACTCATATATTATTCATAGAAGTAATCTCGAAGAAGCATCTAGTTACCCGCAGTAAGAGCTCATTATCGTCCGCGTCACTCGCAGCGGAATAACAAAGTACTGAGATTTGAGAGCTCGCTCAATTTCGCAACGGACTTTAATATTCATAAGCCAAATAAATCCTAAATGAGATGGTCGAACAAATGTAAGGTTATGAGCATATTATTTAAATTTTATAAAAAAAAAATATTTTTTTACTAATGATTTAATATATTATTAATGTTATTAAATATAATGAAATACTAGATTAACTTAACGCAAAGAGACCACACGTTTGTGCGTATATGAAATTAGCAAAATAGAAATAAATTCACGCTTTTCATCCCGCACTGGAGGGTAGACAGGAATAATTTTAAATATAATCACTCAAGCGAGTGGGGACCGAACCTACAACCGGTTGAGGTTACAGTCAGTCGCTGTCATACTGCGCCACGACCTGCCCCAATCAGAATTCATGAACTATAGCTAACAGAGTAGGCAATCAGTGCAAACAATAATAAATCACAGAATGCCTATCATTTCTACATTCGTCGTCATTTTCAAACATGTACATAATTCTTTATAAGTAACCTTTGTATATTAATTATCATCGACATTGTGTTTCTACACTCAAACCGGCCGGTCGTGCCGCAGTGGGACAACGTCTGACTGAAAACGCGACCCGTTGAGGGTTCGATCCCCATTCGGGGGAGTGATTAAAATTTAAATTATTTTCACTTCCTCATTCTGAAAAGATAAAGTATGGCGTTGAGTTCCACTCAAGACGCAATGTCTTGAATTCATTGGAAAGCGAAGTACGGAGTGTCTTAGCACTAGGTACTTCATATCTACCCTCCAACGCGGGATAAAAACGTGAAGCTAAAAAAATAGGTATCTACCATAAACCTCTAATATCATAGTATGTAATTATAAATGAAGGTATCATTTTTCAATCCCTTTTACGAAAATTATTAAGAAGAAAAAATGTATAAAATCTATATTTCCATTAAAACACTGACAATTTTGCATAAATTAACAAACAAACATATTACAATTTTGTATAAAGTAACAAACATTTTAGCCAGTCGTGGCGCACTGAGACAGCATTTGACTGTGAAGGCAATCGGTTATGGGTTCCATTCCACTCGAGGGGATTATTATATTTAAATAATTTACATTTCCTTGCTCTGGTGAAGCGTGACAATGAGTTCAACCACTTAACACGCAATGTCTAAAATTCGGCGGAACGTGGAACACGGAGTGTCTTGATACTAGCACGCGCTTTTTTAGCATGAAGCTAACAGAAACACTTACTAACGCCGCACTTTGACTTACTAGAGCAAGTAAACGAAAAAATTTAGATACAATGATTTCACCTAGAGAGAACCGAACCCACAACATGTCGCGTTTACGGTCAGACATTGTCTTACTGCACACGGACCTGCGAAGATAGTGGATTCGATATATGTGGATGTAATTTATAATTATGTGGCTAAAATTTTCATCCACAGTTTTTTTACAACCATAAAACGCCGGGGAAAAGAAAAATCATTTGTGAAAACGGCAGCAATTTGATATTTCATTAATTCGTAGGTACTAGATGATACGTTTTAAGAAGTCGAGTGATTCGAATTTAATATTGATGAAGAGCTTCGTGTTTATTTTTACGGGAGATTGGTTTAGGTTGCGTCTGATTTTCCTGTGATTTGCACAGATCTTCAGTAAATCGGAATTTCAGCGCTGAATTCGTAATAAATTACATTTAATTTTATAGAATATTTAATTTATTTCCTAAAGACGTACCTTTATAAGAATAACAAAGTGTATTGAAAGAGCGAAATGCAAGCCTGTATATTCCGCCTGAAACGTATTTTTGAACGTTATCAAGTAGAGTACCTATTCATTAAAAATCTACAAAAAAATAATGTAACGCCAACAAATAACGTCTTATTAAGCACTACATATGAAAATAGTCAATTTTTTTCCAAAGTACAAAACTAATTATACCAATTATCTTTAAATAAATTTAAAAAAACTCTAATAACTGTGAATTGACGCAATTGACTTGATCTTTAAGTGCGAATGACGGAAAAAAACGTTTCTATAAGAACATTATTATTCACTGCTAAATATATCAATGAATGAGCGGCTTCCATTGATAATAACAACTAAGAAGAATATACGTGACTAGAATGTTACATTATACTGATGTTGTTTAATGGTAGTTCTACAAACAATGTGTTTTTTTATTCTATTGGTTCACGCTTAACTCCTATAGATTTTCAGGGAAAAAATATGTGTTATTTATTTACCTAATACAAATTTTCGCCAATTTTTTGTTTCCATTTAAATCTGCGAGGTCTCTATAACCCTTATTAAGTAAGTATTCCATTTCTATTTCAGCATTAACTATAAAATTTATCAACCCATTTTCTCTTTACCGTAGGAATTTCAGGACCTTTTCTCTCAATACTAGCCTAAATTAACATTCTACGCCCAGTAGTATCAACTGCGCGTACTGGTTGTCAGTCGCTCACCAACTTTAAGATATATAAATATTGACTACCGCATGTCATGTGTTTAAATATTTTTATTAAGAAACCTAATACTAAAAATCTAGCGGTAACACATTTTGTACTAAATTTTCATCCAATGTTTTTTTTAACTTCACGCTTTTATCCCGCATAGCAGGTAGATAGAAAGTATCTAGTGTGTTGACACTAGACTTTCTATATTCCACTCCATACTTCGCTTTCCACCGAATTCGAGACATTGCGTGTTGAGTGTTGGCACTTAACGCCGCACTTTGCCTTTACCAGAGCGAGGAAGTGAAAATAATTTAAAACAATCACTCCTCCGAGTGGGGATCGAAGCGACTGCGATTTCAGTCAGACGCTGTCCCACTGCGCCCTCCAATGTTATACATAATATTTGTTAAACGGCGTAACCCAATACCCCTCGTTCTCTAATCAAATGAAAGATACATTAGAAATTGATTATCCACTACCTGCAAAACTTCACTACAGATGCTTCAAAACTAAGAAACAATGACGTCAAAATATTTATCTTAAGACGGCACTTTATTTACTAACGCAACGACAACTTGATTGCTTTATTAAAACTTATCTTTAGTTGGCTTTCGTTTGACACTTTAGATTTTTAAAAATAACACGTAATTTTTATTTCTCTTTGTAAATACAGTATAAGAACGCCTTATTTTTTATATAAATATTGACTAAAAATGCAAAAAATAATTATTTTATTTCTTCTGTCATACAAATTAACAGGCACACAAACAACCAGTCAAAAAGAGTGAATTAAGAAATTAAATAATTCGTACTTTATTTTGTCTGTCATTTACTTTTTAAAGCATTTCTACTTTAGCTTATTATCAAGACAATTTTTTTTATGTAGATTAATATATCTTTAGAAAAAAATTTCACAGAACTTACGAAATTTTTTTTACAACAATCGAATATGACATTTCCTACTAAACGATTGAGAATGTTTTTGGGTATTTTTTGAGATCACCAGGTCAACTAGTATAAAATAAAAACTTAAAATAATACAAATATTTAAATTAAAATAAATGTTAATATTTCATAACAAAAATTAAACTTGCATCTCTAAAACACGAGCTTTTAAACGATATCTAAGAAGAAAGATGCGTTTAACTTCACAATGATTATATGTTCCTATATATTATTGACACATTAAGGACAAGATCAATTTTCAAAGCAATTTAGGCTATTTATTAGACATACCACCTGTATCGTACATTGTAATGTATCACCCAAGTGCTATTAGCTGTTCATACCTGTTTATTTCTAATGAGAGTCGAGTAATTACGAAACCGCTCTATCCTTAACGATGTACCTTTAAAGACTTGTAATCTAGAGCTTAAAATACTTTAAATTGAAATAGATGAATAAAAATATATATGAAAATTTTATTCATAGGTAAAAAACATGTCTTTTATGTAGCTATATTTTCAATGTAAAATCTAAAAAAAATCAATAGCTGTAGAGTTATGATATAGTTAAAATAAATATCTATACAAATAAATAAAATTGGAGTGTCTGTTTGTATTTCAGTTGTTATTTCGGTTAGTCTCTGCAAAGGCTAGACTAATTTTGACGAAGATACTGATGCATAGTTGAATTCCATGGAATCCAAAGATATGTTCACACTTATATATACACACATATATATATATATATATATATATATATATATATGTGTGTGTATATATATATATATATATATATAATAAACCCAGTAATTATTTTTGTTACGAACGATAATTATAAACATTAACGTTGTAAATAAACCGTTTGAGCTTAAGAACTAGCCTTACTTAATGTAAAAAATTACTACATATATGACATGATCTTTTTGCCTTATACGCATTGTCGTGATAGAATTAGTAATTAACACAGGTTGAGCAATTAATATTATCGTTTGCCTTATTAGTAAAAATAAGTGGTGTTCGCTAGTGTTGTATGTTAATGGTTTGAGTTTCATGTTATTTCGTATTTTCATTTCTGACTGTAAACACGATTAGTTTTAGATTCGAATCACACATAAAATTATATTTAAATTATTTAAGAAGTTTAAATATATACATTCCTTTTTTTATAGGACATGCAAGGCAAACGAGCGAGCGGGTCACGTGATGGTAAGTGAATACCGCCGCCCACGGCCCCGTATAACACCAGAGGAGCTTCAGGAGCGTTGCCGGCCTTTAAGGTAATAAGCGCGCTCTTTGAAGGTGTTTATACCGTAACGACATGGAAACACTGCCGCAGGTAGGCCAATCCGCATATGTGTGGCAGTTCTCCGCCCTGATGAGACTAATTGCGACATTGAGTTCCGTCATTCAACACATAATATCTCTGATTCCGACAAAAAACGGAGAACGGAATGTCTTAATAAAAGGCTCTCTCTGACTATTCTGCTTTGTGGTAAGGGTGAATCTGCAAAATATAAGAACATATACAACTTCACGTTACACCACCACGCCTTTTCACGTTTATATATAACATTTTTTTATAGTTCAATTATTTTTTTTAGCTTCACGCTTATCGCATAGCAGGGTAGACTGGAAGTACCTAGTGGCAAACCATTCCATGCTCAACTTTCAACCATATTAGAGACATTGTGTATTGAGTAGCGGAACTCAATGCCGCATTTTGTCTTACCAGAGGGGGGAAATGAAAATAATTATTTTATTATATTAAATGAAAATAATATAAATATAATCATTTCCGTGAGTGGGAATCGAACTCTTAACCGATTGCGTTAATACTCAAACAATGTCCAACTGTGCTATGACCGGCCTCGTTTGTTTAATTATACTTAAATAATGTATTATAATGTTTTAATTTATGTACCACTGAGTAGGTATATAAATTAAAGCGATGAAAATAAAAACTAATTTCACGCAAAGCTAGGCAAATTGCACGGCTAAGTGGAAGAAAACAAATAGTTCTTCACGAACGTAGACCCTTAGCGTCTCGGTGTCATCGTAGAAAATATTATACAGTGCGGCAAGATCAAGGGGAGGAAAAAAAATTCGTAGATATGTGAATAGGGCGCAAAATGCGGCTTATTGTTTTTAATTTTAATATAGTTAATTATTAATGCTGTTTATCAGTGTTTGTAGTTTCAAACTCTTTCTTTTTAAATTTATTTATATTAGCCAGTTAAACTATTTTACTACTTTTAAAGTGTTATTCCACACTTAGCAGAAAATATTAAAAAAACGCATAAATTACGCTAACTGGGCCAAAACACTAAAATGTTACCTACATTGGATATTAGTCCTAAATATAATTAAGGAAACGTCATTCGATCTTAACAGATATAATAATCAATGAAATAATATCTTACAGTTATAATTTTTTTTTGATTTGATCAATTTTTGCGACCTGATTTGTTTGAAAATTTCCGTATATAAATAACGTATCCAGATTTGAGGACAATACAACAATACCATAACATGAATTTGTTATTCTTGACAGAACTAGAAAATGCTTTAAGATGTGTTTGTTTTTAACTATTTCGTGATATTATTATATAAAACATCTATTAATTGAGGTATAAATAATATATCATCTTAAAGCTGGCTACAAAATATTAAATTACTATTATACTTATATTAAAAATATTTTAAATTAAATAAAACCTTGTTTAAAAAAATGTTACCTATTTTACAACTTTTTATTTTGCTTATTTATTAAAATTAAATTTCAATGATTTTTTAAATGAAATATATAACGTTGAAATGATGTTTTTTAGTCTCACTAGAACTTGAGTACGATATCTAAGGCATCTTCGGCTTGTTTTGATTTTGAAATATTTGTAGCAGTTCAAAGAATTTAAAAGTTGAGAAACTATACTAGGTTCAAACCTCACAAACGGGGTCCAGGGTGCGTTGAGAAATTAAATACAATGGGCAGAGAATGTTATATCTTACTAAGTAAATATTTGAACACATTAAAATATTTGACATTATTATTTTTTTATCATACGTAATTTTTTCAATCAAATTTATTATTTATTACATATTGTTAATATTATTAGTTGTCGTTTTCAACTCAGTTTGCGTAGACTTTATGACCACTATCAATGTAATATTTAATGTGTATCTAATCTGAACTTAATATTGACTATAGAATATGATTTCTTCAGAAAGGGACGAAACCTCTAATTCGTCTCATTGAAGTCGTCTAAGCAATTATTTTCTTTCCCTGCGATTATGAATAAGATATGTGTATATTAATGTACATCTATTATATTATTATCTTTTTTTGTATATTTAGTTCAGTAGCATAGGAATAATCTGTTCTATTTTACTACTTACTTTTTGTTTACCCTGCTATGCTATCCCGCATAGCTGGGTAAACAAAAAGTAGGTACCTAGTGTCAAGAGACTCCCTATTTCGCTTACCACCGATTTAAAGACAATACGTGTTGAGTGATGGAACTCAACGCCGCTCTTTCTCTTACCAGAGCGAGGAAGTGAAAATAATTTAAATATAATCACTCTCCCGAATGTTGATCGAACCCACAACCGATCGCGCTTAAAGTCAGAAGCTGTCCTACTGCGCCACGACCAGCCTCAATTATTATTAATAATACTAAATTCTATAATTTTCTTTATTTACATATTTTAAAACAGAAAGCACTGTACTAATATATAATGTTTTGTGCAGTAAAGTATTTTTATCTATATATCTATTCTGTTTCTATCCATTTTAGTTTTTCCTTAATAATGTCTGAATATACAAATGTAAAATTTTACATGATATACTATTTGTTACGCACTTAACAAAACTAACATGTTCAAATGAAATTTGACACACAGATGACATGACCTAGATTAATATTTAGAATATTGTTTACCTCACTAAATTTTGTTGGTAACAATTAGGTACTCCATTATAAAATCATTTAAATATGTACTTCTTATTTTTTTATTATTCTAAAGTTCAACAAACAAACCGAAGTAATTAGTAAATAATTCTGAAGAATTTGTAAATAACAAATGAATAAAAATCTCATCACATTCCCCATTGACGCCATTGTGGCGCAGTAAGACAGCATCTGATTGTAAGCGCGATTGGTTGTGGGTTCGATTTTCACTTACAGAAATGATTATATTTAAAATGTATTTTTATTTCTCCGCAACACGCGATCTTAAAATTTTCGGCCTAAAAGCAGTCGACGGAGTGTCTTAACACTAGTCTGATTCCGACGACCCAGCTATATGGGATAAAGTGTGAAAAACAATCAGAATACAATTTAAATATTAAAATCATTGTATCTTTAAAAATTTTCTCTTTTATTATAACAAAATCCCAATTCATAGCGTGTAAACTCTAAATAATTATTAATTTATTGGTTTGTATCGTAATGCTCGAACATTGTCCTTTCGCATGGAATCACGCGAATCGCTTTAATTGCGCCTTTAATTTTTATAGCGCCGTAATTGCTTTCAGTTATATGTTAGATGCCGGAATATCTATGTTTTCGACATTTTTATCGGGAAAATACATATGTTAATAATTACAGAAAAAAACGAATGAAATATTTCGACGATAGAATATTTTGTTATTGTTAATATCGTTATATTTATAGTTGTACAGATAATTCACTGCATAATTTAATTAGTAGTATAAGAAATATATAAGAAAGAAAGTGTGACGGAAGTTGGTTTTTCATGGATTGATATTGAGATAATAACGTTTAAAAGTATTACAGTCCATAATAATAAAGCGTGAAGCTAAAAATAGCTTCACGCTTTTTATCCCGCATAGCAGGGTAGACAGAAATTACTTAAGAGTTAATACAATCCGTTCTTCAGTTTCTACCAAAATCGAGGCATTGCGTGTCGTGTGGTGGAACTCAACGCCAACTTACCAGAGCGAGGAAGTGAAAATATTTTAAATATAATCACTCCCCCTAGGTGAGGATCGAACCCACAACCGGTTGCATTTACAGTCAGACGATGTCCCAAGACGCCACGACCGGCCTTCATATTAAGCAATAATGTTCTGTTTTGATTGGAACTGTTTTAATATGACTATATGATTATATATCAATTTTAATTTTATTCAAAGTTACTTGTAACTGAAACGGGAGTGGAAAAATGAAAATATCTATAGAAATAAATAAAATTAGAGTTTATATTTGTAATATTAAAATAACCCCCTTTTTACTAAATGCACATGTATGTATACACAGTACACATAACAATATTAGATTTTTTTGCAACATTTGTCTATCAGTTGGTCTGATTGGTTACGAATTCCGAATTTAGTTACGAATGTCCTTTGGAGTGGCATAACAACGATTCGAACTCATCAACTCTTACATATAGTCAAATACCAGATTTAATAATATACAAATACTTAAAGTGACAAAGACAGTTTACACAATCCAGTGAAGATAATTAGTTTAGTCAATGTCATCACAATTAAAATATAGGAACTAAGTATATCCAGAGCAATGATATTTTTAATATATTTTAGGCAGAGTGGGAGATTTAGCTTCACCCTTTTATCCCGCATAGCATGGTAGACATAAGGAACCTAGTGTCAACACACTCCGTACTTAGCTTTCCACCGAAATCGAGACCAGAGCGAGGAAGTGAAAATAATTTAAATATAATCACTCCCCTGAGTGGGGATCGAACCCACAACCGATCGCGTTTACAGTCAGATACTGTCCCACTGCGCCACGACCGGCCTCATCGGAGAAATTATTATATTTAAAATTCCGGTAAGACAATGTGCGGCGTTGAGCACTCAACGACACTCACGGAGTGTCTTGACGCTAGGTTGAGTGTCAAGAGTAGCAACAAGATGACGATTATTCTTCCTTGAGATTCTTTTCGAATACATTGATATGTGAGTAAAAGCGTTAAGATGTATAAGCGTAATATTTATATTAAAAATAATTTATAACCGATAATGATTATTATGAACACTTTTCATATGTATGGCATTATATAGAATCTTATCCCATTATTTTGATATTCAATTTCATTATCTTAATACGCTCTTTATCACTAAATACGCAAAGAGAATGTGTTTCGTCCTTTGTTTCCACCTACATAAAAGCCTATCGAGGCGTTACGAAATGTTATTCTAGAAAAGATATACACCTTAATAAATTTGCATCTCAATTCAAAGTCCTTATTTTGAAATAAAATAAAATCAAAAAGCGTGAAATAAAAAATAGCTAGTCGTGGCGCAGTAGGACAGCGTCGGACTGTAAACGCGAAGCGCGATCGGTTGTGGGTTCGATCACCACTTAGGGGAAACTAGGTACTGTCTAAGGTAAAAATAAGCATTTAACTTGTTAACATTTAACATTTAACATTTAACTTGTTTAACTTTAAGTTGTCTAAGGTAAAAATAAGCATTTAACTTACTATATAATACTATATATATATATATATATATATATATATATATATATATATATATATATATGCAATAACATTATATGAATTGCCCTAAAAGTACATAAACACAGCCGTTTGCGGTTGCGTCATAATACTAACAACTACCACGTTTACGCGACACAGAGGCAATGTTAGAATATCTAATGCACACGCCGCATACAGTTTGATTTAATATTAATGTTTGGAACTTTCCATTGTTAAGTGCTTAAGTAATATCACGGTTAAATTTTACCTAAGTCTTATTATTTACTTTAATTTTGGTAGTTCATATTGCTTTATATAACTGTTTAACTATGAAATAAAAATAGATTTATTAAAGAAGAGTTAAGGTTTCCACTAAGAAAATTTTACTATCATACTTCTAAATCTGTCTACTTCTAATTTTCAAGCGCAAATTGGTTTCTTTGGTCATTATGACAATTGTCATATTTATTGATTTGTTCATCTTCCACACTCAAAAGTTAAATTCGGATATGTCATGTTTCTGTGAGACTTACGGGAACCTCCCTTTTAGTGTTCCTCTACCATATGGGTACGTAATTGTGAAAGGAAGTTTCACAGTAACCCCTACATAAATTTTCAAGTAACTAATCCTATTTACTATGTTTCTGGTTTAGAGTTTTTTTAGAAATAATTATTTCAATTATTCCGCTAAGTAAGCACACTCAGTGCTACACCAAGAACAATCCATATACAAATATATAATATACAGAGACGACGCGTTCATATAACACGACTCTCATCGGCTTACCTTATTTAAATTATAATTAACAACTTATTTTTAATAAATACAATTATTTAATAAACTAAGATAACTCCTATAAAAATCACACAAGATATTTCCAATCAAAAAAAATTATACTTAAAAAATTTTCGGAGTCTGAAGACTCTGGTATTAATTTTTTTATCTGTATAAAATCTGTATAAAAATTCTAATCTGCACTATTGATAGTGTATGCATATAACTTAACATAGAAACAATATTAGTAATATTAAAACGTACATTTCACATGCACATATGTGCGGGGCTTAGTACGTTACATCCACGAGTTGTGAAAGAAGCATATGAGAGGATCTCTTCAAATCCTGCACACGCGAACTTGAATATTTCATTCTATTGTTACTTTATAGAAAGTTATGAAATTTGAATTCCAAATAAACATTAGTAATCACCATGGCACATCGTTTTTTAAGTACATTTTATATAATATTAGTGGTAACCCTATTAGGTTACCACTAAATATTAGATAAAATGTCCTTTAAATCTAAATCTATTGATTTAGATTTAAATTTAACTCAGACGAATATTTAAATTTTATAATATATGTAAGTATTAATACATACATTCAGTGTAGTTAAACAAGGTACAACATTAGGCAACGCCACGTAACACGTAACTCCACATTAAACCCTTGTTCAACTGTATATATTACAGCAGTATTTATCGTTAGTGTCACTTACTATTTTTTTACCTTTACGCTTTTATATCGCATAGCAGGGTAAACATGAAGTACCTAGTATCAAGACACTCCGTACTCCAGCATTCCCCCTAAATCAAGAAATTGCACGTTGAGTGGTAGAACTCAACGCTGTGTTTTATCTTTCCAGAATTAATATAATTTAAATATAGTCATTTCCTTGTTTATAGTCAGACGCTGCAACTGGCCTCTTTTTAAAGCATAGTATCATTTTTTTTAGCTTCAAGCTTTTATCCCGCATAGCAGGATAGACAGAAAGTACCTAGTGTCAAAACACTCCGTACTTCGTTTTCCACCGAAGTCGAGACATAGCGTGTTGAGTGGCGGAACTCAACGCCGCACTTTGTCTTTACCAGAGCGAGGAAGTGAAAATAATTAAAATATAATCACTCCCCCGAGTGGGGATCGAACCCACAACCGGTCGCATTCACAGTCAGACGCTGTCACACTGTGCCACGACCCGCCTCAATAATTGACAAGGTATTAAATAATCAACTTTATAACTTTTATCCCGCATAGTCAGAAAGAACCTAGTGTCAAGACAGACGAGGGCAGAGATGATAATAATCTAAATATAATCATTCCCTCGAACGGGAATCGAACCCTCAACAAATCGCTTTTACATACGATGTCCCACTACGCTACAGTTTAAAGGATCCACTAAATAATGAAGTAGTACCGAAATAGTGCAGTTAAATTACACGGTATAATTCAACAATACAATATAGAGACGATCGATACCGTCGGATCTGAACTATTAGCATCGCATTCCAGTGATATTTTGAATATCACGGCGATATTGCATTCCCGTCGCAGACACCGCAAATTACTGGCGGTTTAGTATTCGGCATTCTATTTCACTATGCTGAGTACCTAATGTTCTTTTACATTTAACTCCTATATTATTTATATAGAGGCCGTCGTGGCGCAGTGGGACATCGCGTGACAGCTTGTAAACGCAATCGGTTGTGGGTGTGATTCCCATTATTCCCATATTTAAAATTATATTAGTAAGATAAAGTCCGGTTTTGAGGTTACGCCACTCAACGAAGTACGGAGTGTCTTAATACTAGGTACTTTCTGTCTATTCCCTGTTATGCGGGATGAAAGGGTAAAGCAAAAAATAAAATACTTATATAAATAGTATTAAATTTTTGAAACAAATATTTGAGAAGCAAACATGTCTTTTTTAATTCCAATATAATGAACGATGGATGCACGTATGTAGTGACACAGTAATTAAATAACTTATGTATGAAAGTTAGTATATTAACATGCATATATATACGCATGGGTTTGCAGTGAGTCTAAACTCTCCCCACTGTGAGCATTCGTTTAAATCTATTCTAAATACTGTATGCGTATAACGTTCAAATAATAAACTATATATGTCACAAGTGCTACTTATTATCAACCTGAAGATTTACGGTTTACACCTCCACCATATATTTCCTTGGTGTACACCCTAAGATTAACAGTACGTATTTTTATTTATTGAATAACGAGGGTAAAAATACATTTATTTCTATGATGAAGGAAAAAATGCCTAAAGTGTATTTTCTTAACTCACTTACTTACTTTTTATTTAACTGTAAAAATATATTAAATTTATTTTTTTATCGAATTTTGTATTATATAAAATTCTTAGTTATTTGACACTTTATCTTGTAAAGCAGGATAGTCAGCATCAAGACACTCCATTGACTGCTCTCCGCTTAAATTCGAAATATAGCGTGTGGTATATAATTCTTGTATATAATTCTTAAGATGTACAAGTATGTTTTAAAAAAATATGTAGAAGGCATACTTGAGGTTTTTTTACTGAAAATGAAAGGGCAGATGACTTCAAAATAAAACCATAGTTTATAAATAATGTACGTTATATTTTTTCGTTGATAACGAAAGAATAATTTTTATGATTAAGCTCCATTACCATATACCATAAAACAATGTAATATATAAAGAAGCAAAAATATTTTATCTGCTAACTTAAAATACTTAAAGGTGGTAACATAAAAAAAATTATGCTTCACGCTTTTATCCCGCATATAGCAGGGTAGAAAGAAAGTACCTAGTGTTAAGACACTCTGTACTTTGCTTTCCACAGAATTCGAGACATTGAGTGTTCAGTGGTGGAACTCAACGCCTCAACTTCATCTTTACCAGAGCGAGGAAGTGAAAATAATTTAAATATAATCACTCCCCCGAGTGGAGATCGAACCCACAACCGATCGCGTTTACAATCAGACTCTGTACCACGATGATCATAACACATAATTTAATTGCATTATTATAAAATTAAAGTTATTTTCGTGTTTACTTTAAACGTGTACTTTTGTATTATTTAATAAATGATAAAAGAGTACAGATCCCTTCCATATATTAATATGGAGGAAATATTTCGTCATATGAGAAAACAACAAGGCTCATTCAATAAAAATACTTTTTTCTACGTGAAATTGCCTTATAAGTATGTTTAAAGCATTTCAGAACGTAGTATTAAAACACCCTAAGAAAAATATATCATCATCATCATCAGCTGGAAGACGTTCAGTACTGGACTTCCGCATAGCACGCCAGTTAGGTCGGCAGCTTGCCTTCCGCATCCAACGGTACATATATTCAATTTAAATTAAATAATCAAACAAAATTAAATATTTCAAAGCTTAAATAAATCAAAATTATTTAATATTATACTTACAAAGGAATCTGACGTCTTAAATATTTTTTTCTTAAATTAATTTCGTTTGTCATTTAACAAGAATAGGTCTAAGTAAGTGGGTCGAACGGGAATTAGTAATAAATCGGGTTGGTATGCCGGGAGCGAGTTGTCAAAACGTCAATAAAAGGAACGCTGAATCTGCGAGCTGGCTTAAATTAAAATCGGTTTTACGGTCCACGGGCTTAGATAATGGAATGGATAAAGTCATATTTTGGTAATGCAAGAGGAGGAGAAGTAAAATTATAAGTAGGAAGTATAAAGATTCTATTAAGCAATTACTTAACAATTAATTAATATATAATCAAACAAACCCTCGTTAGATAGTTCTTGTAAAGAAGTTATAGTATAAAAAACGCAATGTCACTACATGTAATTCGATTTCCATACTTTTAAAGGTAATATCTGTAAAGTTAATAAATATATATTTGTCAGCTTCATGTTTTTTATCTTACATAGCAGGGAAGAATAGAAAGTACCTGGGTCAATACATTCCGTACTCCCCTTTCCACCGCATTCGAGACATTACGTGTTGAGTGGTGGAACTAAACGCTGCACTATGTCTTACCAGAGACAAAGTCTAATCACTCCCCCGAGTGGAGATCGAAGCCACAACCCATCATGTTACAGTCAGACGCTGTCCCACTGTGTCATGACCGGCCTTTTTTTAAAAAAAATATCAACAAAATTAATAAATATTTAATAAATTTAAACTTCCTTATTTTTTTAAATCTTTACAAAAGAGAAGTGTCTGTCTGTAATTTTATTATATTAGCGCTTTTTACTGAATGTATGCTCGGTAAATATACGAAATAGCATTTTCATATATTTTGTTGTTTGTTGTCTGTATATTTGTTTGTTCCAGCTCATCTCACACCGTCAGAATCTATTATGACGAGACCTCCACTGTTAAATAGCTAATATAAAAAAGAGTAATTCGGCCTACTATTAGTTTAAAATTATAAAATAAAGATCTAGAGATGTTAAATTTCATACGGGCGAAGTCACGGACACAGTTAGTTATGAAAATTAAATTTTTATTCAAGTCAAAATATTCAATATAAATTTTATTTGATCTTTATCACACGCACCTCAAAAAAGCATTTACGCCAATTTACTTGATATTTAATTAAATGCAAACGAAATGATTGTAGACTTTACATACACGAATAAATGAAGATCGTGATCGTGAGGTGCCAGCCTCAGAAGCTACTGTGCGAAGTAAAGTACATGATAAACGATTTTCAACTTTTTCAATTAACTAAGTTTTAAACAAGGCCTAAAGTGCCTATACAATTATTAAATTTAGACAAAAATCTGAAAATGAGTTTTTCTTTCAATACAATCTAATGAAATCCAAATAAGATGTATATATATATATATATGTATATGTTAGTATAAAATTTATTCGCACGAACCTCAGTTTCACGCTTTATCCCGCATAGCATGGTATATAGACATAACCTAGTGTCAAGACACTTCGCTGACTGCTTTCCACCTGACATATTATGCTCAGGGTCGAGGTCAACGCCACGCTTTGTCCTCCATAAGCTTAATAAACGAAAATGCAGGAATGAAGACATCCCTACATTGTTAAGCATATTTAAATTAAACACATTTTCACAGACTGTATTATAATATATATTATCATTTCCTACAATACTAAAACAACTGACGTCTACCATATTTAACTCTATCAAAGTAATTATAAAAGCAAACAATGCCAACCTTTCGTCAGAATGCGTTTATAATACTGAAATCATAATAATTAAAAACATAAAATAAAACATTTTTCATTACAAGTTCATTTTAAAAGTTCATTGTATAATATCGTTTGCATTTAGCTGAAATTAACTCATCGCGAACAATACTGGCAGTTAGAATGGCTGATATTTAATATCTAAATTAAAATACTTATCACTATCGTCACTGTCAGTTATCATATTGGTTGATGTTATGAATTTATTGTTATTCAGTTATTCCATTTATTATCCACTAGCTCCGTTGTGTTCAGCTATACGGATAGTTATGGGTTCGATTCGCGCTCAAAAAATTGTATGTATATTAATTATTATCAAGGCGTGGCGTTAAATTACGCCGCAACACTTAATTAAGGTCGAAAGCAGCGAGTTTCTTGGCACTCGGTTTTCTCTGCCTAATCTGCCTATAAGAAAAAAATGTACCCAAAAACTGAAAGCTACATTGAAGATTGAGTAACTTCTGTCAAAAGCAGATTTAAACGTGATCTAAAAGCCACATGGTTCAACCCTAAACGATACGCGTAGACCATATAATTAAAATTATAGTTCTTGCCTTTGAAAAAATAAATATAAATATATTCATAGTATTTTAATATTTTTAAAGTGTTATTCCACACTTAGGATTAGAAAACATTTTTTTCATTATAAGTAGAACAAAGGTATGAGATTCACATCGTGCTGGGGTCAAATTTTTGTACGTTTTTTAATAATATTTTCTTATCCTGTTTAGTTAGTAGATAGTAAAATATTTATATGACATACCTGAAACGATCCTATATTAGTATGAAGTAAAACGCATAGTAATCAGCATGACGTTACATACCTGAAAAATAAAAAGTTCTTTAGTCTAATATCATTTAGAAATTAATATTCATTATTAATGTAACAATGTAACAAGCAAAAATAAACTTGGCAGAATATTTAAACAATATAAAGCAACAAGAACGATGTCATTGCCGACGCTTTCAATTTCTCGGAGGCTCTCTACTCTAAATTTCGTAGAAATTCAACAAATTTAATGTGTTTTTTTTTAATTATATTTCTTTCATTTATAATTAAATGCATGATATTGTAGTTATTATATTTATCTATATATGTAACTATATAATATTAAGATATAATATAATATTTAGATAAATCATTATTAATTGTACGTAATCAGTTGCCAATTATAATTGTACTCTCTAACAATACTAACTAGTCCAAAGTAGTTTAATAGGTACTTAAAGAAATATTCCAGCATTCAATTAATCTGTTGTCTGGGTTCAGTCACGCAAGGACAATGCGATTAATTTTAGTGGAGACGAGGAGGGGACCGTAAATTTATAGCTAAGATCATTACGTTGAGTGTTTCTAAACTGATAATACCTGAAGTTATATAGTAGATACGTTTCCGGTTTCTATATATTGATATACGAAGCAAAAATTTTTGTACCCTATTTTACGGAAAAAGTTATGAAAATTGGCATAGTTTGTTTATATAAAAAGGGAAAAGAAAACTAATATTTTTTAAAAAAATAATACCTAATATATACATTTACATAAAAAAGACTACATGTTTATATGAAATAACACATGCTTTTCTAACGTAGTGTCAACGTCAATGGGAAATCTAATAAACAGGAACAATGTGTAATACGTACTTATATATATTTTTTCATATAGATTTTCATACATATTAAACATTGGAAAAAATATTTGATGATAGATTAATGTCAATCGTAGATTGCGAGTAGCAGATTTTTTGAAATTAATATGTTATTTAATATAACTACGGGAGAATGAGACCCTTTCAAAGGAATAAAACTGGTAATGCTTGAATTTTAAACATAATTTTAAAAGAATTTATACAAGTCTAATAACTCTATATAAATAAATGAAATTATAAGATTACTGGAGGCCGGTCGTGGCGCAGTGGGACAGCGTCTGACTGTAAACGCGACCGGTTGTGGATTCGATTCCCCACAAGGGCGAGTGATTATATTTAATTATATATATTTATATATGTATTTAAATATAATCACTCCCCCATATATTTAAATATAATCACTCCCCCGAGTTTTTATTTTTACTTCCTTGACTTCTACCACTCAACACGCAATGTCTCAAATTTTGTGGAAAGCGAAGTACTGAGTATCTTGACACTAAGTACTTTCTGTCTACCCTGCTTTGCGGAGTAAAAGCTTGAAGCTATAAAAAAAAATTACTGTATTACGTATATACCAATATAAATTAATGTATTGTAAAACATTATAAAAAAAACGTAAAAGTCAGCAATTTAGAACGTCACATAGCAATGATTAAAATTTCTATTATTCATACACTACACAGATTTTTTCAAATTGTGATGGGAATTCATCTAAATAAATTGATAATCCCTAACCACTTACTTAATAAATTACATCTAGCTCCAACCAAGACAATATATGTAAGGCAAATTTACAAGCAATTTTGATATTTCTCACGTGGTTACTTAGTTGAAAAGGTATTGACATAAAATTATTTATACACAGATATCTACCAGCTTTATTCGTCAGCTCTTAGAAATTCATACTTAGAAATGCCTACTGGGATACGTTAGTAGGTTACTATACTACTGTAAAAATGGTATTAAATGTAACCTATATTTTATTTATTTAATTTTTTAGTTTCACGATTCTATCCCGCATAATAGGATAGACAGAAAGTACATAGTGTCAAGATACTCCGCACTTGGTTTTCTTATCTTGTCTTACCAGAACGACGGAGTGAGGATAATTTGAATATAATCACTCCTCTCCCCTTTTCTTAATATTAATCACTTTATTACATTGTAATTTCGTTATAACAATGAAAAAAGTGTTAAAGACAAAAAGACCACTGTCACAGATGTGGAGTTGAAATTTTGACGATTTCGTCTAAAACTCTCAATATAGTCGTATTGGTAAGAAAATAGAAAGCAGAATAATCTATTTACATGAAAAGATATAGGAAATATATATGTATGTAAGTAAGAATAACATATAGAATTAAAACTGCTACAAATTGAAACGTGAGACATGCATTAGGTACATTTCTATAACGAATCAATAAATCTATTGGCATAATACAATTACGGGTCACGCCAAGCTGTTAGCATCGCTTAACCTGATTAACATCGATAACTTAGTGTGCCGATTTGCAAATTTTTCTTACTTAACGCCACATTTTCTGTTACAAAATATAAATCTTTTGAATAACAAATTGAAACATTTTTTTTAACTATTCAATTTTTTTTAGCTTCACACTGTATCCCTGATGGGGTAGTCAGGAACGACGGAGCACCAAACGTTACGGTCCCTGCATACCTCTTTCGCCAAGTCCACAGTAACTACCCTCTTCATACACTTACTGCGTGACCTTTTTCCAGTATCTTCGATACTGTGTTTTCAAATTTCAACCAAGGTCGCCCCCACCAAAAATAAGATAAGCTTATAAAAAACACTACGTTTTTTGATTTACACCTAAAAACTTATTCGGACATAACCATGACCAGCATTTGTGGACAATGAAAATAGCCTTAATTAATTAATCAGTCACAGTAATGTCATTGAAATAGACTAAAACATTATATTTCAATATTAATTCACAAACATCGCGTAATTTATAAAGCTGCCAAATTAATATTTAGAATCTCATTTTGAGCGTAGGAGATACCCAACTTAGATCATTTTTTTTTACATTTTTCTTATAAACATTTCACCACATTGAAGGAATTAGACTCTTAACTAATACGTGCAAATTAAACATGCTCAATGTAATCATATTACAAGTTCATCCTGTCTTCTCTGCAATGCCAGATATAATGACAAAGAGATTCAGTAGAGAGAGAGGAAAAGAAAAAAAACGCTTTTAGGTTTTTGTTCCTTATCCAAAATTCCGATGAGTATTTATAAGAAAACGTTACTCATGAATTTAATTTTTAATAAAACAGTAATTACATTCGAAAACATTTGGGATGTCTGAAGTTTAACGTAATTTGGTCACTGTGCTCCACGTGAAATATTAAACAAACATTTACATACAATATACACTTTTACCTAAACAAACAAATGGAAAATCACAATATAACTTTGAGGTTCTGTTTAGCAAATCCAAGCCCAGCAACAACCAAACTCTCTCGAGATCACATACAGATCGAATATAAATTAAAAAATAAATTGAAATTTCATTCAGATGTTTAATCAAGCCATAGGGCTGACTTCCTGTAATTTTCGCGTTGACAATACCCTATAACGAACGAGAAATATAGGAAAGAATAAGAATGGAGGTTGGAAAACCGAATCGAATTCAATTAGAGAAGTTTTCGGTACAGAATTGGTTGTAAATGGCGATCATTGTTGTGGTTTAATTAATTGATCGACTGTCAACAAACTCAATTACGAAAGGAGACAATTTATTTTGGAATTCATTGTATCAAATTACTTCAATTTTCATAATTTTCAGGCGATAGTAGTAATTAATTCTCTTTGAATTACATATTATTGCAGTCATCATTTCATCAATGTTTATTTTAATGACAGATAAATATTTTTTTGATAATAACAAGTGTTTTTTTAATCATTAGCTCTTTGTTCATGTTCTTTTATTATTATTTTTACATCATTATTAAAAATTAAATTATTGATTAAAGCAAGCTATAAGCTAGCTAGCTAACTTAAAAATACTACAATTAAATATTTCAAAAATTCTGTATATTCCTAATGCAAATGAATAAGATAGGCGTATTTTTAAATACGCTTAATATATATCTATAGATTATTGAACTAAACTAAAAAATACAAGTTAGTATAACTTGTGTTGCACCGAAAATCTAAACTTATTTTAAAGCTACAGTGACGTTGAAACCTTAAATTTGCTCTTTTCTGCGCCACCTTCAGCTATATGAGAAAATTCCTTAATCCGGAAAATTCAATATAGTGGTTTCAATATACTGACCTGAAGTAGACAGGCTTACATGAAGCAAAGAAATGGTGTCTGATTTGTACATTTTATTTTATTTAAAAAATATATATTACAAATTATTATTGCTATGAAAAAACCGTAGTCGTTACTTAGCCTGACTGTTGTTGTGAATGTTCTATATAAATTACTTCTTTTCAAAAGATCAGTCAAATGAATTTAGTACTTAAGAAATATCAAGAAACAAAAATTGTGAAATATTGAATCAATATATCTTGCGATTTGGAACCTTAGATATTCGAAATCAGAATTAAACCAAAATACCAATAAAATCTTCACTAGTCTTTACTAGTCCAATATCATAATAATCGATATCGCTATATAGCTAAATCTGGATTAACAGACAAATAAAAAAGTGAAACCAATTTGTCGAAACGAAAGAGATGACTTTATAAGATTAATACGAAGCCTTACGTTATGAAATCACAAAAGATTCCTTAAATCTATAAGAATCCGTATAAAATATATGATTTATTCTTTAAAAAGAAATTAACAAATAGAAATATTTATAGTGTCAATTGTTCAAAGGAATAAGGCTATCATGACGCAGTACAGGTTTGATTGTAAAGGCGATGATTACGGGTTACGTAGATAGAGTAGTTAAAGAAAAAATAGTCTAGTGTCTTTTTTATTTTATTATTTATTGTACATCTTGTACATATTGTACTGGTAAAGACAAAGAGCGGCGTTGAATTCGGTGGAAAGCGAAGTACAGAGTGTCTTGACACTAGGTACTTTCTGCCTACACTGCTATGCGGGATAAAAGCGTGAAGCTAAAAAAAAAATTATTTTATATTTCTAAGACTCGAAGACCTGTCTCTATGTATTACCTATGAGAATTCAGGATTTAAAATTAAGTATTTGCATTACTATAAACAAAATATAAAATTTTTAAATATTTATAATTATAATATAACTAAAACTAACACACACATACACACATTATATTATTACTTAGCATTTTGACACTAAATTCTCTCTCTTTTTTACTTTTTGTCAGAGTTCAACATATAAACTGTTGAACGCAAATTGGAGATGAAATCAATTTTTCATAATAATATGATCTATGATTTTCGTTTTACACAAATTAATGAATATGAAACTATATATTTTGATATTCAAAAATACAATTTCCAACTCATACCGAATATGCGATTAACTCACTCTATATTTAATAAAATAGTTACATTTAATATCAATTCACCTGATATTGTTATTGCAAATAATATATCAACTCAACATAAAAAAAATTTTGTCTTGATATACAGTTGTAATAAAAATACAAAATTAAGTGTACACAAATCTAAATGAAAAACCATATTTTATAAGGAAATAAATTAACGCTGCTTAATTTTTGTTTGCAAAATGATTTTGTGAATAAAATATTTATTACCATTCCAATATAACAGTCCATTCACAAACATTTATTTACCTTATTTGGCATATTCAATAACTTGGAATTTGAAGACCAAAGTAAACATACTTTAAATTACGATTTGACAAATACAGTCCAGTACCAGACGCCAAACTGAATATTAAACTGTTGACGCTAATTTATTCCTTAAATCTAAAGTAATAAATAATATTTTGCTTTGTATAGATTTTGATGTAACGAAGCCGCACCTATGTACGATCGATAAGTGAGCGTGTCTCAGAGCATTTGTATCGATATTGGACCATCTTTTAGAGGGTTCATGATTCGTAAGGATAAATAAAATCAGTTGACAGAATACATATTACACGTCAAACTGATATCGTAATTCTTCATAATGTTCAAGCACGAATTCCTAATATATAAATAACATTTTGTTTTATTTCTTTTGTAACTTAAAAAAAATATATTATTCTATATATTATTATTTTTTGTAACTTACAAAAGAAGAGAGATTTTTATCTGTATTAATACTACAGTAAATAACTTATAAAAACATCTTTAATGTAAATATTTTCAAAAATCCGAAGTATTATCTGCGAAAAAATTGAAACGATTCATCCCATTTTTCATTAATCTAACCTGTTAACCGGAAAAGGGTTTCAACGAACAGTATCTATTATATAAATTGACAATTCTGTATTTAACAGCTAATCAGCTTATACTGAAATTAATTATTTCTCATTAGTACATGATTTACATGTGTCTGGCGTGGCGCTTGTTTATTGTTAGGATTATGTAGCTATTATATACTGGCTAATAAACCATTGCGAATCAAGTCACGTCCAACTGACAAGCCATTTCTGATGGCGTATTTAGATACAATTATATACATTTATACAGGTAGTACTCATTGTAATTGCGTTTTACATTTGTCCAATGTAGCAAGTGGGTAATTTGAATTATATAACATAAAATATGTAAAGTATAACATATATATTTAAAAAATAATGTTTTTGGAAATATCCTCAATTTATATTTAAATACTTTAATATATTATACATTATGACAATCTTATTTTTAGCCTCACGTTTTTATTTTGCGTAACTGGTAGGACAGGTAGTACTCAGTGTCGAGTCACTTTGTACTACGCTTACTGAAATTCGAAACATTGCTAGTTAAATAGCGGAACACAATACCACACTTTGTCATAAAAGATCGAGGAAATGAAAATATAATGTTTCCCACGAGTGCGAATCGAACCCACAACCATGCAGCAATCGGTCTCACGATCTCATAATGACTGAAAAGGTATTTCATGTCCCTCCAATTTTATCAATTCCAGTTTTTACTAAATTACTAATTTGCCAATATAGCATTATAAAAGCAACAAAAATAATTAATAACACATACCATATAGAATAAAAAAATAAATAAAATGAACAATCCCAATTTGTGTCAAAAATAATATTAGCTTTCCAAATCAATTTTCAGAGTAACAATATATAGTTCAATCAGTTGAAAAAACAAAAAGGCACACATTTGTTAGTAATCAAGCTAAGTACTTAGTTGTTTCATATGAATAAAAGTATTTTCTTATTAAAAAAATGAATTAAAAGGAACGCCTAATCTTTTTTCTTTCTCTCAATTTCTCGTCATACTGGTCATTCTGGTAAGGATAACAGGACAACTTAATACACAATGTACCAAAAAGATCAAAAGGCCGTAGTGGCACAGTGGGGCAGCGTTTGATTCAAAACGTTATTGGTTACGAGTTCGATTCCCATTCCAGGGAATATCTAATATTTAATTTCATTTCTCTACTCTAGTAAGAAACAGCTGTGAGTTGATGTCTTGATTTCAAGCGGAAGGCAGTCAGCGGAGTGTCCCTGACTACCCTACTTTGCGGAATAAAGCGTGAGGCATAGTGTTTTTAGGGGCCACAAATATACATATTGGAAATTCTTGCTTTAATCTTTGCCTGTTTTTTTTATCTTTTATAAATAGAAGAACCATACCGTAGTACCAAATAAACGTATCACTAAATCAACTACAATAAAAAATACATATTTACTTAATAAAATATAGTCTACGATTATCCCAAACAATAAAAAGATTTTTATTATCACGTTGTGATTACCTAATTAATTAATTCAATTTTTGTGGCTTCCTGTATTATCTCATTATATGGATGGTTGGGTATTCTATAATATTTTGGTAGATTAAATTTAATTTAAATATTTAACTGAACTTAATAATATTGTTTATAACTTTTAGTTATGGCTAAAATAGAAACGAAATCAGATGCTTTTTTCAAATGTGTATATACACATAACGTAATTATTATTAGAGGTATTAGAAAACATGACTTGGCCAAATCAAAGCCCTGACATTAATGCTTTTGAACTTTAATGGGAAGAATTCGATCGATACGCTCTCGAACAGTGTCTATCTTAACAGCAGGCCATGTAGAATGTATATACATTACCGATCAAAAGTTTGAGACCACAATGAAAAAATATGAGAAAACAAATAAAACTCAAGATATTTGAAACATTTATCGTCAAAATATCCTCCTTTGCACTTAATTACTTTTTTAACCAATCTAGGCATGCCAGCAAGAGGTAGTAGTCTCTCGCGAGATATTATTCCAGCTTTTCTCCAATGCAATCTACATGGCCTGCTGTTAAGATAGACACTGTTCCAGAGTGTATCGATCGAATTCTTCCCATTAAAGTTCAAAAGCATTAATGTCAGGGCTTTGATTTGGCCAAGTCATGTTTTCTAATACCTCTAATAATAATTACGAACTATGGTTCGGATTAATGTCTTGTTGCAAAATAAATCCTCAGCCAATTAACCTTTGTCCGGAGGGAATGGCGTTTTTCTCCAAAATTTCCTTATAGTGCTCCTTTTTTATTATGCCATTAATTTGGACCAAATTTCCAATCCCATAGACAGAGAAACAACCTCAGACCATAACCGATCCGCCACCGTGCTTGACATTCGGCACTACACACTGCGGCATCATCTTTTCTTCGACGGAGCGTCGGACGAAAATTTTCCTTTTTGACCCAAACACTTCAAATTTTAATTCGTCCCTCCAAAGAACTTTTTTGAAGTCTTCTTCGGTTTAGACTCGATGGTTTAGGGCACATTACTTGGCATCTCACAATCGTCTTTGCACTGTAGAAACTGATACTGGTTTTTACCGTGATTGAGTGTAGAAGTCACACGAATTTCTGAAGGCTGCCAGACCTCTATTCCGCTTGCTAATAAATTTATCTTCACTAGTTGTAGACCTTTGTCTCCTAGAGCGCGGACGATCTTTATTACTACCAGTTTGCTTGTAGCGCATAATAGTGTGATGAACACAAGTCTTCCATAACTTGTGTTGACTCGCTATCTGACGTTCAGATTTGCCTTCGTTGTGGAGAACAACGATGGCAAATCACGTTTCAGCACTAATTTCCAAAAAATTTCCCATTTTAGAAATGTCTTGAATGTAGGAACCACATAATCAGACTAACTGTGGATATTCGTAAATGACCAAACAAATGCAATGTTAAAACAATATTAATCATATTGTATTATAAGTTGAAGTAAAAAAAATCTAAGCGCCATCTGCGGTAATACGGTAATAAATTTTTGACAATTGATCTGTCAGCCTACCGCTTCCGCGGCAGACATTGTGTTTACAGTGCCTGTTTATTACTCTTTCCTTGGCTTCTATAAAAAAAATGAACAAAAGAATATGCAGGTGTACAGATTACTATTTGTTAGTTTTTATTATTGGTCCCAAACTTTGACCGGTAGTGTATGTCGAGTTTGGAAATTTGTATAGGTACAGTAAATGTAGACATTATATTATGTCGTTTGGATTTAGAAAAAGATGTATGTAAGGATACGAAACGCTTTCAAATCCAACTATATGGATTTCTTTCATAGGTAACTTAGTGTTAAGATACTCAGATTATATCTATTCTCACTAAAATTGCATGCGAACAGGCATGACTTAACGCCTTCAAAAGTAAATATATTTTACTATTATTTAAAATATACAATTATAATAGCAATCCCAAAGTATTATTTGACAGAAAATTGATAATTCAGAGGCAGCAATATAGTTTTATACTCTTAAATTTTCTTTTTTCTTAAAAATGTGTTGGTCCCATTTATGTAGTAATATCAGTGTATAAACCAAGAATTTTTACATATTTTTTGTTTGTTAAAAAACTGAACTTTCCATATCTAGGTTACGTGTTGTTTTTAAAGTGAACATTCATTAAAAAAATTAGGTATAAATTGCTCTTTAACATATTGCGTGGACCACAAAAAAGTATTCACACTATTCAGACGTGCATGAAAAATAAAACAAAAACGTGCGTTTCCACGTACGTTTGGCAATGAGCCCAAAAATGGATAGTATATTTTGAACTTTAGTACAATAAAAATAGAATTGGCTTTCCTTTGTCAATGAAGTTCATTTTCCTGGCTACGCATTGAATTCGGATGGTGTGGCTTGTCAAATCAACTACATCCCTAACTGTAATGATTTAAGGTATATTTTTACGTAACAGATCGTTTTAGTTTTCTGGCTACAACTCGGTTTTACTTTTTGATCTTTTAGAGTCCTTATCAAGTGCGCTACGTTATATTTTTTTGTTGTTTTGTAGGTATAAGTGTATTGCTCGTTAATTTACGAGTATAAAATTGATGATCTGTGTAAAATTTGCCTAAAATTGATGTTGCTAAGCGATTCTTTTCTTAGAAATATATATATCCAACTAGAAAATAATAAAAAGTATATATTTAGGAAAGTTGCCACACGTATCAACGTAATTAGGCCTTAATATTATACTGCCTTTGGATAAAATACCTGAAAAACCTATTCTGTGCTTAGGAATTAATTATTACCAATATATAGAATAAATATGGATGCCCATTTAAATTTATAGCATGTAAAAATATTTTATTTAATTTAAAACAATATTTGTTTAAATATTAAAATAATATTAAGCCTATTATTATTGGAGCAATACTTTGCTTAAAAGGAAATCTTAACCGCAAATACTGTAATGGTAAATTTCATTTTTTTATCATAATATACGTTAATGTTATTACTACAGTATTTTTAATAATAATCATAAAAATAAAAATAATCAAACAAAGTACGGTTTTGGCGTGACGAATAACACAAACATAAACGACTAATTGATAACCGACTCATTAAACAAGCTAGAACACTGTACAAAACGAAATAGCATTACAAAGCACTATAAATATAATAATTGGGATTATAATTACTATTTATAGTAATTTAATAATGGGTAGTTATAAAATGTATACAATAAATTCAAATGATATCAATGAAAAGGCCATTGTTAATTTAATATTCCTTGAACACCGGCTCGAAGCAGCGGACAGAGAATCGCAATTAAAAGACAAATGAATTATCCTTAATCGAATGATCGCGAATCATTCGATATTACTTTAAATTATTCCATGTTGAGATGAACGTTATCGATTCTCTATTGGGAAACGCTTAATGGATTTTAGATGAAGATGTCAATTTATCATATTTAATTACAATGGAACCTTGACTTTTTTTACTTAAATAAACATTTTATTTATCACGATTTACTGGAGTAACATTTTATTTAAAAATTATTTATATATTTTAAATTTGTAAACATTGAACGTGTAGATTATTATGTAGAGCGCTTGGATCTATTTCATGAGGCGTTGGTTCGAATCCTGCTACCTTTAAAATTTAATCCAGCTTCACACTTTATCTCGCACAGCCAGGGTAGTCAGAAACAATCTATTGACTTATATACTCCATTGAATGCTTTTTTTAAATACAATAACGTTTATTTTACAGAAATAGAGAAAACTGATAAGCAAATCTAACAATATTAGATCAGAGAAACATTTATAGAAAATAAAAATTATCCCTAGTCTTAAGTGTGTGAATAATACTTTAAATATATTAAAAAAGTGCCCAATTTTCATAAATTCTTGCTAAATTACGCCCTTTTATCATTGCGTATTAAAAAGTTACATTATTCTAAACTACTAGATTCCGCTAGTGGTTTAGCGCGTGGTGTATTAATAAAAAGTAGAATTAACATAAAATAATTAGAAATTGTAGTCTATGTACTGTTATTCTTATGTACTTATAACCTATATTACTGTAAATTTTGAACCAAATCCGTTCAGCAGTTTTGGCGTGAATTAATAACGAACAAACATAAATATTATAATATACTAATAGAAAACCAACTAATTAAACAAACATTTGCTAGAACACTGTACAAAATGAAATAGCATTACAAAGCACTAGGCATTTGTCAGTCCTATACAAAACGCGGCAAGAGATGGATGTAGTGTCAATAGATCTCAATAGTCGATTCGAACGGTTTCGACTGGCTTCCTGTCTACCTATATGTTCGGGATACATATAAAATGCTGAATGGATTTAGACTGACTTTTAGTGTGGCGTTTGATGGTCACAGTCAAGTTGGTGTTTGGTCAAAAGAATATTTTTTTCGACTTTTTAGGGCATTGATGATCTCTTTTTTCATGTACTATAGTAGTGCAGGGAGATGTTTGTTTACGTATATTGTATGCATTGTTTGGTTTTATTGTCTACTAACTGTTAACCGCAACTTCATTCACGGAGATTTGGAATTGGCTGATTCAATTAAAATTGTAGAGAAAATTATTTACATTGGACAAAGTATTAATGGGCCAGCACGACTATGTGCGCGTTCAGAAAGCTCACTTTTGACGACCAATGAAAATCATAGAAAAACTTTAAAAAATAGGAGATAATACTTTTATCTTCTATTTTTTAAAGTTTTGCCATGTGAAATTTTATCACAATCGGTCCAGTGGTTTGGCCGTGGTAGCGTCAAAGACAGACAGACAAATTTTCGCATTTATAATATTAGTATGGATTGAATATTGGTATTTACTATTGTGGCGTTAATGATTAAACCTATTTTTCTGACTATGATTGTTGGTTAAAGTGGGATATTATTTATTATATATAAGTGGGATATATATTTATATTAGTAATAAAATGTTTCTTGTCTCAGCAGAACATCTCTTTCAACTTTACGTAATATACATATATGTATATACATATGTATATATACAATGAAATCTACTCTATCTATCTACATGGAAGATCTATAAAAAGACTATTGTTTGGGGTATTTAATGGTTTAATAAAACCTTAAACAATTTGGTTCTTAAGTTTATCTGTATGTCTGTTTGTCTGTGCGTTTGTGCACGCTAATCTCGGAAAAAGCTTAACAGATTCAAATTCTGTTTTTACTATTTTATTCTGGCAACGTTCCTTTAACAATTGGAGTCTATTTTATTTGAATTGCTTCATAAATAATAAGTTACATTAACTTAATCTAATTTGTTAGACAATATTATAGACAGAGTCAAGTCCATTCACTAGTTTAAAATATATTCTTGTCTATTGACAACAATATATTTTATATTATTATATTAATCGCCTTTATTATTTTTGTGTAAACAAGGAATACCAATCATATATCTAAGATGTGCTCCAAATTCATAGTTAGAAACACTCGCCCTTAATTACACATACAATTACTAACTAAAATATTTATGATTGAGGCCGGTCGTTGTGCAGTGGGACAGCGTCTGACTGTAAAAGCTATTGGTTGTGTTGTGTTAATATTTAAAATATTGCGGCGTTGAGTTCCACCACTCAACACGCAATGTCTCGAATTCGGTGGAAAGCGAAGGACGAAGTGTATTGACACTAGGCACCTTTTCCTTATACTAATAAATAGGTTCTATAATTATAGTTTTCTTTATGATTTATAGACAGGTACTATATTAGATCAGTTACAAAACCTGTCTACAATGGTTAAAAATACAAGACTCACTTGTGAGTTTTTTTAAGCTTTACGCTTTTTAACCCACGTAGCAGGATAGACAGGAAGTACCTGGTGTCTAGACACTCTATACTCCGCGGAACTCAACGCCGGGGGAATGATTATATTTAAATTATTTTTATTTTCTCGCTCTGGTAATATAAAATGCAGCGTTGAGTACCGCCACTCAACACTCAATGTCTCAAATTCAACGGAATACGGAGTCGACGAAAAAATACGGGGTGCAATGGGAATAGCAAAGGGTTGGGAAAGGAAAGATGTGCTGATACAGGAAGGGTGAACATTGAATCAGCATAAAGGCATAAAGTATTAGGACGTACACACAGTACAAAAGAGCAAATTACGAATTATTTTTTTTATATCTACCAATTTACGATACGTATATTTGTACGTGTATATTTCAAATTAAAAGTTGTAATAATTACATAATGGAAATAGATCTGGCTCTCCCAGATCTATATTAGATTTTAACTATTATTTATTGATAATATATAATAATATATATCAATGTCTTAGCATTATTTGTTTACCACCTAACATTTGCTTTGATCTAACCTCTATGTTAATAAACAAACATTGCGTTACATTAATCAGCTACTTAATGATATGCATATAGAATAACCTTACCTTAACAGCCTTCGAGGCTAAGGGATGAATACATTAATGACTGGAGCACCACAACTAAATCCAGATAGCATTGAAATTCGGGTTAAGGTAACAACAGTAAAGGAGGATTACTTGTTGCTATCATTGCACTAATCTATTATACATATAATAAAAGTGTAAGTAATTGATGTCTTTATATGGAACCTTAAAACATTTTTTTTTTTCAAATTTGTTTGCTTGTCTGAGCGTTTGTGCACGCTAATCTCGGAAACTGCTTAACTAAATTTAATATTTTTGTATTTTATTCTGGCAAACAATATTTCCTGTTTATTTTTGTTTTTTTTTCGGTTCATAAATAAGAAAGTTATATTTTTAGTATTTTAATTTATAATAATTTGTTCGAAACACAGTTGCGGACAATTGAATATACTAGGTGATCTTAGAAATTACGAAAATGATATTGAAATCGTTTTAAGATACTAAATCATAAAGATACACCGATTGATATGATTTTCTATATTGTGTTCACTCTAAGAGCTAGAAACTCAATTGTTTTAAGCTACGTTGTAGTTAAAGAATCTAATAAGGTCACTCTGTTCTCTATTTTCTACTCATTTAGATTGTGAGTGTTAAGGGACGAAATTTTTTGCAGTTGCAGACGCAGTAAGAATTTGCAAAGATTTACTTAAATATATCTAAGTTGTTTTCAGATCATTTGAAGGACAACTGGTACTTATTACAGAAAATACATTTATGAATTTCAATATATATAAAATGATAAACAAATATAGCAGTCGATGCCATATTGTATTATTTATTTAACGCGTTATGAAAAGAAAATATCATGTCTACCTTCGTCCAAACTTCAATAAATGTCAATATAAGTACGTAATTTATAATGTATAACTTGATCCTGTATCTTCATACAAATTTGACATGTGTCATTGGTACTAAAATAACCAAAAAATAACTTTATTTTTGTACGAAATTTTCATAAATGTCTAATTTTTTGTTTTCTTTTTTCATATTAGAAACTTAAAGTCGGAAAAATTCAAAGTAAGTGAAAAATAAACAAACGTAAAAAGCATCAAGCATCTCGCAATAAATATTTACTAAAACGTGATAAGGCTACATAACAACCTTTATTAAAATCCAAAATTCGAAATTTGGAATTCAAAAAGAAACATACCTACATACAATCTAACAGAAAATCTTAAATTTTATCTATCCCTACCATCATTAAATAATAAGCACTCTGTACCAATAATTCAGAAATATAATTAAGAAATTCAAAGATATCCATTAAGTATAGATAAAGGTGATTTGAAGGATATTTCAAGGCGGCTATTACAGTTATTGTCTCTTAGACTATAGGCGGAATGACCTATTGCTCCGCTCCTTTACCCTTCGAAGGTTTTACAATTCCGTACCTGGCCCTTATTTAACCACATTTCTACTTCGCCTGCTCATAAATTAAACTTAATGATAGAAAGAAGTAGAATAGCGATCTGACTGTAAGCGCGATGGGTTGTGGTTTCGAAGTCCACTGAGGGGAATATTTAAAATTTATTTTAATTTATCCGTTTTAGTACGTAGACAGACAAAGGTTGCCTCTCAATAATATCCGGATTTTCGGGCGGAAAGCATTCAACGGAGTATCTTGACACTAGGTTGCCTATCCTACTAGAATTTGATAAAGCAGGAAATTGTAATGATAGTATTGCTGCAATAGTTGTGTTATAAGTTAAACGTAATAATGAAGAATTTTTCTTAATCAATTCTAGTTGGTACATAAGATCTATGGATTTCGTTAATAGGTCATTTCATTATCCATCCTCTCTTCTTTTTATTGATATAGCATCTTTTATGCCAACAAATAACAAAGCACTTGTAGAATAAGATCGCGAATTTTAATATATTTTTTTATATTGAATATAAAAATTATTACTCGAATATTAATTACTAGCCGGTCAGCGATTCCGTTTGCGTGCATTTAACATCGCTGTGTCTTCTTTTTATAATTTTAAACTAAAAGTAACCTAAGATATCTGCCATTGAAAGCCGCATCAAAATCGATACAACCATAATAGAGAGTAGACAAAACAAATAGATGGCAAGACAAATTAAAAAATTTTTTTTTTGTATATGTACCATGTATATACGAATGAATCATAATAAAAAGATTTTTTACTAAATCTCTAATTTTGTGTATTCGTATAGATTGAATATAAAAATTCATTGAAATTGAATATAAAAATTTCATAAATATAATATTTATTATAGTAAACCACAATCATATGTGAAAATGTAAAAAAATAAAGCGTTTAAGTTCAATTAAAACTATGTATAGCAATAATGAGGAAACAATTAATATTAATTTCCGCCAGAATCATATTCATCAAGTTGTGAATAGTGAATGAAAATTGGTTATATTTGTAAAATGTCATTATTAATATTATAGTTATTATTAGAAACTTGTTTTACCTGAACAGGTAATTTACAAGTAGAAAAAGAATAACATAATATAATATAACAAGAAATAAGAAGTAAAATATGTTTTATATGTTTATTATTAATTATAATATATGTAAATGTTGAGGCCGGTCGTGGTGCAGTGTGACAGCGTCTGACTGTAATCGCGATCGGTTGTGGGTTCGATCCCCACTCGGGGGAGTGATTATATTAAAATTATTTTCACTTCCTCGCTCTGGTAAAGACAAAGAGCGGCGTTGAGTTCCACCACCAAACACACAATGTCTCGAATTCGGTGGAAAGCGAAGTACAGAGTGTCTTGACACTAGGTACTTTCTGCCTACCCTGCTATGCGGGATAAAAGCGTGAAGCTAAAAAAAATGTACCTCGTACAATAAAAATATTTTAATTGTTTGAAAAACACACTTAAGTACAGATCTTAGTTATATTGATGTCAACTGCGTTTACATGAGAAATATAGAACAATAGGAAAAAAGGTACAAACCTAATCTGTTGTGTAATAAATTTAAAACTAATATTAAAAAAAATAAAGTAGGTAATAATATGAAATCATATTGTATATTCATTTATTTTTTAGTTATCATTTTCATTTTAATTTAATATATTGTAGTAGTAGTGAGAATGGTTATATCTATTTTTTATCATTTCCCCGATCAGATAAAACACAGTGCGGTGTTAAGTTACGACATTTAACATGCTATAACTGACAATTACGAAAGGAGTATCTTTCCAGTAAACAGGCAAGGGAAATCTGACTGTCGTGTCGTATGTGTCCTAGGTATAACTGCAAGATACAGGAGAGTAGAATATAAATAACTGAACTGAACAACGACCGACAAAATAAACACGACACTAAGTACAATTATGAAATGCTACAATTACAATGTTTTAAGCAAGGTTGCGTGTCGAACATAATCTGTGCAAGCATCGATGCCACGCAAAAAGTAACAACACGTAATAAACGCAATCTTTACACGAATTATATACATAAAAAACACTAAAAATTCGTTTAGATCCACGCGAAAGTGACAGTTGCGCATGATTGCTCACGTGTACATTGTGTTCTGTACATTCTTGTGTTATAAACGGCATGTATATTTCGTTGCAATATTCGTTACTTCCGTGATACAAGTGTAAAAATTAGTTATCTATTATGATTTACATATTTTTGTTTCTTTTTATTTAAATGTAAAGGTGTAAAAATAAAATGGAGATTTAATTTAAATTAAATTGTATTCGACACACTTATATAAAAAATTAACAATTAATTGACATTAATTTTCTTTACCATATAATTATAATGCCTGGACAAATTATTTAAAATCGCTCGCAAAATAAACCGATGAGTTGTATACTTCGAATTTGTATAAAGAAGAATCGCAAATAAAAAAAAGGCCAGGAACAAGTAAACAACTCTTATATAATTTCTTAATATTAATTGTTTATTGAACTCGATGTGAACTTTCAAGAGCGTCTGTAAGGCGAAAAGTGCAATATTTCACGGCAAAAGTTATCTAATAATTTCATCGATAGTGATCGGGAAGACTAAAGGATATCTACAAAGAATATTTAAACAGAAGAACGACGAGCTTGCCAAGAAAGTTTGGAGTTATATTCAAGATAAAACAACATGATAATTACGTGTTCTATTGTATAATTGAAAATTTTATATATCTACATGTTTATTCATGTACAGAAATTGCCAATTAATTGTTTTATTTCTTCAAATATATTTCTTCCTTTAGGTTTAAAGGAAGAAATATATTTGAAGTTATAAAAAAATCTAAGCAGGTAAAAAGCTATGTATGTTATTAGCATTCAAAGATTTTTAAAACATATTCTATCGTAATTTAGTTGTTTTACATAAAGATTTATTTAATTTCTCATTTTGGTTGAAAGCCTCGCGTAAACAAAGTTCTCCCTGAAATCTGAGGTCCTAAAAACGGTTTTCTAATTTAAGTTGGCCAGAATATTCAGTGTTGAAGGTAAAACTTGCCCACTTTAACTTCCGAATTGCACAACTAATATACGCGAACAAAAAATGGTTGCTCCTGACCTAACAACATTTCTGGTCAAAGGAGTAGCTCGAAAGTTAATGGTAATTTAGTAAATATGTTTACTGTGCAGTTATGGCGCTGTATAGAAAATTGGTTTTTGAAAACTCTGAACGCTTGAAGATCTCTTTGCTCTTTCATTATAGTAATTAATTCATATAACTGTTACGATTCGATGGATCTTGACATTTCTCATAGGAAGTTTGTATTCAACATAAATTCTATTCCTGGTTTATAAGTTGTTGGTGCATAAGTGGGAAATTTTAATAAATTATCTTTAATTTCCTCTTAAATTATATTGGAGTGTAATAAAATCTATAACCATAATAGGTTATGTCATTTACTTTCAAGCAATTGGGTTCCAAATGTGACTAAACATCCATGAATCGATATATTTTTTTTAGCTTCTGCCGCATATCAGGGTAGACAGAAAGTACCTAGTGTCAAGACACTCCTTACTTTACTTTCCACCGAACTCGAGACATAATATAAAATAATTGAAATATAATCACTCCCCCGAGCGGGGATCGAACCCACAATCGGTCGCATTTACACGCTGACAGACGCTGTCCCACTGCGCCACGGCCGGCCTCATCGATCTAAATATATATTGTAATCAAATTGCTTATACATTTTGTTTATCCCAACAAGTACATTTTGAGATTTGAACTGAATTTATCGCTTACTAAATTTCTCTATATACTTCATAACTTTACCACAAAGAGCTTATTTACTAAACGTTAAAAGTTTAATTTATAAGTTCAGCCTTTCTGCCAGGTTCACTCCATAATACCCATATGACGTTAGCTTTAAAAGAAATAAAAAAGTTATTAAGCGCCACTTTGTCGCCTCCATTAAACGCAGCCATTTTAAAAAGTTATAACTTGCTATAGGGAGTTAAATTTTTATGTTAAAACTAGCACAAATATCTGGAATTACTTCAATTAAATACAAAGTGATTTTTTTTAATCCATTAGATATATGAATTTTAATTCATATATCTAATGAATTAAAAAAATGTCTCAAATTAACTTAATTGATTTATTAATAAAATTAATTAACTTAATTAATTTATTAATTAAATTAATAAATTAATTGAATAATCTACTTTTAAATCTCTTTGTTTTCGACATAGTACTGCGTAGGTGCATTTAGTACTAAAATTAGTTATTGCCTAAAGCTAATATTTAGGCAGACTGTACCACGTTAGTTTTAGATCCTATTCTTATAGTAGCACGACATAGTGGAGAACGGAGTGTTTTGAAATTAGGTTCTCTTTGACTACCCTGTTATTCGAGTAAAAGCACGAAGTTACATTACGCTTAGATTAAACGAATAAGTTAATTTATGGTAAAGAGCTGGAGTAACACCATCACGTAGGCGTGTGCCTTATCACAATAAAAAAGACATTTTAATTTAGATCAGCATCATAAACGTTATAAGATGAAGATCTTCCGTAAGACAAAAAAAATTAAGTACCTTACTCACCAACTTACCGGGGAAAAATGTAAATCCACGATTTTTTGGTGGAATACCTCTTAAGAATATAATCCGATAAAACTCTTGAAAGATTTACCTGAAAATAGAAATTACTTATATTAAAATTATGAACAAAGCAAAAGAACATGAGATGTTATATAGCCAGAACAAATATGAGATTTTTTTTAGTTTTATGCTTTTATCCCACATATCAGATAGGAAGTACCTAATGTCAAGACACTTCATACTTCGCTTTCCGCCGAATTCGAGACGTAAAATCAACGTCGCACGTTGTCTTAGCAGAGAGGAAAAGAAAGTAATTTAAATATAATCATTCACCCGAGTGGGGATCGAATCCACAACCGATCGCGTTTATAGTTAGACGCTGTCCCACTACGCAATCGGCCCCTGATATGAGAAATAATATGTATTTTTGATATTTATGCATTTCTTTTTTGCTGATTTTGCTGGGTTGGTAATAAAAACCTTATATTGAGATTATAAAGAAAGTTTTAATTCAACAGAACTCAACCCCATCCGCTTATAGTTAACGCTACCTTTTGGAGAACTGAACACAACATTTTTACAGAATAATTTTTAAAATTTGATGAAATGCTTTCGACTTTGATATAAAAATTAAGTAAGTATTTTTCACATTGGCTTTAACATTCATTGCGCCTCTGAGACTATTACTAGTAAGTATCAAACGTCCATCATCCGGGGGGAAGGCCCGTTTACCGTAATAGGCTCATAGCAGTAAATTTGAAATAATAACGTAAGTAAAACCTTCACTGTACATTAGAGTAGAAAATTATAACGATTCGGCGGTGGTGAGTTCAAATTCAATTTTTCATATATTTTTTATTTCTTCTACATATTAACGCTGGTTATCTCACAATCAGAGAGTAGAATCTTTTTTTAAGACACTCTGTTCAACGCCGTACACTGTCTTACCAAGATGTCGTACGACCAACAGCGTTATACAAATAGCCACCAAATAACGACCTATCGCGTTATACAAATAGCCATTTATATAAGCAAATATTTTATAAGTAGATATTTATTATTATGTGTTATGGCTATATTTCTTATTCTTCTTATCTTATCTCAGAGGTCTAGAAGAAATTTCCCATTAGCATCATCAATATCTTAATAATATGTATATTTATTCCAGTAAATAATTTTACTATCGTTTATTGATAAAACTTTTTACGTAATCGACGCCCAAGCAGCAAATTGAATAATATGAAAAAATATTATGTATATATGAATACTAATGTATCTATAAGAAAAAACGTATCGTACTAACACATTTCCCTCTTTTATTTTTCCAAGAAGCCAATGATAGAGAAAATATGAATTTTTATGTTTACCTAGTGTAATATTTAAATATTACAAAAGACTATCTCAGTCTAGTCTTTTGATTATATATTGCCTTAAGTATAATTTATTTAGCGTTATGCATTTTCGGTTCGTGTAAGGGTAAGCATATAAAAAATTACATTTCGTCAAAAAAATATACTTTGCCTTGAATGGGTACAGAACCCATAATATGGCTTAACTTGAATATTCCTGTTTTATGTTTCTAGAGGATTTGTCTCTGTTAATATTTTTACTATGCTTACCAGGATAGACGGAATATTAAGACAGTACTCCGCTTTTCGCCGAATTTAAGACATTGCGTGTTGAGGGACGGAACTCGAGGCTGTGCTTTACCATACCAGAGATCAATTATCCAAGTGGAAATAAAACCCATAAACAAATAACAAATTGGAACTGACAAAATATTTAAAAAAGTAGTTAGAAGTAAATATTTATAAAACGCTCTGATACTTACACTTATCATAAAAACATCCTGCTAGCCAGCAAATGGGCAAGTTTAATTTCCTTGAATATCTAAAGAAATAAAAAAGAAATCTCAATTTTTGTCAAAACCAATTCAATAAAAATAAAATTCGAGCAAAACGCGACTTAAACAAGAAATGTCATAGCCATAGAGACACTTGAAAGACCTCGTTTGGCGTTAACGCCAACTCCTACATCTTTGCTAAGCTTTCATCTCAGTAAAATAAATTGAATACATTAATTATCCCGACATATACATACACACGTTAAAGCAGGTAAAGTGGGGCAACGGATGGAGTAACCTAATTTATTATTAATATCTTCCCACGCTAGTTTTAATTTATACCACGGCTCTTTTTATGCCTTTCAACTGAATGGTTTTTATAACATATGAGTAAGAGTGTATTGATTCGCGTTAGTTACATAATGATGATGTGTGTTATAGAATTTCTATTGTTTTATATTATTTAAGATATAAAATGTGCTAGTTGTTGAAGTATTTGACTATTTTCAAAGTGTTATTCTGCATTTTGGATTAGTTAACATTTTTAAACACGTACAAAAATTTGAGAATGACAGAATTTCAATGCAGCCGGATGTAGAAGGCATCGCTTAACGGTCAGAGCGCTTCGAGGGTTTCCAAGAGGTGCGGGTTCGCAACCCGCTGCGTTTAAAATTTTAATACGTTTTAGAAGTATTTTCTAATCCTAAGTATGGAACAACACTTTAAAAATATCAACATATTTAATTAATAGCATTCCCTCTTACTTAACGAATATTTCTTTGATATAGTCTTTGGGTAGAAAAAAAAATGTAAACATCTCTATACAGAGATTATAACAAAAATAAGTTTTAACAAGCCTATATGGATGTATGACGTATATAAATGTAGAAGTAGTTAGTGCGTGGGTTATTTTAGGTTTTAATATCAGAAAAGAAAAAACCGGTATTTACAACTTAATTCTTGCTAATATGTTCTCGTTCTTGTAAGTACAATAATTTATATGTACAATATTTTATGTTTAAATAAATATTTTAAACAAATTTCTGTGTGTACATATAATAATTTCCTTTTAAATTTAATTAACACAAAGAAAACAAACAATTAAATACCAACCTAATAAAATATAAAATTAAATATATTTTTTATTACCTACCGCCTCCCAAACATGTCAAGGTGCTTATAAAACTGAAAATAAGCCAGTTACTTCATTCTTTGCGGTCCTCGTGTACTTGCGACGAATGCAAACACGAGCCTGTGCAAATGTAAACAATGTTTTTGAAACTTTAATAAGAAACTGTGTGTAACAATGTAGAAGATATAGCCTTTCCTTACTTATCCCTGTATTATAAAGATGTTTATTTTTTATTATATTTTTAACTGCGGTTAGTTAAGTCTTTATTATCTTTGCTTTGTAGAATGTTATTGCATATTTGGCAATTTTCCGATTTGATATAATTTTAACAAATAGGTGATTTTTTTACTTATACTTTTAAGACAGAGCCGACAACTCGATTTAGAGGGATTGCGTGTTGACTTAGGGTCATACATCAATTGACGTATTTGAGGAATTTTTTTGCCAAGTAAAAACGTAAATCCAATGGAAACACACAACAGTTGAAAACATTAGTTGTTGATACGTACTGACTGCCCACTTGCTTCTCTAGTCAGTCAAAACGCGTAGTTAATTTCCGCCGCTAAGAAAACTACTTAAATAAATAAAAATAAATATACCATTATTTATAATTCAGAGTGTTATCCACCTTAACAATAAAATTCGATTTCGATACGTAAAATAACAAGGGTCGTACATCTGTCACTTGCTGACCTCGTAAAAGAAACCTGTTATTCGGCACACCTGTTTGTATATGAATATTAACTCATGCATTTACATAATATTTAGGTAATAATAAAAACATAGAAAATGTCCATTTTCTATTTCTAATATATTTTTATTAGTTTTAAGGAAAGGTATGTGAATTGTTTTATGTCATGTAAAAAAATAGCAATTTTAAGCGCCCATAACTATTTCCTGTTTACTTTTCATATTAGAAATTAAGCTTAACCCAAATCACGAACTTACGAAAGGACGATAAAAACTAACAAATTTGTAGATCCAATAAACATGATATTTATTTTTATGTTTAATTAGATTATACTTTGTGGACTGATTTGGAAGAAATCTTGATATGTAGCGGAACTTAACGCTGTACTTTACTTAATATTATCTGCGTACACCGAGAAAAAAACTATATTATATTTTAATGATAAGTAAACCAATATACGAGATATTAGAACTCCTAATCACAGCATCCAATATAAGATACCACACTATATATATATATATATATATATATATATATATATATATATATATATATATATATATATATATATATATATATATTATAATACATCAATCCATTATATATTTAGTTATAAAGTTTCTAACATATGCACTGCGTAGGAACCTAATTTACAGATATTGATGCCCCTTTCGCCCACTACGCTGCGCTTGATCACATACACCGCATTATTTTGCTATTACATTAACTATTTTCTTTGAATTGACATTGTTAAATTCGTTATATCTTTAGAATAGAATGTCTAAATTTAATAACTTAAAAAGCGTTTTACAGGTGTTGAAATTTATCTTTATTTAATGTTGTTTTATTGAAAATGTCATACAGCCTATTTTATTTAGTGCAGATGCAGCTTTGTAATGGTGAAAGAATTTTTTAAATCGGTCCAGTAGATTTTGCGTGAAAACGCGACAAACAAATATTTTCTCTTTATAATATAAGTATAGATTACAAAAATACTTATTTTCTAAAATATCTGCAAGCAAGCAAGCAGAAATATTTTAGACTGTACATTTATCACAGACTGCGACTGCGCTTTTCACTTAAGACTATTTTCAACAGTCAAATATAGCGGCGGAACTCAACGCCCCAATTTGTCTCACCAAGGCGGTGAAAACAAAACACAACATCTTGAATTCAGCGTTATGCAGAATACGGAATGTCTTGACACTATGTTTGCCAATGTTTGCATTCTTTTTCCTTTGTATCATGCTGCAACGTAATCTAAATTTTTATAAGGTTCAAAAATCAATGCTTAATAAACATATTAAAAAGTTATAAATAATAATATAATTAATGTTACATGTGTTGGAGTTTCCTGTCTACAATGCTATAGGAATAAAAACGTAACAATAATACAAATATGAAAAGTGAGAAAATTTAGTTTTAACCTACAACTGACTCATTAAAATTTAAGATAAATCTATCATCTAGTAGTCTTGTAGTTGAATGGCTACAAAACATAAAAACGTACCAATCTATGAAAACAATTCAGTACAACTGAGGCGGAATGGCTGGTCAGTTGACACTAAATTTCCATTATATCAGTGAAGCGAGTGACGTTGACAAATTACTATGCGACGCTGTGTTGCAGCAATATTAGTGTTATTAAATCAAATACTTAAAATGTGAACAAAATATGTATGTACATAGAAATTTATGTAAATATTTAGGTAAGGAATCAGGGATAGTGGGACAGAGTTTGACTGAAACGTGATCGGTTGTGGGTTCCATCGCCACTCGAGGGAACTATACTATCTTTTTTATTTCCTAGCTCTGGTAAGCTAAAGTGCGGCGTGAGAAGCCGCCATTCAACATGCGATGTAAAAAATCCGGAGGAAAGCGGATTAGTGAGTGTCTTGACACTGGCTACTTCATGTGTACCCTGCTATGCGGGGTAAAGCATAAAAAAATGGATTACAGGATGTGGTAGTTGTTGATTCACAGGTTCTGAGTTCACGTAATGATAACAGAGAGAGATTATATATATATATATATATATATATATATATATATATATATATATATATATATATATATATATATATATAAATCTCTCTCTGTTATTATTAACATTACGTTGTAAATATCTATATATTTACCACTAAAATATTTTATACAGTTGTAAATGGAGACTGATCTCAGAATATATAGATAGAGTTACCAACCATGTCAAAGGAGTTTCAACTTTTTAATAAAAAGAGAATTAGTAGTTGAAATGAATATACTTAATACTTTGAGTTTTGAATAGAACTGTAGGATTTTCAAAAAGTACGTTTTATTGCATAATGTCAAGTTTAATTTTTTAAGCATCTATCTATACAGATAAAAAATATGTAACTGATTGCGGTTTGTCCGTGAAAAATATAGGAAAAAATATATTTATTGTTTTATTTATTTTTCCTGTTTGTTTTTGTTGTTTTTTGGAAACCTCCATTTACCTTTATTTCAATCATTTGATAAACAAAAAAAGTTTAGCAAACGTCAAGTAAACGTAAAAAAAGTTGCGGGCATTCACTAGCTTTAATAATAATATAACTAAATACTTTTCTTGTAAAACTAAATATTTTTCTTATATAAACTTCTAATTTTATCCACATCTGAACGTGATTTTATAAAGCTATGAGATGAGCGAATGTTTACGAAACTATTGGCAAAAATAAAAAAAAAGAATATTAAAAAAATGAATATTGTTTTTTGTTTACGTGTTATTCCTGTAGACACCGCTAACTGAGCGCCAAATGCTACGGTCTCTGTATACTTATTTCTTGACCTTTTGAGATTTTATAGAATCTATTGTGATTCTAATTTTTGACTCACAATCTCTTTATTGAAGGGTAAATTATTACTAGAGCGGCGTCGCTGGTATAATTTGAAAAAACAATTAAAAATATACAAGAAAAGATAATTAACTATAAATAAAAAAGTTTGTTGTTCGTAAACCATAAAACAACGGCCTAAATTCTGATAAGGGTAATTTATAACATCACAATAAGTAATTAAATCTCAGTACAGAAATGCACGAGTCACGTTCCTAATTATAGGCCAATGAAAGAAACAATACATAAGCGAGGGCGACTAAATTTTCACATCTTATAAATAAAGCAGTGGCGCATCACTTGCTCTACCTTTTTTATCCATATTAGTGAATTCACTACCCGAGATCAAGATATACTAACGTAGCAACGTCAAACACATGATTGAGTGTGTATTTAGTTTTATAATTAAATGTATTTTATAAAAATTTGCACTCTTTCCTAATATAATCTATATGACAATCAAAAATTAGTGTTTTAAAATTTAAATTATTTCTAACTCTTTAGCCGTAGGTAGGGAGGTGAAGCGAAATACTGTATTCTATATTATTTATGTCAAAACGCTTATCAATCACGCCAAGTTTAAATGTCCGAAGTGACAAATTACGGCCTGTTCAAAAGACGAAAAACGAGTGAATGACGTTAATCGTAAAGATAGCAGCTGAGCCAGATGCGTATAACAGCGAACTTGTAGAATATTTCAGGGCGAAGTTATTATTATAATAACAAAGAGAAATACAGAGATTGTTTGTACGTGTGTAAGAGTAAAAAAGTGAGTAAACAATTGTACTATATTTATTTTCAATTGTATCATATATGTAATACTATTTAATTTTTATTTTTAATTCTTTGCTCCAGTAAGACAAATCACGGCGTTGAGTTGTGTCACTCAATATACGTCGAATTTGGCGGAAAGCGGAATGCGGAGTGTCTTAACCGATCGCCCTCTACCCTGCTACGTGGGATAAAAGCGTGAAAGTAGAAGTTACAGGTGATTTGCCGTTTGCTGTTTTCCTGTGCCATGTTTCTATAGCAAGTCTTAAAAGCAAAAGCACTTTAAAATATAAAAATTCAAAATTTACATATACTTAAAATGGACAGCGAGACTTCGTAATCCGTAGACTGAATTTCATATTATAAAAAAAAGTAATTCGGTTTAACATATGAAATTTTTACTAAAATGGGAAACCGCAACATTTTTGTCTGTAAAACGTATTTTAGCATCAGAATATTTTATTTTTTAATATTCAATCTCCATTACGCCTTTTTCATGTACGTGCCATTGTGCTCTCGATTTTAAAATGTATAATCGGGTGGATAACACTACATTAATTGAATTGATAACAATTTTTATACCCGACAAGGTGTATCGTTTTCACTTGCTAATCTTGCTGTTCTTCTTCCTGATGGTAGATACTATTAGAATTGAATGAAATCGGCATTTTGAAAAAAAATATATATTAAAAAATCTGCCATATTATGACGACATAAATGCATACAAAAATGTATACAAATAAATGAAATTGTAGTATATATTTGTAATGTTAAAATAAATAATGTTAAATATACGAGTATAAATAAATAAACGGTACGTAATTCTATCCACTCAAATATAATTTTTATCAAATTTTGTCTGTCTGTTTGTTTGCTCGTTCCAGCTACCCTCTAGATCGTCTTTTGACGGGACATTTGCAAATAGTTTATTTGATAAGGAGTAACTTAGACTACTTATATTATAGAATTATAAAATAAAGATCCATGGATGATAAATCCCACACGAACGAAGCCCCGGGCATTACTTGTATTTACATATATACCTATATACATATAGACTGGTCGTTATAATTTAATGTAAATTACTCCAGTTACACCTTAATTTGTTTTTCACAGAATATGTAATTTGAACTGGCAAGTGTAACATAACGAAAAACTTGTTAAAAACGTAAATATAATTTTGTTTCATTTCCCTGCTGACCCTTTTTTCTTCTTTGCCTCAATTTATGAAGATGTGCTTCAGCGTTATGAACGATGGAACAAAATAAATAAAAACATGTTATTGAACAGCTTTACGGCATGTTAGATATTATTATGCGCAAAATTAGAATAACACAATATCAGCAAGCACGTGCTTAGTTACTAAGTGATTGCTATTTAATATTTTTTTATTAAAATGTATGTAATAATTTTTCTCTGACGATATTGAAGTTTTTAGTCACATATTATAAAGCGGAGACAAAATGAAGTTAAGTAGCGGAATTCAACGACGAGTTTCACTTTGTCAAAATTTAATATTCATTCATCCATTGATTGGAAATCGAACCCACAACCATTAATTTTATAAACAGACGTTATCCAATGCGCCTCAATATTATATTAAACTTGTTAAATGCACATAGATGACAATGTTGCATAACGTTGAGTCATTTCATCATGAGATTTCCTTTTAATTGGATGCATTGTTCTTTAAACAATATATCGAATGCGTTTTGGTCCTTATGTGGTATGTCGTTTCCTCTCAAGGACCAGGTACATGAATTAATTATGCTATTCGTTTGATTTTCTGATATCATTGTTGTGGCTACTGGTTCAAATTTAATAACTTTTTTCTTAGTATATGCACGGTATGATTTTTTGAATTCTTTTTACGACAGTAATGCGTTCGAACGAGTAATAATTTAGCATACGTTAGTAAGTACCTAGGTATGATAAATTATTTAGATGCTATTTAAAATTATTGAGAGGTGTGTAAAATGCCAATTTCTTAAAATTATATAAACATACACAATACAAAGGCATAATATAAAGCAAATACTAGAACGTACGATGTTAAGGCAACGCGTAGAATTCACTTACAGAACTTAACTAGTGGGGGAGACCTCGGTTGACCTACAGAATAGTAGAGAACACTAGCAATGATACTAGAGGAAAACACGCTTCAAGCTCACGCTAAAAGCATTAGGACCCTTTGAAGGGCATGTGAGAAGAGGTTAATGACTGTGGACAAGAAAGAGGTACGCTGGAATCGTAGGGTTTGGCCCTCCTTTCTTTCTGACTACCCCGCAATCGATAAAGCGTGAAGCTGTAAAAAAAATAATCTTATAGGATCAATTTCTATTAAATGTTATGCTATAAATCCAAAACATATAAGCGTACATACATAAATATATGAATAAAAATTTACGTCTGTCACTAAAACTGAGTCCCCAATTCCGTACAGATACATAAAAACGTAAATACAAAAAAAACGTGTGTATTTGTATTATATATTTGATTTTCGTGGGAAGGTAATATCCCCTAAAATATCACGAAACGATTGTAAATAATATCCGCAAAATGTACGGCGATCCTTTTTGAACACAATGTTGACAGGCCATGATGGAGGTATGATTCTTATATTTCAACTGACACCGAGATTTATTCTGGTTTCACGTTATTGTAATTGGTTACATATAGAATATATATTTAGAATACATAATGTGCTTGTGTTTTAAATGTTATATAATTTGCATAGGACGGGATAAAGTAAAGCCCAAAAATCTTTTTATCTGTATGTTGGATTGTTAGATTGTTTGAATGTTAATATTTGTCTTTTCGTATAGCTTCAAAATACACATATTTTTACTACTAATATGCTGGTTTATGCGTTCTTTATACAAAATTGTATTGACAAGAACATACATTGTTTTAATTTAAGAAAAAACTAATATATATATAGAGTTATAAGTATTAGGTTTCTGCTTTTCTTGTCTATATAAACTGTAACTATGACAATTTTTGTAAAACGTGATCGAAACATTTCCCTTCAAATCTAACACACATACCAAAAACGTAATTGAACACTGTACATGGAAGATATACAAGAACAATTGTTATAGGTTATTTATAAATGAAATAGGACCTAAAACAGTTATTTTTAAATATTTTAACTGTTTGTCGGTAACGGTTTTCTGTGACAATTTAAACGCAGTTCTCTAATATATTTCTGCAACCTCCCTTAAATCAGTTCATCAGTAGAAAGCCATATATAAAACTTACCCATAAATATTACTATCATGTGTCACTATATTATAAATTTTATAGACTTTCTATAGTGAAGCTTCATTAAAAGGTTACAACAAAAGTTGTAACAGCCGTATCTATAGAAGTTGCGCAGCGGCGGGATGTGAACTAACTATAACTTAATTGCCTAGAACGTTTGGACATATTAACCGAGAAAGCTTTTAGGCACAGAATTCTGTGACTTTTACCTTTTTTATACAGCGTAGACATTTTAAATAAGTTGATATCAAGATTTTATATATAAAACAATATTATGAAACTAGTAGTTAATTTTAATCAATGAACATTAATCATTTTATATATATTTTTTTTTCATATATATCTTCACATTTCCGGGGTATCCAGGAAGTACATAGTGTCGAGACACTCCATACTCCGCTTTTCCACCAAACGCAAGACATTGCTGAATGACGGAACTCAACGCCGCACTTTGTCTTACCAGAGCGAGAAAAATAAAAAAATTAAAATATAATCATTCTCCCGAGTGGGAGTCGAACCGATAGCGTTTACAGTCAGACGCTATCCCACTGCACCACGACCGGCTTCTTAATCACTTACACTGATATAACGAAATTGTAGTATATCTTTTGTATATTTTTATACAATAATAAATTTAATAAAGTATACTTATATAGAAAAACGTTTAATTACTAGAATATCTCAATACAAACAATAAGTCAGTACAAAGTGCACTGCAAAAAAGCTATTAGAAACTTTATAGCTTTGAAATGTACCTGTTATATAAAAGCTGAAAACCAAACGTCATTTGACTCGGTCAACCATTTTTTTTTAGACTGCGAGATATTTATTAAAACAGAGACCTCTCTTGCGATCATTTGATATCTTTGATATTTTCTTATTAGAAATTATTTTTCAATCAAGTGTTTCAAACTATGCTCGTTCCTCTTTCAGGGGATATTAAAATAACGTTATTTCACCTTTCAATTTAGTCGTGGCGTAGTCTTAATTACATTTTTCATTGATATCTTCGACGTTATAGGAAATGGTGATATGTTACCGTATGTTTTGATAATACGACATAATATATTTGAAATTGATTATACAATTTTAAGAGCATTTTTTGGTTTAAAGAAATCATTAAAATATAGATAAATATATAATCTAAATAGATACTCTACACCGTGTAAGTTATAAATCCAATGTACCAGTCGAATCTAAATAGCCTAAATTTTTTCGTGTATCCTTTTATTGCCCGAATAACCAATACACACATTGAATATTTAGGCATCGACAGAAATATGTAAATAAAAGTCTAGATCGTACTTCTCAAACTGAAATTAAAATAAATAGTCCATGTAAGTAACATTATCAGCAAAATAATACAATAAAAAAACTGATTCACGTCCAAACTACAAAAATAAGCGACGTATTAACCTATTTCCATTAAATAAATTCTAAAAACAATTTATCAGTGTCTTCCAAAGGCCAGTTGACTCGACAAGTAGGTGTATTTGTCAAGGTTACTTATCTACATATTAGATTTTCGAATGTTAACATAAATTAAATATATGATGTTATTACATATATAGACATCCTTAAAATTTCTTCCCACATTTCCAACACTTTAGGACAAGAACACTAAGAAAATGGATTATAGATATATTTGAAATATAAATAATCGTTGTGTCAGCGCTATAAACCCAAGAACTGCCAAGACGATCGATCCTGGCCTTCCCGCATCCATGTGATGTCTGCGACCTTGATTAGATCATCAGTCCACCTGGTAGGAGGCCTGCCCACTGAGCGTCTTCCGGTACGTGGTCGCCATTCAAGAAACTTTCCGCGTACATAAACATTTTTTATTCTAAATTTTTAACTGATTATGATGGCGTAGATATAGTGTATAGATAATGCGCTATATGGTTTCATTATTACGTTTCATATTTTGAACAGACAAACATACATATGTACATACATAAGTAAATACTAATAATTTATTGTTAACTTTCAGAAATATATTTTGATTATAACTAACCAAAGTATAATAAAACATCAAACACAATTACTTAATTATTATTTAAAAAAAAAAACTTAAAAATGTCACCTCTACACCTTGTTCGTGTATCCGTAGTAAAATCAATCTCGTCTAACCGGATCCCTTATTAACATTGCAGACTATAATATCCGCTCTAGCCGATGTATTCATTGATAAAGTGTTTTGAATAAAAAATGGTATGTCACCTTAATTTTTTTAAGGATTGTTTAATAATATAAAACGCTATTTGGACTAATCATTATAAATAAAATAATGTATTAAAATTTATTTTTAATTACGTAATAAATAATCAACAATATGTGTAAAAAGTATATATGGTTTTATATTCAAGCAGGTATTTTTATTAAGTTTTATCATTTTTTTTAGTGTCGCAAGGAGTATGTACATTTTCGAATAACGTATTAAGACAGTACTAAGTAAAGTTACTTTGTATGATATTTATGACAGTGCCTGAATAGGTAGAGACAAGGTGTACTATAAATCAATTGTTTTACACAATTATAACTCACTAAATCGCAAAACACACTGATTGACTACATTATGTATATCTTCTAGCTGATTATTTGATAAAATGTAAATATGATTACTTGTGGGTTCGATTCTAACTTGGAGGAATGCTGATATTTTAAATTTTCTTTTGTTTCTCTGCTTCGGTAGGAAATATCCCGGCATTGTGGTCCCAACTATGCACGCAGTTTATCGATTTCGGATTGAAAGCTGGGCTGGTGGGGCAATAAACGGGTAAAAGTGAAACTCCGTACCAGCATAGACTCCACCTCGATATATATTTACAAGTTATAAAATCATAGAAACAGGATATGCACACTATTCAAATGAATAAATTTTATGTCAAATGTGCCAGAATCCCATATGAGTTGAAGTTCGTTTGGGTGATACATATTGGACGACTTTTAACGTCACGCTTCAGTTTCAACAAATCGGATGTAGCAAATATTTCTACAGTCAAAATACGATCTATCCTTAGAGAGATCCCAGCCTTTGACCTCTCGGTTGACATACGAAATACGTTATACTGCGAGTATGATTTGAAATATATCACGAAGACTTCTTGGTTTTGCTTAACGAGTTTTTCAAAATAATTATTAAATAGTTAACTTTATCATACTAATAAATATATAATACTTTAATTTAAAACTTTGATAAGTTTATCAAGTTAAGTTTTAAGGCCGGTCGTGGTGCAGTGTGATAACGTCTGACTGTAAACGCGATCAGTTGTGGGTTCGATCCCCACTTGGGGGCGTGATATTTAAAATTATTTTTACTTCTTCAACCTGGTGAGACATGCAATGTCTCGAATTCGGTGGAAAATGAAGTGTCTTGACACTAGGCACTTTTTGTCTACCCTGTTATGCGAGATGAAAAGCGTGAAGCAAAACATATAAGTTCATATATCTGTTATACCTCGAGCGTTAAATAAAAATCATTCTTCCCCAAAATCCAACCAATATAGTTATTAAAAAAACCACCCGAGATGGATTTGAGCATATAGCCACCACGTTTAGTCTAGTATATCGTAAGCACGTCATAACGTGTTTATCATATAATGTTTTTTTAGCCAAGGGTTTCAATTTAATATTTTATAATTTCAGCCAGATAAAAATAATATTTGAAATTATTTCCAATATTTAAAACATTTAGAAATAACTATAAGCATCAAAATAATCCAAAATTATTTCTCAGAACACACAAAAACCGTGTCGCTATTTAACCTTCATCGGAATCGCTAAAACTTGAGAAAACAAAGATTTTTCTACCTCTTAATTATGCATCTAGCCTTGTAACAAGCTTATCTGTAACTCTTAGACTAATACTATAAAATCGCTGACGGACATCGGCCCGAGCTCAAGATATAAAATCAATGGCCAACCTTCATTAATATTGCAGACAGTTCCGATCCAGATTGCAGTTGAACTTATTAGGTAATCCTTTCGGCTTCATTTCCGTGCGTTTGCATATTTTATATGTTACAAAATTAGGTCCAGTTTGGATTTTACTGGAGGCTTAGTGCAGTTTGTTTAAGTTATATTCAGTGGGGATGAATGTTTTGAGTCCTTTATTTCAAAAAGTAGAAGCAGCTTCACGCCTTATCTTGCATATCAAGACAGTTAGAGCGAACCCAATGTAATATAATTAACATTATTTGAATATTCCCCGGAGTGGCGACGAATCCAAAACCAAAGGCGTTTACAGTTAGATTCTATCGCAATGAGCCACGATGGCATTATAGCGATATTCGGTTATATCACTCTCTCCTTCTCTTCATTTTATTGTATATCTACAATATGTTTTCACAAACAAAGTTCTACCATGGACGTGGTAGAAGCGATTTTTATTCATGTCATGGTATGGTGAGCATATATTTAAAAGGTAATTTACCATATTAATATTGTTACATTTTATTTTAATCACAGTTCGAAAAGACACTAAATTAGACTTAATAAAATGAAATAAAGATTTCAAATTATTCAAGAATCAAAGCGCTTAATAATTTATATTTATTTATTGATTTGAGCCGTTATCTGAATTATTAATGGGATACGCTGCCGAAGGACTTTCTGGACGATACGCATTCTGCATACCGATTACAACTTGGTATGATAGTAAATTTTTATAATTGATATATAAGAAAAAAAAATAATTTAAGACTACTATAATAATTACTTTATGGATATTTTTCAATGGCTTGGTATTTTAATATTTTTTTAGATATTTTTCAGAACTAGCGACCATAAAAAGATAATTTCGAATAATGAATCCTAGCTAAATCGAATTATCGCTCACAAAATTCCTTTCCAAGATATAAAATATTAACACTAAGAAAAAGTAAAGATTGATCATCTTCCATTTTAGAGAACGTCTAGTGTATCCTGCTCGTAGTCCACGTCGAAGCAGTAAATCTATTTTTAAAAACAAACATTCAATGAAACGGGAATAGAACTCATAACTGATAAAAAAACACACGTCGCAGCAATGCTACGACGAAAAATTACGAATATTTATTTCTAGTACTTTCCCTTTGAGGTATTAGAGGTAACCTAACGTAAAGACACTCTGTTCTACACTTTCCGGCGGAACCCAACGTCACATTTTATCTCATCAGAGCGGTGAAATAATTTGAAATTATTAATATAACGTTTTTTTCTAAACGGAATCCAAATCAAAACCATTACCCGTTTATAATTAGGCGCTGTGTCACTGCGCTTCGATGAGCTTAAAGGAATATTTTTCCTAGCGTTTTATTTATTTCATATGTGACATACTCGATGCATCGGTTTATCCTTTGACTTCCGTTTATATTTCTAATCACATTGCTCAGTTACAGGAACAATGGCATGAAACATTTAATATTTATTTATCAATAATGGCAACTTCCTAGTTCTATAGCTACATAATGTAGCTACATCTATATATTATTTATAAACACTTTAATCATTTTTAGTAAGACAATAGTGGAACTCAATGCCATTGAATTCCACCACTCAACTCAAATCATCTCGCATTCGGTAGAAAGCGAAGTACGGAGTGTCTCGACACTAGGTACTTCCACTTCACATTTTTTTTATGTTTACTATGAATTAAAAATTATAATTTAATTGCTATGAATCTATCCTAATTTAAAACAGAAATTAGTATCTACAAGCAACGCACAAAATTACACATATATTCCAAAGTAATTAATAATTTCCAAAGTAGTAAATTATAGTACATTCCAATAACAATTTAAATTTACTAGGCGAGTTTAAAACACGAACTTGTGTAGAAAATGCAAAACGCACACGCTTCATACAAATTCACTTTCAAAATACATAATCAATAAATATGAAATTGAGCATGAGTTCATACAACTGTTACGTTTGTTTACGCTCACAGTCACGAAGCTGAAAGATTAAGCGCTTTGTAATTCACTTTCGATCGAAACGTTATTGTTTTCGATATTTCATTTGCAATATACATATTGTCGGCTTAGAATGTAAACCTGCTAAGTTCAATTTTTGTTGTTACGAATTCTTTATACTATTGCAAACTGTAAAATAATATAAAACCAAAATAAAAAGTCTGTATTTCTTTCCATTGAAGTCAAATCTATGATTTCAATACGCGGCTCACGACACCGACCAACTAAGAGTATTATCGAGGCTAAGTGATCTCGTGTATAGTACACTATAACATGCGTTTATAGAATCGTTTGTTAGTTTAAATTAAGATAACGCTGCTAGTTGCTAACAACGTAAATAAGTTGTATAAAAAGGGTATATGTATTAAAAGTTTCGACGAGCCAGTAGAACGCATGGCTTAGCGGTAAGAGCGCTGGGACGGTTGCTAGACGTGGATTCTAATACCGCTGCGTACAAATTTTTATACGATTTTTAAAAATGTTTTCTAGTCTTAAGTGTGGAATAACACTTTAGAAATAGAAAAATAGTTTAAATAAAAAGAATAAGCTATTGAAGTTCTGGCTCCGGAAGTATTTAATATAATACCTGAACATATAAAGAACAGCTCTAGTTTAAAACATTTTTGAAAAAACGTATAAAAATTTGAACGCAGCGGGATTCGAACCCGCGCCTTTTGGATACCGTCCAAGCGCTCTGACCGCTAAGCCATGCGTTCTACTACCAGCTGCGTTGAAATTCTTATACGTTTTGTTACAACTTTACAAGCTCTAGTTTCTAGTTTTGTTACAAGCTCTAGTTTAAATAGACTTAAAGTTTAAGTTAAAAGAAACGTTCATGAAAAAGTAACTTTATAGCTACAAAAAATTCACAGACATTAGAAATAATGTATTATATTTTAATTTGACAGGTGAATATGATGAATTGTAAAATGACAAATTATAATGTGGCTGTTTTTCAGAAATAAATATTTTTTCACAAAATAATATTATAATCTAACAATTATTATAATATTGTTGGCTAAATGTAAATCGCTACAAATTTACAAATATATTAAATTTCCCCAAGTGCTATTGTTTTATTATTTTAAAACGTACACATCTCATTCAAAAATATGTATCAAACAAACAAAGTTTTGAGTAACATATAAAGTGTAGACTTGTAGTGTGAGGTTTTAGGCGATATGTTAAATTAAATTTCAAATTAATATAAAACCGGTTAATACAAAAATATCAACTTTTCAATAAATTCCTTGTACGAATCCATTTATTACGTAGATGTTATATGTAAAATTATATAAAGCATTAAGAAATATACGGACTATTTTTAATGTCATTAGAAGTGACGATGCGAGACGCAGAAAATCGAGGTGGTAAGATTTTTCTTTACCTATGCCTGGCGGGGTGGCCAGAATCAATGCACCGCCAAACGCTACGTTTCTTGCATATCTCTTTCGGTTCGTGCACAGTCGTTAACCTTTTCACACGCACCCTTTGGTCCTTGTTTTCGGGGTCTTTTTATATGACTTTCCTCTTGTATATTCAATACTGTATTTCAGAAGATCAACTGAGGTCTCCGTCGACCTCTCGTACCACTCACTTTTGCTTCACATATCTTTAGATAACATTTATTTATAATAATAATATAAACAAATGTATATTAACATATATAGTTAATATATAGTTTCAAGTGAAACAATTTTAAGCAGATTAATCGCGTATATTGTGGATCTCGAAAATATATTTTTAATATAAAGTAAATAATAGATGCATATAAAATTTGTTTTTTATTAACATAAAACCGCAAGCGCAAAGATGACCTAATGCACATGATGACTGTACGGGAAAACGTAAAGAGCTAGCTTACATAATATTTAATATTCATTCATAAATTAATATGTTAATTTTACCTTAACTTCTGTGACAACAAAAGATGTAGGTAAGTAAGTGTTACTTAGTAAATGTTATTGGGATTTCCGGGCAAATAAAAATGCAAAATTTTTAAATACTTTTGTTATTGATATCTTTTATGTATCACTCAATAGTTAAAAATTTTTTCAGCGTTACGCTTTTATCCCGCATAACATGAAAATATCTACTGTCACGGCACTCTGTGCTCCTCTTTCCGCCGAATGCGAAACTTTGCATGAGTGACGGAACTCAATGCCACGTTTTGTTTAACCAGAGCGAGAAATTGAATATAATTAAAAAGTTAAAGACTTAGACACATCTATTTAATTTAACAAGTCTCGAATGTCCTGACGTTTAAATCTACAAATAAAGCGCACAGAAATACTGTAAATGTTAATAATTGGCTTTTCATATTACAAATGGCATATTAAATAAAACAATGTCGAGTCGAATATTTAAACTTCACCATAAAATAATATAAGAGGTTAATCTTTTAATGTCACTTACTTTTATAAATTTCTCATTAATTATAATTCAAAAATGTTTGATCTACTATACTTAAAACTTTAATTAATAATGCATCAGTTATTTACACTATATAATTCATTAAAAGTAATTTTTAAAAAATATATAAATAATAATATTAAATTTTATTTTATATTATTATTTATATATTTTTTAAAAATTTTATTTTATTTAAGAGTGAAGAAGAAGAGTGAGACCGGTCGTGGCGCAGTGGGACAGCGTCTGTAAACGTGATCGGTTGCTGGTTCGATCTCCACTCGGGGCCATGATTATATTCAAATAATTTTCACTTCCTCGCTCTGGTAAAGACAAAGTGCGACGTTGAGTTCCACCACTTAACACGCAACGTCTCGAATTCGGTGGAAAGCGAAGTACGAAGTGTCTTGACACTAGGTACTGTCTACCCTGCTATGCTAAAAAACAAAGAACGTGCTCATGTAGTTTGGGCACATTGAGAGATAAAAGAATCCTAAGAAAGATAAATGAAGCAAAGGTGAGCGATACGAGAGCAAGATCTTGGTTTCTCCTCGAAACAGTATCTACGATACTAGAGGAAGGTGACTAAAAAATCACGTGGACCCATCAAATCATCAAAAATCTTTAAAGAGATTAATGTCTGTGGATGAGGCGAAAGAAGAATGCAGTCCCTGCGTGTGTCACTATAAGCAGCGTATGACACTTTTTTCTCTCCGACTCTCCTGTTAGTTATAAAGTGTGAAATTCTAAAAAAAATCTTTTAGTTCTGTACTAAAACAAGATAAAAATTAATTTTAATTACGAATTATTTCATATCAAGTCAAAGACAGAACAAGATAGTGAATAAGTTGAGTTAGTTTAAGCGCATAGTTGCAATTTCTACTTTTCACTTATTTTTAATGAGATTAGTATAACTTCAAAGTTCCGTATTGCATATTATAAGGATCTTTTAGATAAAATTTAAATGAAAAACAAATATTTATGTACGTGCCGTACTGACCCAAAGACGTCAGTTTAAGTTTATCAGCCATTAAATCTTTATTTAGATAAATGAATTACAACTGAAGTCTCTTAACTGCTACTATAAAATACACAGTAAAAGTATACGTTTTATTGGGTTCTATATTATTTGCCAATTTCTTGATCAGCACCATCCCGCACAGAAGGGTAGTAAAAGATAACTTATTGTCAACACACTCTGTTGACTGCTTCCCGCCCGAAATCAAGACATTGCGTGTTGACGTGGCGAACTCAACGCCGCACTTTGTTTAACAGAACAGAGAAACCAAAATATTATAATAAATACAATCATTTCCCCCAAAGGGATCGAACCTACAACAAATCACGTTTACATTCACTCGTTGTCCCACTGCGCTATGATGGCCTCAATTATGCATGCATAAACATCTTGTAGGTATGATACATATGTATATAATTGATTAATTTAATGATATTAACAGTATATTAATATGGCATGGCAACTGTCAACGCAATCCGCACAAGTACATGTATTTTTTAAAGATTTCTTTTTTTTAATTTACCTACTACATTATAAATTATTGATTTTTGGAAGATTTAAAAAATAACAATAAATATATACATATATACCAGGCCTTAAATAGTCAATATTGTTAAATTCTATGAACCATATTTTAAGAGTACGCAAAAGGTATGGTACATTTAAATACACTGTAACACTCCAGTTTCTTATTTTAAGACAACAGGGTGTTTTTTCTTGTTAACACTGTAACACAATGATCATAGTGTCATGACACTCATGACAATTATAAGTGACTGAACTCACCGCTGCTCTTTGTTTCGTCATTCAATGTCTTTACGTAAATTATTCTCTAATATTATAATTATTCTTCAGAATGGAAACAGTACCTACGTACATTTCCCTTTACAATCAGACACTGTACCGCACATATACTACTGTAACAAGACGAAGTGTGCAGTGGTAATTGTTTACCAAGTTCCAGAAATATTCCTATTTAGTTTATTCCTTACACATGTCACTAAAATTATACGAAATCCATTTCAATTTGATTGAAGTTTCCCATTCAACAGCATACTGCGTTCTGCTCAAAATGGCAGAATTCGATATCGCTTAAAGCGATATCAATGATGGTGGCAGTACGATGAACATTGTTACATCGAAGTGTACATCTGAATCTATGTATTAATCAGTTATTTCGAGATTGGAGTATTAGCTTAAATAGTAAATAATGTACCTCTCTGTGAACAACCCTAATAGGAAATTATAATTATATATCAACAGCCTAATATCGTGTAATAGAGTAGAGGTCATTGGGGTACAGTGGAACAACATCTAATTATGAGAGATTGGTTGTGGGTTGGTCAACCTGTACAAAAAATAAACAGACGAAAGTAAAGCTAATAAGAATAGATAGAAATATATTAATATATAAGAATATATTAAAAAATGCATATACATCAAAGTAACAATAGCTTATTCTATGCTAAATTAAATTCAAAGTTTTAGACAGCCGATCGAAGTCTAAATTCTTTTCAAACAGAATTACCAAGTTCGTATATTATTTTAACCTATGCAACCAAGGCAATTTTTAAAACGTATATTCACAGCTTCTTAAGGATGCAGTATCACGAGATAAATACTTTTTCAAGTACCAAGAATTTCTGTTTCCTTCCAATGACAATGATATGTGGGCGGGCAAGTAGGCAGTGCTGGTGCACAATGCTCCTTGCATTCGTCATTTTATGTGCAACACTGGCTTCCATTCGACATTCCTTAATGTTACTGCTAGTTAATGAAAATAATGTATTTATTATAAAATAGAGCGAGGTATCCGAAGATTTTTTCCTTGAAAACTTGTAAACGTTTATGCGTGGCTGATGTATTTTACACATTTATATAATTTTTTGTTTTATTATTTATCATAAAAACCCTATTACCTTTATATTCCTCCGCTCTGAGTTCGCCAACTCAACACGCAATGTCTCAGTTAACGGAGTGTCTTGACACTAAGTTGCCTCGGACTTTATATATATTCCTTTTTTATCATAGATAAATGGGATAAGTAAAATAATATCAAACACAAAACGTATATTTAGTAAATGTTCAGATATAAAACATTGTAAGCAAAGGCTAAAAACTAATAAATAAAGCCAACGACAGCTATGGGTTGAAAATACGACAGCATTGGCCTAAATTTGGCTTTACCGAAGTATCTGTGGAATTATTTTTAAATATTTACTGGTAAATAATATCCACACTGTTCTAGGTCGACGTGTTTTAAAAGCTGCCAAGAGTCATATTAATTCGACAGGCGGAGAATTTCCTTTATATTGTATCATTATGTCAAAACTTATCTGTAATATTAATAAGTACTAAATATATACATTTTTAAGGAGTCAGGCAACGGAGTATCTTGGCACCAGGTCATCTCTGAATACACTGCTAAGCGGAAAAAGGAGTAAAGCTGCATTTTGTTTAATCAGTTAATAGTAATATTTAGTACGTACAGGAGGTCATGGCGCAGTGGATCAGTGTATGATTGTACACCTGATCGGTTGTGAGCTCGGTTCCCACTCGAGAACGAACTAAAATCATTCTCATTTCCTCCCTCTGGTAAAACATAACACGCCGTTAAGTTCCGTCACTCAACATGCAATGTTTCAACTTCGGCGGAAAGCGAAGTACGGATTGTCTTGACACTAGTCACTTCTTTCTACTCTGCTATGCGATGTACATATATAGGAAATAATTAAGCATTCATATACGAAATCACCAGTAATTATCCAATAATTTAATTTAATTAAGTATTGATGATCTCTAACCATGTAATATCATTAGATCTGTCATATTATGGATTGTTAATACTTACATTTTCCACAAAATAATTTCTTTCTGCGTGTATCGATTATAAAACAAATTTATAAGTATTCAGCTTAAATTTCAACCCCATACAAAACTAATGAGCTCATTTTTTTTATAACATATATTTCTTAAATTTTTTAAACGCACTTGTGCTAATTAATTTTTGTTATAAATATTGTTAAGGAACGCCTACCGTCACCTTTAGTTATTATTGCCTTCTTTTGTTCCGTGCCTATTTAAGTCGTCTATTACACTTACAGAACACATTTTTCACAACGTTCGTCGCAATCTTTATTTCAAATCTTGACTGTATTCATATTATTGTTTTAATATACATCACTAGTATATTCTAAGAATATATTTTTTCGCTTTCACTAAGAACATGTTTTCATTTTATTTATTTAAGTCTAATATGAAAATACTTATAAAACATATCAATTTAAAAAACAAATTAAAACTTAATGTAATGAAAATAAAAACATATTTTAATAGAAATTAATTATACATTTTGTATTTTAAGTTTCACCGCTATACTTCACAGTACAGACGAAAGTTGGTGATGCTTGCAATCTAAAATAATTGCTGTGACGGAACTATGAAGATGCGTTGTTAACAAACTTATATTCGGAATGAGAACGAAATGTCGCTTAAATTTGCGTTTTGTGGCTCTCGCATAATTAAATTTTGTTATACCCAGTAAGCATATAAGAAATTGTATCAAAATGAGGCAATTATGGCACGGTGGGACAGCATTCGACTATATGCGAGGTATCCGAAGATTTTTTCCTTGAAAACTTGTAAACGTTTATGCGTGGCTGATGTATTTTACACATTTATATAATTTTTTGTTTTATTATTTATCATAAAAACCCTATTACCTTTATATTCCTCCGCTCTGAGTTCGCCAACTCAACACGCAATGTCTCAGTTAACGGAGTGTCTTGACACTAAGTTGCCTCGGACTTTATATATATTCCTTTTTTATCATAGATAAATGGGATAAGTAAAATAATATCAAACACAAAACGTATATTTAGTAAATGTTCAGATATAAAACATTGTAAGCAAAGGCTAAAAACTAATAAATAAAGCCAACGACAGCTATGGGTTGAAAATACGACAGCATTGGCCTAAATTTGGCTTTACCGAAGTATCTGTGGAATTATTTTTAAATATTTACTGGTAAATAATATCCACACTGTTCTAGGTCGACGTGTTTTAAAAGCTGCCAAGAGTCATATTAATTCGACAGGCGGAGAATTTCCTTTATATTGTATCATTATGTCAAAACTTATCTGTAATATTAATAAGTACTAAATATATACATTTTTAAGGAGTCAGGCAACGGAGTATCTTGGCACCAGGTCATCTCTGAATACACTGCTAAGCGGAAAAAGGAGTAAAGCTGCATTTTGTTTAATCAGTTAATAGTAATATTTAGTACGTACAGGAGGTCATGGCGCAGTGGATCAGTGTATGATTGTACACCTGATCGGTTGTGAGCTCGGTTCCCACTCGAGAACGAACTAAAATCATTCTCATTTCCTCCCTCTGGTAAAACATAACACGCCGTTAAGTTCCGTCACTCAACATGCAATGTTTCAACTTCGGCGGAAAGCGAAGTACGGATTGTCTTGACACTAGTCACTTCTTTCTACTCTGCTATGCGATGTACATATATAGGAAATAATTAAGCATTCATATACGAAATCACCAGTAATTATCCAATAATTTAATTTAATTAAGTATTGATGATCTCTAACCATGTAATATCATTAGATCTGTCATATTATGGATTGTTAATACTTACATTTTCCACAAAATAATTTCTTTCTGCGTGTATCGATTATAAAACAAATTTATAAGTATTCAGCTTAAATTTCAACCCCATACAAAACTAATGAGCTCATTTTTTTTATAACATATATTTCTTAAATTTTTTAAACGCACTTGTGCTAATTAATTTTTGTTATAAATATTGTTAAGGAACGCCTACCGTCACCTTTAGTTATTATTGCCTTCTTTTGTTCCGTGCCTATTTAAGTCGTCTATTACACTTACAGAACACATTTTTCACAACGTTCGTCGCAATCTTTATTTCAAATCTTGACTGTATTCATATTATTGTTTTAATATACATCACTAGTATATTCTAAGAATATATTTTTTCGCTTTCACTAAGAACATGTTTTCATTTTATTTATTTAAGTCTAATATGAAAATACTTATAAAACATATCAATTTAAAAAACAAATTAAAACTTAATGTAATGAAAATAAAAACATATTTTAATAGAAATTAATTATACATTTTGTATTTTAAGTTTCACCGCTATACTTCACAGTACAGACGAAAGTTGGTGATGCTTGCAATCTAAAATAATTGCTGTGACGGAACTATGAAGATGCGTTGTTAACAAACTTATATTCGGAATGAGAACGAAATGTCGCTTAAATTTGCGTTTTGTGGCTCTCGCATAATTAAATTTTGTTATACCCAGTAAGCATATAAGAAATTGTATCAAAATGAGGCAATTATGGCACGGTGGGACAGCATTCGACTATATTTAATGGTTGGGGGTTTGATTTTTTTCTCGGGAATTATAAATAAATTATTTATATTTCGCTGCTTTGGTATAACAAAGATAAGTTGAGTTCCGCCATTTACACGCAATGCCTTAAAATTCAGTGTTTTGCTTCATAGCATTCAAGCATTTCATCGTCTAATGTCTTATTCACCTCAAATAGATTTGAAAACTAAAAATAAAATAATCTTCAGTTATGTGCTAAAGGCGCGTACGCTGTCAGGCGCGTCCGAGACTGTCTAAAATAGAAATAAGTTATGTTTAACTTACGACAGAGCTCGGCAAAGGACAATAACAGATCATCTGTAAAATTCTTGGTTATTATTATTTTAGGAATTCACCATTTCCGCTAGAATGACAGTAATATTTTTATATTATAAGATATTTTATATCTACAATGTAATATATACAAATAATTGGAGTGTCTGTTTGTAATACATATTAATATAACTGCTTTTTGCTAAATTCAAATCTATATATATATATATATATATATATATATACATGGTATATTTACTAAAAAATCCTTTATTTATCATTTTTTGTGTGTTTGTCTCTTTGTTTGTTCCGGCTAATCTCTAGAACGACTGGGCCGATTTTGACAGGAATCTTATAACTAATGTAATAAGAGGTAACTTAGGATACTTTAATTTTAGACTTAAAAAACAAATTTCCAGAGATGTAAAGTTACACGCCTACAAAGCCGCGGGCACAGCTCGTAAATCTCTTGTATTAGATGTTTCTTTAATATATTATATATTTTTGTTTTAATTCTTTTTTTGACTTTTAAATTAACTTATATCGAGTACTTGATAGAAATTTGAATTATATCCAAAAATATGATCAGATGGTATTTTTGTACGAAACGTAGATAAAAGGGAATATCCTTTTTTCTTTCATTGGTATTTTGTTTTTATAGTAAATATACCTTTTCGAATATTTAGACAACCAAATCAACAGAAATACAATTTTTAAATCTTAGAGGAATTTTATTGGAGACATATGTGCTTTTAATGAAATCTCATGTCGAAACAATTCACGAGTTCAATTACATCTTACGTTCAATTACGCTGAAATCAAGAAGTCCTTGTAAATAAAACGTTCATTTTGCTGAGAAGACGGATGCGTCTAGTTAAGCGTTTTAGAACTGACGCAGAGAACAACTTTACTACCGCGTCTCCATTGGATGTATCGCGCGATAATTTCCTTATAAAATTAAATTTATGATAAATATTATATCTTTATGTATTTTCAGCATTATACAAGAGGTTCGATCGAATTCACTACGTTGCTTTTGTTTACTACGTTAGTTTTGTCTTACGAAAGTCCTTTCATTTTTTCGTTGCTTATATTTTCTTATATTTATATAGTCGCTTCATTTAAAAAAAATAAGACTCCTATATATATTGTTTGCTTACAGAAATAATATACTGATCGATAGAACTAAAGGCCGTCTCTTGTATAATTTTGATTAGAGAAACAACTACATTACTATTCTTCAATTTTCAAACTGAAACTTATATTTTCTTATATACAAAGTATTGCTTTATTACGTGTTTTTTTAATTAAATTTTAATATATTTGATACAGTTCTATGTTATCGTTTAAGACTTCAAGTGTACAATGAGCACAAACTTTAAATGGATTGAAGCAATTTGCATCGGCACAACAAATTGGACCAGTCGCTGTGTAGACATGTCAACTGTTCCGTGATACACATTTTCAGATTCTGATATAAGCAGAATTATGGTAGAATTATTACAGGTAGAAATTGAGGTATATGTATAGGTATTGCTCATTTATATTTATTTTTTCTAAAAACTGTCAGTTGCATTATAAATTGTTTTGAAGCAGTATATGACGAATGACTTCCAAAGACCATGCAACACCAGTTAAGTGGAAGACAAAAAAAGATATTGGCTTATATATATATATATATATATATATATATATATATATATATATATATATATATATATATATATATATATATATATATATATATATATATATATATATATATATATATATATATATAAACTCTTTTACCCCGCGTTGCAGGGGAGACAAAAAGTACCTAGCTCTCCGCCGATTTCGAGATATTACCACAAGCTACTGTAAAGTGCTCGAAATGTCTGGTTTTTAAAAGATGTATTTTAGAATAACAGATTAATCCGTTTAAAAACGTTTTATTTAACATGTGTACCTACACATGTACGTGTTATAAAAATAATAAAAAAATTTTACACAAAAAAGTACTTTTATATTTTAAATTAAACAATAATTAGTATTTAGTCTAATTACTTAGTTTTAAACTCTTGAGATTTTTAACGTCGGAACCATTAAAATGATTAATTAACATTCAAGCATTTTATATTTTAGTGTCCTATTCATTCATAAACAGATTCGAAAAGTAAAATTAAAATAATCTTCTGTTAGATGCTAAAGGCGCGTACGCTGTCAGGCGCGCCAGAGACTGTCTAAAATAGAAATAAGTTATGTTTAACTTACGACAGAGCTCGGCAAAGGACAGTAACAGATCATCTGTAAAGTTCTTGGTTATTATTATGTAAAAAATTCAATATTTCCACTATAATAAGTATAACATTAACTTTAAATTAATCTTTCAAAGTTTGTGTTTATTTTATTGTGAATCAGAAAAATAAAGACTAACTTTGAATTGAAACTCAAATTTAAAATTATACATACTTTACAAATATTATAAAAATTAATCAAGTATGTAAATATTAGTTTCACGCTTTATCCCACACTGCTGACTATCCAGTAGACTAACCTAGTGTCAAGAAACTCCTTTTATTACTCTCCGCCCGCAATGGTAATAGTGGTTTGAGATGGCGAACACAACAAAGCGAAGTGTTAATAAAACTCTGGTTATTTGGCATTAGTTACAAAAATATATATAATTAAAACATTTCTTCATATGCCTAATTAAATAAAAGCAATACGAATACAATACAGCGTGTATAAGGATTCATGACGATAGATCTAACTTGCATGAAACAACTAACGTGCAAACAACGGTTTACAAACAATGAACAATGTACATTTACATTTATTAAATGAATTCTAAAACTAATTAAGCATTTTTAATATTATTTTTTATTTTAAATTTCTACAAATATATACATAAATAGAAATATTTAATTTGTTACTACAGTTCTCATATTTCGTATTTATTAGATTTTTCAGTCTCAAATCATTTTACTCTCTACTTATAAATGAAATAGCGTCACGTGTTAAAGTTTACAATATATTCTGTATTATAAGTTTCTTTTGGCTTCACACAACCCAAACGGTGGAGCGAAGTACGGATGTCTTGACACTAGGTACTTTCTGTCGATCATGCTATGCGTGATAAAAATCTTGAAGCTAACAACCCATATATATAGTATATTATATACTGATAACCAGTTTATAACAATATGGATAACAAATCCGTCGAACAGTAAGTTCACACTTATTAACCATCATTTAATACAAAGTGAACGGTAATAGAATCATTGGGTCGACGATTTCTTAATTAAAAAAATGACTCATCTTTTGAATTTTCAATGTTTCAGCTGTGAAGAAATAATCGTTTTATTTGCACTCTTTATAGAGAATGAGTATGTCTTTACATCAAAGGCTCTAATTTCGATGTTTCGTGTAAAATTTTCTTTTATGATATAGTAATAGTTGACATTTCTGCCATATTAATTAAGATGCTTGTATTAGATTTATCTTTAAATGGATCTATTAAAATAAGAAAATGTAACGTTATTTTATTTATTTTCGGCGGTACGGTTTGTTTGAAAATCAAACCTGAACATGTGTGCAACGTGTCTCGATCCGCCACTATCGACTTAACTAATTGTAGGTATGTTAACTAGGTATACAAGAAAATATTTTAAAAACCATATTCTTCTGCCTATATTGACTATTTAATATAAAAAATAAAAGAAGAGGCTGGAAAAAGATCTACTTATCCATGTTAAAAAGTATATAAATAAAATTTTTCGATAAGCAAACCTAGCGCGCCACGGCGGCGAAGCTATTTTAAAAACTTCAATACAAAACAAACTTGCTAGCTGAACCCGCGACTTCGTCTGTATGAATTTTAACATTTTTTTTTATTTAATTTTTTTTTATTTAAAATAATAATCGTCTAAGTTACTTTGATACATCAGCTATTAACTAGTGAAAGTCTCGTCAAAATCGGTCCAGTCGTTTTAGAGATTACATATCAAAAAGACAAATATGAACTATATTTTTGTTTATGTAACGTGTAGACATGCATATATATTTATTTGTAGTAAAACGCGATATTTTAAAACAACTCCAACAATATACAAACAACTTCACAAACTTAACAATTAATATTACAAACAACTCCAATTTCATTTATTTAAATAAATTAAATAAACAGTCACGAGTGATAATTTCGAACTGCTTAAGCATAAAAAGGTTTACTTAGTATGTAATATTAGAAATTTCGATAATTACTTCTTGAATAGTACAACTTTTTCTAAGAAATTATCTGTTAATTGGTAGATAACTTTGGTAGAAGTGGTTTTTTATAAATGAAATATGTATTACTAAGCTAAATTAATATTTCGACAATATAAATTTAAAATTGAATGATATCGTTCGTTTCTCGAAATATAAGAATTTGGCAAGAATATCAGTGTAGTAATGTATTTTTTTTTGTTTATGTATACAATCACTCAATCATCAAGTCCGTACATTTTATTATCCTAATTTTAATGCTATTCTATATTTTCGTATTTAATTTTTTTTTAGCAGAGTAAGGTAGTCAGAGATAATTTACATGGAGGCACTTGGTCCTTTGAATACTTTCTACTCTAAATTGAGACATGGCGTACTGAGCAGAGTACTCAGAGCTGTACTTTATCTTACCAGAGCGGAAGAATTAATAAATTTAAAATATATTAATTCTCCCGAATGGGAATCGAAAACACAATCTATCGCATCGTACAGACAGACCCACTGCGCCACGATATCCTCTATCTTGTTTTGAAAGGCAATATTAATAAAAAATGACGTATATAAGATCTTTCGCTTTAAAATATTTTCATATAAGTAAAATAGTGTATAGTTAACTGGCTGCTACACTCGGGGGTGTCGCGGGTCGATCCCCGCCGCGTCTGTACTGTCTGGTCTTTTAGTTTATCTATTAGTAATATACGCTGTGCTCTGTCCAGTTTGTATCCGGAAGGGACAAACGGGGATCGAAAGTGAGAATATGTCATTCTCAATTTAGAATATGAAATATTAAAAATAAAATTTTTCGAGTTATATATGGATGACTATGTTTTACCCACTAATTCGTGTGCGAAGATTCGGTATGTTGACTGATTCAATTTAAAAAAAAATGAAACCAATAATTAATAGCTAGCGTACATGTTTTGGGAAACCGATTTTTGGTGAATTCTTTGTAAAATAATGAAATTAATCAACACATTAAATAAATAGGAGATAAAAGTAGCTTATATTCTATAATACTAGTATGGAATAAAACATGTGTCTAAAGTTATTTATTATATTACCGAACCAAGTAATTCAAGCCATTGTGGCACAGTGGAAACGTGCGATAGATACGAGTTCCTTTCCCATAGTATTGTTAAAAATTGATTGTTTTCATAGCCTAGGTTAGTTAGACAATGTCGTTTATTTTTCGTCTAATATGTCTTTGATAGCACAGAGAAGAGAAAGTTATCACTAGATTTTTTTCTTTTATACGGATTTTTATTGATCACTACGTATTTTTAATTACCAGACAAATTCTTTTAAGTATTCCGGATAATGTGAGAGTTCATTTGGTGTAACAAACAGCTTAAACAGGGTAGAGTCAACCCAATCTAGTGTTAAGACACTCCGTTGACTGCATTCCGTCCGACATCGAGATGTCAAGTAAAAAGTTTGCATACATTTATTACACATACAAATGTTATTAATGAAAACCAAAAGATCAATTATAAGCTGCATTATATTTCAATAGTATAATTGTATAACAAAGGAGACATTGTAAGATGGACTGAATACGCTGTAAACAGCTGTTTACCAGATGCCATTTTAGATATGATTTATTGTTAACTCAGTAACAGTACAGTGGTATTTCACACTAAATAGATAGGGATTAGAGCTGACAAATTTATCCTCGAAGACTATTAAATGTTATAGTTTTTGTATTCATAATTTTTTGTACTACAGCTTCAAGTGACAAATGAATGTGTCAGAAATAACTACTTTACATCTTTAATTTGTTTGCAGCAAGAGAGTGGGACAGCATCTAACGCGATAGATTCGTTCGTAGATTCGATCTTCACTCGGTGGAATGAACATATAATTATCATAATTCAAGATACCTGTGACCACGGGAGACTGTAAAGTGTTTCTAAAATTGTATTTTCGAATACCAAAATATATGCAATTAATACGTTTGATGCAGTTTTATTTAAAATTTAAATTAATTGTTAAAAATTTAAAATAGTTTAAATTAATATTTGGTAAGATAAAGCACGGCGTTGAGCTCCACTACTCAACTCAATGCCTCGAATTAGTCGGAAAGCGGAGCACGGAATGCCTTAACACTAAGTACTTCGTGTCTACCCTGCTTTACAAGATAAAAGCTCGAAGATAAAAAATAAGATGACAGACATTTTAACTGTCTTAGTTCTAAGTAGGGTTAATTAATATTGACAGGAAACAGTTGGGACGTGTTTCACTGTACATAAGGGTCATGGGTTCGACTTGGAATTTCTAACATAAATGTGTATAAAATACATACAAAAAAAATCTAGTTTTACACTAATCTTAGTCATATAAATAACAAGAAATTAAATAATTTTCGGTAAGTCAAATTACAACGCCGTGTAGACTACGACGAATTTTAAAATATTCTTCCAAGTTGAGGGGAAAGTCTTACAAAAAAACTTAAAGGGTCGATATTAGGGTGCCATGAAAGGAAGGGACCCAACAGACGCTATAAAATAGAATGCTTATTGCAAAACCGTCCTTCACAAAAGCAATAACACCGTAGCTGTACCTTTTATAGTTGTTGCAAAATTCGTTTATATTTCAAATACTTCAGTAAAGATCTTTGATTTTCGCGGTTTTTATACATTTTAAACGACACTACTTTAAACGGATTAATCACGTATATATTAGACTGCCTAGCGTTAGACTGCCTGTATATTAACGTGGTCTACCTGTGACCACAGACTACGGTGTTTTTTCGAATACCAAAATATACGCCATTAATCCGTTTAAAATAGTTTCATTTAAAAAGTAAATATAAGTTATAATATATATTTGTCTTTTTTCTATATAAAATTTACTATATTCATAGCTTTGTGGCCCTCGTGGCACAGTGGGATAGTGTCTGATTATAAACGCGATTTGGCGTTCATATATTAATTTCTACTTAGCCGTTCTGATGAAATAAATTTCCGTTTAAGTTCCGCCTCTAGTAATGGACGGGCTGATTCTTTCTGACAATTTTTCTATATCAACAAAACAGTGAATCTGAAAATAATCTTTAAATTTATATTTAAATAAAACAAAAACTTTTCTCCATTTCTAATATTTATATATTTCAAAATAATAATAAAAAATAGGTCAAGGGAAACTGAATCTAGCGTGATGTCACTGAGTACTCCATCCAACACATAGTACCATTAACATTGAGAGACATCTGCACGATTCTGTGCTTTGTGAGAAGTGCCTAAATCCCCTTTATATAATTATTTTATATAATTTCCCCTACTAAACGTTGAATCAGCAATACATAATAGAGTTGATAATCAATACAACAAAGGAGCAAGAAGGTGACATTTGTCCTATGTATTCTGTGGGAACTGGACCTTCCTGAACCTTGGGAACACTAATAATTATGATGATTACGGTTTCCCGTATCAAATCTTATTCCAAAAATTTTTGATAATTTCCTTACAAACGTATGTCTAATTAAATCCTAATTCAAATTATTTAAGTCTATATTAAGTACATAGGAAATTATTTTTTGTAGGGCACAACAACTGAAAATACTAATGTTTGAATATTTAAATACATTAGTTGGTCAGTTTGTATAAAAGGTACAACGGTAAGTCGACATTACATATTTACACAGCCCAACTCCAGCTCGAAATCTTTACAAAGCTCTCGCCGGGGACGTCCTTGAGAATTTGAGACTCAAAGAAACGTTTCAAGATTGTGGAGCAAACATTTGAACTGTGCCACAAAGGTGAGTCTGTTGTGAACTAGAATGCCATCAATTCATAGCATTAATTAAAGTACCTTACCTACTGCCAAATTTAAAACTGGGTTGATATTTGGAAGTTCATATATATGTAGGTTACTACATGATTTTAAGTTAATTATAATACGCTCCAACTTCACTACCTAGAGTAATAAAGTTAATAAAAATCTTATTATTATGTAAAGTACAAAATTATATGTATATTTCATTACAAAATAACGCCACTTGTATAGTTTTGTTACTATAAACATTGCAAATTCCACTGACATTCCACAATAAAGTCTTGACTCAAATGAAATATTTAATTATATAAACGTTAAAATGTATTAAGATTAAGAATTATAATAGCCCAATAAGACATTGTACTAAAAACTGTACTAAAGTATGTTTTAAGTGTACATGATAAGCAACCACATTAGTCTAAAATAAATGCTCAAGATGTTGATCACTAAAGGAAGTGATTTAATACGTGATTATGAACATCATGGTTGTATGTATTCCAATTATGATATAGAAACCATGTGTTTCGTTTTAGTACAATAGCATATTTTCATACTATGTGTTTTATGCAATAATAAAATTCACATACTTTACGTTGCGGGCGCAAAGCTTCTATGAAGAGTGCAATTTTCTTATTTTAAATTCATGTCATAAAAAATGACTAACCAAGTGCTTTAACCTTGAATTAATAAAAGTTTATAATTCGGTTTAACACATGAGATAACTTTTACTGGGGTATATATGATATTCAAATTTAGTTTCTGTTTTCTTTCTTGTTAAAGTAAGTGAGTGTGTAATCTTGGATATGAAATAGATGCAGAAAAAATTGTAAGCAATATATATATATATATATATATATATATATATATATATATATATATATATATATATATATATATATATATATATATATATAAACCTGAAGTGCGATTACCAATATGATTAGAGTAAATAAAAATAAACTTGTATCACTACTAACTTGTTACTAGCTTTTTCGATGATAAAACTGATAAAGTCCAAAACTTTTTATACCGCTAAAGTTTTATACGTAATTAATAGTTTTAGAACGCATCGAGCTTTTTTAATGACTTTCAAAGAAAGAAGTGACACTAGTCTTACATTGTTAGCAAAGTACAAGCACGCTAAGTCCCAATTAACTGTTCCACTGCGCCACGATGACCTCAGGTACAATTCTAAGGCTAAATGTAGGATTTCATGGAATGGAATGAACAGCGTACTGAATAAAATTTATAGTAAGACTAATATTAAAATATTATACAATCAAATAAAGGAATAAATAAATTTGTTTTATTAACACTCATTGTATGTACAAAAAAATATCTATTGATGTTAATTTTATGTTAATAATAAAAAAATATTGAATGAAACCTGCTATTATTGCGTTTTTTTAAGGCTTAAGTACTGACTTTTTAGTAATACAGCTTATACATTAAAATAGCACAGACATGTGTAATCTGACCTGAAATAACAAAAAATCTTTCTATGTAGATGAAAATGTATTATTTTATGTAAGAAGTGTTATTAGCACTTTAAAATTATAAAATAATTGAGTAATTACCATTCTCTCAAACTAAATAATAGTGCTTTGTAACAATATTTCATATATAGGTGCTAAAACACAAAAACACTACAAATTTAATCTTGGCGATGTGCGAACGTACCTTAATTTGCTGCGTCATTTAGACGAGTGATGAACTAGCTCAGATTCAAGTATTTTCGATTTATCAAAGGCTTTTTTATCTTTATTTTAGCCACTCTTTTATATAACAACACCTTGTTGATTGTGAATGCAGTAGGCGGAGAAAACAGTCTATAGATACTCTGTTTTCCAATGCTGGCTATTTTTACAGAAGAAACTAAATACTTAACTAATTTAAATAATTTGTCAATTAATTGACACCGATATTTTACAGTTACGTTTTTTTAATGTGTTTGGATAATGCTAGGTTCTATGAAAAATAGTTATTAATAATTTAATTAAAAAACGATTTAACAGTAGACATCTCTACAAGTTAAGCTTTTTCATTTGTTATCACTATTATATATACATATCGGCCATTATGTTGTGGCGACCATTTTCGATTAACAACAATATTGATTATATATAATTTTATTGTCTTCAGAACTGAATGAATTAGGTAAAATTAGGCTAGCAAGATTTCACATACCCTAACTAACTTACTAATACGGCAAGTTAAATAAAAACTTGTAATAAATAAGTTATGTGCTCTGTAGGTACATATATCGTTAGGTGTCCGAGATATATGAGGATGAGAACAAAACGAAACGATAGTTTAGCAAAAATATTTTATAGCACTCAAAACTGCTTCTTCATTTAAGATAAGCACTTTAATAAATACACTTCTCAAGGAATTTCATTAAACAAATTAATGAATTCCGAATAAGGATATTTTTAAGATACGTGTATACTTTTTTATGATATCTCAAGAAAAATATAACTTTTTTTAAATACGTTTCTTTATTTTACTCTTTATGTCATTAAGCAGGGTATTCAGAGAGAAACTGCTGACAGGACACTCCGTTCTCCGCATAAATTTTTTATTACATTTAAATTTTTATTATGTCTTGATGTGAATCAACTTTTGTCAGCCATATATACTTAGATTACAAATAAAAAATACAAGTAAAAAAACATCGTTATTAGCTACGAAAATATTGTCCTCACATTCTGACAAATTTCCAAATTTTCAAACAAAAACTATAGGAAATCGGTTTAAATACAGAAGTCGTAGAGTATATGGCCGTTGATAGACAGATAAATCGATACAGGTGAATAAAATCATGATAATTATAGATTATACATTGAAGTATATCAAAATGATAACACGTGTAGTGGTTATATCTGATTTACTGTAAAGTAAACAAAAAATAAATTTGATTTTGTATGATATATTTGTATTATAATAAATACATATACGCATTTACTGACCTATAACATTTTATTAAAAAAAGAACAAAAGTCACCATTTAAGTATTTACTTAAGTAATGTAACTTAGCTCGGGACGAAGATATATTTCAGTTTTAAATCTGCACGTTGCATATTTTGCAATAGTCGCTGTTCATAACTATGCAACTAGCGGAAAATCTTGGCTTTCAATGTGTGTTTATGCATTTTTAGTATGAACAGTTTATTTAAATTTGGTTAGATAGAGAGGCGCTCAGGTTAGCGCATTTTAAATGGACCTTTTAAGTCTGGATATACTTGGCTCACAAATCTCAGGCACTGCTCCGACTTCCTCTCTGCAACACGATGATCACCATGATCGTGAATCCATAGAATGCTACGAAGTTTCCTCTCTCTTTAGAAGGGAGAAAAAAACATTCACTTTATAGGAGCTTAGGGAGATAGAAGGAGCATAGGAAACCTATGGAATAGCTACTATAATATTTTATTAAATAAATAAATATAAAAAAACTTTTTACATATATAAAACAGAACAGAATAGAGTTACATAAAAAAGAAATTATGTCAATTTAAAAATAAAAAAGTAGATAAAAATTATATAAAAAATTTTACTCACGTTAAGTGATAACATAAGTTCCATATAAGTAATTTATCGTAGTCCAAAATAACCTTTGACATTCACAAAAAGAAATAATATATTTAATAAACTAAATATATCAGCGTGTTGATCTCAATTTAAATAATTACGTACGCTTTCAAGTGTTCGTTATGGTTAAGAGCGTAAACAAAACATCAACAATGGGGCGGGTTCGCTCACACGGCCCTGGGGCCGGGTAGGCTGTCAACTTAAAACACTTTCTTAAACAAAACCCTAACAAGGACTAATGTATAACTTAGTTTAAAGTTATATTAGGAAAAGAACCCTTACAAAGATATAAGTTTAGCTGAACTTGTATTTGGTAAATAACTCTTAATAAATTTATTAAGTACTTTTTTTGTTTTCTTTTTTTTAGTTCACGCTGTATCCCTGACGGGGTAGTCAGGGAGAACAAAGTGCTAAACGCTACCGTCCCTGCATTCATTTTGCGCCTCGTCCACAGTCATTATCCTCTTCATACACGTCCTCATGCTTTTTAAGTGATCTTCCTCCAGTATCTTCGATACTGTGTTTTCAAAGGTTAAGGTCTCCACTGACCAATACCAAGTACCAAGAACTTACGGAATATTTATATTATGAATAGTTACATTATATTATATATTTATTATCGATAGGTTTATATTTTTATGTTTCTGGGAAATACCAATACAGCATATCTGTATTACAAACGGATGATACTGTAGGTTCATCGATAAATGAACTCGATACTAACCATTATTATTCAACCGAATCCTTTTCTACACGACTACGATGCTTTTGTTCTCCTTGATTCTAAAGATTTGACTTACAGGAGGATAATACAATCCTCCTTCACGGTACTTTCTCTATGATAAATATTGATATACTGCATTGACCTCACTTTTAAAATCATGTTAAAACAATAAGTAAAAGCAAAAATAGAGACTTACAGTCTATTTTTGCTATTCGTTTGTTCAATGGTTCGTTCAATATATAAAAAAAATTAACCTATTTTGAAATAAAATTGTACATCTATAAAGGTCAGATATTATTGGTCATTCATTTTCGAATATAAATTGCATTTATTTCCATACTATATATCAGAATATAAAAAATAATTATAAATAAACATACTTGCTTTGAAGTTGAAATAAATATGTTAGTATATGTAAAAAAAATTATAAGAAAACAACTACACACTACATTCTGCGTAGGAGAGTTAGTCAGAGACTACATACTATTAATGCCCTCTATATACTGCTTTTCTCCTCAAATCTAGAGTGCGTGTTGAAGGGCGAACTCCACGTGACACTTTGTCTTATCAGAAAACAAATTTCAATTTTAATCGTTCCCCTGAGTTGGATCGAATCCACAACCGATCGAGTTTACACTCAGACGCTGTCACCGCTGCGTCACGATACCTCTATTGACTATATTATTTTCTATATATCTAATTTATATACGCACTTATTGACCGGAAAGCTAATCTAGTCACAACAATATGTAAAGCCATAATCGCTTTAACAGTTCAGTTTATTTTATATAAATTATAATAAAATTGTAGGAATTTAATTCATATTTATTTATTAATGTAGTCCGTCGTAGTTGTTGATATCTATGCCAGAGGTCAGGGCTTCGATTAAAGTCTGGACAATCTTTATCTTTGGCGCCATTAAAGTGTGAACACGTATGAAAATAATGAGCTGTTTACTCGCACACTCATGGTTGTTGATTCAAATATATAATTGTATAAATATAAAAAATATCATAAATGTATATGATAAATTTATGTACAGATTATGGTGTATATGGACGTTTGAATGGGTTAGATCGATTCGATTCACTCGGGGGAATATTCGTAATTTTTTCTTTTGCCTACTTTAAAAAACAAATTGACACGTTATAAATCAAACTAATAATATGAAAAAAACCCGGCGTTCATTTCCGACAGACGCACAGACACAGTGAAGAACTTAAAGTCTTAACACGTTTCTATTTCCCACAAAATAAAGTAAAGCAAAGCTGAAGTATATATATATATATATATATATATATATATATATATATATATATTTAAACAAGAGCCTACAACATATTCGCGGTAACGATAATATATATATTCATTTTAGATCCCACTAGTTTTTTTATTAGAAATATCTACAAATAATATATAAGCTGTAATATATACACATACATTGTGTACAAATACAGATAGCCCTGAAAAGATATTTTCAAAAAAAAAAATATATATATATGAAAAAATAGTATATTTCACGCCATAATATGGAGCCACTGGCAACAGTGCGTCCTTTTATTTCTATTGAAGTTGCAGTCGCGTTCTTTTTGTCTCTAGCTAGTTCCGACAAATTCTTTTATTGCTCGAGGAGTTGGTTTGGTGAAAATTACCTACTAGCCAAATTATAGCCTTATTTCTTATCAGATTAAGCTCTCTATGTTGTTTAGGACATTTATTGATAGGTTAATTTCAATTAATTTATTTTACATACACTATTAGAATTATATAAGAGGTTATCTTTAAAGATATCTTATTTAAACAAATAATATGTAATACATTTGAAATATTGTGATTGACTAGATCCGTTGTTTCGTAAAAATATACCTAGCCTTATCAACTACACGTGACTTTATACAATGGTGTTTCAAAGTATCGGTAACATTTTAATATAATCTAGTAAGTATTGGATACTTCACTACCTACATAATTTCATTGCGTATTAATTAAAAGATATACTATATATCTATAGAGAAAACAACACAGCTGAGTCGTGCTTAGTAAATATATTACTATATTTTGAATAATATTAAGCGTTGAATTTTGTCTGGTTAAGGGTTTCTTATGTAAATTTTGGGACAAGATAAGGAAGGCATTTCCCCATAGAAAGCATGTTGCCTGTCAGAGCCAAATGTAAATTAATATCTTTGCAACGAGAAAGTGTTCCTACATTATACACTACGCTTGTCACTTTGACAACTTTGGCATAATACATTGTATTTTAACAGGAATATTAAAAAAATTGACAAAAATCGAGAGCAGTCGTAACGTGTTTTATTTACTGCTAGCTGCAATGCTCAGAGATTCATATACTACTTGTATGTTTGTACATAAAATAGAGCCTATTATAATTACATAAGACAAAGCGGCATACCTTCACTAAAAGGGCAACGACTGAAACATAGAATGGTATATGCTTAAGTACTCTACATCAATTTAACATGAAATATACTTAAAATATTAAAAAAAATTAAAATAGAATAAAATGAGTACTTTCTCATCGATTTTTTTAGAACACTCTCTTCGCTTCTGAATGTTTCGGTCTTTTTTTAGTTTCTCGCTTTTGTTCCGCATAGCAGGGTAGACAGAAAGTACCTAGTGTCAAGACACTCCTTACTTCATTTTCCACGGAATTAGGGTTATTGCTTGTTGATTGGTGGAACTTAACGCCGCACTTTGTCTTATCTGAGCGAGGAAGTGAAATAATTAAAATATAATCACTCCTCGGAATGGGAATCGAACCCACAACCGATCGCGTTTACTAAATACTTAATTACAGTATAAATAACTAATACAATCTTCCATAAGAAGCTTCTTTTACCTTATTTTACATTAAAACAATCATTCATATGGGACGTTCGTTTTACTACATTCAAATTTTTAACAAGAGTTTATAAAAATGTTTGTTAGTATTCATATGCACATATACGTATATAATTGATATCTCGTTGTTTATACGGTTTAAGTAAGCAATAATTAATCAGTCGTATAATTACTTTAAGATTAACATATGAATAATAAATCGGTTTAAAACTTTACTCTGTCACGCAACACGACATGTCTTTGATATGGGCTGAAACTGAAGAGAGGAGTGTCTAACTTCCCTTTGCTGAAGTCCTATGATTGTTAAAATGTAAGGAAATAAAAAAAAACTGTTTTACGCTTTATTCCGCATATCATGGTCGGAGACAACCTATTGAAAAGACATTGCGTGCAGAGTGGTGAACTCAACGCCGCGCCTGGTCTTGCCAGAGCGAAGAAAATCAAACAAATGTTAAATATAATTATTCCCCCGGGTGAGAATGGAACCCACAATCAATCGCATTTACATTAAGAAGCCAACCCGTTGCGCTACGATAGAAATAAAAAAATACAATAATATATTGATTTAACTAGGCGCATACGTACATAAGTAAAGGGCACTCATATTACGTTCTTCTTATGTAAATGGATCTGTTTAACCTTATTAGAGAAATCTATTGAGGCTTTTACTTTCATAGAAACCACATAATGACATTTTCAAATTAATACAACGACCAGCCCAGGCCATGTTTCTAGGAAACATCAGGGTTTTAGAGGATAAATCTTCTTTTTGTTGAGTAATATCGTTTTGTTTTAAATAACAAACGAGTGATAATACAGAACACTATATAGGCGTATCGATTATTTTAGACGGATAATTTTCCTTGTTTTCTTATTTAAAATAAAACAATTTTAAACGGATTAATCGAGTATATTTTGATAATTAAAAAATCGATGTTTCAAAAATTTTTGAATAAGAAGTGGTCACAGTAGGTGGGTATTTGTCTGTTAGTTGATACAAAATTTAAAAAAAAAACATGATTATAAAAATATATTATTATATTAAAATAGTTTCATATAAAATGAGTAAAAATAATAGCTTTATTATAGTCAATGTATTGTTAATATTGGTAAATTGCCCATCGTAATGAAAAAAGCAGTTAGTTTACCGTAAATAATAAGAATGTTGCTAATTTGATAAATTAGAAAGTTTGTGAGTATGAAAATTACTGTATGTATCTAAACGAAATATAGATTATACGTCAAAATAATACATGGATTACAATTTAAAAAGATTTTGTGTAACAAAAAGTATTTATTTAGTCCGAAAAATTTAGAAGAATAAATTTTAAATTTGCTTTAAGTACTTAATTGTAATTAAATAATACAAAGTTAACATTTTCAATTCCAATAAAAAAAAATATTGAATTGAAAGTGTTAACTTTGTCATCGAAATGTGCCACGGTCGTACATGATATTTTACATATTTAATATTAATAACCATTTTAACTGAAATATATTTAAGTGACTAATGTATATACAGTATTTACTTAAGAAAAAAATATAAATAAGATAAGAATGAGTTTAACCAAACAGATTGGTATGCAGTAGGCAGACACGTGTAGTATAAGTAAATTATTTTGCGTAGTCCTATAAAAATATTAACTGTATGAGATAATAAATGTAATTTTAAATATGTTATTATTACTGTTAAAACGAAATTATATAAAATCAAAATTCACTACCTAGATACAACATTTTAATTGTTACTCAACTATATACAGGGTTATGTAAAATAGAGTAACGAAGCCAAAAACAACGTGCAGTGTCGGCATGATTCATAAGGCAATAAAGAAGTCTGCCACGGCCACGCGCCCTAAAGGCATATATAAATAGGTCCACAGAACATGGAAGTTGGAACACAGCTGCGTTACTGGACCGACGAGAGCGTATACGGTTTACGCTTTCACCAGTCGTGGGCGATCCGGCACCATGCTCCCATTCATACAGCGCTACACTGTTTACAACACAAATATATGTACACCAAAAAAAAACATAAATCGATGGGAAGAGGCCACGATAACGATTGTTTACCTGACGTTCACCTCAAGGCAACGATAAAATAATGGACGCACTGATGCGTTGCAGTGCAACTATAGTCACTACAAACACAGACATTAAGAATATTTTAGATTGATGACTGAAATGACACTCGTGTTGACATTGAAATTACGCAAGAACTCGAGTTCTTTGGAGAAACGTAAGAAGATAATACCGGTCCCTTAACAAAAAGTCGGAATGCCGCGTAAAGATGGTCCCCTTACCTCTGTCGCTCGAACGTATCCTGCGAGGGCTACACAAGACAGCCATAGTAATATACCAAAATGCATCACAACAAGTTGGAGGGGCCCGGCAGCACGTACAAAGTGACACAACACTATATATCACTACAAAACTATTTGATGTTATTACACTAACACTACACACGGCCACTATAAAGCGAGGGGCGACATGCGTCGTCTATTTCAGTTTGTAGTAAACTGAACAGCGCTTGGCGCGAGCTTCACTACGTTGGGTTTCTCGCAGATCGCGAGTCGTAGCTAACTTCATGGATGTGGGTCTTCCCTTTGCCTCGGTCGTCGCCCGATGGTCGATGAAGCTTGTCAAGTCGTCACGCACTCTAAAATTATTACACCTAAATTATTTGTACACTTTAAATAGTTTACGTTATTACAAAAACAAATATGACTTCTTGTCAGACCAAACTAAAGTAATAGTAAGGTCAATCAACCCTCTCCAGTTAAATTAGAATATCTATACACTTATTCTTATCTATTTAGATCGTCTGCATTCTTAGGAATCTTTTTAATGTTGTCAACTTATGTGTTCGAAGTTTTAGCTTCTGTTAAATCGTCATTAAAATAATATGCATGTTTATATTGTACTTTGTTTATATAATGATAATAAAAAAATAAATAAATAAATACATTACATTATTTCAAATGATGCGAATACCAATTTTTTATGAAAATAGAATATACAAACAAAAAAAAAGAACATTTAAGTGTAATTATATTTTTATGTTTAGGAAAAAATAAAATGGTTAAACCTTTTATAGTTCATTGGTTTAATCCTATTTATAGTAGAAAAGCGACGCCTACATAAATAATGTTAAACTATTTCAAATATTACATTTTTCACTTTACTTTAATAGAGGGCGCTTCACTATGTATTACTGTTACCAGACAGATTACAAGATCTGTTTGGTAAAGATAATGCTATTAAAATCATTATAATTTTTTTACTAAATACATATGTATTTATACACGGTATATGTATTTACACACGACATAAGTGTTTTCAAGTTTTATCTTTTTGTTTGTTCCGAGTAATCCCTGTAACGATTTTGCTGTTTTTCACTGGCACATAGCTGATGCATGTAACAAGGAATGATTTATGCTACTCTTATTTTAGAACTATGAAATAAAAGTCGATATTAAAATACACGCGGATGAAGTCAGGGGCACAACAAATGCTAAATACAGCAGGTACTTCAAATATTAACAGTCGTCTTAAGTAATATAAAAGTATATTAGCTTTTTAATTCAGTTTATTCTAAACTCAAGTGTCAAGAAAATATGCAATATCAGCTAGATCAGTTTTAGTACAATTTGCCCATATTATATCTCACATAACCATATAACATTGACGCGCAAAATACTCATTGCATTTCCCTTGGCTTTCAGTACTTCTCAAGAAATGTTTTACTGAAATTAACTTACATTAGCATAGTAAACCAATTAAGTCTTATAATGATTTCATTGCCTCATATAATCATCAAATAGAAAACACTGACATTTATGTAGTCACTTGTTTCATACTATGTATTAGTAAATGTTCAGGAAAATATACTTTTTTTTGACAGTTTAAAAATTAAGTCTAGTTGACAAAAGTATATATAAAGAATATATAATTAAATTATATCATTATTGGATAAAGGCCTGAAAACTACATACATTTAATACATATATTTACATTGTAAAAATACAAGGGTAAGTAAAACACAAATAACGCCTGTACAATTATATTTAATATTCCAGACTAATTCCTAGGAAAAATAAAAGCAAAAAAACTGACATCTTAAACTTTAAAGTTTCACTTTTGCATTGAAATAGCTACATAGTATTCTTGATTAACAGGACTTGATGCAAAATTAGTAAATTAGTAGAATTAATTAAAAAAATCTATTTGTTCTCGTTCATTTCAGCCATTTGCTCCTTATGACGTCGGATTGCATCCTCGTGACGTTTGATTTGTTCTTGATGAAAGGCAATTTCTTTATCTAAGTGTCCTTTTATATTAGCCAGCTGCTCCTTTTGCTGTATAAATAAGAAAAACATTCTAAATATTATATTTTTAGTAATTTAATGGTAAAAAAAAGAGATGACCTCATAAAAAGCAGGTGAGTTAATATACTTGTAAGTGGCTCTTTCAGACATGGGTCACAATTCACTACACCAAACTGATGTTTTTGATGACACCCGTGCTTCAATCTCATAGATTGCTAAGGAGTTTCTTCTCAAATTGTAATTGAAGAAAATTTTTAGAGGTTTAATGTAAAATATACCTAAGTATTCCATTTATTATACACAAATCAAAGAAAATGAGAAGACTACATTTGTACAAAAGACAGTGATGTATTTGTAGTGTTTGAATAAGTACAATAAAAATATCTCATAACACTGAATAAACATTTACCTTTTTGTAGAAATATTCATCTTCTCTAGCAGCTTCCATCTTGCCGAATGTACCACCAGCCTCACGGATGGCACCACCAGCACCACCACCTTTGCCAGCTCCTGAACCAGGTTCCCCCGAGTACATTCTGCAAAAATTTATAGAAGCAAATTAAATCATAATACTGTGTACACATACATATAATAAAAGAATTTTCTATATTTTTAGATTATAGTAATTCTATAATTTGGTTATTAAAAGAATTTTAATTTTTATCATTAAAGAAATTATCAGAGCTCCACATACAATCAAAACAATAAAAATAATACTTGTCACAAAGAAAGAAAATATCACGTCGGTCATGTATTTTTATATATTATATATTTTCAATATTTCTGTTTTAAAATAAAACAATTTAATAATATGAATTATACAAGAATAAAGACAATTTGGGTTTTAAATTTTTTTTATTTTATAACTACTTGTTGGGTTAGGATTGCGTAACCTTTTGCCGGTAAACTTCTCACCTAATACTAGAAAGTCCTCGTAAAATAGGGATTCTCGTTCTGGCAATGCAACTCATGATTACTTATAATAAAATTATATGGCAGTAACTAAAAATATATTAAAGTTTCACGATTATTCCCGAAGAAAATTCTCTCAAAATGTCAAATGACAAACAACCATAGACACGTACAGTTATTTTTAGAGAAACTGTGATTTTTATTTGTTTAAATTTTATGTTGTTAAATATCAATTAATATCAAAAAAAATGTTTAAAATGTTTGCAAATTCCAAAAACAACAAAAAACAAAGATTTACAATATTCAATTGTAAGTTAAAGCCTGTACCAATAGATGACACTAGTAAATATATTTTATTTAGTAGTATAAATGATAAATAGATGGCGGTATTAAATTCATTTTTAAATGATTTTTTAAAATTTTATTTATATTTACAAAAAAAATCAAAATATCAATACGTTTGATTAACGGTGTCGATTTAACAAATATACGTAGATATGATAAAATAAATAAAATCTATAAGTTACTGAAATCTCGTAAATAAACTAAATACTTACGACATTTCACGTTTCTTTAACCAAAGGATATGTTTAAGCTTTTGCTCAGCTATAATCTTGTTTAATTCTGCGGTTTCTCTCATAGCTCTCACAACATGCCTTTCCTCTTTAAGAGATTCTATTTTCATTTGCTTTTCTGTGGCTGAATACCTTTAAGAATATTTTATAATGTTGGTTAATTAAAAAAATAAACATAATTTCGCATTTTGGATCTATTTGAGGAGTGTATTTACTTCAAAAATTCTTGATATTCTCTCTGGAAAAGATTAGTACTTAAATTGTTATCTTGATGTGGCATATCAGTCATTGTAAAAGTTGTTTTCTTATTTATATCTTCCAATTCTTCATTGTTTCGATCATCAGTAAATTGATATTGTCCATCAGTTAATGCTTGGGAAGATTCTGTAGTGACATTTCCATCTTGCTGGGAGTTAAAAGATTGTTCGTTCATATCTATACTGCTACTATCTATTTCAGTGATGTCCCTGTGAAGAAAAATAGTAAATATACATATCAAATGTACACAAATTCGGAAGTTAATAATAACTTTTAAATACTTAAGTTGTAAGTAATAAAAATTAACAGTAAATATTATTGTTGAAAAATTAAATGATTATTGAATAACAAATTAATATTATTTATCACAACTCACTCATCAATGCATTCTGTTTTTATCTCAATGTTTGTACTAATTGTAGTTTCATTTAAACTATCATTTTCTTTCTTAAGACCACTTCCCTTCGATATATCAAGTATATTACATACTTCTAGTGACTGTTTAGTGCACTGCTGAACTGCTGACCCATTTATTACTGATAATTCCTCACGAGCTATACGTTTCATGTTCTGCCATTGCGTCTTAACCTTCTTAATTGAAAAATCTGAAAACTTATCACCAAATTTGCTAGCTAACTGTCGTAAAATTTCATTCCACGCAACATCTTTTTCTTCAGAATGATTAGGCCCATTGTTAGTTTTCGTAACAACCACCTCTTTATGTTGTTTTATTAACTCAAGCAGATATTGCTTCTCTTCCGAAGACCAATTTGGTGTTCTCGATCGTCTATTCGCAATCTTACCCATTTTCCGCGATATTTCGGACGGGTCGTGTTTAATTTTTTGCAACGTTTTGTTACAAACGATGCACTCGACGTCCAAAATTATAGGTTTCCACATTTAAAAAACAAATGCTAGCAAAACAGTTGAGTTGCTTTGACAAACGCTTAATTGCGTGTTGACTATTTAAAAAAAATTAACAGAATGAGGTTCCCTTTGCAAATATGCAACGAAATAAAATAATTGAATGAATATAATAATTTCAGTGTGGTATCGGACTTTGCATTATAAGTTATTATTGTATACATAACGTCAAAAATAAGTATTGTTGTCGGAGATTTATGTGAATATGTGCCCTTAATTTTATAAGATATTAAAAAATATATTTTTGATATATCTTCTTTATATCGATTAAATTAAATTTATTTAAAAACATTATGTATAATATAATAAAATATGCAGTATTGAAAATGGTGTAATTGACATATCTATTTATAGGTAATACGTATTAAAATCGAAAAAAGTTACGCCTAAGTTCATTATTGGAATTTCCTTAGTGAAGCTTCTTTAATAAGTTATATTTTTTAAACATCAATTGAGTGAGGTTTGACAGGTGATTTACCTGTTAATTACGTTTTTTTGTACTGGTAGATAATTTGTTAACATAATATTTAGTGTAAAAAATACATTTTATTATTATTTTATTTATAAGCAATAGTTAGCATTGTCGTCTTAAGAACATTATGGCAATAAGTTATTTAAAATCTCTACTATATCTCGTGCCTATTTTATTTTTAGGCATTATTTAAGAGAGAATGGAGGATAGCATGGTATATATAGCCAAAATGTCGCTACGTCCGTCAAGATGCTTTTGTAAGTTTACATTATCATACAACATACTGTTCGAAGGTCAAACTGCCTTCCTCTGTTACCATTCACTTTTTTTTATAAAATATGAAATAACTTCTATTAAGTAACAAATTAATATTATTCACTATGACAATATAAATTCTAACAATATTAAAAGAAACTACATAAGATATTCATTTCTCCGCTCTGGTAAGGCAAAACGCGGTGTTGAGTACACCACTCAGCACACAATATCTTGATTTCGAGCGGAAAGCAGACAACGGAGTGTTTTGACACTAGGTTTTCTCTCACTGCCCTGCTATCTGGGATTAAATCGTAAACATAGATAGAACATTCATGTCAAAAAGATGTCGAAATTTAAGAAATGCTGCCTGAAATGAAAATTTTCTACAATTTTACAGTAAGTACTTATATAGAAATTACTTATATGAACGCAATTAGAGTGCTAGTCTAAACGCTTTTACTGTGGAAACTGAATTTACTTAACGCAACAACACAAGGCATAAGAAAACAGAACAGGCTTATAAAATATTCACTCATGTTAAATGCTGTAAAATACATTTTTACGGGTAAGACTCATTTAAGCTAAGATAACTTTTATTTGATTTATTAGTTAATTTATTGGTTTATAAACTTAAACGATTGAAATACGATGAAATTATTAAGAAACTTTATTAAATATAATTATTTTAATCACAGTGTAAATGTTTACATTTTCTTATATCTTTTTGGCAGAAAAAGCATGTATTTTTAGTATTTTTATAGGTTTTTTTAAATGAATATCTTTTACAAGTCTCACAATCTAACCTTAATTAAAACCCAGTATGTCTATACATATCGTTTAATTTCTCGCTTTGAAATTAAGCAAATACATTTTAAAAACCATATTTAAGAAACAACTTTCTATTCTTCAAAAAAGATATTAAAATCAATTATTTCAGTTAAAACATTGGTTTAAATGAAAAGCTCATTACAAATGTGACGATACAGATTTCAAGTAGAATCAGTCGCTTGTAGAGACTCGTTGGTGGCGGCCGCGTTATTACTAAGACACTTCTTAAAGAACTGAAGAAAAACCAATTAAAGGGAATATATAAAATTTCAACTCTAAACACGTGGTCGAAGGAAGTGATTTTTAAAAAATAAAGATTTTTTTTTGTTTCGTAATATTAAAAGGTGTGCGTACATCGGAGTGTGTTCTACCGGTTTCTTAAAGGTGAGTCTTCAATTTACATTTGATTAACTACTGTTACTATATATTATATATATTTTTAGAAAACTTGATATAGTTGCATATCAATTTTTTGAAATTTATGGAATTTTTAATTTTTATATTGTTTTTTAAACAGGAAAGATGAATGAATCTTTTGCTACTTCTGATTTTTATTGATTTTACGTGACCCCATTAATATTTTATTTATAATAATCAATGGTTTCGATTATAAATTATTACTTAAATGAAATTCTTTAATAGAACTATTCTGTATAATGCTATATGTCTTTGATCTATATTAGGTGGACTTTTTTGACTTTTTAAAATTTGCATTTATTTTAACATATATAAGTATGACTATTTTTTACTGGGTGTAATTTCTGTGCCATGGTTCTTTTGACCCCGTCGTAGCTCCTAAACGAAAGGAACGATCATAAATCAGTTTTTTTTGTTTGAAAGACGACGTGATCGTGAGAGATAACTTCGAACTATTATCTTTATAAATTGAATGATGATATATCTAAGCTTTTTTATGAAAAAAGTAGTATAGTAGTTGAGTTCTTGTTTTTTCAAAATTAATTGTCACAAAACCTATGTATCAGACCCAAAGGAAATACATCTCCCGCCATTTTATGGAGCTGGTAAGTTTCCACATTTTATCTAACTACAGTGGGAAAATATTTTGAGTACAAAAAAGAAACATAATCCATAGTCATCGCTTGATATAATACCGTTAATGTAAAATCGTTTCGTGTCGTTAAAAGTATTTAATTTAATTAATGATATTTTAACGACGGATATTCATATATTTTCTCGTGTCAACTTGAATTAAATTTCCCGCCGCACAATTTATGTAGCGACAGGTTTAAAAAAACAGTTTCGAGAAATTCTACTTTTAGCGTTAATTTATATGGTACTGGATTATATATTAATTGCTTATTTTTCAATATTATAAATATATCATATGACTGGGATTAATTATTATTAAATATAATTTTTGTATAAAAAACAGTTTGTGAGAATTTCGAATGTAGGTCTAATTTTAAATAACCAAAAATTTTACCTAAATATTGTTGACGAAAACAAATGCGAGTAAGTGGTAAGTATACTTACTCGTATTATTTTATTGTTATTATCCTTTTATGAAATACAAGAATATCAATTTGCAAAAGTAATTCTAGATTTATCTTAATAGTTAAACGTAATCTCAATAAAACCTGTTACTTAATATATATCAGACCGAAACTTTAAATAGCGCCATGTCTCCGTTACCTTTAAAATTTAAAAATCATTTATCAAATAGTCATCTTTATATTGTCATTAGCAAATTATTAGCTCCTAGTTTTGCTCTTCGAGAAAATTTTCCACTACTTGCCACTTTTATTTTTTGTATTGTTCACATCTTTCATGATAATTTTATATTAGCTAAAGTGAACCTAGTGTCATGAGAATATCCTTTTTGTTTTTCGTCCGAAATTGAGAGGATGGGGAAATTAAAATAATTTAAATATAATTGTGTATGGGTATCAAACCGCCAACTATGTGCGTTTATTTTAAGACGCTGTTCCACCCCGCTCTGCATATAAATTTCGTGGTAACATTAGGATTGATCATAATATTTTTTATATATTTTGACCTATCTTAATAGATTGTCTGTAATCTTATGAAAATTTCGTTTATATATGCATAATCTTATCAAAAGTATTTTTATTTAAGTAAGTCCAGTGCCTGCGACTCGTTTATTTCAAGCAACCGATATAGAGTGCACAGTTATATTATTTTACATGCATAATGAGTAACCTGTTTTCTTTTCCATTACAGTGGTTTTTTATAAAAAAGAAATTTTGAGCCATTTAGGTGTAGGGTGCAGTTTAAAATGTTAACTTTTTAAGTAATTTTTAGTTTATTTTTGTATTATATTACATTTTAAAGTGATGCATTATATATGGGATAAACAAGAAACAATATGAAACAATTTCTTGTAAAGTAGGCTGAGATTTAAAAAAAAAACTTTTTTTTTCGGTTATTTTATAAAATGGAACGTTTTTAAAGAATAAAATTATCTGATCCGAATTATGTAAAAAAACAAATATTAAAATAAAACATAGTAAATCTCTGTGTAGATTTTATAACACGAGTTTTATGACAATTTATTAATGAATGTAGCTTTAATTGCGTGTCCGGTTCCCGTTTGATGTTAATGGTTAGTCTTTAATGATAATAATCATTTAGATTCATTTTTTATATTTTAACAAGCTGTGCCCATGCCTTCCTAAATGTGGGGTTTAACGTCTCTGGATTTATAGTACTAAAATAAAAATGTATACACTGTATAACATATAACAAAATAACATTTGTTAAGTAGCATTTGTGTTGCTGCAGTATCCTACAATTTTATTTGCATGTATAGATTTACTACACATTTTTAAAATGTTACACGGCTAGTTTTTTATGAGATTACTTGTAAAAACTTTGATAAAGAGTAATTTAATTATTAGGTACGATTTATGTAATACATTAGTCACCTTTTGTAAAGTTTAAGGTCCCTCTCACTTTTGAATATTATTTTTATTTTACTTTGTACGTTTAGAAAAATTAGCTTCACCCTTTAACTTGCATAGCTGGCTCAGAAATAAACTAGTGTGAATAGGGAGTGTCTTTTCTTACAATTGCGAAGGATTGCGAAGAAATAAAAATATTATACCCTATTTTTGTGTTTATAATCAGACCCCGTCCCACTGAACCACGATCGGCTCTAATATTCCTTCATTACGAAAAAAATAATCAACGAGAACTGTGCCTATGTCATAAAATATCTTTGAACATTTAAATCGTGCGTTAAGTAATTAAAAATTTGATTCGGAGTCAGACCTTTGCGTTTTCAACTATCACTTGTGAAAAGATTTTGACAAATATCAAGTAGGGCTTATTGGTATTTGGGTTCGTTAATGACTGTTTTTTTTTGGTATTAAATATTAAATAATGTTAGGTGACCTATGACAGCTAATTTTCATTTCTTCGTTCTAGTAAGACAAATTGTAGCGTTGAGTTTGCAACTTAGCATGCAATGTCTCGATTTCATGCAGAAAGAAGTCAACGGAGTGTCTTGACAGTTGTCTCTTACTACCCTGCAATGCGCGATATATCGTCAAGCTGTTTTTTACTATCATTATATTTTTCACATGCGTCCAATAATATCCGAATATAATAATAACTAGTTACTAACTAGTTAGTCTGTTATAGTAGGATATAAAATCAAACTAAAAATATGTCATAAAATCCCATAAATCAATAGAAATATTAAAGTCCGCTATATGTAAATTGACACTGCGAAGAAACTTTACCGCAAAGTGAAAATCCTTCAAACCGCAAGTTTGTAAGGCTTGTACCATTAAATATTAGTGGAATTACTATAGTCTATTTGTTATACCATGCTGTAATTACAGAACACGGATTAAAAATAGTATGTTACAATGTATTGTTTTTATTTTTAAAGTTTGTTTTTCTGGAGTAGGGTAGATAGAAAGTACTTCGCTTTCTGCGGAATTCGAGATATTGTGTGTTAAGAGGCAGAACTCAAAGCCATATTTCGTCTTACTAGAGCGGAAAAATGAAAATAATTGAAATATAATCACTCTCCCAAGAGTCGACTCCGCAACCGATCGCGTTTACAGTTAGTCGCTGTCACATTGCGCCAAAACCGGCATCGCTTGATTTTCTTTTATGGGGTTGGTAAACCAAAGAGGGTTGTTATTATTGGATTAATAGATATTTCTCAGTATTTAACAATAAAGCGGCATAACAAAAATTAACTTATTTTGATAGTTCTTTGAAATATATATGTATATTGTAGAGTTCAGAATGACATTATAGAAAATCATTTAATTTTAATTTGATATTCTTTGCAATTTTTTAATCTATATTATTGAGTTTAACAAAGTGTAATCCTTATTACAAACGTACTACTCACATTAATTGTAATTGTGTTTTAATTGTAACATTTTAAAAACATTTCAATATTGTTATCTGTATTTTAAATTTGATATTGAAAAAAATAAAGACAATTTTTGTTTTAATTTATCAGAATATTACCAAATATTTTTATATTAGGTTAATTGCGATAAACTTACAATAAACGTTTTTTTATCATTTAAAATATGTAATGTAACTTATAATTTGTATACATACATAGTATATAAAACTAATTAATCATTTAATAAGTCACTACATTTAATCTCGAGTTATTTATTGAAATTAAAAAAATGATAACTCATATAATATACTTCTAATTGTATTAATTTAATTAAGATGGGAAACGTAAACTTATTGATTTCCTAGTCTAGTCATCGGTAACACTATTCGAGGTCGACGACATGCGGTGACAGCTTAGCCTTTAAATAAAAAAAGAAATCACATTTAACCAACAGATGTGAACAGATCATTATGAACTGGACAGATTAAAAAGATAACATTATTAAACGGCCTTACAATTTTATGTCAACGTCACTTAAAAACAGGTCCACTTAAATTTTTGTATTTTGGTTTTATTTGAATGGTGAATGTTAATATGTTGCGTAAGGTCGGCGAAAACGAGTTGCGTCCAAATTTCCGAATTCGAGTTTTTTTGACAATATTTTGGTAAATATTATTTTTTACATAATTATTTTTTGTCTACTATATAGAAGACGAAATTCAAACCAGAAATCGAGGCATTGCATATTTTAGGCTAATGAATGAAATTAAATCTATACAAATAAATGAAATTGGAGTGTCTATTTGTGATTTTATTATTAATAAATATTAATATAAAATTTAAAGCACGACAGACTGCACCTGTACCTTTTTTCCTTATTGTTATTTATTTTTTACTTACATATAATTATAATTAGCTATTTAGAACTAAGGATTTATATTTAAATTTAAGCGAATTTTGACATATTTATATAAAATATGTTTCATATTGAACATATAAAACTAAACATATTTTAAAATAATAAAGATTTAATCTGGGTTTAGGTGTAAGGGATTTGGCGGGAAAAGAGCATGACCGCTATGGTGGAGGACGTGACCGCCTGGCTCCTGTCTTTTATTCCTTCTTTAAATTGTATTCCACTATATCTTTCGTCGTTGTCTTCATTGCATTTTGGATTAGCCTTATGACCACGTCAACTTCACCATCAGCAGTTGGTGCAGCTGATCGTGTGACGTGAAATTGCAATTACAGCATGGGAAACGCTATTATGCAGTTGCAATTTTACTGATTTACAGCTTGCTACAACAACGGCAACGCTGGTCAGACCCTGAGCCCCAAGGATTGTTAGTACTTTTGAGCCTGTCTCTCTACCTAATCCGTGGCTGGTCGGAGATTCTTTCTTCTCTGGGGTAAAAGTAAGATAGAGGGTATCTCTCAGATCTTTCAGCACTGGTGTTATCTTGATATTTTTGATAGAAAGGGAGTGGATTACTTTTATCGAAGAGTATATACCAAGGTATATCTCTCGCAAGGCTTAGGTGACGTCCATGGAATTGCTATCTACACAATAGATCCTGCGTGATGATGTGTATACTTGGTGGTCTGCGGTAGAACATTTCGAAAAGGTTCTGTTTGTGACATTAAAGTAACCATTTTTTGTTAATTTCACATGTGTGTATTAACGGTACAAATACAAAAAAATATATTTTCCAATATTTGTCTGTCATTCGTTCCGGCTTATCTTTGAGACGGCTGAACTGGTTTCATTGGCAGATAGCTAATATAGTAAGGAGTAATTGAAACTGTTTTTATTTTACAATTATTAAACGAACATCCAGATGTTAAATTGGAAACGAGCCAAGTGGCAGATTCAGTTAGTATTGATTAAGTAGTTAACGTAAATGGCACTCAGAAAAATTGTTGGTTTATAATTTAGTTACTTTATATTTCACTGCGCCCGTCCGCCTTCATGCAATGTAGATATTTAGTTGTAATTATTCATGAGTAGTAGATATGTCAATATATATATATATATATATATATATATATATATATATATATATATATATATATATATATATATATAATGGGAACATTATTTTTCACTGTTTTTTACAAAATACATTATTATTTATTTTATAGACTTGCACCACAACTAGAAATCATTCAAACATTCCTTGAAAACTGGTTTCGGCCCTTACTTATAAATTATGCCATATCCAATGAACATATTTTTTATAGATACAAAACTACGCCTAAAACTTCCAGCCGACAACACACTGCTACGCTTCAAAGATATTGTATTATTTTGTTTTTAGCTTCTCATTATAAAGTTTCTATAAAATAAATATATATATATATATATATATATATATATATATCTATATATATATATATATATATATATATATAGGAGTATATGTTTTAGTTTCTGGACGCGTGGTGTTTTGATAATAATTAGTGTACCCTATTTATTATATAGAGTACACAGAAAGTACCTAGTGTCAAGACACTCCGTACTTTGCTTTCCCCCGTTGTGTTGAATACACGCAATATCTCGAATTGAGGAACTCAACGCCACACTTGTCACTTGTCTTACCTGAGCGAGGAAGTGAATGTTGGACCCCTGGGGATCGAACCCACAACCGATCGCCTGTACAGCCAGACGCTGTCCAACTGCGCCACGACCGGCCTCAAATATAATATAATATGTACTATTTAAACTAAAAAAGAACAGTTTGACTTTGAGGAGTTACATACATATGCATGTAAGCGAAAGCTGAAATTATTCTAGATATTAAGAAGGCCAAAACCTCTATATAAGTACCTTAAAATAATAAAATGATACATTGAAGGTTTGTTTATCATTTTTAACAATACTTTAAATATTTGTCAGATTTAAGTTATTTATGAAAGTGTTTTTAATGAAATATTTTTGACATTTCATAGACTTTCGGGAATAGATTTTTCCATCATGAGTGTATATGTCTCATTATTAATGCAATAATTCAAAGGGATACATTGAGATGTGGCAGATCTAAACCGGAGCTTATTTTACACTCGAACATTGTTTTTAATATAAAAAATCAAATGTATTTCTTGTTTATATAATCATAATTAAAACAGTTCTCTTGTTTATTGTTCACAGTGCCAAATGTCTTGACCCTAAAATGAAGGATCTTGGGTTGAAAGTACCAACGCGTAATGTTCTCACAGGCGCAGTGGTGAACTGGGAGGACGACGAGATGGCAGGTGTTGGAGATTCTCCTGAAAACTTGACACTATCTTGGAAAGATCTATCAGTGTACAGACGAAAGAAACATCAAACAAGCATCTGGAGGTCACCCACGTATGAAGAAGTCAAAGTTTTACATGGAGGTTAGTAAAACATTTTTTTATATGATTTTATATGATTTTTAATGATAGTTTCACTGTCACTTTTTCTCATTTAAGGTGACGCTTTAAAAAATAAACATTAGTACATAATTAATGAGCAGAAGTTACAAAATCAAATAAAGAGTATTTAATATAATGACCTTTGATCATTGCACACACTTAAATGGAAACAATTTTGAACAGATTATTCGCGTATATTTTGGTATTCAAAAATACATTTTTATAAACTGATGTTTATAACACTTTACATTATATTAAGTAGATTGTTATAATTAATTTTTGTATCAGTTGACAAAGAATCCCTCCTCATCTAAGTCCTAAGAACCTGTGAAAAGTAATTAAAATACATAAATACATCCTTCTTTTAACATTATAATTATGACTAATCTTGACTGTACCTACTCAACGTGTTAGTTACATTTTCTCAAACGTCCTTACTGAACGTGTTATGTGATACAGCCTGGAAGGACGTGACAAATAATTCTACTCATTAAATACTTATATACTTCACGTGTATATATACTTCTATTAATCAATTTAATAAAATAATTCATTTTAATAAATTACATATTATCTGAAAAAAAACAGTCTGATGGGAATATTATATATTGATGGAATGACATGAACTTGCTCGAAGAACTCCGAAAATATATAATGTAAAGCGCATTTCTCTGTTTTCATTTTACCCGACTGCCTTTAAGCGGTTTAAAATTACAAAAAAAAATGGTAGATTTAATTTTTAATTGCAGTCGGGTTATTTTTTAATTTTTTTTTTAATTAAAACTTATTTAAATCATTTAATTATAAATAAAATCCACTTAGTTAACAAAACTTCTAATTTTCTCCATTGATTATTGTACAGAAATAAATTTAAAATTTACTATATCATAGTTTCGTTACACAAGAATACATTATATTTCTCAGCCTACATAAATATAGATTATGCTAATTTTCATATTTAATAACATCTCTAGAATTTAAATGCAAATTACAATTATTTCTTTATACATAGTAATACTTTGTCCACAATTTAATTGTACGTGTTTTGTATTGGCTATAATTTTCTTGGTAGTAATAATTACCTATATATATATATATATATATATATATATATATATTACAAATTACTAACATAGTATGACGTTTTTAATATTTTTAAATTTATTAGTCTGTAACCAGATAGGCTCATGTTTTTTTAGCTTTGAGAATTTAAACATTAATGAAACAACAGTATAGTTTATGTATAGTTTATACAAGATGTCTTTTTTGTCTCTATCTATATTCAACGAATGCGTAGTACGGTCATAAAAATAAAATTTATAGACTTATAAAGTTTAATGGAAATAGGTAGAAGGTTTGTTATGTAAACTATTTTAAATTAATTTCGTTATTTAATATATAATTATTTCCAGAGGCATGTATAAAGAAGTTAATGACTGTGGATGAGGCGAAAGAGGTATGCACGGAAGGTAGCGTTAGGCTCTACGTTCTCTCTTACTATCACGCTAGTGATAAAGCTTGAAGCAAAAAAAAAACGCTCAAAGATTTTTTTAAATATTTTTAAACTGTTGTTGTTTACCTTCATATGTAACACCAACGCTAAGGTGAAATGAATTTGTAGATTTGCTGTACTAATAAAAAGCAGCTTCAGAATTTATTTTTTCATAGCAATTTAGATACAAAACTAGTTTCAAGACACTACGTTCTCTGCTTTCGATCACGACATAAGTGATAAAGAATATTTAATTTATTCACACATATATATTGTGCTTAGGTAAACCTGAACCAGTAACGTCGTTTGTAGAATATAAAAATATTTGACAAGTTTTACACATATATAAGTAATATTATTATGAAATAAAATATCGATTGTATTTTAATCATGCGAAGATACTTATCTGCTACATTTCGACATAAATGACAAGAGGAGGACAACATAATCAGTCCAATTTTTTTATTAACACTATGGGCAGGTATATAGGTCCATACCTTTTGTTACATTGATCCTCTCTCTCTTATAGTTATTATTTTCCTATACAACAAAGACTATTATTTTCCTATACTATAAAACAAAGTGCTAAAGCTTATAAAACTCAAATAGGTGTCTCTATATGTTCCCTAAGAACTAGTATGTAATCCCTTCATTCCCAGTTAAGGTAAATAATTTTGGAAAGAAAATCCTTTTTATACTGTCCTATGGCAAACTCAACAGTATATCATATACGTTCACATATTTGTCCTATAAGTAAGTAACTAAGACCGATAATATTGTAAACATTTTAAACGGATTAATTGAGTCTATTTTAATATTTGAAAATATATTTTTGAAAACTCAGCGTTTCGAGCACTTTACCGTAGTCCGTGATCACAGGTAAACAGCTCGATTTTTTAATACCAAAATATATGCGATTACTACATTTTAAAGAGTTTCATTTACGATATGAGAAAGTCTTATAATATAGTCCCCATTAATACTTTGAAATGCAATAAATAAAGAACTTGTGTAAGAAATGGAATTTTTTCATATATATTATAACCTTTACTTAAAATATGCGTGCGTTAAGTTACCATATATGTATATTGCTTTAAATAATAAAGTACAGTAATATCACTTCAATGACCATTACACAATAACATATTTCCTTATATAAATAAATACTAAAAATACTTGTATTATTTATTTTAAACTATTATAATAGTTTCAATACTTATTAAAATTTTTAATATAATTTTATTTTCAGTGAGCGGTGTCGTTTCGTCGGGCAACTTGGTGGCTTTAATGGGTTCAAGGTGAGCTATGAAGATTAACTTACGCAGGGCCGAATAGTTAAAATGCAAACTTTTAAATATTTATATTAATATATAAATGGCGTTACAATAAAGAGTGAACGTGTTTTTCTTTATAAAATAGAAGAGTTAATTCCCAAAAAAAGGTTATGTATATTTAAAAAATGTAAATATTTCAACGGTTTCGCGTTTTTTCGCAGAATAGTTAGGTAGGTATTAAGACACTCCGATTTTCACTATCCGCCTGAAATAGAATCGTGTTGAGCGGGGGAAGTTAAGGCCACGTTTTGCTTTACCAGCATGGGGTAATGAAAATAATTATAATAATATATCATTCTATTGAGTAGGGATCGAACCTAAAACCAAATGCATTTACAGTCCACTATCCCATTGTGCCACAATGGACCCGTACAGTTTAATTGGAAATAATAAAATATATCCAAAATATGTGTTAAGCTTACTTGTGTCTACATTGAAACAGCTAATTTTAATTAACTCAGTAATAAATTATAGTATTTAAAACTTATTTTACATTTCTCCGTTCTGGTAAAAAAAAACACAGCGTTAAGTCCGCCACTCGACAAATAGTCTAGATTTCTGTTGAAAATTATTCAACGGTGAGTCTTGACACTAGGTTGTCTTGATACTAAATGTCTCTGCTATGCGATATAAGGCGTGTAAAAGTCGTAATACCTAAATACCTAACTTTCAACTTTTAATTGTATTAGAATTAATAAATCAATAACATATAATATAAATAATTACAAGTTTAAAATTCAATATTGAATAACATCCACATTTTAATGAAGTAAGGTCAAAGCGATAATCTTACTAGAAACATGGAATCCGATTTCGTAACAAGGGCTCCATGTTGCGCTATCATATAAATTACCATACATTTAAATTTTCATATCTTTTATAAAGTATTTCTCTGAAGCAATTAATAAGAATTTAAAGCTCGTTCTATTCGTTTACAAGAACTAATCTTTATTAATAATCATTTATATTTTTTATTTATTATCATATTTTGTGATATCATAATAAATAAAATAATTGAATGTCATTTCCCCGCTCTGGTATTCCCTTTTATGTCACAGATGAAGTTAGGAAATTAGTTGGAACCATAGAGATAATCTTTAGTTCTAGAGGTTAAAAAGTAGGATGATTTTTTAAAATAATATTTCTATAGTTTTATACCGTAATTAGAAGAAGATTAGAAACCTTTTGTTTAATATTTATAAAAAAATTAACGCCGCAGGATTCAAACATTGTGATGTAACACTCCGCTTGGACTGTGTCCAAGAGGCATGGGTTTGAATCCGGATGCATTCCATAGTTAAATACATTTTTCAAAAATGTGTGTTTAATAGGAGAGGATACCAAAGTTTATATCATATCTTCCAAATACAGGTTTAAGCAATGAGAACCTTAACTCACTATCTTTTCCACCTTCGTCTGTTTTGGAGACTATATAAAAGGTGTTAATCACCACGTACTTTTTAAAAATGTATTGTATCTCAAAGAAAGCCTTATACTATATATAAATATATACTTGTAAAAAGTTTAAAATCCTTTATACGAAGTTATGGTTCTACAGACAAATGTATAAGAATATATAGAGAATTGCAGCAAAGTATTAAAATCAAAAATAATACAATTTATTAGAAATACGTTAAATAAACATTACATACACCATGTGTTTATACATACTTTTGTATAAAGTGACTAACAGGTTGCTAAGGCAACCGTATTTTACCCTTAACGAATCAAGTTTTAAATAATTATTTTCTGTCCTTAGTGGAGCGGGCAAGACAACACTTCTAGCTGCAATAAGTAGGCGAGACAAAAGCGCTATTTCCGGTTATTTAATGTTGAATGGCCGTCTCGCCGGAGCAGACCTGATCGCTAGGATATCTGGATTTGTACCCCAAGAGGATTTGTCTATTGATGATCTGACAGTGGCTGAACATATGGAGTTTATGGTATGTTTTATTATTTTTTTTTATATACATACATATATAAAGGAAGGAGCAGCATTTGATGGCATTAAGCTTAAATAACTTTATTATCACTTTAAAAAGTGAATATAATGTTAATATGTAAGATAATCCCCAAATCCAATTCCCACACATTAAATGAATAATCACCTTTTAAAAGTGAATACATCCCAGATTTAACTTCATTGAGATATTAACATATATTATTTTATTGACCGCGGTAGATTATTATAGAATCACTTTGTTATGATGCTCGTGTTGTTCCCACGTTTTGTTCGAAGTTATCGTAATTCGGAGCGTTAGTGTACGTCATCAGTGATATCTTTATTCAGTCATCTTTAGGAGCGTTAGAAATTTTAGTTTCCGCAATTTTACTTTTTTAAAAAAATTGATTATGAATTTAAATAATCGCCAATAGTGAAATCTTTCCCATTTTTACCATTGTATACAGTTTAATATAGTTGATTACTTTCAATTATTGGTCATGGGTTTGATTATCACTCAGCTAAATAATATATTTACGATATTTCGAATTTTCTTGTTCTTGTAAGATAAAGCGCGGCGTTAAGTTCCTCCGCTTAACTCGCAATATTATCTTTGACGACTCTGTTATAAAAAAGAAAGTGTTAAGCTTAAATAAAATGAATAAGTAAATATAAGAATGTAGATAGCACAACAACCGTTTCTAGGTCGCTACACAAATGAATTTTATTATTTAGGTGGCTTAAACTTGTATAATTCAAATATATAGCTTTATTATGAACGAAGTTTATTTTGTTAAAAATGATTTGACTTAGGTATGTAATATAATTACGCGAATTTATAAACTAGCAAGTGCTATATTTTTCTTTGTTCAAAATAACAAAGCTTGTTACGAAACAACCGAAATGAACAAGAAAACATATTAGGTTTATCATAAATACGACTATATCTGTTCTGTTATGGATATTTACATGTCTAATTGAAAATATGACATACATTATTAAATTATAACATTAGCTGCGCCTGTGACTTCGTCTGCATGGAATTTGACTTATACATTACACTTATGTATTAATTCTAAAATAAAAGCGGCTTGGCATTTGCCATTAAAAGTCCCATCAAAATCGGTTTAGCTATTCCAGAGATCAGAAGGAATTAATAGAGAGAGAAAAAATAATATAAGATATTATTTTGGTATTTATTTGTATAGATTTTTGTAATTTGTTCTAAATTTTAATGAAATGTTTTATATCGTTTAATGAATATTTTTTCCGATTAATTTAGTAAATTAGATTTTTTTTCTCAATATAAAGTTAAACTACTGCATACAGACTTCGTAGAAAACTAAATATTTTGGCAATTAGCGGTTATATATTAACGTACATTTATGTTTTCATTCATTAATTTATCTGAGCCTAATTCAGTTATAATTGATACGTAAAAACCACAAAAAAATGGTATATGCAATAATAACGCGAAGCGAACATGAGGTTTCACATAATTTCTTGTTGTTTTAAGGTCGAAGCGCTTGGGCGATTTCTAAGAGGTGCGGGTTTGAATCCATGTGGGTTCAAATTTTTATACATCCCCAAAAATATTTTATATTTTTATTGTGTCTGGTTGTAGCACAGTGTGACAGAATCTGACTGTAAGCGCTATCGATTGTGGTTGCAATTCCCACTCGGGATCCCACTAATGATTATGTTTAAATATACGAATATATTTAGATACAAAGTACAACGTCAAGTTCAGTCACTCGACTCACAATGTCTCGAATTTGACGGATAACGAAATAGTCGAGTGTCTTAACACTAGGTACTTCTTCTCTATCCTGCATGCGGAATAAATGCGTGAATCTAAAAAGGTTATTTTTCTCATAAATATGACTTGCAATAATGTAAATTATAAGTGAAACGCTTAAAGAACGTAGTTTGTAAGTGGACTTGTTCTGGAAGGATCGTGTCTAGTTAATAACGAAATACCATACAGCTTAACTACATAATTATGGGTATATGAATAGCCTAGGATGTTACATTTCAACCGGTTTTGCCTTAGTCGCTTGGTCATATTAAACATTATATTATATATATATATATATATATATATATATATATATATATATATATATATATATATATATATATATATATAATAACTATAATTTTAACTCTGTATATTTGTAATTGTGCTAAAGAAATCAATAATAAACGTAGGCAATTTCGTAGCACTTTTGGAGTTTACGAGTATTTAGTTGTTTTCAACGGAATTCGACGGTTCCAAATTGGCTTAATGAACATAGTGCAGTGGGATAACATCTGACTGTAAATGCAATTGGTTGTGGGTTCGATTCCCACTCGAGAAAATGATAATATTTAAAATTTATTGTCATTTCGGGCGGAAAGCACTCACTGTTGTGTCACTCACTGCAATGCGGGATAAAGCGTGAAGCTATAAAAAAACCGCCCGGTCGTGGCGTAGTGCGACAGTGTCTGACTGTAAACGTGATCAATAGTGGGTTCGATCCCCACTCGGGGAAGTGATTATATTTAAAATTATTTTCACTTCCTCACTCTGGTAAGATAAAGTACGGTGTTGAGTTTCACCACTCAACACGCAATGTCTCGAATTCGATGAAAAGCGAAGTACAGAGTGTCTTGACACTAGGTACTTTCTATTTACCCTGTTATGCGGCATAAAATGCGTGAAGCTAATATTACTAGTTAGTTAAAATTACTAAAACGTTTAAAATGAAAGTAACATTAATCAAAGTAAAAGTTTACTTAGTTAGGTTTGTATTCTTATATTGTTTTTAGTTCAAGTGTTTGTATTAAATTTGCGAATTTGCAAACGAATAGTCAGAATAATAGACGACAAATATTCAATTTAGCATTATTTTTAGAAGTAACTGTTCGACGTACTTGGCTTTCGTTGATAGTTAATAAAAATAAGGTCAACCATTTAATGTATACTCAAATATCAAAACGTCAAACATGAAATCATAAATTTAATATTTTATGATATCTACGTTTTCAAAACTTGATGGAATTTGTCCAGAAACACTTTTGCAATTAAAAACAAATTAAATATTGTATTTAATGATTGTCATTAACAATCAATGATTGCTTAATTATAAGAAATTATTGCGTAATCAGAACCTATAGAACCGAACTATGTCAGAATTACAAATATTAAAATACTAGATACTTATTGTTATATTATGACCAGCTTATATACCGATGTGCGCGCTATAATACATACTAAAACGTCATCTAAATAGGTTAAGTAGCTTTTGCTTGAAAAGTAAGAAACGTACATCCTTACAAACTTGCAAATTTTTAACATTAGTAGGAGTGAAGAGAAGCGCTAACTGAATAGACAAACAATCTTTTGTAAACCTCTGGAATAGAATATTCCACTATGCCAAGCTAGTATTCAGATTTTAGACATTAATCTAAAATGTCACTAGCTTATCGACTTGCCCACTTTTTATTTATACTTTAACAAGCATTTCTCTCTGTCTCAAAATCTTATTAATGACGACAAAATATTATTATTAAAGGAATAATTATATTAGTTAGATGAAACCAAAGCCGGTGGATAATCATTATAATGTGGAAGTATCATCTTGAATATCTTTGTTGACTTTGTAATTCGATATTGTACACGTATATTTATTAATTTTTTCTTCATGCTTTTTATCCCTCATAGTAGGATAGACAGAAAGTACCTAGTATCAAGATACTCACTTATTTACTTAAATATAATAACTCCCCCGAGTGGGTATCGAACCCACAACCAGTCGCGTTTACAGTCAGACGGTGTGACATTGCGCCACGACCGGCCTCAACTTATCGAGTTGCCACATCAATATATTTTTTGTGGCTTTTGTCTAATGACTCAAATTAAAATCGTTCGATAAGTTCCAGTACATTGATCATCGGATTAATATACGTTTACAATATCGAATTACAAAGTCAACAAAGATATTCAAGATGATACTTCCACATTATAATGATTATCCACCGGCTTTGGCTTCACGTAACTAATACAATTATTCCTTTAATAATAATATTTTCTCGTCATTACTTAGATTTTGAGACACAGAGAAATTGCTTGTTAAAGTATAAATTTGTCTAAATATTTATATTGATATTTAAAAAAAAATGAATCAGTGGTGAATATGAAATTTGTCACCAAAGTTACGAACATCACTTTGCATCTTTAAACATCTTTTCTTGAGAAGAGTTTTTCATACTTCAATTCTAATAACTAAGTACTATACAAAAACACAAATTATGTTTACAAAAAAAACAATTTGGTAGGACGAAAACCATGTAATAGAATTTGAATGTATGGTTATTTTCTCCCGTCGGTTTGTCTTTTTAAAAAGAACAACTTTAAAATCCCAAAATGGATTACACATGTATCTTAAATATATTTTGTAATCACTTATGTAATTAATAACATTTGCAATAAATTATTAAATAAATAAGTAAATAAATTTAAATGTCAATTGTACGGGCTATAATTGATTTTGAAAACTGATACGCTTGATAAAAAAGTGTAATAATCTAAATGTTGCCATATTAAAAGTTGCTCAGCCGGCTGGGCACTTTAAACTGGACAGCGAGAAAATCTGATATAGAAACATTCTAGACCAACTAGATAATGAAGCGGTATTAAAGTTCAAGCAAGTTAAACTTCAGGCAGCAACTGTTAATCAATAAAACCTTAAATAAGAATCAATAAATTTAGAACATAAAATTATTCTGTGGCCGGTCGTGGTGTAGTGGGACAACGTCCGACTGTAAACGCGATCGGTTGTGAGTTCGATTGCCACTCGGGCGAGTGATTATATTTAAATTATTTTTACTTCCTTGCTCTGGTAAAACAGAGTGCCGTATTGAGCTCCACCACTCGACACGCAATGTCTCGAATTCGGTGGAAAGCGAAGTACGAAATGTCTTGACACTAGGTCCTTTCTGTCCACCCTGCATTGCGGGATAAAAGCGTAGAGTTAAAAAAAAATTCCCACGTTCTGTTTCGTCGTGGTCGTGGCGTAGTGGGACAGCGTCTATAAACGCGATCGGTTGTGGGTTCGACTCCCACTTAGGGGAGTGATTATATTTAAATTATTTTTACTTCCTCGCTCTGGTAAAGACAAAGTGCGGCGTTGAGTTCCAATACTCAAAACGCAATGTCTCGAATACGGTGGAAAGCGAAGTACGGAGTGTCTTGACACTAGGTACTTTCTGTCTACCCGGCTAAGCGGAATAAAAGCATAAAGCTAATAAAACAAATTGTACAATAGATGATCTTATTATATAATAACTTATGGGTAGATGAATGAATGAAGGAAATGGAAATGGGCGTACAGATTAAAGAATGAATAAATAATAATTAATTAATTTCTCATGCAATTCATTTATTATTATGGAATTTTTATTCCTAATTTTCCTTAAAACAGGTTTTTTTAAATAATAATTAAGGATTGATCAAAAATATTTTTGTATGAGGAACTAAGAATGAGAAATCATTGAACTTGGACTATTCGACTTGTTATACCGACTATAGACTAGTTCTTTAAAAAAATCCAAAACCTATGATTGTGTCCCATCAAATTATACTAAAACATATATTTTAAAACAAATATATTTTAACAGGCTCGCCTTATGATGGATAAAAGGGCAACGACAACAGTACGGGCGAGACGAATAACACAATTGCTAGCTGATTTAGGAGTAATGGCCTGCACGAGTACGAAGCTTAAAGCTCTATCTGGAGGAGAAAGGAAAAGAGTTGCATTGGCTGTACAGGTGAATATACACTTACTTTTATTATGAAATATATTATTATGAAATTACAAAAAAAATGGAAGGCAAGTCGTGGCGCACTGGGACAGCACCTGACTGTAAGCGCGATCGGTTGTGGCTTCGATTTCCACTCGAGGGAGTGATTATATTTAAATTATTTTCATTGTGTAATATTTGTGTGAGTTTGGAATATTTTGACACTAGGTACTTTATGTTTGCCTTATTGCGATAAACGTATGAAGTTAAAAAATACGATTTCTTATATATTACGTCAATATGATGAGTGATAAACGTTTGATTGAATACGTGATGATAATGGATTCCGTTTTCGGTTCTAATGTTCAGTTATCTTTCTTCCTTTCTATTGTTTTAATATATATCCTTTGTAAGGTGTGGACCAAGAAATTCTGTTTTATATAGACAATAAGTTTGACTAAACCCTTAATATATAGGATTTGCAAGAGGTTAAAAAATTATATTTGTTTTAAATCTAGGTATATAAGCTTTAGAGACTATCGTGAATCAGGGGACAGTGTCTGATTGTAAACACTATGATAGTAGGTTCTTTACCTATATACTTTTTGAATGATTAGTTATATTTAAATTATTTACCATTACCATTTAGTAAAACAGAACGCGGAGTTAAACGAGCGAATTGAATCTTTACTCAAAATTAAGCCTTTCCTATAGAAAAAAAGCGTCATACTGCATATTTTTAAGATACTTTTTATATTCTTTCATCTAACAGCTACTCAACGACCCCCCGATTTTATTCTGCGATGAGCCAACGACAGGCTTGGACAGTTCAGCAGCTAGTGCAGTGGTATCTCGTTTAAGGAGGCTGGCAATTGGTGGGAAGCTGGTTATCTGTTCCGTGCACCAACCGGCATCCGGGGTGTTCGAACTTTTCCACCAAGTCGTGCTACTTGCGAACGGCAGTATAGCCTTCCATGGGACGATAGAACAAGCTGATCAGTTTTTTGCCTCGTAAGTATATATCTAACCTGTCGTGGCGCAGTGGGACAGACTGACGATAGACTCGATCGGTGTAATGTTGTATAAATAAATTAAGATTTCCTGATTTAGTTAAAACGGTACAGTGTTAAGTTGTGTCACTTAAGATGTAATGTCAAAACACTTACTGCAAGTTCTATCTACTTATACTACTATTAATATTAAGATAAAAAACCTCTCCCTCCCTCTCTAAAAATTGTTATTTTAGTATACATATATATATATATATAAATATAAATATGCTTTTAGTAAAAAAACGGTTATTTTAATATTACAAACAGACACTATAGATATCGAAAGAGATTAATATAATTTACATAAATATATAATTATAATATAAAATAAATTAAAATTGTCATGTCTCGAAAAAAAAAAGATAAATAATTAAAATTTAAATAAAATGACACGAAATAACTTAAAATATCCAAAAATAAATCAAGTTCATTCTCGAACATAATTAACGAAGATCATCTCAATATAATTTAATTCTTTAATGTATTTTAAATCCACTTTTATATATTAATTTGAAAGTGTCAACAACCCACAAATTTTACAAATTTGAATATTGTGAATCATTTGTTTTTGACAAATAGTTTTAAATCGTATAGTATAATATATATGTATACATATGTATAAACTGAGTATTACGTATAAAATTTTGCACAAAAATATACTATTTTAAATTAAAATTGTCAATTACTGTTTTTTTTCTGTCATTTAAGACGTAAAAAGCACGTTAAATATTATTATGTTCAGGAGTAGACAACTCGAATTTCAGATATAGGTTCCTTAGGGAGTATAGGGACGTAGTAATAGTAATAAAGTTCGCAAACGAAATCGCGGGCGACAACTAGTATATGATATCCTTTTAAACTTTTTGATGAATAACTATTAAAATGATTTCCTAGACTCAACTACAAATGCCCAGTGGGTTTCAATGCAGCGGAATATTACGTCACTTTGCTCGGTATTGAAATTGATAAGGAAATGGAGAGTAGAGAGAGGATTCGCCGTATTTGTAATGAGTACCAGAGGTCGAGCATCGCGGCCGCCATCGAAAGCAGGGTGGGCGACGTGAAAGACGAAATGGAATATTTTAACGGGACAGCTGATGAAAAAGTAAGTGTTAAAACGATATAAAACAATTTCTGTATTATATTTTTTACTTTACTTTGAATATTTATATTTTTGTTATTCGTCATGTATTCTTTTGGTGTTTTTTTTAATTCTTTTATTTTAATCTTTTTTTTAGAACGTGTATTTCGAGCGCTATTTAACTCTGTAAGTAAATAAGCATTTTTATTAAATTATTGAGTTGTTATATGTGCATTTTTATTAAATTATTGAGTTGTTATAAGTGAGTGCTGGACAGAACCCGCATCTCTTTAAAACTTAAGTCTTAATACTATACGCAACTACGCTATGTGTTTTTCGAACTACGTCAAAATTATTACACGCTCGTTGCAATTTAATATTGTTTTCCGTATATCTATGAAGAGGTTTTAACAAATTTTTTGCTATACATATTGTTTCTAAGAATGAAACGATTACAAAAAATTAATATTTTTTTTAAATATAAATAATGTTTATGAAATAACAATAATAAAGTGTAAATAAATTATACACACATTTAGAAAATGTATTTTATAATATTTAATAATTTGAACGTAGTAGGATCGTAGAGCAACATGGGTGGGAGTAGTCATACGCAAGACTTCCCTTCTGTCAAAGTATAAGTCCAACTGGTCATACTACTACTAGATTAAATCTAGCCACGCGTGTTAATTGACATTAACACTCGTGGCCTGATAAAGTTTGTGTTCCTACCGCAAAAAATGGCAGACATTTTTGTATCGAAAAAAATTCCTAAGGCTAATCTCCTCCGTGTTGCTCTGAGTGATATTTATTTACTTGCTATGCTATTAGTTTACTTAATTTAAAGAAATATTGTAATTGTTCAAGAATTCGTAAATACTTTTAAAAACTTTTCAGAGTCAAAGTTAACTACTTCGTACAATTCTACTGGTTAATGTGGAGAAATATAATATCTATAAAGCATAATAAATCAATATGGATTGCCGAATTTGTTCTCTTAATGGTAAGTTAAGTTAATTATAATTAATATTGATATTGAAATTGATATTATAAATTATGTGAAAGTTTGTATGTTGTACTGTTCCATGAAAACCACTAAACAAATTTCGATAAAACTTTACAATAATATAATAAATTCATCACAATAACACATAGCCTACAATTTATAAAGATTTCGTTTAATATCATAATATAACGATAAATATAGAGCATTTAGCTGTTTTTTATATACGTGAGCGGAATCTAGTAAGTTTTAAAATATATTTACTTGTATTTAAAATTTTCCTTAAGTGGCTATTAAATTATTAAATTGTTGAACTTTCTTCTTTTATTAGTAACAATTAAGCACAAATTAAGATCTCTGAGAGTAGTAATATCATTTTAATTATTTTTACACTAACCAATTTCTTTCCGTCTGTTTCAAATATGTTTACATGAAAAAACAACCTTTAAAGTTAATAACTTATTTACACCAAAGCCATACTTTTCGTGTTTATTATTGATTTTAGATTCTTATTGCTATGATGAAATAATAACCGACATATACGAGTATATACAAGCCTTAGTATTCAACTATGAACAAATATTTTTCTATTGTAAATTCAATTATCTATTTTTTTAGTTCGTCGGCCTCATAATATCAATACCCTATATGGGTCACTTCAAAGAATTAGATCAAAGGGACATACAAAACGCAGAGGGTCTTTTATACTTGACTATAACAGAAACAATATTTTTGTTTATTTACGCTGTTTTCTTCACATTTCCCGCCGAAGTACCGATTTTGTTGAGGGAAACGGCTAGCGGTCTGTACGCACCGCTGCCGTATTATCTATCTAAGGCTATATTTTGGGTAAGTTGTTTATTTAAATATTTTTTATTTAACTACACTTTTATACCGCAAAGTAGGGTAGACAGGAAGCACCTGGTATCAAGTTAATCCGTACTTCACTTTCCGCTGAATTAGATTGCATGTTGAGTGGCTTTGTCTTTCGAGTACGAGGAAATGAAAGTAAAAAAAATAGTAATAGAACCCACAACATATGACATTTACAGTCAAACGCTATTCCACTGCACCACGACCGGCCTCGTAGTCGTTATAAGGGATATAATATACATGTACTAGCTAATAATGACCTCATAATATTAAAAATATATGTTGCTACGTTCATAATAATATGGCTTTTTGAATATAATTGAACAAATTTGTACCGTGTATCTGTACATATATTTAAAAAAAACATTGTAATTTTATTTAAATTATTTTTTTGATTAATAGACAGAAGTTAAAGGTATTTGAGAACATTATTACTTAACTGAGTTATTAGTTTAAGAAAAAAAAGGTATTGCACTCTAAACGTGCCAGAAAAGACGTCTTAATTATACACATCAGACATACATCTATTTCATACTGACAGCTAATTTTAGTTACAACATACATATTTTGATAATAGCAACATATTATTATAGTTTACTATAATTTTAGTTACATATTTTTTTTTATAAATTACAAGAGTTTATTTTCGTTTCACGCACAGATAACCTAATGCTCTCTGCTTTCCACCGGATTTTGAGATGTTGCATATAGTGTGACGGAGCTCAACACCGCGTTTTGTCTAACCAGAGCGAGGAAATGTGAAATAATTTAAATATCAGCTACTACCCTGAGTTTGAATTCAATCCACAACATCTTTCAGCTTATTCGTTGATTTGTTAAATCTCTTGAATTGGCTTAAAAGAAAATTCAGCCATTGCGAACTGGGACTTAGCTTTAAGCTATATTCATTAAGATAAATCATTATATTTAGAATATTATAAATGTTACTCTCTGGTTGTGCGGCGTTGAGTTCTGCCAATTATCATGCAATGTTTCGAAATTGAGTGTAAAAAGTAGAGAACGGAATATTCTAAAAGTAAGTTCTTTAAAGCCAAAAAGACCTTAGTTTTAGAATAATAAACTGATATAAAAGAGCACATGTATATTTTTTTTTGTGTAAGCAAGCCATTTATTACAGATACCTCGCGCAGTAATCGAACCAATCCTATTTGTAACACTGATATTCAACGTAGCTGGTCTTCAAGGAGGATTCATGAACTGGCTCGGTTTTTGTTTCGTCTGCATTCTCTGCGCTAACTACGCAAATGCTTATGGTAAATATATATTCTGTTATATTATACATTTTTTATCTGTGCTGACTATATATTTTAATCTGTAGATGAGCTTAATGGTGGGAAATATAAGTTAGTATGTCATACTAATTAACTGGTACGTACTATGTATCTTAATGCAATATTAATATATAATATATTGAGTTAAAATTAATAAATAAATAGTTAATAAAAATTATTTAACAAAATAAGTGATTGTTAATAATGATTAAATTTTAAAACATATCCATACCATCACCAAGAAATGCCATATAAACGGTAAAAACTTATTAATTCAATATAACATAACGTTAAGTTAATCAGATTAACAGAGGTTTGTAATTTTATTTACCGATTTTAATTATTAACCTAATTTAAATTCACAAAGAAAAAATCGGCGTGTTAAAATTGCTATTTTATATAAAATATACTAATAAATATATTTGCATGAGTTAACATTATTGGTTGGAGTATCTCACGACATTAAGAGATAAGACGTTAATCTTAATCTATTAGCATTTTCTACCAATTCACATAAAAATAAGGTACCTAATTTGTTCATCAAATTAGGTAATATTTTAACGAATATGCATTTGATTAGCATCTGTTGCTTTTTATATGAAACTATTTTATACGGATTTCTTGTATATTTTTTGGTTTTACATTCGGCCGATATTTTTTTATATATGTACAGCGATTACGCCAAAAGGTCTGGGCCGATTTACTTGACGATTTTTTTCACTTATGCGAAGTAGTTTTGTTTTATAATCATACTTGTTAATTTTTAAATGAAAATATTTTAACCGGATTAATCGCGTATATTTTGGTATTCGAAAATTTATTTTTGACACCTGATGTTTCGAACACTTTACAGTGGTCCATAGTCACATGTAGACTGTCTACTAAAATGTATTTTCGAATACCAAAACATACGCGATTAATCCGGTTAAAATAGTTTCATTTAAAATGTATAAAAATTGCGAAAATCAAAAATTTTATCATATTTGTTAATTTGACGATATCATGTTCACGACTATTTTTAAATATTTACTGAGATTTCTCCGTCATTTGTGAACCGATATGCATTTTTTTTAATTTAATAGAGTATACTTGGGGGATAATCCCATAAAAATTGTTGATGATCTGATGAAGATCTTAGGAGATATCTATGGAAATCTTCTAACAGCAAATGATTTGCGATTATTGAGATTGTTTTATGTGTTTACCATTCCGTAATATATTTACTATTTTTAAAGTGTTATTCCACACTTAGGATTAAATTTTTTCAAGGATGTCATTCCGTAATATATTACGGATTTAATATATATATTATTATTGTATATAACTTACATCAGATCACTATGAAACCTTATATACCTAACCTATTCAACAACCATTATGGACCGGGCCCTAATAAGTAAAAAATAACAGTCAACTACGTTTAAAAAAAATTAATTAAAAAACCATTTAATTTAAATACATCTTGTAAACTAATATTAATAAATAACCTCTATTACTTGGTTTCGTTACCAACTCATAGATTTGATGTCGGTGCCAGCTTACGGACTTATCTGAAATATACTTTTCTAAAATATATTTTATCTATGAGTAGTCAGCATTAGTGACATTAACTAACTTTTCTAAATAATCTGAAACTACAATAAAATCATGTAATTTAACTGCTTTTATCATTTATTAGACTTTGAATGGGGTATTTTTTATTATTATTAGTAAAAGAGTATTTTTTTTGTTTCAAAGCGGAATGTCTATAATTTTAGAAATCTACAGTGTTAAATAGTATATTGATACATTCAAAAAAGGAATATTTAGTGGGAGACCTTCAGAAGATTTAAAAATTCTAATACAAGAGTAATTTGTTCATACTTTTTTTTATCTAAACTGCGATTAATCCTAAAAACTGTTAAAACTGTTTTTAAAAAAATATTTAAAAATATATACAACCTTAACAGACCTCAATTTTAGTAGCTTATGTTTGTTTGCATATTTCTATACCTGAATTGTATTTTCATTTTGTTCAAGTCATGCTTTTTAAATAAAAATCAATTATAGACTAAGGACTGTCTATCAAATATAGACAACTATAAGTTATCTATCTATTTACTTATACCATACAAATATACTGTATTTTTTTATACTATATTTTATCCAATGTTAAACTCCCATAGACACTATTCATAATATAAAAACACGTGTGCGAGAATTAATAATGAAATAAAAGTAAGTTTGATCTTGCTTGTAGTTCTTTGTTTATATTAAAAAAAACGAGGCGACGGGTTCCATAGTAACCTCTGATATTGGAGAGTTGTAGGTGGAAATAACTTAAGAATGGTTTTTTACAAAAATACAAAAAGAAATTAAAAACTTATCTAACTACAAAATATTTGATTTTACTCTAAAGTTGCATTTAGAATGAGTTTGTAGTAGAAAATGCTAATGAAGCACGTTGTGTTGCGGTCGTTTTTGACATCAACCGGTTCTTTGATTTTTATCTAACGTCATGACATTTACTATTTACAACCAATTTTTTTGGTAAAGTTTATTGACTTAAAAAAGTGTATTTTTTTTAGCTTGATGCTTTTATCCTACACAGCAGGGTAGACAGGAAGTACCTTATGTCAAGACACTTCATACTCCGCTTTCCACAGAATTCGAGACATTGCGTGTTGAATGATGGAACTTAACGCCGCACCTTACCAGAGCTAGGAAATGGAAATAATACAAATGTAATTGTTCCCCCAAAGTGAGCATCAAACTCACAACCGTCGCGTTTTCAGTCAAACCATTGTACCATTGCGCCACGTCCAGCCTGTTACGAAGAATTTTTGTATTTATTTATATAGACGGTAGGAAGCAAGGAATCTTTTAATAGTTTGAATTGCTAACTGGTTTTTTAAAATCAAATTAACAATGTAGATGAATAACTAATTTTTAAGAGACATGCTCAGTTATTGATCCTGGTCACCTGTATTATATTCTTATCATAATACTTCTATAATAAATAAATGTAAGCTTGTAGAATAGAGTTTGTTTTACATTACTTTATTTTACTTGCAGCATGTTATATAATACGATAGGAATAAATCAAATTTTTAATTTAATTTCATTTCATTGTTCTGGTTAGACAGAGCGTCGCGTTGAATTCAGCCACTGAACATGCAAAGTCTGAAATTTGTGCGAAAAGCGGTGTACGGAGTGTCTTGACACTAGGTACTTCCTATCTGGGCAAAGTGTAAGGCTAAAAAGATAATAAATAAATAATTAATAATAACTTTTCTTTATAGGTTCCTTCCTATCATCCGTGTTTGATAAAATGGAGACAGCAGCACTAGTATCAGTGCCTTTCGAACTTGTTGGTACCATGTTTTCCGGTATATATCTTAACTTAGGCAGCGCTTCCCCATATATTTCTTGGCTAAAATACCTCTCAGGGTTTTATTATGGTGTGGAATCCATATCAATCCTTCAATGGGATTCCATAGAGTCTATAAATTGCGTGAATATAAAAGGCATTCCTTGTATAAAGACTGGGCCGGATGTCTTGAACAGATTTGGTTATGCCGAAGAAAATTTCTGGAGGAACTGCGTGTGCTTGTTTGCTATGTACTGTCTCGCACATACCGTAGCATTCCTTATGGTTATCAAAAGGAGTAGAGGAACACCTGTGTATTAAATGTATAAGTTATTTACCGACGTTTAACAGCCGCGGGTTCGATTCTCGCTTTAAATTTTTATTTTGATTTTTAATATCATTTTTATTAGCATTTTCTTTTTATTTATTTTTTTAAATTTTGCCTGGTTGTTAAAAGTAATTAAAATAGTGAAATTTTGTAATAGACTACACTGTGTTCACAGCTATGCTTAATAATGATAGTTTATAATATTAGACAATAATATTGAATTCTAATGAATGTGAGATTAGGAATGTCTGTTTATAAAGTATGAGGTAGTCAGTACAAAAAAGGCATTTTTTAGCCAATGGATTTCTACAAATACGTAGCAACCTTGTTTCTTGCCAAAATCTACTTGTGATAGAGACCTTTGAAGTATATATTTTGCTTATACCAGGAGACTGCGATCTCCATTAGCATGACATTAATAACGACGAATGGAACATTAAATTTAGCCATTTTACAAAATATATTTTTTTTAAATATAAAAAAATGAAGAAATATATTATTATAATAATATGTTTTTAAGATAAGTATATCACTGACTGCCTTAAGTAAAATATACGAGTTACGTAATGACAAACAGCCGTGGCCGATAAAATGAATTTAAATAGTTTTAAGTCTATTATTTTTATTAAATACATTTTTATTAATTTGTGTTTTATTTATCTACAGTATATTTTTGTGTTATTCTTTTGCCTGGTGCAGTTAAGGCATTTGTGGTGCAGTAGAACTGTCGACTGTAACCGATATTGATTGTAGGTTCGACTTGAAAGAATGAGTTTATTCTCATTTTTTTGCCCTGGTAAGACAAAACGCGGCGTTAAGTTTGCCAATTACTACGCATTGTTCAGGTGGAAAGCAGTTAGCAGGATGACTTGATATTAGGTTAATGAAAATAATTTTAGAATAATAATTCCAGTGTGTAGGTGTAGAATCTACAAACAATGATTTTCCATTAGACAATGTTTCTTTTCTGCTATTGAGTGACTAATAGGCACATGATTTGCAAATTACTAGGGAACTACACGAGAATTTCTTGGAATTTCTACTGGATCGGGAACAATCGACATTTAGCCTCTTGTACTACTTGTATCCTGTCGAACTTGGTTAAACTGTGAAGTGTTTCAAAATTAAAATATATTGTACCTACGTGATTAGACATTGGATGGTTACGTAGATTTTGACAGAATGACATGCATTCTTATATAAGTTATTTTACTTATCCATTAAAAATATATGAAAGAAACACGCGGTTCCACCTACTTTAACATTGTTTAATATTTAAATACCTGGAAAAACTGGCCTATCCTTCCCAAGACTTAAAAATATCTCTATATAAAAATGTATCTCAATAAGTTCAAGAGTCTGACCGTGAAAAGGTCACGCACAGACAGAGCTACTTTCGTATGTAAATATATTTTTTTTTATTTATTTATTAGTAATCAATAGCGTTACATAAAAAAAAATACAATATAAAAAATAACAAAATTACAAGGCCAAAAAGATTACCATTATATACAACTAAATAATAAAACTAGTAAACTGTAGACAAAAGTAATGCTTATAGTACAAAATTTACAATTTGAAAAATGAACAACAACAACATCCAACATGTGTGTGTGTGTATGTGTGTGTGTGTATGCGTGTGTTTGTATGGGTGTGTGTGTGTGTGTGTGTGTGTATGAACGTGCAAATACAGCGTGTCACTATTTCTTTTAAATTTAATGCATTTCTATTATTTTCTTTTTTAATTGTGTTTTAGACAAATGGAATAAATCCAACTTGTTGTAAACTTTGTTGTAGGTTCGTGCCAGTCGTAGCAATATAGAATTTTGAGCATAGCTTGTGTTAGTTTTGGGTACGTATAAAAGGTGTGTGTGACGCGATCTGAAAGACGGCACATAAAGGGAAACGGTTGAAAGTAAAGAAGGACAATCAATTTTGCCTGTTAGTATTGCTTGTAGGAGTAATATGTCGCTTAGATTTTAGTATGAATGCATTAATATAAAAACTTTTTACATCTTAGGAGAATTTAAATTTTACTAATAAACTATAATTTTCATATAAATTATTTATATTATAATTTTATTACTACAGTTCGAGTTATGTTTATTTGAGATAATCCACTGGACATTGGTAAAATGACTGCTTCTAATATAAATATTATTGGCCAGACTGTACAACACATTTGCATATTATGTATGATATATGATATTAAATATCTATGCTAATGAATATGAAACATTTCTAACAGGCTTTAGGCTAAGAAGTAAAAATCGTCTGAAACAGCGCCTATTTAATTTAGTCTGTTGGGTTATTTATTTGTAGATATATTTGTTATATATATATATGGCGCAGTGGGACAGCGTCTGACTGTAAACGCGATCGGTTGCGGGTTCGATCCCCACTCGGGGCAGTGATTATATTTCAATTATTTTCACTTCCTCGCTCTGGTAAAGACAAAGTGCGGCGTTGAGTTCCACCACTCAACACGCAATGTCTCGAATTCGGTGGAAAGCGAAGAACGGAGTGTCTTGACACTAGGTGCTTAATGTCTACCCTGCTATGCGGGATAATAGCGTGAAGCTAAAAAAAATAATAATAATCATCTTTATTATGAATGTCTTTGTTTATAAAAAATATTGTATTATATATTTAAATATTGTGTATTTGCACTAATACATTATCTCTATCTATATATATATCATTTTATTTCTATTATAACTTTTTTTATTTTCAATTTATTTATTCCTTTTGATGCCAAAGGTTGTCTGTAAGAGATTGCTAGTAGCAATTAGACCGCCTTTACATACATTATTATTTTAATATTATTATTATTTTTATTATTATTTTTATTATTATTTTATTTATTATTTTATTCGTTAAAATAATTAAAAAGCTCTATAAGATTCAGCTAATTGTTCAGTCACTCCGTTCTTAATTTTACTCTCATTTAATACAAATTGCATTCCAATAGCAACATTTCAATTTACGTAATTCAGTATACAAAAAATATATAAAGTTAAATAGGTATTTTATAGGAAACCATAATGACGTTGTGAATTAGTGTCTGATTATACACGCGATGGTTGTAGCTTCCACTAGAGAAATAGATATATATATATATATATATATATATATATATATATATATATACATATATATATATATATATATATATATATATATATATATATATTTTAACTGTCAAGCCGAATGAGTTTCGCCATTCAAGAAAGAAAGAGAAATATAGGAACAGGAGAAATATACACAAAGACAAAGTTTCAATACAAAAATTCTACACAACAGTTTACATATGATTATTTTTTCGAAATCGTAGCATTTACTCTAAAATGTAGGTCGTGTTTTTCATTGCTTTTAAATACTTCGTATGTCTTTTTTGTTCGTTTAATTAAGTTGTAGTGACTCGTAATGATTTTGGAACGCGTTTCTTTTGTTCTTTTACAAGTTTTAAATACTTTTATACTATACAGAAAAGTAAGCAGGTATGCATATTTGCAACTGAAATTGTTTATGAATTATCGAAATAGAGCCGTCACGTTTTTATCTCGCATAGCAGGGTAAAGTTGAGTGTTAATAATTTAATTATTATTATTATCATTCCCCCAAATGTGCCAAATACCGACCTTAAATGTTTAGATCATTAAAATATATTTATTATAATCTAGTTTTGTGATTTTATAATTTATTTGTGTATGTACATTTTTAAAAGTAAAAGTTATGTAAATATATTATTTTGTAGAATTTAAATTTCCAACTCGTCAATACACCAACAACTTAAAATACCATCATGATAACGTTATTAATATGTTAATGAAGACCCACAGCTTGAAGTCTTTAGACAGTGGCGTCGACTACATTATAATTTTTAGGCCTATTTCGTTATTTGGTGTTACAAGATACATGAAACTCCTTTCCAATTAAAATATAGAAAATCAAATGTTAAAAATCTTTATAATTGGTATTAAAAATATGCCTTAAATATTTATATTTATATTTTTTTATATATGCATATGATTGAAGTTCATAGTGATAAATCTTTATGTGAATGTGAAAGAAGTCGCGGGCAACAACTAGTAGTAGGTGGTAGTTGTACTTGCTAGTATTAGCCGTTTAATTATATGTATGTATAACAAATTTTAAACAAGCTTATATTAAAAAAAACGTACGTCATTTTTGACCAAACTTTTGGTTAAATAGAGACGGGACCTCGGACAGCGTAGACGAATGTTAATGCGTGTTTAAAAGGAACTTCTTGGAGTGCAAGTCCAATGGTTCCACTCAACTTACTCTCTTTTTAACATGAGATAATCTTATTACTATTACCTTCGCAAATTGGGACTAGGGACAGGTCGAATGGGACTCCGGACTGGCTGATGCATGCTGTGTCCTTTAGCCACTAAAACCCAAACTGAAATAATACTTTCAATATTGCATACTTTTTCTTTTTACATAATATATTTAAATATATTTTAGATATTCGAACAATTCACAATTGCAAAAGAAGTAATAAATAAATAATACACATAAATCAAATGATCACACAATTACTAAATTGTAAATCGTCTAAGTAATTGCCTTCTTCCGTAGCGGACGCAACTAGCAACACCGTGATGGTGCGTATCAAGGCCGATTGTGAAATAATTTTTTACGTTTTTAACTTTAAACTTTAGGAACCTTGACAAGTGAATAAATTAATTACAATATAATTTTCTAATTAATTAAATATTATTGTAGGTGTTTATATTTTTTTTAGTTAGATGTATATCCTGTTTTGATTATTAGGTTGGCTACCTAGCCAACCTAATAATCAAAACAAGCTATACATTTAAAACTACCTAACCACTACCTAGTGGTTAGGTAGTTTTAAATCTAGCGCCATCTTTGTTTAAGCTCGAATTTGGGCGTCAATAAGTATTAATGTTTATTTTAAAGATTTCTTTAAGTTTTAAAAAAATAATATTAAGTTAATACTTAATACTAAATAGTAAATACCAAACGCAACGGGCTTTTTATGTTCAATTCCAAAAATATTTAATTATTTTCAAATCGAGCAAACTCATCCAGAATTTTTGCTTTACAATTGTATGTATAAAATGCTTTACAAATAGTAAAATTTTTACGATATCTTATATATTAAGAGGTATTCTATATTTAATACGCATAACCTTTATTTTCTTCTCGTTTCAAACCCCAATACCCCACAACACTCCATACTAAAAATACCAAAAGATTTCCTAAGCAATCTTCAATAATATAGTTAGTTGAATATCCGTTTTCATATAACACTTCTGCTCCATTGTCTAGACATTTTAACGTAGAATTAACTGGACAATCTGTAACGGAATTATTATAAATTAAATATTTAAAATTACATAATTACGAACAGTCAGTCAAGGCAAGGCGCAAACATCAAGAGACATAAAACATACATTAAAAAAACAATTTTCAAGAATAACACAATCGTTAAGTTTCGCCAATTTTTTGGAACAGGTAAATAAAACCTTTTAAGGTAGTCCATTACTTTGAACACCCTTTTATTACTTGTATTTGTATGAAAGCAAATTGTGCATAAAATTTTAGTCTACCAGTTACTATTATTTGCATTGCTAAAAAGTGCCCATGTGTCCGAAACTAATGTTAATAATATTTTCATAGCATTCTGTGATTCATTAGTTTAATTATCTAACCTAGAAAAACAGACCTGAAAACCAGGACACAAGGATAATACTTTACATCATGTTTTTTTAGTATAAAAAAAAACTATTACTTAATGTATTAATACTTTTTTGAATATAACAGTGTAAAAAAAAACAATCCATATAAGAACAATCTTATTTTGAGTAGACGTACCGGTTTTAGTGGGAGTATCTATACCATCATCTACTAGAGATTAGTATAAAGAAATAATTTAAAAATAAATATTATTATTAATATTATTATTAGAGAAGGGTCGTGGCGCCGTTAACAGCGTCGGACTGTAAACGCGATTGGTTTTGGGTTCGATTCCCTCTCGGGAGAATCATCAAATTTAAATTATTTTGACTTCTTCACTCTGGTAATACAAAGTGCGGTGTTGAGTTCCGCCTCTCAATACACAATGTCTCGAAAGCGTAGTACGGAGTGTCTTAACACTAGGTACTTCCCGTCCACCTTGGTATGCGGGGTAAAAGTGTAAATCTATTACAAAGTTAAAATTCAATATCTTAGAAGACGTACCAATATTCATAATTGTTTTGCAAAAAACATGAATTATTCTTAATCAAAAGAGCCGTTTAGAGTTAAAAGCGATTAACGCTTGTACAAGACATGGATTATGTCCAAAACGATTCTTTTGAGTAGAATTACTTCGATTTACAATGTCAAACATTTTTTTATACAATTGTATTATCCAAAAAGGACAGTTAATTGGTTTATATTAATAATATAATATTTTAGCTCCTTTCTTACTACTAATTAAATTATATCGACCTCGTTTGTATATGAAGTAACTGATATTTTTAAATGCTATTAAAGAAAATAAAAACAATTTAAGTGGTGTTTTGGAAGTCTGACTTTATTTGACGTCAAAAAAACAAGTTGTGAGAGTAACAGTGTTAAGTGTTACAAAACTTAAGTGAACTTGCCAATATCTATACAAATAAATGAAATTGGAGTGTCTGTTTATAATATTTAAATAACCGCTTTTTACTAGATATATTTCTGTTCATCTGTTTGTTCCGGCTAATCTTTGGAACAGTTGAACCGATTTCGACGGGACTTTGGCTATCAGGTAACTGGTAAGAAGAAATAACTTTGACTATTTTTTCTAGAATTATAAAATAAAGATCCACATATATTAAATTCACACGATCAAAGTGACGGCCACAGCTAGTATGAAATAAAATTGCTTAATATAACGTTGATGGCGATTTCGTATACAAGAGACATCGGCGTACATTATAAGCAACTTATAGTTTATTGCAAATGTGCATTGGGGTTATGGTAAAGATATTTCGTTATTTAAAATTATCGATATTAACTTGATTACATAAGATGCTCAGGGGCTTAAGAAGAGGACAGTCGTGGCGCAGTGGGACAGCGTCTGACTGTAAACGCTATATGTTGTGGATTCGATCCCCACTCGGGGAGGTGAAGTGATATTTACTTCGTCACTCTAGTAAGATAAGGTGTGGCGTTGAACTACACCATTCAACACGCAATGTCTCGAATTCAATGGAAAACGAAGAATAAGTATAAGCGAAATAAGATGTTGTTATAATTTCTAGGCTAAAATTAGTCTAGACACATAAAAACATACTGTACACCAAATAATTATGTTAGTAAAATAAATACTAGTTTGTGTCAAACGAAGGAGAAAAAACCATCAAGAGGTATTCCAGATTTTTAAAAAAGATTTATAGATATTTTGTATGTGTGATGTGATGTAATGATGAAGTAGTAAAATGATGATGATTTAACAATATTATCGATTTTAGTTAATAAATGATTAATGTTCTCTAGAACTCTATCTCAGATCAGATCAGCCGGAGCAAACAGATATATAAAAATTGTAAGAAATGTTATTTTTGGTATATGTATAGTGTATTTATTAGGTAAAGATATATAATATGTATTAGATAAACAAATCGCTTATTTTAATATTACATACAAACAGATATTCCAATTTTATTTATTTATATAGTTTTTGTTTTTATTTTGTTTAAATTATGAAAATGTCAAGTATTTACAAAGTCATTTTTTATTTTTGTTGGGATAAGAAATATATTTTGTAACATTGAAATAGAATAAGATAAAGCAGAACACAAATTAACATAATCGTGAGTAGTTCAAACGGATTTCTTAAAAATATTTATTTTTTTTTTACTTAATTTAACAACTGCTTATCATAAACACGAAAAAAGTAATTCGTACAAATAAAAATTTGTATTTGGTTTTTAGGTTCACACTTTAAAGTACCTAATGTAAAGATACTCCGTAGTCCACTTTCAATAGAATTCGAGGCATTGTGTATAGTGGCGGAATTCAAAACCGCCATTTGTATGACCAGAGCGATCGAAATTATTTAAATATGAACATAAAATTTACAATATAGAATAGAATATATGTAAATGAGCGTATCGAATACGAGAAAGCAAATGGCGTAGAATAGAAGTGAGTCAAATTGACGATACAAGATTATCTTACATTCATAGGGAGATAAGAACTTAGGTAATAAGATCTTCATGAGGCCGGTCGTGGCGCAGTCGGTCAGCGTCTGACTGCAAACGCATTTGGTTGTGGGTTCGATTCCCATTCGGGGAATGATTATGTTAAAATTATTTGCATTTTCGCCATGGTAATATGAAGCGCGGCATTGAGTGCCGTTACTCAATGTCTCGAAGTTTGGTGGAAAGCAGAGTACGGAGTGTCTTGATACTAGGTACTTATTGTCTACCCTTCTATGTGGAAAAAAAGCATATAGCTAGAAATAAAAAAATAAAATTATATTAATATAGATATTTTACCTTGATTTTTTATTTTTAGTACGGCGTTAAAATTTCGTAATCTAGCACCATGACTTACTTATTTTTAATATACAGAATTTATAATTTACAATAAATAATAATATTAAGTAAATTATATATTTAAGTTAAGTAATACTTAAGTAGTCTCATCAACTTATAATACAAAAATTATAATACATTTCGGCAATAAACCTGTCAAATGGGTCTAGCAGACTAAACTAAGGGTAAAACTAGTTTTATAAAATATGATATATGAAACTAATTTGCGTAACAGCGGCGTTAAACGCCACTTAACAATATCTCGCATAACTTACCAATCCAATCAATTTGATTCCAGTATATATTACTTAATGCGTCCATTCCATAGTAGAAATGGGAGAAATATTTCAATGGATAGAACCATGTAGGAAGTGATGACATTCGTAAAAAGGCTCCCGACATTAAAAAAAGAGGAAGGTCCACGCAAGGCATTATGTCACCCATTACCCCTGTTGATAGAAATAAAGCACCCATGCCGAGTCCTGAAATACACAATATAATATTTTTTCTTTGTTTGTTATTACAGAACAGTTCTTCTGAAAAAATCTCAATTTTCAGATTTAATTACTTAGAATACATGGATCGAACGTAACGAGCTTTGTTTAGCATCGTGACGCAGTGTGACAGCGTGTGACTGTAAGCGCGACTGCTTGTGGGTTCGATCCCCACTCGGGGGAGTGATTATATTTAAAAATTATTTTCACATCCTCGCTCTGGTAAGATAAAGTGCGGCGTTGAGTTCCACCACTCAACACGCAGTCTCGAATTCGGCGGAAAACGAAGCTTCTGGATTTTGTGATTTACACATTTTAAAATGATGATGATTATCATTATCAAATAATTTTCTTCAAAGTAAGAAGTTTCATGCTTCATTTTTTGAACTTCAAATAATTTACTACCTCCAAATTTACTAAAATTAATACTTCAGACCTGAGAAGAACCAGCTCAAGAACATCAGAGGGACTTTGTCTTTTCTTTTAAATGTCAAAAATTTAGAAATGAACAATTGAAATAGACTGGAACGAACATTTCCCTCCCAATTTTTGCTATCAATTACAAAATTATAGAAAATCCAATATATGTATCATTTAACAGTAGTTCGTGGTCATATGCCTGTATTTTTACAATTTATAGCGTGTTAAAAAAATTAAATCATAAAAAATGTACCATACGCTGTGGAAGTGATAGCAGTCACGATGAGAGAAACAGTGAACTTTAACGTTGTGACGAAATGATCTGGTAACTCCACTGCAAGCGACGCTATGCTCACGTACGCTATCGGCCATACTATACAACGAGGCATCTAAATAAAGGGAATAAAATTTAAATATTTACATAGAAAATAAGTTCAATTCACAAGAATAAATAAATATATTTTACTAAATTTATTTTACTAAAAAAATCTATAAAAATCTCTCAGACCTTACACAGTTTAGGGTACATACTGTGTTTACGTACGGTGTTCTGAGATTTTTAATTTTACTTATCATATATATATATATATATATATATATATATATATATATATATATATGTATATATATATATATATATATATATATATATATATATATATATATATGTTAAGTAAATTATGACTAGTAGCTGGTGATGTGAAGTGACGGACACCATATTATTCTTGGAAGAGATTCAAATATTTTCTAAGAAGGTAAGCTAAGGCTAAAAAAAGTGTTTTCTTTATTATTTTTCCGGAAGTTGGCAAAGAGAACCAAATCAAGACATTTTCCCATTTTCGAATTCGAGGCATTGTGTGTTTCCTCAAATGGGAATCGAACTCACTACATTACGCTTACATTCAAACATTGTCATAATAGTCATGATAGTAGCAGATTTATAAATATCAAAGTATATAGATATATTGTAGTTTTAATTAGCATTTGTTTATGGTATCTGTATATGTCTGTATGTTATGGGAGTCGAGGTAAGGTGCGGCACGATTCACATCTAAGGGTAAAGGTTAGGCTGCAGAGAGGCATTTATCACATATCTACATAGCTTACTTGAAGTATTACACGAGCTATTAATGTGATATATTATATACAAAGATGTGCGTAACAATTTGACATTTGGATGATTTTTAAAAGAGAAGTATATTTTTTTGACTTTTCATCTCTTTAATATAAACACAGACTTAGACTTAGACTTTATGTTAAGAATAAAAAAATATATACATGTGTGCAAAATATTGCTTGAATAGAAGATACCTTACTTTATAATGAAGTGAGTTGATTTTTGCATTGGTATATTTTGTACCAAAACTCCCATATTTTAAATAACATTTTTTTTTAAATTACACTTTACAAGAAAGAATGAACTACTATTTTTAATATTATAATATTTTCACTAATTCCAAAAACAGGTAGATTGATAAAGTTATTATTGCACACTTTACAAAGATACATTGAACATTAATAAGATATTTGATTTTCGTGATTTTAACACATTTTAATTGAAATAAATTGAAATCGATTAATTGTGTATATTTTACCCACTTGTGACTACAGTCGGGTTTTCAAAAATATCTTTTTAAATGCCTAAATATACGCAATTAATTAATTTTTCATTAAAATACTTTGAACAAAATAAAATAAATTGTAATACATGCACAAAGGCGAGCTTACCACAAGATATGATCACTTTCAGGACCCTAACTCTGATATTCGTGTACATAAAAAATGTTATGCAAATTATTTTTGTAAACCGTATGTCTATGTAAATAAATTATTTCATATCCAGATCTCCATCGCTAGATAAATTCCATGTCCGTTGTTATAATGTGTTTTATCGTATAAAATAATAATACAAGTATGAATATAAATGATTATAGCACTTCTTATTTATGCAAAGATTAATGTTTACATATATAATTACTTACATCATAGTGAAATAATAACAAAAATGTATAATTCTTATGAATAAAGAAGCGTGAGTTTCTACATAGCAGCATAGACGGAACGAACCTAGTGTCAAGACACTACTCTCCGCTTTCCGCTCAAATTCCAGGCATTACTTGTTATCTGATTTTTCCGATACTGAGTGGTTAACAATACTTCAACTAAAACTATTGGAAGCTCGAATGCTGATATTTAGACATTTTGAGGAATTAAATAACATTTCTTTAAACTTTTACAAGTTTGTAGGTAATAACTATTATTACATATTACTCAATGAATATTTTGGTTTAAATATTTTTGTGCAAAGTTGTAAATATAGAAAAAAAACTCACCATACTCAAAAATCTACTGGCATAGAAACATGATGTTCTATAAATGCCTACTTCCCGTCTAAACAATGCTAAATCCGCTTCAAATATGTACAAAGCACAGTAGGACACGCTGAACGATACTTCAGAACACATTAGCCAAAGAAATCCTCTTAAGTCCTGAACACCTTGCTGAGTCCTACCAGTTATGCCAACATAACACGTGCTTATTATTAAACATGACATCACCTGAAAATTAAATATTATATAATTTTAATATTTATTACAATGTCAATAAAGACATAGAATAGAACGGAATTCTTCTTCGCTATTCAAGTTTCGCCCAAAATAGATACAATCGTCCTACCTTTAAGGGTGTTTATAGACGGACACTACCGACGTTATCTTTATTTAATTAGATGGAATTAAATAGCAAAAGAACTAACGCTTTGTTTTTGTACTTTATTTATATCAATTAAACCATAATAAAACCACGGCGTGGGTTTAGTAGCCACATGCATTAAATTGAATCTGATACGTACGTCACTTTCATTTTAATTAATAGTTTCGTAATAACTTATAAAACAAGTCCTAAGTAAATACGAAACTGGACCACTCACTTGTAGAATGATGAATTAACATAAAATTATATTTAACTATATTAATAATATGACTAGCTGTGCTCAAGACTTCGTCAGCGTGGAATTTAACATATCTGGATCTTTATTTTATTATTTTAAAATAAAAGTAGCCTAATTTACTCCTTACTATACACCTATCTGCCAGTGAAAGTCTCGTTAAAATCGAGCAAGCCGTTTCAGGGAGTCACCGAAATAAACATACAGACAAACAAAAATTATAAAAATTTTGCATTTCTATAAATATTGTGTATTTAGTTGAAAATGATTATTTTAATATTACAAACAGAATGTATAAAGATTTAAAAAATATATACTTACGATACCAAAGAAAAGCTGAAATATATAATTTTTTATATTCTTTTTCAATAACAATGAGGAGCGCCATTGCAACAGCTGAACCTGTTTTATCCAACTTCTTTGACACCTGTTGAAATTTTATATCGTTGCATCATATATAATAAAAAAAAATGTATATTAAAGCTAAGCTGTTTTTTTTAAATTATTTTATTAAAATAAAATAATTAAAAAAAAAGCTTAAAAGTGATAATATTCAAATTATTTCTTGTCACTCTGTTTATTGTTGGGACATTTGGTACATCAGTCGATAAGTAGTGGAACAAAATGGCGTTGTTCGATTTAATAGATAATAAATAGATTTATTAATAAATAGAAACTAGTTAAAAAAATAAATACTGTGTCAAATTTTGCAAAAGCACTAGCTTACTTCTTTGAAAGCTTTGGTACTTTATATTTACATCATAATAAAAATAACATTTATTTTATATTTATATTACAAAAAAACAAATGACACTACCTGTAGGCTGTTTCGTTAATAAAAAAAATATAACTTTGAAAATTAGTTGTCATAATTTATCATCACCTGACGCGTAAAATAAATCATATTTAAGAACTAGTTACGCTCGCGACTTCGACCGTGTGGAATTTGCCGTATCTTGTTTTTATAATTCTAAAATAAAAGTAACGTCACTTGCGTCTTACTATATAAGCTGTCTATCTATGAAAATCTCATAAAAATCAGTCAAGCCATTCCACAGGAACAAACAGAGAGAAGAACAAAAACTGTAAAATAGTATTAGTTAAAAAGCGGTTATTTTAATATTACAAACAGACACTTTGATTTTATTTATTTGTGTATACATCTGATTTTATAGATTGTCATCTACATATATATATATATATATATATATATATATATATATATATATATACATATATATATGTAGATGACATATATATGTCTACAAGATGGATTACATGGACTCGGTTAGTAGTTAAGCTTTTCGTTAATTATACTACCGGATTTTTCAATACTTAAACAAGGAATCATTTATATAGTTTTAAATATCTGCTGGAATTTTTATTTAAGAGAGGATTAGTTGACTCATAAAGTATACGTAGTATTTTAGTTGTTTTATGTATTTTTATTATGACATCACATTTTTAAATTAAAAAAAATTACTTACTATCGGTAGATATATAGATATATCTTTTTACTATCGACACTATAAAAGGAATTAGATGAATAAATTGTGTTTTAAACTTAATTACTACAAACACATTTCTTGCACAACATTATTTAATCCAAGCAAATCGTAGCTATATAAATATATAACGTGACAGTTTTTTATTACACTGTTTAATAATTTACTCGTTATATATAAAAGAAAAACGTCTTAAGAGCTGTCCATATAAAAATTATTAACAAATATTACGAAATAATTCATTGACCTTAAGTTTTTGTGGGCCGCGATAAAACAGATTACCATGACGTCTAACATATATGTATATATGTTGGTGAGTCTACCACATGGTAAAGTAATAAAAAATATGTTTTATAAGCAAAGTCACGTTATCAATATAGTGTTACGATAGAAATTGTTAAAATTAAAATTATCGTAATACATTTGAATAATTTAAATTATTTTAAATAAAAAAAAGAATTATAATAAAATTTAATATTGATTTATGAGTAAATAATTTCTAATTTAAAAAAAAATCGTTTTAATATGTGAGCGGAGCAGGATTATAACCGATAACCGTTCCAGGTGATCGTTAAGCCATGCTTTTTACATCCGGCTGTGTCGAATTTCTTATACGTTATAACAAACGTGGCGCAGATTCGAATACCGCTGCATTCCAGTATATATACGTTTTTTAAAGAATGTTTTTTAATTCTTAGCGTGAAATAATACTTAAAAAATGGTGAAATAATTAACTTCCCTTTGTATTTTCCTTTATCTATAATTCATATTGAATATAATATTTTTGATAGCCGTAACGATATAATGTAAACAGTATACCTGGTGTGTCGCACAAAACCAGTTCTTTCGTCATCCGATGGTGGGATGTTTCCAATTAAACATTCATTATCGAAGTCCATGGACACGGCCTTGATGTAGAACTCAGCGGGATTGTAGCTAAGCGGACAGCGGAGGTTCATTCTGATAAAAATACATATTACGGTATTATTTTTATGAGCAAATAGATCCGTTGACACTGTAAGACCACATTGTTTCAGTAATGTCTATGTCAGTACAATACAAAAATCATATGTGTATGTGAAACACATGAATGAGCGTGAACAATTAATTAATGTTTTCTTTATTTTCTTTCTCTAACAGGGTATAAGGATAGACACTGAGCACCTAGTGTCTATATACTCCATGCTTCGCATTACGCCAAATTTAAATATAATCATTCTCCCGAGTGGGAATTGAACCCACAAGCGATTTTCTTTACAGTCAGGCGTTGTTCTACTGCTCTATTTTATAATAGTTATATATGTATATATATATATATATATATATATATATATATATATATATCTACATAGCTATATATATATATATATATGTATGTAGATGACATATATATGTCTACAAGATGGATTACATGGGCTCGGTTAGTAGTTAAGCTTTTCGTTAATTATACTACCGGATTTTTCAATACTTAAACAAGGAATCATTTATATAGTTTTAAATAGCTGCTGGAATTTTATTTAAGAGAGGATTAGTTGACTCATAAAGTATACGTAGTATTTTAGTTGAACACATGAATGAGCGTGAACAATTAATTAATTTTTTCTTTATTTTCTTTCTCTAACAGGGTATAAGGATAGACACTGAGCACCTAGTGTCTATACACTCCATGCTTCGGATTACGCCAAATTTAAATATAATCATTCTCCCGAGTGGGAATTGAACCCACAAGCGATCTTCTTTACAGACAGGCGTTGTTCCACTGCTCTATTTTATAATAGTTATATATGTATATATATATATATATATATATATATATATATATATATATAGCTTTTATAATTAATTTATTGTGTATTAAATTTGGTTTAAATTAATGAAAACTAACTAATAACGTTGTAGTAGTAATAGTAGTAGTTTTAATAAATTATAAATTTACATAATAAATATTTATGTTTCCCACGTGACATCCTATTTTCCACTTTTATTCAAGGTTAACCGACTTAACAAGGAGTTAAAAATATATTTATAATAAAATAGAATGAGACATAAAATTCCAGATGAAATCAAATCAAAATATCTCCTACATTTCCAAAAGGCATTTCCTGCATCGTATTCATACAAATGTTACAATACAATTTCTACTTATAATACCCACAATTATTTCACTGAAAGCCACTTTGAAGGCCTATTATTGTTCTGTCACATAGATTAATGGTACTAAGAACAGTGGGATGTTCTCTAAAACTTGACACAATTATTCTTTTGTGTAGTTTAGTACTATCGTATTACTTAATGTATTTTAACACCGTATATACGAGTATACCGCTATATCTTATATTATAAGAGGTTTAAAGCTTAAAAAGCTTAAAGGTTTTTTAGCTTAAAGGTTTTTTTGCTTTTTTAAAGCTTTTGGTTAATTGTAACTACTTTTTGATTGATAGAAAAACATAGTCGAATGTACTAGTTAAAATTTGGCGTGTCATTTTTGTGTACAAAGATAATGGATCATTTTTAAAAAACGTATAAAAATTTTGAACGCAGCGGAATTCGAACCCGCGACTGTTGAAAATCGTCCAAGCGCTTTTTTAAAATAGATTGTAATCCTAAGTGTGGAATAGCATAGCATATTATAAGAATTCTTAAGAATCTTTAAGTATCAGAAATTTTTAAAAATCTCTCAACAGAAATTCTAACAACATAAATAAATTGTAACAAAAATATTAGAAGCGGCCCTTAGGCCAGGGTTTCCAGGAAGCGCGATTTCAAATTCCGCTGCGTTCAAAATTTTATACATTTTTTGAAACATATTTAATAATTCTAAGTGTGGAATAGCACTTTAAGAATAGTAAAATATAAAGTAAAAGGGATTATAAAGAAAGTATATATTAAATGGAAGTTGCACACTACAAGTTTTACGCTTTTCCCGCTTTACAGGGTAGGCAGAACGCTTAGTGTCAAGAACTGTCTTATAAGCAGAGGTTAGAATACTGCCCTCAGCTGACGTATTATGTGGTAGACCACAACAACGTGTTGTCTTACAACTAGATACCAAAAAACTTACTTTTCAAATATGTCCTTACATTCTTCCTGTGATCCATGAAATATTAATTTTCCTTGAGACATTAAAGAAATTGTATTAAACTCTTTGAACAAGTCCGACGACGGCTGGTGAACAGAGCAGATCACAATTTTGCCACATATTGACAACTTCTTCAGCACCTCAATCACCAGTGCTGCATTGTAACTGTCTAACCCTGTAGTTGGTTCATCACACACTAAAACTTGGGGTTTTGATAATAACTGAAATAATGAGAGCATTCATGTATGATATTGAAAAAAGTATTAAATTTAAAGTTTTCATTGTATTCAAGACTATGGAAGTCAGTACAGTCCTCATTTGGAGCGAATAATTATATTATTTCATCGTTGAATTCTTTTTTACACGCAACGTCATCCCTGGAATCAAGGTTGAGGAAGGAAAGCGCTGATTTATCCCTTCTGTCTTCTATGTGCCTTGACACATGGTTGTTTCACTAACTTGTTATAGTGCGAAGCTGAGAGATTACTATTCTATCATTATTTCTTATTAAACTCCTGTTGTACTTTAAAAGATGCATAAAGAGGAAAAACAAGAAAGCCATAATTAACAACATGCCATATCCTTCTAATGATCTTTTTTAGTCCAAACAGAGAGACGTTATATATTGTGTTAGGTAATGGACTCCTATACGCAATATAAAACTGAATGTCTTGACAGCTCAGAAAAATGTACATAAATGTATTAAAAAAAATATACTTTTTTTCATCATTATCAATTTCGCCCACTAATATCTATATTTTTATAAGGTCTGATACGTTAATGATTTCATTTTGTTGCTCCTCATATTTTTATATGTTACTAATGGTACTTAGTTTTACAAACAAGAAGTCAATATTCTTAGTAACATTAGGCTTGTATAAAAATTAAATCTACTTACTAAAGTCGCTAAGGAGAGTAACCTTCGCTCACCCCCGGATAGCGAGCTTATACGAGAATCTTGCAATATTTTCAGCTTTAGTTCGTGTAATAAGGATTTCAGAATTGTCTTATAAGGATATTTTTTGACGCTTCCTAATTTCATTTCTGTCTGGAACATAATGAGATTTGATTAAAAATATTATCTTCAATCACATATAACTATAACCTAAGTCCTGTCAGGTATTTTACTTCTAAGTATTTACTAACAAACATAAATCTTATAAAATCATTTAAGTAGATTTCAAAAATATACGCTTACAAATAACTAAACAGACAGGCAAAATTTCATATTATATTATTGTTTCTAAATCTACCAGGAGGATCTATATATAGAATTTTTATTATTTTATATTATTTAAATTATATATTTAATGTGACAAAAATATGGCAGAGTCAATCTGAAGAAGGTATAATGTTAAAACGTTATAAAATAAAATCTTTTTTTGCGAGAATATTATTACAATTCTTATGTAGATAAATTAATTTCTTACCAACCATAAAAATTAAATGCTCCATCACACTCAAGCTTTCCATAAAGATGTCGAACTGTGGAAGAATTTCAACGAATCCTCGTAATTCCCTTACATTAGTGCCATTTATTTTCACCAAACCTGTACTTGGTAGTGTATTTTTTCCAGCTAATGATACCAAGTAAGTCGTTTTGCCTGCACCGCTAAATAAAAAAAAATAGTTTATTTGTAAAATTCATAATATACCTAAAACAACTTCAAACTGCTACTGCATCCCTTATGGCAGGGTAGTCAGAGAAAGCCTAGAGTCGAGACCTTTTATACGTTTAATAGTATCAATCCAGGTGTTATTGAGTGGCTACTCAACGCTACGCTTTGTCATACCAGAGCGGAGAAATAAAAATAAAATTTAAATCTAATCAATCCCCTGAATAGGAATCGAACCACGAGCAAACGGTCACGTTCACAGGACGGTGCTGTCCGATGACGGTGGCCACTGTGCAACGATGACCTCATGATTATGTCACGTAAGAGAAGCGTAAGGACGCCATTTCAGTGTAGTTTTAATAATTGTTTTTTTTTATTTATTTTAATATATTTATATGTTCTGTATTTATTTTAAATATTTTTTTTAAATATTTTGACGTATATATTTTTTTATATTATCATTATTTTAACTTCCCTCATGCAGATTTGGTGAGTATTTGTATGTGTGCTCCTTTTGTTTTATTTACATAATAAATTATCTTGATTTTCTTAAATATGAATTTGAAAAGAGAAATTTGGATATTAGAGTTTTTACTAAGTATTTTATATGAAATGCATAATAATATTAACGAATGGTACCTTGGTCCAATAATAGCAGTAAATTCTCCTGTCCTCATGCAAACTGAAACTTTAAATAAGAATAATTTAAGTGTATAATTATATAATTAAAACGCGAAACACAACACCGCGCTTTGTCTTACCAGAGCGGTATTTTTGATTTTAAAACATAATGTATAAATGCTTGTCCTTTTTTCGCTAATGTGGAAAACAATAAATAATTTTTGTCGTAATATTTCTTTTTCTAAATTCTTAACTAAGTGTTTTAAACACCTACTGTCAGCTTCACGCTTTATATAGCATAAGAAGGTAGTCATAGTCGATCTTATTTTAAGACACGCTTTTCACTCGAAATCAAATCATTGCATATTAATTGGTGAATAAAACGCCACGCTTTGTTCAGAGCGGAGAAATGACGATAAATTTTAAAATCTTTTCCCCCAAATGGGAATCGAACCCACAAGCAATCGCGTTTACAGTCAGACGCGATCATACTGCACCATAATGGCTTCTAAAACACTTACTATTGTCTAAAATAACTTGCGTGGGTTTAGTTGGTTTTCGTCTCCACCATGTTTTCTCTTCCGGAGTCCAAACCGTTAGGTTTTCGACGTTTATAACAATATCTCTTGTTAATCGTTTCCTAGCCTGAAGTCAAATATTCAAGATAAGATCAAATTTATTTAAATAATTGAACTTTCAAAGACTCAATATTCAAATATTGCACTTTGTAACAGAGCTATATCGTTTTTCGACTATTTATTAAATAATTCGAATTTCTTTGGTAGTTTAAAAGTTTACTTAGAGGTGTAAAGTAGGCGTTGCCGTAGCAACGTTTATGTTAATTTATGTAAATGTGTGTGTGTCAAACGTGTAGTTGTTTTATAATTTATTTATTTTATAATTTTAATATAATGTTTATGTTTTATAATAAAAATTTTTTGGCTTCTTTAAAATTTACAACAGAAATAATTTACAATAATTTACTCCTATTTCGTACTTCTACTTTTTCTAAAATTTCGTAATTACTTCACATATTAAATAACATAACGGTAATTTCATTCTGAAATAACGTTGATAACTTCCTACTGTTTTGTAATTTCTTACTAATTAACCGCATCTTACAGTTATTTCAATGTTGTTTTCTTATTATTCTACGTTGTTTATATCGAAATGTGCAGTGCTTGAATTTATTTGTATCCCCCATCTTTTTTTCATTCCCACCCACAATATATTGCTTTGATGACCCTATAAGCCTTATAATAAAAATATATTTATTTAAAAATAATTCGTAATAATACTTAGTTATAAATAACGATACTTTTAGATTAACTTGATTTCTGTCTGTTGTAAATTAATTATTACAATAATGTATTTTTATATTTTTATGCCTACCACTGTTTTTACCAACATAAATGGACTTAGTACTTTTTCATTTTAGGTTATATTTATTAACATAAAGCATTTAACGTTGCTACAGCTTCTTAGTGACATCCGTTTTTTTTCTAAAATTCCCTAATTTCATTTATCTTGGCATAAAGGTAAATTATCTTAAGAAGTCTGTTAATACAAAAGACATATATCAAAAAAATATGTAATTTATTCAAATAAATCAACTTTGCTCAATCTTATCTAAGTACAGACAGACGTATTATGTAGCGTAACAAATAATTGATGGCCCTTCGGTTATTTAAAATAATAATAGCCGTTTAAAGCGCCGAGAATAGATTTATAGCCGTAGAAAATATTTTAAGTGTTTTTTATATTCATAATAACATATTAAAAAGCAATATGTTAAACACACTATAGACGAGGGGAAATGTCTTAAATAATCTTGTAAGTTACAGTAATTTGGTATGTATTATAGTTTCCTTTGTGCTTGCTTTAAACGTTATTATTAGTTCACACTGTATATATCTTTATCTATATAAGAAAATGTTACAATGCTTTTTAAACTTGTTATTTATCGTATAATTTGTTAGAAAATACGCACGCGGGTCCGAATTTGGAACAATGAAAATACGCATGGCATGAATCTAACGTCCTTAGTGGGAATACCGGGGTAACGAGAAAATGCTTTAAACCGTTTATTTACTATTTTAAACTATTTAACTAAGTTTTTCTTTTTACGCTCCACGTTTTTAACCCGTATAGCATAGTAGACAGGAAGTACCTCCGTACTCCACTTTTCACCATATTGGAGATATAACATGTTGAGTGTCTAAACTAAACGTCGTGTTTTGTATAGTGGGAATTGAAGTGCTAGTGGGAATTGAACCCACAACCGACATTGTTGTTTATTAAATAAGCAATAATTAATAATTAAATTTATTATATTTTTATTGTTCATTATGCGTGGTCACATTTAGTATGAAGCGGCATCGTGGTTAGTTAGATAGTTGAGGTTTCGAGATCACACTCCCTTTATTTTAATATTTAAGTAACTTTTCTGTTAACTTAATATTTTTTATGCTTACTTAAAAAGTTAGTATAAGAAAAATACATTTTGAAAACATCAAAATTTTAGTGTAGCGGGATTCGAAGCTGTGGCTGTTGGAAGATTTCCAATTCTATTTTTTTTGACTATGCTATTCCTTATATAGAGAAATGGCGGTAGAAATTTAATATTTATAATTTAGGAATTTGACAACATACCAACTGTTTCAATAAAGCGGAATTTTGTCATTTTGCAAATGTATTTAGAATGATCGCAACGTGGTGAGAATTATAAAAATAATACAAAACACTGTATACTGGACAAGTTTTTTTTTATTTTAATATTTGCAATATAAAAAAAAGCTTTTTAATATTTTTTATTTTTTCACTTTCAACATCATTTGCCGTTTGAGGTCATCGATGTTTTTATTTTTAAGAACAAATAGTTATATATAGCTTCACTCTTTTATTCCGCATAGCAGGGTAGGTACTTATTACTTAAGTAAGTCAATAAGCTCCTCCGCTCTCCGTAGTCCACTTTCCGCCATTACGTGTTGAATGGCGGAACTCAACGCCGCGCTTACTCTTACCAGAGCGATGAAATAGAAATCATTTTATATTAAACAAATATGAAATAAACGATAATCTATTTGTTTTAAAGTAATGTTTAAGTAATAATCTGTGAACTAACGCATGTTTACCAACCATGTACCAATTATTGTTTTTATTTTACTTTATTGGTAATGGTCGGCTCAAAAATACCTTAAGGCGCATTTAATGACCTCTACGCCGTCGTCAATGGTTTTGAAAAAACAATAATTGTGTTGTCCGTCCATCACGAACGTTCGCTTTAATGATAGATAAATTATTAGAAATATATAAATTTTATACAGATTATTTATATTTAAACAGTCATCTCATAATGTATTTTTTAAACACTATTAGCTTTATCTCTAATTATCTAATGTTTAATCAATTATTCTATAAAAAAGAAATAGAATTGAAGTATCTTTACGTAATATTAAAAGAACTGCTTTTTACTTAATGCATATGTATATACGAAAACAACATATTTTCCCATATTTGTTTGTACGTTTGTCTGTTTGCACTTTTAAAAGAACTATCATTGGAAGGTAGCTGTGCAATAAAGAGTACCTCAAGCTATTATAATTTTAAAATTACAAAATCGGGCTCGAAAGATATTATATTCGCGGTCGAGGGCACGGGTCGTATGAGATGATTTTGTAATCTAATTTTAAACCACATTTACAATTATTTGTATTAAAATTTGAAGGCATGTTCATATTCGATGACAATTTACCACCTTCATCGTCTCCTCAAGGTCTTGCTAGACGACTAGGTAGATAGACGAAAAAATTTTTTTTTAAAAATACCTTATTTTGTTATTTTTACTTGAATATTGTATTTAATACTATTTTTTTTATTTCAGTTGTCGCATATATACCACTCTAATGGAAGCCCAATTTTAATTTAGTTATTTAAAAATATATTTTACGCTATCAACTACAACACATGAATTTAAATACTGATAATTCATTATATAAGCTTTATACTACTTTTTTATATTCACCTTTGATCTAAGGAGAGAAGTTTTTTTTCTTTTGAAATTTATAAATATAAAAGAACCCCTCAAAGAAAATATATAGACAGAGATAATTCTCTTTATAATATGTACGTAGACGTATAGATCTTTTAAAATTGATGCTTTCGTGTTATTTTAAATATTTAATGAAAAAGTATACTTGGTATAAACTTTTTTACATTTATACTCCGTTTTCCTTCGAATTCGACACTTTGCGTGTCGGAACTCAACGCTAACCATAATTTAGACTTTAACCAGATCGAGGAAATAAAAACAATTTAAACAATCATTTCCATGAAGGCATGGAATCCATAAGCTATCATCATTACAGTCAGACGCTGACGCTACTGCGCCACGACAGGCCTTTTTTAACTAATTTCAAATTTAAAAAATCACATTATTTTTTATTCTTTCTATCTACATTTAATGTCTACATATCATTGTAAATAAACTACTGTAATTATCTGAGCATCAGCTACTTAATCACATACAAATATTAGTATGACGAGCGTCGCCTCTATGAAAATATAGCATTGTTTACATTAAGCAAATAGGCAATTTTAACATTACGCTATTTATAAGTTACCTACGCAAGTATTACCAAGAGAAGAAACAAACGAAAAAAGCTTAAAGCAGTGCCTAGTGCCCTTACAATATATATTTATGTTCGCGTCCACTGTTTGAAGGCGGTCCTGGCGCAGTGCGCCAGCGTCTGACTGTAAATGCGATCGGTTGTGGATTCAATTCCCACTAGGGAGTTGATTATATTAAAATTATTTTGACTGCTTCACTCTGGTTTAAGAATGTGTTGCGTTGAGTTCCGCCATTCAACACGCAATGTTTCTAATTTAGCGGAAACCGAATCAAGTAAGTGTCCTTGCACTACGGTACTTTCTGTCTATCTTGCTATTCGGGACAAAAGAGTGAAGCTACACTATCCTCCAAGCTCCTCTCTCTACCTAAACCAAATATAAAAAGATTCTATTCTAAATCCCCTTGAATATGAATCAGATTGCACGCAACGGTTATTAATTCGAATTTAAAAAAAACAACATACAGACTAAACATATTTTGGATTTAGAGATGACTTAGAGATAATTTTATTTATCTGAAAAAGGGCTACAATAAGTATTATATTTGTAACGAATATATCAACGGAGTATTTTTTATTGAATATGTAAGAAAAAATGGCACTAATTAGTTTATCAAAACAAAGCTTTAAAAAGTGATCTATATATCCATTACAAGCTTCTGTATTATGATATTGCTCCATATATTGGCCAAAAACAATGTTAGGTACATTAAACACGCGTTATCAAGATACTCTTTATCACTAAGCACCTTAAGAGCAATCAACTCGCGATGTTTTAACTCTCACTAGGCAAGAAACAAGGTGTTCCTGAAATACAGATAATATTTTTAAATATTAAACAAGAGACGCAGTTAAGCTTGAACTGAAACTATTTTAAACGAATTAATTCGTTAGGTAGTAAGTCAATCTACCTGTGAACACGTACTGTAAAGTGTTCGAAACGTCATGTTTTCAAATGTATTTTCGAATACCAAAATATACATGATTAATCCATTAAAAACAATTCATCATTAAAATGTGTGAAAATCGTGAAAATCTAAGATCTTATTACGTTGTTAAATTACTTTAAAACTATTATTTGTTTAAAACACACGGTTCCGCTTCACTCCCTTGCGAGGTCCTAATGAGTACTTCATTTCAAATTACTGTGTTACTAGCTCGTGGCGTGTGTGTAATTATAAGCTTAGTTATTATTTTAATACATATATAAACGTAAAACAATCCTAAAAGCTCTAGTTTTTAGTTACTTATACAAGTACTTCAATGAATTCTAATTTTCTTTGTATGTAAAGCACTTTGAGCGCATACCTTACTTACCATTTCAAAAAAATCACTCACTCATTATCAAAAATTCCGTTCAATTCCGTCTTAAATCAAAATTTTTATTAATAATCACAAGATTTTAACACACAACTGTTGAAGTCGTCGTTATCATGAAGTGTACTATACATGTTTCCTGATAAAATGAGAAGAAAAAATGCAATCACAGTGTAAATACAAATAAAAGGCTTCCAGCTCATTTACATATTAATGTGTTATCATTTTAAACAGTTGCAGGTAGTTTTGTACTAACATTGTCACCAGTTAGTTAAATTGCACAACGTTGCTTGTAAATTCAGCAAAGTATTACAAATTTATAGAATTCTGTTTCTCACTTATATATATATATATATATATATATATATATATTCAATTTATGGGTAAATGTCATTAAACAGTACAAAACGCCACACACTGTCTCATTAGTTGAAGTTGTGTATGTACTTAATAAAAATAATTAATGAAATTTAGCAAAATATGTATAAAAAATGTTTTAGCTTCAAGGTTTTATCCCGTACAGCAGGGTAGACAGGAAGTAGTGTCAAGAAACTCAGTAATCCGCTTTCCAATGAAATCTAGACATTGTGTTTTGAGTGGTGGAAGTCAACGCCGCGTTCTTACCTACGAGGGCGAGAAAATAAAAACAATTTAAATATATAAAAAAGTATTCTACATTATAAAATAAATGTAAAAAATATGTATTATAAACAAACAGACTCTACAACAAAACCGATATTGTATATTATTTTTTAAAACTTCTATATAAACTAAATGATATTAAATATCGTTTTATCGCAGCTTTTTAAAAAGCAGCTTTTAAAGATACATTTAGAAAAATTAAATTTGAACGCATGAATCGTTTTTAGCGATCCGTAACTTAGTGTCTTATCGTATATTGTTGGAATACGTACTTAAAATGCATTTAAAAAAATAAATTTGTATAAAAATTTACATTTCAGGATTTCAAATCGTGCAATGAATTTAAAGCATGCAAATAATATATGAAAATATAATTATGTATGTATTTCATGAAGATAAAATAAGTACTAGCAGCATATCACATGTATGAGTCTATATGACATTAACGATAAATGTAGATTATTTATATCATATATGTTCTATACATTTAAATATAACTATTTTAAACGGATAAATCGTGTATGTTTTGGTATTTGAATATACATTTTTGAAAACTTGATGTTTCGAATACTTTACAGTAGTCCGTGGTCACAGGTAGACAGGATTGGAAAATGTGTACAAATTGCGAAGATCAAAGATCTCCCTAAATATAAAGTAATTTCTGAGTTTCTTGCAGTGTGCCGGGTGCTTTCCACCTGTCATAATAAAAAAAGACACTATAATTATAAATATGATCGGAGAAATCAATGGACGCCCATAGTCCATGGTTTGTAACAAAAAACCTCATAAAAATGCTTTGTCCTGAATGACTCAAAGATTAAACTCGGCAGTTTAAATTGCTGATCGTAGAAGACTGAAACTTGAGGTGTGTATTTTTGACGTACGTACGTTACTGACAGAAAATAATTATCAAAATATTCTCCTATTGTATGGGATAACATGATTCCTTATTCCCACCTACTTTAAATGTGCATAAGCGTTCTTTAACATAATTGATGGAAGGCGCGTTTTATATTTTATTGATACTCGGATTTAATAGAAATAGAAAATTATCATAGGGGTAAGTATATAGTATATAAAGTTGATATTAATACTCCTTAATACTTTTAGTTACATTTTATTTTGACACTTGTTTCAAAATTCTATTTGATTTATGGCAAAAACATCTTTGAGAATTTTCAATTGACATTTAAAAAGTAAAGATCCGGAACATCTGATAAAGAATCATACGAGTCCAAGTAAAATATATAGATAGAAATACCTTTGCAAAAGTGGTTTATCATGATGGGTATTTTCCATTGAAATGCTCGTATAAAAATTGGCAGTTTCCGATGACATTTTAAAATGTTATCAATTTAAAATAAACTATTTCGTCCGTTGCACTGTAAACTTGAAAATGGTGGATTTTATGTCCAATCGGAACAATTTGTATTTTTCAATAATTTTCATTTCCCAGTTGTAAATGGAAGTAATAAGTCGCACAAGCAAAGTTACGGGCACGTTGCTAGCTACAAGAAACGTATATAAAAATATAAATGTAAAATAAAAAACAAATATATATTTATATAATAAAATTATAAAATAATAAATATAAAATAACTTTTGTTTTGGTTCCAACTCGGAGAATGATTATATTTAAAATGCTACCCTCTGGTAGGCAAATTAAATTCTTCACTCAATAATCGAGTCGTGAGTGCTAAAGTTGTAAGTCTCGATTTCTGGCGGAAAACAGTCAACGGATACTGTGTTGTCTCTACTCTGCTATGCGAGATAAAGCGTGAAGCTGCAAAAAATAATAATAAAAGAGTAGAAAAGTAAACTCAATGTATGAAAATTTAAGAAAAAAAGGTACTTGGGTTAGGTAATTGAATATATAATGGTAATAGATGCTAAAAAACTACTTAGTAGAATTTTTGCATCACTGACGGTTTACCGCTTCGATTGTTCGTTAACCACGCAAAAACTACTGGACAAAAATGAATTAATTTTATCGATCTATAAAGTATCGTCATCTGTTATCAGTTGGATGACATTGATTAAAAAAAATCCTAATATTATTTAAGTTAAATGTTAAAAACACGTCTTATAAGGGGCGACTAGTCTTTTATTCATATAATTTTACTGGTTTCTCTGGTATTAATTTAATTATGTATAAATTAGTCGATGCTAGAAAGCCTTGCAACGATATTTTGTTGTCATATTTGTGTGGAAATTTACAAACATCCTGTTCTTAAAAAAAAAACAATACTTTTTTGAATTAATTTGTTTGAAACACAAAATGACATGAACATAAATTAGTCTTTAATTGATAAGAAAAATAATTGCCTTATTAAAATAAATTTAAATAAGTTAACGATAAAAAAACAAATAGTAACCATGCAAAATTTTTATTATTCAAACTTGCATTACATTTCATATCACTATTGCAAATATCGAAGTCGCCTCTGCTCTCTGTCTGTATGCTTTAATATTTTAAGCAATGCAGCGAATTTAGGCTGCTTTTACAGTTTATGATATAAGGTACAAAGCGGGTGGGCAAGAAAAGGAGATAGTCATGTTGTTCTCGGTGACGAAAATGCAAGTGAATCACTTAAGGCGAGTTAATCATAAGAGTATGTAGTGGCTCGGAATTATCTTTATTCTTTATAGACTTTTTATTTTCGTTTGTTACATATCCACTTGCTATCTACACAAATAGGTAATTAACAACAAATTTTAAACTTTAAAATTCAATTAAAATTCTTGATTTGAAAAACTTTACCCTGATAAAGTATTCCAAACCAAGATAGAGAAAAAAGGTGTTTCTATTGTTTCTTAATTGCCTGGTGAAGTGCCCTGGATTCTTGCAAGGTAACCTTCTTTTTTGCTATTGTTCTTTGGTGTGGTGGATTTGAGACTTCAAAGTTTTAGAAGGTTCTAGAAAGTTTCTAACCATCTTCTTACTTGAAATTTTAGTCGACCTGTTACCAAGTACCACTGAAGTGTTTAAAATGAATTCGGCCTCGAGTTTCTATTAAACGTGTTTCAAATAGTTTCATTTAAAATGTGTAAAAATCATGAAAGTCAAACGATAATATCGAGTAAGTTTGGAATTTTAGTTATTTATTATTTAAAACAAAATAAACAATATGATTGTGTTGATAGAAATTTCCGAAAAGCCGAAATTAATTTACTTCAATGACAGAAAAAGGAGGACAGTCGTGGCGCAGTAACACTGTAAACGCGGTCAGTTGTTGGTTTGAATCTCACTCGGGGCAGTGATTATATTTAAATTATTTTCATTTTGTCGCTCTTATAAGACAAAGTGCGGCGTGGAGTTCCACTACTCAACATGCAACGTCTCGAATTCTATGGAAAGTGAAGTATGGAGTGTCCTGACACTAGGTACCTTGACTACCTAGCCATCCGGGATAAAGGGTGAAGCAAAAAAAAATACACTATTAGTAAGAAGTGTTGACGTTACACTCTCTGGTAAAAGAATTTCCGAACGTATCAAATACCTTCACGAAGTCTTATGTAATTAGCTTAAAAGTCCGTATCTAAAACAAAAACACACAATGTTTAAATCTCGCTAGCTAACTGTATTCGTATGTCAGTTCAATTATTTCATCCATACGTCCATCTCACAAGTTAAAATCATACATAACAAGTTTTTCGGTGGGATCGTTTGCATCGGGTTGTATGCATAATTGTGTCGGGACCATATTAAGACACCTTTACAAAAAGATATAAAAATCTTAAGACGTGGATATTAGAGCCACTTGGGAATTAGTGTCTCTATTATAGACATTTGCTGACTTCTTGTTTTTTTTAGATATGCAATAAGAATAGTGTTAACATTTTAGTGTCTCATAATAATTGTATGTGTACGTGTGGGATTTTTTTTGTATTTTTTATATTTTATTTAATTTTACAATGAATAATGTAAATAAAAAAAATATTTATTAAAAATTATTTTTTAATCTAAAATGAAACAAACACACTATAAGGGATAGCTAAAGATGCTCTTATTCACAACCAATTCAAAACGAGTTTATACAGAGTAAAAAAACTATATAAAAATTTAGTTGAATTTATTGTATAGTAATTAACATTAAAAGAGATTTTTTTTTAAAAAAACAACTCATCTATATGTGCTCCATTTTGTCCTCTGCACACCTGAAAACGACGACTAAAATTTTCTATCACTGCACGGCAAATACATTCTAAAATGCTTGATATTTCGCGCCGGATATTAGTTCATCCGCTGTCTTAGGGTTTTTTTCATAGACTTTAGACTTAAGGTAACCCTATAAGGGTCCGCGAAGCCCAGATGATTCTCTCGAGATGTGACTTTGTTAGGGAAAAGTTGACGGAGGACGGGCTTAGTAGTATTGGAGGTATGGACAGTTGCGCCATCTTATTGAAAACAGGTCCGGGTATTGAAACTTGAAAAATTCTGCTACTCTGGTGTAAAAATATCCTCGATCATTGCCACATACCAAAGTATGTAAAGGCCTTTGATGCTTGAGAGTGGGTATACGCTACTCCAGTAGCATTGATTTTGTCCATTGACATGGCCTTTGATGTGAAAGTAAGCCTCATCAGAAAATAACCACAGAAAGTAAGCCATCATTTTATATACGGAATTAAATCTACTGGTAGGATCAGTATCTTTTAATGCCTAAACTAAATTTTGTATCGATAAAATTTTTTATAATTTCTTAAAATAAGCTGTAACATCGATCTTAGTATATATAATGTCCTCGAACGCTTACATTACATACGAATGGATGGAGTAAGATTTTCAAGAGTTAGCTCTTGCACTACGTCGATGTTTTCTTTCGTCCAAGATGACCTTGGTCGGCCCAAACGTTGTTTATGCGACGTAGAGCCAGTCTTCTGAAACTAGGATAGGCATTAAACGTGCGTAAATTGCGAATATCTTGGAATTTACGCCGAGCAGTGGTGGCTGAATCGTTGTTGCGATAAAACTCACGACACAAAAAGCACGGTCCGCTCCTTTGAAACGCTGGCGACTGAATTCCGAAAGAATTTTGGTGCTTACACCGTACCCCGCGCGCCATGCTGGGCGCCATTTGAATTTTATTTGAAATTTTAATTTCAAAGGACTTACGGGACATGCGGTACAATAGGCAGAGTTTAAATGAGACAAATCAAAAACTTTTATGACATACTAAGTTTAAATATATTACTAAGTGTTTTTAATTATATAAAAACAGGTTACGCATGATGACTTTTAAAATTGCTCTCTGTGCTCTTTCTTATCTTAAAATGTGAGCTCTAACATAGCCTCCTCAAGGTGTAATGCAATATCCAAGTACCGATTGGAGTGCGTAGTAAACCATTTTAAGGATTTGTAGATCAGCTAGACATTTTAAAGCAAGCATTAATTTTCTTACCCTAGAAACCGTGCAGTCGATATAGTTTTTTCACTATAGAAATTAATCTAACCACACATCAGGCTATTTGATATATGGAGTGCGTTCCAATAGAGGTCATTGACATATACGCAAACCATCCGTTTTACAACCTGTATTACAACTATGTATTTGGAGATTAAAAGAATCAGGTGAAAGATCAAGTTTTAGAATATCTTAACTTGAGCAGATTACTTGCAAGCCATTTGTTAACAGTTTTCAAAATTCGCAGGCCAGCAGGTATTCGAGATTCTGAGTGCTGTATCATCGGCATACATAATTTGTTTTGCCAACACATTGCAAAGCTCATTGGCTTATATTAAAAAGACCGTAGGGACGAGAACACTGCCTTATGGAACGCCAAAAAGTAGCTCTTCCTCTAGACTATTAATGGTTAAATCAGTAATTTTAACTATTTGTTGATGTCTTGTTAGGATTTTCTATCTTTTCCAATTACGGAAATATTTAATTATAAATTATTATATAATCAATCTCGGGGGAGACCTCGGTTGACCTTCGAAAACACAGTATCGAAGATACTGGAGGAAGGTCACGTAAAAAGTATAAGGACCCCCCGAAGGGCATGCACGAAGAAGATAATGACTGTGGACGAGGGGAAAGAGGTATGGTGGGGCCGTAGCGTTTGGCGCTCCGTACTCTCTGACTACCCCGCCAGTGATAAAGCGTGAAGCTAAATAAATAATAAATAAAATAATAAAATCGCAGTTGTACGCCTGACATCTGTCAAGCGATTACTTTTAGGATCGATTCCTACTCATCGTAATGATTATAAATAAATTATTTTTGATCTGGAAAGCAAAGCAAAACAGGACGTTGAGTTCCGCCATCGAACGGAGTCCTTTGACATCTATTAGAAAAAAAAAGAGTGAAGTTGTTTTTTCCTAATAAATGTCAAAGCACTTTTTTATTTGTTCTTGGCTGTCGTCCCTTGAAAAAAAATATTTAAACTACTCTATTATATCGAAAATCGGTCAACTTTGAAAACTTAAATTCCGTTATTAAAACTAAAAGCTTGTATCTGATACATTGCTTGCCTCCGCCTGACTTTAGAAACGTTTATAATCCGGTTATCGGTTATCGTAACGCGTGCCGCAATAATTAATCAATATATGTATTTAAATTTTTAGAGCGTTAAAAAAATGATAGATGATAAAAAATAAACAGATAAAAAATATTTCTATGGAATTTTGCTAAATTTTTGAAAACGTTAAATACATCGTTTTTCACAATATATAGTTGAAAGTTGTAATTAGTTACGATAAAGTCCCTTCCAAAAATATAAACACACAAAGATTTTCTCATAATAGAGTAGCTAGAAAACCTAATAATGTCTAGACACTTCATTTTCTGCTTTTCATCCAAAATCCAGACATCACATATTGAGTGACGGAATTTAACGCTTTATCTTATATTTTATGAAATTATTATAAATATAATAATTCCACTAAGTAAGAATCGAATCCACAACCACCATGTCATACTTACAATCTATAAAGTAAAATAGTATATAGACGTACAACGAAAAGGAAAATCAAAGATCATTATAATGTCAAAACATTTTATTACTTTAAAATAACTTCACACGCTCTCATACAGTAATACTTATTACAATAGAATAACACAAATATATATACTAGTTTTATATTATCTTATATGACTCAAGCCGAAAATGGCACTTGAAACTTTCAAAAAAACTTAACTCTAGGCTACCCACGTAGTAAGAAATTCGATCAAGAGGCACTTTGATACATCGTACAGCTAAAAAGATAGATCAATAATATTAATATTTAATATAATAACGCACCAATATATCAAGAAATAAGAAAACTCTATTATTTTATATATGCAAAATGTTAGTACATACATATTGATATTTATTAAACGGCTTTTACTTAAATGCCGTAGAAGAAGTACAAGGCGTACTTCTTCAATTTTCTTTCATATATAGGTATTTTTAATTCTAAGATTGTAGTGTAAAAGGATGTAATCTACATATTAATAAAATGTAAGTTCTTTTTATAGGGCACGATATCTATATATTAAAAGGTAAAATATTTTTTTGAAATTTGAAAAAAATAAATTGTGTATGAAGAAAAGGTAAAAAAAGTCAATATTTTTGTATAATATCAAGTATTACGAGACATGTTTCTATAGCAACGCGTATTTTACACGTGAACGAGGATAGTGTTTCAAATGTTTCGATAGGAGTTTATCTAATAGTTTCTGTATTTCAATCAATTCAATTAAAAAAAACTAATTCCCACCTATCTTCACAATAATTAGTACAAGGAGATATAAATAAAGGTACTTTAGTTAACCAGTTGCAAATTACATCTTTTTACATAAACAAATTGCGATATAAATATATTCATCCATAGTATAGAACACAATTAGCTGAATAAAATAAAAAAAGTAATTCAACAAATACATATTAAAGCTATAAAACAGTATAAAATGAAATTGTTCAAATTATTAATAGATTCTTAGTTTTACGTTTGTTAAAAAAAAACCAGCATATTTCGCCCTACACGAATGTCATGTAACATAACAACAAATAACGAAAATAAAATTCGATCGCAGTGTATCTATAGAAAACAGAAAGAAAAGTAAACACAATAATATTATTATCTACCAATAAAACTTATTAGGAGATAGTTGAACATAAGTCGCTGCTTTTGGCCAGGACATTTCCTCAACAGAACAAATACAAACATGCAATCTATGAATAAAAAAAGTTGCATTTTTAATGAAGGATAGTGGAAGCAAGCGTTAATGCATTTTAAAGCCTTGACTCATCTTTGACGTTAGTCTCGGGCACTGCTCCTATTTCTTTCTGCTCTTACATCCGATTTCGCTTTACAAAACTAAAATATCATAATTAAAATAGGTAAATAGCAAAAAAAAATAGTAATTTTGCAGAGTATTCAGCGTTTGGTTGGGTCAGTTCGGTCAGCAGGCGCAGGACTTGCTGGAGCTCGGATCGCGATTGTTCTCCCCATTGGCAATCTTGTGGTCCAGAGCGAACTTCTCACCGTCCTTATCGTTGCTCTGAAGTAATTTGTCATTAAGAAGAATCTGGAAAGATAGAAAATTGGTTATTATTATTTAAAATATGTTTAATATCAGAAATGATTTTCGCTTTGGTAAGACAAAGTGCGGCGTTGAATTCAGTACTAAACGTCCAATGTTCTAAATTTGAATACTAGGTACTCTCCGACTTCTACTACGGGATATAAAGTCTGTAGCTGAATAAAAGAGACACACCACACACTTGTAAGATTTTACTCGTATTATTATTTGTATTCATCTATGATTAAAATATAAATTATAAATTTTTAATAAATTATAATTTTTTCACGTATTTAGTTAAATAGATTCAGAACATAGTAATAAGTGACTCTGTTATCCACTTTTCAAACACATAGAGACTCAATCTCACTCATTTATATGCAAAGACATTACACTCTCTATGCGTCTAGTTATAAATACAGAAAATGTAATAAAAAATAATAATAAATATTTGAACAGAAATTATACTGCGTAGTTAAAATGTTCATAGTTTATTAAATTTACATAATGTTCAATAGCAATTAGGGTCTCTCTACCTGCACTGTTATATGCGGAAGACACGAGAAGCTTTACTCATATTATTTTAATTTTTGTATTAAAAAGTATCGAAGCGCTTGTATTTGCTGCACTTAATATTTTTTTTAGTTTTACGCTATTATCCCGCATAGCATGGTAGGCAAAAAGTACGTAGTGTCAACTCCGTACTCCGTACTCTGCTTTCTGCTGAACTAAACACATTGCGTGTTGAGTGGCGCGACTTAACGTCGCACTTTATCTTGCCAGAACGAGGAAATAAAAATAATTTTAAATATAATGATGTGTCCCCCCGACTGGGAACCGAACCCACAAACGATCGCGTTTACAGTCAGACGTTGTCACACTGCGCCACGACCGGTCCCAAACTTAATTAAATATTTTTATATATAAAAAATAGAACAAAAAAAAGACATCTTAGCGCAATCGAACAATGTCTAACTGTAAACTTGACAGTTTGTGAGTTCGATTCCTACTCAGTGGTATGATAAAATTTAAAATTTCATTTCATTTCTCCGCTCTGGTATAACGAATCACGGGGTTGTGTTCGCAACTCAACACATTATATCTCGATTTCAGGAGAAAAGCAGTCAACCAAATGTCTTGACACTTGGTTATCTATGACCTGCTATGGCCGAATTAGGTGTGAAGATGTAAAAAAAATTAAATACATTTTAAATAATATATTGCAATCGATTGCGCAATATTTCTCTAAACCAGTAGGTATCCCATTAACATAACTTAGTAGCTTCTTAGTAACGAGGTTACATAAGCAATTCAACGGCGCCATTATTTAAACGATGACAGTATCACGAAACCACATTCCTTTTTCTAACATCAAAATTTATAACCAGAATAAATAATAATATAGTTTAAAAAACATTTTTTTGTATAAATTAATGCTTTTTTAGTAATAGTAATCTTGTCAGTTTGTTTTTAGATTGTGTAATTAAAAGCTTATGCCATTTTATTAAAACTAGATGTCTCATTGAAGTGTTGACAACGCGTTGTCTTGGCATTGCATGTCACTTTATATAAACGTGTATGTCAAACACGTAGCAATGTGTTTTATATGTATTTTAACACTTTAATATATTTTTAAGCCTTATTTTAAAAAAAAATATTAGCGTTCTACACTTCTATAACTCCTAATTATGCCAAAATTCATACTTCTCAGATCCCATTATTTTTGTAAAAAGCGGTACTAAGATTTTGCTCCGCGTATTAATATACAGATAATAATTTATGGTGTAACATAAATATATACAATAAAATTCAAACTAATGGAAAGCGATATACTCATAAATAATAAGGCTCTTTGCCTTGATGTTTTTATAAGTGGAATATTTCAGAAAAAAAATAATAAAACAAAATAGCATCAAACCCAAAAGGATCCTTCTATTCAAATTTTATTTACATCGTAAAAAAAACTATCCGACAACTTTTAAGAGTGACATTTGTACATAAATTAAGGTAACAAGCTTTTTATTATCACAAAAATATTAGTCTGTCTATTCACTGTGAAGCTATGCTATACTATTGATAGCAAAGTCTTACGATTAAAAAAATATATAGACTAGAAGTCACAGTTTTAATTTCCGTAGACCCCAGTATAAATTTTGACAAATTTACAATGGAATAGCCGTATTTAATATGTATAAAAAAATATATTTTTTACTAAATTTCATAGTAGTAAACACGAGGTTTTTAAATAATTAAATAATAATAACAGCGGTAAGATTTTCTTAAACATAACAAACGTATTGGTAAATATATTATTTGAATATAATTTAAATTATTAACAAAAGACTGCCCTATTATAACAATAACAAAATTTTTATAGTGTTTTTTGGCAAAATATTTTTTTGTACTATAAAGGAGCTTAAAATTATATATAAGCTATTCACTCTATAAAAGGTAAAGGTAGCACCTACGTAACTAACTTGAACCTATAAAAGAATGCGTTGATCTTCTGGATGTTTCGAAACCGGTCTTTTTTTCATCGAAAATAGATAACAGTGAGTTCTTATAAATTTGATTATTTTATTGTTTTAAATACTCTAACGCAATAACTACACGTTATGGCCGTGAGATTTTTAAATGTGGTTTCATGTTCGAATAAGACAAATGGCGGCGTTAAGTTCTGTACAACACACAAAGATTTGGGTGAACAACGAAAGGAGAGCTTTCTTTCTTAAATACACATTTAGCTGTTTTAATTAAAACTTAAAACGAAAACCTTTTGATTCAAGTAAAAAAAAATAAAATTTAAAGTGGAAAAGTCAGAACATAATGTTCACTTGTTGTCGCTGTCGATAATTTGCCTTAACAAGGCCGGAATAATCACCTGCACGCTTAATATTGAATAAGCCACGTGACTTCCCTGACATAATATCACACCTAAGAATTTACTAACATTTTATATATTTTCTACTAATTATTTATTCATTATATTAATTTATTGCTTATGTTATATTGAGTTACTTTTTTCTTTCCTTTTATAGAAACGGTAATTACGGATCCTTATATCTGATAGGACCCGAGAACCAAATTGTTGTACAGCTTCACGCTTCACGCTATTCTGTTAAGTGGTGAAACTTATTGCCGCTGTGAAACATAATAATTCAAATACAATCAATACAATCATTCCCTCAACTCAGAATTAAACCTATAACCAATTGTTTCTACAATCAGGCACTGTCTCACTGCGCCACGATGACCCTAAAAATACTTTAAATTCAGACAATTTTAGTGGGAACCAAGCTCAATTTCATTGCGTGTGATTGAAGACGTTGATGCGTGTCCAAGACACGTGAACAGCAATGGCATTTTAATGGGAATTTAATTATTGTTTGTAAAATCATCGGATCCAATGACAGCTAATAGAAAACATAATTTAACCATACTATATCGCTAGCGTTTTATATTATGATCTATTAGTAGTCTCGCATCATCGCTATATCATTACAGTATCACAAGTATCAGAATAATAAATATCAAAAATATTATGATTACACTTGAATATTGTAAATCCATTACATAAATAAAAAGAAAAAAAATAAAATTCTTAGAGGAGTGAAAATTTTATAATAATTTAGTAGAAAATAAAATAAAAACACAAGAATTTAATGTGTATTTGAGATACACTTTTAATAAAGTGATATATAGGTATGCTAACAGAAATAAATCTATTTAATAATCTTCTATTTTTAATAAATATCTTTTTTTATAGAAAAATGAGACAAACAAGCAGAAGGGCCACCTGATGGTAAGTGGTCACTCATGGACATCCTCAGCATTAAAGTTGTGGATGCGTATCCGACCTTGGGATGGAAGTGAAATGAGATAGCGTGTGGCCTCAGCAACACCTGGTGGAACCCTTACATTCTGAGTAAAAAGATGTGTGGGAATAGGGGAAGCTGGCTTACATCGATCCAAAACACATCATCAAATATTTGGCCAATCGTTTTTATCATGACAGTGGTCGCAACCCAGTTACAGGATTAGCCTCCTACCACCAAATTACTGAGATTACTGCCCTGGGCGAATTATATTTTACCTCGTCCCAAAAGGTAAAAAAGCATTTTTTAATTTAAATTAGGTTATTTACTTTAAAAAAATGTTTGAGCTAATAGATACTCAATCTAATAAAATTCTTACTAAAAGAAACTGCGGGAAGTATAAAGTAAAAACTTGGCAAGAATATACCTAAGCTTACGAGAGCTCTGAAGGAATAATAATCATAATAATTTGAAGCTAACGTAGCGCAGTGGACAGCAATAGACATAAGAATTGTAGTTTCAATCACTACTTGGGAATGTTTAATAAATATTTAAATTGTTATCACTTCTTTACACCTGTGTGTCAATGTGCGGCGTTGTGTTCCGCCAATTAAAGCGCAATATCTCAAATTCAGACAAAAGGTAAAGAGTGATGTACATTGACATTAGGTTGTGATTAAATTTTTATGCGAGAGAAAGCTGCCTTTTCAATAATGATTTACAAAATAAAAACCCAAAAAATATATTCCGACAGACAGACGAGATAACGAATCTAAAATTTAAACATGACATCCGATACAGAAACTAAATATGAAATACATCCCAAATGTACGCTAGCCTCATTTCGAATACAATTACACATTTAAAAACAAAATCAACAAGTCTCGAAAGTCTTCTGAGAAATGGGTTTTAATATTTTGAAGTGCTTTCAATTATATATATATATATATATATATATATATATATATATATATATATATATATATATATATATATATAAATAAAAAAATTAGGTATACAAAATTAAAATCTTACTGTGATTATTAATATTAACATTTTTAAAGTGTTATTTGCCATTTAGACCCAGTTGGCTAGAAAACATGTAATGCTTCAACGTTTTCAAAGGGCCACAGGTTTTTATTCCCGCTCCGTTCAAATTTTCCAAAGGTCTTCCAAACTGAAATTAGCTTGATTGGTTATTTTTTGATTAAAAATAATTGAGTTTAATTTTTTTAGTGTTATATTTTAAAAAAAATTACTTAATTAAATTTAAAATTATTATTTTTTTAGCTTCACGCTTTTCTCCCGCATAGCAGACAGAAAGTACCTAGCGTCAAGACACTCCGTAGTTCGCTTTCCAGTGTTTGCCAGAGCGAGGAAGTGAAAATAATTTAAATATAAACCCTCTCCCAGTGAGGATCGCACCCACAACCGGTCGCGTTTACAGTCAGATGCTGTCACTCTGCGCCAATTATATTAAATAAATCATGATAAATTGATAAATAATTACTATTTCACTTAACATTTGAGATAATCAAAACCACATAAATAACTTGAAATTACGTATTTAAAACTAATAAATAACTTTAATGGATGTTATAATTAAATTTAAAAAGTTGAAATTTTTTTAAAAAATATAAAATTTAGTATCGACCATGTGTCGGTGCTTTCAATCTTAAGATATCTTTTATTTTTCAGAGCTAACCTAGTTTGTTCACTTTGTGTCGAAATAAAAAAATTGAGTTAAAATATAATCTATCCAGACATTATCTCACTGCGCCACAGACCCACAATGGATTCGGCTTAGTATAGTTATTAACTTCACGCTTTTATCCTGCATGGCAGGGTAGACAGGAAGTACCTAGTGTCAAAAAACACCGTACTCCGCTTTCCGCGAAATTCCAGACATTGCGTGTTGAGTGGCGAAACTCAACGTCGCGTTTTGTTTTACCACAGCGAAGAAATGAAAGTGGTAGTAGAACCCACAACCGTTCGCGTTTACAATCAGTCGCTGTCCCCCTGCGCCACGACTGTTATGATATTTTAATATTTATAAAAATTCAAAATCTAAAGCAGTATGGAAAAATCGAGCATAATTATTATCAAATTACAATATTTTTCTTAACCAATATTATGTTTATTTTGATTTGGACAAATTTTTTTTAGCTATTTTATTTTAAAAAATATTTTTTTTCGTTTATTTTAAATTATAATTATAATATTTATGTAGCAAATCCACTTTCACCAAAAACATGTCGAAATTACATATATAATAAAGAGAAATTATTTTTGTAAAGGTAAACCTTTTAAAACATTGTATCGACAAAGATTTCGTGAACAGGTTATACCAACAAAGTTTCCTATATAATTAATACAGTTATTTTAACGACGTATAGAACCAGAAAGCATCGAACAAACGTATGAACATATATGTACATACATATATGTATGTGTATACTGTATACGAGTGGATTCAAATTCGTACGGTAAAAGAGTTAAGTTAATAAGTGATAACTTTAAATTCTGTATATTAATATATTTGAAGCCAGTCGCGGCGCAGTGGAAGAGCGTCTGTCTGTAAACGCGATCGGTTGTGGGTTCGATTCACACTCGAGCGAATGATTATATTTAAATTATTTTCATTTCCACGCTCTGGTAAGACAGAACGCGGCGTTGGGTTCCGCTACTCAACACGCTGTCTTAAATTCAGTGAAAAGCGGTGTACGGAGTGTTTTGACACTAGACACCGCATAGCAGGGTAGACAGGAGGTACCTCCTGTCTACCCTGCTATGCGGTATAAAAGCGTGAAGCTAAAAAAAATATTGCTGCGTAGTCAGTCAGGTATTGTCAGCAAAAAAATGTATATTTTTATTTAATATATTCACACTTCACCTTTCTTTTTATCTTAATATTATTATTATTATTTCCCTTGTAAAACTTACAACAATATAACTTGTTACTTTGAACTAAGGCTGTAATATTTAAGCGAAATTTTGAAGATTATATAAATTAATTGTTTAAAATCTCAATAACTCAACTTTGTGTTTGTAATACTAAAATCATATTTTTTATACTAAATTCATATAATTGTAACCACGGTGCATATGCGAGAATCAGATTTTTAACAGTTTTTGTTTCTGTCTGTATGGTTATTCCTGATAATCTCTGGAACGATAACTGATGTAATAAGGAGTAAGTTATTCTACTTTTATTTTAGAAATAAACATCTAGGGATGTTCTATTTTACGCAAACAAATTCGGAGGCGCAGTTAGTTTAACATATAAACTTTGATCATTAATTATCTTTTCTAAATATTCTATATGTAGCTTGTTCCACATTATAAATCATACCTAAACCAAAAACCTATACACAAATTAAATACTTAATTATATATTAATAAACGTAAGTTTACCTTTATTTTAATGTTGTTATTGAAATTACTTATAAATACAAGTACCTAATAGATTTAAATATTAATTAATAAATAAATAAATTTTGTCTAGAATTTTTGCTGTCTAGACATTCGATAATAATCTGTAATAAGTAACATGTTGAATAACTTGTAATACGTAACATTAGCAAAGTAGTGAATTTAGATAATTTAACATTTATAAAAACTCGCTTAAATTTAAATATGGATCTTAATTCTAAGTAGCCGACTATAATTATTATCATATGCAAATGAGAGATAAATATCAATAAGGAAAGAAGGACTCTGTCTGTAGTATTATATATTAACTTTTATATTATAAAAAAAAACATCAGTGTCTCTCATGCTTTTAATTACTACAAATATACTTGTTATCAATTTGTTCTTTGGTTTTCGCTTCTTTTACTATGTTATTACTGTTCTTGTATCTAGAACAGTGAGTGACAAAGTGTGGCCCGCAAGCTAATTCCGGTCCGCGAAAGAATTCGGCCCGTAGTCTTTAGAATTTAATAAATCTGGCGATTGTTTACACTTTGTTGATCATATTTATGAAAACTAAGCAGAATAATGGTGCATAGGTAAAGTAAACAAAACTAGCCTCGTAGTAATTCATTATATGCGGTCAGCGAGTTGCAGAGTGCGAAAAGGAAGTGTGGAATATAACAATTATATAATAAAAGTTTCAATAAATAGTGCATTTTATTTGGATAATTCTCGCCCTCCATTGAAATTCCTCTAATTTTCTGGCTCTCCGTTGAAAATGTTAATTAACCACTGCTCTAGAGTGACTTGTTTTTAGAAAAACCTTAAAAAATATATTTGTCTACCAACCGTTTTGCAATAAATGTAATAATTTTATGGCGACTCATAATATGTATATAATTTTCACAATCTAACACTTTTAACTAAATTATATTATATTTTTTAAAGATGTATAACTATTTTCTTTAACACAGTATATATTTGTACTGAAAAATATTAATATAAAAATTATATATAATAAATAAATTATAACATTAACTCACCTTATGTACTAACGAACGTGCCGCCTCTTCAATATTAATATTTTCTTTAGCCGATGTCTCGAACCAACCAGCGAAGCCTTTCTCCCTACAATACTCGTCCATTTTCGCTGGAGAATTTATTATACCTTCCTTTTGTTGATCACACTGTGGAACAAAATTATACATATATTATATTTTCAATAAATGTGAGCTACGAAAAAAAGCAGCTTCACGCTTTTTCCCGTATAGCAGAGTAGGCAGAGACAACCTAGTGTCAAATCTTGCGTGTGTCAATTTATTGAGGGCTTCCTGCACGAAATCGAAACATTGCGTCTTGTGTAAGTAACTTAACGCTGCGGTTTTGTCTTACTAGACCGGCGAAATGTGAACAACTTGTAAATACAATATAATCGTTCTGTGGGAATCGAACTCGCAACCAAATGCGTTTACAGTCAGACGCTGTCCCACTGCGCCAAGATGGCCTCAATTATCTTTGTAATTTAATTTTCAATGACCTATTTACTTTAATTAATTTTAATTATGTTTTAAACGTAGTTCATTAGTGAATCAGTATCCGTATATTGATATATATTCAGAATTGTTTGTACTAATTTTATTGTATATTGTATATTACATTCAAAATGTTTTGACGACTATTCAAATAGTAAAATATGCTAACTTTTGTATAGTCAGTGCAGTCATTTTGTGTAGAGTAGCGAAACTCAACGCTGTGCTTTGTCTTACCAGAGAAAGGAAAAGAAAATAATTTAAATATTCTGTCGAGTGGAAATCAAAAAAAACTTAATAGTTTGTAATTATTTTTCTTTCGAACAAAGAAAAAACGCGTAGTTGAGCTCCGCCACTCACCACACAAACCGCCTTAAATTTGAAAGGTTTTTAAACTTGGTATTTTCCTGTTAAGAAAGTGTAACAATGAATAAATAATTATTTGTTTTAATAATAATTTTTTATTTTTTTATATCTAGATGCAAGTTAGGAAAATATTTAGAGAGTATTTTATGTTACAATTCTCCTTTTTTCACTTTACTAATTTAGTAACAGTTTACTTACTGGGTTAATACATTTAATGTAGCAAATTCTTTAACTAAACCAGACGGACAGACAGGAAAAACCTAGTGACAATACACTACAATGCGCTAGCCGTCCAACTACGAGTGGCGGAACTCAACGCCATTCTTTGTCTTGAAACTGTCGTATCTCAACTGTATGATACGATCTATGACACAAAAAAATTATTATCTAATATAATAAGTATAATATAGAGGCCAGTGATGGCGAGGTGAGACAGAATATATTTAATTATGTTCATTAGTTCACTCTGATAAGACAAAATGCAGCATTCAGTTTCGCCACTCAACTCGCAATGTCTCGAATTCCGGAGGAAAGTGGAATACAGAGTGTTTTGACACAAGGCACTTCTTGTCTACCCGATAAAAATAAACATAAAATATTAAGACATTTATATACAACTTTAACAAAAATTCTATATAGAAAAATTACCTTATTCGCCAACAATATACAGGGTATCGGTGAACCATCTGCCAATTGAACCTTAGTATCTAAATCGTTTTTCCATTTGACAACCGCGTCGAAGGTTGCGACGCGAGACACGTCGAAAACTATGAAGGCGCCCACCGCCTCTTTGTAATACACGCGGGTCATGTTACCGAAACGCTCTTGGCCTGTAAGACGAATATTAAATTAGCTATAATTTTATAGTATTATTCACAGTAGAAGAATAAGAAAAACATCCATAGAAAACGCATTTTTATAAGAAGCGGGCCGAACCTGTGCTCTTTGGAGACCGTACCAATCGTTTCGCCACTAAGCCAAACGTTTTATTATGTTCGTTAAAATGTTTGCAATAACAAGGATTTTAGTCGTGTTTTGTTCCAAAAATTTGAACGTTTTCTAAAGAAATTTTCGTTTTATTCTTTGGAATTTAATTGGTAATTGATATTTTTGATCAGTCAAGACGCAATCCTTGAATAACAAAATTGAGGTAATTATTAGTAACTAAGGGTTTTGTTATTCGTTAAATTTCATATAAATTTCATTATTATTGTAATTGAAAATGTTTTTAGCATAAATAATATAAAATACATAGTTATATAATTTCACGAATAAAATATAGTTTTTATATCCAAGCTAAAGAGGTACGTACGTTATAATTTTGCTATACCAGTTTTTACGTGGGTTTATCTGATCAATACATATGGCCGTATGATCCGTATCTTTTGTTAGCTTTTTGGGTTTATTAGTGATATTCTAAATATAACATTCTCTCCCCATTTAGCCTTAATATATAATTGTCTTCGGATGTATAAGTATATCTTATTACAAAAAAAGACTAAAATAATATAATATTTAAATTGCTTTTTTCTATATAACTGAATTAAAATTTTATTGCTACAATCATTATATTTTAGATTATTTATATTTCTAATAATTTCAATGATAAAAATTTCTATGTTCTAAATATAATATACATAAATATATATAATAAATATTTTACTAAGAACCAAGAAATAACTTCAATTACAATAAAAACTAACAACATTTTATATAAAACAGTAAATTCTCACGTTAATAAGGTATCATTATAAGTAAAGACATGAATAGCAGCAAATAAATGATCATTAGAACCATGAACATCCATGAAAACATCAATCCCATTTCATCCGTTTCCTGCATTTTTAATTATTTTCAAGTTAATCGATGACTTTTGAAATGATAATATATTTTAAAATGTCATCTTCTATGCAATGCCTAGTGATAAATATAAAAACTTTTTTAAAATAAATTCGAATCATAATTAAAATTACAAAATATAATAGATTTTTCATTTATATTATTTTTTCTTTTATCTGTTTACATTTTTTTATTTACGTCACGCTTTATGTCAAATAGTTGCAGAGTTTACAAACAGACACACCGATATTTATTAGTACAGAAGCTACCTATCTTAAAAATTAGGCTAAAAATATGTACCTGCTATATCCCATAGCTGCAAGCGTATAACAGTATTCGCGTCCCAATTGAGTACTTTAAGGGCGAAGTCGACTCCAATAGTCGCACGATAATGTTGACTGAAGAATTGGTGGACATATCGCTTGATGATGGAAGTCTTGCCAGTACCAAGCTCCCCGATGACCAGGATTTTGTAGAGATGCTCCCGCCTCTCAGAGCTGGCAGGTGCGTGCGCCTGAAACAATAAAACTTAGTAAATTCTTTGATTTTTGTTATTATTATACATAATAAAAAAAGGATTTTATTACATATCTCTTTCTCTAAAAAGATGCTAACAATAACAATGAGTTGTAACAAGCATATAAAAATTCTCTGTAGCTAGATAGAACGCATAGTTTAGTAGTCATTGAGCTCGACGGTTTATAATGGTTTATAATGCGGTTCAAATATTAATACCTTTTCTAAAAAAACATGTTTGTTTTCTAAAAAAAAAGATTTAATTTTTTTTTTCGGGCAGTTAAGTGTGTGAAATTTGTCAAACTATTTCCTATAGAGGCCGGCCGTGGCGCAGTGGGACACCGCCTGACTGTAAACGCAATCGGTTGTGGGTTCGATTCTAACTCGAAGGAATGATTATATTTAAATTCACTCCATTTTCTCGGTCTGGTAAGACAAAGCGTGGGGTTCAATTCCGCCACTCAACACACAATCTCTCAAAATAGGCGAAAACCGGACTACGGAGTGTCTTGATATACTAGGTACTTCCTATGTACCCTGCTATGCGGGACACTAGCATGAATAGCGTGAAAGTATTGATTATATCGCTATAGAAGTTGCGATTAGTCTAACTAGATCTGAGCGAATACGGTATATCGAAGTATAAGAAATATTCGTGATGTAATGATGTGATTATATGATGTTAAAACTAAACAGTACGTATTTAGTGTTAACATACAATAGAAATGGGACTTATGTTGCAGTGTAAAATTTTAAATGTAGTATTGTCTGAACGTTGAACTAAATTTATAGAAAGGTATGTTTATATTTATACACATACCTTTCTAAGTAAAGGTTATATCGACGTAAAATTGCGATTTGTATATCAAAATAATGGTTTTTTACTATAATCTAAAATTGTAATGTATTAATTGACATAAGTATTTTGACCATATAAAACCAGATTTATTATTTCAGCGAGGATGAACGCTAAAAATAATTTTTTAACCATCTATTCTGATTCTAATAAGTAATTAAAACACCAAGTTTTTACTACAAAATCGGTTTTTTACGTTAATATGAAACAACATGAATTGTATGAAATAATTCATTAAATTCAATACTTACGCTGCTAGATGGCAATTTCGTATTCATGTGAAATACAAAGAGGTTGAAATTAATAATTCTACTAATATTCCACCACTTGGCTCGTGTCTTTGCCCACAATACGCTCATTATAGCCTGTATAGTTATTAACTAAGTACACTATATTACTAAATGACCTGGTATGGAGTAACGTAAGTGAAGCCCCACGTTCCCTAGTTAAGTCAATGAGATTGTAATAAGATACTTTCAGTACCGTCTTGTGAGTGTCGTACATAATTTGCTTTTGGACTGTAATATTTAAAATTGTATAATTTAGCAGTTTAATTTTTTTTTGTATAGCATGGTCCGGAGAGGACCTAGTGTCAGGACACTCTGTTCTTTTTGTTTTCGTTACCCAAATTTGACCAAAATATTTTATATTGAGTGACTAAAGTCACCACCAGTTTTAACTATAGTAGGGAAGAACGCTTTAAATATATTCACTATTTTCAATGGGATTTATCTGCTATGATTTAGCAGATTCTATCTGCTTACAAAAAGACAATAAAATATGGTGTTTAGATGTTTAGACTAGACCTTGAATATAACAAGAGATAGGAGAAGGCAAGTGGATATTACGTTGTGATATTATTATATCTATATAAATAATATAATTATTTATGTAATGTACGTAATAATTGTTGCTTAATATATCCAAAGTACACATCCAAGTAAAATTTCAGATCGAAACGATTAATTCTTATTAATATAATGTTGGGTTTTCAACGATCATTTTTTACACAGTTTTAATGTAACTATTTTAAACTATAAACTATGTTCAAAATAAAACTGTTATTAGAATGTTGTAACAAATATTTTTAATAATAGCAAAATTTTAAAGAAAACTCAAAAATGCTTTACATTTTGAGTCCATATATTGAGATAGCAAAAAACTTATGTTTTAATTAAGTTATTTTAAAACGGTTCAACAAAAGGCATGTATCGATATCGTACTTACAACATGTACACATAGTTATCCTCTTATACGTTTTAAATATCGAGTAAAATGAGTTATGTAAAGAAATACTTTAAGAATCATATTATTGTTAATACTAGAATTTCTTCATGCTTAGGTATCCGCAAACCATTTTAGGCACCTAGAGGGCATAGTGATCCTAACGTCTGGATACTTCGTTTGTTACTGAGACACTAACAAAAATAACAATTAAAATCCTTTCACTAAATGAAGATTATGCCCATTACCAATCGTATTAAAAGTGTACAGATACGCCTCACCAAGTCACTATATTTACAATGTCACTTCTTTAGAATTGAAATGGCTTATCTTAAAATTTTAAGAAAATAATTAAAGCATATAGAACGATTGTTAAACATGTATTCTATCAGTTTATTAAAAGTAAATGGACTCTTTTAAGCATCTCGTCTTTTCCTCTTCAAATAACTAAAAGTGGCTAATTTCTGAGTTATATATGCATATATATCCATAATATAAAGTAACTTTTATTAACACTTTTGTTAGTCTGGCCTATGAATGTAAGATAATCTGCCAATGCAATTTGAATATGTTAAATTTGCTTAAAAATTATTTACTATTATTATTACCGAGGAGAGAAAATAAGAGAGAATAGTGGAGACTAACAATAACATTGATTGAAAATGATAATTTTCTAAACAATGTTGCTCCTCTTAAGCCTGAAAATCTATAATTATCTATGGTAGCTTAGCTAAAAAGGAAATAAATTACTTATTGTTATTAACAGTATTAAGTATACAGTAGATATTTACAAAAAAATTGTCCCTTAAGATTGCTTATTAAACTATTTTAATTAAAAATATAAAAAAATAACTTAAGGAATAACGTCTACAACTTTCTTTGTGTGGGTGGACTTAATGATATTAGCCATTAAACTATTTAAAATTCTAATTTTCTTAATTTTAACTGTAATAGAATTTTTTTTCCGCTTCACGTTTTTATCCCACATAACAGGGTAGATAGAAAGCATCTAGGGTCAAGACACTCCGTACTTCGCTTTCCACCGAATTCGAGACATTACGTGTTGAGTGGTGGAACTTAACGCCGTACTTTGTCTTACTAGAGCGAGGAAGTGGAGATAATTTAAATAAACCTGTGGCTTGACCGATTATGACGAGATTTACACCGACAGATAACTGCTATAATAATATTAAGATCCAGAAATGTTAATTCAACGCAGATGAATTGTCATATATATATATTTTATAAAAATAATACTTTTATAAATCATTTGCATAGGCATGTATTCGCAGCGGGTTGCTATTTAACTACAAAACAGAATACATAAATTTCAAGCAACGGTATCTACTAACAGGTTAATGCGCGTGAGAACTTTAAATGTTGCCTATAGCTGTAATGAATGGTTCTTGATAATTATTGGGATGCACATTATATAAATGGTTTCAAAGGTCATCGTAGTGAAGAATTCAATCTCTACTGGAGTAAACTAAAGATCTAGTCTAACTAAAGACTATAGTCTAGTAACACAAGCCGCAGCGTTAAGTTCCGCCAATCAATATGTAATGTCTCGAATTCAAACGGCAAGTGAACAAACGTTGTGTCTTAATATCTCTCTGACAATACTGCCATGAGGATGAAATTGTGATAATAAAAGTTAATAATTTAAATTTTAATGACATTTTTTTTATTTAATTAAAATCAATCAGAACCTAGCACTAAAACAGAAAAAGCAATTTTAATTTCTTAAAATATATACCTTAATTCCAGGAATATTATGCTTGAAAAACAAGATCATATGAGTCTTAAGACCATTTAATACTGTGTAAAATGCTAATCCGACCTCGACTTCTAATCCTCATTTCCGTTAATTCTCGCCTATTAACTATTGACGGTATCCAAGCACATATATATGTATATATATATATATATATATATATATATATATATATATATATATATATTCTTTGCAAAGAATTAAATTTTTTACTCAATATATACACAAAATCATAAAGAATAAGCCAAATTCCACAGAGACCACATTCAATATTTATTTGACATTTCACATGACCAAAGAATTTTGAAAACCTAAGAAAAAAAATTACAAAACACGTTTATCAAAATATTTTTTCTCTCTAAGTTTCCAGTTTAAATCTCAAAAAAAAATCCTAATTTATTATACTTGCATAAAAAAAATATCGCATTAACATTTTAACTATTTGGTAACCTGTCACAAACCTGCTTAGTGACACGAGATCTTGATATCTCTGAAATAATGGACGTTTTAGTTGTAGTGAGGTAACGTTGAGCCATGATACTTTTCTTGCAAACCGCTTAGTCGATTTAAATGCAGTTTTCACTGTAGAACTTTTTTTTAAAAATTTAGTAAATAAGAAATAATTTATCGAATATTTATTAATTTAAAGTTTAACTTGAACTTGCTAAACGTATAGTTTTCAATTTACACAAATGACAATTTTTATTGAATTTCTGAACGATTCGAACACTAGTTTTAAATAAAAATGAGTACTTTTACTCGTTACAAGTGTCACGAAAACAATGTTGCGGGCATTCACTAGTGTTACAATATGAGAGTATGAGAAACCTACCAGAGCTAACAAATATTGCTATTAAATTATCAATTTTAAATATTTTGAAGACAAAAATGTATATAGGTACTGCATATAATAGCATTGATTAGAGTTTCAAGTATTTATAAGACAGTCCTGATAGTTTGGTTCCATTGAGATCCTCTAATCAAATACTTGCAATGTTACTAATTTATCAAAAGAAACCTAAAGCTGTCTTTCAAATATCATTCGTTTCACAATAATATAGAGAAGAATATATTTACTAAAATAATTTTATCTAACTTATTTATAGCCATATTAATATATAAATAAAAACTCACATTCCTAATTTGCTTTGGTGGCATCCTCATACACAAAAAAGAACACAATACTTATAATTTTTGTGACTTTCCAAAACTAATCAATTACTGCATTTTAATATGAATATCACGATACTGCTTCTATCTAAAATATTTTTTTAAAATGTCAAAAGTTAATTTATAAAATAGGGTAGAATCTAAATAAAAAATATATTATTTCGACGTTTTCCATTTTGGAGGTCATATGTGAGACATAAATATGCAAATACACTGCCCATAGACAATCTTTGGTAGTATATTAAATTGTATAATTTTCAAATATCTTTACTTTGTTTTTAAACAAGCGTTTACTTCAATCCTTTCGAGGGTACACAGGAAATAACCTCAAAACTTTAAAAAAGTACTAAATAAATCCTTGTAAATATTACAATTTTGTAATTTTAAATGATCTTTTATTGAAACAATTCAATTTATAAACAATGTCTAAGTATTACGTGAGAACGATGACCGGGTACACTCTGGGGCTTATCGGACATAAGATAAGACGGAGTAACTGTTTTATTGGAATACATCGTTTTGCAATACTGCAATATTATTATTTTAATAATATAATTCTTGACAAAATTCTTAATAAGTACAGTAATTTTAAAATGGTAAATACGATTGGTTTTGGTGCTCGGGATATTTGTGTTCGGGAAACGATTTTAGGTTTTAAACGCAAATTGATGTAAACGAAACGAGTACCCTTGCAGACCACACAAGGTTTCGAGTGGAAAGCGGACAACGGAGTGTCTTGACACTAGGTTGTCTCTGACAATAGCTATGAGAGATAAAGCGGGAAGCATTTAAAAATATATTTAAAAAAAATTGTCAAAAGTTTTTCTAAATGGTTCATTTTAGTTTATACATATTTGTGTTAGTTACAGATTCAATACCTGAACAAGATAAACGAGTTCTGCTAGATTGTTCTGTGGATACAGTTTGTCCGGACGATAATTGCCAACCACAATTTACAATGACAATAAATGTATCCAGATACGTTTTTACTTTAAAACTAAATAAATTCGTTTTAATATATAATTTTCCATAATGGATTTTATATTTTTCGTCTTTATAATTATATTAGTGAATGCACTTGCAAGTGCTACTTATTTTGCGTTTTGCTAAGATCTAGTCTAATAAAATAAAACACTAACTGTTAAGGGAAGGTTGTTAAACTTCGATAATTAAAATTGCATTCAAATTGATTGAGTCTTTTTCAAGACAAGCATGCACAAATGCACAGACGAACAAAATTAAAATCAATGCGAATTACATTGAAAAATTGTCTCCATAATAGTTTTTCTTGTATATCTTCCACGTACAAACATGGATCAGTTGCATTTTTATTACTTGTGTTTCCCAATAGGGATGATAAAATGTTGATAGCTCACAGCCGCCATTTTGGTTGTTTAACATTTGACATTTGTATTGTTTTGTGTTCAGTAATGTCTAATCATAAATAAGTTACCTCAACGTTTGGAAATTATTCAAATTTTCTATCAAAATTCGAGAAGTATTGTCTCTACTCAAAGAGCATTTCGTGCTAAATATGGTCGTCATGGTACACCGTCTGAGTTCGCTATACGTCTCATAATCCAAAAACTGGAAAGTGAACATTCTTAGCACGATAGTAGACCACCAACACGACAACGGACAGGCCGTAGTGAAGAAAATATTGCCGCCGTATCAGCCAGTGTCGAAGAAAATCAAAATGTTTCCGTTCCACGACGTGCACAAGAATTGGGCTTATCCAGAATGACAACCTGGCGAATTTTACGTATGGATCTTGGCCTACATCTATACAAGATTGTGTTGGCACAAGAACTCAAGTCAGCAGATCATCGATTACGTCGTGAATTTGCTGATTGGGCGCTTGAAATGATGGTAACGGACACCGAATTTCATAGGAAAATCATCTTTTCAGATGAGGCTCACTTTGGCTCAATGGTTATGAGAACAAACAAAATTGTCGTTACTGGAGTGAGTCAAATGCAAGAATGGTTCATGAAACACCATTACATCCTGAAAAATTGACTGTTTGGTGTGGATTATGGTACGGTGGAATCATTGGCAACCCCATATATATATATATATATATATATATATATATATATATATATATATATATATATATATATATATATAATATATATATATATATATAGATAATGTATTACTTAACTTATTTTTCTATATAGAAAATAGAACCTAGTGTCATGTGACACTCCGTTATCACTCGTACTCAACGCGGCGTCTCGTCTGTCTTGTCATTGCGGAAGAAATAAAAATAATTTAAATATAACCATTTATAAATAAAAAAATAAATAACAAAAATAATTTAAATTAATTGTGAGTGACAATCTAATCTACAGACGCAAACCTCAAAATATTTTAGTATCACTTGAATGGATCGCATACGAATTTTAATTATGGTATACTTGAGTTAAGTAAATAATTCAAAAACAACGATAAATAATTTGATTACAAACGTTCAATACATTAGTTAAAGCAATTATAATATATAAATTACGCAGTACCTATGCATTATGTATGTATGTATGTATGTAATAAAACTTTTATGTACTATGTTTAAATTATTGTATGAATGTATGTAATAAAACTTTTATGTTTAAATTAATTAATTTTATAGAAAATAACAATATGAAAGCACAAAAATAACACTTATATTTGCCGTTAGATACCGATGAAAAAAATATAACAACACCTAGCTTCTAACCTAGACCTTAAAAGTGACCTTTATGAGTATGCTTAAGTGGTACAGATATTTTTAAAATTAATAGAGCAAAAGATATGTAGTTTTACAAGTTTCAGTAGCGATCATTTCACATTTCGCTCTGTTAATAAAAAAAATATATTTTATTATATGTTATTTAATTAAATATATTTTACTATATTTATATTATTTATTTAAGTAACCTCCTTAGAATAATAAAACATAAGATATTATTATTTACTATTTTTAAAGTGTTATTCCACACTTAGGATTAGAAAACATTTTTGAAAAAACGTATAAAAATTCATTCATTCGTCCAAGTACGGTATCCAAGAGGCGCAGGTTCGAATCCCGCTGCGTTCAAAAACATTTTTATACGTTTTTTCAAAAATGCTACATAAGATATTATTATTTATTAAATGCTTTTGTAATACGACGCGCTGTTTTTCACCGAGTGATTTAAACATTGCACTATACTAAATTAATAATTCAATAACTCTTATGATAAAAAAATAAAACTGCTATTCACTACATGAAGAAAAACAGAGTAAATGCAAATGTCAAATAATTCTTACAATCTCTCCTTGAAGACAATCTTAACGAAAGAATAAAACAATATAGAACAAACAGGTTACATATAACATTACGTAGATACCTAACACTCTGCATAAGGTTATTAGAAATATGAGAACAAAAAGACAATTGATCATAATAATTACATTAAAATAATATGAAAAAATCCTTGAACTATATTTTGTATGGGCATTGTAGTGAACGGTAGTTATCGACACCGAAATGCACGTTGCACTAACTACGTGACCGCGACTTGGTAAACTTATATCAGATATCAGGTTTCAGTGTTCTACGCAAAGGTGACCGCCAAGAGACAGCGTTAGACTACAATAGCTATAGAGCGAATGCGTTGATGGAAGATGGAAAATATGTATTTGTTATATATAATATTTTTACGTTGGTAAATGACTGACAGTTAGGTAAACCGTTCGGCGTAAGCTGAAATTTGGCATGGATATTAGATCGGGATTTTTCTACGACGAAGGAAAAACGGACTATTCCTTGTACAATTGTATGTGTTTAGAACAATGTGTTAGTGAGATCTTTGATTTTCGCGATTTTTATACATTTTAAATGAAACTATTTTAACTAGTCTGACAAGACTGGTCCAGTCTACCTGTGACCACGGACTACTGTAAAGTGTAAAAACGTCAGGTGTCCAAAATGTATTTTCGAATACCAAAATATACGCGATTAATCCGGTTAAAATAGTTTCATTTAAAAAGTGTTAGTGTTTACACAACTTTTAGTTAAGGGTTACGAAATTGTAAGTTACTACAAAAGTTAAATTACAAGTTAAAATCGTAACGTTTTCTCTTTCAGAAAGTTATTGAAACGACAAAAGAAACTACGGTTCATAATTCGTGCAAGTCTAAAAAGAGAGCTACGTTCAAATACTTTGTATCATACATCTATTAACTTTTTATAGTTCTAAATACATATGAAAATTTCCTCTATTAAATGGCTCACATACAATATACAACCGAATTAAAGTAATATCGTAAAATTCTTGCGATAAAGTTTTTACTTTGTTTATACTTAGATAACGCAAACATAGTTGTAGGCTAATTATAATAATAATAAAACAAATTAAAACTGTTTTATAACTTATATATGTATATGTACTTATGTTAATCAATATATCTTGATATGTTTCATTGATCAATTTATACATTCTTTTAAAATGTCAATGCTACGATGCCGTTACGCGCCATTGAATAAATTTCATAATAAAATATACATTAATATTTAAGAAGTGTTTATTTGATTATTATAATAATAAAAGCTTAAAATTGTTTATGTTCTTACATATATCTATGTCTTATGTAAGCAAAAAAAACCTCCCTAGCAAATTCTACGTAGTACTCCGTCTTACCAGGTAAGTGAATAAACATAACTATTTCCAAGAACGGCATCCAAACATTATATACATTTTTAAAATTTACAAAGATATTTTAATATTATATAGGTTTATTATTAAGACTACCGTAAACAGTATTAAGAAAATGAAAGAGTGTTTTGCAGTGCCAGAAAAGATGTAACGGTAAGTGATCACTGTCGAACTCGGCCCCACGTAACTCCCGGGGTAATATAGTTTATTTAGAACGACTTCTAACTCAATACTGATTTTTGTAGGCGAAAAAAATTACGAAATTATTAAATACATATTCTCTATAAAAGAATTAAGCTTTATTCTATTTTCTATGCTTTATATTATTTTTGTACTAGAAGGTAATTTATGTTAATTATAAACATTTGTGACTGAATAAATAATGTTCAGAGATAAATACGCATATGCACTTTAGCTTAGATAAGATATAATGAAGATGAATTAAAACCGTACATATGTATAACCGTATGTATACTATATTACTATATATGTAATATAAATATAGATATAAGAATAACGCTATAATAGTAAAGTCATGATATATATATGTATATGTATATATATATATATATATATATATATATATATATATATATATATATATATATATATATATATATATATATATATATATATATATATATATATATATATATATATATATTTGCGAGATTATTCAGATACTATTAACTTATTTCGGTTATATTTTGTAATTTGAAAATATATTTAAAAGAAAATTAATTCAAAAGAGAAATCGTTATTATTAGTTAAGTTATATATGTATATATACATAGGCAGTACGACCTTGTACCACCATCAGAATTTTGTTTTCAAAATCGAAAATCGACTCTCAAATATTAAAAATTCAAATAACCTTTTACAAATTATGAATTTATGTTAATTAATTTGTTAAGGTTAGTCATGTAAATATTATGTTAATCGTACTAACTATTTGAATTAATTTGATAACTAATTAATTCCTAAAAGAATATCTTATAACTTTAGTACTAAAATTATATTAATTTATTAAGAATAAAGCAAGTAAAATGTGTTGAGCTTTATTGGGAATTAAATAATTATGGATACTTTAATTTAGTTCTTACCCTAGTTAAGTAACAGAAGAAAAATAATTGTACTAATTTAAAGATTATAATAATAAAATAATTAAAAAAGGAACGGGCACGTGTCCATAGTGATTGTAGAAAGAGATTGTAGAATAAAAAAAATGTTTCATAAGTTTACTTGATTATTGCGTAACAAGTGTATCAGATTATTAATATTTTATTGACAATACCTCATTATCATTTGCAATCACTTACTATTAATAAATTAACTACAATAATATATTAAAATTTTAATCATATCCTTTAATCGTAGTAGGAAATGCATTAATTGAAATTAAATCCGAAGTAATTCCTATTAAAAATAAATAGTTAAAAAAAAATTAAACTTTATTAAACAAGAAATATCTACGTTATATCATAGTAACTGATTCTTGTAAATAAGCGAAAGTTATTAACTAACTAGTTTATTGTATTCCTGAAGTATTACGTATGTCTGTATGTATGTATATACATATATATGTAACAATTTATGCCCATTTTATCTACTGCATAAGAGATATTTAAAATGTTATACTATTTTTATTATTAAATAGAATTTAACATAATTTTAGTTTCAACGTATCATAATAAATAAAGGTGCAGGTGGCAAATGCGTTTAAAGTTGTCAAATATAACTAATCAAGTATCAAATGCAAAGCACACGGACAGTTAAGCGATGGCACGTATTGTACTCACGAGGGGCATCGTCGCGTGCTCCGCCGTAAACTATCGTTAAATGAAACGTACTGGAAACAACAGCGAGGTTTCTGCGCTGAAGCCGCAGCACTCGCACACGGTCAGGTAGCACTCGTCGCCGCTCTCCTCGAAGGTCATAGCGCGTCGCACGTCGCACGACTGGCCGCTGGCCGCTACGCGCTAATACTCACCGGCACGTCGTCGTCGGCTTTGCCCTCCGGCTCGATGAGGTCCCCGTAGGCCGGCATGGTGTCCGCGTCGGGAGGGGCGCTCTCCTCGTCCACGATGTCGGTGCCGCCGGGGTCCGGGGCGTCGGCGGTGTCGCTCGCAGGCGGCGGCGCAGGCGAATGCGCGGCGGCGAGCCTCTGCCGCGCGAGCGCCACGGCCGCCTCCAGCGACCCCACCTCCCCGCCCGCCTCCCCCTCCTCGTCGTCGTCGTCGTCGTCGTCGTCATGGTCCTCCGAAAGCGCGACCGATGTCTGCGCGACGAAAGCGATGCGCCGCTTGAGCGCGTTGCCCGGACTCGGCTCCTCTACAGGCTTTATGATCTCGGGCTTGCGGCGCCGCTTCCACGCCTCCTTGGTGAAGGCGCGCATCGCCACCGGGTGCTCTACAGCTATTGGGATGAAGGGGGGCTCGGGGGACGCTGACGGCTCGTTTGTGTCTTTGTTTTCCACGGTAATTTCTTGTTTTTCAGGCACTAACTTTTGTTCAGTGTCTAGTTTTTTTTCAGGTTCAATATTTATCTCTTTTTCACTGTCTATTTTGGTAGGCACTTCATTTTTAATTTCGGGACCCAACTGAACAAGCAGCCCTGTTTTCACTTCAGTCTCCGTTGTGGTGTTCGGAATTATTTTGTTTTCAGTTTCGGCGGTAACCTTACCCTCGGAATTAACTTCCGGTTCTCTTTTTGTTTCAACATTTTTGTCGGTCGTCGACTCCGTACTCGTTTGGGGATTAATATTTTGTTTAGTTTCGGATTTCTGTGCTTGATCGGGGTGTAAAATGACTTCCTGCCGCGGCACTTGGTCGATTTCGGACTCGGGGTCTTCCGACAGGGAGGTGGGCGTCGAGCTGTCGCCGCGCCGCTTGCCCATGCTACTCATCCTTTTAAGTAAGCCGGTGGGTTTCTTTTTCTCGACGGTCGGCGAGCTGTCCGTACTGCGCGACGCGGACGTAGCGCCGATCGACTCCGCGCGTTTCTTGTTTTTCTTACGCATAGTGCGGTCGTCTCGCGCGATCTCACTGTCCGATACTGAGGATTTAACGGTGCGCTTGAGCGAGGCGATGTGGAAGGGCGAGCCGGGGCGGAAGGGCGAGCGTAGCGTGCGTAGCGTGCGCTTAAGGCGGGAAGGCGCGGGGGGCTCGTCGTCCAGCATGGCGGTGCGAGCGCGGCGGACTGCCGGCCGGCACCGCGCTACCCGCGCCGACCTTGCACCCGATCAGCGCGCGTAAACCGAGGATAAACTTTCGGTCACAATCCGATAAGGGTGATACACTAAAATAGGAATTTAGTGTAATGTAATTATACTTATTGGATAATGAATTAAACGATGCATCCACGCTACGCTAGCGGTGTTGTGTTACAATTAATATTAACTTGGGAACGAATTGGGTAAAGCAGCTTAATTATTTAATACCTAACCACTACTAAGCGATTGTTTGGAGAATTAGTTTTGTATTTTGGAATATAAATTAAAAATTTATGAATATATTTATGTAATAAGATTTACTTAATATGTCATATTTATAGAATAATTAAGTTTTAAGAAATTTTAGTCAAAACTTTTTTTTCGGTTTACAATATTAAATACACATTTTGACACGACTTGAATAAAATTTAACAAGTATGTTAACAAAATATACCGCAATTAACATGCTTTATTATGAAACACTCCCAATGTTAATTGCGTTATTATTTCTTTTATTTAAATAAAAATATAAATGTCCTTCGTATATTAAATGATACTGATTTTGTAAATTAATATATAATTATAATCAATTTAAATTCAAATGGAAATATACCATGGTCGGTAACATTACGTCGTTTGCCTCAAACTTGTTTTCATCTTCCTGCTATTTTCAAAAAACGTAATAACTTAAAAAGACAACATTTATAATGTAATATTTTTTTAGCTTTTCGCCTCCATCTCGCACAACAAGGTAGACAAGAATAACCTAATATCAAAACACTCCGTATTCCGCTTTCCGCCAAATTTGTGACTTTGCATATTGAATGACGATGAAAATAATTTAAATATAATCATTCCCTCGAGTGGGAATGGAACCCACAACCAATCGCGTTTACAGTCAGACGTAGTCCCACTGCGTCACAACTGGCCTCATTTTTGGCCTTAAAAATTAATATTATAATTATAATATATTTATTTTAATACAAATATTCGAACTTATATTGAATTTCAAACATTCATACATACACAGAATCATCTAAATACCTTATTATCCTTTACTGGCTTCGCCGTTGTTGGATAACGGAAAGTAGGTACATTATAATATAGTATGTATGTATATGGCAAATGTCTAACCATAATTGTTTAACTGTTCTCGTCCAAGCAATTGAAATGTTCTTATCGTGTTTTCATTGAACTAATTGAGCGGTTATCTAACGGGCAACAGAACATTCAAATTTTATACATCTTAATATGAAATATTATCTTGCGTTTCACTTGACGTAAATTCAATTCAAAATATTACATTATAAAATTTGTCATTTTGTAAAACAAAATTTTTTTTAGCTTTTATCCCTCTTAGCACAGGGAAAGTGATAGACAAAAAGGACCTTTGTGTTAAGACTCTCAGTACTTCGCCTTCGAATTCGAGACATTGCATGCTGAGTAGCGGAACTCAACGCTGAACATAGTTTGTATGTTATCTTCTAAAATACTGTTTTCGTTTAAATAAAATTTCAGCTTTGGAAGAGCTGTATGGGATTACATTATAATTGACAGTTTTAATAAATTGGCAAAAGTCAAAACTGTTCTTATATATATAAGACACACGAAATATAAGAAACTATTAGCTCATATTAAGTAAAATTCAAATTGAATGTTTTAGAAAAATTCTGGCTTTGTAGTATAAAATTAGAGATTTTTGATTATTTTTACATTTATTTAAGGAATTTCGAATATGTCTACTTATATAATATAATTATAAAAATCATAACTTATTCACGAGAAATATATCATTTGTATAAATAACAGTATACATCATTTGTTTGAGACCCGTCGTGGCGTAGTGGGACAGCGTCTGATTGTAAACGCGATCACTTGGGTGCGAATCCCACTCGTGGGAATGTTTATATTTAAATTATTTGCATTTCCTTGCTCTGCTAAGATAAAACACAGCGTTGAGTTTCGCTCAACACGAATTCCGCGGAAAGCGAAGTACGAACTGTCTTAACACTTCAGATATTTTCTGTCAACCCTGCTATGCGGGATAAAAGCGTGAGGCTAAAAAAAAGGTTATATATATACATATATATATATATATATATATATATATATATATATATATATATATATATATATATATATATATATATTTTTCAAAAATAAAATGAAGTTATTATCGTTGAAGTTATTATATATGGTGGGACCACATAAACAAACTCGTGAACATGCGCAGGCTTTTGGTATGTAAAACGTTAAGACTGCATATCGCTAACATGTAACTATATTATTTGTTTTTTTTTTACTTATTATATAAAGAAAAACCACATTTTGATTGGAGGAGGAAGCAAGCTCAAAACGAAAAATCATATATAATGTAGTTTATGTTTCCAATTGTTAAAAATAAATCATTAAAGTAATAAAATCAATGTTTTTTTTGTAAATTACAATATTATTGCCAAATACTCCGTCCTGCCCTCAAACATTTTCCGTTCTCATAGGAATTCCGGAATTTTTTTCTGAATCAGTTCGATCGTTAATATTTCTATGATTTTATAAGAATATATTTGACACAATGATTAATCCAAATATTTACAACGAAACATAAAAAATAAAATATATAAAAGTAAATATATTTCTTACTACGCGTGAAAATACTTCGAAAAATTCGAAACAAACAAACGAAATAATCTAAGTGATTAATTTCGTAAACGACCCAATTTGGCCAATCAAATAAAACGTCAAAACACTTCAAGCTGGTGTTCCCCATCGCTAGCTGACCCTATGAATATAAGTTGATGAACCACAAGTAGCATTCGTACGGTTTCAGTGAACGGAAGAGAAACCTTACAATAATAGGACTTTGTAGTTTTGATATCGACCGATACAGATTTACTATTAAGTTTGCGATGAGCGGTACGCTTATGTTGGTAGTATTTCTTGAAATCGTTAAGATATCATTTTGTCCTTTTTTGTCCAAATGAAAACGGAATACGACGTTTTTGTAACATATCTTTATCTTTATATTAAGTTTTAATAAATTATTGTGTATCTGTGGACAATATATAACATTTTTTATCAGAATATTAATTCTTATGAAATGTTTATTTTAAATATTACAATAGATAATAAATTGAGAATTTCTGTCTAATTATACGTAGCATCTTCACGACAGTTTGATAATAATGTGATATGTAATCTATTACGTGAAAGAAATACATCAAAACAAAGTTGAAATAAATATAATAATCATATTCTGAAATATTAATAACATCTATATATAAGTCCAGAATAAGTCCAGAAAAATATATATTTTTTTAATTTTTTTATAGCACTCTTCCTTTCATGAGTATAAAGTATAAAGTGACATGTTGCTAAGGTGTTGCCTATTTTACGCGTCATCCGGCCTCCAGTTTAACTAAATTCAAAAGATTCCATCGTTAAAATATTAAAGTTAAAAAACATATCTATAACCTACGAAAACATCTTAACGAAATATAAACGTGTTATAAATAATATTACTGGTACATACGGCTTGCTAATTAAAATTCTTAATCAACTTTTTAATCTTGTTTTTGTTTTTACAATCATAGATAATACCTGTCTAACATTTAGAATAGAAATGTTCACAACAAAATACTTATACATAGTATAAATTTATGATTATCGACTTGCAAAATTGATTTTTGTATTACATTAAGCTAAAAGCTAATAAAAGCCATAAAAGGCCAACGACACATAGTGAAAGAGCGTCTAACTGTAAACACGATTGGTCGAGAGTTCGATTCTCACTCGGAGAAATAATTATATTTAAAATATAGTCATTTCTTTAATCTGGCATTATGTAATAGTAAGCGTGGCGTCAAGTTCCGCAACTTAAAACGCAATCTTTTGACTTTAGGTTCTCTCTGACTACCCTGCTAGTTATACGCAGCTAAGGCGTCGAGCTGTTTTTTTTTAAATTAAAATTAATATTTAATACACAAATTAATTCATAAAATCAAAAATGTCATCTTAAATTATTTTTTTGTGGTAATTCTTAAGCACCAGATAAATATCACTATCAATTAGACACGTGTATCACATCAGCGCCATATTTACGTCAATTAATAATGTTTAAGGTTATGTTAGTTAGCATAAAGTGTGCTTATAACCTTTTTGGTACACATAGCCAGAGTCAGAGTCAACTTAGTGTCAAAACACGGCGTTGACTATTTTTTTGTATTGATACATTGCGTATTGAGTGGAAATCTCAACGCCGCGCTATGTCTTACCAGAACATTCCCTTGAGTAGAAATCAAACCCAGAACCAATTCCATTTAAAGACAGACGGCACAATGGCCTCTATATTTTATTTATTCTTTAACAGAATTAAGGAAAATGTCATTACATAAATATTGAAAACATTAACGTTTTGAAATATATATAATATTTTACATAATCGACACTTCATTATGATAAATTAAGTAATTACTATTTCGGATAATATTGTAAATGAGGCTAAATAATATGCCATTCTGCCAAAAAAATAAAAAAATAATATAATTTTTAACTTTCCTACTCTACATTTATGGTGTACGGTTAGATGTCTTACAGTCGAATCGTACCAAGAAATTTATTGAGTAACGGGAAGTATCAATAAGCTGGTAGAATCGTTTATCAACTAATAAACCGCCATTGATCTATTTTTGGACGTCCATAGATGTTTATCAATTGTTCGGCTGATTTTGTATTTTTATATAGATAAAATATTTTATTTACTCTATTAGCATAGAGCTTGAATAAAAAAAAATTGCGCATCATATTTATACTGTAAGCACGCCAGTCGTTTAGTGCAGGAATCATAATTTATTTAAATGCATATGTATATATGTTATAAAATTATTAAATATGTTATCTGTATTTAATACATTATAAATATGACACACACAATAAAACAAAGCTGATTAGTGACATTTATTTCAAGTCTATCGTCAAAATACATAAGTAGGTAAGTTACTCAATTACTTACACTCAAACGACCGTTGACTTGTGACTCAAAAGCGTCCTCAGCTAGCATTATATGGATACCTTTAAAATATTCCGTTTGTGAATAGTAAAAGTTTTTTATTTGGAAAATATACTAGAACTTAACATACACTCTAAACATTTTCACTGTCTAAAGTAACAAATCTGAACAGGTTTTAATTTTTATTAGTTTTTTTCTTTAGTTTTATAAAAAAAACACTAAAATAATCTTGTTGTATCTTGAAATTATTATTATATATAAAATTTGTATTAACCATCAAAACACATTTGTAAAACACACCTGTATATTAGCAGGTATAACAAGTAAATTACTTAAAGTACGTAATAAATATTGGATATCTGGCAATAGAGACGTTGTGTATTTATTTTATCGGATAAGGATTCCCTTATCACACCGGATGATAAGCACGCAAACTATATTTCCATTCTATTACACATTGGTCTTCGGTAGGCGAGGGGATGAATTATCAAATTGATAAAAATTTACTGTTTCTTTTGACATTTCTTACGATTTTGTTTAATAACTTTAACTATATATAAAGGAGGTTTTTCCTAGCTCTGGTTAGTGAAAATGATGGTGACTATCAAAATCTCGATATATTTACAAGTGAAGAACGGAAGGATGAATCACTATATTTTTTTTGCCTACAGCTATTCCCAATAATCGAAATAATTGCAAAATTAAAAAAAATGATTTAATTAATGTAAAGAGTTCGTATTTTTTATCATTACTAATAAATTATTGTCGTAATGAAAAGTAAAAAAAAATACCTACCTGTGAATAACGTTTTCCATTTTTGCTGGGTGACATTGTTCTTTCTTTTTAATTATTGTAGTGATTGATCATATATACAATAACAAACAGATTATCCAATTAAATATATTAAAATTTTCACTCACAACCAATTATCAAGAAAACACTTTAAAATAACACAAAACTATATTATAAAATAGCCTTTCAATAAGAAAGGCGTATGTTCGTAACAATTGACTGAACACAATTATTGTTATCAAGCCCACGAAGTAAACACTTTGCCCTCTCGTAAGATAACAAAACTAAGAATATGAAGTTTATTTGGATGTACATTCTCCGTTGCCGTCTGGCCTTATCTCACGTATACAGATTCTAATGAAATATACATATGTATATTGTATATATATGTATATTTTATATATATGTATATTGCATATATATTTTATGTATATTATCCAATTATAAATATATTAGAAGCGCTCACCCGCTTGTGCCGCTAATATAAATTGACTAATTCGTGCCTAATTTTAGTCTTGTTGTAATAATTTGACATAACTACATATATTTAAATATGTGTTTTAATTTAAGGATATTTAAATATATTTTAAACAATTAATAGTCTTTTATAGTATATAATTCTGATTTAGAGAAGGCGCAGTGGAACAGCCTCTGACCGTAAACGCAATCGATTGTGGGTTCTATTCCCACTCGGGGGAATGATTATATTTAAAATTGAGTTAATTTCCTCGCTCCAGTATGACAAAGTAAATTCGGTGGAAAGTAGAGTACGAAGTGCCTTAACACTAGGTACTTCCTGTCTAAACTGCTATGAGAGAAAAAAGCATGGAGCTAAAAAAATATTATGTGAGTATTTGCTATAGTATAAACATCTCTGTATATCCCGCATAACTCATAAACTTGGTACAAATTGTGATCCATGTATCGTCAGATTAAAACTTGTATATTTAATAAAAATGATAACTTGGTAAAGAATAGATAATGCGCCTTAATATTATAAAACTATTAAAATATATACATATTTAGGAATATAAGGGGAACACTTTATACAAAAGTGTATATCAAACACATGGTATATGTAATTATTATTTTACTATTTATGTATTTTATTGTATTCTTCTTCTTTTCCTTATCCTATTATTCAGAGTCGAGTCTCCTCACTCTTTTGCGCAAAGACATGCGATCCTGAGTTGTCGGGCAATTGGGCTTATTTAAGGCTTCTGGCAACCTTCGATCACCAGCTAAAGCGGACAAAGGACAACGCCTTTCCTGATTTTGTATGTATTTTATTGCAATATTAAAAGAAAATATTTAAAATACTTCATATAAACTAACTTTGTCAAATTTCATATTTCTCTGTCCACGTTGCTTGTAAAAGATTCGAAAGATTTCTACATTTTTCCTTTGGTATAACGCGCTTAACTTCCAAGAGCTTGTCATATTCGTGGCCAAGCTCGAACATGGCTCGCCTACAGGCGGTATGCGAGCACGCGAGTTTAGCCTTAAAATAGCGACATTCAACGTAAACGGTGTCAAAGGCCAAAAAGAACGTCCACTTTAGAGAATTAGATTACCTTTGCATACAGGAGTCTTTTCTTACACCTAGCGTTCGCTCTCCTAGCATTGCGAACTATAGGATTGTAAGAAATGATAGGGCCTCTGCAGAAGGTGGCACTATGATTTATTACAATAAGAATTTACACGGTATACCGCTAGACCCTCCGTCGCTGTAGAGTGGTTCCTTTACGTCATTAAATACTCTATGTTTTTGGGCGGATTTTAGGATGGTGTGGTAGTTTCTTGCCTGTTGTGGCGCAGTGGGACAGCACAATGTAAACACGATTGGTTATGGGTTCTATTTCTACTGGGGGAAATGATAATATACTTAAATTTTATCATAACAAAGAGCGGCGTTGAGTTCCGCCACTCTACACGCAATGTTTCGAATTTGGCGGAAGGTAGGTATCCCTGACTACCCTTCTATCCGGGATAAAAGCGTGATAGATTCTTTCTAACAATCCTCTCCTCTCTGAGACAGATTATATAGGTATAAAAAATAAAATAACAGATAATTAAAAATCAATGAAATATGATATTAATATTTAACAATCATTTTCGTTACAAGTCTAGAAGTGATTAGGTGTACATAATTAATTTATAATTATTATGTAATTAAGTACGTAAGTGACCTATGTGTAGTTAGCCGTTGCCATCGACTATAAATTTAAATATATTCCGATATTTATATGTACGTATGTTATTTTCCATCGTTTATAAACATTGCTACTAAGTTGCGTTCCTAGATTAGGTATAATATGAAAGTATAAGTGGCAATCTAGATTAAACAAGATAGCCTAGCTTTCAACCTGTTTTGCTTAGCTTCCCTTGCCAACATGAGATTAGGGCGGTAATACTATTTCCGGTTTCGAATATAATACAAATAATATAGATATTTAACGCAATAAATGCTTTATTTAGATTTGGTAATTTAACTAAAAGTTAAACAATAATATGTTTAAACATTATAAGTTAAATTGTTTTAACTAGATTAATTTCGTATATTTTGGTATTCTTTGGAACATTTTACAGTAATCCGTAGTCATACGTAAGCCATAAATATTATAATCTCTCAGCCTTTAGTTCTAAACTAATTATATTTGAAATGTGTAGAAAGGGCGGATTTTTATACTTTATTTAAACGTGTGTCTAATTGAAAATGTTACAGATAAGTTATTTTCAATATTAATAAATAAATATACATCCTAATCCTTATAATATGTATACATGAATAACTTATAAGCAGTTATAAACAATAACATAGTTAATAAGCTGTCAAAAATAACGTTTTATTTTCATCAAAAAGCGGGTTTTTAGTGACATTGTTTATTTATTGTCATTTATATATTTTTTTATTATTCCATTTATACTGGTTCAAAATGATACTTACAGATAATATATTAGTCAATGTAGGATAATAGTTAGTTAAAATTTTTCTTTGCAGTTTGTAGTAGCAGGTAGTTGAAACATTTTTGTAGTGCGGAAACATGGATCATAAAAACAGGCTTATTGTTACTTAACCTCCTTCTGGGTTTTAACCTAAATTAGAATTTTGTTCTTCCAAAAGCATTTTTATTTTTTCATTCAAAAAACTTGAATAGATACCTATAAATTTAAATTACCTGAGGTCTAGTTTTTTGTTTATCTCATAATAGCTAACATTTTTATGTACACAAGTATCCTTAGAAAAATGTTTCAGTAGAGATTTTAGTGGCCTACTGTCACTTAACTTCAACTTTAACCTATTTTTTATCATTTTCAACTATGACAGGTCTAAACAAGTATGTATTATATAAAAGTATTCGCATTAAATATAATTATTTTGTTACTTTCATTTTACATTTATTTTACAAGGACTCTTCTATAAACGTGCAAGAACTTCTAGACCACTCAATTCGTCTCTTCGTGTCTAAGAATAATGCATAGATATTAACTCGAGTCGGATTAGTACCTACAACGACCGCAAACCAACAACATGCATCTTCTGTTGGTTAGTTGACGGCTAAATTAATCCGACTTTCACTAATGTATAAAGAAAAATAATCATAAGTTATATTCAATCGAGAATTACGCCGAGAATTATCAGACGTCGGTCGGTGGCGCAGTGGAACAGCGTCTTACTGTAAGCGGGATCGATTGTGGGTTCGATTCCCACTCGGGGAATGATTATATTTAAATCATTCTAACTTTCTCGCTCTGGTAAGACAAAGTGTGGCGTTAAGTTTTACCACTCAACACGCAATTTCTCGAATTCGGTGGAAAGCGAAGTACGGAGTTCCTTGACACTAGGTACTTTCTGTCCACAATGTTCTGGTAAAAAAACGTGAAGCTAAAATAAATAATAATAAAACATTATACTATACGAGGCCCATTCGTGTAATAGTAATAAATAATAAATTTCAAATATTTATAACACTTAATCCAGTTCGCGCATAATCCATTAGAATTTAGATTAAATATTTCGTTATTTATATTATCTACGTTTGAAACTTTGATCTAATTGAGGCAAATATATTTCGAAATTTTCACAAAAAATATGTTAATCATAAGGTGAGTTCAAATCCTACACGGTGGCGTTAATGATTATTGTAAGGTTTTCCCCCCTTCGATAAGAAAAGGTGTGGCCCTGTATTCTGTCTATCAGAGTAATGGCCTACCTATGTTGTTTTATTCACCCTTTGCCTTAATGTATATAAAATTTACTTACTATATGTTAATAACAGTGATAGAAATAAAATTAAAAATATTTTTAAATATATTGTTGGATAGGTCATTTAACTTTTAACGATTTTTCAATTTCCTGTGGTTCAATTTTTTGTGGCTCAAATTTTGTAAAAAAAAACGAAACAAAAATTATTTGTGACGTTAAAAATTACTTATTTGCATTAATGTAATCACAATAAGTTTTCACTGATAATAGTAATATTAAAAGATAAGATTTGAAAAAAAAACACTCTACAAACATCAGCTCACAATGCGACGACCACATTCAACCGGTCGTGAATAATTAAAATCTATTTCAAACGTTTAAATTGAGCGCCATCTTGTCACAGTATTTAAACATCACTTAAAATGAAGATTAAAAATGACATATAAAAAATAAAATAAAGATAAAATATTACACTTACCATGTTCGAATTTTGAATTTTTCTAGAAGCTCTCGCGTCTTTTGAGTTCACAGCCGGTGTAAGTACATTCTGACGTCGACATGATTCAGTTTCCCGCGCGACGACTGCGGCCATGCGCGTGACGCTACACATATCGTGTGGAATACAACAGATAAGAATATGTATACATGTAAATATATTTACATTTTATGCATATGATTTGGTGAGGTATTGATAATCAAACCGCGCCTGTTTCCCGTGTCATTATGGAAGGGCATTTTCTTTTTTTTGCCATTATTTGTACTTTAATAAGCAACACAGCGTTTAATAATTTAAAAAATCCCTACTGCGATTGAAAAATAAGATTTAAAATTCGCCATTTTCTCTTTTCAGTTATTTTATAAATTCAGTCACACTCGTGCCTTTAAGGTGAATGTAACGACGTATCATTTATCAATATCGGTGCACTGGTTTAGCAGTTTCCAGGAAACAACGAAACCGACATACATACAGACGCGGTGGAAACATAACCATCCTTTGACAGTTGGGTAAAAATTAAGAGAAACATCTTCGTATATATCCTATATTAATAGATATAATGAATTTCTTTATCATAATCATATTGTTATCAATAAACCTTTAAAAAGTATGCATTGTATATATAACAATCGAAAAGAAATATTTACGAAAAATCATTATAACTATATTACTTTACCATTAAATTATGTATTTGATATACTTCGTAATTTAAAAAACATAAAAGTGCCTTTAAGCTAATTTCAAATATAATTATTGAATAATAATATATATCTTATTGTACACCGCTAAGGCCAGTAGAATAGCAGTTAATAGCGCTGCCTTACAGTAATTATTATTAAAACGCTGTTAATCATCTTGTTTCTAAGCCATTCAACTTGTTATTGATATTTGTTTATTATTTATTATTTTAATTGATTATTCCAATGATATATTCACCTTTTAGTTTATTTTTAAAATGATTGTATATGAAATACCTTCACTCTTGTCTGACTAGGCGCATTAATATTAAATATATATTCAACAAGATTTTTTTATATTTATATAAAGAATAGAGTACAACTAAATCTCTTTCCTTCTATTTTGGAAAATGCGGGAGACACATATAAGTCACTCTTTCAGTGTTTTATAAACAGTTTTAATTTATATAAAACAATTTTTAGTCGCATATATTTATAAGCAGCAGAATATAACATTATTCTGCTACCAAGTTAATTACTTTTTCCTGCATAGCAAGGCAATCAGAGAGAAACAAGTGTTGAGTACTTCATTCACATATACAATTTTCATAATAAGACAATTCTCCTTAATGGGATTCTAACCCACAGCCAATCGTGTCGGATGATGAACTTTATCTGATTTTTAAGACCTTTAAGTTTTAATTATTTAAAAAAAGTCTTTCAAAGAATTAAATATGCATAAGTACATTAAAATTCACTTAGGTAGAGCATTATGATTCTATGTAGTTCATTAACTCACAAAGTGAATATTTTCTTAGCAAACATACCTAAGTATATACTAAGGTTAGGCTTGAATATAAATATACTATAAAAATAGCTCGAGGCTGGTCGTGGAGCAGTGTGATAGCGTCTGACTGTAAACGCGATCGGTTTTGGATTTAAACTCCACTCAGAGGAGTAATATTTAAAATAAGTAAGGCAAACTGCGGCGTTAAGTTCCACCACTCAACACGCAATGAAGAGAGAAAGAGCGTTAAAAATACACTTAAAGGAAGGCTAGTTATTTGGAAAAGAAAAATAATAAAACACCATGCTCAAGTATATATATATATTTTTTAATAAAAGTTAAAAGCTTCGGTTCATACATAGTTATAAGCTTTAAATTAAATTAGATGAAGCTAGATATAATGATAACTCAAATAACAAAAATGAGAAGCAAAAGCAGTTTCAGTAAATATTAGTAGTTCAATAATGAATTACTCTTTAAGTTAAAAAAAAAAGATATGTCAATAATGTGTTCTTACTAGGCTCTTTTACCGCGTTTACAACGCAAAGGTAACCTTAGCAACGTGTTTGTCACTTTGTGGTAGTGTGTGTTACATTTATTTTATTAATTTAACTTATTTTCATGCATTATTATTTTTTAAAATATAATTTCCATAAATGTGGAAAATTTCATTCATATTCATGTAATTTTTGTAAAAAGGCATACAAAGATTTTGCATTACGTATTATTATACAGATTTTGCTTTTACTGCTTTGGTATATAAGACTGCAATGAGATGTAATAGAAAATTTAAAAAAATAACAATTTCACGAATATTACTCGATGTACATATAAATACTGTATAAACGTTTAAAGCTTCACGCTTTATCCTGTATGGCAGGGTAGTCAGAGATAACCTAGTGTCAAAACACTCCGTCGACAATATAAAATGCAAGCAAGCCACTAACTATTTAATTTAATATTCTACATAAGTGTAAGAAATACACTACATATTCTCTAAATTGTAAATTTTGCTTTATTTCATTAAAAAAATACATTTTGTGACAAAATTTGTGATAATTAAAAACATTGTAAAACTGGGAACAAACCAGAAACAATATCCTATACTTATTTACTAATTTCGCTTTTTAAGCTTTACACTAATTTCTAACTAAAAATGGCTTTCAAATTTATAATCAACCCAATTTATTTCAAAGTAAAAAAAAATAACTTATGACCAAATTACATAAAACAAAAAAAAATTAAGATTAAGTCGTTATTATAAAATTCTTTCTTCATGAATTGTATGATTTAATGCCAAAAGTCTCAATTACTATTTTTCTTAGACGTCGTTGGTTACCTACAAAAGCTATTTTTCCTAAAACTGATAAGGATATATCAGTTTTAGCTTCATGCAAGTATGACACGTATCAGACTGATCGAAATAGGTAGTGGAATCTAAATCCAATATTTAGTATATATGTTTTTGCAGCTTCACTCTATCCCGCATAGCAGATTCATCACAGACAATCTAGTATAAAGACAATCTGTGAACTGCTTTTCAAGTTACGAACTCAACCTTACCAGAGCGGAGAAATTAAAATAGACTTTTAAAATAATAATTCCCACGAGTGGGAATCGAACCTACGATCAATCGCGTTTATTCATACGTTACCCTGCGAATTTACATTAAAATTGGCAAAGGTTAAAAATTTACATCTGGTTCACAGCATACAAGAAGTTTACAGTAGTACGAAACAGTACGTACGTACAAGCACTATTTGCCCTTAGCTTCTAATATAAACATCACAAAAATAAACTCGAAAATTATCAAACTAGAACTTAAACCACTTACCAGTAAAATTTTATTATCAGCAAATTATATTTATAAGAGGAACCACACACAGCCTATTTATTGTACAAATTGTTTGCTTAAAACGATACAATTCTATTTATGTATACTTAAAACACAACTAATATGACACCTCGCATTGAAAATCGCTCAATATGTTTTTTTGGTTTGAAACAATAATTCTAATAATGTATGGACATTACATTATATAATAAAAGATACAGATAACAAATTATTTAAAAATATACCGTAATTACGGTTGTATTAATAATACAAAGTATTTGGGAATGAAATGAGAATTAATATTAAAAAAAAATGAATACCCCGATATTGAGGTTAAAATTACCAAATACTTACAATGTCAAAACATTCTTTAGTAGTAAATTTTTCTTGGAGGAGTTTCTCAGTTCTATTTTCTTCAAAAATATGTTATTTGCAAATTAGTTACAAAACTATTACACTTTTAACTATACAATATTTAATTAAATGCAAGACATTTCCAATCCAATTAAAACATTATAGGATTTAAGCATATTTTGTATAATCAATATAGTAATGATTAGTGAATCATGTTTAGTGAAACATAAATTTAATTTCACAAAATCAAAAATCACTAATGAATGAATATTTGATCAAAATTATTTGTCAATAAAGTTTCTACATATTATTTGGCATAACAACACAACTTAATATAACTTATTTTAAAAAAAAAATAAAATAAAAAGAAAAAAATTCTTACAACTTACTTATATTGCCTATTTTAAATTTCAGATATTTTAAAGGCACCTTATAAATAAGCCTTTAAAAAATACCCACCATCCACTTCCCTAACTTGTTAATTTAATCTCTTTTTCTCTTTTTAACATAAAATGTGATACATTTTCATATGTTAAGAAAGTAATCATAGTAGCTGGAACAACACGAATTAAATTTGGTTTGAGTCCCTTGTAGAAACCCCGCCATCCTTCGTGCCTGAAAAAAGTGTACACAGATTATTAAATTAAAACAATATCAATAATAAAAATAAAAAAGTTATACTTACCTTTTTTTTAATTATTTGCACAGATTACTCAAAATTTCTGATAAATAAACTAATTTTAGTGTTACCATTTGAAAAAAAATATGCGAAGTAGATAAAAAAAACAACATGGCGATTATCCAATTTGCTATCATTTATTGATTACACAAATTGAAAAGGCGAATTGAAACATGTCCTTATTACTTTAATATATTAAAAATATATATATAATTCTCAGTGATTATTGTGGCCAGCCACCGAATGAGACACTAAGAATATGCAAAGAAAAATATTCAACACGTCCTCGTACATCACATTTGGTTATATAACATTTAAAATTAGATTACATGTCGGCAAAAAAACCTCAAATTTAATTTGAGCATGAAATTGATATTAATAAATGTAAACTAAAACGATATCTTGTTGTATTTGAAATTATATATGAATTAAAAATATGTTTACTATTTTTGTACTAAGCATTGAATTTATTAAATAATAATTTTGCTAACATGTATGAACAGTAATGAATTATTAAACTATTTTTTTTAGTTAGTTATGTTAATCTATATGTAAATCGACTAAGAAAATTGACTAAATTGAACTATTATTGGATGTAAGTGATATTTTTTTTAACTTATTAAATAGGCGGGGTTATATCTAGGGAAAGCCTCAATGGTAGGAGTAAAGAGAGTATCAAACTTGCGAAGCACAATCGTATAAAAGTGATGTTTCTAAGTGTTTTATTAGATTAATTTTAAAAATGTATTACTTTACAACTTGAAACAATACTTAGCCTAAATACAAGGTACCTAACGTCGTCTCACCACACATGTAACGGTTATGTAAAAGAAAAAAAAACATGTCTTTTACATTGATTTATGGGAAAATCTTTACAAGATATTCTAAGTACTATTATCACAAAAAATATTTTTAAATCTAGTTTTGACAACACTATTAATGTTGCCAGTTTAAAAATAACAATACCATGATCTGATGGGAAATTGTACTACTACTATTTACAAGTTACACACAATGGCAAATATTAGTACAAATTAAACAAAAAAACACAACATATGTCGTGAGACAGGCTTATATATTGTTGGCTTATTAAACATATTAGTAAAAAGATCACTTTATTGTTATATATAATATTATATAAAAAAATATACTTATGGTTATAATCCTTTAAAAATAAGCCAATAATATACACTGATTTTACTACACAGATAAATAAACTGTCATTGATTTATATAATTAAAATGTCAATTCGTAAGTTCATGGCCTACATTTTATCTCTTTCAGTGCAAAGTATAACAAATGTTGACGCTAGAGACCAAATTGGAGCCAAACCAACTCGTGTACGATATATGTATTTAATGAATAATAGATTAAAATACACCACTACACTTTTATCTTATTACAAATTTATTATAAGTTATGTTAATATTCTAAAAACAAACTGTCACAATTTAAACAAATACATATGTTAAACATAATTACAAATATATATTTTTGTCAAAAACACTATTTGATTACAATAAGTCAAGAAAAAATCACAATTGAAAATACAAGGTACCTAACGTCGTCTTTGAAAATGCAATAAAATTCTAAATATATATTCTCAATGAAATACACCGTGCTCATTCCTTACCTTTCTTTCATAGATTACTAAAACCCTGTCCAATCGTTGACAGCTGTCAGTGTCAAAATCATGATATGGCGCTAGAAGGCTAAGATCTATTCAATATTAGTCTGTGTACATTCTAGGCTATTGAATTAAAAAAAATAGTGAATTGACAAGAAAAATTAATTAAGATCGTTTATAATAATATAAAAAAAATGCTAAAAACACACTTTATACAATATTAAATAAAATAAATTTCACTTGTCTTTTCACAACAATAAAATGATTTAAGTGTTTGAATGAATGACCGTTTCTTGTACTTTGGCGCTCACACAAATTTCTTAAATATATATTTTTTAAATTTATTAGGGGCCTGGATACTAATATTTATAATTATTTTAGATAACGCGACAACTGAGATAAATACTAAGAAAAAATGGTACAAAATTAAAAAAAAATCGATTAAATTTTTATCAAAACGACAAAAAGATACCAGGCACCCACAACTACACAAAATATTATCAAACTAAAACAAAACAAAAAAAGGACAGTCATAGTATAAATTCCCATCAGTATAAACCGAGTACCGAGGCGCATAACTTCGCAGTAGTACCAACATGAAAAAAAAATCCATTTACAATACAATATTCCCATCAGATAGAATCGTTATTGGTGAATTTCTCCCAAATGAGCATAACAAGGCATATATTCGGCGTTACATGTAGGAGATACGGCGTGAGTCCCTTGTAAAAGCCGCGCACGCGTTCGTACCTCCACGTCTCGGTGACGCAGTGCCAGGCGCCCGCGTAGTGGCGGTGCTGGTCCTGCAGGCGCGCGCGCACCACCTGGTACGGGTACGTGGCGCCGGCGGCGAGCAGCTTGGACACCGCGGCGAACGTCAGGTACTCCACTGATGTCTGCAATGGAAGTTAAGTTTTGTAGTGGGGAGAAAAATCCCCAAAAATAAACGTGACATGAGTGAAAACGTTTGAAGAGTGATTATTATTTAACAAAAAGCTCGCAGTAAAAAATTGTTGAAACAATACAAATGTCTATATATTATACAATTTTCAAAGTGTTATTCCGCACTTAGAATAAGAGAATGTTTAGAAAAATCGTAATTTTTTAACACAGCCGTATTCGAACCCGCTCCTATTGGAAACCGTCCGCTTAGACGGTTCTGACGGCTCTGACCGCTAAGCCATACGTATATGGTTGTAGAAACCATAAAAAATTATACGTTTTTTTTCAAAATACTTTATATGTCTATATACATAAAATATTATATATTAAGCATACCAATTTAATATCAATGGGTAGATTCCTGTACTGGTTGTACCTATTCTTCATCTCCTCGTATGTCATGAATTGCAAAGCGCCGTGCGACACGCCGAACATGCCCGGGATGAAACCCTGGTAATCGGTTTATAGATAAATCAACATTTATTTCAAAAAAGGCGAATTATTCGTGAGTGAAAATCTACATTAATAATTTCGTCGAGGGATACGGTAGACTCGATTGACATATACTTGCAAAACAGAGTTATTTAAAGTTATGTTAATTGAATTATGTAATTAATTGCGTGTATTTTGGTACACGAAAATATATTTCAGAAAACTGTTTTTGTCGAATATGTTTTAGAAGTCATATGAAGCCTATCAGTTTAGTCTCATAGATTTTTTTTCATATTATGTGTTTAACATGTCTGGAAAAAAGAACTAAAGATATTTTTTATGCGAGTAAACTTAATGTAATAAGAAGACACTATAAGCAATAAAAAATATTAAGTATAGAGGTCAAGTTTAAATAATTATATTATTGTGTAACTTATCTATAATCTGTTTGTTTCAATATACAGAAAAATCCATAAAATCGTCATGACTACAGATTTCTTTAACACGTTTTAACAATTATATAACTCTGGTAAATTTTCCAAGAACAACTCGGTTATATATTTTTGAAGACCAGTGAAATCCCTATTTGAAATTCATTAAATAACACTTACAGCGTTATGAAAATTTTATATACCTAACTTAATTTAAACTTTATTTTCAAGCGAGGACTCTTCTGCATGTACTAGTATATTATTTCAGAGCTTAACGCTTTTCCCTTGTAGTAATTTCTACATAGAAAACCTAGCAACAAGACACTCCCTCGTCAAATTTCCGTTCAAATTCTCAGACATAACGTGATTCATGGTGAAACTCAACGCTGTATTTTTATTGTGAGAAAGTAAAAAAATTAAATAATTCAAATCTCCGAGTGGGACCAAATCTGCAACTCATGATTAATCACTAGATGATGTCGACTGCGCCACGACGCGCTACTGATATTAATATTTCATCATATTAATACCAAAAACTCTTAATGAATGAATAGAACACGAAAAATAATCGTAAACAGAGATAACCCACTTCCAGATCATTGCACTACCCTTAACAGTGTAACACGTGAGCAATTTTATCACTAAATTACTATATATAATACTTATATATAAGTACGTATATCAAATAACATATGCGTGAAATTATATATTTTTCCTTTGATATTTTTCTTGAAACATATGAATAAATAATGAAATTCTACGACTCACGTACAGTTTAATATTATTATATAATAAAAAAACGGCATACGATACAGATAATTGGCGTATCCTTTATAATATTAAAATAATCTTTTTAATATTACAAAGGTCACGCCACTAAATACATATGTATAAACACACGGTACATATGCCAAAATGATTTATATAATTTTAAATGAAACTATTTTAACCGGATTAATCACGTATATTTTGGTATTCGAAAATACATTTTTGGAAACCTGACGTTTCGAACACTTTACCGAGTTCGTGATCACAGGTACTGGTACAGGTCCTGTCCGGTTAAAATAGTTTCATTTAAAATGTATAAAAATTGCGAAAATCAAAGATCTTACTATATTTATAATTTTTGTCTGTTTTTGTGTCTATGTTTGTTTCAGTTTACAACTAACGGCTGGACCAATTTTGACGGGGTTTTTACTTACATATAACTGACGTAATAAGGCTTACGCTATGATATTTTAGAATTATAAAATAAAGACTGAAAGATATCAAATTCTACGTAGACTAAATCGTCGGAGCGATCGTTTTTCATCTAAAAGAATATAACATGTAAGGTATATAGAATCCTTTAAAGGCTTAAGAGAAAAATATAATGAACAATAAGTAGTAAGTATCATTAATGATTTTGCGTTAACTTACTTGTTAATGTTTCTATTTATACTTCATTTTATTATTAATTATTTACTAAGTGTTTTTCTTTAAAAAAAACAATTATTTAGTAAAAAAAGTAGTACATTAATATTTTTGCTTATATTTACTATACATTAAATTATATTCAAATAATTCAGTCACTTTAAATCATTCCTTTTAATTGATATTAGCGGTGCAATATGACACGTGATACGTGTTCAAGATCTTAGAATAATGCATATTAATTTCACAACACTTTATGTTTTAAATTATATTTACATATAAAGTGAAATTATTAGCATATTCTAATACCTAGCAAATTAGACAGGAAGTACTAATGTCAAGACACTCCGTACTCCGCATTCCGTCAAATCAGTCGTCAGTCGATCCCGTTTACAGTTAGACACTATCTCAATTCTCTATACTTTAATAATTTTTTTTATTTTACTCATATATTCTTATACATGTAATAAATTCTAGGTAGATTACCTAGAATATTTTATACGTAAGTCATGTATAAGTCAAATGGATTATATAACCTTGGATGAAAAATTTGTTTAAGTAAAACTAAATAAAATACAAATCACCTATATATCACCCAATCCCACCCTGTACAAATATATCGAATTCTTGGCAGATAAAGTATTCCCGTGATTTAGTACGTGTATTGTAAACGATGGAAAAATACAAAGTAGACATTATGTTGTCACGAATAATAATAAAATGTACACATCACATAAGATCCTGTATTGGAGATACGCCAAATTGCTAGAGATTAGCGTACACTGTTCTATAGGGCAATTTAAGCAATCTATTGATCACATTATTATATATATTATAATTGTGTGGAACTGAGTGCCTAAACTCTAGGTTTTCTTTTTTTAAATGAAATTATAGTGCTTCGTGGTCCGTGGTCATGCTCTACCGGTGACTACGGATCGTTGTCCTGGTCGAAGCGATGAGATTTCCAAAAATGTATTTGTGAATACCAAAATACACGCGAATAAGCCGTAAAAATTAGTTTCATTTGAAATATATTAAAATCGCGAAAATCAATGATCTTTCTAGGCTTATATACGTCAAGCTAAGAAATCACCGCTTACAATGCACTATATATATATATATATATATATATATATATATATATATATATATATATATCATATAATGCATCTTGAGTGGAATATACCTATTTCACAATGAAAATAATATTATGATACAACAAATTACATAACTCGTTCAAGGGCAGCAAATAAAACAGTGTGATTCTTAACAAATATCGAACTTTTATCTGTCCATGAAATATAAACGCGATCGATCATCCATCGATAAAGTGTTACAAAATTTCCCAACTGCGCCGTTCATTAAAAAATTGGACTTATTAATCCTAAATTTAAAAAGGTAGTATTTTATATCTCTCTCTACCATATACAAAAAAAAGTGTCATATCACTTCATCTTTCATTTTCTTCATATAATATAAGATAAAAACTTGTTTATTTACAATAATTATAAATTTTAAGATATATGTATACAATATGAATCCACGTCTTGGTATAGTTGTTTCACATATGCATTTTTTAACAATAAAACTATTTTATCCGGTTAATTGTATATTTTGACAATTGAAAATATATTAGACTCTTAGTAGAGGCTAGTCATAGCGCAGCGTCTGACTGTAAATGCGACCGGTTGTGGGTTCGATTCCCACTCAACACACATTGTCTCGAATTCCGCGGAAAAACTAAGGACGAAGTGTCTTGACACTAAGTATTTCCTGTCAACCCTGCTACGCAGGATAAAAGTAATACATTTCAAAACTCGTGTTGAATTACATAATATGTAGAAAATCATGAAAACCAATCGAAAGAGGCCGGTCGTGGCGGAGTGGGACAGCGTCTGGCTGTATCATCCCCTCTCGGAGGAGTGATTTAAATTATTTTCACTTACTCGCTCTGGTAAGATAAAATGCGGCGTTAAGTTCCATCATTCAACACGTAATATCTCGAATTGTCTGTCTTAACGCTCGGTACTTTAAAAAAAACCAAAGAATATTAAGATATTATTAAGCATTTTTTATTATTTATTTATATCTATATACACCGCTACACGTGTACAGAATACGTGTTTTTTATGGCTTGCAGAATCACTTTAATCCAATAAACAACATAAAAGGAGTTCGTTTGATTGGTTTATTGTTTAGAAATTGAATGTACGAGAAATAAAACAAATCGTTAAAATATTTTTCAAAGGAAAATAACGGAACGGAAGTAACGCAAAGCGTATTAAATAATATTATCTAACAATTAAGCGTTTTTTTTTTTATTAAAAACGATATTTTAGCTTTATAACATCACTTCCAAGGTGGCATAAGGTTAAATCACACCAAATGTCTTTTAATTTACAAAAAGTCTTTAGTTACGTAACTCGATGCCGCGCTATGTCTTACGGGCAAAAAAAAAATTGTTCAATTCAAGCATCAAACGAAGTGTCTTGACACTAGGTTCTGTTTGACTACGCTACCATGCGAGATAATGCGCGAAGCAGTTAAAAACAATCCAATTTTCGCAGTGTTTCAAAATGTAATTATAAAAGTTTACTGTAGAAAATAGACTAAAATAGTCATAATTATGCAAAACTACCACAGACTTAATTACTAATTAGCAAATGATAACCTCTGTAATGTACCCGGCAGGTTGTAATTATCTATGTTATAATTAATAATACGCGCGAAATATGTGTATGTTTCCATTTACGACTATACCAATCATCTTTGTAGAATGTTAGATGCGCGAAGGTAGTAAATTCGTTTTCTACATCCTACGATTGATTTTTTTTAACTTCACGTTTTTATCCCGCATAGCAGGGTAGACAGAAAGTACCTAATGTCAAGACACTCCGTACTTCACTTTCCAGTGAAATCGAAACATTGCGTGTTGAGTGCCGGAACTCAACACCGCGTTTTGTCTTACCAGAGCGAGGAAATGAAAATAATATATATGCAATCATCAAATCGATCCCACAACCGGTCGCGTTTACAATCAGGCATAGTCCCACTGTGCCACGCCCGACCTGTCAAGAGACGTGGGTCCCGGTACGTTCAAATTTATATACATTTTTTAGAAAAACACAATTTTGGTATAGTATAGTTACAATTTTGGTATTTTACATAACACCTAAATATTTCTTAATAAAATACTGTTACAGAACATAACAATACATTCTTCTACAAAAAACTACAAACCAAAACCAAAAAAAAGGTGAAACAATCAACTCACTCTATACAATCCCCTGACTCCCTCTGTCCGATATATCTTCGTCAGCCCGTCAACCATCCCTCTATACCGTTTGTGCTCGGCGATCGTATGTTCCTCGCTGTATTGGAGACATAGCCTTGTCTTTACAACCCATATTGGATTGGTCATCACTAGGGAGAGTATTCCAGCTTGAGCAGCGGCCAGCATGTGAAGACCTGGGCCCAGGGGAGTACGCGCGTTGCCGCCTTGGATCCATGTCTTTATCGCGTTATAGCTGGAATTAATGAAAATTAGTAAACTATAAATATCTGGACACCAGCCTCTGAAGTGTGAAGCCGCTTACTTATAAAGTGTGATACTAATATAAGGACGCTCAATATAACGATTTCTTCATTTTAACGATTTTTTCCACCATGTCCCCTAAAACTACCCATGCAATGCAAAAATATACCGTTACAATCTTTGGAAAACGATTATTACCTTGTTATGATGTTTTTTTTAGACCAACCTAAACCTCTATATGTCAAACCTCACGGTAACTAATTACTTGATATAGTGATTTTTTTTTCTAATTTCCGTCAGTTTCATTATACTAAGGTTTTATTACACTGTATTTATAATTATTTATAATTCACAATGTAAAATGCATTAAACAGTCTTTACAGTTTCATCTAGAAAAGTTAAGAAACATATATTTTTTTCTATCTGAATAAACTATATACAAGTAGATATATAATCAATTAACACATAAAAGTTGTTTACTGTTAAAACCGGGAAGCGATTTTCAATTTAAAATATCTTCTATTAACATGTCATAACAGCTTAAGTAAATAAGCATCTTTAATTTAAATATTTTTGACTCATATTAATATAAATATAAATTTATAAATATTTTTTAAATTATATTTAATATTTATATTCATTTCTCCTCCTTATAAAGACAAACTGTGGCATTGAGTTGTCTCGATTTTGTCTTGACATTAAGTTGTGTGTGACTACTCTAAAAGTAAAAATATCAGATCCATGTATTTATCCTATTTTCTTATATTTTCAATGTCACGCTTTTTCTTGTATAGTACAAGAAGAAAAAATCTAGATCTCAAGACATTCAAGTCAAAACAGATACTGTTCCATTCATTATTTTTCATTATATATTTCATTTACCTAGAAAGACAGTATGGCAAATGGGACAAAATGTAGTGTCCAGTGTTTGAACACTGAAATTCTTTTTTTCAAACCTACCATATAAGTTATAGGATTTATAATAAACAATATTGTACTAATGACACTTACAATAAGAAATAGAAGCCCCAAGCTGACCCAGACCCCCAAACGTTAGGGGTCACACCTCGGTACAGGCCGCGGACACCCTCTTTCTTAACAATAGTCACAAATGCACTGCCCAAGCCATCGTAACGTGGTACTGTTGCTGTTCTTCCATCATTTACTATATGTAAAATAATTAGAATTAAATTAAAAAATATTTTATGGACAATCTATTTTTCTTTCTAATATAATTACTTTAATGTAGAGCTTACAATTTTCGTTAAACTGATAAATTTTGTATTAAAAATATTAAATATATGTAAATTAAGAAAAAATAATTACATCTGATTTCAAATTTAAAAAAAATGCATTCTACTCACTATTTCTTAAAATAATGTCACAATGCAAAAGTGTACATATTTTCCTAGTAACAACTACTTGATGCATCATTATAATTATTATTTTAAAAAATATATTACTTAATTATTTTTTTTAATGTTTCCTGAATGCTTAAAGAATCACTTGCATTAAGATACCTCAAACAATGGTTGTAACTAGTAATTAGTGTCATCGTGCTAATTAGAGACAAAAATAAACACAAAGTGTATGTATTTTAATTGCTTGTATGATATTGTAAGCAAAGAAAATTATATTTTGTGTGAAAATATGCAACATCATTAATTAGTAAACACTGACTTGAGATATTTTAAAAATATATTACTTAGAAAAAATTTCCTAATTTCTATAAAAATTGATAAAACTGAAGTGTGAATTGGAGTGGAAATAAGATTTTTTACAATTTTTTTTCTTTGTTTCTGTTTGTTTGGAATATATTCTCTGTATTTTATGGACCAATTTTGGTGGGACTTTCACTACTAAGTAGTTAACATAATAAAGAGTAACTTAGGCTACTTTTTTTACTATAAAAATATTCATAGATTTTTAATTATATGCTGACAAACTTTATATTATAAGTAAATGCAATATAATTGTTTTTTTAAAACTATTAAAATCTCTAACAAAGTTATTAATTAAAGCTAATTATATACTGCATTCATTAATATTTCAAAATTAATTACTTCCTATTTCTCACAACTAATAAGGCAACATTCGCTAGGATCACTGATTAATCTTAATATACTGCCAGTCAATCACTTAACAATTCTAGAGCTGTAAGCCTCTATTGTTTTAATTATGTATGTGTTATTTATTATAAATTTATATAAAAATAAAAATACATAAAATAAAATTTACTAAAGTGGACTTACAATAAACAATAAAAATAACAGAGCCATTTGCAACAATCGTTTAGATTCATCAGTTGCATCGAACTTAATTTACAGACCCACTTTAACTCATGTTATTTCAAGTTCAAGGTCAGATTACAGTCGCGAAATATACTTTTTACATGCAAATTCATGTCACGCAAAAGCTTTAATAAGCGTGGGGATTTCTTTTAAGTTATTATAATCTAATATTTATGAAATTTTATCTATTAATAAATGTAATAAAGCAAAATGTTATGGTATGGGGTTAAAAACTGAAGTAATTCTTACCTGCGAAACGGATTTTAATGAGGTCCAATGGATGTAAAATTAATGTAGAAGTGACGCCACCTGATATACCAGCTACCAGGTGTTCGTATTTGATATGATTAAGAAGTGCAAGTTTAGAAGACGACGAATTAGGATTCTTCATTGTAGTCATGACGAACGTAATAAATCAGAAGTAAAACATTTTGTAGGAACTGTATTTTTGCCTATGCCCGCCGCACACTTTCCCAGGTAACTTTAGTGAAATTAACTAAAAAACGATCTTCACAACACATCATTGCTTTCGTAATATTCCGACGAAATGGAATAGGCGTGAAAGAAATGATTTCCACATGATTTCTTTCATGTAATTCTTTCCGCCGTTCCGTCTCACGTATAACGTTTTAACATTAAGTAATATGATGACAAGATAGACAATATTTTTTTAAACTATTAATTATTAAGAAATCATTAGATTTAAATTATATCAAGGTCTTAAAATAATTATAGTATAGTTTTGAAGAAAACTTTCTTACATTTTAGATATTTTTTTTATTATTAATAAATATTATTTATAAAAAACATTTAAATTTTAGAAATAAATAATAAATAGGTGTGGACAATTAAAATCTATGTAAAGTATGAAATTAATTTATAATTACATTTCATTTTACATATTATTATTTAATAGCTTATACTCAAAAATTTTAGTGGGTCTATGGTGAAATTAGACATTTTCCATAATAATCTATGCTTTGATATTTTTTGACGTCTCGTAAGAATATTGCACATTACGTAAATCAGCGAGTAGAGTTCCATAAAGTGCCAGGAAAAGAGAAAAATGCTGAAAGTAGCGAGGCTTATAACACAGCACAGCAATAATGTCCGGGCCCTGGCAACAGCGGCGGCATACAAGCAAGCCCTAGTAAACGTTCCTCCAACTCAACTTACAGTTCTTGACAATGGGATCCGCGTTGCGTCTGAGGATTCTGGAGCTGCTACTGCTACCGTTGGTCTCTGGATAGATGCTGGTTCAAGGTACGAAAACTCCAAAAATAATGGAGTTGCCCACTTCTTAGAACACATGGCCTTTAAAGGAACGAGCAAGCGATCACAGACAGACTTAGAATTACTCGTTGAAAACATGGGTGCTCACTTAAACGCTTATACGTCCCGGGAGCAAACTGTGTTTTATGCAAAATGCCTCGCTAACGATGTACCTGCCGCTGTAGAAATCCTTGCTGATATAATTCAAAACTCATCACTCGCTGAACCCGAAATCGAACGAGAACGCGGAGTTATTCTCCGTGAAATGCAAGATGTCGAAAGCAACTTGCAGGAGGTTGTATTCGACCACCTCCATGCCACAGCATTCCAAGGTACTCCTCTAGGACAGACCATTCTTGGACCCACTAAGAACATCAAAAAGATCTCCAAGGCTGATCTGCAACAGTACATTAAGACTCACTATCAACCCGGCCGCATTGTGCTCTCTGGAGCTGGAGGCATTGAACATGGTAAGCTTGTAGACTTGGCCAACAAGCATTTGGGTGGTTTAAAGAACACTCACTTAGATGTTCCTGAGTTAGCTCCCTGCCGATACACTGGTTCTGAAATACGTGTCAGAGACGATTCTATGCCCTTAGCTCACATTGCCATTGCTGTCGAGGGTGCTGGTTGGACCGATGCTGACAATATTCCTCTTATGGTTGCAAACACTCTTATTGGAGCTTGGGACAGGTCTCAGGGAGGCGGCATGAATAATGCATCTTATTTGGCCAGAGCTGCATCTGTTGAGAACCTGTGCCACAGCTTCCAATCATTCAATACCTGCTATAAAGACACTGGTCTTTGGGGCATTTACTTTGTCGCTGAGCCCATGCAGATTGAAGACATGTTGTACAACATCCAAAAAGAATGGATGAAGCTATGTGTATCTGTCACTGACGGTGAAGTAGAAAGGGCAAAGAACCTTTTGAAAACCAACATGCTCCTCCAATTAGATGGAACCACACCTGTCTGCGAAGACATTGGCCGTCAAATCCTTTGCTACAACCGTCGTATCCCGGTTCATGAATTAGATGCTAGGATTGATGCTGTCTCTGTACAGAATGTCCGTGATGTATGCTATAAATACTTATTTGACCGTTGTCCAGCTGTAGCTGCAGTAGGTCCCACCGAGGCCCTTCCCGACTACACTAGGATCCGCGCTGGCATGTACTGGCTCAGAGTTTAAATCCATAGTTTATTTGTATAATAGTTAATTGAGAATCAGTTAAGATCATTATTAAACATCTCACCCAAATGTCTTTTGTTTTATTCAATAAAACACTGTCTTTGGTTTATGTATTTATTATAGTGACATAAGAATTAAAATATGTAAATAAACAATTAAATTTAAAAACGCTTTTTTATTTAATGATAAAATAACATAAAATTGATGTACATACAATTATTAATAATAAATATATTACTTAAATTATTATAACTATACAAATAACAAGGAAAATGAATTAAATTACTTATTTTCAGTAATTTCATTATTTTTTTCCTCTATATTTTCTGGTACACTGGTAACACTGGGCCTCTTGACAATATTAGTTGGTTTCTTTTTCCCATATGGCAACACGGGCTCGGAATGGCTGATTAGACTTGCTGAAGATATAAATACTGACACTTGTTCAGGAGTAGGACAAGCAACAATAAGTGTGTCTTCATATGTGTAGCCTGAGTTAGTAAGAATTTGTTCTAATTGTACAAAGTATCCTACAACATTATTCTGAAAAGAAAAAAGTAATTACATTAAATTTATAATATACATAATTTACCAACACCATTGTTTTGGGAATTTAAAGAATATCAATAGCTTAACATATTTTTTAAATTAAAATGTTTAGTAGCCATTGTGGCGCATTGGGACAGCGTCTGATTGCAAAAGCATTTGGTTGTGATTCGATTCTCGCTCGGAAGAATGATTATACTCTATTTCGGGTGCTCTGACTGTCCTGCTAAGTGGGATAAAACGTGAAGCTGTTATTGTAGTTGATTGTAGAACGCAACTTCGTTAGAGTAAAAATTAAAAGTATTATAGCCCAGTCGCGGAACAGAAAGAATATCTTACAATGACCTCTTAGGGGAGAAGCATATTTGAATTACAAATTAATTTAAAAATTATGAAATCTAAATATTTAATTTTGAATTTATACCAAAAACTGCCCTGCTAAGTTCGTAATCGTACATTTGTTATTAATTGTGCTAAATTGTAATTGTTAGGATATAGACTGTATTTTTCACCGTTAATTTACTCATAGTCTTATTGAGTTTCTTTCCATACAATTATAGAGTTTAAAAATATGTGATAAATACTGTCCGCTCGAAATTCTGTGATACTAAAATGAAATCTTATAAATTCAGAGAAAAAAATTAACATTTGTGTAACGCTGTGGTCATTGGATGTGTGCGAGCGGGACGCACTATATATGTACGGGAGGAGACAAGGACGGCGACAGGGACCACAGTAACAGCTACTTCAGTTTTAGTGTCGATTATAAAATTTTAAATATCAATTTTACCCAACTCGTAGGAACTTTTCATAAAATCGTTTTTTAATCAAAAAAGAAGTTTTGCAATAAGTTTCTATAGTGGCGCAGTAGTCAGTGACAGAGTCAGACTGTAAATTCCTTTAGTTGTGGGTTAGATTTCATTTATTGGTACTATCAAGGCAATGAGCGGCGTTGAGTTCTAACCTTCATAATATCTTAACACTAAGTTCTATAAAAAATCCTACCCGTATAGGCCTAAACAAAATAAATTCAGTTTCCTTATTAGCGAGGTACAGTTGCATGGACCTCTGTAATGGCGCGAGGTGAGTTTTTATGCGTTTCTGAGCCTCTTTCACGGCGACTGCTATTTTTCCTGGACTTGCCCATACTTGAGACTTGAGCTGATCTGGTGGAGTGAAGGCTTGTGCCTAAAAAGAAAGACATTTAAACATAAATATATTTTATAATAAGATATTCCCAGAAGTGATAGAAGCCGGCCATAGAAGAAGTTGTGCAGTGGTACAGCGTCTGACTGTGAACGCGATCGGTGGTAGGTTCCATTTCTACTCGGGGGAGTGATTGTGTTTAAGTTACTTTCACTTCCCTGTTCTGATAACACAGAGTGCGACGTTGAGTTCCACCACTCAACACGCAATTTCTCGAATTCGGTGAAAGAAAAACTATATAAAAAAAACAATATACCTTATCAATAAACTCGATCAGAGGTCCAACCAGAATCTCGGTAGAATATTTAATGAATACTTCGCAGCACCCCTTCAACTGTCTATCCACCTCCTTTCTCGAGTCCAACAAGTGCTCCCTAACCAAGGGCGTGCCTTCCAAAAGAAATTCCAACAAGGCATTATTGCTATTTAACGAAAATATCTGCCTCGGCTTTTGTATCAAACCGTAGGCCGCGTTTTTAACATTACTAAAATCCAAAGTAGTTTCTTTGACAATGAAATCAACTTGAAAAGGCGCTATTTGCTCTCTCAATATAAGCAAATGTTTTATTTGAAATAATTCGCCATCGACACTTGTTTTGGTTGCGGAAATTTGCTTGGACGCGTTGTCGACACTCTGGACGCATAACGAGATCGCCTCTTGAGCGAGTCCTTGGAAAACCCTCTTCTCTAGACACCGGTAGAGCCTAGACAGAGCGGCTAGAGTTCTCCGGACACCTGGATACCACATGCCGTGGAGATCGGCCGGTGAGGCTTGAGGTCGTCGCTGAGCTTCTATATTGATATTTGCTACTTCTTGGGATGTCGCCGAAATGTCTGACACCATAGAGTTGCGAGAATCGCTACGTTTTAGACTTTGCTCTTGTAGTGATAACGCGATTTGCTGAAAAAATCATGTTTAATATGAATTAACATAATTAGAATTATGAATTAGATACAAGGATGTTTTCGTGCCGAAATGATTGTGGGTTCGATTTCCACTCAAAATATTTTCATTTATCTGTTCGGGAAAGACAAAGCGCAGCGTTAAGTTCGTAACTCAACGTACAATGTCAAGCTGCCGATTTTCACATTCGATAATATTAATAAGGATGAACGATGTATATATAAATAAATTTATTATCTTTCCCCTGGCATAATTAAATTTCCATTCGGGGAATCATCATACTCAATTTATATTCATTTCACCGCTCTGGTGAGGCAGAATCACGCGGTTAAGTTGTGTATAATATCCTACATCTACTACACACGAGGAGCTGTGTGTAGTAAACACAATGTGGTGTACAAATAAAGCAATTAAAAATGTGTGTTTGTGTCTTTCCCTGAGCGGCGGCGGACACACACACGTAAGCCGTACCTCCATCATGAGCAGCTTGTCGGGGTAGGCGAGGTCGCCGGGCGCGGCGCGGTAGTGCAGCACGTCGGCGCGCAGGTGCACGTGCGCGCGGAACACCAGGCGCTCCTGCGCGTCCTGCAGCAGCGCGCGCGCCGCCGCGCCCAGCGCGCTCAGCGACGCTGCACCACAACGACCGGCCGTTAACACGACTGGTTGCGGGTTCGATTCACAATCGGGGAATTATTATATTTATAATTTGTTTTTGTTTCTCCTCAGAGAACCTCACCTCTCTTACCGGAAAAATTCAAACGGAAAATTATCAATGGGTGTCTTGACACTAGTTTGTCTCTCACTATCTAGCTATGCGGAATAAAGCTTGAAGAAATCATTTTTGACGTAACAGACAGATATGCATATATTTAATTGGAATCAACAATGTATTCCATCAATAACTGAAAACAGCGAAAATATTTCAAATTCACATTTCAATTAATATAACCTAAAAACATGCATAGTTTATTTACATATATACTCTAAATTTTGAGTAAAAAAAGGAAGTAACAATGTTTTTTAATAATTTAATCTTATACTCACGGTCGTCATTAACCTGTTCGTCTATGACCTCCACGCGCAGTATGACGCAGAGCTCCGCGAGCGTCTCCAAGTGATTTATATGTATGATGTGAGGGCGGAGCGTCTCGTACAGTCCGTTGCAAAGAGATTGGAGGTAATCCCTGTAATTTACAGTCGTTTTATTGAATCAATAATTATTATTAGATAATAAAAAGAAGTAGTATTCAATGAAGTACTGCCGGTGACCCGTTATGGGCGAAGTACTGCCGGTGTGTCCTCTCCAGCCCGTGAAAACATGAGAAAGAAATTTAAAAAATATGACTCGCCGTAACTACATTTTGCCCGTCCAGAAGTATAAGAAGATGAGAAGTAAGCAGAATAATGGATTTATAGGTAAAGAAATTTAAACTACCCGCGTAGTAAAGATTTTCTATATAACCAAAATAAAAAAAAACCATATTAAATACTTTTTTATAATTTATATTGAAAAGTATAGAGGACTTAGAGAAGTCGTTTCATCTTGCATGTTCCCACACAGATAAGAAACAAAAGAAGAGATTAGCATGTTTTCTTCGGCGTTACTCATTTCTATTGGTATAACTTTTTTATTACACACATAATTTTAATATATATTTTATATGTACGCAATTTCCACACTTTGCAACGTAGAGAGAATCTATACTTAAAAGTAGATTTCTTGCATGATCGAGTATAAAGAATAGAGAAAATAAACATTTGTACAACCTTTTACCAGTTTTTTTAGCATTTACTTTTTCCACACTTTACCGATACCAAAACTTTTAACTAAATAACACTAGATAGATGCAATATATTAAAAAAATGATTAGAATCGCCCGAAGTTTCTTCGATATGCCGTTAAACTAACTTTATACATAGTTTGGCACATTACGCAGACGTGCTCAGAAAGAAAAAAAAACAAAACCAATGTCGAAATTAACAAAAACAAACACTCACTCCAAAGCCTGCGACCGTTGCGTAAAGAAATGTTCATACAGCGCGCACTCATCCCTAACGGCAAGCGCGAGCAGCGAGCACGCGGCGCGCAGCAACGCGCAGTGGTCGCGCGCGTGTCTGTGCGCGGCGCTGGCCAGCGCGCGACTGGCGGCGCCTCCCGCCACGCGCGCGCGCCGCGACGCGTACTCGCGCTGCGTGTCCGACAGCAGCGACGCGTAGCTGAGGTAAAGGTCATTTAATTACATTTTTTTATAACGGTGAGTGATCATCGCCGCCTATTGCCCCGTGTAACCCCAGGAGCTGCAAAGGCCTTGCCAACCTCTTGAAGGTATAAGGATGGTTTTTGATTCCCCATTTAGATCTGTTATAACATGTAAAATTGTTTCTCAGTTACAGAAGTATAACTAATATGGATTGCAACGCATCATAAATTAATTGTAATAAATTAAAATACAGATCACTATCACAAGAAACAATGTCTATCAGTTTTCAGTAGCAAATATAACAATATATATATATATATTAAACTTAGTGCTATCGTTATTTTAATAAAATTCACATTTTTTTTGCTTTAAATGGCCATTTGCAAAATACTTTACTAAAAAAGTTTTTTAATTTTTTAGTTTAGATGTTTTTTTTATCTACTTTAATAACAATACCTAGCTAATTATGGTAGTTGCATTTACCATTATAAAATCTATTTGAAACCGACATTGTTTTAAATAATCGTTCCTCCATACACAATTAAATTACAAAACCCACTCACTCTTCATTTGTCTCTGCTCGCTTTTCAATTTCATTGATAACCATTTTCAGCTTAGGAGCGGCTGATTGAAATTTTCCAAAATATACTGCATATGCAGTCTCCATGGTCTCACTGTCGTTAGGTTCGTCCGGGGTTAAAACTTGCTCCGTGGCATGGTTTAATATATGAGAAATGTAAGTTCGGATAAGAGAAATGGCTCTGCTTTGCAAATGACGATATTTGACTAAGTATGTATGGGATTCCTTGAAGGAACTCTGAAATTTTGTTTGTATTGTGTTAATTTAGATAATTGACTAATTTAGGTTTTCAACAATACTTTTTTCTTTTGAGGCTGGTTGTGCCGCAGTGGGACAATGTCTTACTGTAAGTGGGTTCGATCCCCACTCGGGGGAGTGATTACATTTCAATTATTTTCACTTCCTCGTTCTGGTAAAGAAAAAGTGCGGCGTTGAATTCCACCACTCAACACGCAATGTCTCGAATTTGGTGGAAAATGAAGTATGGAGTGTCTTGACACTAGGTGCTTTCTATCTATCCTGCTATGCGGGATAAAAAGCTTGAAGCTAAAAAAAATCCTTATTTTATCTTTCTTTGTCCACAAAACAAATGAAATCAAATACATGGTAAACAAAATTTTCATTTTAAATTTAAAATCACAAAAAGGGAAAATTAAATACACAATTGATATCTTAATAATAAAATATGTAATTATTAATGAAATACAAATAACCATTTTATATTTCATTTATTGATATAGCCTGTATATTTAAAACTCATTCTAAATTCATTATTAAGATAAACTTACATTCTTCCTCATGTACTCTAAGCAATCATCAATTTTGGCAAGTAGCGCAAAGAAAGCCTCACTATTTACTGACATTGTAGTGCTGTTCAACCTCTGTGCTAAATGTTCCACTTGATTGAAATAATACAGTTTACTTTTAATATCATCACCTGTAATTATAAATTAATATTTTTTTAATCTATTATGAGATTTTTATTGTATGCCAAAGTACAAAATAAAAAAAATGTATTAAAACATAATGTTGATGTATTATGAATTGAGTAGAAAAAATATTAAAGAGACAAGTTAAGAAAGAAATAGGAAAATAGTCTAATTATTTTAATATTGAATATATTTTAACATCTAAATTGTCATAAATGGTTCAAATTTGATTTCTCCAAGAGGTTTCATTTATACTACAAATATATTTTATTTAGTAATAATTAAAAGAGGTAAGCTTATTTCAAAGAAGTCTAATAAACACTTTTCTCCTTTACTGATACCAGATACCAAATGTTCAATGTTCAAAGAAAATTTAGTAAATTTTCTTGTCTTTTAATTATTATAATTATTGTTTTTTTTCACTCTTTTTCTAGATAAACATTAACTGTGCCAAATTTCATATTCTTCCATCATGATAATATTTGTGATACTATGTAATTATTATAAAAAGATTAAATTACCTATTGCAGAAAGTTTATTTTGTTCAGCCAACAACTGTTCACTCATTGTGTGCAGCACATTTGTTTTGTTAGATACCAAATTGTACTCATCTGTTAGCTTATTCAGATCTGACATAGTTGCTGTTATCTGCAAAAAATCATAATTAATATTTAGAAGTATGCATATAAAACTATATTTCTGTAATGATTCATTCATTCATAAAAGAAAAAAGTTTATTATAAAAACCGTAACAATCTTTACTAACCTAACATATTTATTCAGTGACAAAGTAAATATAAATCACAACTACCTGATCAGTTAAAGAAACACATTCGTTTCTTCTATCTTCAAGTTGCTTGTAATATGCTTCATATGGCTCATCATATTTCTTAATATTTTGTTCATTTAAAACATCATACCAATCTAAAAACTCAAACGTAGTTTCTACAGGAGGTATGTCAGTTGCGCTTAGATTAATTTGCTTTTCCTGGAAAATATTGGATCATTATAAATTTCCAATGTTCGAGAAGTATTTACTGTAGAAATGTTATACAAATCAGATTATCAGATCAATTAATTTGTTCAGAACCAATAGATATAATTACATGGGCATAAAATTGTTTACATTATTGTAAAATAGTACTTAAATAATTTACTTCTTTAATATCAGTGGACGCTCCAAGCATAAGACTCTCTAAGTCTAATATAGCTTCGCGTTGGCTGGAGGTTAGAGGCGCCAGAGGATTGTCCGCCGCTTCCCATTGTAATAGCTTATTTTGTATTTCTTTTAAAGTCATATTATCCATATTAATTTCAGTTTACTTGCATAGCTAGTCCTAAATCTCAATAACAACACGAAACGTTCAAATGTCAACGTCAAACAATTGACAATTGACAGTTTATACTTTACAGTTGTAAAAATCGATTTTTGTAGCGTTTTGCTTTTTAAAATTTTATAAAATTTCGTCGAAGTGCCATAAATAAAAAACTTAAATAAAAATTATTTCGCTAATCATTTTCAATTTTCCTATTACTTTTCATCTCATTTACGATATTTCAACTAAAATATTGAACACACTGTAAAATGTTCTATTAAGTAACGAATTAAGGACCATTTGTTAAAAACGTTTTTTTATAATTGCAGGTTCTGACACAGTCGAAGGGCATTGTTACTAGAAACTATCTTATGTCACTATTCAATATATGTATAATACAAAACATGGAATATAGTAAGTATAATATACATATATATACAATTAATATCCTTTATAATATATAAATATTACTGAAGAGATTTTATTGCAATGTATCACAAGATAACTGTTTTAAGTTAAAAAAATGGGTAGCCTAGGTCAAAATACAAGTATTATTATTTTTTTAACACTTTTGTTACAAAAAAAAGTTAAAACATCATTTAATATTTAATTGTTAACTGTTTCTAAATTGAAAACACAAATATAAAACTTGGATAGGCGTTTAGCGCCATCTTGTGTTGAGTAGACGAAGGAAAGAAATTTACTTTATCGATATTACGATTTTTAACTTCACGCTTTTATTCCGCATAGCAGGGTAGACAGAAAGTACCTAGTGTCAAGACACTCCGTATTTCTCAATTACTTAACATATAAAAAATTAATTTTAATAATAAAATTTATGAAAAAAGATATAAATATAAAAATTACAGTACTTTTTTACCAGAAACCTTCTTGACTTTTATTAACATACTAATTTCTATAATACGATTTTATAAAAATAAAATTTGTTAATAACTGCCATCTATGAAAAATGTTCCAAGTTATGAAAAATTCTTCTTATTAACGCCATCTAGTTATAAAAATATTAACTATTTAGGTGTAAAATTTTAAATAGATGTCGCTATCTTTTATTTTTTAAGCACTCAAACTAAGGAAATAATGAGTTTTACAAAATCATACATACTAATTTATAACACATTTTTTATTTATGTAGCTTTTTTGAGATATGAAATAAATTTTATAATATATGTGAATATATGAATTAAGTTTAATAATAAATGTATATATTTTAAACAAATTCCCCGAAAGAAAAAGTATCCAGGTTCTTTAGATAGGTTCTTACACATTTCTCCAATATCCCTAAAATATTACTTAAATGTTCGTTTACATGCTTTACGATAAACAGGTTTGTAATGAATTTATAATTTTATTTTAATTATATTATATTTGTAAAAGTATTGTTTTGCTAAACGTGTTATTACACAAATAATTAAAATGTTAAAGTAATCTACACAATTTAAATAAATTTATTTAAAATAAACAAAAAAGAAGTCTTTTGTGTGTATAGAAATCAGGAATATATATAGGATTCTGTATATTTCTAAATAGCGGAAAATAAATTAATATCCCACAGATAAATTTTAAATACAATGCATGAAATTTATTTATTAAAAGGAAAAAGATATCTAGCGAAATGTAATTCTTTGTCTATTTAATCACTGCAAGAACCATTTTAATCCCTTCAAGAAGACAAAATCAGTACAAAGCACCTTATTGTTATATAGCAAATAAGTTTTTCATAGGTTTAAGTATTAAATTGAACAAAAGGAGATTGTAGTCCTTGTAATATTTATTATTATTTGTGAAAAAAGGGATGACGACTACCGTCAACCAAAATCCTACCTCAATATAATATGCTTTATTAATTCATAATTCTGTGTTTTGTAAGTAAATCTTATATTTTTATTTTAACAGATTTCCTAGTGTTAGTTAGGAAATATACAATAATATTCAAAGTCGTTAATTAAATTCATATACAGGAACAAATAAAACATAAAAACTCGAGTAAATCTTGCTTTATTGGGTACGAGGAACCATCAGGTCAACATAAGCTACATTGGACATTCTGTTACAATATATTTACAATATCAGAATCATATATCATAGTTCATATCTAATCACATTAATTACGAAGACCTCATAAAACGTCTATACACATACGTAGCCTTGTACAAAATACTAGTCTAAATCTTGTTGGCTGGACGTCCCTTGACTCGGTCCAGTGTTCTCTATATCTCTTGCAGCCACTTTGTTCGTATATTCGATAAACGGTAAAGCGAATTTAAATACAGCATTAACTTAACCATCTCTCAACTGCCTTCATACGCTATGTACATCCCGCCTCACGATTCTATTACAACTTGTACTATATACAAACAATTTTAATCATTAAAAAAATACAATGTTAAATCGCTATAAATTCTATTATTTATAAGTATAGTTATAGGGGTTGGAATAAAAATAGTTTTTTTTTAGTTTCAGCGTGCAAAATTCACTAAAGCCAGCGGTAACGAGGCTACACCCTCGCAACGACTACATATATCTAAACGATTTTAACTAACATCGAATAGTAAATATATTTGTTTTATATTAATTGTATCAATAAAAGTACAACTAAAGGAAATCCCACACATTCAACACTAGACAGATCATATCATGGACAAGGGGCGAGGGACACGTGTAATTTATATAAAACAAAATACTGAACGAAATTATACTGAGTAGAGTCTCACCGACAGAAACTTTGGGATTCCGTATGGGCTCCTGGCGAGATTTAATCTCTGGTACATTTCTGTTATGATTATCATATGTCGCATTATTTAAACTTATCACACTAGGTTACAATTTCGTTTATTACTAGTGACAGATATGGTTCAAACATTTTCATTTTTCATTACACATTACATGGGAGGCGATGCTCTGCGGCAAGACAGTTTGACTGTCCAGTTGCCGTTCTGATGATGGAGGGTCTTGTAAATCACTATTTTAGGTAAAACCAACCAAAGCCTCTAATTGTCTATTATATAACGCAAAGAAATTTCATCGAAGCTCTTTAAGTCCTCGCGCGTCCTCAGCGCACGCGCTCCTCAGGCAAACAAACTGCCACACATCCACAGCAATTGTAGAGTGACTTCACAAATTACAACAATATCATTTCAAGTGTATTCAATATTACAAAACTCGATAAATAACTTAAAATACGACACCTACAAAAATAATGAAAATAAATTAACAGTCAGCGTTCATTGCGTAGAGTTACTCCAGTATGTATTATATTATAATAACACGCGACTTACGAGATACTTATATGGAATAACTGAATAAAATATAGTCATACATGGTTACACTATCTGGCTCGTCGTCGTGACGCGTAGCATAAGCATGGCAGTTAGCACGAAATTCTGCACCCTAAATATTAAATAACGAAAAATATATCTATAGATCCAAGCATAGTAGTTTATCGCGACGACTCCTGCGCGTCGCTCGTGACGACACAACACTACGGCGCTGCCACTCTGCAGCGCCGCGGGCACTAGACACAGGCGCGTCCGGCGCGGTCGTCTCCCGTGAACATATCAAATAATATAGCACAGCCATAAATTCTCCCTGAGTCCCGCGTGGTAAGCGGTGAACCGGGCCCGTGGCGAGGGCCTACGACACCGGGGGCTGTGGGCCCTGCGGCTGTGGCGGCTTCGCACCTGCGGCCGGCAGCTGCGCCAGCGTATCCTGGCTGGCGTGCGCGCGCAGGTAGCTGTTCTCTACTTCTAGCTGGTTGATCCTCTCCATGAGTTCTGCGATACGCTCTTTTAGCACTTCCACCTCCTCGCGCACCGCGAACATCAAGTGGCTCTTAACCAGATCCTGAAACAATAAAATTTTTTGTTAACATACTTCAAATAAAATCTTCTTTTTCAAAAAAAGAACTACAATTAATAAAATTTGAGAGTATACATAAAGTCTTATAAAAAATGGTATAATAATACTAATAAAAATTAATAAAATAAATAAAAGCTTGAAACCGTTAAAAAACAACGAATACATTATACACGACATCCGCGCTCACACGAATTAAAATAATTCAACAACACCGGTACGTATCACGATAAGTAAAAACTGACACGTTGATTTTGACCCAAATAAATACGACGCATTAACTCGATTCACAAAAAAAATACAACATACTTTTGTATCAGGCACGACCACGTAACAGGGCTCCTTTTGTCCCTTCTGCCTGATTTCGTAGAGACAGCCATCGCGGGGTTTGATAACGTCAATCATGTTTGAATGCTGCAGGACAACTAAATGCGCGTTATGCACTAGCGGCGAGTGGATTGCGACTAAGCCGCTGGTGACACTGGTTGCGAGTGGCGTGATCGCGTGGCGTCCTACCGGGCGACTGATGGTCTGCGCGCGCGCATGCCCTATTTAAAATGGCGGCGAACACGTCATCGCCACGCGAGCCGCGTGTGAACCCTTACACTATACATACATTATACTGCAGCGATATCAACTAAGCTCATGTTTTCATATTTTGTAGAGTTGTTTGCAACAAACGAGCGAAGAAATTAACATATACTTTATTCAAACGGTATTAATCAAATATGAATAACAATATTTCTATTTGGTATTTAATAATTTATAAAAGCAATTATAATACTACGCTCCACGTACTTAATTAATTGCTACGGTGCATATATTGTGTTAAATTTCTAAAAACCCAACACTTTGTATTTAACGTTAACAAAATATTATTTATTGCTGATGATGTCACAAGAGAAGTGGTATTTACTGGACATATTATATTTTAATAAACTAAACATGATTTCAGTAGAAAATATAGAATACAAATAATACTAAACATTTAAATAAGTTATTCCAACAAATAGTGTATAAATAGGTATTACAAATTTTAATATTGCGTCCATATTTGCTACGCTACAAACATAGTTTATACAAAGAACTATTTATATTCCAATCCATGAAAACAGAAATTACATAATTAATTGTGTTCGAGAACTTGCAGAGCGGTATTAATATAAATTGCCGAGATGCTGACAGCAATAAAAGTCGATCAGAATTTATTTTTGCATCATATAAAGACAAAAAGAACTCAGTACTAAATAAAGACAGCGAGGCCGTAAATGAAATAATCAAACAGATAAACTTAATAGAGTTTTCAATAACATTAATTACATAGAAGTATTTGTATTAAAAACCTATTTATATAAAATTGCACGTCAAGGGAAGAATGCGGACTTCGCTTACGGCCTAAGACTATACACATATCTAGTTTAGAATAATCGCCATATTTCCATTAACAACAACGAATGCAATTTGAAAAAAATATGCTATTTATCCATCCGCCTACGTGAAGTCTGGATTGTCTGGATTGTCTGACGTATGAGTCAAGGTACACTTAGGTACGAACGCACATGACACTAAAAGTGGTCTGAGCTAAATTTTCAGTGGCTATTAATAGCGATGATTAAAAATAAACGCAGTGATGAGTTCTTATATTGACGTGGGTCGTTTTAACCTTCAATAAGAGGAATGGAAGCGTTTGGTAAAACTGAATTCGTCTGGCTCGGGTTGGTTAGGCGTCATATGTGCAGATTGACTGGCGCCGATAGGTTCATTGAAACGAATGTGACATAAGCGATCAATTGGTCAGACGGCGAGTTAAACTGAAAATATGATAGTGGAAGTTGACTATTACAAAAATCAAGTGCGCTTAGCAAACACTGTAAATTAAAGACCTAGTTATCATTCGTCAATATTAGCACTTTAATGGGTGAGTGAGATAACAGGGTATAAGAAATGTGTTAAGAGGCCAAGATAAGACGAGTGAGATTTTATTGATATTGAAAGAGTACACCAACAGTTAGTTGCAGTGTAATGTAATGGTAAACGGTGCAATGTCCCCATCGCGAGTGCGGTGAACTTTTTCGCAGTCACGTACAAAAATACAGAACACGATGATATAATGAGCCTAAGGGCATGAGATAAAAACCAGTCCGGTTGCATTGAACGGTGATCGTACGAACAGGAACAATGGACGAGCAAAGAGATTTGCGAAATTGTTTTACGAAACCTCCGGCTTTGAAAAATAACATTACTATACGAATATCACATTGAATGGCAAGAATATCTAAATTCTTTGTAATGGAGGTTTTATAAATGTAAGTAATGTGATACGAAAATAAATTGATTGTCATGTTAATCAATAATTTATCAAAGATAAAAATAAGTAAGGTTACAAAACAAATAAATATCCTTATGGAGACAATGTGTATGTTTAGATAATAACATTGACGTTTTCATTATTCATAATATATAAAAAAAAACGATTAGAGATTCAAATCACGAGGATTAAACAACAGGTTTCGCTGGTAGCATAAGTAAACAACACCGGAGCATTGGTACAATCGGAGAGGCGCCCGTAAACTTTACGCTTGGGTGACATCATCGCCATAATAAGCGGCAATGCTTCACAATCGAATATAAAAATAATACGACGAGGCGTTGGCGTGCTACTAATGACACAATTAATACGCAAATTCTTTTGTTTACTATTGTATTCATTTATTGTATCAACTACTAAAATTTGTATTGTTTTTTAAAGTGAAAAGTTCATAGTGTTCATAATTATTGTTTATTTAAAATGTATATACATAGTTTCAAGATAGAATAAAATAAAACATTTTTATTTGTATACATAAATATTTGAGAATGGTCACACCAATAGAAAATTTGCACAATGTATCATAGCTTTGTGTTATATAAAAACCATATGTTCAAACAACGCCGTGATAATATCTAGTTATTGTTTTCTACTCGATATTGGCACAGCTGGAAAAATGTATGCTATATTTAATTTATTATATACACAGTTGAACTTTGTTTTCGTAGTTTGTGTATCGAATACCGATAGTGTATAAAGATAACAGTTACAAAAAAAATTAAACACGCGACATATCTATAAATATAAGTTACGTAAAGTATATTAATTAAATTTGAACATGATCTCTGTTGGCTTCTTCGCTGATATCAATTTCCTCATCATCTTTAATGAACTTAATTTTAATCCAATAAAAAACATCAAAGTCAACAAGCGTTGACGTCGCCTGGCTATCTTACGTGATAAGCGTTTTGTTTGCCTGTAATATACAAATGAAAACAAAGTGGGGTCATTATATTAGAGAGCCATTCGTGATAATTGACCCAAAGTGAGTGACAACTCGAGATGACATATCCTACCTATGCTGCTATCTCGAGATATATTGACCTCTGCGATGAAAACATCGTTAAAGGTATTTTATGAAGATACAGAGGTTCGACGGCCTCAAAAACAAGGATGCGCGAATAATAAATAAAGATTAAAACAGATGAATGTAAATGTATATTTGAAAGTTAAGAACAGTGTTTATTCGAAAGCATGAAAATAAAATATACATTTTTTTAATGATTTCAACATTTCATTTTTACGATAAAATATAAAGCATGTACGAGTATATTATTCGAAAAAGTTATAATATCATTTTAAAATTAGATTTAGACAGATCTATCACATACTGAAATCTAATGGAATATCATTTTGTTCTTCAGTGTTGACTCATGGAGGATGGCGAAACTCAACGTCGTGCATAACGCAACCAGACCACGTAAATGATATTCACAAAAATCAAATTCACAAAAATCATCATTCCGTTGCAGCGCCTAACTACGCGACGACAGAATCTTGTTATTAGTTAATAGAATCATAAATATCAACTACATAATTTTTATAACCATTTATCATAATTTCTTAATTCATTAAGCAAACCAGTTGTGTATTGCAATAATTTGCAAATTTAATTTTATACAAATATGTAGACAAGAACGTTGTGTGGATGTTAGAATTATAATAAACTATCTCTCCTCACGACTGCATCGGAATTAAAAAGGCTTTTGGCTCTTTATTTTATAATTCTAAAATGAATATCCTAATTACTTAATTTACTTTATATTACTTTATATAACACTATTTACCAGTGGAAGTCTCGTCAAAAACGATCGAGCCGTACCAAAGATTATCCAGAACAAACAGACAGACAAACATATGCATTTGGTAAAGAGCTGTAATTTTAATATTACAAAAAAAATACCCTAAATTTATTTTTTGTATAGACACATATTCATGTATATTTCTTTATTTATATACAACAGCGTGGTAGGTGTAAAAGTTGTTTTTATACATCTATCTGAGTTTCGCAAAACATCGCAGGTACGTTACGGATCCATCATTAATTGGATTCGGTTCAACAATTTGTGTGATTTTCCGTTGGATTAATAGTGGAAAATAAACAGCATTAGCCAATGTCGGCGATAATTGCTCCTTTTAGATATTGTCACAGTGTTTATCAGAAGTAATAAAGATTTTTTTGTTTTGAATAATAAGCTTCAGATTATATTAGTGTGTATATGATAAAAAGATAAAAGTAATTGAAGCTAATTTAAAGGGTTATATAAAACATTTGTTGTGTGTAAGATTTGTTATGAGTAGTTATATAAAACACATATTGTGATAAAATCTTTATACCAATAGAATGACAAAAGAAAGACATTTAATAAAGATTTTAGTGGTTATCTGTACCATTAACAACAGCTAACACTAAGCTATTTGGAAACCAAGGAGCTAAGCTTGCAAATTACATTGTCTCCCAATCTCGATAGTTAGCACGCGACGGCATGACGTGACCTGTTGTAGTCGGCTAATCTCCATCTCATGCTCCGGCACCAATCGGCGGTGTGATCACTTAAGCACGTGTCTCCTGCAGTGCAACGGGGCTAGCTTTCCTTCCGTGTCTATTCTTAGTCAGGGCAGGTCATGCCGGCTTCATGCAAATCACGTTCACTAAGCAAATTAGCATACGGCTGGTGTTTAAAGCAAACAAAAATGCTCTTTCTACTAGACCGTCATGTACATAGTACGTTTAATAGGGGAGCCCATTGTGAGAACGTTGCTGTGTTTATTATTATAAAGGTTATTGTAACTTAAAACATGTATGTTATCGTAATTAAACATAATGTAGGTTAATTTAGATATATAGCAAAACAGTGTATATACAGAAATGGCTTATTTTGAACACAATTACAAATTCAAGTAAACGTTTCATTTTCGAGTGAGCATGACAAGTTCCTTTGAAACAGGTTACAAAAAAAAATAGGGAGTAGCAAAATAACAGATAAGCCATGTGTCTACTTTGAGGATATTTAAAATAATATTTAATATTCTAACATAATGAGGCGATAAAGACGTTATGGTAGACAACAAATAAAATATAGCAATTTACAAAAGCGGTAGACCATCATAGATCAAAGTAAAAAACAAAAACAGCCGTTTCATCTAATCGTTTACAGCTGGCGGAATTCGGGTCAGTAGTGTGAGCTTTTGCTTCCAAACACCAAATGGACGAATCTTGAGTAAACATAACTACGCTGACGTAACACGTGGTGGAAGGCGTGAGATATTGCGAAATGGACCGGAGTATAGCACAGAAATGATATGTTGAACGCTATTGAGTATACACACAACGTTTATTGCTAAGTTACTATCGATGGCGTTTCAAGGCAAACTACTGATCAAGTGACTATTTTTGGATCGTCGTCGTATGATTTAGATAAAATAAATGCTATAACGTTATTTTTTTTCTAAGTTGATAAACGTGTAGTGTTTGAATTTTAATTTTATGAAAGACATTGAAGTACGTATAATAATAAGTTGGTTATTCGTATTCATATTCGTATATAAATAAATAAATATCAATGAAACATAACACTGTCATAATCCAACAAGTTAAACATTAATAATGAAAAATAAGATAATAGTAATATTAAGTTAAGCATCCCGATATAAAAGATATTAAATATACAATATATTGTAAGCCAAGCGAGTAAACAACAAAGTCGTTGCGTTATTAGAGCAAAAAGAATCAGATGAGCGCGCTGGACATGGAGTGATAAAAATACAACGCGATGTTAGTGGGCATTAGGGCTGGATTGGGGTCAATCGCTTGAGGCCATCTGTGGCGGCTAATTATAGACGATGCTCGTCCACTTCAATAACGCACATCCATGAATCTTCATTGCAATCGCAAAAATATATAAACTATCATGTGATATGATGAAAGTGTTACAAGAGATACGAGTGACGAAAATATCATTCGATAAATAAAAATAACAAACAGGAAAAATACAATGATAAACAAATTATTGACTATAGAACTGATAAGATTACGATTTAAGATTTTATATGAAAAAAAATAAAAATATTCCAAGATTAAAAAAATGATTCGCGTATTTTAAAAATTTGTTTTTTTAATTAATTTTGATCGATACTTTAGATATTTACTAAGATATAGTTTAAGTTTCCTTTAAAAATATTTTTTTTTGTATACTATAGTTAGGAAAAATTATGTTTGCTTTTACGTATGCCCATTATATTTCTTACTTTCAATTCAATTGTAACACAGTGAGACACACGACTTCTAAACACCTCAGCCTGTATAAACAGCTAGATCATTATTTGTACTGATTTGCTCACAGTACCTACATTATAAAAGACGACATCAGGCAACTATTATAATTGTAGCGTCTAACACATGAGTAATAAAGTTTAATACTTCAGTAAATACTACTAAAGATCCGGTATTAAGAAATTATAGTGTTATTTTCATTAGCTCTAGATTCGACTTGTTACCACGAACTCGAAAACATATTATGAAACTGTGTTGTTATGAAATAACATCAGCGCGCACACCCGGAGATACTCGGTTTCGTACCATTAATAATTGAACATTGTTATTTGTTTATTTTACATAGATAAATAATCCTACGGCACTCATGTTAGTTATCAGTGATATTTTATGAAAAACAAATATGTACTTTGTACAAGTACATCTGTTATATTTGTTGAAAATCTAGGTCATCAAGTCATAGTAAGAAATACAATAAAAAAAACTAAAATAATTGTTTAAGAAATAGGCTGATGTTGTGTTAACCGAGTGCATATAGATTCTAAGAATGTGTTTCGAGCACAACTTCACACGGAACTTGGCGACATACTGACACACCAGCGTCAATACTTAGTTCTTAGACTTTACCGTCTTGCATTGCATCCCCGATGTCAATGTGACACTAATCTCAGTAAACCGAATATACTTTACTGTAGTTTTTTTAATATCTTAAGACACTAACCTCAGAATAATTGATACTTTCATTTTATTAACAGGTAAGTAATCTCACACATAATTATTGCTAAATGGTCTTTATTTTTTATTACACACATTATTACACAACTTTCACCAACATTTATTTTTTCTATTTTATAATTTCTTCCAAAAACTGATTGACATTTGTCTTAAAGACTGAATCAAGCAGTTTTACGTTACGTAAATGATATCTATTTTTATATTTATAGGTACTATTAATTTTTAACTTATGAATGATGATTATTTTGAGAAATGAATTAGAAATTCTTTCGTAAGACTGAGTTTTCTAGAAGACAAAATTTTATGAGTGTGAGATTACTTATGTCAATTAGCCCTAATTGCGCGGATAATTGCAGGTAGTTGAGTAAATGCAAGGTGTGTTGTGAATTGACACGCATACCGATAGGCTTTTAAGGCAGCGGACTTTTATAATTGTACTATTGTACTACATTTATTCAATTAGTTACACACATGGAGAGATTAATGATAACATCATAAAAAGGTTAAATCATCTTGATGTTTGGAATATTTTTCTAACTAACTATATGACAATAAAAGCAGTTTCACATTATATATTCCGTAGTGAGAGCGAACCTAACGTCAACATATGGCGTACACCGCTAAATCTTAATATATTTGTTATAAAAAATAAATCTCTATTAAAATATCTAAATCTTTAGTATTGAAATTACGTTATAAAATTTAAAAACATTATCGCATTAGCAACAAAAAACTTAAGGACTATTCAGCTTAGTGAAATGAAGACCTTTAAAATTTTTGCACGATGCATTTTATTACAGCAGATGTGTTTTATATTGCATCTCGTGTAGTGTTAAATTACATGAAATAATAATTTGAGATAAAAATATAATTAGTTAGGTTGTAATTAGAATGAAAAATTGAACAAACATTTGCGAAAAAGTATTCGCTTATCTTTTTCAATGCATGATCATATTGTCAACGTCATATATATACATACATATGTGATATGAATAAAACATTTGCGTCATAAAGCTTAACTAAAGTTGAGTTTGTAATTTGAATTAGGCATTAAATCTCACGTAATGCATACTAGACGTGGTCAGTGCACGTGAATATAATTACACGCTGTTTCAATCATCGGTTATAAAGAAACTAGTTTTTTTTAGTTTCACGCTATTATCCCGCATAGCAGGGTAGACAGAAAGTACCTAGTATCAAAACACTCCGTACTTCGCTTTCCACCGAATTCGAGACATTGCGTGTTAAATGTTGGAACCTAACGCGGCACTTTGTCTTACCAGAGCGAAAAACTGAACAAATTTAAACATAATCACTCCCTCGAGTGGGGATCGAACCCACAACCGATCGCACAACCGATCGCTATACTGATACTGAACCAATATAATAAGTATCTACGTCATCAAAGAAAGGGTTTTAATTGTAAATTTTAATCTAATATCAATAATACTAATAATAATGATAATTCCAGTAAGTATGATTTGTGGAATCTCCAAAACTACAACACAACTTCATTGACATATCAGACAATCACATAATTTCTAAATAGAATTGTTTCAAAAAGTATAAAAAAAAATGCGAAATATTTTTAAAGCCCGCTTTTTAAATGTAGTCTGTCTAGTCTATGACAGTTTAGAAAATTAAATTTCTAATAAAATAGTTCCCTTCAAAAGGGAAATGTAGAGGCTTCACGTCTCGTCAGACTCGCTTTTCCATTCTTAGGAAAGGTTAACTTTTACCAATCGTGACATCAGCAACGGCTATCGATGCAAATTGCTTTCAGTATAATTTTAACGCCATCGAGGCGTTCATGCGATGTGCCTGTTAGACTGTACGCGATTATTTGGGATTCAAATTGAATCTAAGAATTACATTTTTTTATTAAGTACAATATGATTTTACAAAGTGCAGCGTTTAGGTGCGTACAGTTGCGAAAGCAATGCCATCAACAACGAATTATGCTTATAATCTCTGTTTATACCGATGGATGTATTAAGCTACACAAATGATTTTTAAACGAATTCTTGTTGTTTAATTAGTGTCAGTGTAGTATGTTCCAGAGGTACTCACCATAGCTTGCTCGATCTTATTGTCGATGGCCACGGCGCTTGTGCCTGATGCGCTGTAACAAATAAAATAATATGAGTTTCACGCTTTATGAGTTTCATTATAGTAATAACGGTTTTTTATTTGTAATCAATAGGCTTAGAAAACACTTTTCCTATTTATAAAAAACCAAGTTACCGGCAACAACTAGTTACATATAATATTTAATATATATATTACGTAGCACGCAATTTGTTGTTATATTTAGTAATAGTTTAGGCAAAGGAACGAAAATGTAAATTTACTTCACATTAACACCAAAGTAAAACAATCTGCATTATATATCAAAAGATTGATTTTTCTCGTATTATACCAGAGCTCAGCCTCAGAATACATTTTATAAATAAAAATAAAGGCATCACGTCGAAAATGCTATTTTTATAATTCACCTTGTAAGTTATCGCGGAGGAATGTATGCATAAATAGCTTATCAGTCACTTTCACGAACGCTAAACGTCGATACTTCTCAAACAAAGGTTATAAAAGGACGATAAAAGCGAAGTTCACAGTAGTGTAGAACACCAGAACGAAGGGTAATATTGAGAAGATCCGCTTACACAAGTAAGTTTAAGGTACAGTGTTGTAGATAAATAACGCAAGAGCAGTGACCCAGAGCGGCTTATGTGGCAACAAAGGGAACAATAGGCGAATAGCACACTGACATCACTTTAGGACCTTACCCTTTAATTTGTTTAAGAAAGTTTCCACATAACATATTTGATTGCTTCTATTTTGCTTTTTATTTTAGAATTAGTTTTTTATATTGAATTTGTCTCACATTTAATAAATCCAATAAAATAGAATACATAGTACTAATAAATAACACAAGAAAATAACATGTATAATATATAAGAGCGAGCATATTGCAAAACAAACAATCTCTTACAGACAACCTTTGATAAGAAAAGACTTAATTCAATAAACAAAATGTGTATAAAATAAACAATCAATAAGTAAGAACAATAAGTATAATTTTTCAGATAGCTAAAGCTTTAATATTTGAATATTTTCCAAGCGGATATAAAAGTGTTCGTGTAATACTTCACGAGTACAATAAACTAAGTGAGTACCACGTGTTCGCGGAATACACCTATTATACCGACACAGTCTAATTGGTGGCATCCACTGCTGCCATCATTAAGTTGCTCACAGTCTGACTTATCCATTATGATCCAATCTCAGTCGTGTAATCATCCGGTAGCTAGTATGTGGCACGTTGTACTGGCATGTACTTGACTTTCTCCCGCTTCGGATTCCGTGCCGCGTCAATGAGGTGAACAGCACAACGCTTAAGTTGAGCCCACTGAAGCATTCAGAACAACAACGGCGACGATTGCGTATCGATTTCGACCAGTCCGTTACTGAACTTAAGTATTGAATAACGCTCGTAAACCGCATGACCGCTGGTGTCGCTAATAATGCTCTTATGAGAACACCCATAAAAACTGTTCAATTATATTAATCTTTATCCAAATAATTTGAAAGGTAAACTGAAATCATAGTGACAGAAGAGCGAAGATAAGACAGACAGGCTTTCTCTTGGCTGATTTCGGTGAAACAAGTTTTTATGTTTGTGACAGATTATGTAAGCAGATGGTGACAAATTTGCACACTGTAACGGACATATGAAAGAGTAGAGCTCACAAGAGAAAGCTTTTGCAAGCTTCGATGACAACCATGTCATCAATAACTATAAAGACATCAACATAAAATGTAAACTTAAAACTACTTGCCGTAATCGATTGAAATGCTAAGTGATATATAACACTGAAGTTAAACTGAATTATCAGGAAACACACAGTGTGAGTGTTAGCACGAGGACGCAAGAATATTGTTTAACAAGGTATTGTGATAGGACCTGCAAGTGAACAAAGGACATGATAAGAGCTTTGTCAGCACGCACGTGCGTGCGTGTTTTCTTAGCCCTTCACTTCACGGCATCGTGAAAAGAGCATCAACAAAGGTTTGTACTTGTGAGACCCCCAACTTTGACTTACTTATGGCATGCACATATTTTTTATAAATATTAATATTATAAATATGCCCAGGAGATTAAGATAAAAAGATTATATCAAATATTTAATTATTTGATTAAATACAGTCAACAACAAATCTAAAATTAGAAAGTTAAGCAATGTTATAAATACTTCTACATTAAGAAATGGAAATAAACAAAATCATGAAATGGTATCACCTTATTTTCATGAATCACTCACACTGACAAGTTGTAAAACAATATCGTGTAGAAAACAAAGGTTAAAATATAAATATGCAAAGCTCATGAAAATTCAACATTTACTTTATTAGTCATACGCTACAAACAACGGTTAGGCGATTGATTGGTGATTGTGAAATAAAATTTCTTTTAACATTATTAAAATAAAATAAAAACGTTACATAAAAAATATCATATTAATCGTATTAAATTTACCAAAATACGTTTATTAAAAGTATGTATATATAAATTTATGGTGTTTAAATATTACATAAGAAGAGACTGTACGTAACCATTCTATTATAGTATTATATGTAAATGTGTGGCTTCGTAACGCCGTAACAGATTATCGTGGTGCAGTGCAGTATGTTATCGCGGCGAGTGGCATGCGCCACTTTCAAGGTCGCCGAAGGGAAATCGACGGGACGATGTCGACACTACTGTTACCAGTTTTTGATGAACAACGACCGTTATATGTTCAAAACTTTATTAATTCGGTGAATGTTGCGAACGCAATGCATTATCATTGTTCGTTGATTGCTTATACGAGTACACCGTTTAAGAATAGGTTGAGTAAGTATATTTTTCAGTTTGATAGCCTAAGTCTTAAATGAAATGTTACAGTAGTTTTGTAGGCTTGATAAAAAATGTTGTATACGCCATATGTTTTTTAGTTTGGTTAGAGCTTTTAAGTTCAAATTATTGATATTTTGAGACACCCAATAAATAAATATAATTACAGTTGCTGTTTTCATGTGTTTCAATAACCCCAATCCTAGGTCGAAGATAGTAATTAAATTTACTTTAACATGTAAATTTTGCATATTGTACTGCGAGTATAAATTTGTAAAGTGTTTACAATGGAGTGAATTGAACACAAAGGGCAAAGTGGAACACTGAGGGTACGCCATCGGTCACTGTAAGTCACGCAAGAACATCACGCAACAATGCTATCCCTGGATTTTTATATGCTGTGATTTTAGTTATGAATGACTTAATCATTTTCATGACCTAATCATAGCGTAATACGAATATAACCATCAGTATTTCCTAAATTCATAATTATCTTAATTTTACTAAGCATAAATTATGAATTTAGTATTTATCTAATTCATGGAATTTTGATCTAACAAAGTGTTTTATACAACGACGCTAATAGAGAACGTATTCGTACAGTCTCTGTTTAACATAATGAATGAAGGTTTTTATAGTAGTATCGAAAAGATCAATGCCAGTGTCTGAGCTTTCCGAGGTCAAGTAAGAATATATATAATATATATACGTCGTAGTCTGTTAAAACGATTTGGTGTTCAATGCAGCGGATCGATACAGCAGCAGTGACGATAGAGACGGCTAGGTTCAATAGGCGGCGCTGACGTCAGCCAATGGCAAGCATTGTCCAGTTGCAGCTAGAGTCATTGCCGTCGAACCTTCACCGACTTACCGGTTCGCTTATCAGCCGAACTTCGCCACATCCTCTGCAGCGCCACTCGACCACAGCTGACACAACAAAAAGACGCAGAAAGACGCAGTGCGCCACACTCGAGCTGTGCCCAAATATAACTGTACAGATACTCACACAGGGTAGAAGTAGTCGATGTACTTGACGACGACTTCTCTGAGCAAATCCTGTTTGTTCATGATTGACGAGTAGCTTGCACTTATGAGTTTAGTTTGCATGGCTCCCGTTTCCGAGAGCGAGTGTATGATGCGGGACTGTCGCGTCCCGGCTTTCGGTTGTAGCGGTGCCGTGTTTGCAAATTATTAAGTGTGCGTTGTGCGTGTTGAGGTAGTGCTGGTTTAGGTTGTAAGTAGTGAGACGCGGGCGAGCCGAGCGACGCGTTGCGGCAAACTGGGAGCAGGGTCGGCGCGAGGGCGGCGCGCGGGAGGGGGCCGGCGAGCGGCGCGCGCACGGCTCTACCTACTACGGGCTACGATGGCGCCTCCGAACACCTAGGCAACGCTTTTGCGACACGCCCGCTCCGCCTCGCAGTTCGCAGGCTGCACTTTAAAACGAGAATGAATCCATAACTGCCGTATATCTTATGTTTCATGTTCATTTTGAATAATGATATTCGTGTAGGTTCAAGGCTGACCAGATTTGGTCAGTTTTTATACCTACCACGTTAGAGGTAAAACGAAAATAAAACAAAGACAACAAGAGATTAAGCATCGGTAGACCGGTTATATTGAAAAAAACAGATTTATTATTTAAAAATAAGTTCTATTATAAATAGACATGATAGTTAATGGCTCAAATAAACTATTATAAAATTTGAATAAGCAAGTGGGTACTTATAATATCATTTTTTATCAAAATATATACCTATCTTTTAAAGGATTGGGAGGAAATCTGATGTTTATTTACAAGTGATTTCGGTAAGTTATGTTGTGGTAGTAAAACACAAGTTACAACCATAACAATAAAAACTAATTTAAGCGTTGTGACTCCATATTATGTACTTATTATTAGACAGCCGGCTAAATAGTGTCGTAAAACTGTTGCCGCATTCATTAAAAGAGATACTTCCGTATATTGTTTTGAAGGGTTTAGTTTATGGGACTAATTTGGTGTATTTTTATGTTTTATAGATATTCATTAATTCAATTGAAGACAAATAACAAATCAAAAATGCACTTCTCTATTTTAAATGATTGAGAAGTACCGTTTTTTTACTAGTTGTAGATAGCGACACTTCGCCAAAAAGCTTCTTTACGCTTTATCCAGAATTGTTAGGTACTCAGAATCCTAGTGTCAAGATACTCTGTAGACTATTTTCCGCCTAAAATCGAAACATTGCGTGTTGAGTGGCGTACTCAATGAAAACGCCAAAACAAAGTAAAAAGTTTAATAATACCGATTTAAATACACAGTCATTTGGATCAATCATCTTTGAATCAAAAGGGCTCTATGGTAGAGTCTTATAATAAATAGAAGCTTATAAGTATAGAAAATAATAGTGCCAGAGTAAAGTACTATGCAACTGAGCTGCCTGGAGACCATCAAGCCATTATCGCATTAATTATGCATACTTCCGCACATTGTTCTCTAAAACACAAATTGAAAATAAATCTCAGTAATTATTAAAACGGGATGCTAACTGTATATTCTATATTTTGGTGTTTCAGGATTTAATCTTACCATTTATTTATATGTATTGTAAATTAAAGTATATTATAATAAATATTAAACTGTTAGAATTAAGAGTATTTTAATATATTTAATATTGTATTTATATATTTAATATTTTTTTAAAATTACAAACTGAAATATTCAAGGTTTTTGAATACTTCACTTTGTAATTTAAATACAATAATAATAAATTATTGCCAAAAAAAATTGAAAAAAATAAAATAAAAAAAAGATTGCCTTCAAAACAAAAAGAGAAGTTCAAAGAACTACAATAAGACCATTATTAATATAAATATTAAAACTGCAACACTGAAAAACGGTACATAATTAAAAATCAGTAACACAAAACAGATGCCCGGTGTAATTGAACAAAATGCAAAATTAACTAGTTGGCGTCTATTCAAGTTTGAATAAACAATATTAAAACGTTTGGAAATAACAACAAGAGGCGAGATAATCCACCTTCTGTTGCAAGAACACTACAACGCATCTTACAAAATCCACATATTATGAAACGATTACTGGCCGGTTGGAAATATAATAATGAGTTATTTTCGCAACTGACGCGCATATGGAAATAGCGTGAATAAATTTAATTTCCGCGGCCGCAAACGTACACCAAGTTTACTGCGCTAGCAGCTCTATTACCTACCAGTTAACAGTGCGGTAAATAAACAGATACTGCTTTTATGTTTTCATTACTCGATTTTAATTAGGATTTCATTAAATTACCAATAAAATTTGTTTTTCAATTACAACAAAGTTCTATTAAACAGGTGAAAAATTATTGGTTTGAGTCATATTCTGCACAATTTTTGCTAAAATATGGTTTTATATAAATGTTAGTACTTATATTTTATTTTATATATTAGTACTTTACAAGAAGTAAGATCATAATATAAATTTCTATTAAAGTAGGAAATTTCTAATAATTTTAATGGTGAAACAATGTGCTAAATTCGTTTTGAAGGCTTTATTAATTACTTATTAAATGTTATTACATGAGTCTGTTTAATTGTTTCCTTTGATGTCTAATGGAACATCTACTTCATTTAAAAGATTTTAATGTAAATTTACTTATAGAATCAAAAAATTATGAAAAAAAAATTTTGGCAATAAGCATTTTAATGAAATTTAGACGGACTAATCGCGTATATTCGAAGATACATTTATGAAAATCCGACGTTTGGTACACTACTGTACGTACACTATCAGTATGTATTCTACCTGTGACTACGGACAAAGTAACTAATATTTTACTTCTAAAATAGTTTTATTTAAAACGTATAAGAATCGCGAAAATCCAAGATCTTATTATAATGATATTTACTTAGATTTAAAAAGATTATAGTTTTCTAGTGCGTACTAATGTAGTGCAAAGTCAGGGTCACCGCCGGCAATAGTAAACAAAGTAACTACTGCGAGACAAGTGTTGTTCGATGAATATGTATGTACCTCCCGTATGGCGATGTTATAGGTGTTTTGTATTCATTTATTGTTTACTGCACTCTGGATTTATCTTGATGCTTGTCGACCTTGATCTGTGTATAATACCTAGTATCAATACGAAATAACTATTTGTTTTTATTAAATAACAGTTTTTTAATGAAGTGAATTTAGATTGTCTTGTTGATAAGTAACGATAGAATATTGGGAGTTATCTTAGTTCAATATGATTATCATTCTTATATTAATATAGAAAGATGGTTCAAATACTTAATTAACATAAACTGGCCAATATAAAAATGTTAGCTGGCATAGTAAAACGCAAGTCATATTTCTCTAGGAATGTATAACAATGGTAATTTTGTAATCGGTTGGTACTAAAGCTCTGAGTTCATTAATTTTTGTATTATGCAATAATTGCAATGACATGCAAAATTTCACTTAATATAGTTAGTTGCTTTAATGTTTTTAATACAAAAATATGTATTAGAAGAATATCCAACATTATTATAATTATAATGAAATGTCGAATAGCCGTTTAACAACCCAATATTAACTAAAGATGGGTTCAAGCACAGGTACAGTTTAACTTGTTAGTAAGTCTAGCTACTTACTTCGCTTTTCTTATTCTAATGGTTGATCAAACGTTTCTTGTGATAGATGAATGTATTCTCTACATAGGGATGCATTATTAAAGGTAATTACTTTCTCCCCCTTAAACATTTATGTTTTATTTTATTGCAAAATCAAGTGCTTTTTTGAATTATGAAACTACTTAAGAAATTTTTATACTAAGTATGTATTGTTTGGGAATTACGTATTGTTAAATTTTTTATCAGACGTCAAAAATTTATAGTATAGGTAGGTGTCATTTTTTTGGTTGTGACGTGTGAGGATAATTATTTGCGGTGTGGTTAAACGTACTTTAGGTATAATTTAGATTATCATATTATCGTATATAAAATAATGGTCTTTTATAAAATGATTTATAGCCTGATTCGAAATTTAATAATATATTTGTAATTCATACAAACTTTAGGATGTGACTAATATATAATATCGTACATTAATTCAAAAGCAATGTGTATACGCTTGGTTTGGATATAATATTGATGATTTCACAAACAGAAATAACGAGGAGACCTTCAAAAAATGTATATAAAAACTTCAACGAATCAATTGTTTAATTTGCAAAAAGTGATGATTTTTTATGTTGGTTGCAATTATATGAAAATTATCATTGTTACCTGTTGTGTACTCAGAAGCTAACTGAAGTAGTAGATAATTGACGTACTTATGATGTTCATTATGTAGGGTTTGAAGAATTCTCGATACAATTACAGCATTTAAATAATGACAATCGTTGTTAGTCAACCTTACATATATGTATGTACTTAATTAGATACAGTGCAATTTACTATAATTTTCTTGACTACGAAAAGTCAATAATGAATTCAAAATAATCATGTATTTCTGTGATGTTTGCGCAAATGGAAATAATAGAATTATATACAATAATGCGTGGAACGATTTGCTGATATTATATTGTTGAAATAACGCCTTCGCGTGTCGATATGGCAAATATTATTGTTTGCTTAGAGTTACTGCGTTAAGCATTACATGATTTGAAAAAGCTTCTTTGTCACACATAAGGTCCCTCAACTCAAGTGGGCTCCTGGTCACATCCTTATTGACGCAACAGGACAAAGTTGAATAAATTGAAGTTTCCGTTAGCTTCGAGTTGCTGAACTAATCTTACTCATTTCATATTAAACATGTCTGCCTATGAAAGATTAAGTGTTGGCTAGTGTTTAGACACTCCATTTAACTACCTTCCCTTGAAAGACAAGATTTCTTTTACCGGAGCGGAGAAATGATAAAAAAAATTAAACAGTACCGCCAGTTGCATTCACAGTCAGATACCGTCCTATTGAGCCACGATGGCCACTGATGCTTTTTTTTAAATTATATTATATTGCGTTCTATACGAGCATACAAATGTATGAAGAGTAATAATATAAATATGCATGGCATGTAGAAATATGACCTTATGATTCAATTGCGTATAACAGTCATTAAAACAGCAAGTGTACAATAGTACATACACGTTATATATATAAAACTAATATAGAAATAAAGTATGCTATTAATTAATCGGGTCTATCGAATAAAAAAAATACTAATTATGAAAATACGTATCAAATATCGATAAGATAATGTGTACTTATATTGATCAACCCTTTTATTACTTTCGGCAACAACTTCTTGACGTACATACAAAGGTCTTAACAACTAATTTTACACGACAAGGCTCATTGTTTTCAAGGTTATCTTTATATCGAAAGTTTGATAAGAATTTATTGCAATGTATAGCTCTGGTGCTAAAAATGTAAGTTATATAAATGATAAAGGTATAATTATAAAACGATATTTGAAATACAAGCAGATTGTACAACGCAGCAACAATCACGTACTCCATACAAAGCATAGGATGATAACGATAAAGAGATATGCAAGTAATAGATAGTGACGATAAATAACATAAGTATTGCAAAAAGACAATACAGGTAGTACAATCAATTGCAAGATTATAATGGATTAAGTGGTCGATAAGGAAGATATTAAAATGAAGCGAAAATTCAAAGTGAATGTCACATATCATACTCACGAACACCAGGTGTTCCTGCGTGTACAGTTACTTCTGGTTTGTTCAGTGGGGGAAGCTTTTTGGCTGTTATCTGGTGGAAGACTCAACTTAAAACCCGCTATCGATTTGCGTCGTTTAGCGGCAAGGGCTCGAGATGCAAGATCTGACTGCTGAGTGTTTGCGTCCGTCGACGAGGTACCGTGCGAGCATGTCCGTATATGCGCTTGCGCCGTCGCCACCTGCAGTAGCTTGCTGGAGAGGCTGCGCCTCCCTAGGGCGTCGCAAGTCGCGCAGCGTCTCTCCTCCATAGAGGTCCTCGTGTGTCCGACTCGGGCACACAGCTTGCACTGAGCGCGTATTGTTTTCCAGCGGACGTGGTAGCTTAACTGATGTCATCCGACGAGCGACACGCGCACCGACGCTTACACTCGCTACTCATAAAATTAAAGACTGCGTCTCCACTCGACAGAATCGATCGATACACCAACAAAAATAGGCTTAATGCGATAATAGGAACGCGATAAGGTGTACACGCGAATAAGTGTATTGACCTAAATGGTGAGGCATAAACACGGCTTCAGGGCGACCTCGGCGGGTGGACATGCGCGGGCGTCTCGGTGCAGGCGACTGCGGTCACCATTACAAAGCACCCCCGCCGCCCGTCGTAATTCGAACGTGTACGACGATATCGATATTTGCGGTGAATAATATGACAAGCGTCGAATGACTCCTGTCTAGGAGTGTCGGAGGCATAACGCTATCGTACCATCTTTGCCACATTCTGTTGGATCACTTCCAGGTATCTTAATATAAATTATGATTTCATGTGTTTCTTCCGAATAAGATAAACTAATTCTAATCTGAATTTATAAACATGACAGTGATAAAAGTACATCCGACATGTTGTTAGATTTAACAAATTACAGAAGGATAATAGCCAATGTCATAATATGTATAGTACCTAAAATATCTATTATATAAATAGTATACAATTTAAAATTTAATTATAATTCTTTTATATTTTTTTAATATTATTAAAGTTAATAATAAATAGTTCAGTTTAATCAAAGCAAGTCTAAAACTATATTTTATTACATTTATCAAAGTTGTACCTGATTTGTTAATCGCATTATTACTTCATATATGAATCTTAGGAAGAACTTACAAAGTTATTTTATTATCACAGTCCCTCATTAATAAAGTTATGTAAATAACTTGCGGCTGATCTTTCTATGGTACAGTTATAGCCTCATCACGTTAGGGGGTGAGGGTATGGAGAGTGCACCTGTTTGATAATTAAGACGGTTATAATTATGAACTACGGATACTTAGGAGTTTATTAAGGCATCATAGGCTTTATCAAAAATAAAATTTATATATCTCACAAAAACTTATGAAAAAATCATAAATATTCGGTATTTACATAAAGATTCTTATAATAATGTAATAGGTGTGTAGTGTATGAAAATCCTTCAGGTAAAACAAATAAATCAAGACACATGCCAACATGATTGAGGCATGTGGCACGGTCGACAACAAAACATTGGCAACGCGTTGGGCACGCCTCCTGTGTACAAGGTATATAACTATACCTATCGTCAATTTAAACTATTCATTGTGTGAATTCTGAAAACGTCAAGCATAATGCAAATAAAAAGAACTTTAAATTTCATAATTTTTACACGTTATTGATAACTCCAAGTTTTGAACGGTAGTTCTTAGTCACAGGAAGAAAAATTGGATTTTCTAAAACGTATTTTCATGTATCAAAATATATGCAATTATTCAGTTTAATAGCTTCATTTAAAGTATGGCAAAATTGAATTATATGTAAAACATTACTATTTTTGATACATATTATCATTTTTTACATTAACTTTTTTTTTTACATTAACATTGATTTTTTTACATATTATTTACCTATTTATAATTAATAGTGTTATCAGATATATAATAATAGATTCCTATAACTGTACTAAAAATGTACCAAAAATATTAAGTTCAGAGATAAGTGGAATAAAAACGATTAAATTCTTGTAGGTGTGGTGTTATACACTTAGAATTGTAATCTTATAATATGAATGTAATTTTTTTTTCTAATAAATAAATAGATCTAAGATTACTTAATATACCGATATAAAATAAGATACGTACAAAATGCAAATTACATTTTTTATTATGTTTCAGATTGATTGTTAGACAGCAAAACTCTATACACATATATTATACACTATAATTTTGTGAACTATAATAGTCATTATATCATAATAACTCGATAAAAACATGTACAGTGTACAGATACCTACCTACATAGCTCAAAGAATAGTCTAGAAACGTCACAAGTAACTAATACACGACACATTGTTCCATAGAAATAATAGACAAGTTGACCAATCACCTCGTAGTGTGCGATTGAAAACCTAGCATCTATCAATTGACGGTATTAAAGTATCTTGTTTATAATACTATAATTAACGTATATTACGGCGTGCGGCGAGGGAACGGTGGTGATAGGTGCTTCAACGTTACCTTGAGACACGATTGTTATAACGGCCTTTCTTTTAACCGCTGAGGCTAGGGTTACGAAATACAGAACGCTTGGTGTCGCAACAGGAACTTGCAATGTTTTATATCAAAATTTACTGCCGCTCAGTAACAATGACGTTTATTGTATAAACGACTTATGTATTCAAATATATACGATGTCAAGTATGCGCTAAGTGATATTATCTGTGTTACTGACCTGTCGAGGACGATACTCATGTGTCGGTGTAGGTTTGTCTTAAGATCTCTCCTGGTGTACTGATGCTGGGCGGGCGGGGTCATAGGGAGAGGGCTCCCGGGAGGGGCCCTCTTCCCTATCAGCACCCGCAGCTCTGCCATCAAAGTTTGCACCATGCGGACACGACTTATCACCACCGCGACACGCACACTAGTGTCGGAGATCCCTCAATCAATCGTCTTGCCAAGAAGCATTGGCGCGACGGTTGCATTGCCACCTGACGTCACTGATGTTGCACGTGATGGATAATGAAGCATCGATATCGATACGGGCGTGTATACGGGTCGCGTGCGAGTACCGCACTGTGCGTCTGAAGTAGACTCTGACCTCGTGCTTTTTATAAGTGCCCGTAGAGTGCGCAAGGTGGAGTATACGCGAACAAATATTTCGTTTATATTTAGGCGGGAATATGTTTGTGGATGTCTAATTTAATCGCGGGTAAATTATTGCTTGGCTTTGGGATTAATAATATATGTAGCCGGAATGTAGGAAGTTTCGCAACACGTAGGAAGAATTTAAAATTATGTAAAGATTGTTTTATTGGGACTTTGTGTTTAAAATAGGTGATACAATTTCATTTACAATTTAAAAGGAGTATATCCTGTATATCGATATCATCCTATAATGTAATATAGTTTCAGTATTGTACAAACTAATTACAAGAGTAAAAGAACAAAAGACAAATGGTTCTCAAATTTAAAATAACCGACTTTGAACGTGAATTGTGCGGCGGGTCGGTTCACGGAGAGGTAGAAATAGCACCACCTGACGCCACAGGAAGTGTGGACGGGCGAGCTCGCAACGATAGCAACGTCGACAATAATAAACCGGGATGAAGTATTTCTTTCCGATGTGACAATGAAATAAATTTTAAACGACAACAAATAAATAGATTGTGACATGTTTGCCATTCAATGCATGTCCGATTTATATATTTTATGTTGACCTCTTAAACGAAAATGATGTTAGATATGTTTCGTGACATAGTTAACTCACACAAATTATGAACATTCACTCTGTTTTCATTCACATAATATTAATTGAGAATATATTAGTGTCAAAATAGATGTATTAATCAACCTTATTATTAAATGAAATAATAAATTCAACCAGTCACAATCAACAAGACCCTATAATGAATTAAAAATACATAAACACAAGTAACAATATTTGCTGTGTTGTGTGATTGTAGGACAATATGTTTCCATAGATCAACAAGTATCAAGTTTTAAATGAACAAGAGCATTATTACATGGACGTTATTATAGAGAACTTTCTCCTATTGGAGAATGAGAATATCAAGATTATCGGAGCGTAATCGACAGGCGTAGAGGCTAATGCTTCCGACCATATTACAATGTTCGGAGGAAGTCCGTTTAATTTCCGGGACTCTAGTGAATATATGTGTTGTAACAAATCTTGTAAACCATTCATGATCAACAGATACCGATATTAATTAAATTGCGTTTGCACTGACAATTATTATTCGTTATAATGAATTTACTCGTTGATCACAAGCTTCCCGATTCAAAAACCTATTGTATATGAAACAATTAAGTGAAATTTATGTCTCCTCGGTTGAATAAATTACTAATATTATAGAAACAGGAACTGATAGTAAAAGTATTCGCATATATAATTACAACATTAAATAAACTATTGTTCCTTTATGTATAGATACATATATAATGTTTATTTACGAAATGTTAACTATATGAAATGTTAAAATGAAGGCAGAACAACAGCATGTTATATGTGGATAAAAAGTATTCGGGTTGAGGACGCGGAAGCGTGACCTACTTTAGCGCTACAAAGGCCGAGAGTTCGATAAATTGATAACTTACAAATGGTGTTTCAAACGGTCCTCCAGGGCACCTGCTGACTAGTCACCAACAATGGGACACCTTTAATCACTTTCGCGCTATTTTTTATGACAATTTTTCAGTGATAGACGTCTTCCGTTCGCAGAATTCGTGTACACACTGAGTGTGCGCGTCCCTATTCCCGGCGTCCTTGCGTGAATGGGGCGGTATGGAAGGGTGGCGCCATAGCTTGTGGCGACGTCAATCAATATACGAGATGAGATGTCTAAGTAATCATCTAACGATTTGTGTTGATTAACGAATATACCTAAATTACGCTTAATGTTTTTATTTGTGCTTCTAACAGCTATTCGTTATAAGTTATAACAAATGATGAACTTGCCAACTTCGAAATTGGTAAAAAAACTTGACTATAAAATAATAATAATTATATGATGATAGCAAAGTACTAAATAAATTTTTTATTAAAAAAATGTAGTTAAGCAAAAAAAATGGTTATTAGATGTTTTATCTTCGTCCATTGATATACTTCAGTGTTTTAAAATGTATATTATATAAGGTGTAAGTTAGAAGATTTGTAAGTATTAAGATAATATTAGAGGTTTAGAAAGAAGTTGTGAGAGTACATGAGCTTATAAAAGTGAACGCAAACATACGCAACAAGTTTTAAGTATGCATCAGAGCAAATTGCAGATGCAACGACGTTGCGCAACACTACGCAAGGCGATTTTTATATATACAATGACATATAACTTTTGCGACATTTCTTTTTAAATGAAGGATATCGTATTTCAATACTGTGTTTGAAATTTTATTTATCTTTTTACTTTTAAACATTAGCCGTGACAAGGAACTCACCTGTGTGGAATTTAACATCAAACAGCAGGCAAAAACAGGTGAAAACTATTATTTTGTACCGCGTTAAACTATACGCTTATTATTATTATTACACATATAAGCATTTAGTTTAATGTTACAAATAGACAATCCAATATTATTTATTTGTATAGGAAGATATCATTTTTAAAATGATTTAATTATATACTTTGATATAGAAAAATAAAATATTTATCTAAATTCATACAATATTTATGATGAAATACATACAGATATTTTGCTATTCTATCAAGTAAAGAGCTTTACAATTCAATTCTGTGACATAAGGATTTTATTTTATAAACTTAATTAAATTGAAAACCGTTGATGGGCTCTCCATTGTTTCCCATCTATTATTTGCAAAGCTTTGGATTCAAGCCATTGCAGCAGGGTAGAAGTATATTAATTAAATTAATATATATAAATGAAAATGCTGTATTAACAGAATTAATTAAAGAATGTTGACAAATAAAGGTAATGTTAATGGAAATATTATATTATATATTTAAAGCAAGAAAACTTAATACGCTTTATAGATAAGTAGATAGATATTATAAGAAATATATTTAGGTGAAGAAGAAATTATTTTTAAAAAAGCTGTCAGATAATTTTTGTTTATAACTGACGATCTATAAAAAATACAACTAAAGGAGTGAATAAACCATTGAGAGAACAAAAAAATTAAGTATTAAATAAACTTAAATATATAAAAATTAAAAATAAATATATAGAGGCCGGTCGTGGCGCGATCGGTTGTGGGTTCGATCCCCACTCGGGGGAGTGATTATATTTAAATTACTTTCATTTCCTCGCTCTGGTAAAGACAAAGAGCGGCGTTGAGTTCACCACCCAACACGCAATGTCTCGAATTCGGTGGAAAGCGAAGTACGGAGTGTCTTGACACTAGGTACTTTCTGCCTACCCTGCTATGCGGGATAAAAGCGTGAAGTTAAAAAAAATATTAAATAGCGCAAACCTAGAACCCACTATCGTCACTTTCATTGACAGTACTATGTGCGTACACGTTACATGCTTTGTGCTATATGCAATACATAATCTAGATTGGTTAAAATTAAGTTTGTTGTAATTTATATAATTTATATAATTTTTATTAGTGTACATACAGGTGTAACGTCACACCACAAATAGCATTGAGGACATGTCAGTATTATGAATGGGAAAAAGCTAACAATATGTAAGCTAATAACTATTTATTTAAAAACAAATGTATAGCGTGGAATATTATAGGATCTTATTACTATATCCACATTCATTTAATTATTTTTAACAAACAGTTAGTCTTGGATTATAAATAAGTTTATAAATTTAAAATATCTTTAACCTCGAGTTTTATGATCAAAGTTTTATTTAAATTCAATTCACGGGTAATATATTCATATTGGATCACATGCAAGTACATCCGACATAGAAAGAAAGTTACATCACAACACCAAGTTATCAGAGACAGTCATGCGCGTGTGAATCGAGCATAAGCTATATCGGATATAAATTGAGTAAAAAATCACGTTTTTTTTTAGTTGATTCCCCGCAACAATAACATGAACTTACTAATTAAACACAGTTGATAGAATCTAATGATACTAATAAAATGATATAACAGTATTCCAATGCGAACTGTGTTAACTCAAGTTATGCAACGTTCGTTACGACTTACGTGCAGTTGTAATGACACGCACTATCTCCCATCATATCGAAACGCATCGTTGCGAGAGCCGACAGCTGATAGGCAGCCTGAGCTAGACCTGACGAGTGGAGCTATTGTCGATGTTCGGAGCCTATTCACGCGATACCGTTGACAGAGCTTTCTAAGATCATTAAGGCTTTATATTTACAAGTAAGCCTAATAATTATTAATCCTTAATATTACACTGAAAGTTTTGATTATTCGAGAAATAATATGGAGTCAGTATGTAAGACAGTAATTTTAAGATTGTATATCTAATAATTTCTTTTGAAATTTACTACAAACTATGAATTTTCAAACATTTAGACTTGCCATATTCTATTACTCACGTACTAGAGAAAAAATATAAATATTTCTAAGTATGTATCAAGGAAACCTATACCTAATTTGTGTAAATTGAACGATCACCAAATAAAGCATAACGAGCTGTGAAACAATTTATGTCTGAGGTGACGAAACATGCCTCAAAACATAAAGAGCTGATTTGAGATGCTAACACAGGAAAAACTAATGAGGCCATCGATATCAGGGTAAGTGTTAATAGAAGATATTTTCAAAAGCCACCATTTTCTATTGGTAATTATAAATCTGTGTTTATGTATGCTTTTAAAACAACGTGACAAAAACGATTTTATTAGATAACGTTATGACAAATACGGTTTCGCTGAAAGAATTTGTGGTTAAGATTAATATTCAGATTGATAGAATCAAAATACGTGCTGTCGATACTATCTGTATATCTTATGTAAGATGTTATGTGTCAGTTTACATAATAGATAAAAAATATAGTAAATAAATATCGTTCATAATTGAATATAAGGAAAGCTGGCGTATACATAGGTCGTGTTAAATAGCTAGTAGGCACAACAAGTCTTTCCACGGTGAAATCAGTAGGTATAGTGAGCAATCATTAGTGTGAAATGAAATAAACAAGAAGAATTAGGTGAGCAATAGCTCGAGCTAATCTGACCGCAAGGGAGCGGGCGCCACTGACTTTCCCTTTTGTTATTGTGAAAGTGATGATAGCTAATAGTACAAAACTATGGTTTGCATCCTAAGTTCACCCGTTGATCAAATGCGTTTCAAATGCATTTTGTAATTCTATATAATTTTAAAGGTAAGGTAAACAAACTGCGCCTATTACAAAAATAAAATTTGTAGACTATATTTATAGTGAAAAATTATACTTTTATAAGAGATTTAATTATTCTACGAAAACTTATAAAGCTGTATTATTTTTGTTCAGCAACATCAAATTAAATTGTATTTATAAGTATTTATCTCACATAAATTAAAAAAAAATCTGATACATATAATGTCCATAAAGTATGGAGAATCCACGTAGGACATGTAGGAAGAGGTTGATGACAGTATATGAAACAAAAGAGGCAGGTGCTATAGTGTTAGAGCTGGCTGTGTTCTTTGCCTTCCCTCTCGAAACAATACGTAAAGAGAGAAAACGTACGAAAAGCTTCTGATAAATTAAAGTGTAGATATATGATTTCCTATGGTATACCGAGGGAGATTAAAAGTACAATATTTAAAAGTACCTCCTAATTCTAGCATTTATCGAGGAGCAACTTGAAATAGGTACATATATTATATGACGGTTTGATAAATTGTACAGACTCAAATAAGTAATTGTAAAGTACATTTGTACATATATAAAAAGACTCGTTTCTGATCTTTTTAGGCCATTATTTGTTCAAATTGTGTAAAACTTAGTGCTCAAATAAAATAAAAAGATTCTAATCGAGTTTTTTCACACATAATTCCAAGGTTAGGTTAATTAGTAAAAATACACACGCAGACATTAAATCAAACCACCTGCCACAAGGTAAATAGGACGACATTCTCTTAGCTATAATAAAATGAAAAGCCAGTCAGTGCTTTAATTACAAATGCATTTGCGAAGTACAAGTAACGCTTGCCAACTGCCAAGTCGGTCAATGCAATCGGCTAGAAGAAAGAGTTCAGAGGAACATGTTCATCTATCTTAATTTGTCTATTGTATCCATGTAAGCGATCTACGTAGAGAATATTATTACTGACTACAATAATGTAAACTCTATAGGTCAACTCTATAGGTTTGTTTGCAAAACAAGAAAATATTATTGTTAGTAAAAACATATAAGTAAAAATATATATAAATATGATTCATATCGACTTAAGTAAAAACTCAGCGGCTATAGCTCTTAGGAACAAATATTCATAATATAAATAACATAGAAATAAATCATTAATTATTCATATTCATAATTAATGAGGCAATTGTTTGTTTAAAAATTATTTTGATGTTACCTTTCAATGTTATTTTAAGTTGATAACAATATTTATTTATACGGAAATATGAAATTAAAAATATTTATTTAAAATCTAACATATTGAGTATAATTTCCAAAATACTAACATAGAAGGGAACAATTCTGCTGACAAGAATAACTCGCATATTGAAAAAATAAATAACGATTTAAAATAGTTATCACCTTATAAAGGTTAACAAATACAGGCGTGGGCAGTTAGTATTCCGCTCAAGGTTGGGCATATGTCTGTTTGAATGGCTTATCTGACCACGGTTATTAGAAATACATTGAAAAATGTTATATTTTATATTGTAATTCTGTATGATCAATGGAACAAAGTCTCTGGTTAGTTAAGATTTATATCTTGTTTATGGCAACATTTTGTATTGTTTGACGTATCAATTCTTATTAATTTAATTTTATAGTATTCGACTCAAGGCTTTCTGGATATAAAGTAATAAAACTGTAATTAGTATTACACTTTATAATTTTAATCTACTTGTATTTTTTTAATTTATATATTTTTTGTCACTATTTTGGGAATTACAACACACTCCTTGACCGAATAATTAATTCACAGCCACTCCAAAACATTTATACTATAAATATAAATAAAAAATAATATAATGACCTTGCAAATGTTATTGTTTAATTTATACATTGCATACTGTCTATTATGTCATGTTTGTGAGATAATAATGCATAAAGAAAAATAAATCGAGTTACTTTATAATATCTTTGAAGTGTTATTTCCCATTAAGGACATAAAGTCGGTCGGAACCAATTTCTGAATTAAAATTACCAAATTTAATTTCTAATTATACGTATTAATTATTTTTTACGTAAATCCTATATTTACAGTAGCTTCTGACAAGTATGTAAAAGAACATGACATTTGCTGGGATTATAATTGATTTTTCTATGGATATTAGGGTTTTAATATTCATTGCCTTTTGTATTTTCTATATAGGAAGTTGTGAAGTTATCAAATATAGTAACAGCATACTACAAATTGTACATTGTAATTACAAGCTGGGTAACATCTGACATTTGAAACAATGTCGCCATTTCTTGTAACAAAAAGTCAACCTCTTACAAAGCACACGAGACTTACCCGATAAAATTTTTAATGAAGCAGTACACCGCAAATAGGGTGGCATCATTGAGTCCGAGTTCGGGCTTAATCCTGGGTAGCGCAACCGGCGGCGAGGCGGCATCGGGCGGAGGGCCGCGCACCTCCGGCGTGGCCGCGCTCATGGCGCCGCGCGGCCGCGTGCCCGACGCGTGCGGAGCGATCGTGACGCCTGACGCGAGTCAGCCGCCGCGCATAACAGCACCGCGCTGGGGCGCTCCGGCACGCGGCTGCACCGGCGACACCCGGACACACGCGGCTTGCCTGCCGTCGCGTCGCTACTCGCTAGCTACGCACACCGCTCGCGCTTACTGTATCGATCGCAGCGACGCGCCTGCGCTCTGGCTTTACCGATTTAATGGCAGCCCCCTCACACGTCCAGCATGAGAAACGCTAGGTAGATTACGAGAAAAAACCACGGACAGAACAAGTACATGCAAATGGACATCGTTCATAAATTTGAGTCTGTGAAACGACGAGACGAGAGTCCCGAGCTTGGTTTTAGTGATGAACCGGTTGTGTACGAGTATAGTAGTTGCACGTGCAGGTCGCGCGTGCGTCTGTTTGGCAGCGCGGCGGCACTCTGACTGGACGCGCTCGTACCGCGTGCTCAGCGCGCACCCGATATCCGCTCACCACGATATCTATAACTATAGCCGTAGTATATAAATATATGCGACGAGTGTACACCTTGATATATATGCAGATTAGTAAAAAATCTTTTTGAAATTTTCTTTGCGATCAACTAAAGATTCCCATGAATATTTTCGTATCATCGGCTATAAGATATAAACATAAAAAGTAGATTGCGCGGAATATAAAAATGATTACGTTTTATGAAATTAATCGTTTCAGATATCATAATCTTATTTGATGAAGTGAGTAATACTATTAAGTTTATTTACTTTCAAACAAAACAGTAGCAATTGCGTAAAAAGTATATAATAAATAGTTATAAATTAATACATAGCAGCGCACATAAATTATAAAAAACCAACTTCAAATCAATCAATGTAAACCAGGCATAAAGTAGGTTACAGTTTTTTTTTATTGTTATTATAGATACAAAGTAACAAAACTGAGTAGTAGTTATAAAAGAACTTTCAGTCACGTGTTCGCAACACTCCTATCAAAACCCCTAAAGTAAAATCACGGTCAACGTCCCCTAGACCGGCGGTCCGACGTTCCAACAAGTGATCACGAAAAAAACACTATCCATCAGAGCTGCGGTGAAATGACGCAAAACAGTTTTTGCTGTAGTTATAAAGTAGTGGTCATATCATAAGATCATAAGATCCTTCTAGAATTGATAGTTGCACACTTTAATTTCATTGTGAATAAAATTAATTTGCAAACGCAAACTGTAGGTACGCATACAGTGTACGATTTATAGATAAAATTGCTTTCAGCAAAAAAAAGGATTGTAATTATCATGTTACTTGTGCATTATCAAAATATAATATCTAATTAGGTACAGTTATTTCTTATGTTTATATCTTTAGCCATCAATAAGGAAGTCGAGGTGACAACGAAATAGCAAGTGTCAGGGCGTTTGACAACGTTCAACAATAAGCCGAGAAGAAGGGCAACAAGGCGACTAAGTTCTTAGAAGATTGTTCCCGGTCCCCGACAATGTCCTGGGATATTTCCAAGAACGACAGATGCAGCACTATTACTCAGTGATCAAATGTGCGTCTATTGAAGTGCGTATTGTACAGATAGCAAAAAATTGATAGATTCTAATTGTTTATCTACTTACTTTTCCTTAAAAAACGTTTTTTACTCAGCATCATATATTCCTTCCTTTTGATGTTGATTGCAGATTCCAATGCATATTAAATGTTAAATAACCAATTACGTACAAAAGAATCATTCATAAGAAATATTACCGTTGACGATTCCTACGTCGAGTCATTCGTCACTTTTCCTTGGTCAACATTGAACCACAAAAGCAGTTTACGTAATTGACCACAGAGGATTCAATGGCGAAGGTCATTTTCGTAGTGACCAAATATATTACTAATAACCCTCTTCGATAGTAGATAATGGATTTTCCATACTTTATATAACACATCAAAAGTGAAAAATGATATCTTAAACACCTGTTATATTATTCGTACTTTGTCAACAAATTTAGTTAATTTTTGACTTATCTTCGAATACACGTATAATCCGAATACAATTGGATTAAAAATTTACAATAAAATTTTATACACAGTTGTGCATATGCATGTGACCTACTTGTAATTCCATGAAATCGTTTAGCTTTCGAGTAGACAGCTACATTTTATTTACATGTTTAGTTTCACACACACACACACACACACACACACACACATATATATATATATATATATATATATATATATATATATATTATATACATTACAGATTAACCATATTGAAATGATAATTGAAATGAGAAAACCGCGTCACTGCATATTCAAATCAGAGGCAGTATTATGATATCATGAGAGAGATAGAGATCAAGAAAGCTTATATAGGCGCGGGTTTATCTCGAGTGTTTAATTTTAACGCCGGCGGCTTTGGCTACCGTATTTACGCAAGTGTCGGCAATTTCCCGCTATCGGCAAACGGCGCACGCGCAGCCCGATCTATGGCGCAAGCTTCCATCATTATTTTCATTACTTGTGACTGTTTGCAATCGTGGCGCGGCTATTTCATGTTAAATGTTGGCTTGTCAATTTTGTTTGAAATTTCGCATTACTATATATATATTTAGACGAATAAGTAAAATATCATTTTTTATAAAAAAAAGTTTATAAACCAGTATTTATTTACAATACAACATTATTTACTATCGAAATGTTTCCTTGTTGATAACTCATAACAGAAATGCCAGTTCCTGGCACAAAATTAATTGAAACAGCCTTACTCCAGCGCGAATTAAATTTTATTATTCAACAATTCTCTATTGTCGGTGATTGGTCCACGTGTTCCGTCATACAAATCTATTCCGGGACCAGGTATATTGGATTAAGCTTTAGTGCATAAACTCGAGCTAACCGATTTTAGATTGCATACGGCAAATGGTATCACGCACAGGTTTATTAAGACTGGGAATGTTTCTAGTAGCTTCGATGGTATGTGCAACGCAAGTGAATGTTAGGAAAGAATGCGATAAAGCGTTTGACATAGGATCACCGCTAGTATCTGATTACTTCCACAATATACTTGTGTGTACGAATCACGACAAATATGCGCAGGTTTAACAACCAATGCTTGTTTCTTTATTATATTACAAGTTATACATTTGAAAATAATTGTAAAGAAATATATATTGGAAATATCTAAGCCTATATCTACTTATAATAGAAAATGTTATGACAAAACATAATTTTCTAAATATTTTATTCCAAAATTATAATCAGCTTTTAAATTTGTCATAAACTAGTTGTATTAAGTATAATACTTTGTTAAAAAAAGTATTTGACTAAAGTAAAAACATTAGAAGGGCACGTCTTGAAAGAAGTACGTTATTGTGTTAAGATGCTTTAAGCGCTGTGGAGTGATGACGTTGGCATACAAACATGACTCAATCTGGTACATGGGTGGGTTTTACAGGTTTTGTATACTAAAATACAAACATATTTTGCAACATACCTAAAATAACTTGACTGGCTGATACTATATACATAAAATTATTTAATAAAAAAGTTCATATAAGAAACAAAAAGAAATATATGAAATAACCATATCCGAAATAAAAAATACGAAAAAATTAGAAGGTATATTATTTTAGCAGCTTCTAGCCTTTTCCCGTAACCGGTAGAGCATCAACCGTATAGAAACTCGGGTGAAACTCAGTGCGGCGTTATGTCTTACTAGAACGAGAAAAAAAATACTAATACTTCTTAGTAGAGATTGAACCCATAACAAATCGTGATAACTAAGTCTGACTGACCCAATGCGCTACGATGTCTCATTAAAATTTCAAATTAAAATATTACACATAGTTTTATATGATTGTAAATCAAAATATCATTGCATTTTCAAAGGGTATACCGATTACTCAAGTGAACCAGCGTGTTTACTGTGGGCGATGTTCTCACGCTATAGTTTATCTTTCGACAAAAATTAAAATGATGCTTGCTATGAGTCGACGCGACGTTCTTAGTACTTATAGAATGCAAGTGAAGAGTAAATTCCGAGAAATATCGCCTGGTAAATCCAATGGGATAGGTACAGCGCGATAACGTTTTAAAGTTGCCCTTTATAAAAATTGGCTTGATCACAATTTTATATAATTCTGACTATTTAACTTTCAAGAATTCAAGTTGTTTTTTTATTTTTAATATAAGGAAAAATATTTTTAACTAAAATGTTTTCTCAATCTTCTCGGCTTAAATAAGCCGATATACGAGTAAAATATGACTACATACATATATAAATGCAAGGCTTTGTAAAAGTATTCATTTTTACAATACAAAAGACAATCACAACAAAGATGAGTTTCATGAAATTGGGTCAATGCCTCTTTTGTCCAGTTAAATGTCCTCTTTAAGTTATTTTAAAAAGCATTCGTCAGAACACTTGAAGTCAAGTCTTGTATGCCACAAATCAACAGGACTCGTGCTCGAGTTGTCACATTATTAATGTAAACAAGGACATTAGCAACAATGTAAGAGCCTCGAATTCCTTGCCGATACCGTCCTTATATGCTAAAGCGTGCGTGACGTATGTAGGTATATCTTTTAATTTCTTCCTTATATTATAGATGTTAGCGCGTCATCAGACAATTGTTCAAACATGTACATTTAAAATAACCGTGCAAAAAAATTTAAAAAGCCCACTGCATAGTATGTATATTATTAGTATATATAAATATATTAGTTATATATATATATTAGTTATATATATATTATTAGTATATATATTAGTTTAAGTTTTACAGATACGAGTACGTACAAGGTTAAATAATAAACTCAAGGGATTGGAAGGATTTTTGAAATACTACAAATATTCTATTACAGAAGTTTTAATCACATCAAAGTAGGTAAGTTCCTTTGTTAGTACTTCATTGTCATTACCATCAAATTAATAAGTTTTTAGCTGTAAAGCCGTAGTCAAGTAAGAATTGTTTATAGTCGGTAAAACTATTAGTCCGATCGAAGTAAATATTTAAGGATATAAAAATTGACGTTTGCATAATAGAAAGAAATTCGGTAATCTATTTGATAGGAAAACTTTTTGTCTATTCATAATTTGATTTTATATATCGTACTCCAGTATGTACACAATTTTATTGAAACAAAATTATTTATCTATGTAATATATGTTTTTGAAAACGTGTTGATATTTTGTTCTACTTTTCGCTCATTTACAAATATAACATAACGTGAGACGTAACGAAACACCACGTTGTGTTTAACTGCATAGAAAAAAAAGCTACACTACAAACATAGTTTTTCTCTGAGTAAAACTATATTTTTTTGTTGAAACTATAGAAAATATATACAAGTAGGTATGTAACTTATAATCCTGTAAAATTTTCATAATACTAATAAATTTGCATGTCTAATTTATGTAGCATCTGAAGAGATTTTGATGTTCGATTGGCACCATTTACAATGGCAACTCAGAATGAACACTTAGGCAAAGGGAAAACTCCACATTAATTACATTCTGGGAACTTCATGCAATAATTGTTTCTGGCACGAATGTCGTTTGAACTATTTATTTATTGACGATTTCGTAGAATAAGTAAAATCTTTATATCTGAAATTCAAGTAATTTTCAATTCTTATAAATGAACATGTGAAAACGAAATTATTACAAAATATGAACAAAAGAAATACACTTTGGCTTATAAATATTTAATGGCTCTCCATTAAATATTTATATTGAAATAGCAATATACACTCTTTCTTTCCACGTGCCCAAACCACCTGAGCACGTTCTTCTTCATTCTTACTGTGACATTCACACTTACGCGTGGAAAGAATGAGCGATGAAAGAATGGTAAGAAAGATTTATGAAGCCAAGGTGAGGGGTACGAGAGGTCGGGGGAGACCTCGGTTGACCTTCGAAAACACAGTATCTCTAGTAGAAGATACTGTAGGAAGGTCACGTAAAAAGTATGAGGACCCCCCGAAGGGCATGCATGAAGAGGATAATGACTGTGGACGAGGCGAAAGAGGTATGTAAGCAGGGACCGTAGCGTTTGGCGCTCCGTACTCTCTGACTACCCCACCAGGGATGGAGCGTGAAGCTAAAAAAATATATATATATACACGGAGAATAGTTTTATCACCATATTTTTTTTATTTAGAACCATATTTTTTTTTTATTTAGAATATTACTTAATGATGCAAATGGATTCATGATTTCAGCCTTTAACTTTATAATATATTTTGTTATTTCTATAAATAAATAAAGTATCAAATGAAAATAAAATACATAGTAATTAGAAAATAAAAAAAACGAAAGAAAAATGACTAAATTAACTTGTAAGTTCAAGAAAATAACAAATAGTTTGACAAAATAATACAATGCGTCACAAAAGGAAACCATGTAATCTGACATATTAGCAACCTGTCACTTGCAGACCAGTAACAGTAGGATCTCTTTGATCAGCGCGCGTTTTAAATGACCGCCTTTTACATCTAAAATTATCATACATTGGACCAAATAGAGTAAACCGCAAAAAGATGAATAATTGTCATGCAGCACGTTAAAATACATTAGTAAAGACATGTTGGGTGCGTCGGCCCAACGTGTACAGCAACAGAGGTTATTAACACAACGAGCGAATTTTCTAAGAATATCGAAACGTGTCAAAATCTGAAGAGCGTAACCTAAGTAGGGGAAGTGGCGATTAAAATAAACCTGACGGTAATGAAATTAATTAATTATTTCCTTAACTTTGTCGGACATAAGTTGGTTGTAACACGTCACTAAATATCATGTTCATGATAGATAAAAGGGAAAGTGGAAGAGATTTATTTGGTCTTTTCCCTTAAGTTGCAACGCCTGTTATACGTTGAGTAGAGTTTATTTTTTAATAATAAAGATAAGATGTCGCTGTAACAATCAATATTATTTCGATATTTTTCACATGCATGGTTGTTACAATAATTAAGGTTTGTAGTTTCTCGTTACAATCGTGTATCATTTATGCCGTATAGGAAATGTGCGAGTACTTAGTGAGATACTAAACGTGAAAATCTACTTACTTGTATTATTTTATGAATTAAAATATAATTTATAAAATGTAATGAAAAATATAATTCATGAAAGTCATAACTTTAAAGCAATAAAATTTAAAACTATTTAAATCTTTTAGAAGGAGCCAAGTTAATTTTGTGGTAATACTAAATATTATAAAAATATTATATTCGTCTTAATAAAATGAAATAAAAAAACGTAAAGACTTCATAATAAAAGGCGATTTTAAAAGTTAAAAATATTTACACGTAATAATAAACATACAGATATGGAAGTAATAGCTGCATTTAAATTTTAAAGTAGTCAGTGCCCTAGTTTATATACTGTAAAAGTTGTGTTCATATTATTCATAACAAACAACATATGTGGACACGATTACAATTAACATAATTATAAAGAACTAACCTGTACTCTCACTACATAACTACATACAAAAAGCAGCTTCACGCTTTAATTCGCAAGAAGAGTGGCAAGAAGAGAAGTTAAATTGAGATCAAGAGACTTCTTTTGCTGCTTCCGGACTGAATTCAAAACATTTCCCCGTTTTGACTGGTGGATTTCAACGCCTCACTTTATTTCTTACGAGAGTAATGCCGCACTTTGTTTCTTACCAATAAAAATAATGTAAATATAACACACAACAAACTACATCCATATATGCTTTTAATTAAAAACATTTATAAAAAAGATATTATATATATATATATATATATATATATATATATATATATATATATATATATATATATATATATATATATATATATAATGTCTCGATGGAAAATGTTTTTGAACTAACGGTTTATGATATTGTGATTATTTATTAGTCCAATGACTGTATTTCAATGAACAAATAAAAAGTGTACATTAAACTGTACATCAAAAAAGTAAACAGAAGCTAAATTGGATAAAATAAAAATACTTTAAATTAAAAAAATAAATCTTTGAGTGAAAACGTACTTAAAATTTTGCAAGTTGTCCATAATGGAGTGTTATTTAAAAGAAACATTTTAAAAGACTCCAAATTCTCATAAGAGGCGATCATGATCGTGATAGTGCAATACTACAGTCAAGTCATGGTCCAGCAGGAAATCGCGGTAAATGTATATTGAGTTGTTTCATTAAAGTCATTATTTCTTATATATTCGAATGGCAGTAAGAAAAATAAGACTATATTTTTGCAGATAAAAAGCCTAAGGCGATCATTAAAGGAGATCTGACATCATCGCCGCAGTTACACGGGCTTTGTTGTTATGCGAGCCAAGATGTATTATCAGTTTCAGCCGACTGAGAACGCTAAGCGTATTTTAATCAGTCGCAATACGCTTATATTGTTTCGCGTATGGACCAACATGTGGGCCGCGAATTTTGAAGTTCAATGCCATCGGACTCGTGTTACACGCTGGGCTTTGCTTGATTGTTTTCAATGTGTTCAATTTGCGCAAGCTACGCGTTAAATGATACGATTGGTAAGCGATGAGTGGTCAATTATTATAGTAAGTCGTGCAATTTATATAAATTAGTATTTCATTAGAATGGGGTTTTTAATTTAGCTGATATTTGCAAAAATACGGATGTCACCATTCGTATGTGTTTTTTTTTACACCAAGCATAATAATTAACAAATATTATTAGAAAATAGTTAATATAATAAAGTAGTTAGTATTACATTGACCTTCAACATTCATAAATAATTATCACAATTCATTAGCAGCACTTGTCAAAAAGAAAATTAATTACTCACATGAGAATTCCGAACAGACGGGGAACGCACATCACTTATTACAGCTTTAAGAGAAGATAAACATTAAAACATTAATCATAAAGGAGTACTTTGTTAAATGATCATGTTTTTTCTGGCGAGTTTCATGGAAGAAATTGCGGACAGTGTAAAAAGAGCAGCAAAAACTTTGCAATGAACTTACACATGTGTGTGCGTACGGAACACTGTAATATTGCCGAATAACATGGTATGTACGCAATCTTCGTACAGCCACTTGAAAACGTTCCGAAACCTCTGAGTTCCTTCACCTTTCCAGAATGTTCTTTGAGGTTATTTTATGAGCTACAGTTAAATTTGGCATAGTTAAAACAAAATAGCGATTTTGATTTGATCTTTCAAAAATAAATACTGTATAGAATTGTAAAATATTGCCTTTTATACTTTATAGCAGTATCATATAAATCTAATTAAAGAAAATAATTTTAACTCGTAAGTTCAAATTAAAATTGCGCTGTGCTTTCTCCTATTATTTTGTCCATTTAAGTCAGAATATAACCATACAATTGTTTACCAACGATGTGGCAAAGTAATGTACATAAATATATAGTTTAGTTATACTTTTCAGATATTATAAGAGGTGACGTCAATATTTTTTGCGCACCGTTAATGCGAGATGAATTGCTTTTTGTTCGCGTTTGTAAATGGTTTTTTGGAAGGCTTTATTTGCATTTAAAATATGGTACCACTATTATTTTCCAAGTTACATATGGGGGTGTGCAGGTGTTGGTAAGTATAAAAACATCAAAGCTCATTCTTATTAAGCATACTTTGTAAAACACATTGAAAAAAAAAACTTCTTTGAAATGAAAATTTTTAAATTTTAATATTTAAATTACAGCATGCTTTCCGATGTTAGTCTCTCTTGGCACTTGAAACTTCTATTTTAGACATTCGGTAGCTAAATTAATCGGAGGCGTGAAAAACACTTAGTGAAGCCATATTCAACATAAATTAATAAAATGGAATCTAATACTACGCGTTAAGACTCAAATTATTTGACAGCGATGTACATAAGAGAAATTAGTGTAAAAATCGACCGGAAGACATCAGTCACTCACTATGTCACATGTAAGTATTGACGTTCATTCATTTTAGGAAATTAATATATATATGTATATATTGGTGCATGGCTTAAAATAGATGTTAAAAGACCTAATTAGTTTGTTATTAATAATTTTTTTACGCTTCACTCTTTTATTCCGCTAGGAGGGTAAACAGGAAGTATCTAGTGTCAAGAATTAAGAATTTGACACATCGCGTGTTCAGTGGCGGAACTCAACACCGCGCTTTTATGAAAGTATCAATAAAAAACCTATTATGTGACGGAAACCACAAAACGAACAAAACAATCAATAGAGACCACCACTTATGTTCAAACAATCGGAAAGCAACGTGGTGTTCTGAAACCACTAAAAATAGTGCTGTCTTACTCAAATATTATTTGACATATAAGTATATTTTTTATATAATTGTTTTACACTGTGTAATAAAGGTCAATTATTCGTTGATAAAGTGCCAATTTTCCGTTAATACGTAAATGAAATAAACAGACCAAATCACTCATAATTCGCATTTTTGTACGACTCTATCTAAATAAAAATTTCAATCTTGGCAATAACTATTTAAAATGAGATGCTAATGTATTACTTGGCACGTACACTATTTCAAGTTCAGCCTATCAAATTTCTTTATATTTACTAGGACGTAGAAATTTTTGGTGTTCCATTTTGGCATCAACTTTAAAAGCAGGTGGCAGTGTAGCAGGCCTAACAATATATTCACCGTCGGTGCTAATAAAACAAAGTGGCTCCTTTCATCGTAGTTCGTTGCTTCGATAAGTGCATTCAAATTAGTTCGCTCCCGGAAACGGAATTCCGTAGGAGATCGCAATATTCACAAGACACTTACGGCCCCTGGCGGAATTGTTCGGATAGTGGGAGAATATGGCGTGATTTGTGGAGGAAAACATGTCCAGCGCCCGTGACCTAGGGTTTTGTTTGCGACGGTGGCCGCTCGGAGCGACCAGACTGCCTGTCGCCGCGGCCGACAGACAAAGACGGAGCGATACACAAACAGTGCGCAAGAACGGGGTGGGCGAACACTCGTAGTGCGAATATAAAAACTGAGCGACTCGGTAGAGTATGATGTAACGCATTGATCATAAAATACAAATGAATATTTAATATTAATAGATTATAATATGTGTATGTTGCGAAACACATCATCACAGCAATATGTTGATTAATTATTAATAATTAACTGTTCATCAAGCAGAAGACAATTATAGTTTACTACAAAGTTCATTAAACTTGTGCACATTTAAATGAATATGAAATTATTTTTATACATTAGATCTGAAAACGCATTACATCTGAATTACCAATGTGTACATAATATTTCTTAGCATATAAATTAGTGCTATATACAGATATTGGGCACTTGATAAACGATTTAATAACAATATAACAGAGTTTGGCACTCTCGCAATATTTAGTGCATTAAACGAATATTATGAAGAATAAATAAACAAATCAAAATAAACAGCCAATTCTCGGAATTAAAAGTAATATAAACATTAAGATACGGGACATGTATACGACAGCGAAAAGCATATTAACAATATATGGATACAAGAAAGTGAGACACCCTTATAGGACTAGTTAGATAATAAAGGCTTAGTGCATGTGACACATGCAGTGAAATCGTTTAAGTGCATGTATTTACATGTCGACTAAGTACTAGATAGCAACGAGTGAACACTAAAAGCCTTAAAGTATAATAATTTATGCATAAATAATATAATATATCTATAGAAACAGGTGAAAGTATCGTAAAGTTGGCGAACAAATTGTTTTGGCCGAGAGAAACTAATAAAATTGGTTAGGTATCCTCAATATGGTGGGCTGTGACGATATAAATGACATCATCATCCTTTTGAAATCGTGCAAGTGTCGTAGCTATGTGACCAGGACATCAACCTCTGTAATAATATTACTTGTATCACATCTAGCGGGGAAATAAAAATAGAATTATAAAATAATATAAGCTTATAACATGATTATATTGACGTGAAATCTTTAAAATAAAACTATTTGTCAATAGATGTTATATGTAAATTGTTTATATTTTGTGTAGCGTTTTCCTGATCGACTATGATTGGCGATTCAAATCAGTGAAAATCTCGTCTTTATAACATAAAATACGATAGTCACTTTAACTCCTAATAAATGTAAAAGCAAGCATGGAGTCTATCACAAAATGCCTATTTAACTAAATGTGAAAGATATATGAAAAATATAAAAACTACAAGTCATTAGCGGTCATATCCATAAGTATCATTATGGCGCAGTTTGGCAGGCGACTGCACGCAATGTTGTCAGAGCATATTAACACTAACACAGCTTGCAATTTATTATAATAAATACAAGGAAATATTTTAAAACTAAAAATGAACTATGACATTATAATGGAATGATATCATTTGAGATGACATCATAAAAACTAATATCTCTACAAAAATTATTATGCATTAGTGCAGCATCGATCATACAATATAAAAATGATTACTTTTTGTTCATTTCTTTCGTTTCAGAGTTCAGAAAACACCTTTTTAAATACAACTAAGATACATGTATCTAAATTTTTTTGGTGGAAAACTTAACACTTTTCTTAGCTTCACGTATTTATCATGCATAGCAATGTAGACATAAAGTACCTAATCAAGACACTCCGTAATCCACTTTCCTCCGAATTCGAGACATTGCGTGTTAATTGGCGGAACTCAACGCCGGTCACTTCGTATTCTACTTTTATATTATTAGTTTGACCTATTGGATACCGATTTGCGCAACCCAATGAAGCGCCTCGTAAGCTTTGAATCAAAATCTTAAGCAATTAAAATTGTTGAGAAATGTTACAAAGCTGACAGATATATTATGAAAACAAAATGAATATAAAGTTTCAAATGACCACCTACCACTTAATCAATCTAACACAAATAAGTAAATGAATTACGTAAGAAGAAAAACAAGGCATTCCAAATGTTCAATTGAGTAAGAAATAATAAGGCATCGAAGCCTTACTACAAAAGCTCACTTGTAAGTAGGTTAAGTAGGCATTAATGCCTATTCCGAAACAGTTGCAATTGGATTTGTTTTTTCCTTACATGTAGCTTAAACTAAGTCAACTAATAAAATATTGAATTAACATCGTAACGAATGCGCAAATAGTTACTCAAAAGCCGTGTACATAATATACACGTTTAACAAGCGAAGGCACGTCGAAAAAATATACAAAAATAAAACTGGGACTGGTTTAAGAGAATGACAACAACCCACACGCTTGTTTTTAGAGCACTTACATAAATCGTGACAGCTGGTTTCACAGCGAATTAAAACTATTTTGAATTTAGCTTGCATATTAATATATCAAGAGACGATACGATGACTTTTTTGCGAGTCGTCGTCGGGAATATTTGGTTGACATTAAATTTCAACATTGTGTAGTTGACGTGTTGATATGAAATGCATAAATCACAGCCAGTGGTCTACCCGCGACGCGCGATGCGGTAGTTGCTGGTGTTTTAGAGGAAGCCACACGTATTTTGTGACTCATCATCACATTACATTTGGACGGATGTCAAAAATCTTAGTTATATTGTGTTATAGTCGCGGAAGAATTGAAATAAAAAGTTTCTTTGTACGTGTGGTGAAGGAGTTTTCGAATAGTATTATTGTACCTACTGTAATTTAACATAATAAATAATGCAATAATGATTTCATTTCAATCGTTCGAACGAGGTTTTATACAGAAAATATAATTTTAATTTTAATTTTTACATAAAATATATTTTTAATATAAACTTATAAATATGTAAGTATTTTGGTTACGATTAAAATTTAAACATGTTTATTTAAACACTTTAAAAATCGAGTTATTATTTTGAGTATATTAAAATTAATTAATCATGTGTTTGTGAAAGACTTAACCCTGATAGTTAACTCGAAGGGCACATTCAATTATCAGACATTACGTAAGTCATAATTTCTGACTAGTCGAAAACAATTTGGTTAGCAACAAAATAAAGGGCGTACAAATAATAGTCTTATCTGGAACAAACAGCAGAATTTTGTGATCCTTGAACTGATGAACTACATTTACAGTCATTATCAAACCGTGAATGAGAATACACTCACACCAATCGAGGAACCGGGAGCTTTACGTAACCTTGTTTGAACATTGAGGATGTAAACAACACTGATTTAGGGTTTACGATATGCGAAATACTAGAGCAAGGCAAATATTTTGATGGGAAGTTAAATATTGATATTAGTTCCATTGCTACACACGCTCCAATGTTTTTAAATAATATAGATACTGGATGGCATAAAGAAAGAGCGGAGACACGTTATGTAACGCCAATGAGCGCTATTAAGATACGATGAGGTGTTTAGATATCGGAAAGTAATTTGACGTCAATGATACGCGCCGGAGGTGACCTAAGATCATTTCTTTCATGTGATTATGTGATCATTTGATTATAGGATAAAAATATTCCTTTGCAACAAGATATCTTCTATAACTTTCATTTGTGGATGTTGTCTATTTTTCATTCATTTATTATCTATTTTACCTTAAATAATGAACATTTTGTCGTTTCTACTTGATATTGAAAATATAATAGCAATAATAATAAATTACAAATTCCTGTATCTTACAACTCTATGCACACTGTAGTTGATTTTTTAATGGTTTAAGATTTTATATTTTCCGAAATTCTGATAAGAAACAGAAAAGTTGACAACAACATTACACACATGTACAATGTGCGTGTGTAATACGCAGTAGATTTTTTCACAAGTTTTTTTATTGACATCACATGCAAAACATCGTTATCGCCGTCGGTAAACAGCAGCCATGTCAATGTAAACAAACGCTGATAACACTGATAACTGGATTCACAAAGATGGCTGCGGCATTTTATCGGATGGGACGTGACCCCTTTACGATTTACAACTTATCGAGAGTAGACATAAAGCTGGCTTAATTGCAACAAATAAAGTAATTATATTTATCCTGGCTTTAATGATTAGTCTTGGTTAATGGTTGTGATGGTGATACAATATTAGTATGCACATTATTCATAATAGTTCTAGATGCTTCCTATTTACGATAACAATAGTTATAAATATGTACAATAAAATATAGAGCTATAATAAAACATGACATAGAGGCCGGTCGTGGTGCAGTGTGGCGGCGTATGTAAAAACAATCGTTTGGGGGTTGGCTCCCCACTCGGGGAGGTGATTATATTTAAAAATGATGTTCACTTCCTCGCTTTGATAAGAGACAGTGCGGCGTTGAATTCCATTACTCAACAATCGTCTCAAATTCATTCGAAAGCGAAGTACGGAGTGTCTTGACACTAGGTGCTTTCTTTTTAAACTGCTATGCGGAAGAAAAAGCGTGAAGTTAAAGAACGACATAATAGACCCAATATACTAATATTATTAGACAAATTCAGATAACGTTCGGGGTGATTTTTGTATTTATAAAATATTATGTATTTATAAATAATTATAGAAAACGGTCGGTTCATATGCCTAAATACGTATAAAAAAGTGTAGATCGTAGTGTATCTCTTTGGAAATATTCAGAAATTTTATAAGTATGGTTTATTATTTAGTATGAAAACAATGATTATTGTTAAATAATCATAAAACATAATGAGTACAATTCAGTGAGTATTGTGTATTCTTTTTACATTTTACTAAGTATCAAATATGATTACTAAGAAATGTTCATTATTGCGATAAGAACGTGATGTGTAAAAAACTAAGAATACAGTGTCAAAGGACATTCAAAGCACGATTAACGAAACAATAAATGATTCATAACATAGCATAATCGTTATCGCAAGTAAAGATCACTCGATGTAAGATAACGGTAATGAAGAGTGACTTTTGATAGCATCACAATCGACTATTGTCATGTGTCATTAACTCGACGAAGAACTTCATTAGAATAAAGATTTGCGAATAGCGAATATATTTAAAAAGTAATGTGAACGTGTTTGTTTTACCATAGATCTTTTATAGGATACATAGAGAAACAATTATAAAAACGAGGTAAGTGTTCATATAACACGAATTCTATATATTGTATATCTTAAAACTTAATATTTTAATTAATTAAAACAAATACAACTGTGTAAGAACACAACCACACAAAAGTCTATTCTAATTAAACAAGATAAATCCAATTATCATACAAGATGAATAAATCTCTCGTAAAAAAACCCACATACATCCTAAATATTTAGCTTTTAGTATGTATTTCCGACGCTAGCTTACCTTTACGGAAATTGCACCCTCAGAGCCACTGTTTTACAAATATAACCTAATGTCAATACACTTCGTTGAGATCGAGACATTGCGTACTGAGTGGCAAAATCAACGCCGCTCTTTGTCTTACAAGAAAGGAGAAATGAAAATACATCCTTAAATATAATCATTGCTCTGATTCGGAATCGATCCCACACTCATTCACGTTTATAGTCAAACACTGTTCCACTACGCTAGAATGGCCTCTACATATTTTATTTTATATTATAGATAGATTTTTTAAGATGATTTTAATTTTTATTGAATGGTGAAAAATTTAAAAGGCAATCAATTACAAACTTATATCTGATAAACGAACGAAACTATAGCTAACTATATGATGACAATGATAATGAGGTTAACAGTGTTGATGTAATTTATTGAAAAAGTTATATTACATATACATATTAGTATTTTCTTTGTAATTAGTGGATCGTAATTTAAATACACTTTAATTATAGTGAATTAGTAAAATATGTGCAACATATTTTTAATGATACCATTGTTACCGAATGACTGGCATATATTGTGGTTTACAAAAATACATTATAGAAAACCCAAAGTTACGAACGAACAGTAGTCCGTGGTCACAAAAACTTAAATATCATGAAAACCGAGAATCTTATTATGTTGCATATTACTTATTACCTATATCAATACTAATTAATACATATTCAATAAACTGTTATATCTGTTAGATATTTATTTTAGAAAAAATATTTCATACTTTAGATTGACAAATAGTATTATTTAAAAGAAATTAAGAGAACAAAAATATAACAGTACCGTTACAATTTTTAAAGGAATCGCGTTTTATAACTGGTCAGTACTTTAATCTACAATAAAATTTCAAATTAGCGATATAGAGACGCGATAGTAAAAAGCTAGTATACATTAACAATGTACTAAAACGTTATAGTACTGCTTCAGGTGTCAGTTGGCAGTGTGCCGACGCGTGGCGTAAACAATCTATTTTGGTTCCTAAAGATAATTTGATCATATTATTTATGTAGTCACTTCCTATAGTTGAATGAAATTTGAACATATTGGTGGCGACAAAATGGAGCAATTAAACTAATTTACTATTAAATTACAAGGGAACAGTACATTCTAGAACACGGTAAAATCATACGATATGTATGATGCAATAAGGCCGCTACGTAAGGGACCTGCATGAGTAATGTCAAGTTTAAAGCGAGTTGTTTGCACATTTGCGGTTTTTGACCAAATCATGTGATTGAATTGTGAGGCAAACGCTAAACTTATGTTTGTCTTAACTCATGACTAATTTGTTGGACATTAAGTAACCATTGCCGAGGTGGATGACCGCCTGTGTTTGTCCAGAGCGAGGGCAGGTTCATGTATTTAGAGAGACTTCAAGACCAACGTCGAGAAATTTGACGCTCACTTACAACGTTAGACTAATGTAATCTTAACATTTGTGGTACGTTGTCCTCTGTGAGACTGTGACCTACTCCGTAATTGATATATGAATAACTTTTGATGGATATCTAACACGTACCTCCGCCTTGAAAAAGATGTCACCCGTATAGAAGACATTGCCTTACCTGAAAAAAGAAAATTAAAAACGATTAAATTTTAGAATACGAGCTTCATCAGTCAGTCAGTATTAAATGAATATACCTCTATTCTCAAATATGAGTAAAATAATAGCAAATTTTAATACTACTACGAAAGAAATATAAAACACGAACAAACAAATTAATACAAAACATAAAAACAATTATTAAAGAAAAAAGAAAAAATATATTTTATAATACAGCAGTAAAAGTATACACGTGCTGATACAAGATATACATAAATCACCTGTAAATCATGTATATCAAGTAGGTGAACAGAACATATAAACGAATCCTAATTTGCAAGTATAAATAGTCATAATTGTTGCCTCACAGCTTTATAGTGATCTTAATGTAACAAATGACATAATAAATACAGTAATTATAGACGGCGGTATATAATGGACATGGACATATATACATATTTGTAAGCGTGCTAACAAATAACGATCGCCGGGTAACAACGACATTGAATCTCATTTGTAGACGGCGCTGGGCACATGTAGCAATTGCATGTGAAAATTTTCCACTGTGGAATTATGTTAACATATTGTATAGAATAATAAAACATAACTCCTAGTGCAATATAAGACAGACTATCAAGACTCGTTAGTTGCACACATTGCATTATAAACGTGTAAACAATCAGAATCGACCTGCAATTTTATTGATAACGTTGCAAATTCTACAAATAATTTAGCGTATCAAATCAATTATAAGTATTGGTAATGTATAAAACATCGCAAGTGAAGTTAAAAGCAACCGATCACAATGTTTGTTATAAAATGTCATACATTCATGCGGAACATTTCAAAATACAACGTCAATATAAATATTTTTTTTTTAAATAAATAAACCTTTTTACTTGTTTACCTATTTGTTGTTTACATTTGTTGACTACTAACAGAAATCGAAATTAATTTTATACGAAGTTAAATTGACGATTTATACTTATGATTATCAGTTGAGGAATCTCAGCTATCTACACGTGTAACACTTATGTGCATATTTGTATGTATATGCATATTTGTACTATAGTGTCTTCTAGCGAGTGCCAAATAATGCTTTGCAAATAACTTGGACTGTTTGTCGTAAAATAGTTCGAGAACTTGTTGTACACATGAGAATGCATCTCTTACCTCGTTTCTAATCTATATTAATCATTTTGTCAATGGGGATTCAGTAGATTGGATTGAAACTTTACCTCAATCATAACACATAAAAAAATAGGGATTAGAGTGAGTATTTTGTTAAATTCTAATGATGCTGACAGACAAGCAGCGATCGCCAAATTTTCTCGTTTTGATTCTCTGCGCGTAAAGTCACAGTTTCAGCACAGTAATTATACATTATCTATTGAAAGTATACCTGTCAGTGTGAGTAATTTTTTTTAAGCTTTACGCTTTTATCCCGCATAGCAGGGTAGACAGAAAGTACCTGGTGTCAAGACACTCCGTATTTCGCTTTCCACCAAATTCGAGACATTGCATGTTGAGTGGTGGAACTCAACGCCGCAGTTTGCCTTTACCAGAGCGAGGAAGTGAAAATAATTTAAATATAATCACTCCTCCATAATGTGTGAGTAATGACACATAAAATACCAGTGATTTAAGTAATTTAAGCATAAATTGAAATATAATAGTGTAGTGTGTTTATATAGTATAACAGTGTATTTATATAAATTATTGCAAACTAATATTTATGTAAGTTTGATATTCTTCTATAATTTAATTTATCTTGTTTGTTTTTCATAGCACATTAAAAATATACAATAAATATTACAGATGAAAAATTTTCTAAAATTTATTTTCATGGAAATCGAAAACGGAATTTATTTCATTAAAATAATTATTCTATGTAAAGTCACCCCGATTTACGTGCAAAATCTAACTGTATCACCCTCGTCTATACGTCGGCATTGTAGAGAAAACCGTTACGAGTAGGCAGCGTTCATCAGATATAAAACCTACTGACAGATGGTAACGGTAACTGACATCATTTCTTATGCGTTACAGCACGGCCTACAGAGTCGGGCCGCGCATAATTGGCACATTTCAAACACAGCTACACTTAAAAAGTAGTTTTTCAGCAGTTCACACAAAAATGTACAAGAAATTGAGTCGAGAAACATGAGAAAATCTCGTCGACCTTTGAAAACACAGTATCAATGATACTGAAGGAAGATCATATAAAAAGCACGTGGACTTACATGAAGATGTTAATGATTGTGAACAAGGGGGAAGAACTAGGTAGGGACCCGACGCTTTTGGTGCTCCGTTCACTCTGACTACCCAGTTCGGGGTGAAGCGTGAAAACATAACATATAAGGAAACTTTCAAGTAAATATTATAATTAATCATTTACTTAGAAACGTTTCAGTAACAAGCAATTAAATAAATATAAGATATAGATAACGATATATAATTTTGACTGGAATGTTTCAATTTCAATGTCTCAAAAAAACTATAACCTAGACTTAGGTTTTACCATTTTTAATTAATTCTCTATTCGCAGACTGGGTCAATGTTAATTAGTGATTATTAGAACACGTTTCACAACTTACGTCCTGACTTGTCGATCTCAATTAGGCCATGAAATGTTTTGTCGTGATTGCAATTTATGCTATGTCCATATTGACGCCCTTTATTTGCTCTATGATTGTTCTGGAATTGATGTGAATGTTGACTACAATTTCTAAAATACTAGAGATAGCAAACGTACAAAAAAAATATATCAATAAAGAATTTATGTACAATTTGCTTATAGAAAAAAGTAATAATAGTTTTAGTATAACCATTATATATATATATATATATATATATATATATATATATATATATATATATATATATAAATATATAAGTTAAGTATATAAGTATAAGTAAGTTGAGTATATAACTTTCTATTTTATTTTTAAGAAGTAACTATCTAAGGACGTTCCAATGTCATACCGTGGTACGTATCGACATAATTTAATATATATTATAATATATTATGAATCATAATACAATTAATTACTCCCCGAACGTATTAAAACCTAAAGTAATATCCCCACCCTGGCTTAATTATTTTAATGTAATTAAAAAAATAATGAGTTTTGTTTTTTTAATTAAATTAAGTTTGTTATATATATATATATATATATATATATATATATATATATATATATATATATATATATATATATATATATATATATATATATAAGTTAAGTATATAAGTATAAGTAAGTTGAGTATATAACTTTCTATTTTATTTTTAAGCAGTAACTATCTAAGGACGTTCCAATGTCATACCGTGATACGTATCGACATAATTTAATATCCCCACCATGGCTTAATTATTTTAATTTAATTAAAAAAACAATGAGGATACAAAAAAGAGAAGAAAGGAAGTGTAAGCAAAAATAAATCGTGTAACAAAAGTGTTCACCAAAGTTTGTGTCATCCTTTGAGGCATAAAAATGTTATCTTTGCTAGTTTACTGTTTTACGTAATTTGACGTGAAATATATTTTAATAACTGACTCATTGTACTATATCATTGTAATATTAACGTGAACATGAAATTTAAGCTTCATCATTCAATATTTGCACAGTTAGTCACCGCTGAGTGAATCGAGTGTGAAATACAAGATAAACACTAATTAGAGATGTTATTTATGGGTTCCTAGAGTGTTACGATGTTTATTTAGATAGAGCTTTGGCAGCAGCATTTATTTGAGTAATTAAAATAATTTAATAGACATAAGAAAGGCAAATTAAATCATTTCAAGTTTGATGATATATTTTCCAAAAGATCACTAGAATAGGTATTGGTTATTCATTTTCTATAAATATTTTAAGTCATTGCATTATAATAAAATAAAATCGTGCATGATAATGTGAAAAATCAAAGGTAGCTTATATATATAAGTCATTTAAAAAAGTTTCCAAGCTATTTGCTATCTAAGTAGACACTACGTTGAGCTCTGGCCTTAAAGCTAAAGATAACTTTAAGGTAAAAAATCGATTATCCTCGTTCCATCCGCCCTTCAAGATATATTTAGAAGATTTTTTCTTTGTAAAACATTTATTAGAAAATTTTTAAAAATTATTATTTAAAAAAAAACTACATCGAAGTAACTTTTAAGAACAAATGTTATTGTTCATATTATTTATATATGTTTGTTTTCTTTCAAATTTTAGCTATACATTTATTTTTTGCTTTATAAATGTTTTATCAAATATAAGAAACTGATAATATATAATAAAATTAATCACAGCTTTATTAAGTAATAAAGGTTACATAAATTATAGCGGACCAATTGTTATGGCGAAAGCTGTCGGGGAAATCTAAGAATTATTTGCGAATTTATTTTAATTAACGTTCTTTAACGATATACATATATTTCAAGTTTAATTAAAATAGAATGTAAACAAACATATAAATAAGTTGCCGCTTCCAAGAAGACCTTTTTTGAATAAAAAGGTAAAAATTCTCTCACTTCAAGGTTTCATGTTATTTAAACTTTTATACTTATCTTTATAATTTTTAAAATTAGGTTTAATTTCTGGTATGGTAAAAAAAACGGTGCTTAGTTCCGCTATCAACGCACAGAGTTTAAATTTCAGACTGAAGGTGGAGAATGAAGTGTATTAACACTACGTTCCCTCAATTTTGAAAGCGTGAAGCTAATGAAAATATTTATTTTTTATGTAACGTCATACATCAAACTTAAATGGATAGAATTAAAATATATATATATATATATATAGAACTTGTACATTTTATTTACGCTATATAAAAAAGCCGTATTTTTTCTATTTATATGTCGAGTCGGAAATAGTTAAGAATCACGTTTTTGCTAACGTGAGTTAATTTACATAATTGTTTATGTAAAATACTCATCGACTCCTAAGAAATATAATAAAAACTGTTTATGGTGTCTTACAGCAAAAATAAAAATAATAATAACCAGTTAAAATAAAATGTATATTAATAATTTCTTCAACGAGTACGGTTTGAGATGAGAGAACGAGATTTTCAGTCGTATCTAGCGACTGAAAGTCTTATCTGAACCATAAAACATAAAAAAAAAATTAAGATTTCGAGACGAATATTACATTTCCAAATTTAGATTGTCGAGTATTTTGTTAAATTTTAATGACGAACAAATCGCAGTCGCCATATATTTTTTAGCACTGATTCCTATTGCCATCTTGAGTTCGTTAAAGGCGATTCACAATGTAAAATACCCCTGTCAGTGTGTCAGTTATAACACAGTACTCTCAATGATTAGAGTAATATAAGCAAAACGAAATATTTATACATTGAAATATAATAGTCTCGCAGGCGAAACAGCGAGCAGGCCCTAAGTATATACATATTGTTCACAGTTTAAAGAAATGAGAAGCGACCTGTTTTAATTCAAGACTACCATAAATAGTTATAATACGTCTAATTTTATTTGAAAGCTCAAATTATTTTCAAAGCTGAAAAAACAGTTTTTATCTAACAGAAGTCCGTCAGTCAAGTAAGTATACATCAATTTTGTTTGAATTAATTAAATAAATAAAGTTATAAGCAAATTTGTATTTCTTACTATTCGCTCCTTAAAAGAGGCAGTTAAAATTATTTAAATACATTTATATTTGATATTGATATTAATTTAGTAGTGTATATAGCCTAATTTCAATAATACCTATAGGGCCACATATATTTGTCAGTGGTGCTTGAAACACTCCAAGGTATTGAAGGATTATTACCGATAATGTGTTAAGTAAATAAAAAAAGACTGTCTTAGTGTTTTATTTATTATATTAGAAAAAAAAGTCTTATATAACAACAAGGTAAGTATGCGTACAGTCTTCTATATATTATAGTAGGTACTAAATTGTAGTGCTACTGCGTAATGACAAAGTTATTGTACAAAAAAAAGTTTGTTTTTAGTGATGCAGGTGGCCGCACTTGTGTGGTTTTTATAATTATTATTCCAAGCAAAAAGTGTTAAAAATAAAAATCAATCGCGCAAGGTAAAAATAAGATTTCAATTATGATAATTTAAAGTAAAGAACATGGTTGTTTAATTATAAATAAAAACTTTAACATATAAATTCTGTTAATCGCCACTCGTTGAGATAATATTGACAAATTTGATTACATTTTACGTTTTTAAATGGCATAATTTTAAAATATTTTTTCAATATACTTTATACTTTTATAAGCGTTATCTAACCCAAAGAGATAAAGAGAACATACATAATTATTATCTTCATCGGGTATAGCCTAACCGGTCACTAACTAACACAATGTTACAACTAAATATAATAAATACACACTTGTTTAAAGTGTGTGTATCTATGTATGTATGTGTATATATATATATATATATATATATATATATATATATATATATATATATATATATATATATATATATATATATATATATATATAATATGTAATGTGTAAGAGCTGATGTCATCTTCGAGATTGCTTTCGAGTCAACATAGTTCGGAAGAATGATGACAGATTATGCGGTTGAAGACATCCAAGGCGGTTTCATTTTACTGACCGCTGTTACCATCATAATAGTCAATAGGTATAAGGTTATTAGTCTAAAAGCGGCTTAAACCACAAATCGATGCTTCAAAGACGTTCTGTTAATTTTATAGATCATATATTGTAAAATTTTCTGTGGTTAAATGTAGTAGTTCCGTGCTGACTGGGGTGGTAGTGGGTTTAATATCTACTCAGTACTGAGCGTATGAGTATGAGTAAATATATGTAAATATGTATGTTATTTATGTTTGTTATTGCACTGCCATAGAGATTTGGAGATGGAGAAAAGCACGTAATTACTATACAATCCTATTCATATCAGGTAATGCAAATATGTAGGTATAAAAGACTAGTGAATGCCCGCAATTTTGTTAGCAGAGACTTGACCTTTCCTATAATTTAGTCCAAAAAAATTGTAAAACTTTCTTAATTACGAAGCGATTGAAATAAAACAAACACTAAATGTTAAGGGAAGATTGCAAAAATACAATAGTGAAAACTGTATTTTAAGAGGCCTAGTAAAAAATTAATAATAATTGTTTCTGGTTCTATTAAAGTAATAAATGGCACCAATAATACTTGGTCTCATATATCTTCCATGTACAGAGAGCGATCACTTACATCTTTATGATATGTATAGATTGCATAAATCATGATTCAACTTTTAATATATAACACTAAAGTGTTAAAAAAATTAAAATCAGTGTAAAATACAAGTTAAGTCACTTTTACACAGTCTGCTATGAAGCATTAATAAATTCTAATTCATAGCTAAATTGCTTTTCACTTTGTGGCGTACACTTGACAAAGTAGGCATCTTAAGTTGAATGGGTTATAGCAGTTCGAATATCCTAGACTGGTGTCGGTGTTACGGCATTTTAAACTTTATTATCATGTAAAATGGTAACATTTTTCAGTGCACGTGAATGTCCTTGTAGGTGACGTAAGCACAAGCTGCCCTTGCACGGTCCGGCGCGTGGAACCTTCCCAAGGCTACAGTGGCAAGTGGGATTAGTTTCAGTGTCACATGAGACTACTGACTACATGAGGCTTCGTTTATTCAGACGCTGTTGCTGAGCGGATTGTGAAATCAAGTTTATGAAATTCATACGTGTCATTGTAAAATGTAAAGAGGTAATTAAATAAAGCATTGCCATTTAAAATCTCATTCTGGACAAAGCGTGGTTTACAATACATTATTGTAAATAAAGTAATCAATATGGTAAATTTTCTCTTTTGAAAATATTTATTCAATTATAAAGCTATTTATTTCAATTGCGGAGATTTTTTGAATAGAGTTATTAGTCATGATGTTGGCTTATACGTGAGTAATAGTAGATGCGATTCCCGTGCCATGTGAATTCCTTATTGATCATAGAGAAGTCACTATTAGCTGCGCATCATGTATGTAGATGTCTATATAGCATAAAATAAAAAAGTTCTGAGAAATAATTAACTACATTAGGAATAAGTAATTCGTTTTTCATATATGTATATATAATAATTAAAAATGGTAAATATTTATAAATATATATAGTGAACCTTCTGTTTAGGGGCATACTATTTATTATATTAGTGTAAAAGAATTTTTCTCCTACTATAAGATCTGTACTAGATTCGAACACGGTGAAAGAATTACAGATTGATTCTGTTCCATAATACATTTTCGGCGTCGTTACCGGTCACGAGCGTAGCTTGAATCGTCAGGTCGTGACTGTGAGCGCTCTTTATCCAAGTGAGAAATTTAATGAAGCTTTGTAAAATATATGATTTCATTCAATATTTTTTTGTATATCCACTTTTTGAAAAATGTTGATTTAATAAAATAACATATTTTTATGTTTTTTTGCAATTCTATGCTTCATATACAGTAAATTGATTGACAACTCGATTAAGTTGACTTGAAATATAGAAATTTGATATTTGCAATCAACAAAATAAAGTTTGAATCAGTTTAGAGCGAAACATAACTAAATCCACATAGAAATGACCCAAAAAGAGCAAATTTGACACCGCCTACTTTATTGATTGACAGTAACAGTAACATGATAAATCGCGAATGGCAAATCTATGAGGTTGAAACGAGGCTTTTACCGGCCGTCGAACTCTAACAGTGGTTGCTAGGCAGAGAGTAACGGATCATTGAAGTTTTTGGGCACAGTTGTGATTTGCAAGAACTAATTAGAGTTAAAGTAAATCGCTGTTCATAATTTACTATGGCTAATATAATATAGGGTACAAGGTTTAAAATGGTACAGCATATGATAGTAGTCTAGTCCCATGATCGATGGATTACAGTGTCTCTTTGATTGAAAATAACCGATTCTACCTGATTATAATGAGGCATATATAACTGGATATCAAGTGGATTTATTTCAATTACCTATACTTGTTATTAGTGATGAATTAGATGTGTTTTGCAATGTTATTACGACTGTGGCAGTCATTAATGTAATAGAGCAAACAAGTGCTACAACTTACATATTTTATACAATAATTATCATATTCTTATACAACAATTTTAAATTAATTCTTGTTTAATATATGTTATTTTCACTATAGCGCTTATTAAATGAAATTTGTATTAAAATATCAAGACTTTAATATGTATGGGTAAATAATAATAATGTTAACTGCGAAAGATTAACGACTTACCGGTAACTTATATGTTCTTACTCAGCAGCGTATGTAGAGAACTTACTAATGTCAATTTATTAATTCTTGCGTTTTTCGCCTAAATTCGATATAATGTTTGTTATAATTCGCGTTGGGTGGTAAAGATCAATGTGTGATTTAATATTATTTAAGGCAGGGAGAAAAATGTTAAATATAAACAAAAGATAATTTCAAATTTTTTAAAAAATTTGTCTTCACGCATTTCTGTAGCAGTAGTGCTGTTTAATTATTAAATTTGACTGATTTGTCATTTTCGTAATAATTTGTACCTCATAATATTATATACATTTATTACATTATTAATTCAAATGTTTAGGCTCGGCACTAACCCTTCACCGTTTAAATCTCAACGTGGTTTCTCTTGACATCAAATCAGAATTGCGGCCTTTTATGTTTCAGTTACCTTAAATCGTATTTATTTAACAAACAATTTTGCTAATCTCATAATACTTGCAGACTATGATTTAATATAATATGTTGAAATGTTTATTACTTTACAATTTGCCCTTATTACTTCAAAGTATCCATCTAAATATTTTAAATAACACTATGTATTTATAAAGATCACGGACTACTTCAATCACGGACTACTTCAATCACAAGGTTTTTAAAAATGTTTATTCGAATATTATACGTAATTAATCTGTTTAAATGAGTTTAGTTTTAAATATGTATAAATCACGAAAAAAACTATAAATATAATGCTGATAATAACTCATATAAAGAGAAAAAAATATATATTTCAAGTTTGACGAAGAAATACTAAATAAATAAAATTGTAGAGTGTTTGTAATGATGTATGCAAACACGGTACATATACCAAAATACCATTTATACCACTTTTGTCAGTCTGTTTGTTCCGCCTTTTCTATAGAACGGCTTGACTGATTTTGACGGGACTATTTTTATTTTAATATAATAAAATAATGATGTAAAATCCACGCGGACGAACTCCCGAGCACAGCCAGAGTTCAATATGAAATATGTACTTTTAATTTTACTTGCCCATAAAAACATATCAGTAACATTCATTTTAATGTTGTTAAAATATAAATAATTTTTATAAAAATAAAAATAAATGAAAAATTTTGAAAAGAAGACGATAAGTGTCCGATGTAATTTTCGCTTACAGTTAAGTTCTATTATGTAAAATTTTTTATATGATATATTTTTTATATACTTAGTGGATTAAATGTATAGACATTTAATTGTCACTTTACGTTTTAAGTACATCAAAATACTGAACAATCTCAATTGTAAAAAACATAAGTATGGCAAAATAATTGGCATAGAGTCTGACTGTAAACGCGATCGGTTGTGGTTTCGACTTCCACTCGGGGGAGTGATTATATTTTAATTATTTTCACTTTCTCGCTGTGGTAAAAGACAAATCCAATTCGGTGAAAAGCGAAGTACGAAGCGTCATGACACTAGTTACTTTCTATCTACCCTCCTGTGCGGGATAAAAGCGTAAAGCTAAAAAAAGTAATAATCAAAGACTTCTCTTTTATAGTAAATCTAACTCAAATTTATTTTATGTAATAATAATGTGAATTAACTATAATTAAGTTTTACTAGAAGTTTACTTTTAAAATAAACATTGAAACTAACTTACATAAGTGTTTTTTAAATATAACTTTGCTTTACACCCAGAGCCATATTTGAGACTACAATAATAAAAAAACACATGAAGCCAATGGTGATCACCGCATCCTTGCCGTGACATCCAAATGCGAGTCAACAACCTCGCGCAAAGAGACCGGGCAAAAAACGTAATAACTCTCCATTGACAGCTGCCTTCTATTCTCGGAGCATGACATAAGCACTTAGCCGTTCCCGAATTGCGGACGAGTATAACAAACAATACTAATACGCCGCTTATAGGTTTTGCGAGTTTTGTTCAAATATTTTGTTTTACAATGCATGGACAATACATAAATACTGTTATTAGTGGCTAAGTGTGTAGCACTTATGTAAATATATGAAGATTAATATTTGCCTTTTTGTTGTAATACACCTACAGTAATAAGTTAAAGATCTAAAATGTTAATATGAGTATACAGCACTTATATTTCACAAATTTATTCCTCGAAACAATTGTTCCTTTGGAATCAATTTTCCAATTCAGACAAGTAAAGACCAATATATTTTGATCTTGGCTTAATATTATTATTAGTGACATTTATAAGAAGTATATTTACAAAGTATGCAGTTTAGGATTACAGTATTATCGTTCACCTAACACTCGTTATCAATGACACCCTATAAATATATCCAAGTGTTCGATAAGTTAATCTTTACAATTAACCTTTTTACAATGTTGCTTCCTAACATTGCATCTGCGTTGGCAGTATTGTTGTTTTTGTCGTCAACTGTGGTACGTAAATAAAGATGTGTTGACTGACAAACGCCCATTTAGCAGATCCTCTCATGTGACGACATAAGTAAGTTGTTTACTATAACATACTCTTGTACTTTGTAATAGAATAAGTATATAATAGAGTTCATTGTTTGCTTTAAGTTGGTAATTCTTATAAACAAATGTTATTTATTTTAAATTAAAAATATGAAATTGCATTATAATTTGTAAATTATTAAACATAAAGATTCATTTCGTCACTATTTACAAACATAGATAACTGTTTGACATATCAATTTAGATTCAAATATAAGAATAAAAGTAAAGAACAGTAGCAAATAAAATTAGTACATACATATATACCACAATAAATTGCATAACAATAATGTAAAACATCAAAAAACTATAAACAAAATTAACATGCAACATGCAAAACACAAAACACAATACAAAAAAGTCACGCAAATATTATTAGATTAAAAAAAACGTATAGACCAAAACCCATAATAACATAATAATCGAAACATTACCAGCACCTTGACATTTACAGATAATATGGAATACTAGCTTTTTACATTAATCATAAGATCAAAGGACACATTATTCTTTACTAATACTCGTACAGAATTATTGCTGTAGGTACATGTTCGGTCCGTCAAGACATTTGATGCAATGCAAATTACTTTAATGATAGTTGCATCATAATAATTGTTCAGGCGGCGCGATATCATCTCAGGAACGTAGATTTAAATAATATTTTATATCTTCAGTATACTTTGTGATAAACGCAGTATATTTTTATTAAAAGCCATATAGAGACATAGAAGTATATAAAGAAAGATAAAAATTGCAAAACATAATCTGATAGTGTTACAAAGCTAGTATTCACAATGAACAACCATATTGAAGCCAAACAGCCTAACGTGGCTACCTTGTATGTTGCTGTCGTTCGGAGGGTGGTGGTGAGGGCGCACGCGAGGTGGCGTTCGAGTCACGCGCTTCCGCCGCCGCGGGGCTGCCGGTGCCGCTGCCGCCCAGCGCCAGCGCCAGCCCGTTGATGCTGCCGACACATCACCACGTCACCACAGCCCTAGCCTACTCCAAGCGGTATAAACTTACCTGCTCCAATATCATACTATATTTGACAAAATTTTTCATCTATTAAATTAATATGTTTGAAGGAAAAATAGCACTAAAATTATGTTGTCACACATGAAAACACTGGAGCAGATAAGGCCGCTAAAATGGAACTAGGATCGATACGCTATCACTGAACTAGCCTAGTTAACGTTGTACCCAACAATATTATCAGTGTTTAGTATTCTACATTAAAACTAAAGTACACAATTAATGATATCCCGCCAAGTTTTATTGTTGATGATCAAAGTATCAGGTTAAATATTATGCAAAGTAGAGCCGAGCGAAGCAGATCATTCTCAGCGGTGGTGAAGAAATACATAAGCAGTGATGTTCAGTTAGTGGCAAGGCATCGAGGGTGTCAGTAGAGTTTGTTAACGCAAGCAAGCAATAACCTGATGTAATATATTGTGACATTCCTGTCATGCAAAACCAAAAATAATTATGAATATGAAGAACCTAAGTAATTCCGAAGCGTATTTAGCTTCATATATATTTTAAAAATAATAATAATAACTAAACAAACCATTAACTTAAATTCGTTCGCTTCTAGGATATAAATCAGTCTCGCCTAAAGCTGGGCAAAATGAATGATGATGTGTTCTCCATTCAGGTGCCAATCATGGCGTGAGATAGATAAAGAGCCGGTAGGAAGTCGTCTAGAAATCCGTCACGCAGCAAAAGTGGGCGAGAACATGCAATTAGTGGAGGTACACGTCATCGAGCTAGAAACAGTCGCAAAACCAGTAGCGGAATATGAATGGATCAGAGATAAATATTTATGGCCAACGTCTTTTCATTATTACAGATTGGCAAATTGTTTCCCGACAACGTTCACCACATTTTCTCTTCCAATAAATAGTACGTAATTTTTAAGTACTCAAAACTTTTAATCGTAAATGCTTTCATAACATGTAATTGTATTAAACATGAACTTATAAAACGTAAAAAACGTTTTATTGTGTCTTAAAATTTATGACATAAAAACTATACTTGTCGCTAATAATCGGAACCTGAATAAGCCTTTAAGTACGTTATAATATAACTTAAGTCATGTATACAATATATTACATTTTTAATAAAAACAGAACGTGCGTCAGAATAATACGAGTAGGAATTAAAAGGATTGTTTCCGCGACATTAAAAAATTCACAATCAAATTCAGTAGTAGATGATGTCACACGAGTTAAGGTCACGCGTGTAAATGCGGATGTAAGGGAACATAACAGTAAACTAAACTTTTGTGTTAATTTTTGTAAGTGTAAAGATGTTATTAATTTGAAATTTAATTACTTTTTGGGTTGACGATATATTTTCACGTGTTCGAGTAACTTTATACAGTCAAAAGCTTTTCCTGCATAATGTACATGAACCTTTAGTAAATGTCAGAACCTTTTATAAAAAAACCTTATGACAAAGGTAATAAAAATACATAATGAGTTATAAAAACAATTTCCTTTGATTTTTAGTGTTATTTAAAGTATGCAAAGCAAGTTTATGTAAACATTGAGATAACTTACTTTGGCAATGGACAGTAAAATTATTATAAATTTGTTATTCCTTGTCGGAATTAACTCTTACATGTCTTTGTACGCTGGTTAACCTACAATGACCTGTGTGTATAAAAATGTCACATTAACTTTCCTTTGTGCAATATTATTTGACATTTCTCTTGCCATATGGTGTCATACCAACAAACAAATATAATGCCTAAATTAAATATACAGATAACTTATTACAATACAGAAAATGGAGTTGTATATAATATATGTGTATTTATTTAAAAAAAATGAAAAACTAATCAAAGGATATTATTTACTGTGAACAAAGCGGCTTGTGCAAAATAGGAAATGCCATAACCTTATGTGTGACATAAGCGTCGTGGCCGTTGTGACCGATGTCGGCCAACCTCGCAATGTACATGCAAATAAAGCATTAATTACGACAAAATGTATAGCTAGAGTTATTTATAATTTCGTGAAGGACTTAGGTGTTAGCGTGTGTTTATAAACAATGTATGAGTAACTTTTGAAACGGTTTATTTGTCTTTGAGTCTGCTGCGGCACATTTGCTTTAGCTTCAGTTATTGTAACAGCCATATATGAAAACAATCTATATTATTATTCAGACAATATATTATTAATACTATTATGTGAAGTAAATAATTACTTTTAAACAAACGATTGTGGACACGATAAAGTACAAATATAATGATATAAGGAACAGGACGTGTTACGTAGTTAAGTATATTCCGACTATAACAGACTGAACAACGGTTCACCAGAAAAAGGTCAAGTAAAAGTTGTGCTTTTAAAAACAAATAACTCCCATAATATTATTATAAAGAAACTTGATCTTGAAAAAGAGTTTGAAGCCCTCGACTTTTCTTTGTGGTCGCACAGAAATTATATCAACCTATTGCGTTAGCCAAGTTTCATTGATGCGTCTTCAAACACAATGTCACAACTCTACTACGACTATAAATAAGAGTTCCGCTGATCACAATGTCACAGACGAAGGTCATGAAAGTAAGGTGATAAAATCTGCAATTAAAAATCTAATTATACGTGTACAAGCCACCAATACACACGACTCTTAGATTGAAACATGATTATTTGAAAATTATTTCACTATATTATAATAATTAATCAATATTTTTTATTTACAACTTAATAACCTCTTTGAATGAATTTTATTTACATAATAATTTATATATTACAAATAATATGACTCTTTATATAATATTGTAGTAATACAATAGAATATTCATATATATGAAATACATTAATTGTTATAATAAAAGTGTTTGTAAATAATTGTGAAATATATCAAACTAAGAAAAACTCGAAGCTAGTGTAAAATCCAACTGCCGTTAGCGTTTATAATAAATTTACCGAAGTTTATTTCTCGGTAAAATAAAGATAGTCCGACGAAGCTTCTTTGAAATACAGCCATTTATAGGTCAGAAATGTAAGCAAAGTATTGAAGTTACGAGAAAACTGGTCGGAATCGCCCACTAATTGCTCAATAAATTATTGTGCGGTCTCATGATGATTGATGGTTTGATAAAGCTATTATTGTACTGCAATATGGCACGTATTGCAGCTAAAGGTCGAAATTGAAGTGAGTCATGGAACAATGCAAAACGACAAACTTTCGTGTCAACACGCCAAACAATCATAAATCCTATTCTATGATTATTCACTTTTTATGAGCTATATAAGTTTCCTATGAAAAAGGTGTTGGGAACTTCTGTAAAAAACTTTCATATAATATATAGCATAATAAAACAAAACTAAAAGTAACAGAGCTTATAAATAATTTTTTGATAAAACTGGATTACATTCGAATCCAGAAAATTCTGGCAAACTATCAAATCAAGCAACATTACCCAATTTACAGCAAAATTAGCCAAGTCATTTGAAAACTGACCAATTGATTGTGGCTAATTGGATAGTTGATGTTCGTAGTTTTTACTACGAACTTGTACTTCTTTAGTCTGGAGATTGTTCTTGTAGGTGAATAAAAAATAACTATGCCCTATATATTTCTTAACAATAATAATAAAGCTGTCATAGAAAGTCATAGTGAGAAATAAATTTTATTGGAGCTAAATCAATCAAAATTGTAGCTTGAATTATATTATAATCATAATATTGCAGCAACAATATTCCCTTTCTATCATATTCATAGTTAATTGTTGCAAAAGTTTTTAGTAGTCCATAAAGTACTTATTATATGTATTGTAAGATTCGGCTTCACACTTATCCATCATTTATACTAAGAATTTAAATTATTTACATTTTAAATGTATTTATGTATTTAATTTCACAGTTCTCCTGTAAAGCAGAATAAACAAGAAAACCCAATGAAAAGGAACACTCCCCTCTCCGCCTATTTTTAGAATGATTAACGAATAAAATATAACGCTCTGCATTACCGGATGAAAAGAATCAAATATAGTTTTAACCAATCATTCTTCTTAATCGGTATGGAACAAATAAATAAATCAAGGATACTTAGAATCCTACTACATCACGATGGTGTCATCTAAATGTAACATAATTACGATAGCTAGTATGATAAGGTAAAAAAAAAATATATTTTTCTTAACAAGAGAAATATATATATTTTTATAAATAAAACCATTACAATATTTTAAATGAAACTATTTCAAACGGCTTAATCGCGTATATTTTGGTATTCTAAAATACTTTTCTGAAAACAAAAATATACGCGATTAATCTGTTTATAGAATAGTTTCATTTAAAATGTATAAAAGTCGCAAAATGATCTTATGGACCATAGTCCATAGCATAACAGTCACCGACGATAAGCGTAATCGTTTACCACAAACCTTAATAAAAACTATAGCAATTTATTGTGTTAGAAGCCGATAGATCGTGAAGCCTACATCATCTCATTACACCAGAAGCATAAAAGCCTGGTTTAGTTCGTCAGGGAACGGATCCATTTTATGGAACGCATTGACATCTTGAGATGGTGTGTGTTTCTTAATTGTTTGGGAATTTGGATTTCAAATATATATAAGGTAAGATTCATATAAATAAAGAAAAGAAGATATTACATATATTTAAAAAATCTATATATAAAACATATATTTAATGTTAATAAATTGAGATTGACTATCAGTATAGTTTTTTAGTTATGCCTTTCAAACAAGCAAGTTGACTTGCTCAAAAAACTAGAATCTTGATGATCGTCTTTACGTCAATCAATAATTCGATAAGTATGTAATTTAAAAATTTAGAGTGAATTGTATTTGTAGCTGCTTTTATTCAGAACTTCTAAATAAAAAAGTTAAACAAATATCTACTTATGTTTTAAGAAATTATATATTAATTCTGTTTTATATATATTTGTACAATGTTATCACATTAAATAAGCAAATATAAATTCGTTCGTACAAATGGTATTACGTTTACTTTTACACTTTTAACGATATTTCTCATAAAAAGTCTTTCAAGTAATTAGGAATGCCATTACAATTTAAGAATCTAGAAAAATCTATAAACATAAATTGCAGAGTAAGTTATAAAGCATATGTCGTAATTGTGCAAAACGATTACCACTTAAAATTACGAAATTACAAACCTAGGCAAAAAAAACGTATCCACATAAAACTGATTGAATAGAAAATTTAATAACACTTAATTGCACTACTTCATTGAACTAATGTAATTATAGTAGCTTAAATATCAAACTAAGAGTGACAAGTTTACTTTCATTTTTTATTTTAATTAATTAATCAATTAATATTATTTAAATAGTGTAAAACTTTGTCGTATTGCATTTTAATTAAACATAAAATATACTTTCGAATAATATTATTCGATAAAAAGTCGTTCTATAAGTCTATCTGACAGCATCCGGGCAGATACAGATTTGTCTAATTATTTTCTCCACAGTATTCCAGATACGTTATTTTAGTACACGAGTGGCGCCAAGCTCACCTTGACCGCAGATCCCGGTCAGTACAAAGGACTAATGAAATTTCACCTTCTACTCCCGCAACGTTATACATCTATATCAACATTTCCATCAAAGGGTACGGTAGACTCGATTCAAAATTTATATAATAAAAAATAATAAAATTTATATTTATATATAAAAATAAGGATTTCAAATCGATAACAAATATTTGCAAAATCAAATTGTTTAATTCTGATTTTGATTTCGATGGTTTTAAGAGGCGCGGGTTCGAATCCCGCCGCGTTCAAATTTATATACGTTTTTTTTCAACAAAAAATTTATACGTTTTTTCAAAATGTTGTTCAATGCTGATGATGCTGATAGATAAATCGCAGTCACCATATTTTCTTTAGCACTGACACCTAATGCCATCTTGAGTTCCTTAAAGCCGATTCACACTATCAGTAAATTCAAAGTTTCGACACAGTATAGTGATAATTATTCTTTCATTTATTATTTATTGAACGTATCCCGGTCAGAGTCTACTAATGGCACAGTGCACATAATCATTTAAGGTCATTTAGATAAAACAAAATATTTATATACTGAATTATAATAGCAAAAGTATAATAGTGTACTATTATAGTTTTGCAGGCGAAGTCATTCTATAATTAATAATTGAGTGAGAACAAGATTCTAACGTAACGTCTTTATAAAGGTGAGCCGACGTAATACTGCTTAAAAAGGATTGTTTTTAAATAAACATTTGTATATTTTGTTCTGTTAGGTAATTAATTCAATAATTGTATTTGAAATAGTTTCCCAGTTTGATATAACATTTTCATGTTTCGAACGTAAAAGTTACATATTTGTTTTTAGGTAAATATGCCAAGAGAACCTACTAAATACAAACTGAAATAAAGAGTAGCCTAATTGTTGACCATAAACTAAAACAAGTGCAAGCTATAACAACTTTTATTACATCTTTCGTAAACAATAGCTTGGAAAGCGCAAGGACATATCAAAAAAAAATATAGGTAGAACGTAGAGACCACTGTGTCTTGACACTAACTTTCTTTGTTTAACTCTGTCAAATTAAGCCTTTTTAAGTCCATACAAGCAGCGTCCTCGCCATAATCTAAATGAAATAAATTATTTTGTAGCGTGAAATTGGAGTGTTGATTGCGAAGGCGATATTCAATGTAAGTTTCCACGTCGGAAACGGTCGAATCAGGCTTACGGAAAGATTTATATATTATACAATTTCATTTAAAATGTTATATAAGGATGTCAACATAACTTCTACGTCACCATTTGTTTTGATTATTTATTAAAGTATAGTCAGCAATTTTAAAGTTATTCGTATCTATTCTAGTACGAACAGTAGCGGCGTGTAATTGAAGCGTACTTGTAAAGAAGTAACATAGTAAAAATAAAATAAGCCCGAATAAACAACGTTAGTAATTAATAACATGCACTGTGGAATCCCACACACGGCGTACCAAATTGTGTTGATGAATCGACGGAGCTGTTTTAGAACGACCGTGAATAACACGAAATTTTTTTTACTTGCACATTTAACATTACGTCTTGGATGTTGTTTGATGTTTAAGTTAACGTTTAATTAGCAGTAAATGAGTTATCTATTTATTTTATTTTCATCTAATGTACCTAATAAACAAAAATATATATATATAATATTTCAAAAGTAAATAACTGCAAAAGAAAATATTCTAAACAATATAACTGATTCGTTGAAATTTATGGTGTCGGTAACAGTATACTAATGTGATCTGTAAACCTGACACCCTATTGAGTGAAGGACGGGCGATGACCTTACTATTGGGGTGTGTTAGGATGACAAGCAACATGAAAGCAAAATAGGGTGTGATGTTTACAAAATTTATGAAAACAACAATGTATGAAGCGTGTGATTGTATAATAAAAAATTAGAATAAAAAGAATTTCTTTTAAGATATTTCGAACGGCGAGTTATAACTCGACACGGTTTATTTAGATTAAAGGAGCGCGACCAGAGCTAAAGCCTGTCAAGGTTGAAATTTGTTACGCCTAAATAAACACCAATTTGGAATTAAACCTAAACAAAGCTATAGACGCAGCTAAAGAAATATACTATTATTGCAATCAAAACTAACTGCCTTACAAGAAAACACATTTCAGCGTATCGACATTTGTCAAACAATTATTGTAATTCAGCGACAATTTCGTACCATTTACCGCATTGGAACAAATGGGTACACAGATAATGGACAAGAGCCGGTGCATTTGTATTTGTACAGATATCGATCGGAGCGATAATCATACGACGGCGAGAGAACGATAGTGATAATAGTTGTTCGTGATGTAATTCGGTCATTACGACATTTCCACCGATCTGTGGAGATCTGCGCAAAGTGGTCAGGGTCAACAGCGTGTTGGTAAAGTTGTCCAACTCTGTTCCACTTCGCTCACCATCGCTTGTACAATTGAACTAACAAGTTGTTTTGCACGATTTTGACATTTAGTGGCAGTTTTAGATGTGGAACGTTATTTAGTGTTACTGATTTTCCGCCCACTGACACCCTCACAGGTGCTCGGAAATAACCTGGCCCATGTATCACTTCGACGTGATCTAACTCGGTAGTGATTAACGATATTGGCTATCATTAAATATTGTGGATATTGTTTATAAATTATTGTTATTCTATAGGTAAGAATTATTAGTCCTATGTAAGGTATATTTTATTACGCCAACATTGATTAATTCAATATACACACAAATATATAAGGAATATATTTTCAAGGAGAAAAAATGTATTGATTCTAAATGGTAATAATGAAATCGTTACCACCCCTCGCCGTTCCACAAGGTCGCTTGAGGGAAAGGTCGTACATCGACCTTACTTGTCGTTTCCGGGTGCCAAGGGGATGATTGATAGAATGCCAGTAAATGTTTCCTTTAGGGTAACGTGACGTAAAAATCAGGAACATTTTCTTTACTACATGCAAAATATGGTAACAACATTTGTCTATTGTCATAAAAGCTGATTTGAAAATAAGTTAAATGTTTCAAATACTTTTGTATTTTGTTTATGCAATAAAATAAAAGGCGCTCTATATTTAGTATAAAAATGATTAAGCTTTATTTCTAAGCTGCTAACTAACTAGAACAACTACCGCTATACAAAGTACCGATAACATTATGGATAATTTCCGCCAATATTGTTTATCTCAGTTTTCCCACAACGCTATCTACATCCGCCGATGAATCAGTCCCTGCATACGCTTAGAATAATTTATGATCTTATTAAATGGGTACTCTTTGGCAAATAAAAAAAATGCTGTATAACTAGTTCTGCATAATGATACATATTTAATGCTTCAATAGAGGATCAAGATACCGTTGAACACTTATCAACGTAATCGTAATTTTAATATTTGAGATCGAATATACAATTTGATACTTGTAAAAGAACACTCAGAGTGGAAATAGAACATAATCAAATACGAGAATTAAAAAAGTAAGAAATAATGTTGGCTTCTCGATAACTTGTTAATATCTATGTTACATTATTAGTGGACAGTTAAACGGTTTAACTGTTGTGCCTGGAACATTTTGCGAACAGTTGCTAAATAAGACGCTAAATGCGTTATTTATGCGATTCCGCATTGCGGCCGATGTGGAGAGGCTTTGCATTTCATTTTATGGTCACAGCAAACCGTAAATCTGTTAAGTTTTGAAGTTCGCATGTCCTGGATTGGCTGACGGGTTTCCTTTTCGCTTTGTACTTTCAAATTACTACGAAAAGTATTTTCAAATATTGAAAGCTTCATAATTTTTGGTAATTTTGACGTCATTTTGGTTGTGACATTTAATTTATAAGTATATACAATTATTGAAATCGGCAAATATCTGCACAAATATAATTTGTATGATTATTTATCAAATAATGCCCAAAGCAATATACCGTATTTCACAAGAACGAGCTTTACATCTATTTTATGAGTACAGAAGGTAGTAAATCTACAGGATCGGCAACGATTCATGTAACATTATTATCGTCGGCAGTATTGTACGTTAACACAGTCATTTGCGTGCATTCGCGCAGTACGTCTTTCTAATACGGCTGGCGAGTGAGACTTATATTTAAGGTTCATTTAATTCAGTTGATGTTAACAAACATTACATGTTTTAACTGTTGTTGTTTAAATTAACAAGTACTTAAGATATATTTATGAGAGAACACAGAAAGCTCTTCCGGGACATTTAACTACATTTTATTTTCATGCAGAAAAACTACATAAAAGTATTGTTTATAAGATTAAATCATAATTTAGTTTATTTTTATTACTTTCAAAAGTCAAGATATATAAATTAACTCATAAATTACCATAATCTTGATAAATAAAAAGGCATTTCCATAATTAAAATATCTTATTAACTACTTAGTAGTTATACTAACTACTCCAGAGGAGAACGCTGCATAGACATTAATTGTTTAAAATACATACGGTTACTGCCCTTCTAGTTAGTCACAGAATGATGTCACAGGTTTTTGAAACTGGCAACAGTATAATATTATTATATTTCATTATCGAACTGCTCATATTATACGGGAATTCCGTTCTCCAGTTTGAGATAGAATTTGTTACAGTGGCGGATCTCAACGGCAAGATTAGTTCTAACCTACCCACTAACTTGCTGGAATATATCATCAAAAATCTAAAGCAAATTAATTTCGCATTTTAGCAAGTAATGTCTAATAATAACATAGCAATGGTTATATTTTATGTACAAGTACCTATTTGAGATTCATCAGTCTTATCATTATAACTTGACATTGGAAGATTTACTCACTGAAGCCTACATTTTTTTAAGACTGGGTTAAATTATTGAGGTTAGTTTGATAAAAGTGGAAAACACACATCTTTAACCTTCAGGAAGAATGAAGATTCAACATATAAAGGAAAGCTATATTAAATTAGTCATGCAACAATATTCCTGTTACTTGTTTTTAAGAGAAGGGAAATTTAGCGAGTCACTGTTTTGTTTAACAGATTACTTTGGAACTACATATACTAAACTATTTTAGGTACACTATGTAAAAAAAGAAACCATAGTACAATGACTGACTGATTATAAACTCATAGTAGTGAGTTCAATTTTCTCAAAGGAGAATTATTTACATTCCTCCGCCAAGGCAAATCAAGCATACAAATTCGCTGTCACACACAATGTTTAAATTCGAGCGGAAAATGGAAATAAAATTTGGTCTTCTCAGTTACTATTCAATTGCGCTAACTTTGTATATTTCTTTGAATTACTTGTAATCGTCAAAATAGACTGACCAGTTAATGAAATTTGAGTATTATGTTTCTATGTAAGTACATACATTAAAACTATAAGTGGTCAATCAATATATTTCAATTGATGTAAAACGATTGTAAAGCATATGAAAAGTGCCAAGCTGTATGTAAGCCCGCATGTGTAGAAACGCTTGCAATGTGATTTTGACAGGATTAGAAATACAGTTACTAATAACTTGATGTACTTGTTACTATACATATATACAGAATTAATTTTAAACGTTTTCAAGAAAATATGTCATGGCGCAACACTAGAAATGACAATAAAACTTAATGCTGTAGAGTGACATAGGCTTTCCATTACAAATTAACGGTAGCGGTAGTAAACCAACGATAGTGAACGTATGAAACCAAAGGTTAAATTCAGAAGGACGACCAGTTTACGCAACAATACTATTGTCTACCACGTTACTCATGTTCTACATTTGCAATGACCAATAAATGCAGTGCCAGTGAGTGCAGTATTTAAATAGCTAGCATTATGATATAGCGCAATGCTCACCGACAAAGGACTGCAACGATAATGTTCTCTTAGGGTTGCCTAACAGTTACAATTCGATATGGATTTTACTATTAAAGGACATACACTCGAATGGAGTACCGATGTTGGGTAAGCGCTATAAATAATCGCGGTGATAATTTCATCTTATCTTTATGCCTATATTTAATAATATTACAAAAAAACATATCAGTAGCCTAGTGACAAAAATCATACAAGACCAGTAGAAAATCAATTTGGCTGCATTTTTTATATAGATATATTTAAAATTATATAAAGAATAATTTAAATCTCATCCCATACACATATAAATCTTATGTAACAAAACAGTTGACAGCCCTTGATGTCATAATAACACCTGCACAAATTATTCTGCCATTATTGATTCATTATAATTTTGCAAAACGTAAGATTCTAGGTACGTTTCAAAGACTTATCAAATTAAATGAATATGGGAGTTTTCCTAGAGTCTATCAATCAAAATAATAGTTGCAATTTACATTTGACACGCAACGACGCATAGCTATGATGTTAAGTGGATGTATTTTGTAATACCGCCCGTAATAACCGACGGCGCGTGCGCAGATTGACAGCAGGTAGCCTTCGTTGTATGATATCTTGTGTTTAGACAAAATATCAAGGATCAAATTTACGACAGCCAAATTAGACTGAGAGTTAAGAAATTTATTATATTGCAACACCGTTATATGGTGTTAATTTTAAATTGGTAATACAATAGTAAGTAGCTTTATCAGAATAAAGTTATTAAATTAACCATAAATACTTTGTATTTATTAACGATATAAATAAAATGTTTTTAAAGTCAAAAGTTTAAGTTTTGTGGTGGATTAAACATAAACAATATTTTCCTACTATGTCATTTTTTAATAAAATGTATTTACATTTATAAATACTCATGTAAATTAAAATAAACAAAACATTTATTATTTAGACCAGGTCATGTGAGCATTTTCCATAATTTTATTGTCACAAAAGTTTGAACAAAATTATAAGCAATAAACGCTCAAAATATATTTTCTTTCAGTATAATATATAAGCACGAACATATAGGAACCTACTATAGCAAAAATTATATTGTGTTGGACGAAACAAAGTAAGACATACCACGTTTTATCCTAAGATAAAGACTTGTGTTTATTTTTAACATTCATCTGGAAATTTATTTCGACATCGCTCAGTTTTTGCTTAAATTCTCGCTCAAATATAAAACATTGCGAATAATATTATTTGAAACTAACTTTATTTTGATTTAAACAAGATGTATACAATTTACTTACATTTAATGTAATAGGTAAACAAATATCTCAGAAACATACTCGTAAACAAAGAATGTTATGGTTATTTAAATGAATATTTAGCCATAAACTCGTTTTATGTTTCAGTTTAACTTTATTTCTGCAAAAGAGTAATAAAAGCTCAAAAAATATCTATAAAAAGATATGTATCTAAAAAATGATAAATATCTTTATCTCGACAGACGTAGCCGAGTCAGTAGTAGGTTGCAACAGTAGCGGCGACCCAGATTTTAGCTAAGATAGGGAGGATATACTTTTGTTCTAATGTTATAGGAGGTAGGTCCACAATATTCCATTTTCATAGTGACACAGGTTTGTACACGTTGAAAATCCGTTATCATTTGCTGATTTTTCATTTCAAAAACGTGTTAATGCCTTAAATTATCTAGTGTTTCTTTGTTATATCAGACTTGAAATAAATATTTTTTACAGTAGTATCTTATATTTTAGCAAATCTTGATAAAAGAAAATCGAAAGTTATCATGATGTTATATTAAAGTGAAACTAGGAATAAATTGTACGGCCAAATGAGTGTAATAAAATCATTCGTAACGCATTGCGTATGTGTACCTGGCGTAATTTCAACGCACGTTGATTAGACAGCCAGACAGGGGCCGGGACGTCATGAAAGCCATCGTAGGACCATAGTTAATGTCAGTTGATTTATTTTCTATTACACTTTCTACAATAGAACGATATAATAAGTAAATTTTATGTAACTGTAATAATATGGAGATTTATCTATTAATTCATTTATTATACTATCTATATAAGACACTATTTACGATACAAAAACAAGTATAAATGCTTAAAATATATATATTAAAATAAAATAACTCATTGATTAAGAATATAATTGCAATTTAATAAAAATAACTATAATAAAAACTTTTAAGTCTATTTCCGTATAATTTTTCCATACATTCGACACAACTAAGGCCATCTAGCGTAAAGAATAAAAATGAAGACTATTAAGTGGTGCCATCTCGTGTGCACTTTAAAAAATAACGTTATTAGTACTTCTCGTAAACAGGACAGATGGCGCTTTGTAACATTTAAATTTTATTTTTCTTCAACGAATACATAAAGTATATTTTGAAAAATACATTTGATTAGTAAATAATGTATTAAACCATTTCAAATAGCTTTATATAAAAAAAAACCCTAAAAAATGTAAAACTATTATTCTTTATATATCCCGAAATTGTTATTTTTTTTTTAATTGATATAAAAATAAATGAAAACATACGTCAACATTCAAAATATATATCAATGTTGTGAATTGTAATAAATTAGGGTCCAGTAGCAATTTAATAAAAAAACTAAAAAGATCTCCAAACAAAAATATAAAAAAATTGTATTATATCACTATTATCTATTTAAAATAATCCTAAACAAAAAAAAAAGTAAGCCGCCCGAACAGGGACTTGAACCCTGGACCCTTGGATTAAAAGTCCAATGCTCTACCGACTGAGCTATCCGGGCCGGTGACACAATTGTATTAAAGATGTATCATAACACAATTTTTAACAGTAATTATAATTGACTCGAAAATATACGATATATCATTGTATATCTTTAAGCTGTATGTTTAACCTTTTTCCTCTTTACATTAGCTTAAAAAAGTCTTATTTAGATATAAAAAAGTTGTACACCTAAAATCAAAAAATATTAAATAAAGTTTAAAATTCTTTTTCTTTTATAAGAGAGAAGTCTTTTGAATATTTATTTATAACAATAAACTTAATTCTGGATAACTAATGTATGTTTATAACCGTCGAGAAGCCTAAATAAGCGCCACCTACAATACAGTTTCGCCACTACAATACCGCTACTCAACAATAGGTGGCGTTGCACGATGCTCGTAATATACGCAGTTTTAAAAACCATATAGAAAACCAATTACATATTTTAGCTAACGAAATTAAAAACAAAACATAACATAATTATTTAAAAAAATGATGATAATGGACAACACTGCGGATTGAAAAAAAAATAGAGTAGAGTAGAATAGAAGATTAAGATAGAAAATGGAATGAAGTTAATTATGGTAGCCTTGCCAATAAACCATGTAGGACTTCAAAACCCTGAGGAGTCTGCCGCTCTCGAACACTTCTTGGCGGGAACATCGCTAAAATACTCGTGACACCATTCAATTGAACGTTAACTCATTGAAATAAAAAAAAACTTTATCGCATTGAATGGAATTACGATGAATAGAAAACAATTAAGACAAACGCCCTAAATATTATAATACATGTACTAATAGAACTCACTCAGACGTTGTTATGTTAAGGCTACTAGGCTTTTTTTTAACAAATCTTTAGTGTCCGTAGTCTAATATTTTTCAAAATTGTTAGTCATACGATACGACAGAAATATTTATAATTTGCTAAACACATAAAAATTATAGATAAAAGCAAAAAGACGTTCACTGACGAATTCGTGCTTATCAAACGTACAATTAATCGCAAAAATGTGACAATTAAAAAAAAAACTTAAAACGACACGTGCATTTGCCAATTTCCGTAAAAAAAATTATATATCTGGTTTGCCTTGAGTTTTTTTTTGTTATTGTTTTGGTTCAACACAATAATGGCAGATAAAAAACAAACGTTAAATATTTTTGAACTACTTGATTATTCATAATCGTTTTATGGTGCAATAAAAAATTGCAAAATATAATGTAACTGTGTACTACAATTTAACTATTATATTGAAAAAATAAATCGATTTTGTGTAAAATCTATGGGAGTAATTCGTCAGTGAGCGTCATACATGGCTTGACTCACAGTACGCGTCGCAGATTGTCATAGTACCTGTAACAAAACAAGGTTGTTCGGTTAGTTAGTACATGTGTAACATATTTTATTTAGCGTCATATTGCGTCGTTGTGATGCAGGTACTAATGTACTGGAGGCTTTGTTGAAATTATTCGTATGAGTTACCGGAAGAAAATTTAAATTCATAGACCTCTTCGATAAAACGGATAGTAGAATAAAAACGACACATGCCCAAGATATTGATTTTTAATACTAATTATTAGGATTCCTGGTGTCGAGGTTAAACAATTGTGATAATCACGTGACATCTTTATCAAAAGACTTGATTAGGTATATAATAATAATAATGGTTTTGTTATTGACAAATTCTTCGCATGAAAATAAACAGCCAATGCCAGCGTACCTTTCATAATATGGTTATGCCAATGTACTATACATTTATGGTAGTAATCACAACCATGATATTAAGATTTCCTATAAAATTCATAATGCTAAGTAAAAGAAAAATATATATATTTAAAAATAACGTAAACTTACAAAAAAAAAAAAGTAATGAAAAGTTTTGTATATTTTTATTTAAAATCATCCTATTTAAAATTACTAATTTTTAATGAAAACATGCTCATTAAAAAATTCAAAAATATAAAAAGCTGTACTGTATCGTAGTGGGATTCAATTTGTCGTATAACATTTTTAAAGGGACAGCAGCGAGATTACTCCAACATGGAATTTACGAAAAACTAAAATTTTACTTTAAAAGTCAAAACTATTCACGAAGGTCGAGGTTTAATAGATTTACCGCAGTCATTCAGGCTCCCACAAATCCCTATAATCAATGTCAGAATGAAACCTAAAAGTTGAGTCTAATTAAATTATAATGAGTCGCCTGCGCCAGACGGATACATTCAGTGCGATGGAGATAATCCTTTTCCTGGCTATACCAACTCCGTACAGGTACCGTACTAAATTTAATTATTATAATTAATAGATTATTACAAAGAATTAATATTTAAGTGATTATTTAAAATATAATTTCTGCTAATGACAATGTCTACAACAATATTTTATTTAATGTTTATTGTTAAGTCATAACCCAAAACAAAATACAAGTGACATAAGGGAATTTTACAAATATGTATCTAATATTTTTGTTTTACATACATGAATTTATTAAATTACCACGTTGTTAAGATAATTGTAAATAATATATCAATACATATAATCTCATTATCTAGGATACAAGCCTTTGGCGCCGCCTGTACTAAGCGTTATTAAATTAAACAAGCTCTAATTATAGGAGTGAAACAACTACATAATATGTAAAAAATATTGCATGTCATAAACTAACATTTGTATTTAATTTTAACAGAATTTTGCAATTTGGTGAATTTGTCACATAATTATGTCTATTTCATAATTATTCCAAAATATATAAATATATTAGACTATATAATTTTCATTATAGATCAATAAAGTAAAAAATACTTTTATATGAATAGGCATTTTAAAATTTAATGGGACATTCACATACATTAGGTAGTACATAAATGTCGGTTAATCGATATAAAAGAAACGGAACTTTCGAAATAATTATAAGTGCACGAGAAATTTATATTATAATTGAATAAAATAAATCAAAATAAAACTAAAAATATCTTTGGATTATTGTTTATGATTCTGCTATATAAATAAATAAAATTGCCTATTTGTAATATTAAAATGGCCGTTTTTAACTAAATACAGTACATATGTATATATATATATATGTGTGTGCATGTATATGAATAACTTGTAAGTGCGAAATATTTTATCGGAAATTGATTGGTGCAATCACCACGCTTTGTTACTCGTGCGTAATAAACGTATTATCAATGACACATTCGTTATAACGACAGGGGTGAATGGAATATATCTATTAGTTTATAAAACTGTTGAAATAATATCACTAAATAGTAATAATTAATTATCAAGTCCACTTAAGATAGTTTTACTGTTAAAAAAACAAAGTTTCGATATTTTAGGCATATTAATAGTAACAATTATCATGTTAAAATAAATGACATTCTGTTCTATACTTCTTCTTTGTGTAAATGGTACACGTGATTTACAAATGCGAATATGCCACGAACCTTTGTGATGATAAATAAATAAATTTTGCAAGAGTTTGGTACTGATTGTTAGTTCATAATAGACTTGCCTGTATTCACATTGTCTGAGTTTACATAAATATTGTAAAATATAGCTTATATATAAGCTATCTCAAGCTTAACATATCAATATAGACCAATAGGTAAACGACAAAATATTGTTTAAAACCAAAGTTTTAAAACATTATAAGCATTGTGTTACTTAGTAGAGCGAATGTGTTAAAAGGCCATTATTTCGCCTAGCAACTGTAAGCTAGACGGCTAGGCAAGCTTTCGAGTGGTCATTTCAACAAATATCTTATCTATCCAGCCTAGGCTAGACTAGACTAATCAATACGTTAAGAGCAGTCAAATATTCCTGTATTATATTTCACTAGAAGCAAATGCGCAATATAATTCTACGTAACTCGTAGCGCATGTTTGAATAAGTACGGTTCAGAAAAACTTGTGAATTGCGCCTAATTTATTGTACTTGACGCTTTTAACCTATTTGCTCAACTAATATTTAACTCATTATTATATAATTCAAGCGCTTTTTTAATATTGTTTGTTTTACATATTAGAATAACAACAATGAGGCCGGTCGTGGCGTAGTGGGGTAGCGCCTGTGGACGCGATCAGTTGTGGGTTCGATTCCCATTCGGGGGAATAATTATATTTAAATTTTCATTTCTTCGCTTTGGTAAGATAAAGTACGGCTATGAGTTCCGGCACTCAACACGCAATGTGTTAAATTCAGCGGAAAGCGGAGTACGGAGTGTCTTGACATTAGGTAATTCCTGTCTATTTTGCTATGCGGGATAAAAGCGTGAAACTAAAACAAATTTTTTTACATGACCTTCCTCCAGTGTCATCGATACTGTGTTTCAGAAGGTCAACCGAGGTCTCCCCCGAACTCTCGTACCACTCAACTTGGCTTCATAAATCTTTCTTACCATTCTTTCATCACTCTTTCTCTCAACGTGCCCAAGCCACCTGAGCACGTTCATTCTTACTGATTCGCGCTTACACCTGCCATTCTGCGTATCTCCTCGCTGCATATACGGTCAGCTAAAGAGACTCCGCATATCCGACGAAAAGATCTCATCTCTACTACATTCATCTTTCTTTCATTCTTCTTTTAACACACCCACATTTTACTGCCGTATGACAACGTCGGCATCAGTACTGCATTGTGAATGGCAAGACGTGCAGGTACGCTGACGTTTTGCCGTCGCATCAATACAGCAAGAGCAACGTTAACCCTGTTACCGGCAGTAACACGCCTTTCCACATCCATTTCGTATCTTCCATCTCTACTAAACATACTTCCCAGATATACCACCTCATTCACTTGTTCTAATATCTTTCTATCTACCCTAATCTTGCATTCCGTTCTTTCTTCGTCTCAAAATAATGACGTCAAATACTAGAATCTTAGTAGTAAAAAAATACTTGTTTTTTTTCTAAGAAGTACCTTAGTTTTTATAAAAGTGTAGGTTTATAATAATTAGCCTTTGATAAATATTAGAAAGTCACTAAAATCACAATTTTAATATAAATTAGTAACTTTATTAATAATTAATAATTATTTTTAAATTAAACCAACAACTTGAGTTAAATAGTACTTTCAAGATAACTAATACAATATAAATTTACGATGAATATTTTAGTCGATTATTGTACAAAATTTAAAAGACGAAGGTCACTACCAAAAGGTAATTTAAAGAAATACGTAATTGATCTTTATTATAACTTCTTCCGTGTCACGCTCTCTTGAAATGTAAGTAAGCGGTTATACTATTATTTTTAATATTAAGAAATCCTTTTCCAATATATATTTATGAATATTGTACCAAAAATAACTTTTTTTTAGTTTTCTTTTTCATGAGTGTAATAATTTGTTTTAATTGCGTTTCTATCCTGCCTTCATACGACAAAATAAAACACAACCTTCAGTCTTAAGGGGATGGAGCCCATGACCTCTGTGTACTAGATGTTAAAAAAAATTAAAATAACTGGTTGATATCATCCACAATCAACCTTGAATTTACGACCTTCGAAGTAATTACTTATTTATAAATCCGTCGTAATAAAACAACGAAAGGTTTCGGTAGGACGAGAAATATAATTTATCGCTTAGCCGTACATGGCAGATTTACCGAAAGTGTAATTAGGAATGATAGAAATTACCTAAAACATATAGATAATATTTATTGTATTTAAATTAATTACTAAATATATATTGAAATTTAAGAGGAATTAGATATCTCTCGTTTAGATATTGATTAAAATATCTAAGATCTAAGAAAATATGATACACTTGAATCATACAAGATATTCAAAAAAGTATCAGTAAAGTTTTTTTTTCAGAATTTTACACATAAAAAAGTCGTACGATTATACGTTTTTTGAAAAATGTTTCTAGTACTAATCGTAAGTACTCTCTCTCTTGTTAAATGATTATTTCTTAATAATGTTTAAGTAGTAGAAATTTGTAAAAATTTCTCTACAGAGATGCTAACAACATAAATAAGTTGTAACAAACATATAAGAATTTCGACGTAGCTGGTAGTAGAACGCATGGCTTAGCGGTCAGAGCGTTTGGACGGTATCCAAGAGGCGCGGGTTCGAATCCCGCTGCGTTCAAATTTTTATACGTTTTATCAAAAATGTTTCACAAAAAAAAGAACTTCAGTTTTTACTGTACGTCTTGTCACTTGCATAATTACAAATTGAGTTACCTAAAACAGTTATCAGCAACGTTAAGTGTTAGAGTATTTAAAGGCCGGTCGTGGTGCAGTGGGACAGCGTCTGACTGTAAGCGTGATCGGTTATGGGTAATTTTTCATTTTTAAATTTATTCTACTGGAAGTCGAACTCACGTACAGAATTGCCATTATTGTTATTTTTTGGAAAAATAAATAATACAAGTGTTTAACATTTACATTTAAAACAATATAAATTTAATAGTTTATCCCGCAGACAGAAAATAACAGAGCTACGATAGTGACGAAGTTAGAAACACCAACATTTTTAATAGTAACATAATGTAAGTACATTGCAAATTACTCACTGGGCGACGACAATGAACATTAAGAATAAGAAATAAAAAATCAATTGTGGAATTTAAACTTGAAAATATATGAGGCAAAAAACGCGTTGAAACTGAACTGAAATCAAGGTAGGTAACTGGATATTCAATTACAGTGATCATTTATTATTATGATATCAGTATCAGGGCCGGACGAGGCGGTAAAAACAGAGTGAATTAAAGGCGCTTTGTCCAACCTAATGGTCGGAGGATCGGGACGAGTTTGGATAAAAAAGAAATATAGGTCAAATAAATAGGACTAAAATATATTATTTAAATATGTTATACATTTTAAATCACTATTTTTAAACACCAAAGCGTAATAAGCGTAATTTTGCGGTGTTCATAAGATTATTTTCAGAATAAAATTAGTAAGGTGGTCCAAAGATCGACTGTAATCAATAAAACTTATACGTATTATGTAATATGAAATAATTAAAAATACACAATATAATGATAAGATATGATTACCAACTTCGAAACTGAAATATTCTGGTCTCACCCGCTTCCGTACAAGTAGAGGCCAAGTTTCACCGGTTATAAAGCGTACAAAAACTTACGTAACAATAAAACAATTAATCTAACTATAACTAACAAAATTCATGCAAGTACAAAACATCTCATTTCAAAGCCAACTTTAATTCGTTGGAAAGTTTCGCTTTAGGTTCATTATAATTGTATGAAATAATTTCATTTGCACTGCAAAAGTTTTTTAAATTAAACTCAAACAAAACAGAAATACTGGTAAATATATAAAGTTAGTTAAATGAATTCGTTTACCGCTTGGTATTAAATTTCCTCTTCGTTCGAGCCACGGGCATTTTTGACATTCAAATCGAATGACTCCGGCAACTCGGATATTTTATCTAAATAAAAATTTGTACTCTTATCTCTGTTACGGTAATGCGGTTATTAACGGGATTCCTTAAACGAAGTCATTCCATATACATATATATGTACCTGAGTTCAAAAGTTTATTTATTTGATCTGTAAAGTTATTTTCCAAGACTAATAAGAAGAAGTCCTATGATGCTTCAAGTTCACTGTGCCGTAATATCGTCACAATGTAGTATTCGAAATATTATAAATAATTCTACATTAATTAAAAAGTAAATAATTGAACTTGTGTTTTATAAATATTCTTAAGATATTTTAAATAGATTCGGTTATTCGCATACAATAATGTTTGATCATATATGGTTAAATTTTATTCAAGCACTAAAGTCTTCATGTAGCGAAATAATTAAAAAACAAAATCTAAGTCTCTTAAAAAAACTTACTCAAGAAAATAATAATAACAAAAATAACAATCACATATCAACTGGCACACGTAAATTACTTTATTCGTAATTCACGATTAGGCAAAAGAATAGAAACAGCGGAAACAATTGTAAGCAACCAGTAATCTTTTGTCACGCAATTTTCTTTTTTGGCCAATGGATAAATAGCAAATTTTAGTGTATACGAACTTCCGAAACACTGTAAAAACTCAACTGAACACATATCCTATAGTATGTATTAGGAAATTGCGTGTTGTTTGGTAAATTTTAAAATTATTAAACATTATATCTATATTACATTGAGCTTTGCATACAACAATAAATACAAATATAAAAAAGATTGAAATGAAAATAATTTCAAATAATTTCATCTGTAAGAGACCAAATGTAATTTATACGTAAAAAAATATATTAAAAAAAAATGAAAATAAAAACATCGTGAGAAGGATCAGAGATTAAATCAAGTCATTCACATAATTTATATAAGCAATAAAGATAAGATAATCTAAACATATATTATTAAATGAACTCAAAAAGTAATCTCAAGGCTCTCTCTAAAGCAGTCATCGACTGTTGATACTTAATAAATAAAAACAATAAAACACATAATATAAAATACGCACATAATGTAAAATATATAGTATATTTTACAAGAGATTCCACTCTCCTAGGTGGAATGTGTCGTGTCTGTACATATGTACCTACCTATTATATTTAGATTCAACGTCTATTTCTAATCCAATTGTCTGGCAAGTTAATACCAATAAAGCTAAGTTGAGTACGTTTAGGATGTATCATAATATATTTATTGAACCGTTATGTTATTTTACATTTAAAACGAAAACTTCTATGTACAAAAATAATTATCATAAATTATTTTAATTAAAAGAACGATGATAATTTACGAGAGAAACCCAATTTTGTAATTTTTTTATCTAAAAGTATAATTCAAGTATGTCTTTTTTTCCATATATAACAAGATAAATTATATAAATTCTTATAATTTTTACTTTTTATTTTTTTTTTATAAAGCTATCGCTTACAAGCAATCAAAAGTCATATTTTATCTAAGATTTCTGAACGACGAACAATAAACAAAATAAATAAAAGAATAATAACATTATAAAAAAGGCTTAATTATAATTATTAATTATGAACAAAAATAAAATAAAATTCTTGTTTTTTAAATAAATAAGTATTAACAATTATTTAAAATAGTTGGCAATTGCCAAGAAAATCTGTATCGCGTATGAGAATATAATGATATTCAATCACTAACAATGTAAATACATACTAACAGGAACGACCAAATGGCATGACACTTCTTTGACTGCTTTCCGCTTGAAGTCGGGACAAGTTATCAGCGGAGAAATGAAAATATATATTACATAAAAATTACAATTGTAGGTACCTGATTAAATTTATATCTGTATTAAATGAATGATTTAAAAATATGATGAAATAAAGCATTCTTTTCATTAAGTTGATATTAGAATCATTTAACTTATTTAATTAATACACCTATAGACTCAAGTCTATAGCCTTCTTTAATACCACCTTAAACGCAGAAAGTCAACAAGGTGCTAATGTTTATATTTTTTTGAACATAATTATTATACAAATAAAATGTAAATATTTTATTCATTACGAAATTGATGTTATTTGATATGAAGCTTTTTTATCTGATGTTTATTGTATTAAACAAAACCAACGACCTTAATAAAAATAAAACTAACTAACAAAATGCGATATGAAATATTATATCGAATTTTATTCAATTTGTTGGTCAGTTTTATATTGTGCTTGATTGTAAGAAAAATACAAAGTTTGTAAGTTTGTTTTATTATTCAGTTTCGAATATTTTACTTCTGCAAGAATATAACAGTATTCTAAAATTGATACCCATTTTAACCTAAAATTTCACAATTTCTATTTTAAAAATGAGCTTAAGCTTTAAACCTTAACTTTTTTAATTAAAATTTTAATGACAGACATCAAAGTAACAGTTTATCGATATAAATTGTGTATTAACCGGTTTTAATATATAGTTACATATCTATCAATATAAGAAAGCCCTGCAACGCTATTTTGACCCACTGTTCGCTCTCCATTTACTTAGAAATTTGATGACAATACAATATTTTTTAAATGTAAACCTGATGATTTGTTAAGAAGCCTAGATTAACAAGAAAATATCTTTTATATCTCTATTTCTTTTTAAATTTGCTAATAACAAAATATTTGAAGCTTCTCTCTATATAAAGTACATACTAATGTTATATGACAACGCATAAAATTTTACGCTAGTAAAAACATATATTTGGTGAAGGAAACCGTGAAGTAATTTGTCTACATTAGAAAACTAAAGATATCAAAAAAAAATTATATCTACACCGAGCCTAGTCAGGCAGGTTTTTTTATGCGATATTCTATTTTCATATAATTTATTATCTAGTGAATAGAAGCTTCACGCTTTCATCCAGCATAGCAGATTAAAAAGGAAGTACCTAGTATCAAGTCACTCCGTACTCCTCTTTCAATCGAATTCGAGATATTGCGTGTTGAGTGGCGGAACTTAACGCCGCGCTTTGCCAGAACCAGAGCGAGGAAACGAGAATAATTAAAATATAATCATTCCCCCGAGTGAGAATCGAATCCACAACCGACCGCGTTTAGTACGCTGTCCCACTGCGTCACGACCAGTCTCACTGAACAGAAGGTTCTACCATAAAGTTTCTCTCTTGAGATTTTATCACAGGAATCTTAATTTCAAGTTGTCAAAGCAAAGAGTTTCATTAAACTTGGAAATGGGTATATAAAAAGTAGTTTAACCAAAGATCCAAGAATACGCAACTATATCCGCCGTTTAAGTTATTATTATTATAAATATTTAATGACTTGGCATAATGAGGATGTAAGATTAAAATTACAGTAGACCAGAGACTGCCAATTTGCAACCTTTTAACTAGTAGATATGCATTGAGGGTTTGTATGTGTATAAGTAATGAAAAATTAATTGAACAAATTAAACGGAGTGCAGGCAAAAAATTTGCTCGTATTTTTCCTATCAATATTAATCTAATATTATAATAAAATATTTTTTTGCTTTGTAATTATTGTTTTGTGACTTATGGTATTATAATCTTAAAAGAAGATCTAATAAACTATAAATTTTTCCTAGAAATTGCCGTTGTATGGTAAAATACAACGCCGTATACAAATATTTAAATACACAAATTATCATATTAAGACCTAGGCATTATCCTAAATTGTAAATAATATCCTATACGATAGACAAAGGTATTCTTTAGTAATAAAATATTATAAATATATTTTTTACCAAGAAAACAAGAATTTTCCTCGAAACGAATAAGAAAATAATATATTATTACACAAATTATACCCAAGTGAGCCTACTTACTCAGTATATAATCATACTGTAGTTCGCAATTATAACTAACATAATTTAAATAGCCACAACACGCAGGCACTGATCTGTGCCAAAATTAACAGCGCGCAATTAAAATGTTGTGTGGAGTAAGAGTTAACGTACATATGTACAATGTTCATAATGAGATTTCTTTAATAATCTATACTGCAAAATAGAATATAGCAAGTAATAAAGAAAATTATAAATAATTAATTAATTTAAAATTTGAAAACGAATTTTTTTTAAGTTATTCAAGTATCAAAATATTTATATATATAAACATTTAATATAAATACAAGATTACATTCGTTAATTAGTGTTCCAGCATAACAAGCAAGCGCCGGCAAGACGCCACTGACACAGCGCCATAGGATAAAACGGGCGGGTGACCAATGCCAAGTTTTTTCACTCGTGCACGCAAATGGGCGTGTAGAACTGCGAAACGTCATTTAACACGGCGGTGACCACGTGATTTCAGTTCAGATTTGAGCAAAATTTTTGTAATAATTATATTATATATTAATATATATAAAAAAAAACAAAATTAAAAAATATATATTTATCAATGTTTCGTAATGTATATAGTAAATATGTATACGTATTTTTGACTTGGCAGATACAATTTGTTTTACCAGTCACGCAGTATTATAAAATATGCAATGTGCGTCTAGTCTGTGGAAGACTAGCCATCAATAAAAGGCTATACTAACAATGAGGGTGACTGTGCTTAGATAGAATTGTCTCGAAAATAAAAAAACTACAGACTCACTTTCTAGTAGAAAGGAGACTGTGTGAAGTAGCTCAATAATTTTGGATGATTTAAATATATTAAAAATGATGATCGTTTTAATAAATTCTGCGGCAGTTAAATATTTTTTTTTAAAATAAAATAAATAACTTTGTAGGTAGTCTATACATACGTACAATTTCAAGGAAAGTAAAGGAAGTAGTACTCTTTTAAAGATGTAAGCTTGTGCCAATTGGGTCAGCCGTCTTACCGTCTCGTCAAAGTAGGTGTGGTGTACAAAAAACTGAAATTTAAAATTATATATTCAAAAAAACCACTTTCAATGTTGTAATGTTATTTAACAAAAAAAAGAAAGAAAATTGGATTCGTTTTAGCATTATTATATAAATTTAAATGAGTACGAAAGTAATTATTCAATTAAAAATAATTAGATACAATTTATTTATATGTACTTTGTGTTGTGCTTAAGCAATTTTAATAAAATTTATATGGGCTACTCCTGAAGATTATCTACAAGCAAAAATTCATGTAACAACATACAATCGAACCGAGAAATTACCTATAATAATTATTAATATATAAAATTTGAAATGTAGTGAAAAATTAAGTTTGCGTCTTCATAATTGTAATCATAATCTAGTAAAATAGATTAGGGTAAGCTCATTCTGTTATCTAATGTCAAATAATATAATAGTAAAGCAAATATTCCAAGACCGCGCCAAAATTAGAACATGTAAATTAAACTATTAAGGAAATGCAGTAACTTGAATAACCACGATAGTAAATCAGTAACCTTATATTGACTACAAAATTGTGTGGACGAGTATGTTTTAGTTCATAAATCATTCCTATGTACGCATGTACCAAATGGTTACATCACTTAGAATAAAATACGAAACAATAATTTTATACTTTAGTTGTAAATGCATTGTGTTAAAGCAATCTTTAACAATGTCACATATAAACACAAAATTGCTACATATTTGTTATAAAAGCAATTGGCAAATCGTTGAAAACACGAAATATGCTTAACAATTTGACTTAAATAATTAGGAATTTAAAAAAATCAAATAATTAGGCGTAATGTGCGTGTTTCACTATGAATATGATTGTAGCAATATTTACTTACAAAACACGTGTATACAACTCTCACGTAATACAATATCACTGGCCCGCTCGTGGCACAGGCATTACTTATAGTCATTGCAAGCTGGTAGAAGAAAGCAGGCATCGGCCAGACTAAACAAAACGAACGGACCAAGAACTGGGTTAATTGAAGACAACAGCCACTGCCGCCGGTCAACTTATTAGATATATGATTGAACAGCTCTCAATTAATATTGTAATAAACTAATCAACAATAAATAAGTTTTTAATTTTGAAATGCATTAGAATTATTGTTTTCTCAATGTTTCTAGTGAAAGGTTTCGTATTCATTTAGACTTTTGTTATATTTGGTAGCGCAAACGTAAAGTTATTAATTTTTAATAATAAAACTCCACAGAGTGTCTCCAATAGGTTGCGCAGGGTGTAATATTTAGGTATCTGCAGTGCGACACCCATCTCACATCGATTTCCGAGACGTCTGGAAGTAGGCTAACTCCTTTACTTCTTAGGCAAAATAAGGAATAGTTTATTACTTTTGTATACTCGTGTACATTTAGTATTTTCTTCAACGTTAAAGTTATAAATGTTGATGGTGCACGCGATAAAAGTCCAGAGCATTGTTGATAGCTCTAGTGAATTATAATGCATAACATTACCCGCTGGACAATACACTGTAAATACAATAAGCTAACGTAATGTGAGGTAAACGGTACACCGTTTCCTGGTTAGAAGCGTTTTGCGAATACTAAGCTCGACCTTATATTAACCAATTTTTATCATTAATTAGGTTTTTGTTGAATAAATTATTAAAATATTTACGAGTCATCTCAAACATAATGTGTACGTGTTATACGTATGACGCCATCGTTTTTTTTTAATATTTTTATTAGTCTGTTTTTTTAAGATGTAGACGACTTAAGAGACAAGTAATTAAAAATTATTTATATTTTAAAATTTTTACATATGATTATAATCTTTTATCAATATATCACATATAATTATATTTTACTATAAACTAAATGTAAAATAAAATACACGTGTATCACGACTTTTTGTAAATTATATTTCACGAGTAGGCATTTTTAGCCAAAATGAGTAATATATATGCGTTTCAGGCACATCTAAAAAGTTTATAATTCTGTAAAATTAATGTATCAGTAAATTAGACTATATCTTTCACGTGCACACTTTCATATGTTTTAAGCTCAACAGATCGTAACCAGCTGTAATAATGTAACTAAATATACATATCTTCACTCATTTTCAACACCCACATGAAATGAAACCAGATCAAAGTTCAATGACATAAAGAGTGAAACTCATTCATCAAAATCACAGTTAGATTCGTAGTAGTAAGTAAGTCGCTGTCAGGAACAATGGCGGTCGAGTGACAGGCGTCGGTGACGTCAACGAGAAAGAACTATATTAGCACCCTAATGTATTACGATTTAATTTCTCTTGCCCATTTCAGTAAACGATACACTGGTCGGGGTGATATGGATGTATAGTTGCTATAACTGATAGCGTAGCAGGAAGGCAGTGCGGTCCACGTTTCCGGGAAGTAGAGCGACGTAGACGGGGCGCAGACATGAATGACGTCATCCACCATCTAGCCAATTGGAGCAGTGGGTTTTGAAGTCGGTTCGTTCATTTGTTACATGCGATCATATTTCAAAATTAAGTTCAGCTGTCACTTTGGTACTATAACTTTTGATATACAAGTTTATTAATATTAGACATTGGCCAATTGACGTTTCTAGTGCAATATTAACAGAATAATATTGTACAAATGAAATATCAAATTAAGGAATATAATATAAATGAAACTAAGTAGACTATAGATATTTCTAATAAAATACCATGTAAAGCCAAAGCCATAGGTTTAATGTACCTGGCCTTGAGGAAAAAACATAAAGTGACGCGGTATGGCATGCCATTGAGACGAGTGGACGCCAAGGCCGCGAAGTCAATGTACAACAGGACGCCACCTGTCTCCGGCGCCTTCGCGTGTTATCATATTATAATACAACAAATATAACTGACTAATGATTACGAATAGAAAAGTCATACTAGTCATACTAAAATGCTTTTTGAATTTATAGGCTTTAGTTGTACTTCTATATAATATATAACTTAATCTATAAATCTATAAATTTAGTTATTTCGTTCCTAGGAATTTATATATGAGTCCGGCACCGTCGTATTTAAACTGGTCATAAATAAACTAGGTTTAAAAAAAATAACGATGCCACTAGGTACACTAGCACTAAGCCCACGCCGAGATATTCGTAACTATTTATAAACTCATGACAGCTTTTGTGAGAGCCGACGGAGCTTTGTGCTAGCATCACTATCTTGATTTATTCGTGATTGATGAATTTAATAGATTTTTAAATTTCATCTCGAGAATGATGCATGCTATAGCTTCTATAAATGTATTAAATAAGTCCAATTAATTATTATTGTATATAATAATAATAGTCTACAGGCACTTTCAATAGTCACTTGATACTTGTGTATTATAAAGTCTTAAGCATATGATGCACTAAAATAATCACTTATACAAATGCAGATATCTTAGTCACGGCACAGTCGCAATGAGTAATGATTAACAGCATATCCCTGTAGGCGTAGTGGGCGAATTGTATATGTTTCCAGAAATGGTAACAGAATATTCCAGAGCTTCTTTGTTAGCAAGAGGTCAACGAACGTAGTTCCTATGTGCTACTAACATAATTTACCACTCCTGGTTTTACTTAAATGTCTGAAATGACGTAGCGCCTAGTTAAAGTTCGCTAGTTGACATTAATAAGTTTTTTTTTATTAAAATAGGTTAAAAATATACTTTGTAATAGGCGTTAAATCTTCTTCCTAATTTTAATTTGTTTATTTTTTATCTTTAAGCATAGGTAAAAAGAACTCTATGCTAAGTCGATCTCTCGTTACTCTCATTTCAAAGACAAGGCAACACCAGACTACGCTTTGTCTATGTGATCGAATAAACGGAAATAATTTGAAATATACGATTTTTTTCATATTTAAAGAAAATTAATGCGCCACAATTTTTTTTGTTTTTGGATTATGCGTTGTTGTTTTAGCATATTTGTATAATAATAACAGTTTACACAATTTTTATATGATCGCTTGCAACTGTGTCTAATTCTATGTTTCAACCGGAGATGTAAATCTGTACGTAATGAAAATGACATGCAATAGCGCTGGATATTTGAAACTTAAGAACGTACTTGGATCGTTAATTTCAATATAATAGCCAACTGCAGGCACGCTATGCAGTCTTTCATCGTTAGCCAGTTAACGACGTAGATCTTTTGAATGGTCGGCCCGGCCGCCTTAAGCTAACAATATTGGAAAGTGGAAGTTGTTGGCATATGTATTTCAGGTGCACATTTAGCTCAAAGGCAAAAGCTTTGCAGGAAATGTTGTATATTATTCAACATCATTAATTTTAGTGCTAGTATGTGTTTTTAAAATATTTTTCCGCAAAATAACGCACATAAAAGCAAGTTCTATGAGATTAAATTAAATTTCTCCACAAAAATGTGAAATATAAAAATAATATTTTTCTACTAAATTAATATACGTTTAAACTGATTTATGTATAAGCTTCACAGTAGCTAGAGCATAAACTGTACTATAAATTTTGAAATATCACTTTTAAAATTTAAAATTAAATTAAAAAATAAATAAATAGTTAAATAGTACCTAAACGCGCTTAATGAATTTGTGTTATAACAGCAAAATCCAAAGAATTACTATAAGCCATAACATTTACTCCTATAAAAAATAATAATAACTTATTTGATAGCCATTTTATTTACAAGGCTGAAATTCCTTTGGACAAACGACGTAATATTGGTCTGCTTACGTAACGATATTTTCTTTAAATTCGCAATGTTTATACAGATAGGTCTGGCACAACGCCAATGGTGCTTTTTAATCGTTCTAATTCATTCAGAAATTACTTTATTGCCTAACGAGTGTGGATCGACAGGGACGACCTCTAGAAGGTCATGGGTATATTTCGAGGAATAATCACCTGCGTGTCACAAGCTCTTTTAGATTCCTGATCACACTTACACTCCCCATTTTATTGGGGCGAAGTCAATACCTAATTTTGCAAATTAAAACAGATCTATACGCGTAAGTTATTTAACGATTACTTTTTAACGATTAAAGATATATAAAAAGTAATAAAACAAATTTTATTAATGAAAAATATTACAAATTAATATTTTTTACTTTAAATGAGAGTCTATCAAAAAATATCCAAAAGTGGCAGAGACAAATTAATCAAATATTATATTGTATTCTCATTATATTGAGAACTAGTTGTGCCCGCGAATTTGTCAATTTAAGAAACTTGATAATGAAAAAAATGATTTGTCTACATTGAAAACGGAACTTCTAGCAAATTAAAAAAAAGGTATTTTATAGCTATTTTTTCAAATGAAACACTTTTACAGTTAATATATCTTTATCATTTATGAACAGATTGTATTAAACAAACACTAAATAGGGTTAGGGTTACTAGAATATAAAAACTGCATTAAAGTCGGTCAAGTCTGTACCGAAATTAGCTTGCACAAAAACTCAGATAAATAGATAAAATTTAAAAAAAAAATGTTTTGAGTTTTATTTACATAAATAAATACTCCCAATAATAGTTTTTCTCATATGTCTTGCATGTACGGACAGCAATCATTTACATTTTTATTATAAATTATTAAAATTAATATATATGTATAAATTATTAAAATTCCTTCTAAACTTGTTTCATTTCAACGATGTACCGGATTTTGGATATATTTATAGTTTATAATTTTTCTATAAAATTTAGTTTATTACGTCTAACATTTTACAAAGAAATAACCTTATTAGTATAAATACATATGAATAAATATGAAAATACAACATTTTCTTATTGTACAAGGCGTACAAGTTTAAATCTCTGTTGCGCAATATTAGATTATAGGTTAAAGTTTGATAAGCGTGAATAAATTTCCAAAATAGAAAGCGCAAGCGGTATTATAAATAATGAGATACATAATTGAAAGTGGTGGACTCTAATATATCATTATAATCTTTAAAATGGTATAATTGACATTTTTTTTAGTTTTACGCTTTTATTCCGCATAACAGGTTAGATAGAAAATATACTTAGTGTCAAGATACTCTGTAGTAAACTTGAGTGGTGGAATTCAACGCCGCGGTTTGTCTTACCAGAGTAATTTTACCGCGCTTTGTCTTACCAGAATAATTTTAAATATAATTCCTCCGAGTGGGAATCGAAACCACAATCGATCGCGTTTACAGTCAGACGCTGTCCCACTGCTCCACGACTGCCCACTATAACTATATTAAAAATTATGAATGACATATTACAATATATTTAATTATCTTTATATTAATAAGTGAAGCGAAGACTATGGACTCCTATTTAAGAAGATCATGTGGACGAAGGAATTTGTCATTCTTAAATATATATGTAAAAGGAATTCAGAAAACTAATTTATTCATTACAACTAATACATTATTATGTATTAGAAGACGGGGTTATAGTTTATAACAGAAAGAAATAAACAAGAATTACAACAAGATTTTAGAAAAATGATCACTTTTCTATGATAGTCTAACTGGTTCTAACTTGTAAGAAGGAGCACATCGTTTATAATCAGACAGAACACATATTTACGTCACTGAACCTTACCCAGTAGATAATAAAGGACTAAGAGTATATATTTATGTCATAATGGACTAAAATATGTTTATAAATCTTATTTCTAAAATAATATCATTCTTATTATATAGAATATTTTGTATGAGAGGACAATACTGACAATAGGTAGATACAACAGAGAAGAATTCTTTTCATTGTAAATGTTTACAATCTACATGGCTATTTGGTGTCAATTGTGTAAAAAAGTACACATAGTATTATAAGTTCAGTATTTTCTTATACAAATTTGTTTAGTTAATTTTAACATAACAAAGAACAGTGTCTGTATGGAGCTCGCGGTAGGCCTGTCTGCATTAAATCATTTGAGGGCATACGCTGAGAGCACACTTAAGTTATTTATTGCTTTTTTCCGCATCCACTGAGAAGGGCATTCAATATTTAATTAAAACGCATTTACGACACTATTAAATAGTTAATAATGCATTTAAGTAAAGTTCATGTTTACCATAACAACAAAACTAATGAAATATTTTAAGACGTGCATATATAAAGCGATTTTCATAAAAAAGTTAATGTGTTGTAAATGAATGGAAAAGATTCTACTAATAATAAAGTCCATTCAACGCCATTTACGAGCGATGTTAAAAAGATAAAGCTGTTATTAAATGAAAACTACTACGCAGAAACTATAGGATTTTAGTCACAGATGTTAAGGCCCACGTACACGTGAATGATCGAAGTATAATGTTCAAGTAACAAAAAAAGAAACAAATATAATGTTTATTTTGTTAAAAGGTCTTGAAAATGAAACTTTAAAATGACGCAAGTCGTGGCGCTGCGGGACAGCGTCTGACTGTAAACTCGATTGGTTGTGGGTTCGATCCTCACTTGGGGAGTGATTATATTTAAATTAATTTCATTTCAGTTCGGTAGAAAGCCAATTACGGAATGTATTGACACTAGGTACTTTCTGTCTAGTTTGCCATGCAAGACAAAACCGTGAAGCTAAAAAAAATAAAATAGTGATATATAATAATTCAATATTTTTAAAGTCACTACAACATTTTTACTTCACTTGCTTGCCTTTCTAAAATGACGGCCATGCGAATACCTAGTGTAATTTCTTTCAGAGGTTTAAAAATCCTTTTATAAAAAAAAAGTGTAGAGGGCCAATCGAAGGAATAAACGTGCTATTGAAAATTAATTATCATATAAAACATTATAAGCTTTAGTAAAATATCCTGTCAGCCAGTGTACAGTAGCCCTTAATTATCGCTTGTGTCAACGCAGCGCCCACTGACCTCAGAACAGTGTAGATAAGGACTATTTTGAGCGTTGTGATAAATACAAATACGTCGAATGTTTAACAGATATGGCATTGGAGGCGCCGGAAGAGTTCGATTTGGACCTGTCATAATAACTTGATGGAAATACTGTCAACATACTTGGTTCTTTATCGTCTCATTAATATTAGTATATCAAATTAAATAATCATAGAAACATTTGAATATGTTTCTCTATTACTTTAAATAAAATATGTAATTATATATATAGAGGCTGGTCGTGGCTCTGCGCCACGGCAGTGGGCAGCAGTAAACGCGATCGGTTGTGGGTTTGGTTTCTACTTAGGGTAAAGAATATATTTAAAATTATTTTCATTTTCTCGCTCTGGTAAAACAATACGGAGTGTTTAGTTCAGCCACTCTTCACGAAGCCTCGAATTCTGCGGACAACGAAGTACGGAGTGTCTTGACACTATGTACTTCCTGTCTATTGTTATGCGAGATAGATACCGCGAAGCTAAAAACAATGTAGTATGTAATGGAAATAATTTATAATAGATATGCTTATAATACGAACTGTAATACAATTATCAATACCAATTAAAATTAACTGAATTATAAGTAAAATTAACTTTTATATATCAATTGTAAAGAAATGTTTGTGCGTCACATATAGTTTATTATTTATATTACTGATTTCAGTTTTAAAACTATACAAGATCTCCAATAATAACAATTCGCTGTACACTTTGCACAGTTCGCTATTAATGTGGATTAATAAGTATCAATAAAAGAAAATACAATATGAGAAACAGCTATTTAGATAAGTAGTGTTATTCATAAGGCATTTCATGAATAACTTCTCGCGCGACACCGACTGGGGAGAGAGGAAAAGAAATTTGCTATACGAATCACAATCTTAACTGAACCGTACGGCTGAAGTTTTTCAGTTGCACATTGACGAGATCGACAAGCCAGTGAAAGCGCATTTGCCGGTTTGATCTCTAGCTTTACGAGAGTATAATTGCACATGTTCTGTAAAGCTATCCAATTATTAAACGATGACGCTGAAGTATTTCGCGTTTGTTGATTTTATTCAATTATTTACGTTATAAAGGAGAAAATTGTGAAGAGTAACAGTACCCAGTGCAATTGTGTCTCTAAAGGTTCAAGTAGCGTCTTAAGTAACAAACTTTAATCCCATTAGAAAGTCGTAGATTCGGCTGAGGGGGCAATGACCGGCACAGTTCACGAGACCCGCCCTGTAATTGCGGAACGTGTTATACCGTGTACAACTATAATTGATATTGCACTTTACATAACTAGCCGCTGATAAATCCGTTTATGATTCATTCATAATATTACAACTACATATTAAATAGGTAATTCACAAGTATTTAAGTGTTAAGTCTGGTTATAACAATAGGACACCAATAAAAGTTGGCATGGATGATCTATTTCGTACACTTTCATACTTACAAGTTTATAATATACTATTAATCAAATAATAAAATTTCTATTACCATCTAACGTATCACTAATATCTATGAAGACTGATGTAAGTAAAAAATATAATCCAAGATAAATGACCCGTCAGCCAGACATTGAGGCGAGATAAAAAATTCGGCCAGGAAATTACAGTTGATTTTGCACTATGAAGAACAAAAGAAGCGGTGAGAGTGAATCTGTATTTTTTTTTTGTTTCACTTTTACACTGAATCCGGTATCGATAAAATGTTGTTTTTGTTTTTAAATACATAGTACGATATACATTAAATAGATTTTTTACTCATAGTAACAACAGCAACGAGTTCTTACAGAAATTCAATATTTTGAATTTATTGTCAGTACATTAAAATATAAGTAAATTAAATGTAAACTAATTTTAGTTTTTTTTAACATTTCCTAAAATGTTGTAAAGATAATGATTAAATAAAGTATAATTGCTTTATTCCAGATGATATCTAGTATATTAACGACAAGCCAATTTTAATGTCGGTATCAATATTAATTAATTATTAGTGACATATTTACTATTTTTAAAGTGTTATTCCACACTTAGGATTAGAAAACATTTTTGAAAAATATATAGAATATAAAGGAGAAATAAATTAGTATACCAAATATTTTTTTTGAAAAAACGTATAAACGGACGGTATCCAAGAAGCGCGGGTTCGAATCCCGCCGCGTTCAAATTTTTATACGTTTTTTTCAAAAATGTTTTCTAATCCTAAGTGTAGAATAACACTTTAAAAATAGTAAATATTAGTATAACAAATGTTTAATTACGGTATTACTTTCTGAACGCGATATATAGTGCGTTAAAATTGGGATTGTAATGCTCAGAGCATTACAATCCCAATATCGGAAATTGTATAGAATATATAGATGTTGCGTAAATATTTATTACTAAATATTCTCTGACTATGGTCCATATATCATATAGTAGATATTATGCCAAGTGGTGCAGATGAGATATGAAGCAGGGAATGCGATGGTCGTTTAACCGGAATAGTACAATAGTATATTTTGGTTCTTAAAAATACCTTATTATAAATAATAACTAGATAATTATAACAGTACGTATATACATTTTAAATTAAAAAAGACTTATATGAATTGTTTTTTTCTCATTGTTGTTTAATTTTATTATGCTAGATTCTAAGCCCTTTTTATATTAAAATAAAATTTAATGCACTACAAATTACGTCCGTACTTTTTCTTTTCAGCTATTTGGAACCAAAGATTAAATTTAAGCGAAATGACGTTAAATTGTAACTGAAACATGGGAATCGCTATCATGCAGCTGCAATTCTAAATCCTTTGATACATTTAGAAAAATTATACACACATATTTCAATATCAATTTTATTGTTATGTAATACTAAAAGCAAGGAAAACATTATTTCCCAAGAAATATTAAGCGCATTCCATATGAGAATCATCTGAGTGTTATAAATATTTTAACATCCTTTTTGTAAAAGCAACCAATAGATCAACAGGTAAATGTTTTATGAGCTTCTAAGCTTTATTGCACTCGCATCAGCGCCAATCCATTTTATATGCCCGTATCACATTCTTTGGCGGGTAAGAAAATTTCTTGTTATATATTTTTAGCTTGATCGTCAACTTCGAATTCTAGCATAAAAGTCATGTTAATGTTTCTCGATATAAATCATTAACATACGGATAGATGTGGCAACTGGAACTGGTTTAAATACAAAGATAAAAAGGAAAGATATTAGTAAATATTTTTATAAAGGTATTTCAAACCTTATTGACGGCATAATGGTTGCAAGTTTGGAAATCGTATTAAACATTAAAAATACATTATTTTACTATAATATCTTTTTAATTAAACAAAAGCCTTTTAAGATATAAAATAATTAGCCAATTTATACAAAATCCAAACAACGTCTTGTCACGTTTTCAACTCTCAATTAAACATTTATGGGGAATGTAAGCTTTAAAAAATATATTACATATTTTTTTATTTTATTGTTAAGTTTAATTTATAATCAATAATTTCAAATATGAGCCAACGTACCAAAAACGAGCATCGTATTTGCGTGGTACCACCTGGTGCGATACCGCGACCTTGGTTTATTTGTGAAGTTTATGCAATCGATATAAAGTTTACCATCAACAAACATTAATTAAGACCTAATTATTTCTTAGTATCTGTATTAATTACAATAATCTTATAATTATGTAATAAAAGATCTCCGCTGATATTAATATAATGTAAGTGAAAATCAGATGTACAGACAACCGCAAGCAAGTTGTTAACGTTATTTAAACAAGGATGCGTTTAACTTGCAGACTAAAACAACGAAATAAGATTAAATTTGTGTCATATGTTTATTTGAAATGTATTTTGCATACACGAGGCCGGAGTTGAGGCATCGGTTTGCTCCACTATATTGTGTGTATGTAAATTTTCATTGATTGCAAATATACAGAGATCTCGTCCAACCACTCGGATAACAAGGTGTGCAATCTGATCAATAAGGCTGGATACACAGATGGTTAACATCTGCACATTTTAAAAAGAAATGATACGTCATGCATTTCCAATGAATAAAACTTTTGTGTAATATTATTCACTTGGTAACTCGACTTGATAAGACTTGGTGGGAGTTAATGAATTATTAAAATATTTAATCACTTAATTAAAAAATATATATATATATGTATATTAGTCCGTGCCATAAAAAAGATAAAGCAATGTTTAAGTACTTTTGAAGAAATTAGAGATGTAATTTTATGTTAATGTATGAACTCCGTAAATTTACAAACTTAAGGTAAAAAAAATATTATATTTGAAATTATTCTTCTAAGAATTATAGAAAATAGAATAATCATTTATTTTTTCAAAATTGCTCATTGCACCGTTTTTAACCAAAATTAAAGTTTATAATTAATAAAACGTTGCCGTTGTCGTAGTTATCATCGTCTATGTGTTTGGCAAAAATTGTCAAAGTATTTTGATATTGTTGTAATTATTTCTTTGTTCGTTCTAGAGACATTAGTTCAAGAAAATAAAAATATTAGGTAGCCACCCATACGGCGAATAAAATCCAATAACGGATAATCCAATTCATTTTGATGATGATACAACTGCCAAAAAGCTTATCAGCTTAATGTAAACCTTGTCGAAATACAAACAGAGATTCATAAAAGGTTTTCGGACATGCTATCGCTAATATATATTATCGACTACGTAACAACTTTGCCTATAGCGATGTACAAGCGTTTTTTTTATGTAAGTGGCATACAATGGTCGCAAAAAATAGGCATCGATAGCGAAACCGACCGTCACTTTCTTTCTACAGACAAATATCGTGTTAGATTTAGTTTTGTCCAAAGTGCGAGGCTATGAATGAGAATACCAACTGGTGCCAATGAACTTCGCTCGCGACGGGAAAGCAAGCTCAGTTTCGAACTACTGGGTCATTTCAATATTGCCGCAGCACAAACACTAAGTGCACGAGCGAGGTATGAATTTGCAGAGATCTCAGGTACATGGCGTTGCATTCAACGTATGTGAATCTAGCCAACTGTATAGTCCGTTATTTATTAAGTACGTATAAACAATTACTTTAATCTGTTACTTGTGGTTTAAGAGCTTAAGTATCATTTGCACTTCCTAAAATTATAATTTACTGAAAACTCCAAAAATCCATTAAGACTGGCAGTTTGCCATTCTTAGGATGTTTCCGGTAAGCGCAGGCGGTCGAATCGATTCGTTCTGGTGACGCTTGAATTGCAAGTAGATGGCGCATTGGCAGTATCATACGTCATCTAAAACACAAACGTCATACCTGTCTTCAACGTCATTTAAAACCAGTATATAAATAACTGCGGAAAATAACAAAAGCCTCTCTAGATGTTCAGATAGGCAGCTGTAAAAATTTCTCTCAATGTTATAATGCACTAGACGCGTACTTTTCAATCGCATAAATTTCTATATCGATATAAAACTAGAACTGGACTGCGTCCGCAGCTTATCAACCACCTACGCTTTCCACTTTACTATATTATGCTTTACATCGACCACAATGCATTTTCTATTCGTTGCAAGTATTCTTAGTACCTATTCACATTTCTTGATTATCAATTTTAATAATCATATATTTTATTTTGTTAACAAACCAACCATATAATTGTACTACATTAGTTGTTTAAATTGTTATTGATTACAATCAATATATACTACATTGAATCACCATTTAAAATTTGTTTGGAATAAAATAATTACTGTATAAACGTGAGAAACAGTAAATTGTAGTGTACGAGAGTTGGAATGGAGATAAAGGATATATTATTAGAAGTATCATGTTAGCAGAGGTCAATACAATGCATATTCCCAATGCTCCTGTTATGCTCATTACGACCGCACTATTATCGGATTAATGAACCTTTAGTAATATTCTTGGCATAAGTGTTGTGTATTGATAACATGTTTTACGTTATTGTGTAAACTTAGAAGGCTATTTTTATAGTAAATGAACGTTTATTTATAATTATTTTGCCTACTTAAAGGAGGGATATAAACACAGACAGTTGGTAAATAACTCCCAAGAATAGTTGACGAAAAACAGTTTGACTATTGACACATCACACTAAGTAAATTTGATTTATATATTGGTATATGTTACTTATAAGAAATTTTAAATATAATAAAAGAATAGAATATACCTACACAAAAAAATCGTCACAACTAATATTTAAAAATATATATATTCTCTAAATAAATAACGATTAGTATATATTGATTTGAAACTTTAAACAATGACGCGAGAATTGTTCTTGGTAGCTGATGATTGAGACACCTGTTTTTTGCAAAATGTTAGTGTCAAAACACTCCGTTAATTGTTTTCCGCTCAAAATCGAGACATTTCGTGTTGAACTCAACACAACTTAACTCAAAACCTTTGGACATTTTTAGTCTACGATATACCTTGGCACGAGCAAATAACCAACAAAAGTAACATATACCAACCACGTATGTATATATATGTATGTATATATATATATATATATATATACATACATATATACATACATATACATATATACATACATATACATATATATTGATAATTGTGTTATGATCGACACGAATTCGAAAAAAACTATTATTATATCTTAACTATCTATGTATATTAGTCAGAAATCAGCATTGTGGAGTTTTTAGCGGAACCAATCAGTAGTAGTTACGTCACATAATTTTACGGTAAGTAAATAGACATTATAGGCTACTATCGTGATTTTCGTAGATGGGTTAGGGTCGGTGTATGTAAGCAGGTAATATATTCATCGCTGTTAAAAATGTATTAAAAAATTAATAAGTTAAACAGTTTTTTATTTGAACTACGAATTAAACGTATAAAAAAATTATCTTTTTCTATGTATTTAGAACATTTATACACAAATATATAATATCTAGGCGTATAATTATGTAGAAAATATGTTCCTTTTAATATTATGTTATTAACAAAACATTTAACTTTACAGAAAGTTTAATATAGCAAGTTTAAAACTGCATTTGAACCTAAGGTAGGTTACATAAACGGAAGCTCAAAATGAAATCCTAGCTGATTTATATTAATTTTAATTAAAATAACAGCTAAAACAACATTATTTCAATTAAAATATTTGATCTGGGAAACAATCTGCAATACCTAATTTAATTAATTCGTAATAATATATATTTTATAATTATTAAAACAACTCTAAGTCATCGCTCCGTTTTGTGTGTATATATATATATATATATATATATATATATATATATATATATATATATATATATATATTTATTTATCTCTAATGTCGGTGTTTCTTTTAAGTAATTAAAGTGAATAGTAGCTAAATTAAAAAAAAAACAAAGCCGTCCACAGCCAGAATCAATACAAAATTGACTACTTACAAGACACTTACGTAGTATGTAAAAATAACGATACCTAATTGATAGGGGATAATGGCTGATAATTGATTTACATTATCAGTTAGCGAACCGAGATATGGATTTATTGGAATATAACACAATCGCAATATGATATACTGTGAGTTTTGACACTCACCCGCTATGTTAGTCCATAGTCAATGGAAAATTATGTCATGTTGGAAAACAAATCAAAATGATCAACTATTATTAGATTTTGAAATAAAACGCGTTTATTTGTTGCCATACCACGTGAAACTCGACATTTCAATAAATATTAATGAAAATTGATTCACACTTACTATAGTTTCATGTGCTTATCTTCGGGGAATAACCGAACAAATTATTGATACAAGATTATTTTTTTTAAATAAAATGTTCAATCGCTTTGTTAACATTTATTTAAAAGTGAAATAACGACACGTTACTAGAAAATAAACAAAAAGTAAACGTAATAATAATAAAGCAAAACAAAGTATCTCTATATAAGCGTCAGAAGGTTGAGACTAACGAGTAATTAGTGGTTTAAATATGTTCGGAATGCACTATATCCTGCAGCTCATCGACCTATGCCAAGTTGTTTCCTCTAAAATGTGAAACGTATTTTGTGTGAATACAATTAGCAATAAAACGTTTATCTCGTATATAACATTAGATTATTGAAACGAAATTCATGTTTCGCTATTAACACTGCAACAAAGAACTCGTTTCGTTAAGTAGGTAGGTAGGTAGGTAAGTAGTATTTTTATCTAAAATGATAATATACAGATTTATTGCAATCGGTTTAACGAAAATTTAATAATAATAAGTAATTAATGTGTGCAATAAATTACAATTATCGCTTAATTAAATGCAAGCAACACAGAAATTCAATTTATGAACAGATAGTTCAATATAATATATATGATTAGTTCCGAAAATTTAAATACACGAACTACAATGAAATATACATAATCGATTTAAACTAAAATGATATAGATAGTAAGATAAATATACAAATATCTAGTATCCAGCATAGTATTACGAGATTCTTATGGATTCAGTGAAATGTCTAATTAATTGACCATAAAATCTTTGGGTTTTCTTTAATGTAAAAAACACATCATAAGACAGTCGAACTATATATATATGCTGTCCATCATTTATTGTACAGTATTTGATACGTCGGGTTTTCTAATAGCGTATTTTCGAATATCAAAATATAAATGATTAATCCGGTTGGAATAGTTCCACGTAAAATAATCAACATTTAAGACTATTCTGTCATATATCGCGCCCATTATTATAAACGAAATCAACAGCTATTTTTACTATCGTATAAGAAAAAGTATGTAACAAGAACTAATGACACGACTGATGATGTTTCATAGTGAATAATTTAGTTAATATTTCACCGTCTTATCCAATGAAGGGTGTCTGTAAAAAGTAGCGAGCGCACATTAATTGGATCATCGTTAGAACACGAATTCGTAAAACAAACCATCGCTTGATTTATACATGCATATCTACACGCAAAGTCATCATTCTCTTCGCGCACGCTCGTTGTGGTTGCTTACGACTTATTTGACTGTCTTTCTGTAACTGCTCTTATTTTATAATAACTCACTAATCCTTCTTTAGTAGCTACTTAGTCATTACTAAAGTAGGATTAACGATTTATTATAAAATGGAAATAAAGAATATTACTTAAACCGTCCATGTTACGGTCTTTTTGATTTAACGAATTATTCGATATCGCCTAGAGCTGCCCATAGACGTTGATGCAAAATATATCTTTACTTTACCAATATTTTCGTCAAAAAACTTTTCACAAAGAATTTTCAATTCTTACATATATTATATAAAATTATAATAAAACAATCTTTCTACAACCATTTTAGTCAACTCATAATATGAACATAACGAGTTCTATTAGTTATGTACATTCAAATTTAAAAAGTTTGCCTAGTTATAATTTAAATAATTATAACGAACCGTAGACCACCTTAGCCTCTGTATAACAGACCCAACTATAGCACATTACTTGAGATATCAATACCTAATTATTTTTTAGGTTCCTTATAGTAAGTTTCGTTATAGCAAGGTTATATTGGTTCTTTTTTTTTATAATAATGCATTAAATACATTACGTTAATAAAATAGACAATACATACGTTACCAGGGTTTTGACTTTTTTTTTATAAAATGACAACAAAGAACGGCCTAAGTATCGTTAAATAGTAATAATAACACAACCGATGAAAGAATTACATTAAATGTGATCAATCTATGAAAACTATTCACGGAAAAAGGGCAATGATTTTACATTAAGCATCCCTCAAAACAGGGTAACAGTGTTACCATAAAATGGCTAATGAAAGTTCTGGAATACTTCTAAAGTTACTATATTCCATTATATATTAAAATTACTTATTTATTATCATTTATCATTCTGCACAAAACATTAAATCGATATTCTCACATCCTCAACTAAATATCATACAATTCATTCATCGCTCATATCTCCGAGCGCGTATCAACAAAGTTTAGTATAAACATACAAATTACAAGATTACCCGATACACTGTACTGTCGATCCAATGGTGACGTCAAGAAAATTGCGGCATCGAATTCGGTATCTTACGTAACATACACAAAAATCGTAGCAAACCATATCTACTAAGCGAAGTCAAATATTCAAGATATGTAATAATCTTCATATAAAATATGTCTTCAGCATTACAGTATAATTTAATTTTCAATTCACAATAATAGACAAAAAATATTATTATTAAAAATATGCGATTTCAATTATTTAGCAAGTCGTGAAGTCGTGAACGTTTTATTTGACAATACTGAGAACTGAGCTCTGCGGTATTTTGTGCATCTACTTTCACCAATATTAGCACGCCAATAGATTGCATCGAGAGCCAGTAAAAGACTTGATGAATCTTTATACATAATTTTAAAAGGTAGGTACATACGTATATGAATTATTCAAAGTGATCTAATAAATATATTTTTCGTAAAGCTACATAATAAATTCCCCAGATAACAATAATATAATAACGATATTCTTTCGACTTGTAAACGACGACGCTTCTACGTATGAAGAGTTCGAAAACATTTAGACAATAGGCTATCAGAAAAACTCGTGGAATTTTAATGTATGTGATTGTGAGCAAATATTACACATCAGTACGTTTTATTCTGTTTCATTATATTTCAAACAGACTCTTAATACTAAACTGTCTGGTTTTAGTGGAACCGAGCTGATCTAATAATTGGATGCGGATTGATGCATATTAGTCGATCATAAGCGAATGGCAATCTCATGTTTCACGGCCTTCCGCTCTCGACTCGATTACCAATGACGCCAGTGACGTTGCGCTGGCGCCGGTCACCGGTGGCTCATGCATTGTAATTTCGCCCTGGGAATACTTACTATGTCATCAGCATAGTTAATACAATCGCATATTAAGACATTTCAGAGGAGTGGATTGTATGAAAATAATCGGAAGCTCTCCAAAGCCAATAAAAATTTGCCCAAATAAAAAGAACAGTAACTTTTTTAGCTGTAAGACGGATCCGATGCGCGTGAGTCACCGGCATACCGGCGGGCACCATGCACCGTACGTGTCAACTACCTATTTATGTCGCAGGACGAAGCGCAAATAAACAGCATCAAAGGGACGTCGGATTCCGCTCAGCGGTACGGGCTTCGGCCAAATGCAAAGAAAACAACCGCCATTGTCTACGGATGAGTTATTTTTGCTAATAGATGTACACATAGGCGGTTACTTAGCCAATATTGGAAACTGTTGCCAAGTTAATCGAATTTACATAAAAATGTACAATACTACCAAATAAGTAGAGTATAATAAGGTTATTAGCACTATTGAATTAGGCATAGATACTATATTGTATTAGAAACTACATATATCTGTAATATAAACTAAGTTTTGGATGAAAATATAGTACCTTTAGGATGAATATAGTGAATGCAATTTTAATTTAAGTTTTGGATGTAGATATAGTGAATGAGATTTTCTAAGAACTAATAAACTGCTAAAAATAATGTATTTCTCTGGTAACATTTAAATTATATGGGGAAAACTAAAATATCTTTTTCTTTCAACCAATCATAGCATCAATACTATTATGGAAATATTATATTTTAAGCTAAGATAATACAAATTCAGTTAACTACAGTTGTATTGTTTTAAGTTAAACATTTTTTTTGTTATTTCAAATAACATAAATAAAATATGTATATATTTTTAAATATTAAATTCATATGATTGTAATAAATTCATATTATTCTAATTAAATTATATTTGTTCCGAAATCAATATTCTAATTTGATTTTGGGTGTCAATGCACCCACTGAAATGCTGCACAAAGCACTCCGCAGACTATTTAAGTGTCTTATAATATTTATATGTTTAGAGTTACATGTATTAATTGTTATCTATATCAAACAATACATAAGTAACATTTTCAAATGTATGTGCAAAGCAATTAAAAACAAGTAAACAAATAAGTAAATATATTTCAATAGTTTGACCACTATAAACAGTTTAAGGTGTTAAAAGGACCTTATTACCTTTTCTAAAGCAAAGATGTTTTTTAATTAAATACATATAACAATAATCAAATAATGATAACTGAAGTAGACACTATAGAAATTTTGAGAATAAAATAATCAGTGCATTTATTATCAGCTACATGATTATCTTATCTTTGTATTATCAGCATGTAAAAATTGATTATATTAGATAAATATTATTAAGGCGCCAAGTCATTGGACTCACCTTTCATCTTCAGGAGGTGGAGCGGGTTCATCCTTCCCATCACCAGTGTCACCGGCCTGCATTACATCTTGAGCCACATCGGGAGCACCACTGTCACATGCATTCACATTCACATTGCTAATCACTGCGCTACTGATCGCGTGAGATACTACCGCACTAACCGGGCTGCCGAAGCCCTGACTGTCATGGACCGGCGCTGCCGCGTTCGTCACGTACGCGGTCGAGCTCACGGGCATCGACACCACCGGCGAGTTAGTACCCGACACCGTGGCCTCAACGGGCGCCACGCTGCTCTGCGACATAACGGGTACTACAGCGCCGTAGCCCAGTGCCATATTAGTTTGAGATTGCACCACGTTGGGGTGAACCGCGCCACCCATTCCAACTGGCATGGTTTGCTGCATAGACATCGGAATGTTCTGGTGTGCCATCGACACTTGCGGCACGGGCTGATTAGGAACATATTGCACACCACCCATCTGACCCTGCGCCTGTTGCTGCATCATATTCTGAGGCTGGGTCATGTGTGAAGGTATCTGTTGACCCACATTCCCTGGTTGCATAAATATTGGATCAGAAGGAGGCATTTGCATATTGGTTTGGTTGTCTAAAGTCATCTGCATACTTTGAGGGGTGGCAGTCATCATTTGTATGTTTCCTTGTGGCACATTTCCTTGTTGGGGTGCCATGGTGTGCACAGGTGGCTGCTGTTGCCCAGCTAAACTTTGGAGATTCGCAGGTAACGTAGAGCCTTGGGGTTGAGTTGCCATTGGCTGAAGGTTAGTGGGAAGAGTTGCACCTTGCTGTGATGTAACAATATTAGTGAGCACCTCCTGAGGCAGTGTCTGCCCCTGCTGTGACATCTGAGATTGTTGTGTATGATACTGTGGGACATTATGCTGCTGTTGGACCATGGGCTGCTGCGATGAAGGAATAGTGGCATTTATCATTGATTGATTTGGCTGTTGATTTACTGCTTGGTTGTACTGAGGCTGAGGAACCCCTAAGCCTTGCTGTTGCATTTGAGGGTGTATTCCAGGAACTACTGATTGTTGAGGCTGTGAAGGCAACTGGTGCATCTGGGTTTGCATTTGAGAAATTTGTTGATTAGTTGCAGTCAACTGTGTGGGTAATTGCATTTGTTGCATGTGATTTGGCATTTGTTGGTTTAATGCTTGCATTTGGGCCTGACTAGACAAATGCTGAAGCTGAGCTTGCTGCCCCATAGCCTGTTGACCTTGTAAGTGGTGACTTTGTCCAATGTTAGGGATCTGTGCTTGTTGCATTTGGTGTATTTGTGGGTTAGGTTGGCCTTGAATTGGTTGCATTTGCATTTGCTGCATCTGCGCTTGTTGACCAGGTACTTGAGTCAGTTGCCCTTGGTTTGGTATACCCTGCATTTGGGGCATCTGCTGCTGTATTTGCATATTGGTAAGCTGAGTTGGAGGCAAATGCTGGCCCATTTGTTGCATTTGCTGGTGCATGGGTAACTGTTGTATGGCAATACCCTGAGACTGTGCAATCACTTGTTGTAATTGATGTTGTGGAAAGCTTTGTGGAATTTGCTGCACTTGTTGTTGTTGAGAGGGCTGGGCATGACTTTGTTGTGTATTTTGCAAAGTGATATGTGTCATACTCTGCGGGTGTTGTTGTCCGACTTGCTGGTTCGACTGCAAGTTTTGGTTTGGCATCTGTTGGGGCATCTCTAATGGTGGAGACTGCACGGACACAGATTGATTAACAGGCATTTGTTGTGGCACTATATTAATAGGTTGTGTCAAAGATTGTCCAGGCGAAGCCATAGGAAACTGTTTCTGAACATTTTGATCCATTTGCTGCACTGTATTCACTTGATCCTTGGGTCCTTTATTCCCCAGATCATTACACATATCATCATGTTGATTATCATTCATCACAACCCCACTGTCGGGAGCTTGCAAGTTGTTAGTCTCCGTCACATCCAAGTTATTATTAAGTGTGATAGGGGCATTTTGTTGTGTAGTAGTATGGTCTAGATAGTCCATACACATCCACCTGCCACGGCGGAAAGGCTCGGTACTTTCTATTTTCACAACTTTGAAGCGTTCATTTCTAACATGTTCTTGTATTTCCTTCATTCCTTCTTGGGGCTTTGAATTGCCTATAAGGTTGATAATGCTGCCAGTTCCGGCATTAGTGACACTGACGTGCATGTCATTTACTTCAGTGTTATTACTATTTGGCACTGCTCCTACTTGGTTAGTGTTGGTGTCCTGGCCGACGATCGCGAGTCCGTACTGCGAACTTGTCGGAATGACAGGAGCACAACCTAAAGATGCACTCGACGCGTTGTAAAAAACGTCGTCTTTCGAAAAGGTATCCTCTGAGTAGCTCGGAGTTTCATTCTCTATATCGGTCACCCTTGAGATGTCATCGGTGTGAGATTCGTCTAGATCGTCAGCGGAGTCGTCGCCTGCATCAGTGCTCACCCGAGAGCCAACAGTCACACTGGTTATCTGAAAGGAAGATATTTTCCTTGGGTTATGGGCGGATTGTAGACTCGTCGGGTGAGTCACTCCCTTCTCTGATTCGTTCAGTCGAAGAGATTCACTCGTAGTACGATGAACAACGTTGTTATACTTGTTTTTTTCACTAGTTTTATGTGGCTTTTGAATCAGATTGTCAGCCATTATGCCGTCCGACTCGAATGACTACCTAAAGAAAATTTCACTGTTTATTGGCCTAAGAGACATTTGATAGACTTTTAAAACACTAAAACATATCTAAAATAAAACCATTGTACACTCACAATTTCACAAATACAGTAATTTAGCTATTAAAGTCCTTAAAATTCATTAGTAAACACACACAGATGTGAACATCTTTCAGACGGCAGCAACATGGCGGCCATTTATGCGCAATGCATTATGGTTGACAATTTGCAGTAGACTATAGACACCGAGACCTACTTTTCTGTAATCTACACGTTGTATCGATAGATGTCGCCACATTTCTTAGTGAAATAAATTTAAACCTTATTTATTTTTAGCTTAATTAAAGATCAATATTTTTTTTCTAATATTTAACTATTGTTAGTAAATACATCTTAAAGATATATATGTTTAATCATTTTAATTTTAAACTATTTGGAAGTTAACGAATTTTAAATAAAGAACTTAATTACGATCTTTATAAAATGGCATTTTCAGAAAATTTAACACTCATTTTGAAATAGTGTAAATTATACAAATATGTGCAAATATTGCACATATTTGTATAATTAAAATATATAAATATCATAATTTTTTTAAAGATAATTCGTCTAAAATTTTCTCATTTTATTGAACTCTATAACAATTAATAAATTACTAATAATAACTGTTTATTAATCAAAAAGACAGATGTGTAAAAATTTATAAATAGAACAATATTTAATTATGATGCCAAGTTTGGCATTATAATACTTTAATATTTTAGTTATGTTGTATCTGTGGTCTTGACACAAAGTAGTCTGGCTATTCAACGTAAGATGGCAGTTTAAAATAAAAAAAAATAAAATTTTAAAATAACAGTTTTCATGTTATTTATGTAGTGGTAACTACATAGAAAAAAGAAAAGCTGCTGAATTGTTTTTTTGTTTTTAATATAAAATAAAAATGAGCTGTATGAAATATTTATATTATGAAATATACATACAAAATCGTTTATCATGACATATTTATTTTATTGTTTTATTGTATATAGAGTAGGTATGTATAATAGAAGAGCAGGTAAGTATAATATTGTAATAAAATATGTTTTATTGTTATACATATAAGTCACATTAAAACACAAATTAACTAACTAAAGCATGTGAGAATTCACGAGTAGGATGTAGAATTTATATTAGTAGAGTTTAAAATTAGCACTCTTTGAAGTAATTGAGTTATTCGCTAGAGGAAGTTGGGACTCTAAAATTGTCTAATATATAATATATAATTGGCCTGTGACTTTACATAAAATATAAAGGCCAAAATACTAAAGGTTTTGCACTGCTTTGTAGAACTATTCAATTTACTTGTTATATAATTTTATATATATATATATATATATATATATATATATATATATATATATATATATATATATATATATATGCCTTATTAAATGCTGAATTTTTACTGTATTCTATTAAATATACATATATTGGGTAGAGTATTATATATTAGTAACTTACAGTATCTAGTAGTAAGGAAGTAGTACGCTATTTCGCGATGGGCGTCATCTCGGGGACTAAGACCGATCCAGGAGCGCCCCGACCTCGGCTATTACCCGCAAGGTCTTCAGATCACCAGTCGATTTAACTAGCATCCCCACCAATCGCCGTGACACTTCTTAAACGAGGATAATTTGCTATTATTTGTAAATTGGCGTCCCGCGACGTCCTGCCTGTCCGCTTCGCAGTCGCTCGGGAGCACGGGACCTTCCTGGCTTCCCGCTGCCGTCGACTCGAGTAGTAATACCTAAATAAATAATAGTCACATCACCTTAGCGATCCGAGCGTCAGTCGATAAGATATAACACGCGTATAAACACTGAAACTTAGTTAAGAAAATGTGAATGCCAATGGCGAAATCATTTGATGATATACCAAAAAAGTACGAGGACGATAGTAATATGGACGACGACAGTGAGGAGTCACCAGGATGCTGGCGGAGGATGATACTGTGGTTGCGGATCAACCCGAATCTCATAATGTTGAAAGTGACACTATTTGTGATGTACGGGGCAACGGCATCCCTTTTACCATATCTTACAATTCATATGCAAAGTATTGGACTAACTGTGCCAGAAATATCTTTTGTGTATTTGGCTTTACCTTTTACAACGTTTCTAAGTCCACCTATTACTGGTAAGTTTTTTGTGAGCTTTCGTTCAACTTTCATATATTTTGCTTAATATTTACATTATATAGACGATTATGATTTTAGGATTTCTAGTGGATCGTTTCGGAGAGTATAAACCTGTAGTTATCACTGCTCTGATACTAAACGCAGCGTTTCACCATTCGCTGCTTTTAATTCCCCACCAGGAGACGCCAGGAGTGATGCCATCCGCTTATGTCATGCGGCATCCTATAAAACGAAGTGTAGAGGTACTTGACGTTTTTTCTTTATCAGAAATAATATAAATTTAATATTTTTGATGAAAATAAAAAATGATGTCTTATAGATATCTATTACGCGTTAAGTAATAACGACTTGGCTATTAACAAACTTTTTAGTGACGCTGTGTGCTTTTCATTTCTTGCTTCTTAATTGTAGGCATATGATATAGAAATCAGAGAAGTTTACATGTGAATTATTACAAAATCAACACTAAAGGACCCTCGTTACGTTGTCACGAGTACAAACTTACCTCCTGTCCTCTAAGAATTTGAGCAAATCGACCTCATCCGGATTAACCAGTCTTGTCATAGCCTCTGTTAGTTAAGAGAATAAAGCTAAATTTATGCATATTAGTGACTATGAGCTCATATCACATTGTTAGGAGATAACTGTTTAAAATGGATATGTAAGAAACTTGACGAACTGGATAAGATTATAAGAGAGCTAACTTGTAGTTGGATACGTTTTCTTCTTATCTAAGGACAAAATATACAAAGGTTATAGTTAAATGTATTTATAATATCAATATATTCCCAGTCATAAGGGAGACAAATATTGCATTCAATATAATAATTTATCTATAATAGCAAAATCTTTATAATTACTATGTTCAAATACAATATACTACTTTGTATTACTACTGTATGCTAATGTCGAAATATTCTGTCGATCATATCATTTTTAACAATAAACATAAGTAAGATATAATTATTTTAATTACTCTGTTATATTTATTGAATAAGTATATAATTATTTACTATTTTTAAAGTGTTATTCCACACTTTTCAAAAATGTTTTCTAAGTATATAATTTAAAAAAATCTATATTTCATTCAATTCTATAAGAAAGGCTGTGTAAATATGTGTCTTCGAAAAATTTATGTTTATTCATCACTAATAAAATGTGTTTAGCCATAAGCTGTTAATCTTAGATTATAAGCTAGTAAAACAGTTTTAAAGGTAAACAATATCTTATTCCACTTTATGGGATTCAACTATTTATATGATTAATTAATTATAATTGCAATTATAAACCTATGATTATATTTTCATTTTTCCACTTCAATAAGACAGCGCAGCGTTGAATTCCGCCGTAATACGCAATGTCTTCAATTCGGACATAATGCTTTCAACCAACACTGGAATCGTGAATTTAATTAAAAATATAAAATAAAAATAATTTAAGTCTTGCGTGATTGCTACTTCTAGTATGTGACATTTTTTAAATATTCTAAGTTCGTATGTATGCCATTAGATTTGGTGGAGTCCCTGTCCAAGCAGAGAGTGTCCTGATGAAGATGAGCAAGTGGATTTTGTTCTCGACCGATGTATAGATCATTGTATGCTGTCACAGACACAAAATCCTTCGAGTGACCCAGCTGACGACAAGGACGACCTCGACTTCCACATATCACATAAGATCTATCCCCCTAATTTATCCAATAGCAGGTATTTAGACTTATAAGTATATTCTGAAAGGTTATTTATGTAGGAAAATTATTTGTATTTTCTTTTTAATTTTTAACAAGTCTTCTGCAAAATAAGCTGACATTATGCTTCGGTTTCGATGTTAACTCATTTTTGGTACAACCTAACTGACGACTGTCATATTGTATAACTGTCGACACTGTGTCGACTGCTTTCCGCTCGAAATCAAGACATTGCGTGGTGAGTGACGAAATCAAAACTGCGCTTTGTCTTACCAGAGCGGAGAAATGTAAAGAAATATTATCTTTCCCCAGACGGCAATCAAACCCACAGCCAATTCCCACTGCGCCATTATGGCTACAACGTCCTTTTTTATTTTTAAGATATATTTCTCATATAATTAGAATCCATAACTCTTGAGTGCAGTGCAGTACAGTGCAGTGCCAGTCGCATTCTAAAGACATTAAGGGTATCTTGAAATACACTTTTACATTTAATCGTGCATAGAAATAAAAAAAATATTTAATATTCTACAAGTATATACACAATTGTAGCATGTATTTTTCAATAGATTTATTTTGATGCTTGTTCTATAGCGTCTGGTTATAATTATAATGACTACGTCAGTTTATCTAACGTTTATACCACTTTAATAGTCATGTAAATAGCCTGAAACAATACAACAAACATTAAATGATTACTAAGCCTTCCTTAGAGCCTAAGAATTTGCCAAAAGATAACAGGTACATTCAACTATGCAATGAAATATTCATTTTAGTTCATTTTATTAATGGTTAGTACCGTTTCCTGTTTAATTTTAAGAGTAGATTTTAAGTTTAAGACTTATCTAATTATATATATCATATAGTATGTTTTAATAAAAATATATATTTCAGTAGTTATATTAACAGCAGGTTTATTATTATTTTTTAATAAGATCTTTGATTTTTACACATTTTAAACGAAAGTATTTTAAGTGGATTAATTGTGTATATTTTGGTATTTTTCCAACCTTTAAATGAATGATTCATTGGCGTTTATCTAGACATTTAAAAATACAATATGAAAATATACACAAATTTTTAAAATGCACAATGTACAATATGTACAAAACCTTACTATTAAAAGCCTTACTATTATCTTTTTAATAAAATTTAAACAGTCGCCTTCATTGTTAAGTTAACTAAATGTATATATATATAAATATATATATATATATATATATATATATATATATATATGTATATATATATATATATATATATATACGTATATATATATATATATATATATATATATATATATATATATATATTTATATATATATATACGTATATATGTATATATACATATATATATTATGATATACTTATCATAATATATTTCTTTTAGTTTTCTAAACGTGACCGATGACGACGAAGAGTTTAACGATGCAGCTTTCTTTTTAATAGAAGTGCATGATGATTTGGGCGAACCGAAAGAACAGCTTGGCATCGAAATGGAGAGGGTTTGTATTCTATCTATATTCCAATTTCACAGTACCAAGCTGGCATTTAATGTATAAATGTACCTAGTTAAAATGATAGAAGATAGATAGATGGAAACTTTATTATGGTTAGTCATTAAGTCTAGGAGAGTCGAAATAGACGACAACTTCGGAAAACAAACATTTAGTATGCAATAATAATGCTAGGAAATTTTGTTAATTTTCAGGTACTTTTGAAGTGCAGTAGTGATGCTATTGTGTTTTTAACTTTTGATTCATATATACAATTATATTTTTTTTAGCTTCACGCTTTTATTCTGCATAGCAGGGTAGACAGGAAGGTGAACTCAACACCGCACATTGTCTTACCAGGGTGAGAAACTGAAAATAATTTAAATATAATCAGTACCTTGAGAGAGAATCGCATTCACAACCTACCGCGTTTACAGTCAGACGCTGTCCCACTACGCCACGACCAGCCTTCATAGGTGTACTGTATTATGCAATAATTCAAAGACGAAACATGGCAAGCCTAATTTCACTTACTTATCATTGTTTTAGGACGACAATGATACAGTAACGGATTTCAGATCAAGGTTTGGTGAGAAACTTTTGATTGCGCAAGGTGTAAATATAACCGCGTTAGATAAAGAGGATTTGAGGTGTGGTGGACTTGTAATGCTCCATAATATGACTAAGTTGTCACAGCAACGTCTTGAGAGTCTATCAGCTGATTGTATGGTACAGAAATGTGATTTTAGGTGAGTTTTATTATATTTTATTTGATTAAAACTATTTTAAATGACTTAATCGTGGATATTTTGGTATTTGACTATATACTTTTGAAAATCCGATTTTTCGAACGTTTTACAGTAGTCCGTGGTCACGGTTAGTCTGAGGTGGCATACTAAACGCGAAGATCTAGGAACTTGTTTATTTGATTGTTAAAAATGTAAAACTCCTTCTTGGTTTTTCTTGAAGTGAAATGGGAAAAAAAGACATTCGTTAACGCACTCGTTAATTAAAAAACTTAATCAAAATAATGTGATTCACGTACAAATAGACAGAAATATAAATGTAATAAAAAGGCTATTTTATTTATTAACATTATGATAGGTTCTATTTTAATGAAATAATAGAAGACATTGAGTGACATTATGTTAAATGAAAACAACTTGTATAGATAAGTACTTACTATATACCTATACTCGAAACGCAGATATTGAGTTGTTTTTTAAAAGACGACGTATTAAATAAATAATTAATTTTATATACGTAATGTTTCTATATTTTCTAAATGAATATAAGGTATTTGGTCCAAAATAATGATGAAAATTATTTTTTTCTTGTTCTTACTTCGTATAATTTTTGCTGAAAAATTAAAACGCATTTAAAAATAAATAACGTAGATACTATATATTGATTCCAATAGTAATTTCTACATTGTTTTAATTCCACCAATCATCTATTTTTTCATTTCACATAAATCAATACAAAATATATATATATTTAAAAAAAAATTTTTTTAATTTATTTTAACAATAGAAAGGGAGGTCCAGACATATGTCCGCCAGATTACAAGGAAAGCGATGACAAAACCTTCTATATATATTTCTTCCTACGTTTTATGGGCACCATAATGTTATCAGCTGGTGTCACTATTATGGATCCCATAGCCTTAACCATGATCCAAAAGTATGGAGGAGATTTTGGCAGAGAAAGGCTTTTCTCTAGTATAGGAATGGCAATATTCTCGCCTATAACGGGCATGCTGATAGATATGAGGAGCAAACAAGTCGGTAAGTAGATATGCTATTTATTTTGTCTATATCTACTTTACAATGTCAATAATATTGAATGTTTTGTTTAGTTTTTGTATTGTTAGTGCGTGTGTAAATGCGTGTTTGTTAATTTAATTATATATTTATTGATGTATGAAATGTATTTGTTATTAGGGCTTTTACGAATTATTAAAAAAATGATTCTGAATATGTTGAATTAATTATAAAATAATATTGAAAGCAAGACTTGCTTTTAACTACAGTCTACTTAGTGCCAATACACTTTGATTTTGACTTTCAGCTTGAAATACAGACATTGCGTTGAGTAGAACTCAACACTGCGAGTTGCAAACAAAAAAAAACAAATATTTTTGTTTAGATATCAGCTTAAAAAATTTAAATATATAATATATTGTTTCAGGTTATACAGATTATTCAGCGGCATTTTACACTTACGATGCCTTACTTCTAATATCGGCCATTACGGTCGCAGTTATGCCTCTAGGTGCAAAATTACCAGCTGACAATCTATTAAGAGATTTAGTAAATATCATTAAAATGCCGCATATAATTATATTTATTTTCTTCCTTTTCGCGTTGGGAAACTTTTGGGGTTTCATTGAGTCTTACTTGTTCTTGTATTTGAAGGAATTGGGTGCTCCCAATTTTTTGTTAGGTAAGTTTCTTTTAGTATTTTTGGTACGATTATGTTTGTTATCTTGTATTTTATGTATCACGATGGTTATATGCAAAAGTATATTTAGTTTGAAATAACATAGTGAAATGAAAGGTTAGTTTTCAATGTAGAAAGTCATAATTTTACTGGACTTTTAAAGCAACTTTCTAAAGCCGATAAAGTAACAGGCTTATCTAGGCATAGCTAGCTAGCATATATGTAATTAAAAAAAAAGGCTCGCTGTCTGTACATGGTGAAAACTATTAATGAAGGCCTTTTTAATTTATGTTCAATATGTTTTATCTATATCTCCAGGTATAACAGTGACAGTCGGTACTCTGTCAAGTATCCCGTTCTTATACGGCGCGGACGCGATCACGTCTCGCATTGGCCATGTCAATGTAATCATAGTGGCTTTCTTCTCGCACGCAGCCAGGCTGGTCGGATATTCATTTATTGAGTGAGTTTTTTTTCATTTTAATATTGTGTTTTTTAGAAATATTATAAGTTCTTTGTGTTACCAGTTATCTATATATTATCTATATACGGGAAGCAAAATCGTATTTTTGTATCCCTTTTTACAAAAATTAATATATAAATATATATATATATATAAATATATATATATATATATATATATATATATATATATATATATATATAGTGCAGAATGTTATTATATTTTTACAAAATTTTACATAAGAATTATATTAAATTAATCAAATAAATGTAACACTCACTACCACGTGTTTGACATACACGTTTATATAAAGTGACATACACATTGCTAAGGCAACGCGTTCTAAACGCGTCAACGGGGACACTGGTAATTACATATATTTTAATTACGATGTGTCTTTAGATATTTTTGTGTGTGAATTATTTAATTATGAGTGAAAACGTCGTAGCGGCACAATAGTAACTCTCTAACTTGTTTGTCTATAAAGAATATGCACATAATAAATAAAGGAAGGAGGTAGAGAAATATCTCGATATTTATCTGGTTTGCAATAATATTAAAATTGTTCGAACTGTTATCTGTATATAATATTAGTTATATCTGTTATATAACATTAGTTGTTTGTTTTTACATTGTGGATATTACAATGAGGGGAGGTAGTTTTTTCATGTTTTACTTACTTTTAACTGGGTGTTCGATATATATAATTGTGGCATTGAGTTACACCAGCTACAAGCAAAGTCTAGAATTACGGCGACAGAGGTGCTCTTTACCCATCCCGCTAGGTTCATATATATATATATATATATATATATATATATATATATATATATATATATATATATATATATATATATATATATATGTATATATATATATATATATACAGTAGCTTACAAATATAAGATAAGGATCGCTATTTTTAACATTGCCTAAGAATCTAACATTTAGGTTTACATGAGCACAGCTTGACAATTAATGACACAACAATGGCTGCTTATCAGCAATCAGATAATTCAATTGTAACCATTGAATGTATGAGATATGAGATCTGCATATATTACGTTTGTAATATTTTATTTACCTGGTAAAACAAAGTGCGGCGTTGAGTTCCACCACTGTGCGTAAATTACAAAAAAAATATTAAAACTAAATTGTTTTTATCTAATCTTGCTTCTCTCCAATATTGAATGTTGATTTCAGTCGTTTATATTCTAATTTAATTTAATTCAGACATTAAAATCCATATTCTTTAATTAAGCATTACAATATTACAAAAGTTATTAATTAATTTATTTTTTGTTACTTATAAAATATTAATCTTATCCTTTGTTATTGTTTGAAGCAAGGTGTAAATTGTTCCTTTAGAAAGGAGTGCCAATATTATTAAGTATTTTTTAAAATTAAATGTGAAATTATCAAAATACTCTTAAATCAACATATTTTAATTCATTTATATCGAAAGGAGTTCTAAACGTCGTATATTCGATTACCGAAATATGTCAAAATTAGTTTAAATTACTTAAATTTAAATGTGTAAAACTCGCAATAGCCAAAATCTTATTATAGTATCAAAACCACTATCACTCACTACATGTTGTAGTATAATTTAAAGGTATATGTACGTAATTACGTATATACAATATATACCCATATTTTTCTATAGTTGCGTTTTTAACAAAGAGATTATCAATTTTGCAAACAAACATTAACAATGCTTTAAGTAGCTTATAAATAAGATATGAGTGCTATCAACAATGAATGAAACAGTCATATGTCAGTAAACTAATGTTACGCTTAGCGATACTAAAATAATATTGTCAATACTACCTAACGAATTTTAACACTTTTAAAATGAATGGATGACCATTAAATAAATAATAAATATCTGTAGTACAAACACGCAATGTCTCGATTTTCAAGCGGAAAAAAGTCAAGGGAGTGCTTGACACTATGTTGTTTCTGACTTGAACGAATGAAGAATTTTCTTTTCTGAAATATTAAAATAACTTATGGTATATATTTTCTTTGGGTAGTGTAGGAGGGCACCAAGCGAGTAGAGATTTTGTTGAAATTCCTACAGGCCATGAATGGGGAAAAACGTAATTAACGTAACGTTCACTTAAACGTAGTTGAAAGCTACAAGTAGTATTATAAACAAAAGAAAAAATATCATACAGAGGTAATCGGCCATGTGCAATTGTTTAATAACACTTAACATAACAATCTGGAAGTGCCACCTACGTTGTTAGCATAAACTTGACAATGCTAGTCATAAATACATTTACTAGGTAAATGGTATTTTAATGGAAAAGGACGAAATGACAGACGCTTCAGATTACGGCGAAGCAGGAAATATGGAGCGTAAATTACTTGACAGTTAGTTAGTTAAAGTTTATAATGTACTGTAAGAAAGAACGTGATCTAACTCCTAAATTGGCAACTTATTCCCAATAATAAATTCTTAGAATGGAATCTTTGTTTTATATTGAGAATTGTCCATTTTTAGCAAAACATGTAAAGATAATTATTACATTTTTCGTTAATCCTCATCAACTCCAACAATGGCGAGTCATGATTTATCGTATTTAGTTTAAGTTTCAATAAATTTTCAGACATTTTGAATATTAAAATTAGCTATGTTCAACTAATTTTAACAGCTGAGATAAAGCACGGCGATGAGCTCGTATACACCGGAGTATATCGACACGAGGTTATCTCTGTCGACCCTGCTATGTCTGAAAAAGCTAGGAACTGAAGCCAAGCCAAAGATAATTATATCATCAGATTCATCCATAATTGTGCATGAATGATTGCTATCGAGACTTTCACGAGTACTTGATTGATTATTTTATATAGCTTCGACAGTAGTACCAGACTTCTAAATTATAATGATTATAAGATGTTTATAAAAAGCTTAGCCTTTATAAGCCTGTATATATTTATTTACCAATTAACGTAATAAGATCTGAAATTAAAACTCTTTGTATATTTAAAAGGAACTCCTGGTGGTGTTTTCCATTCGAAGCTATGGAATCTCTGTCCGTCCATCTCATGTGGGTGGCGGCCGCGACGTACTGCGCTATGTTGGCACCGAAGAGCTTACTGGCCACCTTGATAGGCGTGTTGGGAATGGCGCATTTTAGTCTTGGTAACGTTTCATTTTACTATGTGTGTATTGTATATTATTAACCATTTATAGGGTTCCTTTTTTATAAAATTGCAGGAATCGAACCAGCACCTCTTGGAGAGCGTTTGCCTTCTTCTGTTCTAATCCGAAGATGTGCCGTTTCGAATTTTTAAACGTTTCTAACTAACGAAACGTATATAACTAATATTTATATCATCGGCAATTTCCTTTTTTTAAATTATTTGGAAATTTATTTATTTACTTGAACAGACTTCTTTTAATGTTGAATTCATAAAAAATAATTTTATTGTTCAGCTTTATTTATAAAGGTATACATTAATATTTTCGTATAAAATGTAAATACAACACCTTTCTTCTAGGCAGAGGTAGTGGAAGTTTCGGAGGTGGTCTTTTAATAGCATCATTGGGTACAAGAGAGGCGTTCCGTTATATGGGGCTCATTGCGTTTCTAGGAGGCGTCTTATATGGACTGTTGCATTACTTTTGGCTTAGGAATATTAATATGAAGGGCATTCCTGAAGTATGCGATCCGGATACTGGTGAGTGTAGTGAAAAAAGTAATATACCTTTTTAGTTTAGAGTGTAGTGAAAATAATAACTGAAATATCAGCGTAAGATTTAATTTAAATTAAAAAGCCAATACTTACTTAAATGTATTTAATTTTCTTTGTTTGTGTGAATACTTAGTAATAAGTTAAAGATTATATTTTGACAATTCTGTCATATTTTATGTGGAAGTTAATGTGTTAATGTGTATTTTTCATTATTTATTATTTGTTTGTATAGAGTTCGTATGTCAAAATTGTTTTTCGGAATATTTTTTAAAATAGTATAAAAAAACAGTTTGAAAATAATCTCAATATCACGAATTCGGGCGAAAAGCAACGAATGGAGTGTCTTAACACTAAGTTCTCTCTGACTACTAAGCGGTAGCAAGAAAGAAGCTGTTTTTTTTATTATGAACATAAACAAGTTCGTTGTTATAATATTACTGAGATATAATAGCGTGAAATTATAACATGTCAACTACACGCATTATTCTATAAGTCCTTTTATACAATAATAATGTGTACACACTATGACAGTACTTACTCTTGGATGACGTACGAACGAATAAGATAAATTATCATTATAATTATAAAATATTCAAGCTTACAATTATTACTATGTTAAAATAAATACGGCGTTGAGTTTCGCCATTCAACACATAATATTTCCAAGTTGTGTTTGAACATAAAGTTCTAGTTCCTACTAGAACTCTCCTGATTCTAAGAAGAATTTAATTACAATTAGAAAAATATAAAACCAAAAAAACCGTGACGTAGGTAGATATAAATATTAAAATATACTATATTTTTTAATATTTATATCTACCTGCGTCAGGGCCTATCAAAAAATATGTATGCCTTTTTTTACGTAAGGAAATCGCGTTACGGATACCTGCCTTAATGGGCACTCGGTACAGGTTATGTGGGACTTGGATTGGCAGATATAAGCCGCCCCGTTAACCCACTGAACCTCCCGGTATTCCTCCTCGACCGCCACTAATCTCGGGAACATTCCGATCCTTCCATAAGCCTCGGCGGCGAAATATGTATACTTACCTATTTAAAATTGAATTTACGACTACCAGAAAATGTAAATGAAAAAATGAATGACCATTTTGTAAATTCTTATTACTAACTCTTTTCCATTAATTTTTAACAATTAATAGGGTTACATTAGCATGTAAAAAGATATAAAGCTCCTAATTAATGTATAAAAATCTGTTTAAATAACTAACAAAACCTGTATAAATAACAAAATATTATATTTGTATTATTCATAAATTACTAAGATATATATATTTTTTTATCTGCTTTGTTGGTATAAAATGGTCTAAATCTAAGTGCCTATAACGAGTAAAAAGTAAAAATCCGGTGTAATCACTTCTTTAAGTATATAAGAATAAATATCGTATTTAGTGTGCATGTTTGTCTATATATTAATACGTGAAACAAACCTTTGTACTACGTGGACGGAGCAGAATAATTAATATTAATTAGAATTTTTAGAGTTTGATATACCCATTTATATAAGTGACTTACACGTTGCTGGGGCAACACGTTGATTACGCGTCAACGTGAAACAGTCAAGAAAGTCAGAAGCAGATGTTTCTGTTTTACCGCGTATAGATCATGTTTTTGTGGATTTCCACTTTTTTAATAGAATCAATATGCCATTGACTGTAACATGACACTAAATTATTTTGAAGTACTTTGTGTTTATGTATAAATATACGTATGTATATGACAATTATCTCCGTATAAATTTTAATTATTTATACAAATAAAACATAAATCAAAGTCAAGAAGTTCTTAGTATTGTTTATTCTTACTTACATTATTCATTATTTGCTATTTTTAATATTTGTTATCTATACTTAAGAATAATTTTAATGACAATATTTCGTTGAAAAATGTCTATTTTTCCGTAGAGAGTGGCGAAGGCGACAAATTGAACGGGGAACCTTTGCGGAAAGATGCCGAGACGATGGTGTCTCTAGAACGTCTTCATATAATCACTCGTTTCAACCCGCTCGGGTCATTACATTCACTTTCCAGAGGATCCAGGGCTAGAGTAAGTTTATTTGTATTTGATATTTATTGTCCGTACTGCATCCGAAATAGACGTAGCGTCAGAAGTGGCCGAACCGCGACCTCTTACAAAGGGGGAGAAATAAAAATGAACTTTAATTATAATTACTTCCCCTAATAGGAATTGAACCCACAGCCTTTACAGCTTGCAATTCATATGCATGTTTAATTTTAATAATAGTTTATATATTTAAATAATAGAAACATAAAAATAATATAATAAAATATATAAAAAATAATAGATTGTTACAATGCTAATATAAATTCAAATGCAATTGTAAATTCAATTGTCGTCTAACGTCAAATATTAGTAAAAAATATATAGTTACTAAAATTTTAGTTGGTGTATTCTGACATATATTTATCAGTCACTATTATATGACACTTGATATTTTACTAAAATATATTTAAATATTTTTTAACTTTTTTTATTTTAAGTAAATTTAATTGTTTTGACTTAATTATTTATTTATCTATACATATCTATGATGGAAGCATTTTAACAACGTTTAATATGCATTATTATATAATATTATACAATAAATCTAAAAGGTAACATTTTTTTGCTAGCAAAATGTGTTTGACGTACACTTCACACCAAGTGACACATACGTTGCTATGACAACGCGTAATTTACATATCGACGAAGCTATAAATATGCAATAAGAATCATATATTTTTACCTTCACGCTTTTATCTCGCATAGCAGGGTTGACAGAAAGTACCTAGTGTCAAGACATTCCATACTTCGCTTTCCATCGAATTCGAAGCATTGCGTGTTGTTGTGGAACTAAACGCTGCACTTTGTCTTACAAGAGCGGGGAAGTGAAAATAATTTAATTATAATCAATCTCCCGAGTGGGAATCGAACCCACAACCGATCGTATTTGCAGTTAGACGCTGTCCCATTGCAACACATCCGGCCACACATAATACCCATATTAATAATTGTTCCAGCTCTCCCAAGGCGACATAAACGAGCTGTGCCGCAGCCGCAGCGGTAGCAACAGTCAGCGTAGATGCAGTAATATAGAAATTTCACCCAAAACACCGCAAGGGTCCGCGTCTAAAGTAGATTTATTGAGATCCGCTTTGGAAATAAGCCATCAACAAGGGAAGGGACATATTATATCGAACCCGGTACTATCTAGCCAGAATAGACCGACGCATCAATATAAGGTAAGATTTCTTTGTTTTAAAGGAGTAAGGGCATTTTTAAAACCTTTTGCTTAACTTGTCGTGTTATTTATTGAATATGTGCAAAATATTGCAAAATTACTTTGCGCGACATTTTCATTAATGTCGGATTGAGCTGAAACTTGGAATAAGCCTTTAGTTCTGGTGAAAATATTTGTTTATTCAATATGGCCGCAATAACAAAATGTCGGATTACACTTGCTTGTACAATCCATCCAATACCCATTATCATATGAAATGGCTTCAAGATGATACAAGTAAACTATTAAAAAAATCAATTAAAAATGTCTCTAAATCTTTTTTTAAAATTAAAAATTAAAATTAAAATATATTTTATGTTTCCTTGTGTCACTATTTGTTGATATTTTTTATTGATTCTCAATTAATAATGAGAAATTTCTAAGTAGATTAAATATCTAGTGGATTGGATTGGAGTGCTAAAACTATGAAATTGTTTTATTTTCTTGTTAAGTTCAGTTTAGTTTACTGCTAGTTTAGTCATAGCAGGGTAGACAGAAAGTACCTAGTGTCAAGACACTCCGTACTTCGCTTTCCAGCGAATTCGAGATATTGCGTGTTGGGTGGTGAAACTCAACGCCGCACTTAATCTTTTACCAGAGCGGGAAAGTGAAAATAATTTAAATATAATCACTCCCCCGAGTGGGGATCGAACCCACAACCAATCGCGTTTACAGTCAGATTCCACGACCGGCCTCTACTATTATTGGCTGGACTATTATTTGTTTACTTTATACCCGAATAAGAGACATTTTGTTTAGAGTGGCGGAACTTAACGCCGCTCTTTGTTAAAAGAGCTGCAAAACTATATAATTTAAAAATGATTTTTCTTTCGAGTTTCATACTTGAGCAGGGAGATATATATTCCCTAAAATGGGGATTACACTCCTATTATACTATTAGAGACTTAGAATTTTTTTTAAATATACCAAATTTTTTTGTTGTCTCAAAAATATCAACGATTTCTCCAGAACAGAAGCCTACGACATTATTAACGAGCAAATAAGCATTATTAAAATCTCAACACAAACATGTATGTATATGTATTCGAAACGAAACCTTGTTAAATGTTCCTATATTTAAACAATTTATCAGTAAGATTAGCTGAAATTTATTACATCGTACTTACAACGTAATAACGCAAGCTGTAATAAATAAAAAATAATTTAAAAACATATTATATGTATCAATAGTACGTATATATAAAAAGACATTCATCATAGTTTGTACGTCTGTTTATACGTAAATACGTTATAGGTTCAATTATATTTAGGGTTAATATTAATCAGAATTAAATATTAAGGGCAAATATCTTTTCCTGTCAGTAACTTATAATATATAAAATTTCTATATAAAAATGTGTATATCAAAAAGCAAATATTTCAGGTTTAAATATTTCATTAAGTACTTCCTGTCTACTCTGCTATGCGAGATTAACGTGTGAAGCTAAAAAAAATTTCAAACTTTTTTTAACTAAATTGTAAACTTGATTTTTAATAAAAGCTTTTTTTGTAATATTTTTGAAGTTTTAGAAGAAAAATATTTTTCGAAATAGTATAAAAATCTTAGTAGAAAGTATTTAACAATACAGAAACCCACGACATTTGGAAAGCGCCTAAGTGTTCTCCCCAAGCTATGCATACTTATGAAGCTACGTTGAAATTACAATTATTTTTAGTTGTAAAATACTTTTGTAAAAAAATGATTATCGAGTTTGAGTTTTGCCGCCGAACATGCAATGTCTAACATTCAATACGGGGAGAAAACAATGAACGAAGTGTCTTGTTACTCCTCTATGTTCAAACACGAAGTTGTGTTTTAGCTTACGATAAAAACGGAGAAGGTCAAGGTAAATAATTATATTGAAGTACCATTATAATTTTTGTCTAATTATATAAGAATACGGGAGGTATTATTGAATACTAAATTGTACTGAGCTATAAGAAAAAAACTAGAAATAATAAGTTTTAGAAAGAGATAATAGGTTTCCGAGAGGCGTGGTTTCTCAAAAGCTGATATTTTGGATGCTAATTGACTATTTGATTTTTAAATTCTTTGGTAGTAGCATATATTTTTTTAATTTATTAAAAAAACAGAAAGAAAAAGAGAAAATAAATGTGAGGTAAGTTAGAATACTAAAAAAAGAAACAGCTCTATAAAATATTTATTTCCCTAAGTGTAATGGAACACGCCACCAATTGCGTTTGCAGTCCAGCGTACTGTGCTCAGTTCTACTGCGCCACGATGACGTGTCGACCGAAGAACTCTTATGTGAGCTTTTGAAATTGCATGTGAACACATGAAGTCAGACGTGGACCATGATTTTATTGTGTGGATGAGTGAAATAACATGTGGATTATGATGTCATATGTGAATAAGTGAAATCACATGTGAACCATGACGTCATATGTGGATGTATGAAATCACATGTGGACCATTGTGTCATATGTGGATGGGTGAAATCACATGTGAACTATGATATCACATGTGGATGAGTGAAATCACATGTGTACCATAATGTCATATGTGGATGGATGAGATTATATGTGGACCATTGTGTCATATGTGGATGAGTAAAATCACATGTGGATCATGATGTCATAAGTGGACGAGTCAAATCACATGTGGACCATAATATCATTTGTGGACGAGACAAATCATATGTGGAACATGATGTCATATGTTAACCAGTCCAATCACATATGGACCTTAATGTCATGTATAGTTGGGTAAAACCACATGTGGACTATTAAGTCATATGTGGAGGATTAAAATCATATGTGGACCACAATGTCATATGTGAATGAAGAAAATCACATGTATACCATAATGTCATATGTAGATGGATGAAATCATATGTGGACCATTATGTCTTATGTGGATGAGTAAAATCACATGTGGACCATAATATCATATATGGACGAGTCAAATCACATGTGCAACATGATGTCATATGTTAACCAGACAAATCACATATGGACCATGATGTCATGTGGATGAGGAAAATGAAGTCATATGTGGAGGATTAAATTCATATGTGGACCATGATGTCATATGTGGATGAGGAAAATCACATGTGTACCATAAAGTAATATGTAGATGGATAAAATCATATGTGGACCATTATGTCATATGTGGATGAGTAAAATAACATGTGGATCACGATATCATGTGTGGATGGGTGAAATCACATGTAGACCATGATTTTATATGTGGACCATGATGTTATATGTGGACCATGATGTTATATGTGGACCATGATGTTATATGTGGACCATGATGTTATATGTGGACCATGATGTTATATGTGGACCATGATGTTATATGTGGACTTTTGCAAGTTTATATGAGTGTCTTAGGCTTTATATTAAAGGTATCTCAGAAACGAATACGTCTCTCACGGTCAGTTGTATTTGGTCAGATGTAGATAATTTCGTCTAATTTAATGGCGCCATGAAAAAATTATAATAAGTTGCTATATAGAGAAATTTTACAAAAACAACAATTTTATTTGTTATATCTATAACTTAATATTTTCTGTTTATAACAATATGAAATATCTTTAAATATTTTATGTTTTCACTATTGCGCAGACGAACGTCAACGTCAACGGTTAGTGTTTTTTGAAGCTTCATGCTTTTATTTCGCATAGCAGGGTAGATGGAAAGTACCTAATATCAAAATACTTCGTATTTCGCTTTCCGCTGAGTTCGAGACATAACGTGTCGAGTGACGGAACTCAACCCCAAACTTTGTGTTACCAGAGATAGGAAGTGAAAATTATTCAAATATAACTCCCCTGAATGGGGATCGAACCCACAGCCGATCTCGTTTACAGTCAGACGCTGTCACACTGCACTACGACCGGTCTCTGTTTTTTGGTGTCAAAATGCAATTTTACTAATAAAATGTTAATCTATTCTCAGCTAGCTAACAGCGCACCAAAACTAACACAACGCAACAACATATCACAACCAGCGCTCTCCGAGTTCGACCGCCGCAGAGACTCTATTCCCGAGGAGGCTGAAGAGGACCGCCTTGTCACGCCCAAGCCAGCTAAAACTAAAAGCGACCATCTCCCGCCTCCACCCACTTATGATGAAGCTACTCGAGAAAAGAGGAAAAGCTGGCACTCCGATGATAGTACGCCTACTTGACTATCGTATATCTAAGAGAGTGTATAAAATATTTGCGATTTTAAATGATTTTTAATCGGATCAATCGATTAAATTTTGGTATTCGAATATGTATTTCAGAAAATCGGACATTTCTTTTATTTATAGAATCGAATACCAATGTATATACATATATTAATCCGGTTAAAATTGTTTAATTTAAAGTTTTATGTGTATGTTTAATGTTATGATGTTAATTGAGATTAAATGTTTTTTTTAAAGTTTTCAATTATTTTCTTTCTGATATCACAAGTTCGAGGTGATTGTCAAAACATATTATACATGAAGCGTTCTATAGTATATCATATACCATTTGCCAATGCTTTTTTTTTTGAAAAAAATAAATTGTTTTATTTATTTATTTACGAATTTGTAAGTAGTAATAAAGTAGTCTAAATATTGAAACTTCTAAGACTTAAACAAGTATTATTTCTTATTCCATTTAATATAAAGGACAACATCTGACTATGCCCACTTGTCTGTATTAACTTTGTGTGTTCAAATACTAAAAAACTCAGTAGTTAATTTCTTAAAAATCAATTAGCATATGAAGTTTTAGCCTTGATTTGAAGATGGAATGGAACACTAGGTTGTCCCCTGGATGCTGACTACCCTTTTAGGCGGAGTAAAGAGTGAAGCCCACAATATTGAAATTGAGGAGCCAAATTTTGAAGGTAATTTTTACAGTCTGTAAGATATGATAGTTTAATCTAGTTAGTATCTACTATTACTAATATAACTAGAATTCGTTTCGTAAAGAAGTGAACGGAGTGACGTGACTGTTGGATCACTCTGACAACCCGGTTATGCTTAGTAAAGCGTGACACTGCTTTTTGTAATACTAATGTAGCTTACATGGGCAGAGTGCATAGACTAACAGATTAAATAAATAACATTCCTGAATATACATATTATAATTACAATTTTTTCTACTCCCAAATATTCAATTTTAAGGAGTTAACTCCAGTCCTGAAACTGACTGAGACATTTTTAAATTATTCTTTGTAATTTTCCTGTTTTTATTTAGTTTCATTACTTTACTTTTAGAAATAGCTTTTAAAATTATTAAGCTTTTGACAAAAAAAATTAATCCAGAGTTACAGCATAAGCTCTCTCATATGAATACTATACCCTTCTCCCGCTTATGATTAAGCTAAAGAGAAGAAGAAGGAAGTTGTTATGTTACATTTTTAAAAAACGTATAAAAATTTGAACGCAGCGGAATTCAAACCCGCGCCTTTCGGAAACCGTCCAAGCACTCTGACCGCTTAGCCATACGGTCTACTACCAACTGCAAATCTTGTTTTTTTTAACTTCACACTTTTATCCCGCTTTGCTATGCGGGATGAAAGCGTGAAAAAAGCGTATGGTAGACAGAAGGTACCTAGTGTCAAGACACTCTGTAATTCACTTTCCACCGAATTCGAAACATTGCGTGTTGGGAGGAAGTGAAATTAATTTAAATATAATCACTCCCCCGAATGGAACCCACAACCGATCGCGTTCTGATCCTTCACGATCGGCCTCTATATGTTTATATATTTTTTATGATTGTTTTCTAATCCTAAGTGTGGAATAGCACTTTAAAAAAAAAAATTAAGTTGTTATGCTACTATAATAATATGCTACTATAATAATACGTTAAATTGTATTAAAATAATTAAGATTAAATATGTGTTTTCAAAATGATGTGTTCGAAACATAGGGTTTTCAAAAATGTATTTTCCATTACCAGATAGAAAATGTGTAAAAGTCGCATAAATCAAAGTTCATGAAATCATCATGAAAAGTTATATAAATTTGACTACTATTTAGTATAGCTCTGTAAACTGGAATTGGAGAATAGGGTCACTATATATTTTTTAAAAAGAAAATATGCTTCATATATATTTTTGTTGCGTATTTATTTCTATAATATTTTCTTGTTTATGTTAAGTTTCTTTCTTACATTATACTGGCACAGAATAGTTATTTGGTCTATATTTTAATACATACTACAAATGCTGCGGAGATATTGAAAACAGAAAAAAATATTTAAATTTGCTTTAAAAAAACAAATTTTAATATAACATACATACATTTACAATACTAAGGATGAGTAATATATAAACACATTGTACAAAAATTGAAGATTTACAAAAATTCTACTATGAGTTATTAATAATATTATAAAACGGATCAGGGAGGATAATAAACCTTGAAAGAATGTCTTTAAATTTATGATTTAAAAGTTAGTTTGATTGCGGCGTTAAGCTCTGTGATCCATTAAGCGATTTTCGTAACGAAAAAAATATAATGTTTTTTATATTAGGATACCCGTCTTTTTGATGCTGAATAAAAAATAACAACGAGAAAAGAAAAAATAATAAAAAAAATAGTTAAACATATTAACATATCATGAGTTACTTGGCCGGGGACTGTATTAATTCCACATTTTGTATATAAAGCAATTAAGCATCCTCAGGACAATCATTTTGGTCTGTTCTCAAATAAAGCTTGGCATTTATCTTCTTGTCTTTAATTATGTCATATACTTTGTTTATTGTTTCTTGTGATGGTTCTCTTTGCCGAGTCAGGATCCAGGAATTCACTGAAAATAAAAACAGCAATATAAATAAATAATATATATCAAATTAGTACGTAGATAAGATATAACATTCTCTGCAGTCTAGCCCGCCAAATTTTATAAAATACGTATATTATCAATTTTATTAGATTTGAAAATATATCAACATTAAAATATAAATACTTTTAAATAAAATAGGCCATTGAGATCTTTGATTATCGCGATTTTGGCACATTTTAAATGATATTTTAAACGAATTTGCGCGTAAAATTTGGTAATCGAAAATACGTATCTGAAAACCCAACGCTTCGAACACTTTACTGTAGTCCGTGGTCACAGGTACCACGGACTATTTTAAACCAAAATATGGGTGTATTTTGGTTTTTATTATATTAACCTCTTTTAAAATAATTTCATTTAAAATAAAATAGGCTATTGTTATGTCTTCCGAAACATCATATTTAATATTATTGGCTTGGAACAGAGATCGGAGGCAGATCTGGTCTAAAACTTATAGAACCACGTAAGAAACTTAACATAAGCTCATTTAAAAAATATTTTTCAATAACTTTAACGTAAAAAAAAATATAAAAAAACCTACTAGAATGAAAAGATCCAAGTTCCAAACAACTCCATACAAGTGCATAATTGTCGTAGTCACTGTCTACCACCCAGTAAGGCGCGTCAGGACTAAGCGGCTGAGACGGGAATCGAACCAACAATTTGCTTCCTGGAGAGGACGACGCTTGTTTCGCAAATCCACTTATTTCTGCTGGCAATTTTGTACTGAAAATTAAAAAAAAACATGTCAATATTTTACTATTTTTAAAGTGTTATTAATGAAAAAATTTTAACGCAGCGGGATGCAAACCCGCGCCTTTTGGAAACTGTCTTGTACGGGTATATTAGTATGTATATACGCAGGCGTTCTATCTGACGTGAGATAGGAGAAGCTTATGTCCAGCAGTGGGTCTTCCGGCTGATGGAGATGATGATCTTCATTTTGTACACTTTTGAACAATAAGATGTTTCAGCCTACCACTTAGGACATTGGATGTTAGGTTAACACGTGTTCCATATTTAGATATTTAGTTACTAGGAAAAACTATATACTAGTCTTCTCAATTTATACATAATAACTTAGTCATTTTTTAAATGATTATTAACATCCTAATTCAATATGCTCCGAATCTTTAATTTTTTTATATTATAATTTTTATATATATAATAGTATAGCAGGTACTTTTCATGGTTATATTGTTTTAGTAGGTACCTTTTATGCTTATATGCTATATATACTTATAACATCTTCAAATTTTGTAGCTATTCTCGTAACGCGCTTTTTCATAGCAGGATAGTCAGAGACAACCTAGTGTCAAAACATACCGTTGACTGCTTTTCATACGAAATCGAGACATTGCGTGCGGCAAAGTGAATTTAACGCCGCGTTTTGTCTTATATTCTAGTGGAATTGAATCCACAATCAATCGTATTTGCAGTTGGACGTTATCCTACTGCGCCACGATAGTCTCACGGTGGTTTTGCTTATATTACTAATACTATGCTAAAAAAACTGTAAAAATATATACACAAATGTCATTGTGTTTGCACATATTATTATAATCGAACCTGTGACCTCGAGCATAATAGCACAGCTATGTGAACATATCCTTGTAAATTGTTACTCAATAATACACTATTACTTACTAAATATTAATTTGTTTGTTAAGGACACCGATCTTCCACTCATTATTGTCGTTTAAGCTGTATGTAGCGCTGATACATTTGCCTCCAGCTTCAAATATGGCAAAATACTTCTCGTATTCGTACCATTTCCCCAAATACTGGAAAAATACAAGAGTAGGTATTCTTTTTAAATGTTTAATAATTAAAAACATAACGCGAATCGAATTCCTTCTTTTTGAAAAGCGTCCAAATAATTGATTATAAATATTTTTCTTTACTTTATGTGTGAATAACACTTAAAAGTGTTCATAAAATTATCAAAATATTTATATATAAAAATGATTAGTTATTTTCATCATTTTCATTCCTTTCATTGTTTTTTCTTCTTCTAATAAGATGTTTAATTTTCTCAATTTTTACACATTTTAAATGAGCCGATTTTGAGTCAAAAATATATTTTTTTAAACGCGACGTTTTGAACACTAGTAAGTATGGGAGTTTGATTTATAAATCAGCTTAAAATAGTTTAATTTATATTTTAACTTCTACTAATGGCGGGCCACGGAAACATCTGCTGTATAAGAAGTTATATAAATACAGTACTTTAAGAAATACAATATAAAAGCGAAACCAGTACATTTATATGAACCATGTTTATTTTTTACTTAATCATACAACTCATGTTATTTTGTGTCCTGACCGTGAATAACTTGCACGTTGTGAACGAGGAAAACAAAATAAAGTTACCATTACATACAACCTTGAATATTGTATAAAATATGAATACTGAATAAAGGAATTTAACAAAACATTCAGATAATGCAAATGATTGCTAAAAAAATTGATATAATTGTAGTGGAGTTGTGCGGAATCTGATTATTCGCACGAGGGTCGTGAATTCGATTCTGTTTTTAAAAAATACTTTCTTTTCTTTGACCTTAGTCATAACGAAGAATACGTTTCGGTGACCTAACATACACTGTTTTTAAAATGGGAGTAAGCAGAATATATTACTAGTTATATCTATATAAATTCAAAGTCAAAGTCTAATAATTTTATTCAAAATTGGAAGTTACATGGTTAATTCTTAAACGTCAAATTCACCACCAGTTCACTAAAGTTAATGCCTGAACGGCGCAAGAAACTCAATGGGACTTTCTCTTTAATTTTAAATGCCAAAAAATTACATTTTAATAATTTTTATTAGTGACAACGATACCTTTGAAATAGACTGGAGCGAGTATTTAATTCTCGAAGCGTGTTATCATTTAGAAAATCAATAATATTGTAATAAACTTTAACACATTCTTTTCTTCGTCTTTTCACTTTTTTTTAAATTGTGATATAGAACAATCTCGAACGTTTTCTGGGATCCCATTGTAAAAATATACAGACAATCCCATGTAAGATTTATATCTTATCTTTTGTTTCGTAGAAAACAAGAATACCTAATTGTAACTGTATAATTAAATTTCTTACCCGACTTGCGTCAAATGGATCCATGGGAGTGACGTTCGGGCACGGCCCTTCTTGTATTACTTGTCCCTTGCATGCTTGCAGCGACAGTATACCGCACAGAAATGCGGCTATAACCCGAAGGACGGACATCTGAGAAAAAAATATTATCGTATATATTTTTTTTATTTTTGTAGTATATAAATTTATAAATAGTATAGAATGTATATTATAATTTCTATATATAATGTTTTCTGTTTATAAAGAAGCATCTTTTTTTGTGATCAAATTATCAATCATCTGTGAGGGCATCGTGGCGCACTGAGACGACGTCTGAATGTAAACGCAATTCGTTGTGGATTCGATTCCCACTCAACTCAACGATTGTCTTGATACTAAGTTGTCTTTGACTACCCTGGGATAAAGCGTGAAGCTGCTTTTTTATCAATGCGCACAAATAATATAAATACATCTTTGAATAAAGTCGGGAAATATCACCTTAAAATTATTTTAATATCTATTGAAGTTCACGATCTAACCAAGGTCCGAGTAATTAAAGTATTTTAAGCATAAATGTGTTATAAAAACATAAATGTTACGAAAAAAGGGTTAACTTATACTCAATAAAATTAGTATTATTTTATTATTTACCATGACTTATAGCCGATTATCCTGGCGGGTCGGGTTAGGTGGGATTATATGTAAATTATTTTCACTTCCTTACACTAGTGAGATAAAGTGCGGCTTTGAGTTCCGCCACTCAACACGCAATGTCTCGAATTTGCGGAAAGCCAAGTACGGAGTGTCTTGACACTAGGTATTTTCTGTTTTCCCCGTTTTGCGGGATAAAAGCGTGAACTCAAAAAAATCGATCACTTATTTTTTACATTACATTTACATATATGAAGTAATATCTCGATAATTGTGCAGGCAGCCAAAAGTATATATAAAATATAGTAAAAAATCTTACAAAAGTATTACATTAATTTTAACATAAACATATTGGCTTACAATAGTTTTAACTGAAAAATAATTAAACAAAAACGTAAATAAATTTAACCAACCCCGTATAAAACAGCGAGGACAGTTAGATAGAACTGAAGTAGATGGGAAAAAAATAACAAAAATACCTCGACAATTGTCATAACTTCGAAAATTACATAAATGTTTATATAATAATTTATCGTATACACATTATCCTTTTATATAATTATTTAGTTCCAACCTTTTTTTGCCATTCTCGAACATTGACCGGATGCTTATTAACTTTAATAGTCTAGTAATTCAACGTTCTGTAAAATATTTTTTATATTTATTATATTATGTGTATGTACTTATATTGTGTAAACGGTTATCCGACTAGACTTACTTAGACCGACATTTTGAACGTTTTTAATAACTATTTTTGTTGGGCTAATAGTGTATTCGTAAGAAGACTAATAGAGTACTTGAGAGGTGAGTGAAACGTTTTTCAAACATAGAATTTTTCAAAATATAAAGCCACCATGGCGCAAGTGGGATAGCATCTATTCGATTTGAACGTTGTAAGTTCGATTTCTACTCGTGGGAATGATTATATTTAAAAATGATTTACCTTTCTTCCTTCTAGTAAGACAAAGCGCAGCGTTGAGTTCGTCACTCAATATGCAATGTCTCGATTTTAGGCGGAACGCATTCACGGAGTGTCTTGACACTAGGACTCTGGGTAAAGTGAAGCTGTTTATATATATATATATATATATATATATATATATTATAATGAAGCTAATTACAAAGCTTTCTGCATTATTTTCATATAAAGGGATTCAAAGATAACTAAAATACCATATTCTAGTTATTTATAAGTTGGTTATTTATAAAAAACTAGTTTAAAATTATGTAGTTCTAGCTCAGTGCAGATTATTTGAAATACATTATTATGCTTTTGTAACACTAAAATTGATAAGTCACTAGCAGCAAAAAAAAATCAAAGCACCGAGTTGAATGTTCGCAATAAAATAATGCAAATTAAGACAGTACGTACATCTATCATAAATGTCTAATATGAATTAAAAATTAAAAATATAGAAAAGTTCTATACAGAAGTTATTCTTTAAACGTTGTTGCATAACATTAATTTGCTTACCTTGATATTTTTTATATAGAATCACCGTGGAATATTGTTTTTGCTTCTTAAAATACTTAGTGTTAATTGAAGATGAATTCACGTCTATTGAGTTTTTAACGTTTTAGCTTTAATGTTGTTAGCAAGTTTAGTTAATAATTGAAGCGTACACTACTTAGTCTGATATTTCATTTTATATTTAAATTTAATTATTTTGGATGAAATAAAGACTTTTAAGCAACAAAATACCTTTTTTTAATATTTTTAAAGGATATTCCAACCTTTTTGTTATTGAACTTTTGGATTCGTATCCGCGACTTTTGCCAAGAGGCACGGGTTTTTTTAAATATTAGCAAAATAGCTTATCTTTATCGATATGTTTTATGGTGGACTTTTTTCTTCAAAGATTCGCATTATTATATAGCAAGTAACACCAGAGGAGCTACAAGTGCGTTGCCGGCCTTTAAGGTGGGTATACGCGCGCTTTTTGGAGGTATTTATGTCGACCTGGAAACACAACAGGTAGGCCGTTCCACAGTTGTGTGGCACGTGGAAGGAAATACCTACAAAACCGCACAACAGTAGAACTCCACGTATCCAGATGGCAGGGATGGTATTTTAGTAAAATATATATTGATATAGTTGATTTTTGTTTTGCATGAACCAAATGAAATTTGACTATGGACTACTGTAAAGTGTTTGAAACGTCAAGTTTACAAAAATGTATTTTGGAATAATAAAATACGTGATTAATTTGTTTTAAGTATTTTTATTTAAATGTGTAAAAATCGTTAAAGTCAAATATATTACAATTTTTGTGTTAATTAAATTTAATTTTTTTTAATTGCTTATATCATGAACGTAGTCAACATGTTCACGGTTTGGTACATTTATAATTTTTGAAATAAAACACTTTTTAGTTAGTTATTTTTAAAATTGAGTTTCGTTAAACTTGCTTGTTGGAATTGCTAAGTTCAATTATATACACTTTCTAAAAAAAAGTGTTATCGAAAACAAATAACTCTATTTTTTGCGTTTTTACACTTAGTTTCCATTAAAAGTAATTATTCTCTATCATTTAAAAAAAATTAAAACGAAAAACATATAATTTTTTTAACTTGTATATTACTCATATAACTAAATATGACATCACTTCTACATCAAATAATTACATGTTCAAATACGTTTGTCTTTTTTAAGATTTTAATGTATTGCTTTTGTAAATAATGAATTTTAAAGCCGCAAAAATATTATGGCTAATCCAAATATTTAATCACTAGTTGAATATTTATGAATAAGACTAAAATCATTGTAAGCGGTATTAGCAAGTAAATATTACTAGAATTATGCAAATGAAACAAGTTTCCTGACTTCTCAAATATATTAGGTTTTTATTGTTATTTTCATTCGTTCGGACACAGATTCATAACATTTGTTACATTTTTTTAAGCTTCACACTTTTTATCCCGCATAGCAGGATAGACAGAACGTACGAGTGTCTTGACAAGTCAAGACATTCTGTACTTCGCTTTCCACTGAATTTGAGACATTGCGTGTTGAATAGTGGAACTCGACGCCGCACTTTCTTTCAATGGAGTTACATGCTGCTGACCTTAATGGTCTTTACAGTGACACCGGGAGAAGGAGGGAAGAGGGTGCTCTAGCCCTGCGAAGTTTAGCAAGCACTGCACGTCAGTGCTTGCTAAACTTCGTGTTTGTGTTTGTTTGAGAGGAAGCCGACGACCGCAAGGGCGCCCACTGCGGGGCTCGAACCTCGGCTTGCGGTCGGTGAGCGGGCGGGGTCCTGAGCGAGGAAGTGAAAATAATTTAAATATAATCACTCCCCGGAGTGGGGATCCAATTACAGCCGATCGCGTTTACATCTGACGCTGTCCCACTGCGCCTCGACCGGAGCTTGCGGGGCGTTTTGTTACATTGATTTTTTTATTATTATTTTTGCTTAAGCTTCTAAGACTCATAGAAACCCTAGTGTCTCTATGTGTTTCCAAGAGAGTCCAGGATTTATGACTACTTACTTTGTTCCTAAACTAAATTGTTATTTAACTACTATACATATTTATCATCTATATTTATTTATGTCACTGGTTTTTATTGTCATGCGTTTGTCGACGAGAATATTTTAATTGGTGTTGTCTTATGAGGTATGATATGTTGAAAACTACAGTTGTACTATTTTTTTATTAGATTTTATATTATACCTAAAAATTACCGTAGAATATCACTCAAACATTTCAAAATTAATTATATTATCGGAATTACATGAAATAAGCGTGCAAATTTCACAAATATTAAAAAGAGAATTATTATTCTTAGATAAATAATAATATAAGCACTTTCCAACGGGCAAAGAAAACCTCACTCCATTTGTTACTAATATTATAATATTACGAATTTGTAAATTGAAGTTAGACCAATATAGCAGAAACCCATGGAACGGGTAATGACGGCCGAGAAGGAGCACCGTGATGTTTATACAGGAAAAGGTCCGTGTTCTGAAGTCTCATATAATCTGTGGTATGTTAGAACATCAGGCGGATATCCGTAACAGATTTCCTTACGATAAAGAAAATTAAAAAAAAACGTAGTAGGAAAGTTCGGTAATATACTCGAAGCATATAGAAAATCGACTTCCTCTTGACTTTACAAGTACTTATTTGAGCGTACGTATGTATATAACTTTACACAAATACAATGTCACTAATGCATTATGTGATCGTAAGGTGGAGGCAACTGACCTACCTTACTGTCTTATATATTAAACTTCAATAATAATAAATAAATAACTTCAATGTTGTTTAGTATAGACTAAAACAATAGAGTTGTTTAAATAAAAAAGGCATATATACATATTTATATCGTTGGAAATTTATCAAATCTTGTTCAATTTTACGTTATTTACATAGCAGGTTGTCAAAAAGAAACTAGTGTCCATGTCCCGAATTCAAGATATTGAGTAGCGGAACTTAACGCCGTCGTTTGTTGTACCAGAAATAGGAAATTATTATACCCTACATTGAAAAAACAAACATTACTTTTATAATTTGATGTACGATGTTGTCCCAGTACGCATTTGACTAGAAGGAAGGACGGTAGGAAGGATGAATATACTGAATTTAGTTACATCTTTGAAATAAAGTTGAGTTAATCCAAATAAAATTAAAAAAATGATAATTAATTTACAAATAAAACAGTATAAAGTTTTGTTGGCAAAAGTTTTAAACATCAAAAATTTACAGAATGGTTAGCTTGTTTTCTTATATAAAAAATATTATTTTTTTTATAAAGTATTTTTTAAAACGTACAATTTTTTTTTGAATGCAATGAGATTGGAACCCACGCTTCATAGAATTTGGACGTTTTCCATGAGGCGTGGGTTAGAAATCCGCTGATTTTTTTTTACGTATTTTACTTTTTTTTATATTTTAATATGCAAATAAGTGGTGTGCTAGAGCTATTTGCAAACTAATAATTTTAGACCAACATAATTTGTATCAATTGTACGTTAGAGTTGATTGTCTTAATAACAAATAAGTAATTTAAAGTAAATATAAGGAAAATATAAAACGATTATATTTTATTACTATATTATGTTCGGTTCCAGGCGTCGCTTGCTTTGTTTTATTGAAGCGGAAAAATAAACATAATTTTAAACATAAATTCCCTCGAGTGGGAAACGAATCCACAACCAATAGCATTAACAGTTAGACGCTATCCCATTGCGCCACGATGGCCTCATTGAATTAACTTTTTTTTTGGTATAAAACTTAATAAATTATTCGCAAACATCTTTTTACAGATTTTATCTATGATCATGATAAGGCTGCAAGGTTTTTTTACATCGCTTTAATCTTATAACATTGGTTTTGTAAATTATTTTGAAAACGGAAATAATCGAAGAATTATCTACTATTACTACATTACTTATTACTAAAAAACAATAAAAACATTGAAAGCCTTCGTTTTAGGAAGTATGCCATGCTTGAATGACACTTGTAAATTTAGGTGAATTTTTACTAACTGACTTCAAAAACGCCAGTCGTGGGACAGCGTCTGACTGTAAACGTGATCGGTTGTGGGTTCGATCCCTACTACTAATTTATAAAATATAAAAAAGATTTTAAAAAATAAAATATTTAGATTAAATATATTAAATAAAAACATTAATAATTTTTATATAGTATTAATAATTATTAGTAAAAAATATTTTAAATTCCTCACTATATATATATATATATATATATATATATATATATATATTAGACGAATTTTATTAATTCTGATTTATTGTTTCGACAGTGATATTCGAAATACAAAATTTAAGACGTAACCAAATAGTATTAGGAGAGTATCAAGTATTAAGACTGTTCAACTTTCCCTCCAAAATTAAGACTGTTGAGGGACGGAACTACTTTAAATATAATCATTCCTTTGAATTGGAATCGAACCCACTGCCAATCGCGTTTACAATCAGATGCTATCTTACTGCGTCACTATGACCATATTATTTGCTTTTTGCCCGTTAAAAACCCCATATTTTATTCGCGCATATGCAAATGCAGATTCTATCTAAGATTATCATGATAAAGCTCCAAGGTCTATAGAATCGCCTCTATTATAATATGGTTTTGTAAGTTGTTGTAAGGATAGAGTTACTGAAGGTTGAGGTCGGTTCAAGGTGGAAAATTAATTAACAGAAAATATATTGAAATTCCATATAATCGTTATTAGAAAACGAAGCACGTTATAGAAATTCTAAAATAAAATATAATAAAGTATTTGAATTTATTTTAATAATTAAATTAATTAAATAAAACTTCTCGCTTTATCCCGCATAGTAATGTAGTCAGAGACAACTTAGTGTCAAGACACTCTGATTACTTTCCACCCGAAATTGATATATTGCGTGCTGAGTGGCGTTTGTATTTCTAGAGCGGTGAAATGAATATATTTAAATAAATTATTGCCTGATTTATAATTATATTCATATGTTTTTGTTTTCTTCTTTACAAATAGAATTGCTACAAGCTAACTTAATAATACAAACACGGGTCGATATAAAATCTATTTGATATAATTTTAAAAGGTACAGGCAATCGTGGCTTAGTGGAACTTGGTCAAGCTATAAACAAGATAATTCCCGAGTTTGTTTCTCCATCGAAGGTTTTTTGTATTATATATATTTTCTATTTACGTTTTCTTTTTCAGACTAGCGTGATTATAAGTTCTACCACTCAATAAAGTTTCCAGAATTTAAATTTTTAATCTAAAACTAATAAATAAAGTATCTAGAATTAATTTTTTTAAAGAGCCTTCACCTTGGAGATTTATTGTAGTAGTGAATAAGTAAAGTTAGACTTAAAGGAAAATGTCATTGCCATACATTTAAATTTGCCTTTGGTCGTCATTTAATTTATTTATTTTCGTTATGTTTAGAAGCTCTACATACATCCAAATATACTAAAATCAGGTCTTCTAGAAGTCTAACTTCGATAAGTTAAAACTCATAAAAACACAATTAAATATTTTTTCACTTTAACCACCAAACGTAAATGAAAAATTAAATGACTCCTGTTTAACTCGAAGATATTGCTATCTTGACTTTTATTTTACAACTTAATTATTTTTTTCTCATTTGTTCTATAATTTATATAAGAAAAATACAGACTTTAGGAATTTGCCGAAACTGTAAGTACTTTATTATTTCTTAGAAAACAATTTTATTTATTTAAGCTTTCTTAGACAAAATTGAAAAAGAAATGAATTTTAACCTCTTTATGTCGAATACATATCCGCCAAATTAAAATCTTCCATACATCAAAAGTCTATGATTGTTTTTTTATGTCTTTTTTGAAGATCGTCTTAGAGGTTTTACTGTATTATAACACTTCAAATTTAAATATATATATATATATATATATATATATATATATATATATATATATATATATATATTTATATTAATAAAATAGAAAATATTCAATGAATAAAATAAAAAAAAACACAAAAAGAGGAATACTTACATTGAAATATCCAAATAGTGTTGTATGTTTTTTAAATATGCCAATACAATACTAGATTAGTATGAACACGTTATCGTCTCTTTCTGGTCAAGCTGCGACTGCACGTACATATATCATTACACGGTAAATAATCACTGCGATTATATTTATGAACTGACCCGCCAGTGTAAACTAAAGTCAAGGTCTTTTTTGGGAAAAAATATCTAAATTAAAGGCGTAAAGCTAGTTAACAAGAATTGACGAAAACTATAATACATACGGTTATTTTATTTTTTTGTTTATTTTTCCTTCTTCTTTTAAGCTTCACGCTTTTTTTCGAATTAGAGAAGACAGTAGGAATATAGTATCAGGACACTTAGAATTACTCTTTCCAAGTGAATTCGAGACATTGCGTGGCGGATCTCAACGGCGTGCTTTATCTTACTAGAACAGGGAACGGCAAATGATTTTAACATAATCACTCCCCCGATTCGGAATCGAACCGATACTTATCTCTTTTACAGTCAGACTCTGTAATAAGGTAATACATTTATTGAATTGTTTACGTTTTAACATTGAATGAATAGGAAATAAACAGGATAATTTGGAAAGAAATATATTCTTCGTATTATTCTTTTAAGTTAAACAAATATTTATCTACATTCTTTAACATGTACCGAGAATTTATATTATTCTTTAAGTATTATACACATAGTAACAATAACAAAATCAGTTGGGAGATAATAATATTGCTCACGGGTAAGAAGCGTGAGTAAAGAAAAAAAAGGCAGTTCAAGTAAGCAAACATCACAACATAAATACGATAAGAGTTAATTAAGTAGAATAGAGTCGATCTTAACAAAAAGAATGTCAAATCTATACAAATAAATAAAATTGAAGTGTCTCTAATATTATAATAATCTCTTCTTACTAATTGCATATGTATATACACATGGTATATATATATATATATATATATATATATACCATGTGTATATACATATGCAATCATGTGTATATTAACAGTTTTTTCAGTTTTTGTCTGTCTGTTTTTTCCCACTAAGCTTTGTAACGGCTCGACCGATATTGATGGCATTTTCACGTACAGATAGCTCATGTAATAAACAGTAACTTAAACCATTTTAAGTTAATTTAAGAATTGTAAAATTAACATCCAAAAATGGTATATTCCACGCGGACGAAGTCATATGCAGTTAGAATTAAAATAAATACAGAAGTATTATATATTATATGTATTTACGGTACTAATAGCAAAATAATATAATAAATTTAACTATATAATTATTTATATTAATACCTGGTTATGTATTGGATCCGGCTAATCGTTGGAACGGTTGGATCGATTTTGGCAAAACTTTTAGTGGCAGATAGCTGTTGTAATACGAAGTAGCTTAGGTTACACAGTAGAAAAGTCATTTCTGTACATGAAATACTTATTAACAATTTAAATGAAATATGTTAATATATAGATAGTTGAAGTTAAAAAACACTTAACAGATTTTTTGTCCGTTCATTTGTGCGTCAGTGATGCAAAAACTACTGGATAAAATTAAATGAATTTCGACACGGTAAAATTTTGTAGCCCAGTAGTACAGAGAAAAGTTTTATCTGAATATTTGAAACAATTTTCGTAAAGAAACTAATAACAGAAATTCTGAAGTGTGTTTTTATACTGGTAACCAAGGAAAAGAATGAATTTCGTAGCTTAGAGCCTGGGCCGTCATATTTGATAATTTCGTTCTAATATTGTATGTAATTCCTGTAAGAAAAATTATCGACCAAATCCGTCGAATGTGGTCGATGACTTGCAAAATTTTTCCAATCTCACTTAGTAATATAGTTATTAGAAACACTTATTTAATATATGTGAATTTAACATTTTAAACATTTTAAATTTTAATACTTTTTTGATCCATTGAGTACACTCAAGTAGCGCCATTAAATATCTGTTACAAAAGTATATTTAGTATCTAAGTTAGATAAACCTTTTATAGAAGACGTATGGTATTTTACTAAATTTTTGAAAATAATACAATATTTTAAATTTTTGTTCGTTTTTGTGTTTTAATATATTGGTTAAAATGTGTGTTTTAATATATTGGTAAAAAATATTATATTCTTAAATAAATATATTTTCATTTCCTTACTTCCTTTAAAAAAATAATTCGTTAAATTAACTTAAACGCTAACTTTATAGTCTAATGGACCTGCCGGTGTTTTCAACATGGCATGAAATGGCCAAGTACAAATGCAAAAAATATATATTTCATCCTCAAATAGAAATACAAATTATAATTATTATCTATATTCAATGTAATAATTTAACATATACGTGTGTAATGGCCCAATGGCGCGTACAGTTAATAATTAAACTTTATTTATATTTTTATTTCTCGCTCTGGAAAGACGTTTTGCGGCTTTGAGTCATCTGCTTAAAACAATGTCTTCTATTCGGGTGAAAGACAGAGTACGGAGTGTCTTAACATTAGTTAATATTCTCACTGTTCTCTGATACGCGGTAGAAATCGTAAAGCTGCTGCGTTCCTTTTACAATGTTTAGAGAGAAGTATGTAAAAAATAATTTATATATATCTATATATAATTCTTTTTATATATATCTATATATAGCTTCAGTCATGGTCTTTTCGAAGTAGATGACGAAAGAGTTGGTGATAAATTCTTCATGCTTATTTCAAGCGCTCGTTTTTGTCAACTTTGTCAACGTAATAGATGTACTTTGTTTTCTGGCGACTTTTCATATTTTGCAGTTGATTTCTTGTGTATTTTTTCATGAAGCGTTTCGTGTAAGTGATTATGATATGTATAATTGTGTGTAAATATATATTCCAAAACAACTTTTGTATCGATTCTCTCTAGACGTCTATATATAACGACATCTGTGCTGTGTATAACATACTACTTATTAAATGTGTAGGTATCACTAGCGCCACCTACAGTACACATTTTACAACTTTATCAAAACAATTTCTTTGACTATTTACGGAGGTCGTTTTACTTTTTATTATAAAATAATTGTGTTTTTTATCTGCAAATATATAAAATTTGTATTAAAAAAAATCTTTAAAAAAAAGTGGATAAATAAAATGTATCTTTTAAAATTATAAAATGAATTAACTTATTAGATTTGAATCCAGATCTTGTTGCTGAATATATTCGATATTTTTACGTTGTTTCTCGACTGGGAGCGTGGCGTCTCCTGTAATCCGGCTACTCGGAGGTCGGGCTCGGAGGATGGTTTGAGGTCGGGAGTCCTGGCGCTGCGTGGCCCATGTTGACTGGACGTCCACACTAAGCCCGGTGTTAATATGGACCCCCCGGAGGAGTCCGGGGGGTGCAGGTTCACTAAGGAGGGGCGCACCGGGCCAGGGGGGAAACCCAGCAGCCAAAAGTCCCCGCATCGGGCAGTAGTGGGATAGCGGCCGGGAGTGGGCGCGCAGTGACAGCCCGACCAATACAACCAGACCCGTTCCTTTTTGCTGAGATTTTTTTTTATAATTTACTGAACTCATGACGGTGCGCCTCGTGTAATTGTAATATCAATAAATTCAATTTTTGACGTATTTGCTTCCTAATTTTTTCAGGCAAGATCATTAATACGTACGCTGTCTACAATACATACTCTGTATACAATACTCGTATATCGCTAGCATTTTTTCTTGATGAAATTTAAACTTCTTGTAGAAAATACAAGTAATTAATAACGAAAGAAACAATTCATTGTGCTAAATGAATTTTTAAAATGTGTCACTATTATTTATATTTGCGCTCTGAAAATATATATAGTATTATTTAAAAATTAACGAACAAATATTTCAGTGTTTGTAGGTTCAGAACAGTTCAGGTTCAGTGTTTGTAGAATATATCACTCAGCAGCGGAACGACAGGTTAGTGTTTACTTAAGTTGTATAGAAATATAGACTCAAACTAAACTTTTTTAATATGATTTTTTAATAAAACGGATACAAAAGATATATATTATACATGGCTTTTTGGCTTAAGTAACATTTTCTAAATTCTTAAATCGATAAACATTTTTGACGTTTAATTTATGTTAAGCTTATGAGCAATAGTATTAATTTCAACTCTATAAGATTTTTCCAGTTTCACCATTTATCCCTCATAGTACGATAGTCTCAGATAATCTGTCAAGATAATTTGTTGCTTTCTGCCCGAAATCGAGACATTGCACGTTGAGTGATGAATATAAAAACACGTTATGTTTTACATGAGCGGAGAAATGAAAATAAATTTTAAATATAATCATTTTACTGACTGAAAATCGAACTCATAACTAATCACGTTGTATTCAAAGTGTTGGAGTCCCACTGCACCACGAAGGCTTTTTTATGTGAATTTATATAACAAAATGGCAGTAATTTTTTTTTATATTTCTATCGATTGGCATAAAGCATAATAAAACAAGTTATTAAAAAGTTTATTTATTTTATTACGGCACTTCGACAAAGTTTACTGACTATTACGTATCTAATGACTGTCACATTTATTATCGTTTTATTTGGTACAGTTGCTTTTGCGAGCTAAAATTATAATAGATACTAATAGCCATCATAATGAAACACTTAATGGTTATGTTTTCATAAGTGATCTTTTACTGAGCTTTTTCTTCTTTCATTTCTTTTTTTTCTTCCATTTTCTCCTTTTTTTCTTCTGCCATTTTTTCATCTTTCATTTCAGGCATTTTCTCGGGCATTTTTTCAGGCGTTTTCTCAGACATTTCCATAGGTTTTTCGTCTGCGGAGATGTCCGAAGCGCCTGAACGTTCCTGAACATTTTCAGATTTTGGTGCGGGATCTTCTTTCTTCTAAAACAAAATAAATATTTTATTGTACTATTACATGTAATAATACTTTTAAATAATATATACTTAATAAAACTTTAAATAAAAAATACGTTTGAATAAAATATACCCATAGTGGTTTAGTTACTTAGATATGTAATGACAATGTAAATGTTAGTGTACGATCATTCTATAAGACGTATTCGTTTATAATACGTACTTCAGGCGCTGGAGCTTTTTCCTCGATAGACACCTCTATCGGGACGTTCTTAGCGTCAACGATGACGTCGTTTTTAATATCCAAGGGGTCAGCGACAGGGCTGGGTAGGATGTAACAGTCAGCCTGGTTGGTCTTCACGAAGAATGTTCTGGAAATCCTATACCGATCAAGCACGGTGTAGGCCATCTGCATCACCATGGGTGTAGCCAAACGCTCGCGAGTTAAGATCCAAGCGTTTTCTGTCAAATAATTAATTAAATAAGTTTTATAAATTGTTTATTATAATGTAGTTGATATGTTTCTTGTAAATTATATTAATAATGGATCAAATTTCCCATTGTAAGCATACATTTTTGAAACATTATAAACATTTTCCATTAATTATGCATAAACGGCGTTGAGTTACGTGTAATATATAACTTACTATGATACTTACGGATATGCACGGGTCCAATGCCACTGCAAGACCACATGACTGCGTAATTTTCGTAGTCAGTGTCCAGAATGCTGTATTCATTGTCGTATGGTGCAGGGATTGCTGAATATTTGATGATCATGCGACCCTCGCCCTCTCTCCCAATCAATTGCATGGACCCTTCCATTACGCGTTTCATTCCAGTTCTAAAAACAATTATTATATAAATTAATGTTAATGTAGACTTAAACATATCAGAAAGTAATTCTGTATAAAGATGTTGCACATAGTGACTTCATGTACAGTGCAGGTATGTTTTATAGTGATGTTAAATGATTATTACATCTACGCCTTTGAAGTGGGAAAATTTGATGTATTTATTTATAAGAACCCAATTAAGGAGTCATTTTTTCGATAAAGATTTACAAAGTTAGTGTAGAAAAATCACATATTTTTATTTTGATAATTATTACAGAATTATAACAAATTTTCGTGTATTTAAACGTAAATGTTTCCGATATTTTCCATAATACTTACAAAGAATTAGTTATTTCGTTAGAAACCAAAATTCTGCCTTCAGGTGTGCTCTCGTACTTAGTGCGGACACACCGGGTCCCAAGCTCAGAGACGGTGAAGTAACGCTCAGCTTCATACCAGGAGCCAAGGAAGCGATTGATGTTGAAGTTAGCCATTGGCTGCAAATTATAATTATGATTATTCACGCTTCATATATATACATACATGACGTATAGGTATTCATATTGAATTTGTGAGTCCATAGTATCGTAGAGAGTGAATATGCACCGTTCACCGTTTTCCACCCAAGTTTGAAATACTGTTTGTTAAGTGGCGGAAAAATTAATGGCAAATGATTTAAAATAGATATGAAAATACAATTAAGGCTAAGTGACAAAAACATATAAAAAATAGAGTAATGTAATGTGCTTATTAATTATATATAGTTATTTTTTCAGCCGAATACCAGAATATGCTCGGTTTTCATAGCCGGCAAGCAATTTTTAATGGGGATGGAATTAAAAAACGAGTAGCGAATAAGTTCTCTTTGGTGACATTATATGATATTATTGGAGAATGTACGCAAGCTATGTTACAAGACGTGAAGTACCTAGTGTCAAGACTCCATACCTCGCTTTTCACCTAATTCGAGACAATGTGTCTTAAGTGGTGGAACAGATGCTGTCCCTCTACGCCACGAACGGCATTATAATTATTTGGGCATAAATAGGCAGTTATACTAAGAATAAATTTACACGTTCAATGCCAATGCGTTCAGTGCGGACCGACAGCATACTTTCCCTTAAGGCCAAACAAAAATCACAGGCCTATCCATATTTTTTTCTTCAAAAACTTAATATTAAAATGTTTGTCTTTTGTATTATTAAAAGTAAATATTTGTCACTAATAATGAATATATTAAACGTCGGTCAGGACTGACTGACTAACATGGCCTGAACGAAAAATTTTCCTGTCAACGATCACTGACTATTTTTTCTTGACGTTTAACGTCTTTGGGGTAAGATTATAAAAATATAGAAATAAAAATGTAAATTATATATATATATATATATATATATATATATATATATATATGTATTTATATATGTATTGAAACTAAAAGTAACAGATGAGGCATTGTGATCACAACCGGTCCTCTTATACCGACTAGTTACTTAAGTATAGACTAATATGATATAAGAGTTAAGGTCAAGGGCCAGGTATATTGGAAAGTTAATTATAGACAGTTTGCAAAATAACTAAAAAGTAATATATGTTTAAACAATAATAAATTATAATAACATTAGCCATTATGGCGCAGCGGGACAGTGATTGTAAATGGTACTGGTTTGATTCTCACTCAGAGGAATGATTATTTTTAATATTTATTTTTATTTCTTTGCCCTAGTAAAAAAAGTGTGGCGTTGATCTCAATTCTGGGCACAAAGTAGTCAACGGAGACCCTTGACACTAGGTTGTATCCGATTACTTTGATATGCGAGATAAAATTTATGCTGCTTTTTTTAGTTTTTATTTAATAAAATTAATGGAAAAAGGAAGATATTTTAAGCATCAATTTTATTCGAATGTGGTAATAAAAGGAAAATCTACCGTATGTATATCATAACTTTTAGTTTTATACTGTTAAGTTACTTCGTTGTTTACTTTTTGTCTACATACGAACCATTGCATGTTGAGTGGCGGAACTCAACGCTGCACCTTGTATTAGCTTATCAGGAAGTTTTAGGAGTTTCTATATAGTTTAAACATGATCTTTTCTTGAGTCACGGCTATTCAATGTACGATCGCGTCATGTTTCCCTATTAATTAAATTAACTAATGCAAAATGTTCAAACATTCAATTCAAAACCAAGTATATAACTGTACACAACAAAAACTAACATGAAAATATTGTTATATATGGGACATAAAGGGAGATATGATATAATAATAATGGCATATATGATATAGTGTTCATTATAATAAATATATAGTAAACAACAATAACTTTAAGTAAATACCTGATAGTCGGGACACCATCCTAGCGACGGTATTTGCGCAGAAGCGCCTGCGATCAACAGCAGTACAGAAAGTTTCAGCATCTTGCGAGATCAGGAGTCACCAAGGGTTGGATGGGGAATGATGCCTCACATCCCGGACCCTTACTTTTAAACCCTCGTTAAAACCGGTTCAGATCTAATAGTGACCCCAAGTTGATTTATGATGGTGTAATGAAGTTTGCAAAGCCTTTTTAAAGGATAGTGACATTTTTTAAACTTAATACGGGATGGCTCTTACATGGTCCAGTTTTTATTTGTTCAAGAATAGAATAGATGTGTATTCTTCAGTTGTTCAAGGTTGGGAATTATTGGTAGCGTTTAATATTACACTTTTCTTGTCTTATACATACTTACATAATTTAAATACTTTGTGTAGAGTAGCGTCAAGATGAGCGTGTCCTTCGCTTTTTACTTTTTTATATAATCTTATGTTGGTAGTACTCTAATTATTATATTATAGATCGCTAAAGTAATTCAGCCTTTTTCCATACATTACAAGTATTAAGTTTAATTTCTCCAAAAACGCAGTTCTAGTATTCATTTAAATTCAACATTACAAAAACCAAATAAAAATATAATAAAACAAATAATTCTATATATATAAAACATGTACAAATACGTCTTTCCGTTCATTGTACCTAAATGGAAAGTTTCGGAATGTTCCCATGCCGGCCCATAGACTCATAGATCGCAAAAAGATGCCAGCCATCTGCCTGCACCGGTTTTATTCTTAGGCTTTTTATTTCTATCTTTGCTATCTATTTTTAAACCTCACTTCATTTCTCTTCGAGTACTTACAGTGTAAATTGTTTGTTTTATGTTCGCCCTTAGTCGGCTGTATACATAATGTTCATATGACTTGTGTTACAGGTGTTTTTTAATAACTTGAGTTGTTAATTTTTTTATTTATATGTTATAATTTATTATAATATTATAATTATAGCTATTTTGACCCAGCGGTACAGTGGAAGCGCTAGTATGTGATGGTTTAAGGTTGATATATTTCTCAGGTTCTTTGCCAGTGTGGTTAAATATTTATCTGATAAGATTAATTATTTCCTATATTTAAAACTTTTAAATACAAAAGTGAAAGCAAGGAACTGAGAGTGAGTCAATCAAAATAGGATAAGTATAAATATAAAGAAATAAAAATTGTTCGAAGTTTTCGTCATGCTCCCATGATAGAATTAAATTTATTAACAAAATAGACAATAAATATCCTAGACGCTAATAACGCTAAAAGCGGGAAATAGAGACTTGTAACAATAATTACATCTTAAAAACAAGCGTTATCATAATTTATTTAAATTCCCTCATATTTTATACAATAATTTATTTAAAAAAAATTGAGTTTAGAAATGATCTCTTTACGTTTTTCATTGCATACTTATATTGCGTTACACAAACAGAAATACATACACTCTAAAACCATTATCCTATTGACATAAGAGGGTCATGAATGGCTCAAAATTTTCTCAATTTTTTTATATAAGTATATGTAATATATATGTTTATATATAGTATTTGTGTTGTAACAATAAGTATTATTTTTTTCAGATTCACGCTTCATCTTGCATAGGGTAGTTAGAAATAAACTAGTATCAAGAGAGTCGGAAGATTGTTTTTCCCCCGAAATCGCGAGACATTGCGTGTTGAGTGGCGTAATCAAATCTGCGCTTTCTCTTACCAGAGCAGCATAAAAGTAATTTTTAATTATAATTAATTACAGAGTGGGAATCGAATTCATAACTAATCGCGTTTACAGTCAGACGGTGTCTCAGTGCACTATGATGCCACATAAGGTTGTTTAAAATATACGAAAAACCTAGCAAGTTCCAATATAAGTATTAAAAAATAATTTATTAAAGTAATATTTAACATCAATTAAAATATATCATAGGTTTAATTTTATAATTACGATTATTATTTAAGGTCTGGGCTGTCACATTTATTGAATAACAATTAATTGGCCTTAAGACAGTCTACGTAATACATTAATATTTTTCTTTATAAAGTCTCTAAGAGGCAAGCGTATTATTATTTATGTTTTCATTTTGATCGGCTTATATATTTATATTTTGTTATTGACAGATAAATTATGAAATAAAATGAATGACATTGCACTCAATTTTAGTTTTTTTAATAATGATAATTATTATATTAAACAATATGTATTTGTCAATTTAGTACTTACCTATACAGGCATTCTGCACTTTTTGTAATAGTCCATTTAAGCTTTATCCGTGCTAAATTTCAAATTTATTTGCATAATTTTCGTAAAATGAGACTTCTCTCATGTGGTTTGTTTTGAATAATAATTGTATATATATATATATATATATATATATATATATATATATATATATATATATATATATATTCGTACCTATTTTGATTCTCACCTACAATGTAACATTTAAAAACCAGTTTTACTTAAAATTGGAGATTAACAGATAAGTATAAGATATAAATATTACTAAATTGATTGATTATTTAGCAGAATTATTTTCGACACACATTCCATAATAATAGAAAAATTTGATATATGAATTATTTTATTTTTTACAAAATTAATATATATATTTTATCTACATTTAACATAAGTAACAAAAAGTATTTTTTTTCAGACTATTTTCCTCCTGAAAGTGAGATATTGCGTGTTCTGTGGTAAAATAAACATCACGCTTTCCTTACCAGAGCGAACATGAGAATTTATTGATGAAAATTTGACTTTGACTTAGTGACCTAAGCGTGATCTTACAAGGCTCTTTTACAATGCAGATTTAATAATCAGATCGTATCATTTAAAAACTAATTACATTAAATTATACAAACAAGCAAATATTTATTTCTTCAGTAAATATATTTACATCAATTTACATCTTCCTTATAGATAACTTTTAGATAATATAATTTTAATTAGAATTTGTAATCACTTCGCTTGATTTATAATGACATATAAATTATCACCAATTAATATAATTGTAATTAAAATAATTTATTTATTAAACGTTTCCTAGACCCTTTTTCAATGACATTTATATCAAGTCCTGTGTATGTACATATGTCTTAGGCAATTAATCTCAACTATATATGGTAGGACTTTTAATTAAATAGATATATTGGTAAGAGATATGCTAAACGAATATCTATATTCATTTATATATTAAAATGAAAAGAAAACATACTGTTTGAAATATAACAGTAAGCGATAAAGATATTTCTATGTCAAAGTTTTATAAATTCAGTTCATATATATAGTTTTTTCTATAAAATTATTTTATTTGACTCCATGTAATATTAACTAAATATTAGCTAAATTGAAAGCGGTTAATTTTTTGAAAAGTCAAAATAATTATAACTCTAATATATAATTAAAACAAATAAAATCTTTTACTTGAGATGGTGGCAAGCATTTTTTGCTTCCATTTTAATTTACATTAGTAAACAAAATAAACTACTGTATATAAAATGACGCTGTCGTATTGTTCAGACGTTTGTCATAGAACACACGAGATTGTTGTAAGTTTCATTACCGCTTGAGAAATATTAAAAAAATATTTTTCTTTCTCCTTTTTGATCTGCTAATCCCTTACCTTTGGGTTACATATATTGTATTTTAAATGAAACTATTTTAAACAGATTAATCGTATATTTTGGTATTCGAAAATACATTTTTGGACACCTGACCAGTTGATCGACTGACAGGCGAATGCCACCACAGTCTACCTGTGACCACGGACTATTGTAAAGTGTTCGACACGTCAGGTGGCCAAAAATGTATTTTTGAGTACCAAAATATACGCGATTAATCCGTTTAAAATAGTTTCATTTAAAATGTGTAAAAATCGAACATATACGAGAGGGTGTTTTGGTTATAGATTGTCTTTACAAGAATACGTTTTTCTGCCTTATGCAGAAAATTAGTTTATCGTGGCGGAGTAGCACACTCTGAATGTAAATGTGATTGGAAGAAGGGCATTGATTATATTTAAGTATTTTTTTCATATTTCCGCCTTAACAGAGTAAGGCAAAGCGCGGCGTTGTGTTCCGTCAATTATTATATCAATAGAGACTAGTCTCATGTCCTCTCTGAGTGAAAAATCAAAATATAAAAAGAAACCAAAACCTTTTATTTGACATTATGTCATATCTTAAAGACCAACAAGTCAATACACTTTGCACTTCTATAGCTGTATGTATATATATATTTATACATAGCGAAGTAAGTTAAGCCGGTCGGTAATCGTCATGTTTACTTATCATCATCTAAGTACACTTAATGGGAAGCAACTACGTTATACCATTATATATGAAAATACCAACGGATATATTTAAAATAAACTTTACGTACTTTCTGATACTTAAAAATAATGTACAAGTTATTTCTTTAAAGATATAATATTAAAAAATAATAACAGGAATATGCGTTTTTTTTTAATTAAGTGTATATTGACAAACTTCACAAGTTTAAATTTTACATATTTTTACAATTTTTGTAATTATATGTTATTTAGTTATTTTTCAAGCTTATCTCACGTATGGTGAAAAAGAGTCAAGTTTGTTTTACTTGGTTTACTCTTTTAGACAAAAAATTCTTTTTTTGCTATGGCCGTAAAACTTTAATACTAAGGAATGTGTAGATTAAATGAAATATAAAAAAATCCTTTCATATTAAGTAACAAAGTTAGAATAAATGCATACGTCATATAATAAAAAAATTCCCGCTTCTATCCCGCATAGCAGGGTAGATAAGAAGTACCTATTATTACCAAGACACTCTTTATTATGCGTTCCGCCAAAATCCAAACATTGCGTGTTCTATGGTGGAACTTAACGCAACGTTTTGTTTTACCAGAGCGAGGATTTTTTTTAAATAAAAACATTTCCCCGAGAAGGTATCGAACCCACAACCGATCGTTTTTACTGTTAACAGCTGACACATTGCACTACGACCGAAACATGTATAAATATATTATTTTTATATAAATATATATATATATATATATATATATATATATAAATAGATTTTCTCGTCTTACCTAGAACGATAAATTAATATTTTAAATTCAAATAATATATTTACATGTATGAAAAACAAACTCAATTAGAAATTACTTACCACGACATCCCATTAAATTAAAACATAAGTGATAAGCTGCTATTTATGATAAAAATGTTTTAACTGGAGGACTGGAACAATTTAACTAAGCGAGTTTCTCAGTTAAATATAACTAAAAACATCTGCAATATTCAATTACTTAGTTAAAGTTCATTTACCTTATACCAGTTATTATAAGTTTTATAATATTCTTTATTCTTCCAGCATCTTGGATTATTGACAAAGAGTAAACGAGTGACAGATATCTATGTCTAACATTTTTCACCCTCACAGAGACAAGCGTTGGGTGGTATAAAATAATGATGCATTTCGCTTAGTCGAGATGTAACAATTTATTCAAGTAATATATTAGGATAAATATTCATTAATAGTACAATATTTTTTTACTTATTCCTCCACTTTTAAATATAATAAAATTTAATTATTTCGGTTCTTTTATAATTTTACTATGAATTTTTTCATGTAAATGTTGGAATATCAACAGATTTTATGATTGGTCAGTTGTTTTACGGTTTAACTAGACAAAACATAATAATATGTAACTAAGTTATTTGACTTGCAAATTACTATGAAAGACTCCAATCATTTAGTATTCTTTTTGTATTATAAGTTTAGTTGATAAGCAGCCTGTTAGAAGTGCTAGCATCTATTGCGGTGAAATATAAAAATATAATTTAAAACTGAATGTTAAATACGCAATATAAATATTGAAAGTAAACTCTGAAGTATACAAAAAAATATTGTTTCATTTTCTTTTAACAAACAATCTTCTATTAGCTTCTCTACGCATTTACCGATAGGATGGTGTTTCAGTCCACTAACTACCCAGGGCTTGTTAAAAATTTGCACATGTGTCCGAATCCAATGACAATGTATTTATTTATAAAACTATATGAAATGTGTCTATAGCACAAGTGAGCGAGAGAGAGAGAGAGAGAAACAGAATATATAAAAAGTAATAATAATAAATCATAAATTAATTATTATTACTTTATAATTAATTATAAAGGCTTTGGTGCTGCCTATAGTTTAGTAAGCTCAGAGAGAATTTTTTTGCAAGCTAAAAAAATATTCGGAATTTCATCATCATCGTTAAACTAACGCCGAAATTATAAATTAAAATTGAAAATATTTAGTATTTTATAAATAGATAGAATTATAGTATGAAATACATTAGCTGGACTTTTACACTAAAATTTAGTTATAATCACTTGTTATAACGATTATAACGATAACGATACATAAATGGTTCATTAAAATTTTTAAAAGGTATTTCCATAAAGTGTTTTATTGACACTGCCATTGGCATATATAACCGTACGTATTATTTAGGGGATTAGGGTAAAAAAACAAACATCGGCATTTGTAACTAAAAATACTCTCGTTATTTAATTTACTAGGGTAAGAACACATTTACAGAATGTTAATAATCTAAACAATATCTACAAAAAAAAATTGTACACTATGTGAAAGAAAACTTAGAAAATAATTTTATAATTTACAATTTAACGGAAACAGTTTATTCAAGTTCAACGGATTAAGTTACTGTTTACCACGTTAGCTTAAAAACTACATATTTACATAATAACCTAAGTCATGTTCTAAATAGAAACAATTCGTTAGAACTGTTCAGTTTCAAGTGTTCTTTGACAAATATTATATTTGACAATTAATTTGGAATTCAGTTAAAAAAATTAATAATAATTAAAAATCGTACCAAATATATATGGAAATAAATCGTGAATTTGAAAGCAACAAAGAAGATACACTCGATGTATGAAATTTGCATTGACACGTAAAGGCATCTCCGTTCCTTCTCCGGAATATCACAACAATCTTACATACTACGGAAGTGTTTAAAGACAGTAAAAAATATAGAATATTTGTTCGAGTAAACGTTTTACGTATTAGCGGCAGCGATTGGTTTTTATGGACGTTTTTGTCATGCGGCATATTTATAGTACTAACTATTTACAAAAAAAAATAGACGCAACGCAAGCAGGAAGACTCCATTTTTTTATTGTTCTTCGCCTTACAATAATAACATTTATCACATACAACTAACAAATCAAATCACATTGCTTAATATTAAGTTATTCCCCAATTAAAAAAAATACCTCAATAAAAAACAAAACACGTAAAATAAAATATCAGGTATAACGATAGGTAACAAAAGGAAATCATTAAAGCGATTCGACAACATTGTCAATTATACATACTAAGTTTTGAACAATTTTCTGGTAACTTTAGTTTTGAAATAAGTCTACGAAAAATATTACCTGAAAAAAAAAATTGGAAAGGTTTTTTTATGTGGTACCTACATTTTTTCAAATATGAGTATTAAAAATACAGTTAGGCACTTATACATACAATTTTATATTATTGCTCAATTAAAATTCGAAATTATATCAAACGAAACTTATTCATAACGAACTTTAGACAGCTCAAACTTTTGGCTTAAAATTAAAGCGACGAATCACTTTTGGTCTTCGATAACAGCATTGCAAGAGTAAAAAGTATTACAGAACGTTTAAGAATTAAAAAAAGAATCAACCATACAGTTTAACTAATGTAAGATATCAGTTTATAAATAACTGGCCACGATACTAGTGCGCTTTAGGGAAATCTTTAAAGATTTTAAAAGTCTAAAGTATAAAGTAAGGACAAGGCGATATAATATTTTAATTTGAACATAATGCCGAGTCATAGTTAAAATTAATACTAAGATAGGCAATAAAAATAAAAAAAAATATTCATCAAGCTTTTATAACAGCTTGTAGTGGAATTACGAAAGTACATAGAAGATATATTACACATCAGTAAGTTAGTTAACTACAGTCGTGAGATTATTAAATTGGTACCTAAATATAATACGTTAAGTTTAACACATCGAAATTATTTCAGGTCCCTAAAATTTCTCTTAAATGTATACACCAAAACAACGTCAATGCTTTACAAATCTTTGGTGTTCATCCACAATGAAAAATAATCGGCACGAACAAGTGAAGGCATAGTCGAATTTAATATCGATTGAGAAATTACCCAAGTACGAAACACTTATAATGAGATTTTATATGTCCGAAAAGCTGCGAAAAGCCAAAGTCAGATAAAATGGAACAAAAATTAAAGTATAAGTTTATTTGATAAAAGAATAAATGTGAACGACAATCATACAATTACAATTTGTACTAAGTTAAAGTGAATGAACAACACAACGATTTGTTTAATTCTAAGTTCCAATTCTGACTAGAGACATGAACTGTCCGCGCTTGCACAATGTTTAGTATGGGATGGATGCTGCGACCGCGTCACCGGTACTTCCATGAAACACTGATTACTACTAAGAGGTAGTTCGTGTGACGTTCCTATGATAAGGGCTGTGTTACATTCGCAACTTTTCTTCGACAATCGTATCTATTTTCTATTCTTAAGGAATTAATGTGTCGGTGGCTTTTAAATAATATTTATGCTAATGAAAATACATCTTTCAAATAAATACTATCTCGGAAGGTATTGGTCCCGGATTATAATTTTTAAACAAATTATAATAATTTGGACCCATTCGGCAAATATGATTTTAAATAAAAAAAAAGTTACATCACACTCGCAGTAACCTTTACTCGCGAATGCTTCACTATGAGTATCGCTCTGCGATATTGTACTTACAACTAAACACTTAACATATTATATCCATTTTAAACACATATCACAATTGAGCTCTCTAAATGAGAGAGAAATTTCAAAGTCCAATAGAAGGCACATGAACGGCGTCATGTGTCATTTAGGCAGGCGTCATTCATGTAGATTTTTACTTAAAAGTAAACTGTTGTGTGGTCCGGAAAGATGTCTAATTAACTCTGGTAGAGCTTCAAATGTTAACTGACAGAAACAGCAATTGAAGCGTCCGGGGGTGTTAGTTCGTCCATCGTTTTCGCTAGATGATATCACATTCCGATGTACAGAGCATAAATGTTTCAGCAAATGGGCTTTCTGTTTGAACATAGCAACGCAAAGTCGACACGCGAACGGTTTTTCACCTGTATGAACCCGAAGATGAGTTTTGAGATTCCATGACATACCAAATTGTTTGCCACAATATTCGCAACGATATTCACGAACCGGTGCTTGTTTACTTGAACCTTGTTCGTGTTCTGTTGAAGGCGCTTCATCTCCTCCCATCTGCGGCTGGCAAAGCCAAGGTCCCCAGGACCCAGCACTAGGAGGCCGATATTTTAAAGCGTCATCATGTGCCGCTGCTGGTGGAGTGGCACTCCGTTCCGGTAAATATGGAGGCGCTGAAGCACTTATCTGATGTAATGCTCCCAGTCTAGCGACTCCTGCTGCCACGCCAGGTCCTTGTGCATATCGTAAGTGGGCCATTTCTTCTAAATAGCTTGGTGGAAATGATACAAATGGGGGGTTCTGGGATGGAGAATTGTGGAAGCCAGGTCTTCTTTTTCTGTGTGGTGTTACAACGTAATTTTCAGGTGAAGGTTGAACAAGTGCCATAAATTCATTGTCTGTTGTCTTGAGGTGCTGGTATTCTTCTAGTTTAACTGTTCTCAAATCTAATTCAGGTGGTTCCAAATAATGTGATTTCCTTTTAGCTCTGTCAATGCCCCGTCCTAATCTGTCATTTAATAATTGCCTTCTATAAACTGTTTCTTGTGGTTGGTCATCTTGGCTTGAAGAAGTTGATCGTCTCCTTCCGATATTCTGAAAAATTAATAAAATTAATATTATTTGTTAAAATTCATGACATATCGCACAGAACATATTTGTATATTTAAGTAAAATTAAATTACAATAAATAAAAATGATTATTACTTTTGCGGCAACAGTTTCGACATCTAAGTCCTGTGAATCGTCATGTTCGCTGCTTGTGTTTTCTGAATTTCTAGCTAATGATAAATTTACTGGATTTGATGAACTCCGCCGACGTGAAGAAACTCTGCCACATTCTTTATCTCTTTTTTCATTTTCTGCATCATCGTCCTCTCGTTCATCATTACTACTAGTTGACATGTTCTCTTTTTTGATATTCATAGAATCAGATTCTCCCCGTTCTTTGTCTTTACTGTATCCTGCGCTCGGTGTTACTCTTTCACTTTCTGAATGCGAAGATCCGGATGGTGCGTCATGTTTACTGCTTTCATTGCTGTTTATGTCGGTTTTGAAATTCTTGCCTTTTAATCTATCACACGATCTATTTCGCTCTTCAGCCTGTTGTCTTTCTTTTGTAGATTTCCAGACATCTGATTTGATTTCCAGCAATTCGAACAGCTCTTGCATATCATCAATTTCACCAGACTGAAATTAAAAGAAACATTTTATTTTGAATATAAATAAAAATCATTTGAATTAAAGTATTTATATATTGTGTTATATATTTATAAGCAAAAAAATATTACGAAGATTACCTCGATATATGCTTGTCCGCTGTATAAGAAAACAAGTAAATGTCTCATTAGAGTGCTGCTTATGCCGGACATATGAATTGTGACTGGATTCTCAATAGATGGTGTGTCATCCAGTATTTTTCTGAAAGTAAAAATAAAACTTGTAGTAGTTATACCAACGTAGAGATAGTATTGTGGCATTATAATGGCCAATTGTGATAATATATAGAATAAAAAATATAATATATACATTTATTAACATAAGAAAGACAAATTGCAGTGCTGTGCTCTGGCAATTAACGAGTTGAGTTGTAACTTTAATCTTTTACCTTATCAAAGGGCTAGCAGCAGCCATGACGATGCGATGCGCTGCGAGAGGCACGGCGTCGTCGCACACCAACACTAGGTCGGAGTAGCGAGCGCCACGCCACGCCGCGCCTACCTCGTTTAGGATGCAGGCGTGGTGCTTGCCATACGTGAGCGTCAGCAGCCCCTCACCCATCATTCCAGCACTGAAAGTGAAAATAACACTATTAGTAAATTAACATTAAAAATAATTGTGATATTATTTTAATAAACACTTCGCAGGTGAGCAAAGGATAGGGACGTACAAATTTTTAATTTGATTGCTTGGTAACTAAATGAATAAAATATAGCATTCAAGTACCTTACTGAAAGCGATGGTTATAGTTCTATAAGTATGTTTGATCACTCTATACAGCATGGTCTTTAACATAAGTGAAGAGTGCCGAACCGAGTTACTTATGGCAAGTAAGTTGTTTAGAGATTCACTCTGACCATTACTGGGTAAAATGTCTATATTTTGTGGAAGAAATATTGTATTTTCGCAATCAATGCTAATACAAAACAATAAGCGCCAAGCAAATAAAACATAATCTGTATAGCGTGCGTCTTCCTGTTCAAATCATCCAAATTGTAGTTTCGTGAGATTTACCATTTTCTAGCACGATCTATGTTAAGTGAAATCGTATAGAATAGAGGCTTGCCATATTTTCGGTTCATTAATCTCGATCTATATCAGACTCGAAACCGCCGATGTAATGGAAGACAAGGTTGAAGCCAGTGAAGTGTTAAACGTAAAATTTCAATATCATCACTATAGGTAAGTCTCATAAATGAGTATTATGTGGATACAATGGCCATTTATAAATATGTGCCAATCAAAAAGGTCGTAAGGTGAGATGAATTTAAATGAATTCAACACGTCGTCCTAGTAGCAAGTGCTAGAAAGCCTGTCGCAACCGACCTTGGCCTGATAATGTATCGCAACTAGTTATTAGCGTTGTTATAACGCAAGATCGTTTAAAAGACGATCAGAAGCGTCTTCGCGGTTTTCACACACAGAGGGGTCGGAACTATTGTTCTTTACTTTAGTAAGTTTAGTTGGAAATTTGCAATTTAACTAGACTGCTATATTCTTGATGTTTATGTCAGTTTTTCATTTTTAAACGCACTGTATAGTCTTTTGTTATTTTTTTTCTTAAAGGTAAAGAAAGTATTTATAAATTAGATATTAAAATATACTTTTAAAATAATATCTACACAAGATAAATCAAGGAGGTAGCTTCAGTAAATAGCTGTCTTATGTGCGAATAATTAAAAGTGGTTTCGAAACGCTCATTAAAATGTTTGTAAAAAATATATTAGCATACAAATACTTAAATCTAATTAACTCCAATGAGTATGAGTATATAAAAACGCGTACTAAGAACAAAGAACCATTTCCTTGAGAGCTGTTTGAAACATAATGTATGACTTAATTTAAATTGTTAATATATTTCTTTTGGTGATAAAAGAATTTAATAAAAATTAAATATAAAACGTTTTTTATTTGGTCTAAGATTAGTAAAAAAATATTATATATATAATATTTTATATATATATATATATATAAACAACAAACAAAAGAAAATATTTATTACGAGAATAAGACTTGATAGGGTACAGTTCATAAGGAGTGCAAAAGTCAATATTTTTCAAATTAATAATATTATAAAAATAATATCATTAAACTAATAAAATAAATATTGTTCACTCTACGATAGGTTTCTCATACACTTTTGTAAAAAGCGACATACATATTGCAAAGGTTACAGGTATTTTACGGGTTTATAAAGTTTCTAGTTACATTTAATGTATCAAGTGGCTTATCTTAAAAACGCTTTATTATATCAGAATTGTTATATATGAGGTAACACCTATTCAATGTTTTTTTTTTAAATATCATTCCAACCAACAACTATAGCATTAATTGTGGATTCAAAAATGTCATTAGGCTGGTCGTGGCGTAGTGGGAAAGTGTCTGACTTTGAGCGCGCTTGGCTGTCGGTTCGATTCCCACTCGAGGGAGTGATTACATTGAAATTATTTTCACTTCCTTGCCTCGGTCAGACAAAGTGCGGTGTTGAGTTCCACTACTCAACAAGCGATGTCTCGAATTCACTGGAAAGCGAAGTACGGAGTGTTTTGACACTAGGTACTTTCTGTCTACCCTGCTATGCGGGATGAAGGTGTGAAACTAAAAAAAATGTCATGAAAGCATTGAGTCTCTTTAAGCTAGCAAAGTACATTAAACTCGATGGTATGTAAATGTAAAATTATCTAATAAGGGGGCAATTCACAGTCCGCCACTGTTCTTTATTACAAAAAAAAACACATTAAGTTTTTTTTGCGTTGTTAAGAAAAGCATTACAAATTCTGTGGTAAATCGTGATGTAAAATCCACATTCACCTTGAGCAATGAACTCGGTTGTTTCGATATAAAAAGTACGTTATTATATATTTCTATTATTGTTAAATTGCTCTCTAGAGTGTTGAAATATTTGATAATAAATATTTTTATTAAAATAATATAGCTAGGTTATTCTATTGAGATTAATACGTTTATTAATATTATTGTTTTAATTTCTAATAAAAATAAAGTTAAAAGTGTAAAAAACATTTACATAAATATTAACTATGTAGGTAATATCAAGTAGAAAATTGTGTAAAAAGTATTATATTTCAGTTTTTTCTACTTGAACACGCTTGAACATGCAAGATTATATTTATTATAATCATTTGCCCCTTTAGAATGCAGGTTACAGATATTGTATAGAATGCTACATTATATATAACATCTAGCATCATATATTAGTATATATAAAAAGATGTTTGTTTTAAAATAAATTAAAAATTAAAAATTAAAATTCTTTACTATTAAGCTTGAATTGTTCTTTTTGCTAGTTTGTAGTTAGTAGTGCTTGAAATACTCGAAATATTTCTACTTATTCAACACAAATCATCTCTAATATAGTGTCTTATAATATATACATGTAGGTACATAATAAAACTAATTAAATGTTTTTAAATTGTGAAAAGTTTCACATGAAAATGGCTGGCATTGTGACATTTTCAGGGCGCCGCGTGGGCAGTAGCGCGCATCAGGCTCGCCCGCTATTGTGTTTGCTAAGCGAGTCGTGTCGTGGCCGTACCTACAGGGTTGCATGGTATTTGTAAATAGAAAATTATATTTATTACTCGGAACAATTGAATTCCATTAATATTTGAAAAATTTCATTTATATGTGATAATTCAACGTTAGAGCGCATGAGATTTTTTTTAATTATGCTTTATAAAAAACAGGTTGAACGCAAAATTCAAGTAACACATATTTCTAGAGGCCATTCTTTAAAATAACGTATCAATTTCTAATACTTTCTGATTATCACAAGAGATGGCGCTTCAAGTTTGTTTGCCCTGCCAAGAGGTGGCGTTACCAGTCTTTTAATACAATTTCGCTGTTTCCAATCTTTCTTGGCTTTTCTTATTCATACCTATTGACCTTCGATTACTCACTTTCACCGCGGTCATAGTAAACAAAATTCCGGAAACACTTTGTATTCATTTCATTGATAATTACTTTACCTTTCACTCGTTAATTTTGTAATACGAAGGCGATACGTAATTACTAATGTACCTATCTACTTAAGTATATTATTATTATAAATGTGAAAGTTTGTTTAGAGGTTTATTACCCAATCTTATAAAAATAGCTTGACGATTTTGATGATATTTTGTTTATGGATAGATTATTCTTTGGATTAACATTTAAATTTATATTATTTTAATACTAAACAATTCTTATTAGAATAGTTTTTTCTTAGTTCAAATGTAAAGATTTTTGGTAAAAAATGACGTCTTAAAATTAACAATATAACAACTTGGAGCACTAAGTCACCTTGAATTATATAGTAAATATGAAATATACGAAATGTCAAAAATAACAAACCGTAACCGAATGCGATGAGAACATTTTTAATTGGGCTTATTTTTTAATTAAGGTAAATAAATTAAATATAATTACAACTCTTTTGACTGTGTAAATATCGACACAATATATATGCGTTATCATAACTTTTATTAACAAAAAAAAATAACTGTACATTAGATCATGTTTAATGAAAAAAAAATATTTCTATTTGTGTTCAACAAAAAATTGTTATAACCTATATAACTTTATTAAATAACGACTGTAAAAAGAAATCTCCATGTAGATATCAGTATTAGAAAACAATAGAATACATTCGCAACCGTATTAAGCATATAAATATAATATAAACAGGAAGTATACAAACAGATATCACTTATGTTGACATGGAGCAATAAAAATGTCTCAGAACAAGTCTCAAGTACAGCTCAAGGCCGGAACATAAAAGAAATACAAGCGTTACATAATTCTACCCACATTAATTAAACACATACCGACTTAGAATGGTCAAACTGCGTTGTATGGATAGTTTAAGAACAATTCTATATAGTAAATTCTAGATTTAAAACGTATTTAAAGCATTGGTATTAAGATATCGTTTAACTTCATGTAAAATTTCATGAAATGGATTTGAATCCACAACTATTGTGACCATTGCGACGTATTTAAAGCAGATTTTTTTCTTTATATGTATATATCTGTGTATGATCACATTATACATTGCTCACGCCTTAACATCTAAGCTTATATTTCCATGATATTATGATATTTAAACGCTTCAATAGTCCAAATAATAAATGAATAAATTATTAGGCGATGCATTAAGCGGTCATCGAAACAAATAATATATTTTTATATATATAAATTTATAAAGAGTTTCAATGAATTTAGCGAGTAAGATTTTAAATTTTCATTACAGTACACTATTTTATATCAAATATTAATTTAACATAGTGGTATAGCATCTGGCTGTAAAGTGATTTTCCCTCCCTGCTTGTGTCAGACAAAGCGCGAAGGTAAGTTACTTAAGCGCCTTTAAACACACAATGTCTCAAATCAGACAGAAAACGGGTCTAACTGCCCTGCTTTGTGGTGTAAAGTGTAAAGTAACCATAATATATTTTAATTTTTATATACCATTTCGATATTATATATGTAAATTATAAATTCTTATATCTAATTAGTATGTCTAATTAAAAAGGTGCGTTTTAGCGCTAGCAAATTCCTGTCTAAGTTTTCCGTTAAAGGTGTTTTATGATACGCGCTTTATAAGGACGGATCTCTAAGTAAAGTAGCGCCGTATAATTAAGATAATTGCGTTAGATTTACGATATATTATTATAATAAGTATATTCATCTAGTTTGTTTTACAGTTTTTTTTTGGTACGTCAGTCTGTATAACTGCCTTTTCTATTTTGCTTACATTTTAAATATGGGCGATCTGTGTCGATTTCCACCGAAAACTGAAGAATTTAGTCTCTTAATAGTAGTTTCTCTCTACCGTGTTTTACTGGAATAACTATACAGATTTATTAAAGCTAACCCCAAGTAATTATTGTGTATAGAGGGCCTTATTTGTATATGAAATATCTTTTTTACAAGTATTACCAAATATAGATTTAGCAGTTTCTTAATATTTCGAAGCATATTTGAGCCGACTCCATACATACTAAAGCCATCTATGTTATATATTGTTAAAATCATTATCGATACAGTAGTTTTTAATATAAGTAAAGAAAAAACTAAAGTCAGCCATTTCAAGCTAAGTATACTATACTAGTGTATTATGATGACATTGTTTGAAAACGTTTATTGTCTAATACCTAATGTAGTGGGTGAATCAAGGACTGGCGCGCGCTCAGAATACTTTCGTAGAAGAAACTTTCGCGGGCATTGTATGGAAAAACCGATGGTAATAATGAGGGTATTATTGTAGCAAATATGATTCAAATATGTTACACGTGTATTTATAAAGACTAGTAAAGACACTTAGTTTATGGTGTGATTGAAGGATGTAGGTACTGTGTCTTTATTTTGTATTGATTATTTAGTTATAATCATAGGGCTAAAATCTACGTTCTTGTACATTGTTCTTGGAAATATACAATTTTTTGAATAATAGTTACCGACATTTAAGTTATTGTGGTATACTCTAGTAAGGCAAAGCACAGCGTTGAGTTTCACCACTTGACATGCAATGTCTCGGTTTCGAGTGGAAAATAGACAATGAAAAGTCTCAACGTTAGATATCTCCGACTACCCTCTTAAACGGGAAAAGCGGGAAATAACCAAGGGGCAGTCATTGAAACAAGTTTACAGTTAGTGCAAATAAAAAATATATGACGAAGCAATTTTTAGCAGAAATAATCGCTTTCACAATCAAGATAAAAAATACTTCTTTTTATACGACGAATAATAACGAAAAAAATAATAAATATTTTATATAACAAGATCTTTGATTTTGGCGATTTTTACACATTTTAAATGAAATTATTTTAAACGGATTATTCGCGTATATTTTGATATTCGATTATACATTTTTGGAAACCTGGATTTTTGGTTTTTTCAAAAATGTATTTTTGAATACCAAAATATACGAGATTGATCCGTTTAAAATAGTTTCATTTAAAAATTTTAATAGATATTACATAAATGACAGTAATAATTAATTGGTCATGTAGCAGGAACAAAGCAACGGTAGTCACAGACAGTGTTTCGTGAAACAGTGTTGCAAGCATGAAATTGTAGTTGTTGGCCTAGTGGAGCGTATTATTGAAAAAAGTGACTTTCCTCGCCATTGCCTCATTTAAATTACGAAAATGAAGTACAGGCCAACACAGAAGGAAATTTATTGTTATGAAATATTGTTTTTTGTCGAGCATCTTCAATATATAAAGCTAGCAAATGGCACCCAGTGGTAAGAATATTATATTATGAATCTGTTCTCTGTAAACTTAAGCAGTTAAATGCATAGGTTGTGGGTTCACATTTTTCTAAGGGAATCGCTATATATTTAGTTAAAAGATGTAAAGCAAAGTGTGGAAGAGAACTTAATTTGGTTTGCAACTAGACTAACATTAGTCTCTCTAACAAATTAACATAAAAAAACGAGTTTATTAACGCTTAATATTCTAAAAGATATAAAAATTTATACAATGACCAGTGTCTTGACATTAGGTTTTATCTTCTAACCCTGCTTTTAGCAAAGCGGTAAAACCACTACTTATAAAGATACCGAGTATTGCTCAAAGTGGACTAAAGATTTCAGCAATTTCACTAACATAGCTCGTCAAAGAGAAAGGGAATGTTTCTAAAGTATTGCCTAGTAATAAACTGTGTGTTAACACGATATTTAAAACAAGCCATATTGATAAATAAAATATCTGGGACTTTAAACTTTACATTTCTAAACAATAAACGGTAGAACGTAGAAAGCTGATATCTGGCTAGTGTCTTTCTTGGAGAGTGTAAAGAAGCACAGACCGGATTTCTGATAATTGAAAAATATATATTTTAACTTTTATGGGCTATAACTAGTTTGAAGGCTTTGTGTTAGTATAACTCGAATGGAAAGCGAAAAACAGAGATTGGCCATAAGGTGGTTTTTACCTAACCTAGCTTTAAATGCTAAATTATACAGTATTATTTACGATTTACTGCCTTTTAGTTATAATTAATTTTAAAATCTAATGAAATCCCTAAGTTATCAAAATAAGGCTAATTGATTAAAATACTAACGAAAACGACTTGTGAGTCGATTGTAATTAGAAATTATGAAATGAGCACAAGCGGAGTTAACATTATTCTATGTTTCAATTTCTTAACAAATTTAATAACTATTTTATATTATTATTTTCATTTTGAGTTATTTTGATATTTTTTAACTGTTACTGTATTACTTCTGAAAATATCTTCAACAGAAATGTAACGAAATGATTTGTCACTCAAATACAAAAGTGAGTGAGAAAAAATTAATATTCTTCACTCATTTTTTTGTATGTCAAGATGTTTCATATAATTATATAATTTTTAACAAAAATATTTATTCATGAAATAAATATAAAAAAAATATTAAGTTACCTAATTTTAATACTTAAGCTGAAGTGCATGAGAGAAAATTATGTAATAACATTTTAATGTTAAGGAAAAATATATGGCATTTATTTAAAAAAGTCTCTTTTTTCAATATTTTTCTCTTGTTTTAAAAATATGATGTTAGTATATTAGAATTATTATTTTATAATAATTTTAATCCATCAACGGATGTAGATTTCGATCCCACGCGAATTATCACGTTTTGACACGTTATTTATAACTTTGAATGTCATCGAGAGATTAGGTAATATGCAGATGAGTTATGTTACTTTTTAATTGTTTATAACACAAAAAACAAAATCGACGACCAACGTACCAACTTTAGCTCTTTTACTAAAAAGAATATGATTAGTAATCGAAGTAATTTAGAGGTGTTTAAGTTATTTAAATATTTCATAAAGAGACAAATTCCATGAAATTATTAATCAAGCAAATTAAACATTGATTTGACGTTTATTTACGCAATCACACGCGCACCAATAAATAGGATCGCTAGGAATGTAGTGAACAATTAAATTATCTCGTATCCACGGTCCAGCATGCTCTGATGCTTTGGTGCGCGAGGCTGACTGCTAACAGGCCGTTGGACCACAGTTGTACAAAATCCCACGAACTGTATGTGACATTTTCATGCTCCATTTAAACGTATGAAATGATCGGTTTAATTGAATTGTTCGTTTCCATTTTAACGCTTACTCTACATTCCTTTAAGCTTGCGACATTATCGATAAATATTTTATGCGGTATTAACGAAATTGTGGCGCGATTAGTCGAGTCGGCGCTTATCGAATAATAACATAAATAAGGAAGAGCGAGAATACCGCTGGTTACTATTCCGGTACCAGCGTTTCAATGACAATCTTACAAAAGCACCTAGCAACTGAGCAGACCCCTTTGTAAGCATCTAACAGCCGTGCAAAAATATGACAGAAAACGATAGTGATGTAAGTCGATAGTTGTCAAACAGGAAATAGCGGGGCGCGCGTGGCCGATACCGCGCGCCGCACACGCTTTGTACCAGCGGCCTTCGGACGATATGTTTAGTGCCAGCGCCGCCTGTATCGCACCACATACAACCATTATGTAACGGCGGTAACAACAAATATCAGTCCATTCATGAGATTCCTCGGCCAATTTAGCAATCTTGGTGCATCGGTACTCATGTTCAGATACAAACAATTAGTCTCTATAAAGATATCCGCATGATTCTGCGCGTTTCATAAATTCTCGCCCAGATGTTTACTACGAGCGCGATTGCGAGCCCGCATCTGACTTTTGTGAAACGATAACAAGCCGATAATTTCTTCTACGTAGCAAAACAAGGAACTGTCGAAATGTTAATCAGTGTCGGCTAGAGTCGCGTGAGATCATTGTCGTCGAGATAATTTTTTTTTCGGTGACGCTTTTGTTCCTGTTTTTACGTCTTACAAATAGTAAATAACTTACTTATATATTTATATTTTTTAGATATTTTTTTCAAACATAATATAATGAATGTATTACATTTAGATATACAATTAGATATCGTATTATTACAGTTTAGATAGTACAGAATGCGAGTCGAACACTTTATATGATGACACAATCCGCACAACAAACAGACACGCAAAATGATTGGTAGAGTTTTATTGTTGCATTAGACTAAACGGCAAGGGCGTGGCATCAACAAGTAAAGCAGTGTTCACATCCAAACAATACGCTTATTGACTACCACTTAGCAGCTGTAGGTACTGTCGTACCAGTGTATGCAGTCCACATAACAAACCACATAATCTGAATTGTATTCAAATACGCGCATACTTCCATGTACTGAGACTTGTTAGATGAGGCCATGACCAAACCGAGCTTGGCAACTGACAAATGAATTTATTTATAAATGGCACCGTACCCTTGTATGAGACCAGCCGAAAGCGCGAATGAGTTTTACCTTCGATGCTGCTAAAATAGCTTCCACAGTTACATATACTCTCACCTTGCGTTTGATTGACGATTGATTTCTTATGCCAGATACTACAACTGACAAAGTATTGTCGGCTCAGAGCTATAAGTCCGTTAAACGCAATATTATTTAACTCGATCGTACGTTCTAAATGGGAGAACATTGTGCCTTTCAATAAACGTGATTTACATATAATTGACTAATAAATAAGAGGTCAGGTTTAGTCGTGAGTGAAGAAAAGTAACTAACAGCAATTTAAATATCTACATCGAAGTCTAAGGTAAAGGCTTTTCGAGTATTTCTATATTTTCGCAATGTGTTCGCAGTGGAAGCAAATCGAGTTCGTGTTCGACATTTTGCGATCGCCGTTGCAGTTAGATGACTATTTATAATATAAAGAACGTGTCTTAGAAAAGGTCGGATATGATTGTAGACCGTCATTTGAATATCGCCGGTATTATTATAACAAATTATAAGAGATTAAGTCGTATACCTACATACTAGTGATTCTCACGCTGCAAAGTTTCATGACCTTGACGTGATTAGGTCTCCCAGTGTTATTAAAATAATTTATATGATTTCCTTGACAGTTATGTAGTAAAGTATTAGAAATAAGAGATTCCGTTTATTCGGTTCGATTCTTGTCTTAACGTTTCGAGGTAAACTAGACTCGACCAAGGTTCATTTCGAAATAGGATGGCACTTGACCTTCAGGATGAAAGTCAACAGAGTTGCGCAACACATCTCCGATGTTAGTACTCAATGCTAATAACCGACAACGAGACATATTGGAACCTGATCATGACCCACTTAGCACTTTCAAGGATTTCACTTATTTGGAAGGCGATAATTTCAAAACTGCTAGAATTTTTAAGGTGATTGTTGTTAGCGCGCATCGGGTCAAGGTACAACTATGGATATATTACATTCTTCGATAGAGAAAAGGTTATTAGTTCAATTGTTTTTTTCCAACCCGTTCAAGAAAGAACCAGCAGTTTTAGTGAATCATCTCTGTCCAATCATCCGCATTCCGAGTAAGTCAGCTTCTTAGAACCTTTCCTCTGGATTTCCTTTTATGGCAAAAATATGTGAGACACTCAAGATATAATTGGAGTTAATTTTTGTTAAGACCCAGCTAGATATTTCACTAGTCCTTTCTACTCATACGGCACAGCAGTACACGTGTCTGTCTGTGTGTGGGTGTGGCACACACGGATGCGCGTGGTGGGGCATGCGTAGATCCGCGCGTTGCATAGGAGGGGGAGGTAGGGCCGGCGAGTGGCCCGCGGTTTTGTAAGAACGTTTTATTTCAAGGTCACTCGAGCAGTTTTTAGAAAGTTACCTCACATCAGCGTTAGGTAAAATTAAGCGTTAATCACAAAATTCGTGCATTCGACGTTAATTTTGAATAAACATGAACATTTGGTTTGAAATTGCACTCTGTTTTCAAAATCAGCCCATTAATTTATTTAAATAAATTAACCATAAATTAATTGAAAAGGTCAAAAAAATATTAATTATTTTTTTATATTTTCTATAATATGATGAATATTATAGAAAATGTAGAAAAAAAATAACCAAGTGTCATAAATATATTAGTTCGTAATAAAAGTCTATTTATATCAACCTTCCGTTTGTATTTCATAAGTAGTGAACCATTCTCATGCTGAAGGCTCGTGAAACTCCACATTTCACATTTCGTCACAGCCACCGTACAAGTCGTGTTGATCTTCTCTCACTATACAAAATGATGAAATTTAGTTGACTGCCATTTCGTGCTTGCGTAATCGTTCACGCTAAATTTTGCTGACAGAGAAAGTATACGAAAGGCTTTACGTAATCGACCACGTAACTTGCAGCGACTCGATTTTGATTTCCTTGCTTTTACATCTTTGTTACGTGATTTTTTTTGGGTAAGTTTATTCTAACTTGAATTTAAATTTATTTTATATTAGAATATTGTATATTTTAATGTATAAAAATACGCAGCAGCTCTACATTTTTGTTTACTTACAGAACGAACTACACATGTTAAATATGAATGATAAACACGTTCATGCGAAAAAGTTGAGTTGGGAAATTTCATATGCTCAAATAAATATGTGTAATATGTAAATGGCTTAAGGAAAATATTATTCTTCTTTCTTGGTACACGAGTTGTACGCCAGAGGGCACAAGGCAATTTTCCATTAGTCGCGTTCTCTAGAAAATTCTTACGTCACCAGTTCATATTGTGCTGTTTATGAAAATATACCTTATAGACTATCGTGACTTAAAATAATAATATCATAATATAAGAGAACAAAATAAAATAATTGTTAAACCAAATTAAATTCTATAAGGATTTTTCGTGTAGTTGAAACTGTTAAAAGTAATAAAACTCAGATGAGCGTGTAATAAAAGCGAATTTATGTTAATTGTATAGTTTCTAGTATCTTCCTTAGTTTTTGAGGTAACTTTTTATAAATATCTCTTAGTGTTTTACAGCATCGTTATTATGCAGTTGCTTTGTTAGATACGCATCAAGTGCTATGAGAAAATTGTCTTTTTCCTTCATTACAGCCACTGGTTGGGAAATACAAGACCTTGGACCAAAAAATCTTGTTTTATTATAAAAAAAATTATAATATTCTAACATTCATGTTGGTTACTGTGAAATACTTTAATAGATTTCGTCATTTCATCTCATTGTATTACAATTTTAGTAGAAGTAGAAGTAGAACAACTAAGAAAATTATCTTTCGGATCGCTCAAGCATTTTCTAGGAAGAAATAATTGGATAATTATACAGAAATATGCAAGTAAATATAATTAATTGAGGAACAGGTAGTGGTGTTTAATTGTTTTCATTTCCCTAGTTTAAGATTCTTGCTTAACCGATGCGTCACTGTTACAAAGGAAATCCTTAGGCAATCTCCAAATGCAATCTTGCTCTGTATAAGTTTACGTTAATAAAAATTTATGAAAAAAATCTAATAAGAAGATATCTAAAGTAAAATAAAAAAACAATATATATATATATATATATATATATATATATATATATATATATATATAAACGATTTATGTGATTTTATTCTATCTTTTGAATTATTAAATTGTTTATATTAAATTTCCTTTACAATTTCTGTTCTTGTTATTGAAATATAAACCAATCAGACCAGAAAATACAAAGTTATTGATATTTAATTAAGTATTGATTGTAAATTGTAGACTTTTATTAAGCTGCATATCTTCAGCGATGTTCAAGGGAGTATCAAGGAAGTTGTTAGTTCCATTAAGAGGCGTGTGAAGTATGTACAATAATTATAATTATTTAATACACTGTCGATAACTATGAGTAAGTTTAATTGAGTTTCAATATTTATTAATATTGATGCTCTTTTAATGGCAACAGCTTCTTAATGTCAAAAGTTGATTAAAAACCTTTTTTTTTAGCTTCACGCTTTTATACCGCATAACAGGGTAAACAGAAAGTACTTAGTGTCAAGACACTTTGGACTTCGCTTTCTACCGAATTCGAGACATTGCGTGTTGAATGGTGGAACTCAACGTCGCACTTTGTCTTTTACCAGAGCGAGGAAGTGAAAATAATTAAATATAATCACTCCCCCGAGTGGGAATCGAACCCACAATCGATCGCGTTTACAGTCAGACGCTATCCCATTGCGCTACGACCGGCCTCAAGACTTTAGCAAATCATTTACTTTATGTTCTTGAAGATGTATGATTTTGTTTTACGTTTTATATTTGTTAAAAAAAGAAGTTTTAGATATACATTATTTATAATTTAAACAGTTTACTGAACTTAAGCGTGTGCTTTGTTCCTCTTATTTTGCGATGTTTTACAGATATTTTTTTGTTTCAACAATATAAAGTCCATATTAAAATAAATAACACGTTAATAGTAAAGAGTGTTCAAGTGTTTTTTTACTACAATGCCGTGTTAGATAGTTAACTAATGCTAATGGATAATAGATTAAACACTTGTTCGTGATGACTTCTTAGTAAGTATATTTATTTATGACATAGCCTTATTCGAAAAAACCTATAATTATACATATAGTATATTGACACACTACTCTTATATTTTATCTTAAGCGTTTATGAAGCTGATTTTGCTTCTGTTAAGAAATTTCGTTCCAAATTTTTCCATCTGAAATCCAGACATTGCGTGTTGGCGGAACTCAACGCCGTGTATTGTTTCAATTTAAATTTTACTAGATAGAATACAATAATTTATCGAATAACAAATATTTTATCATAAAATACGATTTAGTAGTCTGAATTCAAACTGAACTGAATGTTTCTAAATGCATATGGCATTACTGCGTATTAAATCTAAATTCAAAGATGACCTAACATTATTCTTTCACTAAAATGGTGCCTCTTAGTATTGAATCACGTTTGCAACTAAAACCACAGTGAGTCATGCTACTTAAATGGTACTGAAATATATTTTCGTTTGAAGTACCTCGTAAATCTGAGAAATGGTGAAAATTATTATGAAGAAAGATACATATATATTATTTAATTGTTATTTTAAATATATTTTTAATGCATTAAACGTCACACTTTTGTTGTGACGTTGATTATCAACTGTCATTTATTTTAGTATAAATTTGTTCAACATAAGTTGAATGCAGTTTTATTTGACTTAACCGTGAAAGAAGGAAAACGAAATCATTAAAATGTACGATTATTTGAAAAATCACTAAATATAACAGTTTCATTTAATATTGCACAAATACGTATACTGAGACTTTTGCTAAGATTTTATACTGGAAAAGGGATGTTTTATTATTTAAAATTAGGCGACGTATATACATAGGATACATTGACCTATTTACGTATATATTATTGTATTATTTTTAAATAATTTTAAAGCGCTTTTCAGTATCTTAACGTTTTGTAAATTATTAGAAAATTGTAAAAAATACTTTATGACAACAATGGGTTACTGACGTGGTTTCCATTATAAATTAAAGCCCCACTGTACTTGATCAAATATTAAAAATATTTATATTAAACCCTACAAATGGATTCGCTATAATTTATTATATATTAATATAATTTTACTATATACCATAATGGCCAAATTCTCTATTTTCCTTACTGCTCTAACAATATCGAATCATAGAAGCATTAAATCATTTGAGATGTAACTCATAGATTTGCGATGAATCTTGCGTAATTTCTTATTGCGAACGGCTTATCAATTTTTTAGTCATAATAGTACTGACCTACCCGTACACTGACAGCTCGCTATAAATATCTCGACGTGAAACGTGCGCTTTCGTTCTCGTCTGTATTTTCGCCATTGAGTTACAAAGTACTACATACAGTTGTAGAATAGAAACAACATTACAAAATTTTGTTGCAATACATTCAATTATTTATGTATAGAATTTATGGCTTAGATGGAACAAATAAAATATCAATTGAGCTTCGTAATATTTAGTTCAATATATAAGTGTTTTTACACAATAAATGTTCATATTTCAGTGGGTTGTATATTTCGTTCATATGGCGTATTAAATATCAAACATTGTAGTGCGTTATCACTAATGCCGACCAACATTTGGTAAAAGGTATGTACTATTGACACGCATTCTACAGTCCTGATACTCTGGTTTTAGCACTCTAGGGCGTGTTGTCAATGTGTGTGTTGGTGTGTGTCATATAAATACACATGCGCGTGCGTCGAATATAAGTGGTTGCGGGAAATTTTAAGCGTATGTGCGTTACGCACACACGTGTTAAGTGTAATTGTGTGCGTGATCGCCCTACTCCGGATGTGAACGCAGATTTGTAAGCCTGTGAATGTACTAGACCAAATTGATAGGTCTACGCGTTATCTACATTGTGCAATGGTGTGCTGTGTGTTCTGTACACGCACGCGTATTGTTTAAGAGCCTTGAGGTGTTTCACTTATTTTACAGTTTGCGAACAATCGAATCGACCGTAAAATGCTGCTTGATAGTTTGCTTATATTACATTTTTATAGGCATTTCAACTAATTCGTGTTGTAAATGTAAATGTACCTTCGATGTATTAACATTGAAATGGGTTTATTATAATTTTATTAAATTATGATAGTAGTTGTTTTGTTATCTAAGCGATATTATAGATACATAATAAACTTTTAATTTAATTAGAAGAATATGAACCGAGGGAATGATAGTTGAATTAGATTGAAAGAAGTTGATGTGTCGAAAATTTTTATAAAATGTCAAACACAAGGGTAACATCGTAATAAAATAAATAGGTTACACGTGACCTTTAACGTGAGGTCATTATAATGGTATTATGATATCATAAATTTAATATTTTACGATTTATCGACTCGTCGACCTTAGGAAAGTTATTCAGTTCTTTTTTTCATACGAAAGCGGAAGGCATTAGATGAAATACCTCAGTTATTGATATTCAAATGCGAAGGTGAACCGGTGAGGAGAGGATGCGAACCCTAATTGAAGGGTTATATGTGTGCGTAATCGTTTGAAAATCGATGACCGACGTGCGTGTGAGCGCTGCGTGTGCGCAGACTAGCCGATAACAATAAACTATTTCCGAAGTGACCCAGTTCGAACGTCCTTCGGTAATTTGTGCCGCAAGGAACAAGAAAGGGTCGGGAATGATTTTGACAGTATTTTTTTTTATTGACATTCCACAATAGACTTTTGTTAAGACTGATCCTTGTTGCCAATTAGTTTATGACCTTCGGGACGACAAAGCGATGTTTGATCTTTACCGCGTTTGGTCGTAATAAAAATACTACTAGCTTTAACTAGAAGCCTCACTATTATATTTTCAATGACACAAGGGTCGTGTGCTTTCGATTTCACCGCTTGTTTATTTGCCTACCTTTTTTTTATTTTGTAATGAGCAATATAAGATGTCATAAAATTATTTAATTTCATTGGTATTATTGTGCGTTTAAAACGCAGGTGATAATGATTTTTGAAAGTGAACCTTAGTAAATAGATAGGAGCGTGTTTGACTAAGAAAATGGAAATTAATTATATATTGAAGACATATAAATATTTTATATCAAATGTCTAAAAACTTTTTGTTATTTGAGAAACGCATGTAGTATACCAAGTCTAATTGAATTGAAACTTGTTAAGTGTGTTAATAGATGGTGACCGTCACAATCGTAGTCGGAGGAACATTAAAATACGATTTAGTAACGATCGAACAAGTGCAAAGATGTCACTCTACTGTATGCAAATGTTGGTTGGAACAAAAGAAAAGAAATACATACGAATATACACACACACCTATATATATATATATATATATATATATATATATATATATATATATGTTATCTGGCCAGAAAGAAATTAGTTTTAAGATCTAATTAGTATGATCGGCAGGTAGGTAAACTCCGCGTTTAATCTAGACTAGACTTAGTAAGAAAATATTTTTAAAATAAATCGAATTCACAACCATAGTGCGTCTTTATGGTCTTAAATCTTCATTGTATACGTTTTTAATAAACATAAATTTAATTCACTGTAATCTCTCTGTTGGTGTAACTGGTAGTTTCACAATCGTCGCCTATTGACGGATATGTTGAGTCCTCTGATAATATATTTGTATTTTTTTTTAATTTAGTCCAATGTCAGACGAATGAAGAAATTGGTAGATCAATAAATTACGATTTTATGTATGTTAAAGGTTATATATAAGATTAATTAAAATGTTTCATAGTTATTTGGGTTTCTTACAGCGTGTTGATTTGTGCTTCCTTTGTATATCTTTATTGTTAAATAATATAAATATATATGTATGTATGCACGGAGTAACGATAATAATTTTAATATCAATCCCCCAATGGAGAATCGAACCCACAACCAATCGCGTTTACAATCAGACGCTATGCAACTGTGCCACAATGGCTTTATTTATTTATTATTGTGTATCTATTTTTGTATTATTTTAAAAGGCTTGGCATAACTTTTAGTTTAAATGCAAATAGAATTTAATAAAAACTAGTGCGTAATACGTCCACGCTTTAATTAATCGTTTGAAAACCGCAAAAGTCTATAAAGCTATAAACATTACTCTTATATTAGTATTCTTTCTGTATAAAATTATAAAATACTTATATACCAGAGTATGACAAAGTGCGGTGTTGAGTTTCGCCGCTCAACACGCAATGTCTCGAATTTGGCGGAAAGCGAAGTACGGAGTGTCTTAACACTAGGTACTTTCTGTCTACCCGGCTATGCGGGATAAAAGCGTGAACCTAAAAAAAAGTATATGCAGTAAAAAAATAAAAATATAAAATAAACTAGGTATATATATCTACCTAACCTTATGCGATTATAATTTATTTACATAAATAAATCAATATAGAAAACCTTTTTTTTTACTGACTGACACTGATCTCATGATGATTGACTGACTGACAGGCAACACAAAGCCAAAACAATTTGTAGAAAATTAATAAGCAATTTCCTTGGGTAATGTACAAGGTTAAAAGAGGAGTTCCTGAAATTCTTACAGATAGAAGAACAGACGGATTTTTTCAAGTAATAGAGGCTGGAAGAAGGAGTTTGCGGGTGACAAGTTATTTTAATATTCAGAAATAAAATAAATTATTCTAATTATTCAAAATGCAAACAAGACTAATCTTTTACGATTTTAACAATATTTTGACTAAAAATTCTGCATTTTATAGCGACAAATCTCGTAAATCTTAAATATATATGTTTATTGTATCTAGATAATATGTATATATAAGTATTTTACATATAAAATACACATAGAACGCATATTATAGTATAAAAATTATAAAGTATTATTATATGGTTACTTACAAAATTGCAAATCGATTTATTCCAATTACTTTTTGGCTTTACTAATCTCCGGCATATAGGGAGGAAAGAAAAAATATGAAGTGTCAAAGCGAATAATTGTGTTCCGATTATTGGTATAAAATGTAAAGAGAAATTTAGTAAATGAGTGGTACAAGAGGTAGCGCGACATCTTCGAAAACAAAATATTAACGATACTGGAGGCAAGCCACGCAAAAAGCATGAAGAGGTCCAAAGACATGAGAGGTAATGACTGTTGACAGGCGAAAGAAGTATGTTGAGAATGTAGTGTTCTTCTTTCTCTTTTACTATTCGCTAGGGATAAGGCGTGAACCTAGTAAATGATTGTTCTTTTTAATCATCATTTTTCCGTAATGTTTATTTCGAATTCGGCGGAAAGTGTAATAAGAAGGGTCTTGACACTAGATATTTCCTATCTATTCTGCTATATGAGATAAAAAACGTAAAGTTAAAAAATATTTAAAACATAGAATCAAATGAAAAATATTAATAATTTTGTATACGAACAAACAAATCACTGGTCCTAAACTAAGTAGCTACATTACGAAAGGCACTCTAGGCTAGGCGCTTCGGTACGCTGTAAACCTACTTACAGTTAACGTTTACAAATATATTACATATGAATATTGTTTTCATGTAAATAGCTGTTCTAGGGTGGTCTTGGCACAGTTGAGCGGTTTAAAAATAATTCATAGTTTTGTTTTGTTGGTATTGATTGATGTAAGGGTTAGTTAGTTTAAATAAACCGGTGAATTCATATAAGAAATGTTGGATATGATACTGAGTTCAAATCTTATTAGAATTTTGTATTAAAAAAAATAGCTTCGGTCTAACTAGGCGCAGCGCATGGCTAAATAAGTTAGTTGAAGAAGTAAGCAAAATAGGAATAGAGATGATTTGCAATACTTTTATAAGGTACGTTTTAAATGTATTACATGATTGATTCTTACATAAAAGATTTTCTGTAGAGAACAATACGTTAGTAAATATAGAAATATTTATTAATAAGAACAATCTATACAAATCAATACAACAAGAATGTATGTTTGTAATATTGAAATAACTGCTTTATACTAAGTACAGATACATGTTGTATAAAAAAATATTTTTTTTACCCCTTGTTTGTTTGTTTGTTTGTTCCGGCTAATTTGAATGGCTGGATTAATTTTGACGGGACTTTTAATTGCTGATAGCTGATATAATAAGTGTTACGTAGGCTATATTGTTTTATTATTATAAAATAAAGATGTTTAAATCAATGGCATTCTACATGTTTGAACAAATAAATGTATTCATATTCATATATGTACGAATCGATATCATTTAAATATCATTGTATTGAGATTATAAAATTACACATTATAAAATTACACATTTTAGTACTACGCTATACTAATTGAAAACAATAATTATAATCGCTTGTATGCAAAACATGCGTTCTTGTAATCAGCGTAACATTTCGAGGAAAATGAGGCGAAATGATTCATATAGAGCCAATTAAACGCACTGCGGTTACGTTTGTTTGTCACAAATAGATTATATATATACACATAAACCTTTGGAGTACGTACATACTTATAATGACTATATATTGTGAAAATTTAGAACTTCGCCACGTGTAACGATTGTAGGGCGAAATATATGCTAAATAAATATGGATTTTATTTACGAACATATTTATATATGATAATAATTCTATTATCAGCCCTCGATTGTTTTTGTAAATTAATATTTATTTCGCTTATAATTGCTTTGTCATAATTAAGTTAGAGAGCAGGGCTCGGATAGTGGAGGCATCTTTTAAAGGGGCCCTCCACCTGTAATAATCGCTTTTTTATACCTTGTTACATCTGTAGAGGGAAAAGTAAATATTCTAATTCAATTTGTAATGTGTACGTTATTTAGTTTTGTGTATTGTTTTTTATATAAGATTGTTATTTTTAAATGGATGTTTGCATATATGTGTATATTTAGCAATTTACGAGACAGACTATGCAAATTAGACAGTTGTAGCCTTCGTTTTGTTTGTACAATGCTCGTCCAATGTTTTTGAAAGTATGAACGCTTTTTTTAAAATAATTTTCTTATTTTATATATATATACATATATATATATATATATATATATATCTCCTTATGACTGCCGCCATATAATTAAATTGTAAGCTTTTTGAAAACGAAATTGGCTATTTGGCGGTCGAATTTAGTGGAAATGCGACAAACTGCGGCGTTAGGTTCTGCTACTTTACACACTATACGATAAGTCTATTGATAATGTGTGGCCCTGTAATTTAATATTGACCTTCTACTCGAAGTTACCGAAATCAAGGAGGCTTAAAAATTTTTTATGTAATAAAATTTCGTGGAATATGTTCATATACATTGGAATTTTATATATATATATATATATATATATATATATATATATATATATATATATATATAAGTAATAGTAAGCAACGCAGATTTTTTAAAAACTTTTACCGTAAAATAAGAGATATCTCGACTAAAATTAATGTTATCAAAATAAGATACACATCGTAAGATCGAAGGTTATATATCAGATTATTTGTGAGATGAAAAAAATATATCGATTAATTATTTCCCAACACGACTAACATTCAAGGCTTAATCGTTTTAACGGAATGAGTTTTTCGTTTATATTACAACAATGTATGTAGATATAACTAAAAAAGGTCATGGCGTCTTGTTAGCATTTTAACAAAAAAATATTATGAATAACGTATATTTTAATTATAAATATTTTTCATAAAATTCATAGAGAAATAACCATAAATATAGAAATAAAAATGTTTTTTTTTTATATTTACATGACACTGAACCAAATACGAATGCCCTTAAACTTTTAACACTTGTGCCAACAGTGAGCTTCCATTGACTAGTTTAGATCGAGTGACGTCAAAATACATATAATTATATAGGGTGTATACTTATTAACACTATCGTTAACCCTTACAAACATAATATATATTATTAATGTAAGTGTATTATTGAATAGATTTAATTGACAATCATTTTTTTAATTAAATTAATCTGATATATGATTGGTATTTTTTGTTTGAATATTATTTTTAATTTTCATTCAGGACTTAGTGTTTCTAAGTATGTATATAAGAAATCTAGAATTTATAATTAAAATAACAGAATCATTTGACACCTAAATTTTCATTTCCTTACATATATTGGCTAAGGACTGTACGTTCTCTAGTGAAAACAATTAACTTAATAAAATTGTATCTTTTATAATAAATTCTATATCGATTTAACATAAGCAATAATAATATAATTAATATACGATTTAAAGAAGATTAGAATCGTGTCTATTAATTACATACATATTTATCTCGACCTATATTGAGAAATAGTAACATTTGTAATATTTTATCAACGTTTTAAGTAATTGTTTCAAAATATAAATTTAATTTATCAATGAGATTATATAAAGTCCTCAAGGCAACAGTAGCTGTGTTCTGTGATAACGCGATAAAGGATTCGAACCGGCTATCACTACTATAACAAATAATTATTTTTTACAGTATTATTTATTACTTTTTAATTAAAAAATATCTTTTTTACAATCAAAATCAAAATATTTTCTATTAAAAAAGGCAACAGGCACTTCCAAATCGTCAATTAACATAAAATGTTATCAGTTCTTCATGAGTTACTATAATAATATAAAAAGACGTCAAAATCAATTAATTCAGTTTAAAATAACTACTTAATAGTAGCAAGTAATAGTGTTATATATGTAATTAAATTATTTATATTATATTCAATAGAAAGTACAATAAATTTTTAAAAGAATATATTTAGATATCTAAACGATGTATTGCCCGTTTCTATAATTTTCACTGTAATTTTTATGAAAATGATCTTTAATGTTTTTGTTTGTTATAAGCATTTTTTCTATAAAACGAAATTGAATACGTAAATATCGTAATCCTAACGATACACTACATGATTCAATACGATTTGCTTAAAAAATTACTGTACGCTCAATTATAATTTTATTAATATAAATATACTAGTATTACCATTAATAAAATATGTTATTTTTATTTAGATAATATTTTGTATATAATATTTTATATTTAATATTTTTTCTTATTATTTAGAACATCAAACTGGCTAACTACCTTAAAATTTTTACCAACTAAATAACCATAGCGCCAGCCACAATGAAACCAAAATTAAATAATTAAAAAATATATATATTTTCTTCACTTTAATACGAATACTTAAGTCTAATTAAAATAAAAATTGTAAACATTTTTGTGAAATCTCAATTACTTAAGATCAGATAAGTGGAACTGAATCACATTTGTATGCAAGCACAATAAAAGTTACGTAATTGTTTTAATATTATGTAGGGCATCTCGACACAACCGCATCGGTATATAATAATAATGCATAAAATTTATTCAAAGTTATTTTGCACATTGAATGCGCGCGAAACTAAGCGTGGAAAAGCGGCGCGGGCGCATTTAGTACGGCCAGCTCGGTTGATTTCGCAAACCACCATCTAATGTGAACCTATTAACCTCTCCGAGCGAGGCTCAGAGGCGAAGGCGAGAGGCGGATGAGGAGACAAGCCGTTCATTAGACACAAGGTTGTGTCAGCCATCCCGCCGGACCGCGCCACTCGCAAGTCGCACGCAACTAACTACACTACGCGAATTAAAAGTAAACAAACAATAACGAGCCTCACCCTGCCAGTTGTAGTGCACTTCTATTCGCGAACTCATTGTAGAAATTCAAAAGGACGTTACTGTCGAACATATTAGCACTGTATCACTGCCATTTCACAATATACAAAAATGAGTAAAACAAAATCCAACGCAGCACAGCGATCACAGGATAAACACAAGGTCCGTTGGCACGGCAGGGCACGTCCGTGCGCTAGCGGCGTCAAATCAAACTGGCCCGGTCAAAATGACGAAAGTGAAAACATCGCACGCACAGAAAAAAAGGTCGGCGGCGCGGCACAGTCCTTCGGCGCGAAGCCGCGATGCGAGCCACCTAGCGCGGGCTCCAGTGACACAGTAGTGCGCGCGCGCATCACCCGACGCCTATATAACGAGGCGCTCGGATGCTGCGACTTCAAACGCCAGGAGATGAGCTCTCGGCAGCCAACGTTAGGTGTTTCCTAGCGAGCACAAAGAGCGGCTGGCGACACGTGGGCGCGCGTGCGTGTGTGTGTAAGAGATAGGCGGCCGCAGGAAACTCCGTTCTCTTCCACTAGGAAAGACCTTGGATTTGAGTCGGCACGTTGCAATGTGTATCGCCGTCGCCTACGCCGCTGTTACCTACTTGCTAACGCTAGCGGCTGTCGCTGATTAAACGATGATTCTATTGTACACTTTATTTAAAACTACATCGAACTCAATTGCAAATTGCAGTGGCAATCGTTACATTATTTAAAAGTTTCACGTACATATATAATCTATGACGGAATAACATTTTTCTAAACAATTTAACTAATTTTGTGTTTTGTTGACGCATCGACATACTCAAGTTAGTTGTGTTACAAACAAATATATTATATTGCGTAATAAGCTTTACCTTAAACAGAAGATGTTGTATTATTTTATATATGAGCAATTAATAACCACGTACATTTAGGTCAAAGTCAAGTTGCTAATTAATAGTCTCTAGCAATATTTAACGTTAGTAAATACTAAACGTTGACTAGAACTCCAAGATTTAAGGCTTTGTCGTAAAATGTCCTAGTTGAAAGAGGTCAAATTATAAATAAGTATCTACTTTGTTAGTAAAAATATTGTAATTCGAAAAATATAACGTAATTCCATACCTAAATAAAATATTATATAAAATATTATGATAATATTTCATATATATTTTTTGCAAGATGCGCGCAAAACTATCTTTAACATTAGGGGTCAGTAGTAAATGGAATAAATAATACATGCATGCTTTTGCGAATTTAAACTCGGAAGTTTTATCTCAGAGGTACGAGTTCAAATCCAACAATAATTAAATTTTTTATATGCCATTTCCAAACTTTTACTGTACTAAATCAGTATAACAATAAGTAACATAACGGTATTAAAATAGTATAATAATAAATGTTTCTAAATTAAGTATAAAGTAGTTGCTATGTTTATTTTATACTAAGCAGAACAAAGGTGCAATTTAAAAAAAACCCGTTCTGTTTCACGCTTTATTCCGTGTGGCAGGGTAGTTAGAGAGAACCTAGTGTTTAGACAATTCGCTCTCTTCTTACAGCCTGAAGTCACCACATTTCATGATGAATGGCGTAACTCAGCGCTGGTGTTTGTCTTACCAAAATAATTCAATTAGAGACATTCCCCAGAGCAAGAATCGAACTAACAAATAATCGCCAAAAAACAAAAACAATACATTTTTCTATGCACAAATAATTCCATTATAGATGAAAAGCTTCTCAGCTATTTAGTTTAAAGTAACGATAACAAAAGCAACGTAAATACGAGTAGAGGACATGAGGCAAAGTCGATAGCAATGTTAGCATTGAGGCACGTTTTGGTGCTCAGTCAGTGCGCATTGCACAATGAGCAAATGAAATTTGAGATAATTATGCAAAGTGGGTCGTTAGACATGCTTTCGTTTCATTTTTAATATGTGAATTTGATGAAACTTAATTTAAATATTAACTAATACAGAAGAAAAATACGTGAACTGCGTAGTTTATTTACTGCGTAGAATTTGTTTTTTTTCCACATATATATATATATTTTGTTTGTCATTTTTAATATAAAATTAGTAGAGATAATGCAACGATGTTTTCACATGTAAGGTTTCTTTTATATTACATCATGGAAATAAACATTTATTGAATAAGGTTAAATTTGAAATCTTATATAGTAAGTATAAAACTTTGAGGCCGGTCGTTGCACAGTGAGCCAGCGTAGGACTGTAAGCGCGATCGGTTGTGGGTTCGATCTGTACTCGGGGGAGTGCTTATATTTAAAACATTTTCTCGCTCTGCTAAAGATAAAGTGCGGCGTTGAGTTCCACCACTCAACACGCATTGTCTCAAATTTTGTGGAAAAGTAAGTACGGAGTGTCTTGGCACTTTCTGTCTATCCTGCTATGCGGGATAAGAGCGTGAAGTTAAAAAAGAAATAAAATTTCGAGTCAAAAGTCAACATTAATTTAAAATTATTTGAGATGTTCGAAATATTTTTATCCGCAACAACCTGTTATTTTTTTAGTTTTATTATAACTAACTATAATATGTTATATAATCAAAATATTTCAATTAAAAAACATATATATATATATATATATATATATATATATATATATATATATATATATATGTGTATGTACTAGTTTGTAGTGGAAAGCCAAAAGACAAGTCAATACTAAAAATAAAATAATTACATAATATCTTTTCATTTAAAGAGCACTGGCAGGGTTGAGTAAAAGTAGTATCTAGGTCACAATGCAATTAATTACACAGAAACAGTAAGTAGTACCTACTTAAAGGCGAAATTATTTCAAAAATTATAAAAATGTACATCAGAAAGTTTTCCAAACCGGTTATTTAATAACACAAATTGTATATAAACTCGTTCCGTTGATAACGTAATACCATTTCACTTTCGCTTCCACATTCATTGTCTAGAACGATTGAATAACTTAGCAAATATCATCTGTACCGAGAAATTATATAAAAGACTGCATGAGAATCGCCTTAATTGCATCTTGTTTTTCCAAACCTTATTTTGGCTCGACTTCGTTTTGTAACGGATACTTTGATGATATTAATGATTGCTTCTTTTTTTTGTATTATTTTAATGCTTTTAAAACTTCTTATATAAACCTGTTCTTTCAGCTTTTTTTTAACACGACTTTATGAGCTACACTAAAATCAATGTAAGCAAATCTCACAATATTAATTTAACCCACTTTGATTTGTCGGTCCAATGTGACCAATTTGATAGGCAATACAATATTTTCATAGAAAGAACCTAGAAATTACTTTAAAACGTGTGTTTAGTCTCAAAATACATTCAATATTTTTCATATTGCTAAGCTACACTCTATTTAGGTTTAGAAATAAATACAATACATTTTTTACTGCCTGTTTCCGAGTACAAGTGTTGAAATCCAAATTTATTGTTTTTTTTTTAATTTTTAAATTCATCAAAAGGATCCTCAGTACTATATTTCATTAGTTTAATATATAAATTAATAGTAAACTGTCATGTACGTACAACACGGATCTATTTATCAGAGTAGGCGAGACCTTTCGTTTGCAGTTGAACAATGGCCTATTCAGTTTGCAAAATAGCTAAGAACAAGAGTTCACAGTGAAATGTCGACAATAATATTGTAATAGTAACCTAATTTAACGTTTCGTACGCTGTATAATTTACTTATATAGTATTCTAAAACTTGAATGGATGATTTGTGTTTTTTTTTCACATTTATACGTACTTAGTTATTATATATGACTTTAGCACGATAACAAACAAAGAAGGTTTAGTTAAAACATTTCGTATTTATCCTGTTCTATTGTTCATTATTTTTTTCAGATTCACGCTTTTTTCTCGCCTTGCAGTCCGACACTCCGTACTCCGCTTTCCACGGACATCGAGATATTGTGCGTTGAGTGGTAGAACTGAGTGGGAATCGAACCCACTCCGATCGAATTAACAGTCAGACGCTGTCCCACTGAGTCACGACCGGCCTCATTTCAAATATGAATCGAATCTACGTCAACTGAGTATACTAATACCTATTTATTTCTAAAAACGGAATTATAATCTTAGTTATTAGTAAGGCCTATCTTATCCAATCCATTTTGAGATATTATGGTACCTACCTACTGATAAAAATGAAAAGAAAAAGTTGTTTGAAACTAGTATAAAAGTGATTAATATATATATTTTTGATACATTTTTAGATTATTCTTAAAAGAAGTAATTATAAACAATTATTATATAGACAGAAAGTTGTATTTTGAATATAGATAAAAAAATTGTTTTAATAAATGTCTAGCTTTTTTTTTCTTCTTTCATCTTCTTTAGTTCTTCTATTTAGTTTATATGAAGTTCAAGTCAGGACGCCTGGTTTGGTAAATTCAATAAAAAAGACTACGCTTTTACCAGTGTTTGCATGTAATATCGTCGTGATAATAGAAAATCAGTAGTAAACGTAGTATCTCGCTATGAAATAACTAAGCCGGTTTCTTTATTGTTTGGTTTGAATTGAAGTAAAACAGACACGCGCACCTGCGATCTTATACTATGAACTAAATCTATACATATAAATAAAACTTGAGTATCTGTTTGTAATATTATACCAAAATAATATATTTTTTATATTTTTTGTCCACCTGTTTGTTTGATCAGGCAAATCTCTAGAACAGCTGGGTTGATTTTGATTGGACTTTCATTGGTAGATAGCTGATGTCATAAGCAGTAACGTGGCTTCTTTTATTTTAGAATTATTAAAATAAAGATCCAGAGATGATAAATTCCACACGAACGATGTCTTACCCGTTTACATACATGTACATTCGCACTAGTATGTATTACGTACAAATATCTCTTAGCATATGTAAAACGATATGATTCACTAAAAAAATCATTGAGATAAAACGGAAATGATATTTGATAATTTTGAGATACCAATATCTTTCTACTTAATTTCGGTTCTTCAAATAAACATTTTCTTAGTAAAAGTGGTTTCTTTAGCTAAATATACCTGGATGTATACAGAGTGGATTTCTCTATATAAGCGAATAAGTAAGAAACAGGCGTATGTGACAAATGAAATAACAATAGGTTATGTTTTATATGATTTTTTAATGTCACTCTAGTAATGGTTTTATAAACTAATGGCAAAATTATATTATAGAAGAGCTTCTTGGGTTTATCAGACACTGCCTTCTGAGCTCTTGATGGCTTTCTATGGGCAATGCTGAATTTTTTACATTAACTTTCAGTTTTAAAGTGATTTTTGATTTTATTTTAGGTTTAAATTTTACTTATAATGTCGAAATAAATATTTCAAAAATTATTTTTATACTGTTATCGTTTTTTTTATATTATGAATATTTCAATTTCCGGAAACATTTCGAGTTCTGTCTAAGCGAGTCGAACGGAGGGACTGTATTCATTAATATATTAACATATTATTGCAGTCGGATTCTAAATGTGTGACTTTAACTCGTTTAAAAATAAATAAATAAATAATAAATAAAGTCTTTTAAGAAAACTGTTTTTCTGTCAGTGTCTTGATTTTTTCATAATATACTATGTTCATATGATTTTTGAGTTACTTGTCTATTTCATGTACGAATAATTATAAAAAAACATTTCAAACGCGTTAGTATATTATAAGCAATTGCTATTATGAATTTCCTGAGATTTTTATATACAAATTTTTATTATTAGCTCGATCGAAAATATTTTCTCAATTTATTGGCGAAAAAGAGTGTTTACATATCTAAGTTAATAATAAAAGATGACAAATTCTATATTTCTAAAATGTCGGCCTTATTGTTCTGTCACGAATTATATTGCGACGAGTTAGTTGTTGTTACCAATGTTCATAACAAAGATGTTCATCTTAAACTAATAAAATTTAGATATTTATTTATGTATAGACATTCGTATTATTATTATTATATTATTAACACTCTACGGACACAGGTGCTTAAGCTTATAAGACTCTAAGAGACTCTAGAGTCTCTATGTGTTCGCTGAGTGTCCAGGATATATAAATAGCTGCCTTACTTAGTTCCTAAACTATTTAAATATTTACCTTTGGATCCATTTTTACCGCATTGCTATACGTTTTTATCATTACAAATTGTGAACTTTAGTTGACAAAAATGTTAGTATTTCTTTACTTATCTCAAATTTCACGTGTATTGTTAATAAATTTATTTTAATGTATAAAATTATCATTGGAATAAGTAATAAAATACATTAAATTATATTCAATTTTGCAAATATTTTATATTTGTGGGAATAATTTGCTGACTGATGATGATCACTGTGATATATGATGATATTGAGCAGGCAGGAAAAATCTCGAGTTAAAATATTCCATTGACTTAAAGGTAACCTCTTGTCCTTCTTTCATACAATCCTTATGTAGTAAAGCAATACACATGTTACTTATATTAATAAAGATAGTAAATATATAAAATAGCCTTCAAATATATTCTAACAAGCTAAAACTCATATAATCTACTTATATTGTTCAATTGATACAACTTTCCAAAAATTTGGTAATTTTTGTCGAAACAACAGCAAAGCCTTTTGTAGTGAGAATGAAGTCATCCGTAAGATTCGGTTGCGTATAACGCGCCGGAGAAACTTTCACGCCAGTGTTTCTGTTAGTGAAAGTTCAAAACTGTAAGTATTCATTGTACTTTTGTCATTGGTTAATCACGATCTAAATCTTTACGCCTAATCTCTTAGAGAATACACGTACGGCTTAAATGAAAACACAAATTTTCTATACTATAATTAATTCAATATGTTTTTAGATACATATTTATTTCAAGTACTAGTACGATTGTAGAAGAAAACGAATATATAATTAAATAAACGTTTTTATCTACCGCCGCTGAGATATATTTTAATTGAATTATGTCATTGGAATGAAATCTCGATATCGATCGCAATTACGTGCGACTTGTAACTCGTGAAAGTGTTTGTACCGGAGTCAATCAAAGCTGAGCCTATGCATCCGCATCAACCATTGAATCCGTCACGATCAACCGTGGCTGCCATTTATTAATATTAAACGAAAATTCGTTATCCAACTGGCCTTGGGCCGCGTACCTTTCAGTTCTACTTAATGATGACAGTTGCTTGAAACGTTTGTAATGATACCAGATCGGTGACAGTACCATTGCACTGCTCTACCACTCTACTGCTCACAATAGAACCTTATTTACATGTGAATACTAATTGTAATAACTTAAGCGAATATTATATGTGTATACAATAATGAACAAGTTCTGTTTGTTTATTAATGAAATGAGAATTTAAAGTGAAAACGACATGCCGAGATGTTTTGTAACAGCTATCGAAAGGCGGCGCGGCGCGGTGCGGCGCGGTGCGGCGTAGACGTCGAAAGTGAGACCGTGAGGTTGCGCAGGCGCGTTACGAAGTTTTTATTGTCGGCGGCGCGCGAAATCACTTGAAAGTTGTATTGTCCTTGGATATTTCACTTCTTTATTTGTTGCGTTTCCGACACCCGAGCCCGAAGTTCAGTCGCCGGTGACGCCAATTGTACGCCGCTCCGAGTGTGTCCCCTTCACTACGCTCTCGAACGGTTAGATTTTATCGCGGACGATGCTTAATATTGTCCGAAAGGGATCATTAAATGAATCTAAAATCGGATGTACATAGATATATGACTTAAAGGTAGCTTGCTAAGCCTAAGCAGGTATGTGTCTTACCGAGGTACAGCGGTAGATAAAAGGTCCTCGCTGGAGCAATCCAGGGTGTCGGTGCGCGCAGGAGAGCGCGGCGGTTTCCCGGCGCTTGCGCCACTTCCACGATTGCGACACGCTTCCTGCAGGAGAGTGCGAGGCCGTACGTTGCACAACGCCGTACGCTTATCGCCGACCGCTCGACTTTCACCGAACACTAACTGAATCCTGGGCTGATCGCACTGAACACTGTAATCCGGGCACAGTCACGGGAGTTCGCGGGAGGTCGCAGTAAGTCGGCGCGACGGCGCTGCGGGCCGCGGGCGCCGGGCGAGTGGCGTGCCGGCGCCGCCGTCGGTTGCGCCACGCTGGAAAGTAAAAGTGAGCGGTGGGCGGTAGGCGCGGGGCGCGGTGCCACATTTCTCCCACTTTCGCCGCTGTGATTCATGTTGAGCCAAGGTCGCTTCCAGCTGCCGATGTGTAATACTCCTGTAAGAGTTACGGGCTGATGATGCGCACGCGCAACCCAGTCAACTACCGCGGATTTACGTTTAGTTTTTAAATAAATTGAATTGTTACAATTGCTAAGACATGTTATGTTCAACTAAGTACTTATTTTAACACAGTATAGACTTTTATAAAGTTCTGTAAAATAATTAAGTTGGCGCATTCTCAACTGAAGATTCGAGAGGTTTACACGCTAGGTGGCAATGAGGTGCCAAGTTAATTAGCCATAGGACCACAACGGATCACGAGACTGCACTAATGCCTGCATTCATTCTTCCTTCACATGTCAGAGAAGTGGTTTACCACAATAGCTCAAGGTCAGCAATAACATCTTAACAAAATTCTTGCCTTCTTCTTAAGCTGGAATTAAAAAATCAAAATAATTTTATAATATATCACATGATTTGGTACATTTTTTATGCTTCGAAGTTCTCTTTAAGAAAACTAACTTGAAAAATTGCCTAAAATGACCTAAACATAAGCAGAATTATATAAGAGGCAAGGAGATTGTAAATGGAGACTATAATTTACATGTAGTGTAGTCAAATTAGTCACGTAGCTAACCTAGTAAACTAAATACAATAATACATTTGTTCGTTTGTTATCGAAAATTTCAATGGGAACGGATGGGGATGGATAGCAATATCAGCAGGCAATAGTGCAATTATTCTATTTAAAGCATGAAATGACACAAATAATCTTAATTTGTGTCATGTGACCAGAGTATAATAAGGGCAGTGCTATGGCGATTTTCTAAGTAAAATTCCAAGGTTTTTTTGAATTCTGCTATTTTTACACATTTTAAATAAAAATATTTTAAACAGATTAATTGCATATCTTTTGGTATTTAAAAACACAGTTTTGAAATCCCGACGTTTCGAACACTTTACAATACAAACGTTATTAAAAACAATTTCGCTTAACATATAAATGTATAATAAGTTAATATATACATATATGTATACATATATATATGTATACATATATATATGTATAAATTCATCAGAATATGTTGAGTTGAAAAATTTATTATTTACATACTCTCTTATTTTGAAATATATGTTTAAATGATCTGATCTTCAAATCAGGTCATCAGGAAATTATTCTTTTAAGGAAATTTTAGCAAAAATTTAGTACACATGTCCGAACCGTATTATACATAATTAATCTCCAAAAAAGGGAAAACAGTACTAGCATTATAATAATTTGTTTCTCATAAAATAACCCATGATTGTACATTATTACGACGTCACTAAAATTTCTTATGAACATGACGCTTACACTATTATGTTGGGAAAAGCGTTTCGTAATACCATTGTAAATACTTGACAAAGGTCTGACTGCAGGCACTGTGAGTTCCTTTTGGGTGTGATTTTAATTCAAAGTATATTTAAAATATATTTTATTTTATTTTTTTTCAGCTTCACGCTTTTATCCCGCTTAGCAGGGTAGATAGAAAGTGTCTAGGCACTCCATACTTCGCTTTCCACCGAATTCGAGACATTGCGTGTTGGGTGGTGGAACGAAGCGAGGAAGTGAAAATAATTGAAATATAATCACTCCCGATCGAACCCACAACCGATCGCGTTTTCAGTCAGATGCTGTCATACTGCGCCACGATCGACCCCATTTTATTTATTTATTTATATAAAATTTACAAACCAAGAGGCAGTCTCTAGTTTGTAAAAAAATTGACTTATATGAAATAGTAACAAATTTCGTTGTTCGTTCGGCAAAATATGAAGCGAAATAACTTTCATTAACAAACAAGGCCTGTAATAATAGAAATCAAGCACAGTCTAAAGGATATTAGTTAAACAGTTACGAAAGTGTAAAGGATGCTACGTATCCTTTCATTTATATACGTAACTTAAGTGTAACAAGTAACGAATAAACACAACTATCCTGACTCAATGGGACGATGTTTGACTGTAAACGCGTTTGTTTTGGGTTCGATTGTCGCTTCATAGAATATTTATATTTAATTCATTTTCATCTGTTCTGTTAAGAGAAATCGCGGCGCTAAATTCCGCCACTCAACATTTCATGTTTGAATTCGGGCAGATAACGCAGATTTTTCTTTTAATATAAATACTATATGGGAAAAATCGTGAATCTGAATACAGAATAATCACGGTAAGAACCTAAAATTTTGATTTTGAAATTCGTACATACATTGGAGAGGCAGCAAGAGAAATTCGATAATTTAATTTTAGTTCGGTCTATAGTTTTCCTTTTAGATGTATTTTTCAATTCATTCATTTAAAAGGTATATCAATATTTAAAGTAATTCATTGATGTGAATGGCCATCGTGGCGCAGTAGGATAGTGTCTGATTGTAAACATGATTGAGTGTGGGTTCGATTCCCATGAATTTAAATTAATTTTCATTTCTCATTTTTAGTAAGACAATATGAGGCGATGACTTCGCTACTTAACACGCAATGTGTCGATTTCGGATGGAAAACAGTTTGGAGTGTCTTGACACTAGATTGTCTCTGACTACCTTGCTATGCGGGATAAAACGTGAAACTGTAAAAAATTACGAGTATCAATTCCACATAGCTTTAAATGGAAATGTTTATTATAAATTGATTGCGCAATAGTCCTTTATGGGCCGTGATTCATTACAACCGCCTGACATCACACTCCTGTCATATTGCTTATTAGAAACGGTCAAAGGTGACCGATCACACCTACCTTCTGTTATTCCCTATCTAGCAATTATGAGAATATATATATATATATATATATATATATATATATATATATATGTACCGCCATTCATTCAAATATGTTAGACTCATATAAATTCTTCGGTCAATATTTGTAGGTTAAATTTTAAAACAGCTGGCGCAATACTCTATTGCTAAAGAGGCTATGAGTTCAAGCATGAGTTTTTATAATCTATTTCAATTTTGACGGTCACAACGGTTTTTTATGCGAATTTAGTGTTTTAATACTTTAAATAGAAAAGTGTTGTATCACTAATTATGTTTACTGAGATTTTTTTAAATTTTCTAAACATCCATTGTGACGCAGTGAGACACCGTCTGACTGTAAGTGCGGGTTCAATTTCTAGTTTTTTATTTTCATTTTTTTCATTATGTAAGATAAAGCACGGCGTTGAGTTCACCACAGAGCGCAACACTAGGTTGTCCCAGACTATGTAAGATAAAGCGTGGAGCTCTTTTTCTAAATAATATTATGTAAATCGTTTTAGATGCTTTCTACTCCGTTTAAAAAAAATACAATGCTAACGTCAAACTAATTTCAATTTATATCTAAAAAGAAAATATTTTTAAACGGTTTTTTAAGTTAATTTCTTACTGTTTAGCTTCATCATCTCTCACCTCGTCTCCGCTGTCCTCGTTATCTGAGAAATAAAATAAAAATAGCAAAAAAATACATTTTTTTAATTTAAGTAAAAGAAATTAATATATATAATTCAACTATATCATACAATATGCATATATAAATATTAATATACTAACATAGTATTTGACGTCACTAGTTAAAGATAGAAACCGGTTGAGAACGATATTGCAAGTACGAGTATAAAGGTTGCAATATAATGCGGATTTTGAAACAGGTGTAAAAGGTGAAAGTTTTCTAATAATTAGTGTGCCATTTAGCATTTAATATGAGGTCTTTTGAATATATATAGTGTTGTAATTAGATAATTTTTAGGTATATAGTTATTTTATTATTTTAAATTGCTAGGTTAAATTATATGAGGAACTATATACCATATTCCATAACACGTCGGAGCGGCGTCCGACTTTAAATGCGATCGGTTGTGGGTTCGATTCTCACTCCGAAGAATTATTATATTTTTATTATTTTTGTTTACCGTGTTCAGTTTAGCCGCTCAACGCGCAATATCTTGAATTCTTGAAATGCGGAATACAGTGTTTACACACTAGGTACTTCCTGTCGACTCTGCTATGAGGGATAAAAGTGTGAAGCTAAAAATATATATAAGGATATTAGATAGTCAAAAGAGTAGGCTAGGTTTATTGTATTTAATACAAAATACTTCCTAACTCAAGCATGTATGTACGTATATCATAATACGTGAAAGGAAACATGTGACATAAACCCATTATGTCACGAAGACGTATTTAACTGAGTGAACCCTTTTTATGATATCTTTTATGTTTAATTTATATATAGATAAACGGTTATTATTTATCAAAATGTTATGAATGAATGAGCTGCAACGTTGTTGCATGTATTTAGTTTTTGCTGCGAAATGTAAGGTGAGGTTTTTTCCGATCTAATACCGGGAAATCCCCGGTCTCTCTCCAAGGAATCTACGTGATAATTTTGATTTGTTTACGCGCAGTACTTTTAGCTATGCGCTGTCTAATAGGAAGTGAGTAACCGATGACGTAAATAAAAAAAATAAGCTTCACTTTTTACCCCGCGTAATAGGATAGTCAGAGATAAATAGTGTCATTCCATTGACTGCTTTTCTCTCGAAATCGCGACATTGCGTGTTACGTGGCAGTACACAACGCCGCGTTTTGTTTTCCTGGAGATGTGAAGATAAATATAAACATTTCTCCGAATGGCAGTTGAACCCTCAACCAATCACGTTTGCTGTCCTACTGCGCCACAATGGACTATGATGACGATGTTTTGACGTATATCCGTACATATATACATCATTATAATATTATTAATAGGATAAAATTTTGTTTTAAAAAATATATATATATAAATTTCCTAAGATTTTTATATAGAAAAAAATACTTAGTTTAAAAAAGGTAAAAGAATCCAGATACTCATACAAATGGTAATATATATTATTTCATTTATCATTGCGGATGGTAAAACGCACTTAGTGCAGGCGACATTGAAAGTTGGCATTACATTACGTAACCCTAGACACATCGGGTGAATGTATTGAATATCACACCGGGTCGCACGTGTCCGACAATGCACATAATGCTATTATCTGCTTCTCACTAAATAAATGCATATTACTGTACTATGATATAAATATAATTTTTCTTAGTTATTAATAAGAATTTAATTTAAAATTTCACACACTCTGAAGAATTATTATATTTCAATTCATTTTCATTTCCTTGCTTACCCGTTGGTAAGATGAAGCGCGGCGTTGAGTTCCGCGGAAAGCGGACTAAATGCCTTGAAAGAATAAAAACGTGAAACTAAAAATAAAAAAACACAAATTATTTTAAGCTAATTTAGTTTTTAGTAATTTCATCCGTTTAGGAGGTAAGATGTCGAAGATTGTTTAAAAGTAATTTAATGAACGCATACAAGGTTAATGAGTGAAATTATATAACAATTAACAATTTATGATTTATTGTGGTCATTGTGGCGCAGTGGCAGAACGTCTGACTGTGACTGTAAACGCGATTAGTTGTGGTTTCATTTCCCTGTCGGGGAAATGATTATATTTAAATTATTTTCTTGTCTCTCTGGTGACACAAAGCGTGGCTTTTAGAGGGGAGTGTTTTGACAATAATAATCTTAACTACTCTCCTATATTTTTTTCAATTATTTACAATATAATTTTCTTCTTATAATGGGTATATGCTTATTTTCGTTGTTTTGGCGACCTTAGTAAGGACTTGAGGACCACGCTTTGAAAATAATCGTAAAAAATAATATATATTAATCTAATTTGGTTTGGATTGTATGAATTTGGATTTGATACCAAGACTATGTTGTCTAACCTTTTTGTTACATACTTAACAGCATAACTAAAATATCGTATACAATGTGTCCTAATTATTTAATATAATAATTTAATTACTTTAAATTTTTGGTATGCACGCCGTTAACCATTATGATAGGTATCTGAATAAAGCCGATAACCTATAAACTGCTTATCGCAACGTTAACACTCTCTTTCTAATGTAGGTTACCTAAATTTGGTGCGTCTATAATCGTAATGTTAATTCATAATAAATTCATATATATATATATATATATATATATATATATATATATATATATATATATATATATATATATATATATATATATAGTCTGGTACGACAAATCGCGGCGTTGAGTTACTCTATACAACACGTAATATTTTGAAATCGGCAAAAAATGTTAAAAAAATCCTCTTGTGTGGTCAACTTAGTCTTTCGTTTACCGCTCTTATCAGAAAAATATTATAATACTATTTATTAAACCGGCTTTACTTAAGATAAAACTTATTTTTAGATAAAAATAATCTTTAACGGAAATCAATTTTTCTCGGACTAGTAGAACAAGGCGTGGTTTTTAGGTTTTACCTGTAGACTTCTACGAACTGGTACAATCATTATGAAAAACATTTTTATTAATTTTTAAAACAAATATGTAATGTATCGAGTAAAATAGAAAATTTTATCAATGTTAGTCAAATACGTTGAAATTAAGGATGATTTTTAATATATTGATTATTTTAGCCTTTTACAATATAAAGCAGGGTAAGTAGAAAGAACTAAGTGTTAGATACTCCGTTATTATCTTTACGTTGGACTCAAAACGTTATATATTGAGTGGCGGAGTTCAACGCCGCACCGCGTGTGCTATTTAATTACAAAGATAATCAAGTGACCAATAATAGACGAGAAAAACAATTTGGATATATATAATTATATGTACACTTTGTTTTATTTATTTTATATTATACATAAATTTTTCTAAACATTAGGTAATAATGAAGAGATAAAAAAATAATTTATCTGTATCCGCAATAGATATGCCGTATTGCGAATTATACCTACAAACATAAGTAGCTACATTTTTATATTTAGAGCATGTTTGTGAATTTGACTTCTAATAAGGCCTAATAGAGTAAATGATTTCAAATTTTATTTACCTTCACTTGGAGGAGGTCTTCACCTCAAGAAGGGTTCTTGCAGTTTATTAGGATACTTCTAAACAAAACAGCTTATAGCTTTATCCCGCATAGCACAGTAGTCAGAGACAACTAGTATAAACAAACTCCGCTAACTGTCCAAAATCGAGACATTGCGTGTAAAATAGCAGAGCTCAACGTTGCGTTTTACCTTACCAGAGCGTGGACATAAAAGTAACATAAATATAATCATTCTCCTGAGTGGGAATCCAACCCAAAATCAATCGCGTTTACACTTAGACGCAGTCCCATTGCGTCACGATTGCCTTACTTCTTCATAAAAATGTGTGAGATAGTATGGATGTACATATACACATTATGTTGTTATAATAAAAAAATAGAGTTCAAGGAAATAATAGAGTAGAAACAACGTATAATAATAACATTTACATTGACTGACCAAAATACACAGAAAAAAAGGCATAAAAATTTGAACGCAGCGGGATTAGAACCCGCGCCTTTTGAATAACGTCCGAGCGCTCTGGCCGTTAAGCCATGCGTTCTATGCTAACAACATAAATAAGCTGTAACAAACGTATAAGAATTTCGACACAGCTGGTAGTAGAACGGATGGCTTAGCGATATTAGCGGTCAGAGCGCTTGGACGGTATCCAAGAGGCGCGGGTTCGAATCCCGCTGCGTTCAAATTTTTATACGTTTTTTAAAAAATCTTTTCTAATCCTAAGTGTGGAAATTGTCCAAATTTTCTATCAAAATTCGAGAAGTATTGTCTCTATTCAAAGAGCATTTCGTGCTAAATATGGTCGTCATGGTGCACCGTCTGAGCTCGCTATACGTCGCATAATCCAAAAACTGGAAAGTGAATATTCTTTGTACGATAGTAGACCACCAACACGATAACGGACAGGCCGTAGTGAAGAAAATATTGCCCCCGTATCAGCCAGTGTCGAAGAAAATCAAAATGTTTCCGTTTCACGACGTGCACAAAAATTGGGCTTATCCAGAATGACAACCTAGTGAATTCTACGTATAGATCTTGGCCTACATCCATACAAATTGTGTTGGCACAAGAACTCAAGCCAGCAGACCATCGATTACGTCGCGAATTTGCTGATTGGGCGCTTGAAATGATGGAAACGGACACCGAATTTCATAGGAAAATCATCTTTTCAGATGAGGCTCACTTTTAGCTCAATGGTTATGTGAACAAATAGAATTGTCGATACTGGAGTGAGTCAAATCCAAGAGTGGTCATGAAACACCATTACATCCTGAAAAATTGACTGTTTGGTGCGGATTATGGTACGGTGGAATCATGGACGAAGGCCGTACTTTTACTGTCAATGGCGACCGTTATCGTGACATGTTGAACGATTTTTTTTTCCTGAAGTATATGAAATCGATGCGGATGGCATTTATTTTCAACAGGATGGTGCAACATGCCACACTGCGACCGTCACAATGGATTTATTGCGAGATAAGTTTGGTGAGTCGGTTATTTCTCGCAACGGTTCTCACAATTGGCCACCAAGATCATGCTATTTAACACCCTTGGACTATTTTTTGTGGGGGTATATTAAATCTCAAGTATATGCCAATGAACGCAACATTCGAGCGACTATAGCGGCCATACCAGCCGAAATGTTGCCCCGAGTCATCGAAGATTGGACCGATCGTATTCACCAGTGCAAAAAAAGTCGTGGCGTTTATTTGAACAATATTTTGTTTAAATCATAAATAGCATAAAATTTCCTATCAAATAAAGCCATTGAGCACGAAATTAAAATATTTATTACATGTTTTATTTCAATTTCAAAACATATTGTACTTATTGGGAAACCCGATATATTACGACGGTATCATTTTATTTTCTTTTAACCTATTTATAATATTAGTTACATAGACTGAAGGTATATTTGAAAGGATAAATTTGATGTAAGTCATCTAACAATTGACGTGGTTACATATTTTATAATTTGTCATAGAATACTCAAGTAGCTTTTTTGTATTTTCCCACAAAACAATCTACCTTATATTTTGTACATCAAATTAATATCATTTTAATAATACGTTTGAACAAAAAGCTTGAATACCGTCGCTTGTATTCAGCTCATAGCTAATGAAGTGCAGGTAAGCAGGCAAGATTAGCATCAAGGTACACTTTTCTACGTTTTTTTCCTGAATTTATGGTTGTATGGCGTATCTTAACGCCACACTTTGTCTTAACGGAGCAGAAAAATGAGAATCATAATTCCTGTGAGTGCGAGTCAAATCAATTTAGTCAGATGTATCAAATTTCCAAAATGAATTACTTTCAAAATTTCTGTCCATCAAACTAAACAACTTTTGCCTATATGATACGTAATTTTCTCTTTATTTATATCATCATCAGTGTTTCGGGTTCATCAATTCTATTCTTTCATTGTAAGGTATTTCCCAGGGTTACAAAAATGATACATTATAAGAATAATATCGACTATGTAAAATTAGAGTAAAAAAACACGAAGCTACTGGCGTTTATGTAAGAATGGTATAAGAGCCTTAGTTAGCCTACTTGAAAATTAATTTAAAAAGCTAGTACGTAAAATATGTGGACGAAAAACCGAATATCTTTACTCCATATAATCCATTTATTTATATCTTCCATATATTTTGAAAGCAAAATAAAATAAAAAAAAATATACAATACGTTGTGAGCTTAATTAATTTAAATATATGTTTCAATCGACAGTTTTTGATAGAAAATGTGACGTCCGATCAGCAGTTATATGTGGGCTATTTTGATAGAAAGTAGTAATAATTAGGTATAAAATTGTTGAAAGACCGAATTTTAAATCCACACAATAGCTTACTGGTAACAAAACAATTGTTCGAATTCCATATTTTTATAAGGAAGCTGTGTCTATATAAAATTTAATTACATTAAATTTCTTATTATCAAAAAGAGAAATCACTATATCTCCACTTTCCGTTATTTCGTCTTGATTGTACTTCTTATTTTAGTAACTTCACGCTTTACGCCCAAGCAGTATAGTTAGAGACAGCCCTATGCCATGACACTCTATTGACTACTTTCCAAGCAAAATCAAGACATTGATTTTGTCCATTACTCAGTAAGGAACTTAACGCTGCCCTTTGACTTACCATAATAAAGAAAACAAACAATTTTTTGATGGTTGGGTACTAAAAAATTATTAATAATTTTTTAGTACCCAACCGTCAGACTGTACTAAGTAAAATAAATTAAGGATGTATAAAGTTTCAATACTCAATTTGTTTTTTATTAAAAGACAATGAAAACTGATTAACTAATTCGTATAATAAAATTAAGTATAAATCTTGGTTAACTATGTATTAAAATCTATTTAGTTGAGTGTGTTACCTAACTCTGATTACTTCAATGTTGGACAACTTGATGTAAAATATAGAATAGGAGAAAAATGTAAAAGTATCTCTATTTTTTACTCCATATCCCTCTTATGTGACTCAATGGATATATTGTAAACGCGGTTGATTGTTTGTTGGTTCCCACTAAATAGACTTGATCATTTCTTCACTCTGGTAAGAAGAAGCGAATAGTTGACATCTCCATTTACCAAGCAATATCATGACTTCGGGTGGACTGGAGTCACCGGTGTGTCAGCAGTCACTAGGTTGTCTTTGACTAGCCTGCTGAATATAGAGCGACAAGCTACAATAAGTATGAATAGAGAAATAAGAATTAATACATACAATTTTTTTTCAACTAACCAAATGAAAATGAATTGAGTTTAATAATATAGAAACATATTTATTGACATTAAATTGCTTAAACAAACGTTATCAAAGAACCAAACAGTACTTTCCTTCACAACATATTATAGTTAAAACTATATTTAAGCCATCAAAGACACACTTAAAAGATAAAACAGAAGAAAACTGTGTCACAACCTTCAGTGTTACGTTTGTGATAACCCGTGAATCGAAGTGGGCATCGATTATGAGATTTGGGCGTTGCGCAACGTAGAAATATTATACGCCAACCAACAGTGCTTTAATATGAGTATTTTTAAATATATAAATATATATATATATATATATATATACATATACATATATATATATATATATATATATATATATATATATATATATATATAAAATTGTTAAATAAAGTTTTTTATTAACACCCTATTACTGGCATCACCTCTGTATGTATATCTACATATCAATAATATATGTTTATCAATTATATAATTTTTGTTTTATCAATTATATATGTTATTTGACCCACTTCTCCCCTTCAAATAACGTGTTTGAAAATTTTTGTACGTATATCCGAGTTTAATGATGATTTCTATATATAAAAATGTTTCTTGCTAGAACGATTACGATATGGAAGAAGTATTTATTACGTTCTATGTAATTTTTTGTTCAGTATGGTTTAGCAGTTTCACAACGAAGTTAATACAAAGTACATAGAAATAAGTTAAAAAAATAACGATTTATATGCAAAAGAGTTACGAATTCATTTTTGTAAGTATGAAAAATATTAAATTCATATAAATCATTATCATTCGACCGAGACAAGCAACTCGATTGTTTTAAAATTTCAACGTTTTTTATACCAAACATATATTTCTTTTATTCAATTCTAGACAATAGGATATATTAGATTAAATTGCCATACTGTCCGATTTCCGTCTGACCTTCATATCGCGTTATATATCTACATTAATTTTTCTATGAATTATTGACATGAGTTAAATTTTTTAACACGGAAAACTTATAATAAAAATATAATAACATTTAGAAAAAAAATTAAAGGCGAATAAACTCTTTATTTGAAAATTTGCGTATTTTTTGCTTAGTTTTTGTTGTATATTTTAAAATGATTTACTTAGTTATCTTGAAATTCATAATAATAGAACTAGATATATATTAACCTCATGTTATTAAGGTCGAGGAGTAGCCGTAAAAGTGAGTGTAATTCATTTTGATCTTTGATAACAACCATATAGAATACTGATTAATTCTAAATTTTGTTTTATTTATTTGCTATTTTTTTAGCTTCACGCTTTACTCGCATAGCCTAGACCGGAAATACCTAATGTCAATATAGTCCGTACTCAGCTTAGCGCCAAATTCCAAAGATTTGCGTGTTAGGTGGCGGAACTCAATGTTGCGTTTTGTCTTAAAAGGAAATGAAAATAATTTCATTATTCCCCATACAGGGGAATCGAATACACAACACAGTAAATTAATTTTAAATGAAACTATTTTAACCGGAATAATCGCATATATTTTGGTATTAGAAAATACATTTTTGACATTTGTATTTTCGAATACCAAAATATACACGATTAATCCGGTCAAAATAGTTTCATTTAAAATGTATAAAAATCATGAAAATCAAAGATTTTGTTATACAATAAATTAAATTAGAATAAAAGTTTGTTTCTTTATTTTAATTTTAATACAACATATAAAATGAAAGAATTTATAACAAAATTGTACGTTACTACATTATATTAGAACCAACTCATATAATTTCCTCGTTCATTTAATACGATCGTTAATTAGCTTTTATAAATGGTATTTTACACCACGTGACGTTTTACAATAACAACATATAATTCGTATTACTTGGTCAAAGTTTTCCTTGAGAACTATGGTGAGTTCGTGCCTGCTAACTGTTTTTGGTGTATAATCACTTGGCATTTAGATCTTCAATGTCGCAAATAAAGCGATTTGTATGTATATAAATTTAAACTATTTTACAAATATGGAATAATAATTGTTCATAATTACTACTAATGATTTCTATTATGAATTGTACCTATTTATTATAGATTTTTATATTTACATGATATTTAGATGTGAAATTCAAAATAGAGTAAATATTTTTTTGTTTTTAATGTATTGGGATTGGTACTAGCCTCAGTTTCAAGTTGGTCTGAATTTCAAGACAATATTATAATACTTACATATATTCACATTATGGCTACTGGTGTTAACATAATTTATTTACAAATTGGTAATATTAGATATTAGTCCTAAATGTTAGTAACTAAGGGGGCGTCATTTGATCTTAGTAGTTATATTTTAAAGAAACTCATTTGAACAATAATATTATAACAAAACACCTACCCTCCTTTTTAACTATGATTTGCCTTTCTTTGTTCAATATTTATATAAATCGGTAATTAAAGCCACACGGGGCTCTCCCATCCCTCATTCCGCACACAGCTCCTACCCATTTTTATGGGTGGTGATGAAGTCACTCTAGGGAGGCGCAGCCCCGGAAGAGTTTACCCTCTCACGCAGAGAGAGAAGGCCAAGATTACGGTGCTCTTTTCCTCGTTGACTTTCGATCGATTCGATTTATTAATCTATCAATATATTTTACATGTGTATTCTAACACTGGCAGTAAATTAAACGTAGAATTTTACTTTATAGCAATTCCGATTGAAGAAACCATCTACCACTTTACTTCATCAGAAGAATAATGATATCGATTAATAGAATCAAAAAGTCAACGAATTTATTACAAATTTCATATTAAAAATATGGCACTTATATCCAAAATATATGTCATAAATAAGTATATTAAAAATTTTAGTAAATTTCCGATTAAATAATTAGGTAGAGACATGGCAATGATAACTTTTTATACAACACATTATTTTTATTTGAACAACTTGTAGTAACTTTTACTCGGAGTACCTTGAATTTGATTTATATTATGTACGTATTCCAGATTCACGTTGACACAAAGTTTCCATCAACGTGACTGATGACGTTGTTTTAAAATAGAATAGCTGATACATTATGCCATTATATTCGCTAAATTTCAAATGACTCGGATCAACGCAGTGGTTTTTTTCTTTCATTTTCTTTTATGTATGGTATAGAAATCAAAAGTTGGCAAATTTATTGATTTATAGAAAATAAATTAAAATTACGTTGATATCAAAAACTATGAAGATGAAAATTATATACTATATAAATAAATATATTATCCGTATGGGCTTTGTATACGATACCTGTGTTTATATTAATGTTTTTTTTATTTTTTCTTTATAATAAATACTATCGAAAAGGTGGCTGGCAGCGGATGTATAGGCTATCCAGCATAGAAATAGTTCATGCTCTTTAAGTTCTACTAGGATACTAAAAGAATTACCGGTGACTATTCTTCGAGCTGCTCTCCCTCTCTTTCTCTCTCTCGTCTTTCCGCGTACGCTAGTATACGTGGGAAATAAACTAAGTTATATTTACATATAAATTTTGTACAATGGACCGTTTAGCGACTTTTTATGACAATAACCATAAAGTCCTAAGTCAATTTTAAAATTAAAAAAAAAAACAAAACATTGTACCTAAAATCGCTTATAAATCTGCTTAAAATACTAAAGACAATAGTAAAATAAGAAGATTTTTCATTTTTTTTATATTTCCAACAAAAATAAACTTTGTTTAAAAAAATCATAATGTGCTTGATGAAGAAAAAAATAATATTTGATTGTAAAATATATTATTATTTATTATTTTAATGAAATTACGAATTATATAAATTTAAAAATTGAAAATTGCTTAAAATGTAATTATTTTATAATGAAATTAAACATCTTAATTAATTATAATTAAAAATATTAAATACTTAACGATTTATTATACGTTTCTCTTATACAAATAAACTTTTCAATCGTATGTGTTTCAACATCTCTGGATCAATATTTTATAATTCTGTAATAAAAGCTTAAGTTGCTCCTTGCTACATCAGCTATCTGCCAGAAAAAGCCCCGTCAAAATCGGCTTAGCCACTCTTAAGATTAGCCGGACCGAGCAGACGGACAAACAGATAAATATTCTAATGTTACTTTGGTATTTGCTTCGGGTTTACAAACATATGCATATAGTAAATAGTGGCAATTTTAATATTACAAATAGACGCTCCAATTTTTATTTATTTGTATAGATAATTTTATTTTCTTACACTATTAAACTGAGCCAAGGTGGCGTGAATAGTAATGTATATATGTAAATATGAAAGGTGGAATATTATTTGAACAAAAAGACAGCACCACGCTTTTTAGCAAAGGAATCATAATGTCGAAATAATCTAGTGAGACAAGACACTCCGTTGACTTACCAGAGCAGAGACATGAGAAAATATGTAAATAAAATTATTCCCCCGAATAGAATTTAAACCAATCGTGTTTACAGTCAAACGCTGTTCCACTGTACTACAATGGCCTTTCTCGGAATTTTATTATGTATTTCTATATTAAAGAATATTTAAAAAGGCACTGTACAATATTATATTTTTAGACGTGACAGTGCAGCTATTCAGCCCTTTATTGTAGATTGTAATTAGTGTTTTTATATATATTTGTTTTTGTTAAACGAGCAGGAAGCAAGACGAGTCGATATTGCGAATTTCATTCACTTTGCAGTTTATATAAGGATTATCAAGTATTGGCTCCTTGGAAACATGGTAAAATATTATATAAATTACAGCGTAAAGGACTTTAATCTTTACATTTAAAAAACATAGTTTTCTTAGTCAGTAGGAATAACATTGAAATTAAAAAGTTTTCAGTTTTCATTTTAATTTTAAATAATTAATATAATGATTTAATATATTAAAATGATAAATTGAGTATTGAGTGTTCAGTTAAAAAAAGGTATTTATAATGTAAAACTATTATTATATTAAGCTTCTAAGCGTTTATTATCGTTACACACATTGTAATTAAATGGAAGCAGAAATAACCATTCTTAAAATCATTCGGTTATCCTTTTTCCGCCGTATATGTATATATTGAAGTCAACATTGTGAATTAGATTATGGAACATAACGTCGCATTTTGTTCGAATCTAGTTATTAAAGGAACAAACAAGGAAAATTAGACGAGATATTTAGATGAGGAATTTCACAATATATATATATATATATATATATATATATATATATATATATATATACATACATACATACATACATACATACATACATTTATCTTTAAGCTTTTGTTTTAGTTACTAAGTCCCACAAGTGCCAGGGGTTTTACCGAAGAAAACAAACACGTATTATTTCAATTTATAATAGTTATTGTATTAACTGTGGTTTCTCAATTAAGAGTTACATAATAATATATATAATACCTCCCTTTACCTCGTAAATTACTCGTTACCATAGCAACGCAACTTCTTTCACATATAAATACAGTGATATATTTTTTTACTAAATATACCTGAAACAGATGAAGGAATTAAATGTAACGAAATTTAGAATGCTGTTTTCACGGCTAAGTACAAAAATTTATATGGTTTGCACATTACGTATGTATTCTCCAATACTAACCAAATTGAGTAATTTTTGAAATATATAAAACGCTATTTCATATGTTTTTTTACATATAAAAATAATAACTTTAAAAAACATAGAAATATTTATCAAATAAATAGTAACATGCATATAAGAATTCAAATGTAGCTTGAAAGGGTATAGCTTGACTGTCAGCGCTTGGACGCTTTTTTCCAATACCAGACAAGGTGAAAATAAATGTAATTATGTATAGTGGCCAATTCAAGTTGTATACATCTGACGGCGCGGATCCAAGGCCGCCGCTGATCTCATCGTCCATTTTTTCTATAACTATTACATGACCAACTTCAAGACTTACAATTCATAAGGAGCTTGTAAGAAAAGTTCCAACTGTCTAAATCGGTATGTTTATACCTAAGTCGCACGCTAAGCTATCTATTGTAGCCGAATCGTTTGAATATTTCATATTGCCAAAATACTACATTTTTTTGTTTGTAGTTTTTATTTGCGTTCTTCGTTTTTTTTTTGAGCATTTTCTCGGGCGCCATTTTTCATAGAGGCCGTTTAAGGACGTTACTTACGTGCGGTGTTTTATTTACGATGTGGTATGGAAATATGACTTGTGGCGTAATGGATCTAAGTACAATTGTACTTAAGCAAAGCGGTTGTGGGTTCGATCACTAAATTGGGGTTCATACCCCAATACTGTAATATGTTTTTTTTCGATTTTGGCAAGATAAAACATGTTCTCTTAACACATTATTCGGAATATTTTATTATTATTAAAGTGTTATTCCAGACTTAGGATTAGAAAATATTTTTGGAAAAACGTAACGTAAACATGCCATGCTATACAGGCTGCGTTGGCTGGTAGTAGATCGCATGGCTTAGTGGTTAGAGTGTTTGGAAATTCAAATTTTTATCCGTTTTTTAACATTATCAATAAATTGACTCTAAATTTTATATATTTCTTCTGGTATATGCTGAAGATTTAAAAAAAAATATATAAAAACTGATAGTGCGGTATTTTTTTGTAGTATACAACTTAAGGTTGTCAAAAGTATACAATGGTGGTAAGTTAGAGGACATGTAAGCAAGTACAGTCTAAGTATATGCGTACTGTTCGAGGTTGTGGTTTCATTTCCCATAGTTGTTTTCCTATGACACAAAAATGGGTTAGTTACAGTGTACTTATGTATAATAAACAGATGATTTTGTAAAATCATCTATTTATTCTATTTTAAAAATAATTCCAAGCTCATTTAAAATTAAACTATTTTAAACTAATGGCGTATATTTTGGTATTCGTAAATATATTTTTGGACACCTGACGTTTCAAACACTTTTCAGTAGTCCATGGTCACAGGTACACTGAGGTGGCATTCGTGTGTCAGGTGATACAAAAATTAATTATATCAATCTACCTCCATCTGTTTATTAATTGCGTCGCCTGCTGCCCTGAATGAGCTGACTATATATTTGTCTCTGGTACGGTGGATTTTAGACTTTATTTATAAGTGGGTATATTTTTTTATAAGTGGGTCTCAGGTGGTAGTGTTTTCAACCATTTTCTCTATTGAAATTAGGATGTTTTTAATTTCAATAGGAACATGTGTATATATATATATATATATATATATATATATATATATATATATATATATATATTCTCTAGCGAGGATATGTGGCTTATTAAACCTGATGTAGTGGTTGGACTTATTCATTGTATGTGTGAACATATGTGTGTGAACACAGCTGACATAGGATATGTGTTCTTTCACCCTAACCCCGATGCTCCTCGTTGTTCGACAAATGTACGATAAGCCACAGTCACAGTCTAGTTTATATACACCTGAACACTGCAAAGGATTATTATATTTCACGGGTCTCAAGCATTGGATCACTTTTTTATTAGGCTTAAATATGGTTTTGATAGAAGCTCTTCTTAAGATGTTGACAATCCAGTCTGTAACTCCCTTCACATATGATAGAAGTGCTGGCTGTCTCTCCACTGTGGGAGGCTTAATGGTCCTTTTATCCAATGCTGGCGGGGAACTGGCAGCTTGTTCTGATGAAGGGCACCCTTCACCAGTCGAAGCTTGTTCGCTAGTAGTTCAGGTTTGTAAAGGTGATAAGCTTTCTGAAACAAAGATTTGCCAACGGTAGATAACTGTCTAGGGTGGTGGTAGGATTCACCATTAAGATACCTGGTGGTATGGGTAGGTTTCCTATATACTGTGTGGCCTAATGTGCCATTGGGATTCTTTATCACTAATACATTAGTCAGAGACAACCTAGTGTCAAGACACTCCGTTGATTTCTTTACGCCAAGGCAAGCCGCTTTGTCTTATATTTTTTTTAATTTCTTACACTAATTTCCAATATGCATATTGAACATTTACATTTAAAAATACAACGAAATTAGTATATTCATTAAAAAACATAGAAAGATTACTTTACGCTATTTTGCGCATGGCAGTAAGAGAAAACCTAGTTTCGGGACACTTCGTTCGAATTAGAGACATTGTTGATTTGTGGATCTCAACGCCGTCCTTTGTTTTACCTAACTGAATAGTAGGTAGTAAGAATTATTACTATAGTAGGTATACTATAGCACTTATCTTAATATTATATCTATCACACATGTGTTTGGGCCTTGTCATTCTGTCCATGAGACAAGATTACCGATTGAATACTAGGGACTGATTAAATAGGTGCCATAGTTTTTTTTTATTTCAAACAAGTGTATCATCGTGGTTTTGCTCAATAATTTTATCTTTTTTTTTATATTTTTACGTTTTATACGTGGCTGGTAGTCAGAGGGACGTGCCAAATGCTGCAGTCACTGCACACCTCTTCCACCTCTTCCTCATTCATTAACCTTCACTTAATTTATTTTTATAAATAAATAAGCCGGTTTTAGCTTAGCGTTTTAAAAGCAACCATCGGTCGGTTCGATTAGGGCCTGAAAGTATGATTATATTTAAATTATTTTCATTTCATCGCTCTAACGAGACAAAGCACGGCGTTGAGTTCCGCCTCTCAATACGTAATGTCTCGATTTTAGCGAAATGCGGGGTACAGATTGTCTTGATACTGGGTACTTTCTGTCTACCATGTTAGGCGGCATAAAAAGATTTTTATTTTATTTTGGAAGTGTGTTATTTCTTAAATAGTATTTTCATTCAAAAATTAAATAAAATAATTATATAGAGATATATTTTTTAATATTTTATTTCATCAACTTTTATTACTCTCTAGATCTGTGGTAAGTTTTATACAAATAAATACTAAGGTTTAGTTAGGGATTTACAATAAACAAATAAAAAATATATATATTTAAATATTGTATTTAATAATTTACAACTAATTAATTCCGATACCAAGTACGGAACTCTAAAACCAAACAACACAGGTAGGTACTGTATATCACGAGTTATCAACACAACATTCACTGATTCTATCATTGTTATCAACAAAAATATGAAAAGTGAAACATCAACACGCACTTTCTCAATATTTTATTGTGCCGTTATCTTATCGTTTGTACGTAGTAAATACCGTAGTAAGCTAAAAATAATACACACTCGTCTATTCGCGTCATTTTAAATTTAGATTTCAATGTCTCGATTTTGCATACATATTGCTTTTACATAATTGATGCCGATAAAAATTTGTATAAAAGCTCGCTTAATATTTTATTTGCGAACCGTAGTGACTAATCACTAGTTTTTCGTCTAAGACGAAATATAGAACTATTTTGAAAATAAAAAGAATGATTTATTTAATATGTTAATGTGCATTTAACAATTTCTCTACTCTGGGAAGACAAATTTAGGGCTGACAACGGAGTGAGTTGACACTAGAATGTTTCTAACTATCATCCTATGCGACATAAATGGCTGCGGGATTCGTGAAGCTGTGAAGGCAATAAAAAAACTTTAAGAAATAAATAATAATATAAATAAAAAGTTATATAAAAATATAAAGGCGTAAATAAAGTAAATGTTAGTTGGTAGTTGAAAAGAATCCAAATACACAATGTGTGCTCGGCGGCGGAACTCAATGCCGCGCTTTGTCTTACCAGGGTAGGCGAATGGAAATAATTGTTATTTATTCTTAAGAAAGAAGATTGAACCCATAACCAATCGTATAACCGGATCCTGCTCCAATGCGTCATGACAGCCTGAAGCATATTTGAACCAGTTGTAAAGCCACTCATAAAGTTAATTCAAATGTTTAATTAAATTAAACTTAATTTTTCAGTTGTCATTATGGTGAAGTAGTAGTAAGGTATTTTATGTTTTATATACGGATTTAGTTATATAGACGGGTAAAACTGAACGTTTACGATATTTTAACGGAAAAAATAATTAATTATTTTATTAAGGCTATATATAGACTGTTTTCATAATTAATTAAATAAATAAATAAATTTGTATAGTTTTTGTTAAAGTGAAATAGGGATCAGAGAATTTTTTACACTTCATATTTAAGTATAGTTTACATTAACGATGTACGAAACAGAACATCTGGTATTTAGAATTTTCTTGAAGAATATCAATATATATTAAAATAGATATTTTAAATTATTGTGTACAAGAATATAACAAAGTTAGTTATCTTGACAAGTCAGTTAACACGAACTATATGATATTGGTATAATGTTTTGGTTAGATTTTTTTTACATTTGTTGGTCTGCTTAAATAGAATACATTGTTGATTTCAGCCAACTCACAATAAGCCACGTCCAGACAGAAATTCGAGATAGCCAATATATATACGAATAAAATTTTTAAAAGATTATAAAAATCAAATATATATATATATATATATATATATATATATATATATATATATATATATATATATATATAAATATATATATAAATATATATATATATATATATATATATATATATATATTCGTATTATTGTATATATTATTATGTATCATGAAACTAGGTCTGTGAGATAACAGATGTGATTTGGCGACCTATATACAAGTACGAATTATGAAAGCGACACTCAAATGTCCTTATTAGAATGACGTCAGAAACTGTTTAAAAATAATTGTAGCAAGACCGCGCATGTCTCCGAACCAGCGCATAGATGTGGTAGCGTCAGCATTGAAAAAGATATTATTTATTTTTTTTAATTATTTGGTGTATATATTTTAATCTCAATTTTTTTTGTTTGGAGTATGTAAGAAACTCAAGCGCTCGCCAAAAAGTAATAAATTATATTAATTAATATTTCCTCGTGTATAAATCATACAATATTTCCATATTGAGTGCATCTATCATTTATGTTCCGATAAATCTTAAAGTCTGTGGTAAATAAGTATTTCATTAATAAGATCGAATTTATTCCATAACATTTGGCGCTCCGTTGTGTCGGACGAACAGACCCCTCAAGGGATAAAACGTGAAGCTGAAAAAAAAATTATTAACGTCAGTTTTCCAAAAATGTATTTTCGAATATCAAAATATACCAAAATATATAGTTTCATTTAAAGGAAATTTATTTCGATAGACATTTACCAAGCAATAGTATTTTCAGGAAGCCAGTTTTAAGACTAATAGCTACCACTAGCTGATCACTTTTTTCTTTCTAATTTCTAATAATAAATTAGTTAAAAGTAGGAAAAGTATTTTGGATATTTTAACAGGCGGAAATAATAAAAAAACTGTATAAATAGCAGCCTCCTAGAAACGTATTTCCTTACTCAGTTCAATATTACACGTTATATGTAATTATAAATGTCGAAAATTATGTTTATTCTATAACCTAGTTATAATCGTTAAATATGTATATTTTGAATTAATTTCCAAGTATAATGAAAGTATATAAGCTACAAAAAATATTTCCCCAAATTATATTTTAAAAAATATGATAAATGGTGTTCACAAAGTAGCAGTTGCAGTTATTCTTTGTCATTTTGGTTATAACATTTCAAGATTCTACGACTGCTATTGCAAAATTATGTTCATCACATCATCTCTACGTTCTCCCACCCTCTTTTCTAAGATCTTATATACCATGTTTCAGGTTTCCCATAGTTCAATGAGTAATGGAACAGTACTACTGTACTGTAAAACTGTAAGCGCCATTGGTTGTGGATTTGATTCCCACTAATGATCATATTTAATTTATTTTCATTTCTCCGCTCTGATAAGACAAAGTGCGACGTGTTATTGTGTGTTGACGTGGATTTGTTATTCTCATTCTAATTTACTAAAACGGTCTCTGATACTTATAAAGTAATCTACATACCTACTACAGTGATATATATAAATGAATATTATCTTCCAATGTCAGAGAATGTTCGGAAAGTTGCCCAGCCTTGATACGATATTTCGAATTACAAATTATTATCCATTTCCTGTTAAAATATACGAGTTAATTATATTTTAACTACTATAATTATAGTTATATCATGAAAAACTAGATGGTAAAAAGTATATACTTCCATGAATATGGTAGGGGCCATCGTGGTACATGAGACAGCGTCTGTCTGTAAATGCGATTGGTGGTAAATAATATTTATTTCTCCACTTTTGTAAAGCAAAATGTGGCGTTGAGTTGCGTTACTAAATTCTGACTGTCAGGGTTGACATGGAGGATAAACTGAAAAAAGTATACAAACAATAAAAATGACTAAGATAGGTCGTTCATCAATTGGTTCAATTATCTGTTTGACTGCGAGGACATAAACGTTAGCTCACTACAAAATGTTTGAAAGAACAAAAGGGTGTTTATTTTTGATCTAAGAATTAGTTTTATTGCTCAACATTATTATTAGAGTTGTACAATAGATTTTACTTTAACACAATGGGACAAAGAGCGGTAGAAATACTTTGATTATAATACAATAACACTCTGAATATATTTATATATTAAGTGTCAATTAAATTATAGTACACTACAAATAATAGTGAAAAGTCAAGGCTTATTACAGTAAATTTTTCAATCAATCGACGTAAAAAATTTTAAGACGTAAAGTTTTTTTTATAATTAAAGGACTGTTATTTTAAATGAAACTATTTAACCGGATTAATCGCGTATATTTTGGTATTCGAAAATACATTTTTGGACACCTGACGTTTCGAACACTTTACAGTAGTCCGTGGTCATAGGTAGACTACCTGTGACCACGGACTACTGTAAAGTGTCAAAAGTACCAAAATATACGCGATTAATCCGGTTAAATAGTTTCATTTAAAATGCATAAAAATCGCGAAAATCAAAGATCTTATTAAAGGACTGTTAATTGTTAGATCAATTATAATAAATTAATTTAAAAATGCATCTCACTGGAGAGCTCAATCTGTACATATTCTAAATATATAGGATATTTAAAATCCTTTTTTTATAAAGACATTGTAACTCGTTATGGTACACGTGGCTAAAGATAGAGTTTCTCTGTAAATTAGTGTTACAAGTACTTTATAGCAGGTAAAACGATCGAAATGTCGGATTTCCTAAAATGTATTTTCGAATACCGAAATATCCGTTATTAATGCGGTTAACACAATTTCATATAAAGCTGAAATAATTTTATTTTTGTGTTAATTTTACCTTGATGTGTATAGTATAGTAGGTATGCCTAATATAGCTATATACAATTGAGGTGGCCAGTGAAATTGGTGTAACTCCTAATATAAGTGAATATTTTATTAATATAATAATTTTAAGTAATGCATTGGGCTGGTTGTGTTGTAATGGAGCAAGGTCTGATTATAAAGACAATCGTTTGTGGGTTCGATTTTCACAGGACAATGAATGAATTTAAATTATTTCCATACCTTTGCTCTGGTAAGACAAAGCGCAGCGTTGAGTTCCGCCACTCGACACAAAGTTGAGTACGGAGTGTTTTGGAGTTGTGGAAAGTAGTAGAAACTAGGTACTTCCTGTCTGTCTGCCTATGCGAGATGAAAGCGTGAATCGAAAAAACAGCAATCCATAGTAAATAAATAAACTTAATTATTATTGCGTTTTATTTTTTACAGCTAACCTATATCCTTTATAAAGGTTCCCTATAAATATTTTGGTTCAAATTCAATTTATAAATACTACCTGAAACAGATACTGTTACTTACATTTTTGTACTTGAACAAAGATGATTTTTTTTTTATTTTTTTATTAAATAATTTTTTTAATATTTTTATTAAATATTTTTTTAATAAATTTATTAAAAAAATTTGCAAGTTGAAAATTAATGCTTATTTATTTTTTTATAAAAAGATAGCAATCGAACAGAAGGGCCACCTGATGGTAAGTGGTCACCTTCGCCCATGTGATCTCTATGAAACACAACATTAGAGTTGTGGATGCCTTGCCAACTTTGGGATGAAATCATGGAAATGAAAGGAGATAGTGTAAGCCTCAGCAGCCAGAACTGTCAGAACCACTACATTCTGAGGGAAAGGGTGGGTTGGAATGGGGAAAGCTGGGTTACATTATATCGAACCGGGACACATCATGATATATTTGGTATATGATATATTTTATCCTGATAGTGGTCGCGAGCCAGTCGGAGGGTTAATTAACCTCCTACCACCAAATTTCTGGGATAACCACCTCTTTCTCGACACTATTCAGTAGCGCAGGGGAATTGTATTCTACCCCGTCCTTTTAAAGGGTTTTCTGGTATAGCGTATTTAAATTCAACCTTAGATTCTAAATTACACAGTATGCAACACGTATACAACAGTGTGTGCTTATTACTTCAGATATTGGTCCAGGGTTGTTAGGTCTATATCTTACTAAGGTACATATTAATGCTTATAATATTAATATAAGTATTTTTTATTATACTTCAAACTATTTCACATAATATTCTTAATACTCATTATTATAAAAGGTAAAAAATATAGTTTTCATTTTATTATTTAGTACTATCACTGCGGCGTGGAATTTAACTTCCCTGGATTTATAATTTTAATTTTAAAACAAAAAAGCTTAAGTCACTGCCTATGAAATCATCTATCTGCCAGTGAAAGTTCCTTTAAAGACCGTTCCGCCGTTCTAGATATTAGCCGGAACAAACAAACAGATAAAAACAATGTTATTTAAGAATATCTACGTGTATATACATAAACATTGAGTAAAAAGTTATTTATATTACAAACAGATCCCCAAATTTTGTTCATTTATGTAGGTAGATGTCAAATTGTATATGTAGATATTAAAAAATACATTTAATTGAATTAAGTGAAAAGTATTAAAAATAAAGTTAGGCCACTTTTGACGACTTCCAATAAATTGTTATTTAATGCAGTGATATAATATTTTTGTACAAAACTTGATTGAGGAAACTTATTTTATATTATAATGAAATATTTATTATAATAATGGAATTTCAACTAAAACCATGATAACGCTTGTTAAATATTTGCTCTTTACCCAAACAACACTCTATCCTTGTTTTCGAGCTTTTAATGAAAACAAGGAAGAAACTATGAGCAATAACTATATATAAAATGAATATATCAATTTAGTCATTCTAATTTATAGGAAAATTTTGAAAATAACAATTGGGATTTTGATAAAACTTGAACTGTTTTATAGTTTAGTTAAATAAATAGTTTCGATTAACTGCATTCTATCTATTTGTGCCTTAATTGTTGTCATTACACACTAAATATTAGATTTTTTTCCAAAAACATAGAATAGGTAAGTAATTAGTATATATATATAAAAATATTTACAACTTTCCTCGTTTTTACTATCCGTACGTTTTAACATGCGCGTTTGTTTATAACTATGAACTGTTGAATATTTATTTTGTTAAGTCGAGTTTTATCGCACGCTCTCCGGCACTGTGGGAACAAGATGTAGAAGTCGGATGTTAGCTATAAACAATATTGCTTAGTAACGTAACTATAATATCGATAAACACTTTGTTACCCCAAAATTATGAAGGGCTTTTATTATGCCAATTGATATGTATAATATGTATTCGTTCTCTTCCGTTACTGAGTGATTGACAGATTAAGCACAATCTAGAACGTGGTATAATTTCAAGCCAATTCAAGCTAATAGAACTGGCGCCGTGTACAACTGTGAATATTACACGAACCATTTAAAAACAATTTTAATTACGCCATACATTAAAAAACTATTTCATTTAAACATGTAAAATTTGTTTTATATATTAGAACTTGAAAGATAAATATGTGCATCAAATTTCATAAAAACACCTCAAAAGATTACTTATATATTAACGTTCAAAAATGGTTTACAATCAATGATCAAAATAATTACCCAGTTTCAGAAGCTCTACTTAGTTGAAACTTGGCATTCAGATAAGTAGTTAAGTAAATGCAAAAAAAATAATCAGCAACTCGGAAACAACTCAAGAAGTCTAAATTAATTCTACGGAAGGATCAAGGTGTATTCGAGTTCCCGGCTAGTGTCGGTCGAGGAAGAGCACTGTGAGGTTTTAGTGAGTAAACGGGGCGGCCTATATCTTCCAATTCAGAATCCCACATAACTTGTTCCGAGTCCAATCGGGCAGGTATTCGTAATGCGATTTCCTCGCGTAAAAAAAGCTTCAATATATTAACCTTAAAATAAAATAATAAAATATATTCTAAATTATTATAAAATATTCAAGCATATATGTTAATATTGAAAATATATGATAATATTGAACTTGACTGCTATTTCCCTTATATATATATATATATATATATATATATATATATATATATATATATATATATATATATATATATATATATATATATACATATATCGTGACAGAACGATGACATTTTAGAAAAACTTCGTTCAGATTTCGTTCGTTAAGATGTACTGACCAAATTAAGGAATCATCATGTTTTTGATTTCATGTTTATTCCTTAGTACATGGATTGAATAGGAACCTTTGAAGGCATTCGCTCCAAATACAACCCAAACACAACACAGAGAAAGCTTTCAAAACGTATGTAGATTTTTTTGCTATATTATATGCATATTCAGAGTAGCTTTAAAGTCTTCCTCATGAACCTCAGTGTTCAATTACACAGGTAATTAAATACTTTAATCTGATTGCTAATTTTAGAGATTGGAGTGTCTAAACAAACAATCTCGTCATTATTATAGTATAGATAAATTCCTAATCATTAGTGTCTTCATTCATCTAGTTCCGAATTTAATATCGTATGTGTGTGATTATATTTAAAGTATTTTCACTTCTTCAAACACTCAACACGCAATGTCTTGACATCAGGTAATTTTTGTCTACCCTGCTATACGGGATATAAACGTGAAGCTAAAAAAATATCCGGTAGAGATATTTTATAACAAAAAGTCATTTCAGGATACGTGCTTTTATATATTTCTACAATTCATACATGTCTATGCAATTATGTATTTGATCAATTGAAGTCAAACAAGGACATTTGTATTGAAATTTCATTTAAAGGATAACAGTTTTGAATTAATAAATTCTGTTGAATGATATAAATTCTAATAAATGAGCACATTAATTTAACCTTTGATCTTTTTGAAGGGGATAAAATTTGACGTGAGTATGTATAGCGGTACAGCGGTACTTTCGTTGTATACTGAGAATTTATGTGTGACACATTATTATTTGCAAACATTCATGTAAACGTTTCCATCCTTTATATTAATAGATACGAACACTGTGAAACTTTTCCACGTATATAATATAACCAATAAGTTAATTATTTTTTTACAGCCTAAATTCAAAACATTCTGTTAACAGCTTCCATTCTGAAATTGAGATATTTCATGTTCTGTGGTGAACTCGACTCCTAACCATATTTAATTAAAAAAACAACTTTTCCTAATATTTTATATAATGGCATAACAATAGAAACATACAATTACATGAATTATATAGCAAAATTAAGATTATTAGCTAAAACTCTAGTAAAATACAGGAAGCTAGTTAGATAACCTTGCAGTGTGGTGGCCACATGTCTCCAAATTACATCAGCCTTGAGTTTTGTGGGAACTCGTCAAAATCTCACTCTTATGTATTCTTGCATTATAGATAAGGTCATTGATTGTAACTAAAATAAACAGTAGAGCTACTTCAAATATTGAAAACATTAATTATTTCCATTTCATCTTACTCTAAACGCAATTTGTTTTGGGTTCGATTCCTATTAAAGTAAAGTAAGTATAATTTAAATTTTCTCGTCCTGTTATAACATAGTATAACTTTGAGTTTTGCATCTCAATTGTCAATGTCTTGATTTTGGGCGGAAATGGTGAACTGAGTGCCTTGACACTATTTAAATGTCTTCTGACGCGGAAAAAAATTTCGAAGCTGCTTAGAAAATGTGAAATAATTTTTAATCGCTGAAAGTGGGTGGGAAATATTGATATATTCGTATCGTTTATATCGTTAGTACACAATATAATTAACCAAATTCAAAAAGGAGGAGGTTTGTCAACTTCGGATATGTACCTTAGTGAGTGAGTGAGTGAATGAGTTCTGTCACAGTACTTCGCAAAAAACAAATATATAATATGAGTCTAAGAAAAGTTTACTTACGTGAAGATATTTATACAACTTTTGTATTAAGTTAAATTTTAATTTTTCTTTATCCCGCAAAGCAGGATAGACAGAAAAGTACCTAGTGTCAAGACACTTCGCTTTTCACCGAATTCAATATATTTTATATACATATATAGTATTTTTTAATAATGAAAAAAAAAATACTTTTCAGTAAAATGTTACCTATAGTGTAGAAAAAATGTTAGCTATAGTTAAGATTTAAAAATATATATTTTAATAATCTTCTGATATAGCTGTTTGTATTCCGCGGTCTATGGCACGACCTTAGATAAATTGCCATGTGCAGAGCATTACGTGGCGAAAAAATTGTATTCTGTAAATTACTTCATGAGAACCGAGAAGGACTATGAACAGAAAACATTCACTGTAATATGTTATATATATATATATATATATATATATATATATATATATATATATATATATATATATATATATATATATATATATATATATATATACTACAGCTTAGAGAATTATTTCGCTTATTCTGCATATCAGTGGTAGTTAGAGATAATCAAGTGTCAAGACACTCCGTTGACTGCCCTCCGAAACCTAGACATTGCGTATCGAACGGCGAACTGTCTTAACACAGCCGGGACATAAAAATCTAACCAACAACTAAACAGATCCCAATGCACTATGACGGACTTATTTTTTAAAAAAATTAGAAATGTGACCCTTTTACGATTCTGATCGTTACTTTTCGATAATTTCGATGCAAGGAAAATAGAATATTATTGTAGTATGTGATAATTTTAATGTGTTTTCGTTCTATGTTTTTTCAAAAATCTTTTCTAATCTTAAATGTGGAATAATAGATTAAAAATAATAAAATAATTGTAAAGTGTTTTTTATTTGATTTAATTCTACCTAAAATTTAATTTTGCACAATTAAGTGGACTGTTTAAATGCAATGTTACTGTTAAAACTTTTTATACATATTTATATTAATTTGATAGAAAATTAAATAAATTTAGATTACATGATTTCCATAACGATAATATTTCTGTTAACTAATAATATTCCAATCGTTCATATAGATCAATTTGACTAGGTTTAAGTAGTTACAGTAATCAGTTTCACAGCAGGACGCTTAGCCCAGTCTATGACGCAAGCCTATACCTATTAGGTAATAAGCCTGCAGATGCTGTATCCTAGCCAATTATATGTATTTTCAAATGTTATCTACGAATGGTTAAATTCACTTCATTACGAAATATTTCTTTCCAATAAAAATATCTGATTTTGGAAAACAAGTGAATTATCCAAATTCTTTGTATTGAAAAAAATATTAATAATTGTGTGATCTGCAGTTTTCCGGTCGTAGGGGTAGCGGAACAGTGTCAGAACAGTCACTCAACGCGCAATGTCGCGAATTCGGCGGAAAGCGGAGTACGTAGTGTCTTCACACTAGATACTTCCTGTCGACCCTGTTATAGAAATATATATATATATATATATATATATATATATATATATATATATATATATATATATATATATATATATAAAGCTAAAAATAATGTACCGACCAATACGTTTGGGTTTAAAGGCGATCGGTTGTGAGATAGAATCTTACACGGAAAAATGATTACGTTTAAATGACTCCTTGGCACTGATATGAGTAATTACGGCGTTTAGTTCCACCACTCAACACATAATATGTCGATTTCTTGTTGAAAATAAAAAACGTGGTGTCTTGATACTATTTTTTCGTTCATTTCCCTGTGATGCGAGAGACGAGTGAAGCGGTAATAGAAAGAAAGTAGGGTTACTAATATCTAATTAGTTAACAGGTATTACGTATATATTTAATAGATCTATATTTTATACACAATAAGTCATACAATTAAAGGTAAAGTAGACGTCCATATTACGATGCATTATGAACAATATTTTGGCGACTTTTTTATATATTCTAAAAGTTACCATATAAATTGATCTAATACATATTTAGTTTAAAATAAAGCCTAATACAAATCTCGTTATTGATAAATATGTTAATATTTGCTTTCTATGACCTCAGTGGGATTATGAACAGTACTAGATATAACCTGAATACACTTATACGTAATAGTATTATCGAGAAAGTCGCTTTGCCTGTCTGTCTTTTACTTTCACAACCAAAGTGCTGAAATTTGATATAGAGAAAGTTCGCACGCTGCTGTATATATAGGTTATAATTCGTCCTGGAATGCTTGCATTTATTATTATACCTTGTAATATTACTTAATTTCTTATAAAGACTAGAGGTATGGACTTTAAAGTTATTTTCACGATTTTATAGTCAGGAAGTACCAAGAAACTTAGTACTCCGCTTCCCTCTGAATTCGAGACATTTGTGTTTAGTGACGGAACTCAACGCCGTGCTATTGGAGTTTAAATTTTTTTTTTTTAGCTTCACGCTTTTATCCCGCATAGCAGGGTAGACAGAAAGTACCTAGTGTCAAGACACTCCGTACTTCGCTTTCCACCGAAGTCGAGACATTGCGTGTTGAGTGGTGGAACTCAACGCCGCACTTTGTCTTTTACCAGGGCGAGGAAGAGAATGTAATTTAAATATAATCACTCCCCCGAGTGGGGATCGAACCCACAACCGGTCGCGTTTACAGTCAGACGCTGTCACACTGCGCCACGACGGGCCTCAAATTTAAATGTTTAAATAGAGTTTAAATGTTTATGTGAAACGTCACTAGTGTTTACATTTTCTTTTCTTTACGCTTAGCATTTACTGTTGAGGTATTTTATTTCTTCGTCATCCATATGATGTCCAATATAAGTTTAAATTGTTGCATTAATTATCTATACCCATTCTATCTTATAGAATTGACTTGACTGGATTATATTTATTTTTTTGTTAATAATATTTTAAATATTACTTTTTTAGATTACATATCTGACAATATTTTATACCAATTTTGTCTAATTGAACCGAAGTTTGTTATTTGATACACTTAGATTGTTATTTGTTTACAGAATATTTAAAAAAAATATTAAATATATATTTAGAAGCGTATAAAACACAAAAGAAACAGAATCCTATGTTGCTACTTATATACATATATGTGAACATTCAACATTTTTATATTCATTGAGGCCGGTCGTGACGCAATGGGAAAGCGTCTGACTGTAAACGCGATTGGTTGTGGGTTCGCTCCCCATACGGGGGAGTGATTATATTAAAATTATTTTCACTTCCTTTTTCCCTCGCTCTGGTAAAAGACTAAATGCGGCATTGAGTTCCAACTCAAAACACGCAATGTCTTGAATTTGGTAGAAAGCGAAATACAGAGTGTCTTGACATAAGGTACTTTCTGCCTACTCTGCTATGTAGGATAAAAGTGTGAAGCTAAAAAAAACTTTATATTAAATTTTTTTTTATCATAATTACAATATTTTTATTCAAATAGGTTGTTAACAAGCACTTTCGAATCGTCAATCAACATTAAATGTCAGTATTGTCAGTCCCATAAGAAGTTACCAAAGGTTTGGAAGGCAGTTCTGTTGAGAAGAATCGGCGAGAAACTTAACAGTTGCTCTTTTCATACTATCTAATGGAATAACATTTTAAATTTTAAAATTTGCCATCATAGAGTTTATTTGCATAAGTTCCAATAGTTTTTAAAGTCTTATTCCACACTTAGAATTAGAAATCATTTTTAAAAAATGTATAAAACCTTAGTGTGGAATAACACTTTAAAAATAGTAAAATATTAAAATAAATAGTTTTCTTTCTTGCCAAATTCCTTGCCGATTATTTCTTAATAATCTTTGGTTAGTAGAAATTTCTAAGGATCTCTACAGAGAAACTAACAACGTAAATAAGTTATAACATAACGCATAAGAATTTGGACGCAGCTGGCAGTAGAATGCATGGCTTAGCGCTCAGAGCGCTTGGGCGGTTTCCAAGAGGCCCGGGTTCAAATCTCGCAGCGTTCAAATTTTTATCAGATTTTTAAAAATATTTTTCAACAAACACATTTCATATTTTACGGGTAAAAAATATGTTGGGTATATCATGTACATGCTAGTTGAAATTTAAAGTGTTTTCTAAGAGGCGTGGAATGTACATTCGTAAGTAGTCCTAATTGGCTGAATCAGTCGTTTAACAAAGAAAATTTATTTCACGATCTCCGCATCTTACGTTCTTTTTTGTACTTCTTTGTAGCTATTTGTGGTTTTTATTATTTTATCTTAAATACATTTTGAAATTTAACCTGAAATTAGGGAAATTATTATTAGTTAAATTATTATTAATTATATAAATTTAACATATTTTATAGTGTCTGTGTTAGTTAATAAATATAAAGTTTGGTTCATATATGGGGTTGAATATAATGGTAAGTATTTTGTTTTGGATTGATCATGAGAAATCCAAATTTTTAGAATAAAATTAGAAAAGATTTCAAGCAAATGTATAAAAATTTACACGCAGTGCGATTCAAACCCGTGCTTTTTAGAAATTATTCGAGCGCTCTGAATACTAATTTATGCGTTCTACGTCCTTCGAAGTTATAATGCGTTTGCTACAACTTGTTTGTTTTGCTAGCGTCTCTAAAGAGACATTTTTATGATTTTAAAAATATTATATTATTACTGATTTTTTTACAATTGCTATCCAATAAAGAACATCTCTGAATGGACGACAGAAGTTGTTGTTTTTTTATATAAAAAGGAGGCAAATGAGCAGAAGGGCCACCTTATGGTAAGTGGTCACCGTCACCCATGTACATGTTGGAAACAGGAAAGGATAGGTGGTAATAGAGAAAGCTGGTTTAAATGACATCGAACTGGAATACATCATCTGATATTTGGCCAATCGTTTTTGTCATGGTAGAAGTCGCGAGCCAGTGGGAGTACTAACCTGCTACCGCTAAATTACTGGAATACCCACCAGCGGAGGGGAACTGTACTCTACCCAGTCCTCCCACAGTGAAAAGGTACTTACTATATACAGATTTTTATGTATATTTACATATATTTACGTTTATTTTACCTTTGTAATTAATGTAAAACTGTAATTTTACCTTTTTTTTCCGTTAACCACTCGTGTTAACCTCATTAACAACTTTTTAATCGTTACCTGTTTTATTATACAAGTTTAAATATAGATTATACGTATTTAATAATGTTTTTAAGTGGAAATAACTAAAATACTTGCGCACATTCACTCGGCGCCACAAAGTAGGTATTTATCCTTAATAAACTAGTGGACCTTAAGCTTAAGAAATGTTCGGTATATTTCGTAAACACTCAGTGACAGATTTATTTGAGATTTGTTGATATATTAAATTCGTGATAGTTTTTTTTAAGTCTACTTACCCATAATATGTTTTTAAGCATTTTTTTATACAGTTTAATATATTTTTTCTGCATGATAAAGTGAGAATGTTTACGAAATTGACGAGTTTGAGTACCAGGCCTTGCTTTGTCTTAACAAAGTAATGTACTGGGACTTGAGATTACTGCCAATGGCGTTTATAGTGAGACGCTGTCCCATTGAGCTATAAGGGCTTCAATGTATAAACATATACGTTTAAGTTTAAACCAGCCCCTATACAACGGCTTTTATAAAATATTTAAATTTACAGTTATTACTAAAATAATATAATTATTATTCTAATTATACTTATTATGGATAGCGCTTGGATGGTTTCTAAGAAGCGCGGGTTGGAATCCCGCTGCGCTTAAATTATTCTACGTTTTCTTAAAATATTTTCAAATATTCTAAAATATAAGTTTCTTGGGTAGGGAAGCTTGGAAGACAGTCCTGTCTGAAAAGATTCAGCCAAAAATTTTATAAATCTTTTATTTATTAGTACTTAATAATGCACTACTTATATATAGGCCAAAAAAATACATATATTTTTTTAGCTTCACGTTTTTATCCCTCATAGCAGGACCTAGTTTCGATACACTTCTTACTCCGCTTTTCGCCGAATTCGACACACTGCATAAGGTATGGAGTAGCGGAATTTAACGACGCACTTTTTTAACTAAAATGAGGGAATGAAACTAATTTAAATATAATCATTTCCCAAATTGGAATCGAACCTACAACCGATCGCGTTTTACAGTCATACGCTGTCTCATTGTACCCCAAACGAACTCAGACCATATATAATCTATGTTAATGATAGTTGTTAAAATTATAGATAAGATACATCTTATAGAGCCCAGTTTTTGTAATTTGTTGTCTTTTATCTATTTACATAAATAACTTATACATTATAATATTGTAAATGTATATAAACATATTTATTCTAACAAATTAATTTACGTGTTAAATATACATAAAGGAATATTAAACAGATTTTATTTGACATATTCAGAAATTTTACATAGGACATTGTGGTACAGCGGGAAAACGTATAACTGTTGATTAGTTGTGGGTTCTATTTCCATTCGGGAGAATGATTAAGGTTAAAAAAATATTTTCATTTCACTCTGGTATTGAGTTCACCACTCAACACGTATTGTCTCGATTTCGAGCGAAAAGCAGTCAACAGAGTGTTTTGACACTAGGTTGTCTCTGAATACTGTGCTATGCGGGATAGCACGTAAAGTTTTCTTAGATGTTACGTATTCCTTAAATATAGCACATATCTGTTGTCCTATTTACTCGACATGAGATGAGTCACTTCCCGTGCATCATTCTGAGAGCACCGGATCTTAAAAGTCACCTTTTTATTACGTCATTCGTTATGTAATTTTTCTAGAAGTGACTAAATAATTTATTTTTGTAAGTATTTTTTTTCTTATAATATACCTATTGGTGGCTTTCTTGACGAGTTAATTACACGTTTCCTTAGCAACGTGTTGCTTGTGTGTCACTTTATGTAGTATAAGTAAGTGTTTATTACAGATGGCAGTGGGTGTAGGCATATTTTATTTATTTACTGTATCTCTCTTTTCAGCATTATCATGGTAAAAATGGCTTCTTTAGTTTTTTATCCACATAAATTTTATTTTGATTTCAAGAATCTCTCCTCTCTCGTCTACTTTTTGCTTGTAAGAAGAGAGGAAGTAAAATCATTCATTGAATTAAAAATCATATAAATGCGTTTTACATACGTTGCCATGGTAACTCGCATGTTTACATCAAACAGGTCTCCCAGCGTTTAAGTACTCTTATATAACAAAATATTTACATTGGCGAGTCAAGATTTCTATCTAATATATAGCACGGTATTATTAATCAGGATACTTGTATGTAATATAATGTATTATTGCATCATGTTAGAAAGGATTTTTCCTTCGTAGTCTTGCATTTATTCGTGTAATATGAACTACTGTTACCAAAACCTCCAAGGCTTTCACATTCTCTTAAATGTGACACGTTTTATTATAGAAAGAAATAAATCAAAATTTATAAGAAACTGGCAACACGCGCGCGGCTTTGCTCGTTATAACAATGTTAAAGAATAAAACTCCTGGAATAACTAAAGGTATGGGATAACCAAGTGACCTATGTTCATTTCAAAAGCCTCAAGTATCTTTGTTGGAAATTACATCTCAATCGGCTCTGCGGTTTAGCTCCGGTCACGTTACAAATACACAGACAATTACTTTCGCATTTATAATATTAGTATGAATATTATTTTGTATTGGAGTAGAAAATTAACGCTATCTCTCATGTACTGATTGTAAATACGACGATGAATTACTTAACATGTAGTGTTTTGATATTGGGTGAAGCTGAGAACGGATTGTTTTAACAATAGTTTCTATTGGGATTGGATCAAATCTGAAAAATAAATCAAAATAATCTTATAATTTTATTTATTTATTTGATTCAATAAGTAATTGTTAGACAATGAAATATACAATCGTACCTATCGTGGCGCAGTGAGACAGCGTCTGACTGTAAACGCGACCTGTTGTGGGTTCGATCCCCACTCGGTGGATTATATTTAAAATTATTTACACTAACTGCATAACATTATTTATGCAGCAGTCTTAATAATCCAGGGAAAATATTATCTAAAGTATAAATAATATGTAATAAGTGGCCATAGTTTATCTTCAAAACTTATCGAATACCATATATCTGTAAGTTACTCAAGGTACGGCTTAGTGTCAATCATGAAAATGTCGATGTTTCGAATCTCATGTCAAACGAACTAGTGACCTTTGTCTCTGTTAGCTTGGGAAATAGCATATTCATAATAGCCACTGAGTACTAGCTTATTGTCAGCTCACGCCGATACGAAAATTTTAACGTCGGAAACGTATCCTTTTTTTTACAGCATTATATTTTATTCCACATAGAAGGGTAGTCAAGGAATACCTAGTGTCGAGACACTCGATTGAATGCTTTCACGATTGAATGCTTTCACGACTCTGCAAGAATTTCATATATTGCGTGTTAAGTGGCGAACACAACGCCGCGTTTTGTCTTACTAGAGCGAAGAAATGAACATAAATTTTAAACATTTCTTCATTTTTTTTAAATTTTATAATAAAAATTCCTCAGAGCGAGTATAGAACCCACAACTAATCGCGTTTACAGTCAGACGCTGTCCAAATGTGCTGCGATGGCCTTTACGTTTTTACCAAGCTATACAATTAAAAGCATTATAAATTAAATTATTACACAATTGTTTTAAATTTTGTAGTTTTAAACTTTCTGATCTTTTTTTATTTATCGGAAAGATAAGGAGTTGACAAGCATTGTCAGCAGGGCAAAGGCTCATATTTATAAAAATAATTATACATACCTATCGTTACACTAAGTTCAAATCACACAAAATCCTTATATAGTAACTCATTTATTATTCTATTAAATAAACTATTATATATTACTATATAAAAGAATAACAAACATCCATCCTAACAAACTATCGCATTTATAATATTAGTAGGACTCCGAGCATATACCGGTTTGGTTAGCAGTAAAAGAAAATGTATACAAGTAGGTGTTTTCTAAAGTAATTGTTATTTTATGCTGATTGCTAATGTAAAATGCATGCAATGCAACCCAATCCAGGTTGCAGTAGCTAATATATAGATGTACAATATGCTTGTGCATTGAATACGTAAATGTGTTAGATGTCGAATGATTATGTTAGATACGATTGTGGCAAGAAACGGAACGCTAATAACGGAGGAGGTTTCGACTTTTATATATATCTAAATACTTGTAAAAGCCCGATCTACTGTAATACTTTATTTAGTACAAAATGATATATCTACATATATCCTGCATAGCAGGGTAGACAGAAAGTACCTAGTGTCAAGACTTCGTTCTTCGCTTTCCACCGAACTCGAGACATTGCGTGTTGAGTGATGGAATTCAACGCCGCACTTTTGTCTTACCAGAGCGAGGAAGTGAAAATAATTTAAATATAAACACTCTCCCGAGTGGAGATCGAACTCACAACCAATTGCGTTTAAAGTTAGACGCGGTAAGACTGTCACGTACAGCCTCAAAATAAGATATACTTACTACATATTCTTTTATTTTAAGGAACAGGCAAAGCAAACGAGAGTACGGGTTACCTGATGGTAAGTGATCACCATCGCCCACGGTCTCATGTAACACCATGGAAATTACAGGGGAGTTGCCGGTCGTTAATGGAACAAGCGCGCTTTCAGAAGCTAGAAGGTGTATGTAGTCTGAAGAACGATTTGCTTTTTTATTAACTTAGTTAATAAAGAAAACATTTCATGTAATGGATTTTACTTCGAGAAATATTATTATTATATATATTTTTAATAATAATAACTTTTACAGAATTTTATAAGCGTAATTTTCCTCTAAGATTAATTTTATTTAGCGCATAAATTATATTTATGCATGTATCTATGCGATACAACCAAGATAAATATTAATGAATTACTTGCATTTATGTAAATATAAAATAAATGGATAAATAACGATGGTAATATCCATTTTAGATGCAATGTAAATAAAAAGATTTTTGTTTCAGTTTCGCGTTTTTTTCCGTAGAACCGGATAGGCAGAGAGAATCCAAGGCCAAAAAATTCCAATTCTACTTCACACCTGAATTAGAGACTGTTTGTTGACTGGCGGAACTAAACGCCGCGTTTTATCTTATCAGAGCGGGAAAAGAACATATTTTAACTAAAAACATTCTCACGTGTGGGGATTGAACTATCAACCAACACGTTTATAGTTGCACTACGTCATGTGGTAATTATTTCATTATTTATAAGTATTTTTTATTACATTTCATAGATTAATTTTAAATGAGCATGGACAAGAAAAGCTGTCAGAAACGTATAAAAAAGTCGATTTTGACATTTATATTGAACTGCTAAAGTCACAGGTTCAAATCCCGCTTGTTTAAATTACTTTTTAATGAAATTTCTATATCCGTAATAAAAGATACATTTAGAATATCTAAACATAACGTCTACTTCATTTAATAGTCAATATATAAAATGTAATCATAGTTCCAACCGGCAGATCATTTCCTATACAATAATTCATATTAATCGATCCGTATCACGTGGAGATTTGCATATGCCCACCATTTATTTATATTGTGAGAACGTTATACGTATAATTATTAAATACTATTCACGATTTTTAAATACATGTCTGTATGTACCTAAAGTAAAAAAAAATACTTGTAAAACTAACAACGTAAATAAGTTGTAACAAAACGTCTAAGAATTTTGACGCAGCTGGTAGTAGAACGCATAGCTTAGCGGTGAGGGCTGTTAGACGGTTTTTTAAGAGGTGCGGGTTCAAATCTCAGGGAGATTTTTTATACGTCAACACGTAACACTTTAAAAATAGTATAATATTAAAACTTTACAAGTATTTTGAATTAAGAAGTGTTGAGTTCCATATCGATGAATAATTCTAAACAATTCATAACGTTATTGGGATGTATATTGACTTAACATGGTGGTCCTTTCAGTGTTCACTCGAGTACTATTTGTATTTATGTCCAGAAAAATGATTAAGGTACCCTAAAATAATAACATTCATTGGATTTAAGTGTAAGCGCGACCGACGGTAATGGGTTCGAACCGGTATCAGAAAAATAATTATTTTGAAATATGGTAACACATAGTGAAAATTCATCGTAAAAAAAGCAATACCTCAGATATTGCCTAGTGAATTCCCGCAACTTCGTTTGCGTGAACTTGATACCTGTTATAATTTTGTCGAATAATTTATATTGATATAACTTTCTTATTTTTGAATCGATTGAAATAAAACATTCCTAAAATTTTAAAACGACGTTGCAATACAAGAATGAAAATTGTACTTAAATTATTTAAGCTGTTTCCGAGTTTAGTGTGCACGGAAAAACATACATATAACATACAGAAGAACAGACAAGGTATTTAAAAATCATTGTTTTGGCTCATATTACATTTGTAAATGGGCCCAAGATTTTTTTTCACATATCTTCCACGTACAGACAACAATCTACTACATTTTTATTATATGTATAGATTTTATCAACTAGCAATTTTATAATTATTACTAGCTATTAAAATTTTTCATTAATTTTAAGCGTAACTTATGTTATTAACATATGCTTGTTTCTTGGACTACCCTGCTATGTGGGATAAAGATTGGAGCTACTTTGTTATAATATTTTAAATAGTTAATTTGCCTTCTATTCCTTATCTATCGCACCCACAAAAAATGAGTAACATTTCTATAAAATCTAATGTAATTGCAGTATGATTCTAGTTATGATTCATCGGACGAGATAAATCAGTATTAAAATTTCCTTTTACAATAAATATTATTTTATAAAACTATTCCTTGTGTCATACTTTGTGAGTCAATAATGTACTCAGTTACCAGTACATTGATGACATGTAGCGATTGACGAATCTAACTTTAGCTTGTGTAAGTGATATACCTAATTGTTATATAGCTTTTTTATCAGGGACATGTGGACAGGGAGTACCTAGTGTCAAGACACTCCATACTCCGTTTTTTACCGAATTAAGGACATTAACTGTTGAGTTGTGGAACTTAACGCCGCTTTTAGTCTTACCAGAGCGAGGAAACAAAAATAATTTAATTATAATGATTCCCCCGAGTGAGTATCGAACCCACAACCGATTGTGTTTACAATCATACGCTGTCATATGTCATACAATGTAAGGTAAATTGACAATCGTATCGATGTAAACGACTAATCGTATAATATAAAGTAACAAATCAAGGCTGCATATTGCAAATGCAATGTATTCCATACTCAAAGGGAAGGGCAAAGTTCAAAAGCTATTAACAACTCATGCTATAAATTGTGATGCGATAGTTTTCTGATATTAAATTATAATATGATTACTTATATTTATGCAGAACCATTGCATTTACCTACAATGTATTAAATCAATCTATATATTAATACTTAAAAGAAAAACTTTGTACCCTTAATGGTTCTTACCATTCACATCTACGTTAAGCAGTTATAAAGTAACGTTGCCGAGGCAACGCGTTATTAACGCTTCAGTGGATCATTTAGTATATATATAGAAATGCTAGTTTTAATATTGAAAGAGGTTACCGCAACGCAATAACTCTTGAAATTTTTATTACCCTATTGAGATAAGACAGATTGTGTAGTTTAACTCCGCTTTGCCGAGAATTAGAAAGCAGAGTGTTTTATGTATAACTAACTATAGTAGTAGAGGCTGATCGTTGTGCACTGTGTAATGGTCTGACTGTAAACGCGATCGGTTGTGGATTCGATTCCCACTTGGGAGATTGATTATATGTATTTAAATTATTTTTACTTCCTCGCACTGGTAAGACAAAGTGCATTGTTGAGTTTCGCCTCTCAGCACGCAATGTCTTGAAATTGGTTGAAAGTACGGAGTGTCATGACATCAGGTTCTTTCTGTCTATACTGCTATGCGGGATAAAAGCATGAAGCTAAAAAATATATAATATATAACTATTAACATCAGGTAAAAACCTATGGATCAATTTTAATTCTAAAAATCCTCGAATTATCTTTTTATTAGCGAAGTTTTAATTGAAATAGGTGTAAATGAATTAGATAGCTCCTGCGGCCCAGTTAGTGGTGGTTGAAGGAGAGCACCATGAGGTTTTATTGGGTAATCGACCAACATTGATTTCTTGAAGTCCTCGAGTCGTCAGCTCCTGAGTCTCCATGCGGGCAAGTACCGGTAAAGGGATTCCCTTACTTTAAAAAAATATAAATGAATTAGACACAAATATATAACGTTATTGTCTGTTACAAATATGAATATCTTTTCTAAAAAACTTAAGCTTGGATTTCATCCTAGTAACTCTCGACTTGTTAAGTCACCAAAAAGTCTGTTAGTTTTTTCCTTGTATAGTAACAAAATAATACATCATAATTTTCATTTTATTCTAAAAAACTACTAAAACAATACAATTTTTTTTTCAATACACTGTATTGCCATAATAAAATAAAAAAAAATTAAATTTATGTATATTCTATATTATAACAATAGTTGTTGGTAGTATGAAGATATTTTAATCGACGTTTTTGTTCAGTTCGTAACTTGTAGAATGCATTAAGACGTCAATACGTTGTAAAAGGTTAAGGCTGCTTCTTATATAATGATTGAAATAATCATCTATCATTTAGTTGTTGTTAGAAATAAATAATCTTGTAGCTATAGCAAATTTTGTATTAACTGAGGGCAAAGGAGTTAGAAATATAGAAATTTATAACGTTTTCTAAACTAAATTTTTTATAATATATTATTTTGAAAGCAGAGAGAATTCCCTGTTTACTCTCCCAATTTCGGTGTTGTGTGCAAATACCTAGTGTCAAGACACTAGATACTTCGGTTTCGTGAAGATAATGACAATAAATTCAATCCCCTGAGTGGAGATCGAACCCACAACCGGTCGTGTTTACAGTCAGACGCTGTTCCACTGCGCCACGACCGGCTTCAATTATTTTTCTAGATAGGATAAATTTAAATATAGTTATCGAATGGAACTCGGACCTACAACTATCAATACACAGAAATAGAAGTTACTTAAAAATAATTACAAAATATTTTCAAGGCGGTATATGAGAGGATTGGCAAAAAAATTATACTTCAGGAAAAAACTGACTTTATTAGTTTTTTGTGTTAGAAATTTTCACTCCACTAATTAATACATAACAGTTCATACTTATTGTCATCAGAATAAATTATTATTATAAATATTCACGTACAGGAAGTTTATACATATTTAGCGGTGTATGTAGAAAAAATTGTGAATCATTACTTGTTCCTATTATTTTAATATTATTTAATATAATTATTTAATATAATACGTTTAATGCTAATTAAATATCATAATACACTTGGTTTATTAATCATCAATATAGGTACAAAAAGCTTCCGCTTTGTACACTAAGAGACTGGACATGTGAAATTACAGGGCATAGAAAGCAGTTTGAGTTTTGGAGGATTCTTCAATTTCCTACAAAAATTAAAATAAACGAAATTTTCATTTAAAAATGAAATCTATAGAAGGCAATGTGTAATAAAATCATAAGTCATAGATGAGCTAGTTAGCTAGTTTTATGTAAAAAAGAATATTTGTATTTCCAACTCATGATATTGAGACTTGAACTGACAACCGTCGCAAACAGTAATTGGTTTTGATTAGTCACGTCATCTCTAGTCCATTTATATCAATGTGTACATACGAGTGTATGTACTTAAATTACATATATAATTGCATGAATTTATTAAATATAGTATAAATAATAGGTAGCGGCGTAGCGGTGAACGGAGTCTATTGAGAATAGGTTCACTCTGGCTACCCTGATATGCGAGATAAAGGGATAAAGCGTGAAGCTGTAATATGTGGATCTATCTATCCTATCTTTAAAAGACTTATTTTGGAGGGCAACATAAGTGTCCATCGGAGTGCTTGCACGGTTTTTAATTCTCCGGTACAGGTTCGTATCCAGCTCCATTCAAATTCCTATATAAAAAAATGTTTCAATATCACTTTAAAATATTAAAAAAAATCTTTTTAAACAATAAAAAAATATATTAAAATCCACTCGCAAGTGTAATAAATACATAATAATAAAGTGTAATAAGTGTAATATAATTGTAAACACGTTTTTTAATAGGTACACAATTTTTTCTAAACCAAATCCCACAATACTGTACAGCCATGCAATTACTATATCAAATTACCAACGTGATCTTACACCCACGTTAATCGTGATGCTGATAAGTGCTTGCTAATGATTTGTTTCATAGTAGTTCTGCCTGCGGCTTCGTCCGCTCTTGTTAAGGCCACTTGCATAATTATATTATGGGGTACAATATTTGGCGATTTAATGCTAGTTTAAAATAAATAAATCATGTCAGTTGGGTTTTTAGAATATATTTATGTATTTAATGATTTAATAATAGCTTATTTATACAAAATAAATCTGGACAAAAGGTAAGGACAAATGAAACATACGGGGTAATTTTTTATCCGATATTATGATTATTCAAATAAATAACAATGGCCTCAAAAATGAGTTAAAGAATTTTGATGGGTAGTTGTAAAACTTACGTTGAAATTCTTGAAAATTTGAATAAAAACGATTAATTTTGCAAAATGAAATGTTACCTAGAAAACACAAATATATATATATATATATATATATATATATATATATATATATATACATACTAAGTATAGTATGTTATTATATGTAACGTAACGTATGCGTCAATACAAACGTTTAATAGCAATTATATCTAAACCGGTCACAGCTATATTACGTGCGGAAAGGTTTTTAATTCGTGAGCTTAATTTGCATATCATTTACACGTTTTCGTTACTTTTTTTACCTTCTGCTTGTAGATAGAGAGATAAATCATTCAATTTCCTCTGTGTAGTTATTTACAGTCTCTATGTTATAAAATTATAAAAAACAACTAAGATGACTTACAAAATGATACTTAGTGCTATGTACACAAAAATAATAATAGTAATCTCTACTACAAAACCTTTCTAGGGAGAAATTTGGTCATACATATTATGACAACTCCGTCGTGGCTCAGTGGGTCAGCGTTCGCTGTTTATAAACATGAATTGTTATTGGTTTCATTCCCACTCGAGGGAATGATAACATTTCAAATTTATTTCTCCGCTCTGGTAAGATAAAGCGCGGTGTTGAGTGCGCCACTCAACACACAATGTCTCCATATCGGGCGGAAAGCAGTCAACAGATTGTCTAAGCGTCTTGAATTGATGCTGAAAAAAGATATATTTCTTTGCGTACATTACTGACTACTTACCACTACACTAAGTAATATACATATACTAAATTTATATTAGAAATCTTAAAGAAAATCTATAGCCTTTTCGTGATTAAAATTATTTTTGTTCAGTAAATTTTATTTACTTATATAACTTATAATATCAAACAACCTAATGCATGATTCATTTTTTTCATACAAACATACATACATATTTATGTATGTAAACTAAATGCATATTTTATAATTGAATGGTTTCAATTTTTGCATGTTACTACCGGATATCGATTATTATCATTGTTGCAATTCATAGGTTATTATTAAGAATTTATTTTTGCATTCTTAATACATACAAAATATTTTTAATTTTATTACCTTAAGCTTAGTTCGATCATATATATATATATATATATATATATATATATATATATATATATATATATATATATATATACAACGTTTATATATAGTATATATACAGTAATATAAAATTGAAGTAATTGTAATAAAAAAAAATTGACAATCGTAAGATAACATTTATGAAAACCAACCTGTGTCTCTTGAAAACTGTCCAAGCGCTCTGACCACTAAGCCATGAAATTTCTATACGTTTGTCACAACCCATTTATGTTCTTAGTGACTCTTTAGAGATAACTACAAGTTCCGCTACCCTAATCAAATAATCATTTGGCAAGAAAGTATTATTCCACACTTAAGATTACAAAGCATTTGAAAATAGTCATAAAATAAATTTAAAATTCAAGTTGCAAAGGTGATAATCATATTTCTTTTTATTATGAAAGGGAACAAAACTTTATTTCAAGTACTGTGTTATAATTTTCTGTTATCATTAGGTTAAGGATATTATATTTAAAAGTAAGTAGATGTGATAATTACCTTCTATGGTTTGTTTTTTTTTTAAATTTATTATTGTAGGTACAGTTGGAACGTATCAACCTAATGTATTTCAACTAATAGAATTTTTATATTTTATAAGTGACATAAGAGCTTTATATTAAACAATGTCACAAGGTATCTCTGCAAAACATAATGATAATAATAAAAATATCGCTTTTAATATTAAATTCTTTATAAAATATTTATTTTAATCATTTTTTTTATATTCTCTAAGTTGACTTTCTATTAAAAGACACTGCAAGGTTGTGTTACGCATGACGCATCATCACGCACCGCTGACCGCATCACCAAGTCATCCTGACCAGGAAGATCGGATTAAACGAAAGCCAACCGTCACTTTATTTAGAGTTTAGACCACAAGTGGGTCGAGTTTTACGTAATATTTATAGAAGATTTAGGTGTTTCGTGCTTTAATACATATAAACCACAGGATATATACACAAACAATATGTTTTTAAAAATTTGTAGGTATTGGTATGTAATGATTTATTTTTAAAAAAGTGTTGGGCCAGTGGCGCAGTGGGACGGTGTTTGACTGTATGCGCAATCGATTCCTAATCGAAGGAACGATTATTTTTAAATTAATTTAATTTTCAGGCTCTAGACCAAGCGCGATATTGAGTTCCGCTACTCAACAAGTAATAATTCGGCGGAAAGCGGAGTACGGAGTGTCTTGACACTAGATGCTTCCTGTCTACCCTGCTATGCGGGATAAATATGTAAAGCAAAAAAAATGTAACTAGAAACTAAGGTCTCTATGCACTTTTAAGTAATAAAAAATAAAAAATATTATATATAAAATATAATACAATAAAAACCCATGTAACAAAAGTTATGGACCTGCGTCCGCAGGTGTTAATAATATAATAATAATTAAAAAATAACACGAATTGAACTAAATACGCCAAATAACTAGTAAAAACATTTTAAAAGAATATTTAATTTAATTTTCTCACCACTGCATTTCCATATTCGTTCATTCCAAATGATATAAAGATTAAAATATACGACATATTTATTTTAAAACGGTCTTTGTACAGAAATATATGAGATGAATATAAGTAAGTAGTTTAAAAAGAATTTCTGCACTAATTAACATAAATGGTACAATTTATTTGACATATAACTAAAAAAAAAAACTTTACGCTTTTCCCGCCAAAAGGTTAGTTAAAGAGGACTTAACACCTAGACTCTTCGATGAAAATCATGTTGAGTAGCGAAACTCAACGCCGCGTTTTATATTAACAGAACGCGGAGTTTAAAAATAATTGAACCATATTCATGCCTCGGATCAAAATTCGAGTCGAACCCAGAACCAGTACACTTACAGTTAGACACTGTTCGATTGTGTAACAATCGCTTTTAACGATAATAAAATAAATTAAATAATTAAGAACTGTTTAGGATGGACATTTTAAAAGCTTTTTTCGGTACTTACCGCAAAAGGACGTCATTATCAATTGGATAGAGTTGATTGGTAATAAAATAAGATACAATGTCGTTATGGCTTATACAAAAGCAGCTGTACTCGTATTATGGCTTCCAGATGAACTTAAAATATTAATTATACCTCACAGATTTTGTATTAATCAGTATATAGTATTAATTAAATTGATATTTTTATCTGTTTTTTTTTTTAATATTTGAAACTCATTATTTACAAATTAATTTGATAGGTAAAGGAATGAAGAGTGAATTTAGAATCTATAAAATCACTCCCGAAACTATTTTGACATATATTCAGCTCCCACTTTTGTCAGCTGTTATTCTAGTATCGTTTAATAATTAAAACCGGTGAAAACTAAGAAGTGCAAATCTAGTATGAAGGCAAGAATACAAAAATAAATAGTTTCTTTAACATTTACACGTTGTTCCTTATAGGGTAGTAGGGTAGTCTTCGACAACCTAGTAGTTAGTTAGTAGCAGCTAGAGTGTGTGACATCTTGCAAGCTTAAGTTGCTCCACCTCCTAGTACCCGATTGAGTTCAAATTTGGAATACTGCAGTTCTGATGACAATAAAATTATATCAAATTCGTTGTCAATCTAAAATGGCCGCCGCAACAAAATGGCAGATTTTAAATTTTTATATAGTCTACTGTAAACGTAACCTGTTGTGGGTTCGACCCCGTTCGAGGGAGTACATTCAAATTATTTTCACTTCCTCGCTCTGGTAAAGACAAAGTGCGCCGTTGAGTTCCACCACTCAACACGCAATGTCTTGACTTTTGTGGAAAATGTAGTACGGAGTGTCTTGACACTAGGTACTTTCTCTCTACCCTGCTATGCGGGATAAAAGCGTGAAGATAAAAAGAAAAATATAGTCTACTATGAGTAGAATCCAATACACTATGAAAAGAGGTGATTTTTAAAATAATTCTTTTGATTAATATTTTTTAAAATATTAAATGTTTTGAAATATGCAGATTAAGATGATGTAGAAAATTTTAATCCAAAGTTAATTTAGGCTAAGCTCGTAGTTTTCGTTACATGTCATTTTGATGGAAGTATCTCAAACTTATCTCATGTTAATAAAGCTTTTTGTTTATGAAAGATTAAAAGTGAGATAGCTTGATAATATTAAATATCGTCTTTAAATTAAAAAATTCATTGTTCAAACTTTTGGGTTCAAATCTCATTTAAAGAAATAATAAGTTTTAATATATGGGTTTTCTTTTTTAGGACAAAATGTAGCGTTGGGTTCCGCCGCTCAGCTATGTCTTACCGTTGAGTTCAGAGAACTTACCTACGTCGTAATTAATTCTAAATGTAGAAAAATCCCAAGAATCCTGTATGAAAATACTAAAAAAAAACAATTATTGAAATTAAAAAAATTAATGAAATTAATAAAATAAACATTGCATACACTTTCTACTGTGTTTATTCGAAACACTTTTGTATATAGTAACAGACACATTTACGCGCCATCATCTAATTGATAAAATAACTTTAACTACAGTATTGAAAATATTAATACTTATATAAATATAGTTTAATTCATTCATAATTTTTCCCATCTTCAGTAAAAAAATGTATATATTAAAGTAAAAACTTATTTTTAAAGTAAACAAAGATCAACATAATATTTCGCAATGCAATATAGCACAAAATATGCTTACAAAACTCTTTTCTACACCGCAATACATTGAATCGCTAAGGGTAAAATAACTTGCCCTCAAATAGAGGTTACCCTTCACCTTAACTAGATAAATTTCAAGTAATGCAAAGCTATAAAATTATATTAGTAATATTAAAACTAACATACCACAAACACATACAAAAATGTTAACAAAGTAGTAGATATTTACGCGGGAATTTCATATTCTAATTTTATTCTGAGGCCGGTCGTGGCGTAGTGGGACAGTGTCTGACTATAAACGCGATAGGCTGTGGTTTCGATTTCCACAAGGAGGAATAAATATTTAAATTATTTTCGCTTCTTTGCTCTGGTAAGACAAAGGGCTATGTTGAGTTCTTACACTCAACACGCTATATCTCGAACTCACTATCTCAAGGTTAAAAGCGTGAAGCTAAAAAAAGTCTACCGTTAATACTGATTGAGATATAATAATATCTTCCATTAACAGTAACCATTACACGTGTAACACTTAAATGGTAACTATACTCTTAGAATTGCTTCCTATAAGACATTCTGTGCGTTAAGATTCCTTATGGCGTCGCTTACAATGTAAGAGCTGTTTAAGTAGCATTAGTTATTAATATGTTGTTAATAAAAAGATAATTGGACTGTGTAGGCTTGAGAGGTGTGTGTCATATCAAAGTGAATTAAAATATGTTTTCAATTATTATTTTTGCCTAAGGTTATGTAAATTAAAGGGCAGTATAAAAGTAGCTCAATTCTTTATCCCATATAACTGGGTGGTCAGAGAGGACTTAGTGTCAAAACGCTCCGTTCGCCGCTTTTTTTTATAATTTGATATATTGCATGTTAAGTACGCGGCACTAAACGCCTGCATGTTTTGTTTCATCAGAGTGGAAAAATGTCAGTGATATATATATATATATATATATATATATATATATATATATATATATATATATATATATATATATATATATAATAAAAATATTTTTTTTCACTAAAATAAAATTTCTATTAAGGGTCTGCCTAACAATATATAACAGATACCCGCTAGGGTCGGCATTGAATTTACAACTAAAATACTTATCACTCACATTTCACCTGCATGCTGTATCAAAAATTAAGTAGTATTGATTCGAAGAAATTGTTTTTTTTTTGATTATTTTCAATTTTAAATTGTTTAATACCTGCGATATTTAATAAAATATAAGTAAAAATTTAAGTATATATGTAAGTATAAATATATCGTGCATTCAGTGGACGACCGTCTTTATATACGTTGATAGGTGATAATGAGCTAAGCTTATCTCGACCGATCAAAATTACATAGATTTATAGCCTTAAGTATATATGTATGGGAATATGTACATATGTTTTTAATACAATTACTTCGTAAACAAGTTGTAATACCTTACTATATTTAATTGTGTTTTTATTAACTTCACCTGTAAATAGATACTTTTATATAGATAAAACATTCATAGGAATGTAAGAACGTTTTACAATGTTATTTTAGCTTAGTGCTTCAAACAAAAAATTGTACATGTGTCCGAATCTAAACACAATGAAATATTGTCATAGAATGGGTCTTACGCGATTATCATATTGTAGAGTACTTCGTACATATTTCACTAATCCTATAAATGTATATGATATAAAGATCAGCGTTAAGTCTGCGGTTAGGCTGAACGGCGGCGTTAAACCACAAAACGTAGAAAATCCATAAACATAAATGAATAATAAAAAACATTTTTTGTTTTAAATTCACGAAAAGTCAGGGAGACTTGTGGATTTAAACAAAAAACATATATTTTTCATATTTTCAATATTTAATTAAATAATTAAATTAAATGATCATAATAAGACCTTTGATTATTTGTGATTTTTACACATTTTAAATGAAACTATTTTAAACGGATTAATTACGTTTACTTTGGTATTTGAAAATACATTTTTAGAAACCTGACACTTTACAGTATTCCGTTGCCACAAGTAGACCTCTATCTGTGAAATCGAATACTAAAATATACACGATTAATACGTTCAAAATAGTTTAATTTAAACGATCATATCAATTAACTCTAATTAGGTAGTGTCATTACGTAACTGTTACATCTTAATCGATACAGCCATAAAGGTGGTTGGAAAGCGGTTAATTATGTCCAAATTTTAACGATTAAAGGTCAAGTACCTACTGTTTATAAAAAAAATATGAATAATACGATTGGGACTAGAGAAATCGTGCATATTAAATTATATATTTGTACTTTACATTATCATAATACATATGTTAATGTATTTAAAACATAGACACTCATCTGAGACTTACAAGTATAATGAGGAAATATTTTTTTTTCACTGTACTCTGTCTATATTTTTTTATATTAAGCGATTCGTAAGCATGTTGAATATATATAAATGATATATTACATATTATATATTATAAATTATATATTGAAACCGGTCGTGACGCAGTAGGACAGCGTCTGACTGTAAACATGATGGGTTATGGGTGGTGGTTCGATCCCTACTCGGGGAATTGATTATATATAAGTTATTTTTACTTAATCGCTCTAGTAATACAAAGTGCGACGTTGAGTTTTACCACTCAACACGTAATATCTCGAATTCGGTAGAAAGCGAAGTACGGAGTGTCTTGACACTAGGTACTTTCTGTCTACCCTGCTATGCGGGATATATTATATATTAAATATTATATATAATATAATATGTATTATCTTTTATATATTATATACAATATATTATATACAATATATTATATATTATATTCTTTCTTTCTGGGTAGTTCCTTGTGGAGTGCGCAAGGAATAAGACGTGAAGCTCTAAAAAAAGTTTATTTTTTGACAATTTCTAAGCCAGTCGCGTTGGTACTAGAATAACAATGAAAATGAATTTTTAATTTATTAACACAGGCTGATTATTTTCCTTCTGTCAATCTACAATTTATTAGTTTACGAAGAAGTTACGTTTACGAAGAGCAATAAATGGAGTGTCAAGACACTCCATTTATTGCTCTTCGTCCAAAATGGAAATATTGCGTGTTAAGTGTCGAATTCAACTCTGCATTTTGATTTACCAAAACAGACTAATGAAAATAGATTTAAAATATAATGATTCCCCGAAATATTATTTTAACAATCATAAGTCATCCTACAGCACCATAGAAGAAATTAAAAATGAAAATTTATTTTTACCTTGCTTTTCAAAATATTTCAGCAAGTCGTCTTAAGAATATCTATCAATTTTCAGATGGCGGCTTTTCGACTTAATATCTGGATTATATTTTATCATTAATAAAATAATAGTATATTAAATATTTAAATTTTAGCATAGCATATTTAATATTAAATATTTAAGCGCAAGCAAAACTCCAAGACGATAGCACTCCAAAAAAATATTTCTCTTATTAAATTTGCATATTATATGAATATATCATAAACATTGTAGGTAGGTAAGTATAAATTTTGCAAGAGGCGCGAAAGTCGCGCCCTCTTTTTCCTTACCTTTCGATTTCTTGCTTGTGGGAATTTAAACAGTTATTTAGCGATAAAACCTAACATAGAAGAGACGTATCAGCAATACCTTTTTTCAGTACGTATATCACCTTTTGTCGGAAACATTTTTAATAGCGTGGTTTTTTTTGTGTTCACAATTTAATACAATCAATATTTTAAAATGACATCTTCACGAACTGTATGTTCCTGGGCACCAATAAAAAGTTTTTAAATATAGCAATATTATATTTTAAAACCCAAAAATTAAACTAGCCAGTAGGAACTGAGTCTATTGCACTTTATTATCTCATTCTTGCATTGAAAACGAAAGCTAAAATTTGAGGCAATAAAAATAGGACAAAAAAATTAAAATGCCGAGTAGCCGAGGTTTTATGACGGATATACCACTAACCTGCTTTCGTGTCCATAATGTGTTACGAATAAGGTTGATTTTACTTTAATCTTTCTACCAGATAACTTTTACTTTCACATTTCTTTAAAATATTCTTTAGTAATTATGCAATGGGACATATTTGTACTTTTGTGTTCATTGTTTTGTTTATTTTAATGTATTTGTATTCTCTATTTGACTACTGTCGGTCTGAAAAGGTACTTTTATAATATGTACAAAGAAAGACCCGACTATTACTGGAGTTGCTTTAGTTTTAAAAGTGAAATGCTGAAATCGAAAGTTGTTTAAGTATTGTATTTAAATTGTTTAGAACTCCTATTTAAATTATATGATATTTAAAAACAATATAATAAAGGTTACAGATATAGATTTTTAAGGTAACTAGTTTTTATATGCTAACGAAACACTTAAAGCCTATATATGTGTACAAATTATAATTTTTTACAGGTTTACATTTCTCCAGCATATATCAGAACGTAGAACTCATTAATAATAATCATTAATAATAACAAAATACTCAGCAAAGTGTTAGGGGACACTGTGTTTGTGAACAACACACCAAGTACACAACAACCGACACGAGACACGGAACAAATTTTAGTAACATCAAAATCTGTACCGCAGCAGACGTCACACATCACAAACTATACATCATCTGCTTCACGCATATCAGATAACCAAGCCCATCCATCAGATTTACAAAACAAAATTAACTCAAGTAGAAGAGGAAGGAGTAAGAGGAGATAGGGAGAAACTATATATTCATTTTCCTGAAGGTTTCAGGACGGGATCTATAGATATACCGACGTAAAAGTCGAGTTTTGGCTCACCGAAAATAATAAAAATCAATAAAATATTAATTAATGACAGAAATTTAGTAGCTATTAAGTACAATAAAAATATCATACTTATTTGTTTTGATAATTTCAGGTTTTATCCCAAATAGCAGGGTATTCAGAGACAAACTTGTGTCAAGACACTCGTTTGACTAGTTTGGGCCCATAATCGAGAAGAAATCGATTGTCATCGACCAGAGCTGGCATAATAAAATAATATTAAAATATAATCAGTACCCCAAATAGGAATCGAACCCATACATCCAACCGCGTATACTGCTGCTCCATGATAGCGTCGATATAACTTATTATATACAATAAGTAAAATAATTCTAAAAAAAATCTATATATAATATTAGACACTTGTTTTTTAAATATGTATATATTTTTTAAGTTATATATTTTTCTCAATATCTTTATTTTTAATATAGCTATATTTAAATATAAGATAAATTGTTATGAATGTTGGTGAAAACTAATATTTTATAAAAGTTTGAACACAAAATTTTCCTAATCAGTATGTTTTTTTTATATTTTAGCTTTCACCATTAAATCTGCGTGCCTCTTTAATATTTCATAATTACATGGATTAAATAATTAAAATCATATAAACTTTATTATTATTTTTTTTATTTTTGAAATGATTTAATTATGAAAATACAGATAATATATATTCTTGAACTTTTAATAAAACGTATACTTTTAATATTTTTGTGTTTAATATCGTTTATAACATGTGTATATATATATATATATATATATATATATATATATATATATATATATATATATATATATATATAAGCTAAGCGACGTGTATATCTCTTTATATAAACGCGTATGTCAAACATATGGTAGTGTGTGTTATATTTATAAATATTAATTTAATATATGTTGAGGCATTATTTAAAAAATATATAAACTAGCACTCTGCACTGTTTCTTTCTTTTCTCTCTTTCTTTCTCTAAAACTTTGCAAAATTATATGCTCCTAAGATCACGTTATTTTCGTAAAAAGGAGTACAAAGATTTTGTCTCTTGTATTAATATACAGATAATGTAAATATATATATATATATATATATATAAAAAATCCATAGAAACATATTCAACGAATAATGTCATATAACAATAATACTGTTTTAGTCCTGTCGGCACTTTAATGACGTTTTGGTGTAAACAAAACAAAGTATTGTGCATTTAACGACGTCTCTATTGTCATCAGCTTACGTCAATTAAAAAAAAAATTGGATCACCAAAAAGGTTGTATTGGTAAAGAAATTTTACGACTTTATTACAGCAAAAACTTTTCTAGGTACGTTTTACGACGCTATTCGTCCACAGACGGACAAACCAAATCTTTTCACATGCAAATGAGTTACCATGAACTTAATTTCGTAGCCTTGCGCCGTATGTCCAACGACGATTATTTGCTTCCTTTTGACTAATATTGACACTTTTTTTTTCAAACGTCTAATAAAAAAATGTAGAGCCGTAAAACTAAAATAAGCTGTTTTATGGCGAATTGTGGGTAGTTACGTCATTTCTAGGTAAAAACATTGCAGTTTTTGCTTAAATCACTCTTGTTTTCTATTGTGAAACTTTTGTTATAGTTTTTAGATATAACGAGAATAGCGATTGATTGTAAATGAATGAAATTCGTTCCAACCGATAGTTATTTATATAGCTAGATGTTTTACTAAGGCATCTGAATGTATTGTTATAAAAATGCGGACATGAATTCTATATGAAGTCTATTATGTGTAATGTATTAAGATATCAGTAATATTTGTTTACATTAAAATAGAATTCGTTTTGCGTATAAAATTATGATAACACGAGCATAGAAGGGAAAAATAAATGGTGGTGGCCTTGCGAAGACGAAATGAGACTAAAAACTGGTGTATCGTGTTGTTTTTAATGATCTAATGAAAAAAGTGATAGGTTTGGATACTCCTAGCGTACGAGGCGGATGCCGGCGAGGACGTTCGCCAAAAAAGCAATGTAAAGTGAACGTACCGACTGAGCTGAACGATAGACCATTGTTCGATGTATCTTTGTAATTGACCTATGTAAATGAATTGGTTCTTAATAAGTATGTATATATATATATATATATATATATATATATATATATATACTGTGGTTTTGTGGGTAGAGTTTAACTGTAAGCACCATTGATTGTGGATTCGATACCTACACGGACTATTATATATAAATGATTTTCATTTCACTTAGCAAAAATAAAACGTGGCGTTTAGTTAGATCAACAATGATGTTATATTGCTGGGAAAAGGTTGACAATTGTATATCTTTCTGTCTTTGGTATATTATCTCTTAAACAAATATGGTTAATTTTATTTAAAATTGAAAGAAAGAAATCCTATCTAGTCATATTTTGTGAAGATCTGATCTGATCTGAGTGATGACTATAGCTGTTTCAGTAGATTCTTCAGTATGTATTTTGTTGAATTAAGGTTGAGTCCTAATTTTTTTGATATTATCAGATGATAGAATAATTTATTATTATATAATTAATATTTTAAATTTAACTGCACATAACAAATGAAAAACTTAATATTAAGTTACTGGTAATAAGAAACTTAACTTAATTTTATTTAAATAATATTTTCTATTTAAAATGTTATTCAATAAATTGACACGATTGTTTCAAATGAATAATTATGTAGACTTTAAAAAAAACGTTTAAAGATTTGAATGCAACGAGATTTGAACCTGTCTCCCTTTTGGAAGCCGTCCGAGTACTCTGACCATATGCTCATGCGAGAGCCTATGTTTGAAATATATAGTAAAATATATAGCTAGTATATAGTAAAATGATTAGAGGCCGGTCGTGGCGCAGTGTGACAGCGTCTGACTGTAAACGCGATCTGTTGTGGGTCCGATTCCCGGGGGAGTGGTTATATATATATTTTTTTTTTACTTTCTCGTTTTGGTAAGACAAAGTTCTGCATTTATTTCTTTTATTTCTGCCACTCAACACGCAATGTCTCGAACTCGGCGGAAAGCGAAGTACGGAGTTTCTTGACACAAAGTACTTTCTGTCTACTCTGCTATGCGGGATAATAGCGTGAGATATATATATATATATATATATATATATATATATATATATATATATATATATATATATATATATATATATATATATATATATATATATATATATATATATATATAGTGAAATAGTACTTATGTAGGTTGGTACACTTAGAAAAATATTAACCTGTCTTAAACGCCTACTTTGACCTAGCTTTAATCTTAATGATACCCTTTTAACACGACATGCCCTGAGGTGTACATCGAAGGTAACTTTGATGTGAAGCAAGAGTACACAAAAATAGTTATTATTGACAAAAACAAAGAATTCAAATTAGTTTTCTTGTTAAATATAATAAAAATCAAAAGTGTAATCTCAAATACGTGATGTTTGAGAGCACGTAATCGCATTGCACTTACGTGTATATCGTAGTACAACTCAACTCAATTACAACTCAAGTACAAAGTTTAAACTTAAAATGTAAAGGACATTTTATATAATTTCACTTCATTTTAATGTAAGATGAACAACATCTATATATAAGAAACATAAAATTAACAATTCCGGTAGAAAAAAAATGTGTTTTTGGAAGAATTAATGTCATTCCGCCGAAGTATGTCTTCATTTATTTTATCGTTCGTTAAATATATTATTTTACATATAATTAAACGCTGTCAGAGTATTTTAATATAAAAATAATAAGAAATTTACATTTTAATAAACGTGATTTAATTGAACAAAATTACAATCGCAATTGCAATGCAATTTTGTGTTTGGATTTGTTTCAAAAATTTAACGTGTGTCCGAATTCAAAAACAATACCTACAATATTTTCATACTATGAATTTCGAAATATTTTTCTCTATATTATTAATTTATGTTAATACAAGATTATTATTATGTGGGTTCGATATCCACTCGGGGGAGTGATTATATTTAAATTATTTTCATTTCCTCGCTCTGGTAAAGACAAAGAGCGGCGTTGAGTTCCACCACCCAACACTCAACGTCTCGAATGCGGTGGAAAGCGAAGTACGGAGTGTCTTGACACTAGGTACTTTCTGCCTACCCTGCTATGCGGAATAAAAAGCGTGAAGTTAAAAAAAATAAAAAAGATTATTAGAATAGTAGTTGTTTTACATAAGTCCACGGCATTGAGTTCATCGCTTTACCACCAATTTCGGGGGAAAGAAGTCAAAATAGTGACTTGACACTAGATTATCTCTGACCCTGATGTATATTCCTACACTTGAAACCGCTTATTACATAAGAAATACACATTTTACATTATAAAATTGTAAGTTTTATTATATAGATGTTATATGCGTTACCTTGACTGAAGTGGGACGTTACGTTATTACCACAGGCCTAAGTGTGGAACAGAAGGTGTATTGTGGCGTAATATTACCTGTGAGTATTGTTTGTTCTGTTGCCATGATACAGTATTATTTGCAAACTTGTTCTAATCTACAAGCTCTACCTTACATACCTTTTCTTTATCCTAGTTAGCTGATATTCCTTATATGGTCATTACTAGAATTTTGCTGTTAAATCTAGATATTATTGTAGAAAAAATTTGACGCCTTGTGGCGCCGTCGGTAATTATTACAATGGATTTATTAGCGATGATTTTGAGCTTGTTTTTTAATCTGCAAAATTTTATATATTTTTTAAATTTTTTATTGTTCCTAATGTTTTTAAACAATCCGCAGCATTGAGTTCCGCTATATAACGCAAATTTTAAAATGCTAAAAAAAGTGAACCTAATAATTAATTTTTAAGCAAGCACTCGTCTAAGCCCCTTTAAACAAAAAATACGTTAGAAATATACATTTACTTTAATAAATATAATAAAATACTTATTGTTATTATTTCCAGTTTGTAGACATTGAGCAAAAATTAAAGGCTGAATACCAAAGTATCTATTGAAGAGTATATAAAATTACTATGAAAATTTTGTCGTATTAACAAGCAACAATGATTGAAAGATGTATTTAAATATAAATTATTCTTTATCTTTCAAATACAAAATCTCTTAAGCGATTTGATTAAAATATTGATAGTGTAAACGAAATTTCTAATTATATATAATTTTTATTATTTTATACATTCCTAAGAAAATCACTAAGCAATAGAGTCATACATTTTCTTATTTATAAAGTAATATAATGACATGAAATTATAGTTTACAATAATATCTCAACATAATAACCGCCTGTAAGGCTAGATGTGAGCAATTAACTATTCACCCATGAAGCTTGTATAAGTATATTCGCCATAGACGTCTAGAAATAAATAAAAGTATATACATGTATATATATGTATATATATATATGTATGTATATATATACATACATATATATGTATGTTTATATATGTATGTATATATATACATACATATATATGTACGTATATATATGTATGTTTGTATATGTGCAAAGTGATCTAATACAAATACTATATAATTAGAAAAGCCGATCTAGACAATCGGTAGTGTGTCAAGCGAGTTCAAGCTAACAGAACTGGCGACTAACACCGTTTGTATATTACACGAATTATCTGATAATTAAAAAAAATGTTTTACATATATGTGCTCTAATTTTTTAAATACATTTAATACGATTATTTATGGATTTAACGTTGAAAAATCATTATTTTTATCGTATAGCATTGAAGAATGCTATACATGTATGTAGAAAGTAATGTAAAAAGATAAGGCCATAAGTTTAAATCATGGAATCCAAAGTGTGTTTCTTTTTAATCGTAATTATATAATTGAGTTCTACTATGTTGATTTACGTAGAGAGAAGCTAGTATAAAAATATTTCGAATGAGTTCTGTAACTTAACGCCGCGCTTTATCTTATCAGAGCGGGGAAGAATAATTTTTTAAATATATAATTTGCTTCAAGTACAGATTGCACCTACAACAAACGGAACTATCATATCAGTTACTATACTCATTCATTCAGTATGTCTTTTTATACTTAGTATAGCAAAAGATAAACTTTAGCGGAATATTTAAGATATAATAAAAACAATACAATAAAAACTTGTTATATATATATATATATATATATATATATATATATATATATATATATATATATATATCAAAAAAAGAAGCACATATATTAATGGATAAGATATTGTAGAAAGCTTTTAAAGTTCATACCTATTTGCTATAAAATCAAAATTACTTTACGATACCCACAAAAAAGCAGACAGACAGACGGTGTCAGTAAAAAATGCTCACACTATTATTATACTAGTATCGTAATTTAGGTTGTCCAGGTTCTAAAACATTTTATTGTGCAACGTAAATAAAATAAAAAAGTTTAATTATATGAAATTGCTTTAAGAATACCTAAGGATGACATTTGATATGCAATTATGTTCACGTAACTTAGATTAGTGGTGCAAACATTATTTATTTAGTGTCATATCACTCTTTATCGTTTTCTTCAGCTTTACGCGTTATTCCGCCTAACAGAGTATTCATAGATAACCTAGTATCTAGACACTCTATTGATCGGTTTCCGCCAGAAATCGGGCACTGCGTGTTGCGTTGCGAACTCCACTCCGCTTTTTGTCAACTACAGGGTAGAAATGAAAATAAACTTTATATTAAATCATTCCCCAAACTGAGATTCGAACTCACAACCAATCGTATTTACAGATAGACGTTGTTCCACTTCGCCACAATGACCAGATGAGATTGACCGTAGTATAGGTAAATCTCAAATGATATCTTTTATCTCTTTATTTTTGCAATAAAATGTGACAATTTTAGCCTCATAATTATTTTCATATATCAAGAATATGTTTTTAGACCTGACCTTTTGACCCTGACCTAACATAAGCTAATCTGTTATCATATATATTAAGTGTGCCTGTGTTCAATATATATTATATTACCGAGGTTCAAACCCATAACTGTTGCTTGTAGATGTATCTTAAATCTGGATAGTGAAAAGTAAATAGCAGGACGGTTTCTTGAAATATCTCTTTATAAGTTCTAATATCACCTTATTTATGTACTATAGCTAATCTTATGCTATTAAAGAATGAAACAGTTTAATTAGAATTTTTACAATATTCTTCAATGTTCTTCAACATCTTTAATACATTTATCACAAACAATTTTTAGATTCACGCCTTATTCAGCATAAAATCAGAGAACACTTAGTGTCAATACTCTCAGTTGACCTAGGCGTTTTGTATAGCGGAATTTAACGCCGCCTGTATCACCAGTTCGGGTAAGTAAAAATAAAATCCCCTATTGGAAATCGAAGCCACAATACGCGCGTTCATAGTCAAAAGCTCCACAGCGCCATCATGGCCTCTAATTATATACTTATAACACAAATTAAAAACATTTTCTTATAATCATGCAGTGTAACAAAGGACTTATGTTAATGAACACATAAACGGTGTAAAATAATTTTTGCAAAGTGCAACAGACCTGAACCGAAATGATTGTATCGGATCCGTGTTTTGAATTTATGTAAGACTACCTGCCGAAATTTCTTCGCCTACACTGCAATTTGATAGTATTAGGCTTCAATATTAGCGATATATTGAAATTATATTATTAATTTATTATATAGAAAATTTTACTCTAAGTTTAAGTTAACGAGGTTTAGTTCAGTTTGATTAAAGAAATTTAAGAAAACGGAGAGTTTAAGCATTAATTTTTTTTATGTTTCGAAATACGAGAGAAATGAGAAGCATTAAAATATATACTAATTATATTATTTAGTTCTTTATTCCTTTTTGTTAGTTGTGACAAAAATGATAAGGTTTATATTTTTTTAAAGGTTTTTTAGTAATTATTTATTGTAAAGTAGATGCATATATATCTTTAATGGTTGATTCATTATAAAGATAATAACTTTGCTCCAATCAGAATGTAATCTCGTCAATTTTGTACTGCAATCGAGTATTACCAATCATTTAGATAATAAAGAAATAACAAAATTGCATGTACATAGGAAAATTGTACGACATCTGAAAATAATACAATTTTCCTGTTTTAGTACCGAATATATAAAGTTTTTTTTTAAATTAAAAATGTTGTTTAACCCGCTTTAAGTATAACCATACATCGTTGCAAAGTGTGGGCTGCAGCAATTGTCCAGCCGACATTCGAGCTTATGTGTTTAGTATCACAAAATCCTATCTCGCTGCAAAGCGTTTGCAAATTAGAACTATGTTATAACAAAACAAAGCAATGTCATAGGATAGTTTTTGCGGTCGCCTACGCGTGGTACATCTGAAGAATTTGACTTATCCATCAAGGTCGGGCATGTATTGTTTTTTTGTTAGGACTCCGCATTTTATCGTCATACCGTCCCTTTAGGTGTGGTAATGGGTTTGATTCGTTTTATTTAAAATAAAATAACATCGGAGAAAATCTAGTGTCTCTTAACACATGTTGTTATCTTCTTTTTTTGTATTTTTAAGACATTCTGCCGTACTAATCGCTGTTTTGTTTAATCCGACGTGTATTTGAAGTAGTTTATGAGTATGCGCATTGTCGGTTTTCATTAAAGTTTTTACAGGTTCACAATATACCTTGCATAGCAGGGTAGTCAGAGACAATCTAATGTCAAGACACTCGGTTAACTGTTTTCTGACTGGAATCGAGACATTGCGTGTTGAGTAGTGAACTCAACGCCGCGTTTTGTCTTACCAGAGCGAAGAAATGAAATTTAAATGTTAAATATAATTTTCCTTCGAGTAGGAATCGAACCCCAACCGATCGCATTTACAGACAGATGTCGACTTAAATTAATATTTATTTCATTTCGAAATGTATTATCGTTTTATCAATCAAAGGAAGTGTTAAATTAAATTAGCCTAAGCTTGTAATATTTTTACATAAATCAACTGAAAAATAAATTTTATATTAATAAATTACATATTAAAAATATGATACCATCTATATAATATGTTAAATAAATCTATACAAATAAATTAAATTGGATTGTCTTTGTATTATAAAATAACCGCTTTTTACTAAATATATTATACATGTATACACGATACATTATAATAATATAGGTTAATCTTTGAAAGGGCTCGATCGATTTCGATGGGATTTTCACTGGCAGATAGCTTATGTAACAAGGTATAACTTAGGCTACTTTTATTTTAGAATTATAATCTAAAAATATCAAAAGTCAAAATCCATGAGAACAAAGTCGCGGGCGTAGCTAATATCAAATGAAACTATAATACTTAACCATTTAAATTTAAAATCTATTTTTTACGTACACTTTTAGATAATTCAAACATATATTTGTATAGTAATTTTGATAAATTTAAACGATTTAGATAAAACTAGCTTTACTGCATCAAAGGTTGTGTTATTTAGTGCGCGGTGTCTAACCAAGACAAAAGACTGTAAATCTTTCGACCTTCCTCTTTGCTCGGATCACGGCGGATGCACTGTGTGTGTATGTGTGTATATATGTATGTATATATATATGTATGTATGTATGTTTACACCGTCATGTTATATACAGTGAACGAGAAATACTAATTACAAAATAATATAAAAACGTAATTTGGCTTCGGCCAAAGTTTTATCAGACGTTGTTAGAATAAAATTTTTAATTATCAGTAATAATTTTATACCTAATTAATGTTAAAATAATTTTTATTTTTAATTTAATGTATAATTTTTGATGATAAACTTAATGTAAAAAATTGTTGGATATGTTTATGATTACGAATATATTTTGATAATTATGTTTCTTGAATTATATTCAGTATTGAATTGGGTTTATTTTTTTAATTATATTTGTTTGTATAGAAATTGCAGAACTCTTTGTCTTTAAGAACAAAAAACATTTTATTTATTACGTTTTGCCTAAAGAAAAAAAAACTGGAGGTGGCCGTGGCGCAGGTGACAGCGTCTGACAGTACACGCGACCGGTTGTGGGTTCGATCTCCACTCAGAATGTGAATATTCTTAGTTATTTTCACTTCTAGGCTTTGGTACGACAAAGTGCGTCGTTGAGTTCCACTAAACATGCAATGTCTCGAATTCGGTGGAAAGCGAAGTACGGAGTGTCTTGGCACTAAGTACTATCTGTATGTGGAGTAAAAGGCATAAAGCTTAAAAAAACGGTACAATTTATATATACCTACAAATATAAATAATAATATATGACTTACAGACCACCCATACTACTATATCAGCTATTGATGCCCGTACATAGATAAAATTTGGTTTATAAATTTTTCTTTTCTTCTGTACAAAAGCATCAAGAGAAAAATTATCGTAATTTCTACAGCAATGAAGAAAAGTAAATGTAAGTAATTTAATTAAAATGTTAGTCATTCTCATTAAATTGATAGTAAAAAAATATTTTTTTGGAGAGAACGTAATGTCAAGACACTCCGTTGTCCACTTTCTGCCTGTATACAAGATACTGAATCTTGAGTGCGTTGAATAAACGCCGCACTTTGCCTATATTACTAAAGCTGAAAATCATTTAAATAATTCGGAAAGGGAACTCATAAACAAACAAGCTTACAGAGAAGCGGCCGATTGCGCCTCGATGGACGGCAATTTAAACAAACGACATTTATCTTCATATATAGAATTAAAGATAATAATTAATAAAATTACAAAGTAAACTAATTGTAAAGCAATATGTCTGTTAATGTAACATTATAACCGCATTATGACATGCCTTTTAATATCGATCGTAAATCATAACTACGCATTCTTTGTGCACTTTTCAATATAAGTATTTCTAAGTATAGTTTGCCAATAGACGCTTATAAATTATTATATGATTTCTATTCATAAAATATTATAGTAGTTTCAGATCTCTTTAAGGATTATTTATTAAGTATTTTAATTGATATTATATATTTAAACAGTTGCACGATTTATCCGCACTGCTGGGTAGATAAGTTGAACTTATTGTCAAGACACTACGTTCTTCACTATTACTTGAAATTGCGAGACTTTGCGTGTTAGCTTTAAGACGTGTTTCGAAGACGACAATATTTTTTTATAGATAAAGTAGGGCCACCTGATGATAAGTGGGCATCTTCGCCCATGGACATCTATAACATGAGAGTTGTAGATGCGTTGCCGGCCTTGGGATAGAAGTGAAAAGAGATGAGGGAAAGGATGGGTGAGAATATAGAAAACTGGCTTACATGACACCTAACCGGAACACATCATCAGATATTTGGAGTATCGGTTTTGTCATGACAGTACTTGTGAGCCAGTCGGAGGATTAACTAAATTACTGGGATACCCGCCGCTTACGGGACGCTACCTGGCAGCGGAGGGGAATAGTGTACTACCCCGTCCACTCACAAGGCAAATAACATTAGTACGAGAGAGGAGCACGGAGAGTGGAAGCCAGAATTTTCCACGTTTCAAAAGGGTTTCAAGTTAAGCCCACATTTGGATCGCTGGTCAAAGGCTCTGTAAAAAATCTAGGAACTCCTCAGAGCTTCTCCAAGGAATGTTAAGGTGTTTCTTTTCTTATGTAGACCTTACTTGTTATCTTTAACAAATCTTTAGACAAACACTTGTATTGTATTTAATACTATAAAAACTGGTCAGTTGATTAAAATTTGTAAGTTACGTAATTTTTTTTATAGAAAATTCATATTAAATATATTCTTGTTATCTAAAACTGTGTATGTATAATGTTATAACATACATTAAAATAATATAAGAATGATTTTATGCTTATTTTATACTGCAGGTTTAATTTTATTTTCTGATTATTTGATATAAAAGAAATTTTAACTGAGAAATATCTATAATTTCATATGAACTTTTTGATTTTCATAGCTGGTCGTATTTTTAAGACCACCGATGTCAAGCAATGTTACATTTCGTCAAAAAATGTAATTTATGGATAACCCCTAAGAAACGGAACTCAACACCGTACTTTATGTTACCGGAGAGATGAAATAAATTAAATATATAATCAGTCTACATTAACTTAATCATTATAAAGCTTAAATTATAACTCAAAAATAAATCATAAATATATATAAACTTTACCCAATTTAAAATTAATATTTTTGTGTATACATAATAACATCTATAATCTAGGTATATATTTAGTTATTCTTTCCTCGTCAGTACAGCACGCGTTATCGCCAGTGACTTCACACGACGATCGACCTTGTATTGTGAATATGAACGACGTAATGCTTCGTAATTGCAAATTGAAAGCTAGTATGCAACTTGGACTCAAGATACAATAGAGTTTAAAAGCGTTTTAAATTTTATGGCGACAAGCCTTTGGAATTATTTGTTCTTATGTACATATAAAATGGTAGCAGCTTCACGCTTTATCCCGAGTAGCAGGATAGCCAGAGACAATCTAGTTTCAAGACGTTTCTTAGGTGTCGAGTGACGAATTTAACAACACGCTTTATATCTAAAATATTATATAAATTAATAGAGATGTGGATTGACGTTAGTAAAAAAATAATAGCATTAATTTTGCGATTTATGTTATTGTAGAAGTAATTGTCTTTTACAAAATGTCATTGTTTGTAGTTTAAATAACTCTCCGCCATCTTAGGTGTTCCGCCATGTTGGATTTAGAATTGCGTTGCACATATAACCATGCATTGTCATTCAAACTAAACATGCATGTAAAATTTTAACACAATTTGATGAAGATCTGAATGATACCTATTGCAAGTTAAATATAGAAAGAAAATGTAAAATATGACGACAATTTCATAAATATTCTTTAGCTAAAGACACATTTGGTATTTAAGTAATATTTTTTTTTAGTTTCACGCAATTCCCCTGACAGGGTAGTCAGAGTCAACGGAGCGCCAAACGCTATCATACTGCTGCATAATTCTTTCTTCTCATCCACAGTCATTATCCTATACATTTGGGAATGTATATGTTAAATTTAAAAAAAATATTAAGGATTGTACTATTATAAATAAATATTATATATTATATATAATAATAATATAAATTTACTATTAATCAATATTTATTTTGTCTTCTACCAATTTTGTAGATAGGCATAGAGAAGAGCTGAGACACGCAGTTCTCTACTTTATGGTCATGTATAAACATTGCATTTGGAACTGTGAAACGGATAGCCGCGCTTTGCCGGGATGACGTCAAGCTTTTGGTTTATGCAAATCAAACGAAATATATAAAAGTATAGTATACTACATTAAAAATATCTTAATCATGAGATCACTCTAGAACTTTTAACGAAACACAAGCAGGCGCTAATCTAAAATCTCTTATTTCTTACACTATTTTTTGATACAAGTACTGTTATTTGCATATTAAAACGAGATAATGAATGCGTTTAATAAAAACCAAAAAGAACTCGGTTTTTAGTTTGAACTTTTAACTATCTTTTAGTTATCCCGGTGAGGATATCAGGTTCATGCTATGAACGTATTTTAATGTCCTCTAATCCTAATCTAATTTTTAAATTTTCAAGTAATTAGACAGGTAAATTGTAAGTTAAAATTGTATGTTTTTTCTTACATGCTTCGATATATAGATAGAAGCTAAACGCTTTGTCCTATATAGCAATGTAGAAGCAAGAGAGAAGCTAAGTCGCGATCGTCGCTTTCCTATCCAATTGGAGACATTGCATTGAGTGGCGGAACTTAACGCTGCGTTTGAAAAATAAGCAATTCAAATAAGATTATTTCACCAAAGAAATTAATTATAAAAAAAATAGATAATATTTAATATCATAATATTATTCAACAAGGCCGACTTTGTTATGACATGCATATATACATATTTACAAAACGCTAACAATTTAATCGTAGCGCTTAACAGTAATCTGTTAAGCGATTGATGCTGATCTCTTATAAAATATGCTACCATTAATATGCCTTATATAAGAGTCTTAATAACTAGATTGAGACTTTCAGATATGTTCTAACAACATATTTTAATAATTTAAATATATACACTCTCCCGAATGCGGATCGAACCCACAACCGACGCTGTCACACTGCGCCACCCATTTATGAAAAAATCGTTTTATAGTGATCCGGAAGTATCTCGAAAATAAATAGATGCTTGCATTAGTAAACTTCAAGATTAATTAAAATGTTTTCAAATCCTAAGTGAGATAGTAAAATATTAAAACTAAAGTTTTTTTTCTAAGCACTTTTTTTAGGTGGTTTAAAAGATTTATATTTAGAAAATAGTTAAACAATATTATTTCTTCTTTATATACAGACACCTTATATATAAAAATTTGTACATCTTTTAGTTTTTTTCATGTTCTATATGTACTGACAATAATCAATATATGACGTATAACGTCATAACCATACAAATAAACATTAGACTGTCTGTTTGTTATATTTAAAAAATCCTTTCTATACATTTTTTTCTTTATTTATCTGTTTGTTCTATCTAATCTTGAAAACGGCTGTACTTATTTTGATAGAACTTTTACTAGCAAATAGCTGATGTAATAGGGAGTAACTTAAGCTGCTTTTATGTTGGAATTATAAAATAGATGTTAAAATTCACGCAGATGAAGTTGTAGGTACATCTCATTTAGAAATATACTGAGCTACTGTACAGTAATTAGTAAAGGCTGTACAGTAATTACGAATATTTCACATGTTTCTCCATATTCGCCAGTCATAACTTGTCTAATACCTTTTTTTACGAAGTACGCTGTGACAGAATTAGAATCTTCATAGTCGTACTTCACTCATAATGTGATCCTTTCCCATAAACGATGGAAGAACGCAATTATATAAATATTCAACAAGCACTTTTCGACTTATTTAGACACCGTCTGTAACTTATACACACAGTACAAACCAATTAAATGCGACTTATGCAGTTATACGCGTTCAAATCGGTGTTATTGAAAGTAATATGTTTTGTTTTATAAAGAAACTTAAATTTTACATCAATCATTATACCTACATTAACTAACAATAGAAAAACCCTTGACATTTCGCAGAAGAAGCGTCTCGACCTCGTATCTAAACATATATATTTAACATCTAAGAGAAGATATCTGTGTTTACACTCGGCAATTAGCAAGCAATGCGCGCAAATTGAGAATGCCACTATTGTTGTTTAAGTTATTCGTGGTTTGTCGTTTTTGTTATATAGTAGGGTTATACTGAGCGGCCGGCCTTGGGCGCGATTGACATTCCATGCCCTTTCTTCCACCTTGCCTATGTCTTCTTGGACGGTGATTGCATACGAGAATCTTTATTAATATGCCACGCTTCCCCGCTAACCAAGGTCGCGTCTATCTGCAGACTTCTTTATTTTTGCTAATATATAACAAGATATGACCCTTGTTGCTTTGAAATAAGGTTTAGAATTCTCAAGTGATTAAAATGTACGGTCGGCCCGTACGTGATCAGGTTACTGGCACTCAGTGACATCTGGCGGCCGAAATGGCAAGTAATTTGGATTCATGATTACTGATTAGCTATTTCCGCATCACGTTCGATGATATATCTTGCTTCTTATGACTTTGAGATAGACGTAAATGGATGCTGCGCAAATTTCTTAGGCACAATAGATTGGTGTGATTTTTATCTTGCCTGTCTTTGTGTACGATTTAAAAGGTATTTATATAGGTTTATACATCTCCCTTATACAGTAAGATAGGCAGAGTATACCTGGTGTATATTGACAATAATATTTATAATAAATTTTACGTTACGTAATGTTAGTGCTATTGTACAACGCAGGCAAGAAAAAGTGACATTAAATTTAAAATAACACTGGTTTGCTCTCTAACCTCCAAAAAATAGTTAATTTGAGTTAAACGTTTCATTGCGTAAGTTGTCAAAGTTCCACAGTTATAAAGTAGGCATTGTAGAACAGCTAGGTGTGTCCAATTTGTGAAAGGTAAAGCATAAAGGGAGTGTAGTAACTGAGTACTTTCTTAAGCAAGTATAAAATATGGGTAATAAGATCTTTGATTTTCGCGATTGCTACACATTTTAAATGAAACTATTTTAAGCGGATTAATCGTGTATATATTGGTATACGAAATTAAAAACATCCTAATTTCTATAGAGAGGATGGTTGGTAACTCTATACCAAAACTTATAAAAAAATTAAAATCTAAAATCCACCACACCAGAGACGAAGATACTGTCAGCTCATTCTAAAAGAATCCAGGGCAGTACGCAAGGCAATTAAGGAACAGATGGCGGTAGATTGATATAATTAATTTTTGTATCAACCAACAGACCAATGCCACCTCAGTCTACCTGTGACCACGGACTACTACTGTAAGGTGTTTGAAACGTCAGGTTAACAAAAATGTATTTTCGTTTACCAAAAATACGCTATTAATCCGTATAAAATAGTTTCTCATAAAATATACATCTTTAGTACTGTTAGATATAAGTATTTTATGGTTTTTACTCAAATAACTGTTTTTATAAAAAAATTATATTGAATTGAAATTAAAGGTTTTATTGACAAGTGAAGTACACGTAACCTTAGCAACGAGTATGTCACTTTTTATGAAAGTGTATTGTCAAAAAGTGTATGATATATATTTACTTTCAGAAAATTTACACTTTATCAAACAATTCTGTCTAATTTAACCGGTTTTAAAACATAGGTATAAACATGTATCTCATTTACCACCCCTCCATCGTGGTGCAGAACAACGTATGACTGTAACTGCGATCGGTTGTAGGTTCGATTCCCACTCGGAGGAATGAATATATTAAAAAAATATTCTAATTTTTCTGCTCTACTAAGACACGTGGCATTGATTTCACCTCTTAACATCCAATGTCTCGATTCCGGGCGGAAAGCAGTTAACGGAGTGTTTTGACACTAAGCTGTCTCTAACTGTCCTGATATACGGTATAAAGCGTGAAGCGTGAAGCTTTTCTTCCGTTATGAGTTACAAAAATCTAGTGATAGGTCACTTAATTCGCATATTTTTGTTTATTCAGCATGTTTTTATATTTACAGTGACAATACGAGTATATCTATATAAGATGTATAGAAGAATAAATTCGAAAATTTGTCCTTACATGCATATCTCATGCAAGTTTACTATAACAGCTTCAAAACTAACTATTGTTGCTATCGCATATTTCTCCCACAGAAGGGTAGAAAGAGATAACCTTTAATTATGCTTTAACACTCCATTCTACATTTTCTATTTATTTACAAGAAACATTTTTTAGTAAAATACGTTTTGTTTTACCAGAACGGGAAAATATTATGATTTAAATATTACTGCGAGTGGATATCGAAGTCAAAACCATCGCGTTCAGTGTTCCACTAAACTTTGATGGCGTTTTTCATAAATTTTAATACACAAATAGATAAAATAAAATATCAAATTTAGAGAATATATAAATTATTAACATAACTATTGCATATTATATCATATAAATACTTAACCAGACGTTTTCTACCGCGATATAATTTACCAATTTGCGATTATGCGGGCATCTAATGAATTCTGCGTGCATATAAAGATCTATATATTTATTGCACCAATCCACATGCCTCGAATGATGTTGTTCGCTTTTTTGCAACGAAGGGCGGGCTTTACTTAACTAATTCAAGGTACTAAATATGGCATATAAAAATGTACCTTATTCCTAAATGATAAAGCTTTCTTTAGGATGAATGTTAATGAAAGAGTGAATATTTTTGACTTTTTAGTATATAGACGGTATCTTGTAAATAGCGGAAACGCCAATAGTGAGGACTCAGTTTTCGCTTTAACGTACATATAAGCGATGTATGTGTGTATATACAGTTAACTGCAGCGTAGGTTTTACTTTATGTAGAAAATGTGAAAATAACAGCGTATTTCCTGTAACTATATTAGTTAGCTGCATATACTGTTTCAATATGAACACTTGTATTTCTGCTAAATACGAGAAGGTAGTATAAAGTAATTACCTATAGGAAGAAAATATTTAAATTCTTTGGGCTAACAAGATTTTATTAAATATTTTTTATGGCACCCTCCAACATAAACTTGCAATTTTCGTATGCTTGCAAATACAAATTGACGTTTTAAAGTATTAAATATATAGCAAATGTCATTTGAAGGAGGGACGGCCGATGTCTTAGATGAACATCGACACGATTAATCGAATCAAATTATTCAATTGCACATGATATCTATACAAATAAATTTGAACTATTAAAATAACTGGCTTTTGTTAAATTTATATATACGCGGTACATATGCCAAATTGAGGCCGGTTGTAGCGCAGTGGGACAGAATGTGACTGTAAACGCGACGGGTTGTGGGTTCGATCTCCACTCGGGGGATTGATTATATTTAAATTATTTTCACTTACTCGCTCTGGTAAAAGACAAAGTGCGCGTTTAGTTCCACCACTCAACACGCAATGTCTCGAATTCGGGGGAAAGCGAAGTACGGAGTGTCTTTACACTGGGTACTTACTGTCTACCCTTTTATGCGGGATAAAAGCGTGAAGCTAAAAAAAAAATATAAAAATAATATTTTTACAACTTTCGTCTGTCTATCTGATCCGACTAATCGGAGGAATAGTTAAAGAGGTACCACTAGTAGATAGATGCTAAATCGTCAAATTTCACGCTGATAAAATCTTGTTAATAATAATTAACATAATAATGATAGTATATATTTTGTATTAATATTATTTTATTTATTTTTACAATATTCTTTAGTCGTAATATTTAATTTTCTTTCTAATATACTAACACTGTAACAAATCCCCTAAACAAAATCTCTTAGGCAACACTTAGAGATGCTATATTTCGAATAATATCCAATAATGTTTAAAAAATGTATTTTTTTAGCTCCTAGCTTTTATACCGCATAGCATAGAGGGCAGAAAGTACACAATATCAAGACACTGTGTACTTTTAGCGAAATTCACGACATTGCGTGTTGAGTGGTTGAGGAACTCAACGCCGCACTTTGTCTCACCAGAGAGAATTATTTCTAAAATTATACAAACTTACTCGTTTTAGATTCTACTGAGCTTTGAATTTTGATTATTGATGATATTCACTAAGAGACTACACTCGGATATATTAGGCACAATCAGTACGCCTTAAGAAGTATCTATATAGAAATGACATCACTGATTCGTATAATGTGGATACATTTAAATTTTAATAAACTAGGTGTATTTAATATTTAATATTTTAAGACAACCTTAGAGTGATGTTAATTATTTTATATGAGTTTTTTTTAGACATATTATTACGAAATTATTTTTTTGGAAACTGAACAAAAAATAGTTTTATTTTTCACTTGATTAATATGCGTAATTAAATATAACAAATGAGTTTTAAAGTTTTAATATGAATTAGATTATTTTTGTTGTTTTATACTGACATTTTTTTTCAATTTATATACCATGAATTTTTCAAAATCATAAACAAATTTTACACCACTTTGTTGTTTATATAATATATCCAAAAAAAATAAATAAAAATATATGTATATACATATATATATATATATATATATATATATATATATATATATATTTTTATATATATATATATATATATATATATATATATATATTTTTATATATATATATATATATATATATATATATATATAAAGGAAGCAAAACGAACCTTTACCCATGGACAACATTAGAGTCGTAGATGCGTTGCCGGCCTTGGAATAGACGTGAAAGGAGATGAGGAAAAGGATGGGATATTTGGCAGATTGTTTTTGTCTTGATAGTGGTCGCGGGTCAGTCGGAGGAATCACCTCCTACAACCACATTACTGGGATACCCGCCTCTTATGGGGCGCTACCCAGCGGCGGAGGGGAATTGCATTCTACTCCGGCCACCCGCAGAGAGTACTCAACGCCTTTGCAATATATACATTTACAAAAGACAATGTAAAAGTAAGAAAAACAACATGTATTTTGATTATGGTCAAAATAATGGGTTTCTGTATTTCAAATTTTAATTGTGTCAAATTTTATAGTAATCTATAAAACTATCATATGAAGTGGTTAAAAGCGTTAACTTATAGTCTTTATAGAAGATATATAGAAGCTTCACGCTTAATCCCGAACAGCACAGTAGTCAGAGAAAAAATTGTGAATAAAACCAAGACACTTTCTGCTTTCCGTCCCAAATCGAGACATTACGTGTTGAGTGGCGTATATATAGAATAGCACTATATAAAATGCAGATTAGTTTATATTGTAATTCCTTATAAGGATTAAAATGTAAGTTTAATATCTACCAGTTATTATTTCTACTACAGGCGTCATTCGCAAAAACAAAACCTATTCGCTAACGCAAAAACCTTCACCAGTGTAACGATATTTGAATCAAAATATCTACTTTCTTTAGCAAATGACAGCGATTTTGAATACCTGTAGAATATTTAGGAATTTTTTAAGCGTTTCAATCCACAACATACTTGAAATTCAATAGTATCTTTCAATTGATCTAAGTCTGATATTGTAATAAATAAAAATAATGATAAAACAATGATGTTTTTAGTTATTTAGGTAGGTAGTTAGTTAGTTAGTTAAAAACTTTATTGCACATTGATAAAATAGTAGATAGATAAAAAAAAGAACAATAAAATGCACAAAGGCTACCTTATCACTGAGAGTGATCTCTTTCAGGCAACCAAATTATAAGGATTTACCATAAAGAGCGGGTATGATGCTGTGCAAAACAATAAAATAAAAAAAACTTTTTTTGTACTGATTAAATAAATACCTTATCAAATTTCCGCCAATTTTGGTGTCTTAAGAATTTCACAACCAAAACGTTGAAGGCAGTGAAGGTATATATAGTATATATAACATTTATATTATTAAATATATAAAAATATATATTAAATTTAGCTTAAAGCATGTAGTGTGTGTAGTGCACCGTTATGCCAATTATCCTGACGGTCACATATTAGTCAACTTACTCTTATTTAACCTTATTGGTGTAACATTAATATCTTTTAAGAATGTCAATGCTATTTTAAGGTTTCATTGGATTTACCAAATTTGTAGATTTAAATGTAATTATTTATGCAAGAATGAAATTATTTATAACATTAACTGTTACGTATGTGAGAAGTAATAATTAGTATCGAATGTGTGAATTCTCTTGAGCAACGAAATTTTGTACTTTAATTTATATAATAATAATAATAATAATAATATCTTTAAAAATAGTAAAATATTAAATTGTATAGAATTCTCTCTTGCCAAACGATTATTTTATAACAATCTTTAAGTAGCAGAAATTTGCAAAAATCTCTCTACAGAGATGCTAACAAATTAAATAAGTTATAGCAAAACGTATAAGAATTTCAACGCAGCTGGTAGTGAAACGCTGAGCGGTCAGAGCGCTTAGACGGTTTCCAAGAGGCGGGTTCAAATCCCGCTTCGTTCAAATTGTTATGTTTTTTAAAAATGGTTTGTAATACTAAGTGTACTAAGTACACTAAGATCTAAATAGTATTATCTCGTTTCTCCTACGTTAGTGACTAAACACTGTGATATGCTTAAGTTTAAATTCATTAAAATAATTTTGTAATAATGTAAAAACAATTAATATCATTGATTTTTTATTTACAAAAATGTACTATTAATGTACCCAGGCTTCCCCTGAACCTTATTTATATGGAGGATCAGTCACATAACAAAATAATTAATTATTTTTCAACACCTCTAATATATTGAAATATGTTATACATTAACTATAAATGTTTTCCAATACTAAGTGTGGAATAACACTTTAAATACAGTTAAATATAAATAATATTATCTCGTTCATTGTGAGTACAATTTTCTTCTTCCGTCACGATTTTCAAGTCAAAGTAGCATATAAAATAATTATTATTACTTAAGCAGCCAAAATCTTAATTGGTAACGATTTCTCCAATAGGATGCCACTGATAACGGTCTTCAATTTTGTATGTATCATATACATATATATATACGTCAATGTCAACATAAGATACAAATTCAAACTATTTTGACGATTTAATGTATATATTAGAATAGGTTAATTCTCAAACGAAGCCGCGAACAAAGAATGACCTTCAGATGCGCTAACTAACTTTACTAAAATTAGATAGGTAGCTGTGTAGCATACTTAATGTTATGTTCTTTGTGATAAAAGGAAGACCTTTTGTATCGAAATTAAGTTCCGTGAGTAGAAGGATAAAGTAAGACGAGAATATAATAATGAATTATCTTATATTGCTTTTTTTTGCAATGTATTTTTGTATTGTAGGTATGTAGATATCTAAATATAGTTAATGATTACAAGTAATGGCGTTGGGTTCTGTTATTCATGGAGATTGTATTGTTTTTAAAAAAATAAATTTAAAAAATGTGATTAATCATGTATATTTTGGTATTAGAAACTATGTTTTTGAAAACTCTACGTTTATAAGTTTTACGTTATATAATAATTTATTATTTCAATCTGTTTTGACACTTGTATCTAATATTATATATAATCTATACAAATAAATAAAATTAAAGTGTTGTAAAATGAAAACGACCGCTGATTACTAAATGCATAAATATGTAAGTATACACAATACATCTACCAAAATAATATATTTATTAATTTTGGTCTGTCTTTCTATTTGTTCCGGTTAATCTCTAGAATGGCTTGGATAATTTTGAGGTATGTCACTGGCAGGTAGTTGATAAGACATGGAGCATTTATTAAGTAATTATAAAAAAGATACCGTTATGTAAAGTTGCACGCGGACGATGTCACGGGCACAGCTTGTATATTTATATAATAATAATATGTTACAATAATCAAAATAACAAAGGTCTGTCAATCATGCGTAAGTTATGGCAGTCTTTTTATATTTGCGTTTACGTTGACACGGCTTAAGCATGCGTTCTGAATGTAATTATTTATTTCAAGGTTTGTTCTTAACCAGTGATATAGTTTCTACTTTTTGATCTGCATCTTGATGTTATTTGTAAATATTTACTATATGCATTAAAAATAGCTTAAGTATTGATTTACACTTACATTGACTTACATATATTCGGAGATCATATTTAAAAATATGTTTATATAGACTAGTTGAATACACCAGGGCGTTGGTAGACCCAAGCTATTTAGCTCTAGGTTTTCTTTATGTACTCGTAAGAATGGAGGAAGTAACGTTTTTCTTTAATAGAAAAAGAGATGGGAATAGGGAGAGCTGACATGACACCGAACTGGAACACATCATCAGATATTTGGCGGATCGTTTTGTCATAACAGTGGTCGCGAGCCAGTCGTAGGATTAACCTCCTGCCACTAAATTACTGGGATATCCGCCTCTTATGGGACGCTACTCACCAGCGGTGGAATTGTACACCGTCCCCACTCAGAGATAGAGAGAGAGAGAGATAACGTATATATATATATATATATATATATATATATATATAAAAAACATTAAATTTACTATTCTTGCCATTATAATTAAAATTTAGCGGCACAAAGCTATTGAAATGCAGTTAATTTAATAACATTAATATTAAAGCAAATTATGGATGATTGGTTCACAAGGCCACATATCTTAATAGGCTTGAACATAATTTGCATATAAAATTCAAACTTCAATATCTATTATAGCTTACCTTTATTTTGTGTTCTGCCAATGACATTTTATAGCATTTCGATGGATAATTAACAAATATTTGTAATATTTAACGGAAAACTAGAAAAGAATCTGAATTCTATACATAAATTACAGAAGTTTTACCTACATAGGAGGGTAAGCAGAGAAAACCTAGTTAAAACACTTCGTTTTCGGTTTTCCTCTCAAAATAGAGACATTGTGTGGTTAGTGGTGGACTTAATAAGATTTTTCGTTTAACGAAGGCGAGGATGTTGAACAAATTTGTAAATAAATACTTTAAATGTAATAATTTCACGAACGTTGATAAAGACGCAAAAGGACGCGAAAAGATGGTCTAATTATAACGATTTACATATTATTTTTAGATCTGCTCAAGTTGGCCACAAATATGGGATTTCAGTGTTGAATTTCAATAAAGAAGGGTATTTTTTGAGTAATGAATTAAATGTATCTAGATCGTCAGCAAACCCAAAATTTCAAATATAGGCCTATGCAATTGCTTATAAAAATATTTCATTTAGGACTAAATTCCACTCGGTACCTAGCAGTCTCTTGATAAATGTCATGTTGATAAAAACTAACTTAGTATTAGAAATTTATCTTTGTAGTATATATAACCAAATTACACGAAGTCATTATATATTATAGTCGATGTCTTGTTCTGAAACACAACTTATATCCCTTTAAAGTTTTATTAAAATCAGTTCGATAATTTTCGCGTGAAAGAGTAACAGACATACTCACAAACTTATGTATTTATAATATTAGTAGGACTGTACCTAATGTTATTTTTTATATTCTATATCTATCGCGCATATCTATGGCGCAGTTTGACAGCGCTGGACTGTAAACGCGATCGGTTGTGGGTTGCTTCAGGGGAATGATTATATTTAATCATTTTAATTTTCTCACTCTGGTGAGATAAGGCGCGGTGTTGAGTTACGCTACTCAACACGCAATTTCTCGAATTTGGAGGAAAATGGAATACAAGATGTTTTAATACTAGGTACTTTCTGTCTTCCCTGCTATGTGGGATAACAGTGTGAATTTAATATTTACTATTTTTAAAGTGTTATTCCACACTTAGGATTAGAAAACATTTTTGAAAAAACGTATAAAAATTTGAACGCAGCGGGATTCGAACCCGCGCCTCTTGGATACCGTCCAAGCGCTCTGACCGCTAAGCCATGCGTTCTAATACCAGCTGCATCGAAATTCTTATACGTTTTGTTACAACATTTTAAAAAACGTATAAAAATTTTAAAAAATTTTATACGTTTTTTCAAAAATGTTTTCTAATCCTAAGTGTGAATTTAAATAAAAATACAAGCTTTCCTAAGAGGTTTCACGGCTAGTCATTTATAAATGACGTGATATTATTACATTATTTATTAGCAATCAAGGGGCTACCGTTGCTAATAACAATAAACTTGTCCTACGCTTATTGCATCAATAAATAATAATAAGTCTGTTTTAAAGTAAACATTCCCATGGAAATATTGTTACGTGAAATAAAATAAAGTTTATTTTATATTAAAAATATTCATAGAAATCTCTTCCGTTACTGGGAGACTGACAAATAAAGCATAGGTGAAACTAGTGCGCGGTTAGAGTTTTTTAGCTTGAAGATGCTTTGAGTGTGAAAGGAGGAACTAAGCGAGCGAGATGTCACCATATACCTTAGGAAACAGGAAAAAACGCCAGTTTACAGTTTACACTTTACAGGTTGAAATATTAGAAAATAGTAATGTTTGTTGACGAAAATAAAATTGTATTATTGCGGTTGATATTCTAATTGTAAAAAATATTATTTTTATAATCAAATGAAAATTATTATTTTTAAAGTCAAATGTGGAATAAATAAGCAAAGTCCAACATGTATTAATATTTGACTTGTTTATTATTATATCTTTCTATTATCTTCTGACTTCTGACAGACTAATTATAATTTTTTTTCACACAAGACTGTGATTCTCATCCACAGTCATTATCCTCTTCATGTATGCCCTTTGGGCACCTTATACTTTTTACATGACCTTCCTCCAGTATCTTTGATACTGTGTTTTCAAAAGTGAATCAAGATCTCCCCCGACCTCTCATATCACTCACCTTGGCTTCATAAATCTTTCTTACCATTCTTTCATCGCTCATTCTTTCAAGGTGCCCAAACCACCTGAGCATGTACTTCTTCATTCTTACTGCGACATTCACGCTTGCACCTGCCATTCTGCGTATCTCCTTGCTGCATATACGGTCAGATAAACTGACTCCGCATATCCGACGAAAAGATTTCATCTCTATTGCATTCATCTTTGTTTTATTCTTTTGACACACCCTCGTTTCGCTGCCGTATAACAACGTCGGTATCAGTATTGCATTGTGAACGGCAAGACGTGCAGGTACGCTGACGTTTTGCCGTCGCATCAATGCAGCAAGAGCACCGTTAACCTTGTTATCGACAGCAATACGCCTTTCCATATCCATTTCGTATCTTCCATGTCTACTAAACATAATTCCCAGGTATATCACCTCATTCACTTGTTCTAATATATTTCCATCTACCATAATCTTCCGTTCTTTCTTCGTCTCTTTCAAATACAAGAATCTTATTTTTACTCACATTCAGGTTTAGACCATTACTTTCACACCCTTCACTCAGAGTGGTCACCAATGCCTATAACTCGCATTCTGATGATGCAATTAGCACTGCATCATCTGCGTATAACAGACAGTTTACTGTCAAATCAAAAACTTTTACTCCTATGCCGCTATCTTTCACTACTAGGAAACAACTATCCAAATACAATAAAATAATCTTTAAGTAGTAGAAATTTGTAAAAATCTCTCTACAGATATGCTAAACAACAAAAATAAGTTGTAACAAAAACGTATAAGAATTTCGACGCAGCTGGTAGTAGAACGCATGGCTTAGCGGTCAGAGCGCTTGGACGGTATCCAAGAGGCGCGGGTTCGAATCCCGCTGCGTTCATAAAATTTTTATACGTTTTTTCAAAAATGTTTTCTAATCCTAAGTGTGGAATAACACTTTAAAAATAGTAAATATTAAAATAAAATAGCAATCTCTCTTGTTAAACGATTATTTCTTAATAATCTTTAAGTAGTAGAAATTTGTAAAAATCTCTCTACAGAGATGCTAAACAACAAAAATAAGTTGTAACAAAAACGTATAAGAATTTCGACGCAGCTGGTAGTAGAACGCATGGCTTAGCGGTCAGAGCGCTTGGACGGAATCCAAGAGGCGCGGGTTCGAGTCCCGCTGCGTTCAAATTTTTATACGTTTTTTCAAAAATGTTTTCTAATCCTAAGTGTGGAATAACACTTTAAAAATAGTAAATATCCAAATACAAATTGAACAGCCAAGCTGACATGGCGCAGCCCTGTTTGACATCCGATTGAATATCAAACTGAGGCGACATGCCAGCTCCTACTCGTACACAAGCTGAGTGATCTCGATAAAGAGATTTACAGCCTGCAACAAGGGTCCGCTCACATTGTACCGGGGCAGTATCTCCCATAACTTCTTTTTTACAACCCTGTCAAATGCTTTTTCTAAATCCACAAAAGCACAGAAAATTTTCTGGTTTACAGCCAAAAACTTTTCCGTGATCATGCGAAAAGAAAAGACCTGACCATGCACCCTTTTCCAGGTCTAAATCCTCCTTGGGCCTCCCATAAAAGCCTTTCGGATCTCTCTTGCATTCTTCTCCCTAGAATTTCAGCATAAATTTCAGCATAAATTTTACTGCCCAAGCGAATCAAACTGATAGCCCTATAGCTTGCACAGTCTATCTGTGAACCTTTGCCTTTATACAAAGACACGACGACTGCGCCTATTATAATTATTGGAAATAAATAATAACCAATAACTTAAATTTTAAACAAAATAAAAATTCTTCCTCTGTGAATCTGGGACAGGGTAGAATACAATTCCCCTCCGCTGCTGGGTCCCGTAAGAGGCGGGTATCTCAGTAATTTGGTGGTCCTCTGATTGGCTCGCGACCTCTATCATGACAAAATCAATCCGCCAAATATCTGACGATGTGTTCCGGTTCGGTGTCATGTAAGCCAGCTCACCCTATTTCCTATCTTTTTCCTCATCTACTTTCACTTCCCATCCTAAGGCTGGCAACGCATCTACAACTGTAATATTGTAGGTGTCCATGAGCGAAGGTGACCACGTACTATCAGGTGGCCCTTCTGTTCGTTTGTCTTCTTTTTCTATACAAAAAGCAACCTTTTCACATACAAGTATATGTATAATGAATAGAAACAACAAATATTTATTCAATTGAGATTTCAATTGAGATAGTATCTAGGAAAATTCATAGAAACAAGAAGCGTGTTAAATCATTAAATGGTAGTCTAATAGTTCATCATGCGACACGTGCAATGCAGCTTTAATAAGACCACATGAAGTAAGCAATAAATTATATGTAAGTACAAACATTTATACGAATGTAGATATGTATAAATAAACAATTAGTATTAAGCTAAAACCACCCTGGCGTAGTGAGACAGTGTTTGACTGTAAACGCGATTAGTTGTGGGTTCAATTCCCACTCAGGGAATGATTATATTTAAATTCACAACTTTGGTAGACAAAGAGCGCCGTTGAATTCGCCACTTAATTACCAATGTCTTGATTTCGAGAAGAAAGCAGTCAACGGAGTATTTTGACACTACCTTGCTGTGCGGGATACAGCGTGAAGATGCTAAGCATACAGAAAACCTTTGGTGATCAATACTTTCATAATTGACATGAAAACTCCTAATGCTATAATCCTGCACACTGCTCGATTATAACTTGCATAGAAAAACATAATAAATGTATATCTATATATTTTTTTTGTTATGTTGAAGTATGCAAATAGAACTTAGTGATACATTATTTTATTTTTTACTTTTCGTATATGACTGTGGGTTTTGGTTAACAGAATGCAATGTTGACATTGTATTTAGGTCATGGAAACTAAAAAAATATATAACACTCCACTCCATTTCCCAGTGGAAACGTCCTTTTCACCTTTATTACTTTACCATACCGTTTCTATGTGCTTCGTAATTGTTCCTAAGAAATCTATTAGTTAAATTTATATTTTCTCTAGCCAATAGTTTTAGTTGTGCTTGCTATGATGCTATAACAGTCATTTAGTGGCACATTCACAGAATCCTCAAGTGACTTAAATTTTATCAATCACGCTTAAGAAATAGAAGTTACTCTCTGTAGATAGATGAGCATCACTAGCTACTTACTTGTGTCATCTGTTCAACCATCAAAGATCCATCTTTACCTGAAATGGCCAAAATCTTCTTTATTTAAAAGCCCAAAAACCTTTTCTCTACTCTCTTCTTCATATATTATACCTCCGTTCCAATTTTCGGTAGTTTAACATAGACTATAATTCACAATAAGACCATTTGGTGTTCGAGATAAGTTATAAGTTTTATGATAATCGCATTTGTCATTCTATAATAGATATATTAAAGTTTAAATAATAATGTCCTTTGTCAGTTCTCTTGTAGTAAATATAAATTTTAACTACTATTTCTTACTGTAATTTAGTTAACGTGTAATTGACGGCCGCGAGAACCAACAGTGTGAATAGCGACTTGGGTAGATAGGATCTGCGAGGATAAATTAGCGTCCAGCTATTAGTACTGATGCAATAAGATAAGTTAGACCTAGAATAGCCTAATAATGAATTGAAAGATCTTTGTTATTTTCTAAATAAGGATTTGAAGAAATCAAGACATTATGTATTCGTAAACTGTATTTGAGACATTACGTGTTGAGTAGCAGAACTCTACGCCGCGCTTTATATTACCAGAGCGAGGACATGAAAATATTTAAAATATAATCATCATTCCTTTAAGTGGGAATCAAACCCACAACTGATCGCGTATACAGTTAAACTCTACCCCCCTCGCATTGTCGCCACCGCCATCTAAGGATTTTCTCTCTCAATTTTTTTACACACGAGGTTTGCTTCTTAATGTCTTCTTAAACATGTTTTCTTTACTATTTAGTCAATTATGAAGGAAATGAGTTAAATAAAAAATAATATTAGTAAAATTATCTTAATATTGAAAGAATTTTCCAATATTAATATATTACATCAGATGCCTACGTATCGCATGTGGACAAGGCTTGCTCGTATTCTGGAATGGTAGTTTGTCCGGTTTCTGCTCGGTTGAATATGATCATTCTTGGCCTAATCATAATTTTTTAACTTCATTTCTCCATTCTGTTAAGACAAAATGCGGCGGTAAGTACCGCCGCTCAACACACAATATCTCGACAAGCAATAGAGTGTCCTTAACACAAGATTTTCTCTGCGGAAATAGGCGTGTGCAGCTAAAAGACATTATGTACGTCTTAGCACAACTTTACAAAGTTAATAAATTATACCTGTACCTCTAATGACATGGGTATCAATCACATGATGTTTGATCTATTAGTTCCGAGAGATATTTCCAATAAATGGTGTAGATTGTATTGAGGTCAGCCGCGTGACCCCCTCTACCTGTTAGGTAGGTTGCTAAAGGACTGTAAAATGAAAAGTATTTTGGGCAATTACTTTGTTTTAGGCAAAAATAATTTTTTACAAAATTTATATTGAAAATGATTATAAAAACAAATCGGAAAACAATAAAATAATGATAGTTATTGAAGTTTCCTTAATAATAAATTCCAATAATTTAAAAAGCAATATTTTGAAATCCGATAGATTTCGCGGTGACAGTACAGAGGAGAAGCTAGTGTCAAGACACTTCGTCTCCAACTTTCAACTCAAAATCAAGATTTTGCTTATCGCGTAACTACACCGTCAAGGACATCACCAACGTGAGAAATTGGCACAATCTCATTCCCCTGAGTGTGAATTGTACTCACAACCAATCGTGTGACTATAGTCATACTTCGTTCCACTATGCCATGAAGACCTATAAAGAAATATTACTATGCAAATTCATTTTTTTTATAGCATCACGCTTTTATTCTGCATAGCAGGGTAGACAGAAAGTACCTAGTATGATATACACTCCGTACTTCGTTTTCCACCGAATTCGAGACATTGCGAGGAAGTAAAAATAGTTTAAATATAATCACTCCCCCGAGCGTGCATCGAACCCATAACCGATAGCGTTTACAGTCAGACGCTGTCCCATTGCGCCACGACCGGCCTCTAAATCAATAAAAATACTTTTTCTAAACATTGTGACAGATGAAACGCCGAGGTCGTATCGAACATCAATAGTGTGGTGGGAGGATGATTACCGCGCGGTGCCCACTTGAGTGTTTGTAATTAATGACTGCGGCTACAAAAACAATGCGCAGCTCTGGTTAAGGACGCGTCCTTTGTACTGTAACTATGAAATATAAAATATTGAGACTTTACGACAATTTAAAGTTATTTTTCAATTGAAAAATTATTATTTTGTTAATAAAGTAAAGAGGTGGTGACGCAGTGGTAACTGTAAACGCAATCGGTTGTGGGTTTGATTTCCATTCGGGGAAATTATTATATTCAAATTATTATTAATTTCCTCGCTCTAGTAAGACAGGCAATGTCACTCAACAATGTGGCGAAGATCGGAGTAGTCAGTGTCTTGACACTAGATACTTCCTTGTCTAAAAGCGTATATATATATATATATATATATATATATATATATATATATATATATATATACACAATACATTTACTAGAATAAGTCTTTGTTGATCGTTACGTGGGCCATAAGATGATTGATATAGCTTAGTGCCGCTTAATTGGTTGCATACTTAACGCATACGTGTATTCACATTATTCACGTGCACACTAACATATTTACACTGTTCATTTGAATAGCGAATTAAATACTAAATCTATATTGACATTCGATTATTATTTGATCGTTTTTGGTTACTTATTAATTGATTTTTTAAAAAAAAATTGAGTCAGAGACAACGTAATGTCAAGACACTGTTGTATGTTGAGTGCAGAACTCAGACCACACTTTATCTTCTCAGAGCGTAGAAATGATAATAACTTTTGATTATTATCTGAGTGGGAATCGAAGTCACAATCAATCACGTTTATAATCAGACTTTTTTAAGCTTTATTTCTACTAATATTATATAATTCCTAATTTACTTTATTAATTTCAATTTTATATTCATCAAATTTATAAACAATGCTTATTTATGTCTTTGCGAACATTGAATTTAGATGTTAATATATAACTAAATATAGTTTACTATTTTTAAAGTGTTATTTCACACTTAGGATTAGAAAATATTTTTGAATAACGCATAATTTTTTTAACAATTATAGGGTTTATAGGGCTTGTGTGATGCTAATTAATGAAAACTTTCTCTCTAGGATTAGAACCAATTGCCCTTTCTGTTATCTTTCTGTAATATATAAATTCATAAAGATATTTTTGCATTAAAATCAGGTCCTAACAAACCCTTTCTTTTTTGCTGAGTGGTGGAACTCAACGCCGCACTTTGTCTTTCACCAAAGCGAGGAAGAAAAAATAAACTAATAAAATCACTTCCCCGAGTGGGGATCGAACCCACAACAGATCGTGTTTACAGTCAGACGCTGCCCCACTGCGCCACGACACGACGCCTAATAAGTAATATTAATTGAATATATTCATATATAAATATATGAACATAGTAATGACGCAATGGATAGAAATAAAACGTACAAGCCGAATTCTATTTCAACTCGGTGTAAAATGTATGTATTTTACGACTAACATAGCAAACGGTGTTGTGTTCCGCATATTGACGTACTTTACGTTAAAATATGAGCGGAGGGTACATATTGAATATGGCTTAATACTTTTTTCCATATTGTTGTATCATCGGAAAACAATATAAGAATATTATTAATTTCTTAAAAGCCTTAAGTATTAGAAATATTGATTATTAAAATAAAACGACAATGTAAGTGTATAGATGTATAAATATATTTAACACTACTGAATGCTCGCCACTTTGCTTACTTTAAATTTATGAATACTTTATTAATTATAAACCGATTAATATAAAACAAACACCTATAGTAAGGGAATGTTACCAAAATATAATAGAGAAACCTATATTTAAATCGTGTAAGCCGTTTACGAAATAAACGTGCACAAACGCACAGAGAAACAGAAAAACAATACAAAAATCATTGTTATGGCTTCTATTACATTCATAAATGTTCCAAATAACAGTCTTTGATGTACACACAGTACATGTTTATTATATGTACATATAGATTTATTATATTACTAGCTCTAATATCGATTAGTTGTAAATCTATGTTAATTAATAATTGTAATAATATAATCACGGCAACAACTTCCTGCAGTTCTTTACGATGGCCACGTTATAGGCCATCGTGGCGCAGTGGAATGGTATATGACTGTAAGCACGATGGTTGTAGATTCGATTCATACTAGGTGGAAAGATTTTATTTGAAATCTATGGCGTTGAGTTTCGCCACTCAACACATAGCGATGTCTATTCTTCCTACACTTGATTCCTTTCTACACTTAAATTACGTTTCTCCCTACACCTCGAGGAAACGACTGTATTCAAAATTGATTTTCATTTCTCTGCTCTGGTAAGATTAAACACAGTGTTGAGTTCAGCCCTCAACACGCAATATCTCGATTACGGGCGGTCAGTAAACGCAGTGTCTTGACACTACGTTGTCGTTAACTACTCTACCGGGCGGGATAGAGCGTAAAGCTATATAAAATAAAAAAATAATCTGTGTGTGAAATTGCTACCAGTATTATCTACAAATTATTTTACATTTCAAATAACGTTACTAACCAATAAACATTTAAAAGAGGCATCTTATTTTCAACACAATCGTATAGACCAAAAAAAAGATATTTTCTTGTATTTAAATCACGTGCGCACTAGGAAAATACAAGTATGTCTGGCTCCAAGGTCTAATGAAATTTGTCATTCAAACGGTTCACGCGAGTTCGCTGTGTGTGCGCAAGTAAAGTAGTCAGAGTGTATACAGTACCGAGGATTTTCTTCTGTGGCATACCAAGCGCTTCATTATGATTGTTATATTTTTTAAACATATGTAAATAGTAATAATATTATTTTTAGACATTTTTGGTATTTTATGTGATGATGATGAGTATTTTTCTATATTTTTAAAATTTTCAGGCCGGTCGTGGCGTAGTGGAACAGCATCCACTGTAAACGCGATCGGTTGTGGGTTCGATCTCCGCGCTCTGTTAAGACAAAGTGCGGTATTGAGTTCCACCACTCGGCACGCTATGTCTCAAATTTGATGGAAAGTGAAGTATGGAGTGTCAAAATATATTTATATTGATTTACTCTTGTCAATAATTACTTTTATACTTACAATAAAGAACCTGTAAGTATAGATAATTAATTTGAATATAAAAAGGATGTTTGTAAACAAACACACAATGTTATTACAAGGCAGGTAGTTGAAATGCCCGATGGTCATCAGAATTAATAAATTAATTAACATATCAGATTCGCAATGAATTGTAACTCCAATGGACGTTATTCCTAAATCTTAAACAACATTAATTCATATATACATATTTTCATAATTATATTTTAACAAGCGACTTCTTTTACGTGAAAACAGAAAGCAGCCGTTCCAGAAATAAGCCGTAACAAACAGACAAACAGATAGACAAGACTAAAAGAAAGTGTTAATTTGATATTTTATTAGTATTGTGGACATATACACATATGCTCTTAGTACAAACCGGTTATTTTAATATTACAAAAAGATACAACAATTTTATTTATTTATATGTATGGATAAAAAAATAATGCTTAAACAATATTCCCTATTGTACCCCAATACTTATGAGGAAGACACATCAACACGTCGCAACGAAAATTACCGACGTAGGCTGGTACGTTGTGAATTTTTAGTTGTTAGCCTTCCTCCTTCCTGGTACCAGTCTCAGGGTCGCCGTTACATTCACAGTATTTGGATCTCACGTTAGTTGCTATAGAAATATATTCTTTATAGATATTAAACTATCAACATAGAAATGAACAATTGCTTAGTTTTGATGGTCGTGAATTTTATTACCATTTGTGGTATCGATAGTAGTTTTCACCACCTAGCTCTACCTGTCTCTAGTAAAAAGCAGAATATGTCGTTTTTGGGTTGGATTTACATTTAGGCGAATAATTGTATTTAAATTATTTTCATTTCTCTGTTCCGTCAAGATAAAACGCGGGGTTGAGTGCCTCTACTTAATACGCAATATTTAAAATTCCAGCGAAAGTGGAAAATTAAAGCTAGGTTCACTATGATTATCCTGTGACACGGGATAAAGTACAAATAAAATATATGTACAAGTACAAGTAACACAATCTGTATTACTGCATTCATACATAGGAGATAAGTATGCATTTATATTTTGAACGTTTTTAATACTAACAAGTATTTCTGTCTAGCTTCAGTCAGAAATTAACAAAATACCTCATTGCATCTCTTATTTTTCGTTATTCCCATATTTAGATTAGCAAAACCAAATCTCACAACTATAGTAGCTAAGTATTTATAAATACAGAAGCGTATTTTTTTATACCAAAAGTCAATCAACTGTGGTATTGTACACGCTCTTTATCTCCAACAAATGGCTTCGAAAGTGAAACGTGTTAATTAATCTATTTTAAGTGTCGATTAATTAACTATTAACGAGCTGTTAGAATTTTGAATAATATAGTTCCGTATTCGAGTAGTTTCGTATAATATATACGTTTTTAGTGTTTTTTGCACCCTGATAGGTCTTATCGCTTAGCAGGAAAGTAAGTGAAAAATTAGTATCAAGATAAGATAGAAAGTAATTTCTTCGAATACATATACAACCGCATTATTGCTCGATTTAATAAAATCTTTGATTTTCGCGATTTGTACACATTTTAAATGAAACTATTTTGAACGGATTAATCGCGTATATTTTATTTTTCTAACACTTTACTATAGTCCGTGGTCACAGGTAGACTGAGGTGGAATTTGTCTGTCAGTTGATATAAAAAAATCAATAATATCAATCTACCGCCATCTCTTTCTTAATTCTTGTAGGTTTACATTTTTGTAATTTTTGTATGCAATAAAATGTATAAATATTTGTATTTCTATAACATAATAAGTAAATTTTATTACAGATTTAACTTTAACTTGACTTTATCTTTGGTGTACCCAATTATGTGTTAGTGTTTACTCTTTAGAGATCGTTGAATAAAGTTGGCATATCGAAAATCTTAGTATAGAATTTATTTATGTTAAAAAGTCTTTTCTCTACTTTTAATTACTTTTGATTCATGCCTTCTCTCCATTAAGTTATTTTTGTTTCAAGTTTTAAGGGCCCAGAGAAATTAGTGATGCCTAAGACTACTAACAACACTCAACTAGCTCACGTCATACCTTATAACTTTCTGGAAATCCTAACTTTGTCCTTCCCCTATTCTACAAGGAAATTATATATGTACCGTATAACAGTCTGTCTACGCCAAATATCGGTTGTGTGTTATCTGTCAGCCACTGATTTCATAACGGAACTCAACGCCGTGTTTTGGTTTCCGTCATTCTATAAGCAATATCTAATTTACTAGAGCGGATAAATGATAATAATTCAAATATACTTCTTCAATCCATATGATTTGAACCCACAATTAATCACGTTTTCAGTCAGACGCTGTTCCACTGTGCTACAATGCAATTATGAAGATACAATGCTATAAAATAATTATTGACTATATATACATATATATAATCTATATATATACATATATATGCAGTTTATTTCGTATACCAGTTTATTAGATAGTTGATTGGTTTCCCTCTTGAAGGCTAAGTTGCGAACTTTGACTTCGTATATACGCGTGTATTCTCGTATAAATATATAGAAATTTAGTATTTATTTTGCTATTAGAAAGGTTCATAATAGCATGACACTATAACCAAGTTTCATTAGGGAAAATAAGTATTATTATTCACAGAATTGGATGACACACTGTATTCTTCCTATAGATATGTGAGGTATAGCTTAATGCTTTCAATCCCGCATAGTAGGGTAGATAGTGACCTAGTGTCAAGTCACTCCGTACCCCGCTTTCTCGAAACTCAGCGCCACGCTTTGTCTTACTAGAGCGAGGAAATGAATATAATTAAAATATATTCATTTCCTCGAGTGGGAATCAAACCTCAGCCTGACGCTATTTACATATGTAAAGTAATTATATTCAATTTGCTTTTCAAGTTAAAGTGTAGAACGGAGTGTTTTAACATTACTTTTCTCTGACTACTCTTTTATGAGGGAAAAAATAATGCGTGGGTCGTGGGTACAAATTTTTGCCACCTGATGGTAAGTGGATGGTAACCTTCATCCATGAACATCTAGATGCGTTACCGGCCTTGGACTGGAAGGAAAAGGAGACGAGGGAAATGATAGGTGGGAATAGGGAAAGCTGGCTGACAAGATATCGAACCAGAACACATCACCATACATTTGGCGGATCTTTTTTGTCATGATAGTGGATGCGAGCCAGGCGGAGGATTAAGCTCCTACCCTCTTCTTGCGGGACGCTACCCAACAGCGGAGAAGAATTGTATTCTACCCCGTCTCCCCACAGGAAGTTTAAATATGAGGTTTATGTTATTATTACTTATGTAATTGATTTTTCGGTGATTTTCGTTAAAATTCGTTATAAATCAATATATATTATGCCCGTGTGTAGTTGCATATTGATAAACTTGACATAATGGAATAGTTCAAAAACATTTTACGTTCATGTTTATTTTGCTCAATATTTTTGTTTTTAAACATATACATAACCAGATTAGACAAAGTGCAGCGCCAGGTTCCAGTATAAAATAGATGGACCCGCAAAATGGAAAGTCTTGTAAGACATAACGCGTTTAATTTCGCCTCAATTCTTTTTCATTACCCCCATAGAAAATGAGTAAAAATGTGTATATATTAAACGCATTTTTTAACATTAAAATAAGAGAATATCATATATTTCGAAAATAATATTATTCATCGTAAATCGCTTTAATTTAATTTGAATATTATAATAATTATGTTATAGATAATATATGTAAATTATTAATCAATAATTGCCATGTTTACGATCCATTACATCGATGGCCTAAGGTATAATTTTCATCTTTTTGTAGCTTGAATTATGAGTATATCTATTAATTCCATTAAAATAATTGTTAGAAACAAAACCATTCTATATAGGTTCAAATCCCACTAAAGGGATTAATTTTACAATTTTTTTTGCATTTCTCCGTTTTGACAAGATGATGTGCGGCGTTAAGTTTCGATATCATTCGACAAGTAATGTCTCGATTACAATTGGAAAGTGAAGAACGGAGTGTAGGATTGTACTAGGTTTTCTCTAACTACCTTGTTATGCGAGAAAAAGGGGAAAGCTGCAAAAAGCAAAGATTCTTAGATCTTAAATCTTTCTTCTATATATCGGTACGAGTATTAAATTTTAGTAATGATTATAATATAGGAAAAATATATAAATTTATGTCTAATTATTATCTTTTAAATTAAGTAAATTTAAATATTTAAAATATTTAAATAAAATAGTTGTTTCTTGCTTTATCTCGTGTAGTCAGAGAGAACCTAGAGGTTAAGATACTCCATTGGAAAAGGAGACATACGGTTTGTCTTACCAGAGCAAATAAATAAAAAATCCTTCTCTTAAGTGGAAATCGAACCCACAACCAATGTGTATACAAACAGACACTCTCCCATTGAGACCCGATAACCTCTGCAATATCAAAATTTAGGAAAATTGTTAAAAATATAATATGTTTTGAATAAAAGAATATAAGTTTTATATATATATATATATATATATATATATATATATATATATACATATCTACGTAGGTGATAATGGTGTGGATAAAGCTATAAATATATCTTCTTTCGATTAATTTGACGATAACTTGCCTGGCAGAATTTAACACCGCAATTCGACTAATATAAAGATGACAATTATCAGATTAATATCACAAACTGGACGCTATTTTAGAATACATAGATACACTATGCTCTTTATGAAGTTATATAAGGCTAGTTTTAAACAATGAACATATGAAAAAGCAATAAAAAATTGTTCAAAAAATTGAACCCAATATCCGTAGTGTTTTAATAATAAAAATATAATGGGAAACGAATATATGCGAGTGTACATATTCGTTACCACCCATTCCCATTACAAATAAGTCGCATGAGAGTTTTTTAATTAAATTTAAACAGTCCAAATAAATATTAATCAATTCGTACATAAATTTAAATTTACGACGCACACATTGTATGCCAAATAACTAAAAATATAAACACAAAAGCACTTTATAAAGGTTTCATAGGAATCAAAATTGGCAACTTCCTGCGATTTGGTTTAGGAATAAAATAAAAGGGAAAGGTCGCTATGACCGGTTGAGTCATTTTAGAAGGTGACTCGCGGTTTGCTAAAAATTAAGGATTGATGTCCTTTTTTGTTTCTGGTTTTTGATACCTTGACGCTTTCTTGCTGTCAAACAATTTGAGGTATCGAAATTATCAATAAGATGTAAAAAATATTAATTTATTATGGCTTGTTTAATTTGTTTTCGTTTCAATTCTTTGTATTGCTAAGCTTCTATATTGATTATTAGACAGAGACACTCCTTTGATAATCTCCTCTCTCCACTCTCCCCGGTACAGATATTGATTGTTAAGTTGCGGAACTTAACGTCGCATATCATATAAATAAACCGAATTGTTTCAAAGGTGAAATTTAATCATACGAATGGGCTTTGAACACAATAGCATTTGTAAGCCAGATTTATTTGTACTGTTTCCGTTTAATATTTAACAATATAACACAAGTTCATCCCTTCGTGATTGATTGTGAGTTCGATTCCCGTTTTCAGAAATTATTATTTTTAAAATTTATTTTCATTTCTCCGCTCTGGAAAGACAAGCCACGGCGATAAGTTCGCCACCCGACTTGCATGTTGGGCGTAAAGCAGAACTGAGTGTCTTTATATTAGGTTATCTCTGACTACCCTGATGCAGGATAAAAAAAACAAGCATATAATAAGATTCTATGGTATCACATATAAATAAAGAGAGAAATACTTTACGAGAGCTATTTCAATTGACTTAATTTGTTTTTTAATGAATTTAATATACATATATGTACATACATACATATGTATATAGTAATAAGACCATATACTTATACAGTTGCAACGTTACAAACTTGCAAACATTTATACATTTATTATTCAAACACCAGTAAATTTACAAGCAAAGGTAAGGTAAGGTAAATATTTTAATCGGCAATTCAAAGGTGAGCCGAGATAAGGATAGACTAGGTGGATAGCCTTGCGAGACGAAAGCTCGTCGTAGGCAGCGCCGGAATGCTAGCTAGTTACTTTCCACACCAACCTTGGGCTTATAGACCGATCACCAGAACTTATACTATTGCTTGATTTAATGATGTTGTATATAGAATATGGTGGTGTTAAAATAAAAAAAACACTTATGATTTCCAGTAATAAATGCAAATCAAATCAAAAAAATATGTTAATATTATAGTTAAATAATATAATGCAAAGTTGGTTAACTCCGCCATATAAAAATTCTAACATCATAAACAAAAAAATATATAATATTTACTATTTTTAAAAAAATATATGGACGATACGGACAGTATCCAAGAGGCGCAGGTTCGAATCCCGGTGCGTTCAAATTTTTATTCGGTTTTTATATTCAAAATGTTAACTAATATTATAATTATTTGGATAGTCTTTTTTATTAATTTTATTAGTATATACTATTAGATATTAATATTTATTTCATTTGATTTTATAAAGGAAATTTAAAAAAAAAACAATGTGCACTATTTCGTCGCATATCTCAACTTTTTGTATAAAGGAGTTAATTGATTTGTGCACTGAATTTAATATAAAACTATTGAGTAGCACATAATTAAAAAAATGTGCAATTATTATTTTTATTATACAAGATACTTAAACAGCTATTTTGGTTCAGTGAGACAGTGTTTGACTGTGAACGTGATTAATAGGTTCGATTCCCACTTGACAGAATAGGCTAGATAAAGTGCGGTGTTGAGTTCAACACTTAATACGCAATTTCAGGAGGAAAGCAGTCAACGAAGTGTCTTACTAATTATTTCAATATATAAGTTATTTTACTGGAAAGTTGTTGTTACTATAAAGTTCCATCTAGAACCATTCAGTAGTTTTTGCCGTCAAAAAGGAAGAAATGTTTTTTTTAGGTATATAACTATTCATTTTCACAAATATTCACATTTTAATACTTATCAGTAGAATTCTCAAATGTATTTGTTGATTTTTAATATTTTTTTTAAACTAAATACTAACTGTAAACATATACGACGTTTCTTGACTTTATATTTTTTAAATATTTTATGACTTCCAAAGATTGTGTCTTTGGAAAGGACTTGGAAATATAAGAAGAATGAAAAACATACTAAAGTATTTAATAACAAGTAAATAAGAATTAAAATTATGAAAATCCGCTGAAAAACATATCAAACTCATTATTTAAAATATCCCTTCAATAATAAGGTCTCAAATGTACATTTCCTACTTTTGCGGTTTGACCGATAAGTATATTTGTTGGCTAATTAGTATTGATATAATAACAATAATATTCAGATTAATTGAAGTTAATTAGGTATAAGCGAATAATTGCTTGTTATTTCCAAAGCAAGTAATTGCAAAGTAAAGTTTGTTAAAATGATCAAGCATGTTCTTCCATGTGTCGAATTATAATATTTTAGAGCATAGCAGAGCAGTCAGTACGTATGTGCCAAGACATAATGTATGTTAAGTGGCGGAACTCAACGCTGGTTTTTATGTTATAGCGGAAATATGAAAATAATTTAAATATAATTTGTTGCGTGGAAATAGAAATTCGGCACACAATTCGGCTGGTCACATTTACAGACAGATGATAATCCACTGCATGTGGCAATAGTTCCATTTAGTTTCACCAATAATTTTACATTTGTGAAATAACAATAATTTAATACTAATATTTTTTAATTCTTTTTTCATAAACCTAAACTCTCTGTCTAAACTCTCAGGACCAGGCTGGCAAGACATTTCATAATAAAAGCCCAAAAAACCAACTTATTCTATTTCTTCTAATATCACTATTTCTTAGTTTTTTCTTTGTTCAAGATTATATATATATATATATATATATATATATATATATATATATATATATATATACAACACAATTTAATAATTACTCACAGTATTTGAAGCATATAACTACTTAAACTAAAGAAACAAACTATTACAGCAACGCCTCCAGCGAATTGGAAAATAAAAAAATAGAGCAACCGTGAAGAAGGCATTAGAGAAAGATGGAAATACATTATAATGAACGTGAAAACGAGAGAACAAACTGTGACGTGTTAGAACGAGAACGGTAATAAGAAACGACGTAAGTGCGAAAGGGACGACAGCAAAGAGAAAGATAACGTGGAGAGTGAAATTGTGGTAACTTTCGCCGAGCCCGTTTCGGTTACGTCATCTGCGCAAGAGTTACATAATTGTTATAACTATTTTTATTCATATAAATTATATTTGCATACACTATTCTAGATGATAACTGGCAATAATCAATTACCTTATGATTACTTTCTATTTATCTGCACATATAGGTTGATAAATCACTCAATCGAAAAGATATATATCGAATTATCTGATCTAAAACCAGAATAAATAATACTTACATATTTAACAACTTTCTTTTTTATTGGTGAACTTTTAAGACTTTTCTTTTTTTTTTAGCTTCATGCTTTTATTTCGCATAGCAAGGTAGACAGAAAGTACCTAGTGCCAAGACACTCCGTACTTCGCTTTCCACCGAATTCGAGACAATGCGTGGTAGAACTCAACGCCGCTCTTTGTCTTTATCAGAGCTAGGAAGTGAAAATAATTTAAATATAATCACTGCCCCAAGTCGGGATCGAACCCAGCGATTTACAGTCAGATGCTGTCCCACTGCGCCAAGACCGGCCTCAGACTTTTCACTATCACGAAAACCTTATCTAAAACTAACGAGATCAGCGATGGTCTGCGAATACGTAATACGATTTCACAAACTCAACGGCTAGCAATGTCATGCTCATTACCAATTTACCTAATCTCCTTTTGATGGGCCCATATTGTTCTATCATTGTTTGATGCCACTGATATACAATTTAACTGCAATTACAAGGCATTTCTTTCATCATTATTCTTTGTCGTTTTAGTATCTAATACATAATTTAGCTGATAGTACTTGAAGACGACTTGTTGGGAAAGTAGGTCTCTTGCGTAACCATTGACCATTTTATAATACATACAATTACTTTCATACATAACAATTTTGAACATTTAATATTTAAAGTTATAAATATTCACTAAATTGGCTTATCATCATCTAAATTGTTGGGCAATCAATTCGGGTCAGGGTTAATTGTTTTAAAGAATCGTGCTTTTGGATGCTTTTGTCAGATAGTGAAATTGTATAAAGAAAATACATGTACATGTTCGAAATAATTAATGTACTACAGTCGATTACGTCATTATTCGAATCGATTCATTAATATATATAATAACATTTGTCATGGCTGTTACAAAACTTCTATTTGTCTCACAAAACTCGATTTGCTCGAGTTGGTTCCGAGCCCTTAATCGACATTTCCACATTCCTTCACTTAATTAGAACGGTAGGAACACTGTCCTAGTTCTAAAATAATATACTATACTCTCTTCGGTCTAATGCCAAAGTACAATGCTGAACTGTAACCCACCCATTTGCGTGTGAGCGTGTGTGAGTCAATGCGAGCTTGTGTTGCTATACGTATACAACGCACGGCTATTTATTTTAAAATCTGTCTTGAATAGACATATTTTTAGATATTTCCGTCTCCAAATTTCTAATATCAAATACTTATTTGGAAGGAATTAATAATGAACTTTCTTCCATACAATTTATAATTTAACGTGTGTGCAACGCACACTGTTACACAGTTGTTTATAGTACAATATCGTAAGTATTGTGATGAACTAGTGTGTGTGAAGCATTCACAATGAAAGTACTGGCAGTTGCGCGGATTTAGGTCACTCAAACTCAGATTATACAGATTACACCGTGTGAATCATTGCACATCTTCTAGGTCCTTATGTTCGGGTGTAATTAGAAATATACTCGCACACATACATATGTCGACACGCTGTTTGTTGAGACCATTTTAGGTTCTCTTACATCAATAACATTGGAAGCGTTGAAATAATGTTTAATGGCATGTAATTTTAACTAATGGCGTGTATATTATTGAATTATGTCAAAATTTATGTCTAATATTGTGTGTTTATTTTAATAACGTGTATGTGTGTGTGGGTATGTGTAAATTGCAACATCATTTGGATTGTTGTGTACGCTTATAATATTATTTTTTTAAGAAAACAGTTATACGAAGTTCCCTTAAATATAATATATTATCATATTATTATTTTTTTAAGAAAACAGTTATACGAAGTTCCCTTTTGATTTTAGAGGGTGCATATTGTAACACCATTTGGTCTAATCAGATTGTGCCATATTGAATCACACTACTTTTTGTTTTGTGTTTATATGTTTCTAATTATAGAGAATAGTCATAGTGGCACAATTAGATAATTATTTTATTGTTTTCTGCTTGAATCTGAAAGTTACATGTCCAAAAACAACTTAGAGTTATACTAGCTAAAGCGCTGTGTAAAAATTGATAGCAAATAAAGAAGTGATTTTTTAAAAGTATAATAAAAAATTAAATACAGCTAGATTCAATTTCACGCCTCTTGGAAACTGTCCTAGAGGCGCAGGTTTAAATCCCGCTGCGTTCAAATTTTTATACGATTTTTGAAAAAAATATTTCTCATCTTATGTAAAGATGAAGACTTTAAAAACAGTAAAATAAATATGAGCATTGCCTTAGTAATACACTGCGTAGCTTTCCATAAATGTTCCTTGCCTATCGCGTTACAAAGAGAGGTGTTTGGAGCAATATCTGGACATGTAATTCAATTGTAGGCTTTATCTATTTTTATTTATCGACTTTTTGAGTATAATTACAAAAAAATCAATCCCTAAAACAAACAAAAGATACACATTTTTCTTATATAACAAACATTTCTTTGGTCTAAAATGTAGTATTAATATAAAACTTATACAAAATTTAGGTATTATTTAAAATATAATACACTTTTTAAAATTCCCACATATATTAGTATCACGCTTTTATCCCTCATAGCAGGGTAGACAGATAGTAAATAGTGTCAAGACACTCTGTATTTCGCTTTCCGTCGAATTGAAGACAATGCTTGATGAGTAATGGAACTCAATGCCGCACTTTGTCTTACCAGAGCGAGGTCTTATATTAAATGTAACTTATATAAGGGGCCTTTTTTAAAATGCACATTACCCCTCACCACTATCGTAGCTCTTTTCTCTACCTAATCTTTAAATAAATAGGTTTTTTAATTTTTTTTAAGTACAAAAATATTTTTTAGTACATTTAAACACCGATTCCCATCAATCGTGATGTTCAACACTATGGAGTAATATTGATGCGTAGGTATTTCATTATTTAGTTAATAACAAACGTGATCAAACGTTTGTAGAATGTGTGAAGGCCGGTGTTCCAGGGTCAGCGATAACAAGGGACCGTTATGTAAGATATCGATGTTAGAGATATATGCTGCGGCAAAATTGTATGTATTTTATCATTTTTATTTACTTTGTAAATATTTTGTAAGAAATTTGGTATAATCTTGTTGGTTAAATATTATGTTTACTGTAATAACATATTTTAGCAAAATTTTAAGAGTTAAGTTATTTGTATAGACATTATTGATTTTTTAAATATTTTTTAAACTGCATGAATGTTAATCAATTAAACACATATTCATTGTAAATAATGCCATGCTGTGAAAGCCTGAAAAGAGATGGTGAAAAAATGAAAAACAAATAAGTATATTAAATGGCGACTGTAGGTAATTAATCATACAAAAACAACTTCTAAATAATCTTGCTTAAAATGATTTAAATAATGACGATGATACATCAATAAAACATTTTGTTTATGAACAACTTATTCTAATTGCTTATGTCAGTGGCAAGAATATACAAAACAGTTCCTCTTAAAATTGCTATCATACGTTGTAATGGTTTAATATTTTAAGATTTAAAGAAAAAATCTGACTAAGCGCGATCGGTTGTGGGTTCGATTCCCACTGAAGGGACTGATTATATTTAGATTATTTTCAATTCCTCACTACTACGTTATATCATGAATTGCGCGGAAAGCGGAGTGCATATCTTGCCACTAGGTACTTCTGGTCTATTCTGCTATGCGGGATAAAAATCGTGAAAATAAAAAAGTATATCTAATATCTCTATTATAATCACTTAACTACTCTACTAGTTGTCCGTGTGAATGAGTTTAATTTAATTATTTAAACATCTAGTTCTTCAAGTATTAATTCCTTAAGCTTAAGTGATCATTATAAAATCAATGATATTATTTGTTTAAATTTTTGATATATAAGAATAATCTTAATAAAGTCATACATAAGTACATGCAATTAATTATATAACAATAAATTGAGTGACTGAGTAAGGGGCGTTGCGATTGCCAATCAACACGAAATGTCTCGATTTCGAGCTGAAAGCCGTCAACAGAGTGCCTTGAAACTGAATTATTTTTGACTACCCTCCTATGTATGATAGCGTGATGTTGTGAAAGCTGTAAGAGATATATTATATACTAAAATACTTTAAAAACAGTACTGTAAATATGTAAGTCCACTGAATCAGAGCAAACTCGCATCAAAAAGAAACTTTTTATAATAACATTTTTGAATTCTTATAAAATATCTTTTAAATAGCGTATGTGAAATAAACACAAAGAGATTGCGATGAAACGGCAAAAAGTAAATCTTTTGGGGACGACTCTTGCGCAAGCGCAGGTAGCGCACGTGTTCCAAGGGCTTATTATTTGTGTGTGTGTGTGTGTGTGTGTGTGTGTGTGTGTGTGTACTTTCTATAGAATAGATTTGATTAAACTATAGCATAGTATAGTAATATCATCAAATATAAAAAAAAATAGGTGGTAAAAATTTTACTTAAAAGTGAATATACGAATATTTATAAAATATTAATTCGTAAATTAACTACTATTTGATTCTTGATATTCTTTTGAGGCAGTGGCACAGCATCTAACTGTAAGCACGATTGGTCGTGAGATCGATTCCCACTCAGGGGAATGATTATATTTCAAATTTATTTTCATTTCGCTCTGGGAAGACAAAAATCGGCGGTGAGATCACCACTCATCATGTTATGTTTCGATGTTGGGTGGTTAGCAGTCAATAGAGCGTCTTGAAACTATGTTGTCTACCCTGCTAAGCGCGATAAAGCGTGAAAAGTGTGTGAAATTAGTAATTATTTTTTTATGAAATCTCTCTCCATTTTCCACTACTTAGAAAATATAAATGTAAAGGAATCAAACCCACAAATGTACTATACAGTTATTTATAAAATTTATATATAGACACAAAGTTGAACATAAAATATACAAATATTTAAATGTTCCTTGTAAATAGCTTTATATTAACGAAGTACCTATAATTGTTTCGTAAAGCGTAAAGCGCTACTATTCCAAGGTGAAAACCATATAAAAGTTATAAAATGACAACGTTTTGACCTCGTTTATAGAATGTCACTATCAAGGGATCTGGGTGCTTATGGAGGTGTATTTTTTGTGCCACCATTATGTTACTACCTGGCTCTATTATGTTCCGGGGAAAGTTATGTGAAAGACGTATAGATAAAAAACCTCTCTGCATTTCTTTATTTATTTTTTTTGCTCAAGAACTCGGAGGGTAGGCATGTGTTGCACGTGAGACTGTTTGAATTATTATTCAATTTGATTGCAGTTTAAGAATGCCACCTTAATGTGTGTAATTTCTATTAACAAATTTCAATGCTTGTAAAGAAGTTACTCATATTTGAACAGTATAGCGCAGTAGAACTGTGCCTATCTGGAAGTACGATATTTATGGATCCCTTACTTGGGTACTGATTGTTTAAATTATTATCATTTCTCCTCTCTCTAAGTAGATCGTAGTGTTAAGTTTCGCCAGTCCATATACAAAGTTTGGAATTAAATAAGAGAGTGGGGAACAGTGAAACTTAACACTAGGGTTTCTCTTTTCACGCTGATTACTCCTTTCTTTAATTGGGTTTGAGTTTTTTTATCATATTTTATAATAATAAAAATTATATTTTATACAATTCTATAAAATGACTTTACTAAAAGGTATATATTTCATGATGATTATAACTTACAACTAGAAGAAGAAACAAACAAATTGCTCCTTAGAAATGTTTTTATACTAATACAAAAGGGAAGACGAAGAAACGGCATTTTTACTTCACAGTACGCCGTACGCGTGTCTATTGATAAATAGGTATTGTTCGTGGTTGATAGACGTTCTATTGAAATTTAAAGCCGCGAATTCAATTTTTAGACTAATGCGGGTTAGTTTTTTGACAATGGTATCTAAATGAAGCGTGTTTTGTTTACCTAAGTTTTAATGTATATAAAAACTTACCTAACACTCTCCGTTTATAAAACTATGTAGCTAGGTAAGGTGAAGTTCTCAGAAATTAAATATGTGGAATTTGAATATAATAGGTCCAAGATATTCCTACTGTACTTAAATTAATGTAAATTTTTATACGATTATATAGCTTATCTAAATGTGGTACAAAAAACGATATCTTATTATCCTTCAGTTTCATTTGACAGCTTTCAAAATGTATTTACTGCTATAATAATGTTATATGCACATAATTATTTTAATGGTATAAAACTTAGATATGTACGTAGATATGTTGAAATTAAAAATATATTTTCTCGTTTTATAATACTTATTCTAAAAGTTTATAAGAAAACAACAAAAAAAATTAAGAAATTAAAATAAAACCACGCAATTTATATATTGAAAAATATGTATTGTTTACTCTTGTAAGGTGAACAGGTTTATGCAATAGAGGCATTGTAATAAATAAGGATACGCGAATTATGTTAAAATTGGTATGGATTTACTTAGATCCATTATTTATCCGCTTGGCAAAGTAGCCAAAACACTCCGCTGACTGCCTTGCGCTCAAAAAACTAGTCATTGTGTGTTGATCAGTTTAGAAATTTTAAATATAAATATTCCCCTGAGTAAGAATCGAACCATGATTCTCTAATACTGGTGAAGTTAATAAATAAGCGTGCTAATTACCGTCTAAGACATGTCTGGTCGGTGTCCAACGAACTTGGAGAAAGTGTTCATTATGGAATAATGTCACTTTTCTCTTAAGCCATTTCAAGCGTAACATTTTAAATGAAAAACTATCACTTTCCATAATATGTTGAAGTTGGAAGACACCAATAACAACTTTAATACTTACATAATAAAGGTCATTATTTGGTAATATATAAATAATGAATACAGTCTATTTCTAATTTAAATATAAACATATCAGAAATAGTAAGAAATAAAAGTGTTTAATATTGTGTTCTTAATAATATTAGCATACTAAAAATTGTTTAGCTAACGTATGAAAAAGGAACGCAGCGGAGTTATAATCCGCATCTCTCGAACGGCTTTCTAGAAGCTACGGATTTTAACTCCGTTGCGTTCCTTTCATCGTGCGCTCACTGCGTTCTGTCCATCCGTCCGTCTTAAAATGAGATAATTCTCAGAATATGACAAATTTTACTCGGATAATAAATAACTTTGAAAAATAAATAAAAATATTATTACGGATAAAATGTTGAAAATATTTATTACGTTTAATAGATAGACATATAGATAAACGTGAAATCAATAAAACGTGTTTAAAAACAATTACAGTAGGTTACATACATCCTCGACAAAGTATGACGTTGAATTCCACTTCCAGTTTAAAGCCAAGTTTGGAGTGAGGTACTTTCTGTCTACCCTCTACTTTCTGTCTATGCGGGTTAAAAGCGTGAAGCTAAAAAAATAAAAAAAAAATTAAATTCTTCTCTGAAATATTTTTTATATTTGTGTAAGAATATGGTATTCAGAGACAACCTAGTGTCAAGACACTCTGTTGGCAAATTTATGCCCAAAATAGAGACATTGAGTGTCGTGTAATGGAACCTAACGCCGCCATTTGTCTCACCAGAACGGAGAAATAATAATAAACTTTATATATAATCATATCCGTGAGTAGAAATTGATGCCATATCCAACCGCGTTTACAGAGACGCTGTAAATTTTTTCTTAATATATAATTTTATAATAATTACTATATATATTATTAATTAACATAAACATTTCTTTTTTAATAATTATTTAGCATAAAATATATGTTTACCTTTTCTTTACAATTGTACAATCTTACGCATATATTTCATGTTCTAAGGTACTCTCACCAATTAATCAGAGTCAATGTCGCACACGCGATCTAGAAGAAAGTATTGTTACGAAGCTAACAAAAAATATACTAATATAAGGTTTTAGCGCTATCTCCCTCTAATTCAGTATAATTTATTTCATATCTCGCTCTAAAGAAAGTGGTTTGGATATTTATGTTACGTAGTATATGAAAGAATTAGACGAGGCCTAATATTATTTTCACGCCTTTAAAAGATTTAGTATTAAGATATTCGCCATTTTTTTTAAATATCTTTGATGCATAATTATAAAAATTATCGTTCCGAGTGGGAACCCTTCTTTTAGGACTGACAATACTGACATTTTGTATTGATTGAGGATTTGAAAATGGTTGTAACAATCAATTTAAATTAAACATATTTTGATTATAAATTTATTTAAATGTCTCATACAATACACTATTAATTAGTTTGAAAAAGTTGAGGCTGGTCGTGGCATAGTGGGACAGTGTATGAGTGTAAAAGCAGGTTTGATTTCCACTCGGAGGATTGATTGATTATATTTTGAAATTATTTTCACTTCCTCGCTCTGGTATAGGCAAATTGCGGCGTTGAGTTTCACCACCCAACACGCAATGTCTCGAATTCGGTGGAAAGCGAAGTACAGAGTGTCTTGAAACATTTATCTAATCTGTTATGTGGAATAAAAGCGTGAAGCTAAAAAAAGATTTAAATTTAATTATTAAATTTATTTTAAGTTCGGATTTCAGACATGCCTAGTTTATTTAAGCCTTAAGCCTATTTTAATCTCCAAAGTTTCTTGTTTAAATATGTTCTAGATTTATCAAATTGCATTTTTTATATATTTATAGGAACCAATAAAATCAATATATACATAATAGAAATTCTTGAACTGTTTATCATAATATAAAAATTATAAGACGCAAGTTACTAAAACATATATACGAAAAAAAAGCAAAGTAAAAAATAAAAATAACATTAGTAAAAAAAGGTAGTTTCTAAATATTTGAGTATACGCGTATAGATAGTGAGAGTAAAGATGACGTTGAAAGTGTATTCGTAAGGTGAGACAGCTATATGTGTTACGAATGAGTGAAAGGGATGCAGGAACGTGTGCGTGAGTGTGGGAATGCAAGCAGGTATCAATGCAACTACTTTCGTGAGAAATGGTGCATCTTTCATATTGCAATGTGTATTAAAAGCTCTTTTTTATATTTATTTATCAGAAATTTTTCTTGATAAATATTAAAAAAAGACAAGTAAGAAGAAGACAAGAACAAGAAGATTCTAGGTCAATAAAATGCGGGTAAAAACTAAAAAAACATATTTTTAAATAAACACAAATATAATTGTCTATTTGTTTTTACCTAACTGTGTTAAACACCACATATATTAATTAATATTAGTTGATGAGTAAAATACGCGTTACCATAGCGACATTTATGTAATGTTTCTAATAGATATATTATAGTGGGAGAGTTTCTGATCTTTTTTTGAATATAAAGTTTAATAATGCCCAATCTTTGATTTGCTTTACGTATTAATTTGTTTTCACATAAATTGGCCTAATCAAATGATGGCAGAGATCTCATATTTATTATCAACGCGTTGCCTTAGCAACGTGTATGTCACTTAATATAAACGTGTATACCAAATACATGGTAGTACGTGTTACATTTATTTTATTAATTTAATATATTCATATAAAGCATTATTTTTTAAAAACTGTTAGCTGTCTGCTCTCTTTCTCTATTTAAATTATAACTGTGCCAAATTTCATACTTCTCTGTTTGCCTAATTTTCATAAAAAGAGGTGGAAATATTTTGAATTATGTATTATTGTATAGATTATAATATCACTTAACTAAACTAACGAATAAAAATCTTTATTATTTAACAAATTATAATTAATAACATATATATATAAAATTGCCTTTCAAAATTATCCACAGCCCTGCCCTTTTTCAACGGACACAAAAAATGTATCGAAAGAAAGTAAAAGCATTCCAGTTCGTGGCTGTTTTTGTATAATATAAAAAGTCTTTTGTGTGAACATAACAATGGTAGACAATACTTTGCGCAACACGTGCAGATTTGTAGGTGTATATCATTTTATATTTCGCGATATATCGCGAAAATTTCAAATTTAGTTCTAGGCCCTAATGGTGACTGAAAACTTGATTGGTTGTGGGTTTGATTCTCACTCAGGAGGATGATATTTCAATTATTTTCATGCTGGAGTGAAACAACGCGTGGCGTTGAGTTACGTCTCAATAACATGTGTGGAACTGAGTGTATTAGCAATAATTTCTTCCTGACGTTACATGTTATATGGCCAAAAACTGTATTAATCATGTAAATTTATTAATTTTTTAATTATAATTTTTCCTACTTCTAATTAAGTGTATTCGAGTAAAACTTAAATTCAATAGTAATCCAGTCCAATAGGAACGTAATCCAGTAAAAAAACCAGTCCAGTAAATCTACTTTTGCTGTCAAATTTAATTGCAATACAAACATAATGCCTACAAACTGATCAAAACACAAACATGTTTCCTTTATCTAATAACAAGATAAATAATCGGATGTATGATATAATATGAAAACTTAAAAATAAATTAAGCACTAAATTTAAAATGCGCTGCGAAACGATTGCTTTAATCGATATTTTAATATCCGTTTAACATTTATAATTAGTTTTTTATCTCGATTTGCAAAAGGAGAATATCGTGAGAAATTCTGAATATAATAAACATATAAAAGGGAAGGAACTGCGCGATATTATCAGAGAACGGAAGGTCTTTGCTATATGTTGGCACAATTTAATGAGTCACTTGTACCTAAATGCATTTATATTATTGCGTTTTCTGCATACAAACTTTGTACAATAATTAATTGCGTACAAAGAAACATAAATTTTTAATAAGTATAAAATGAACGGTTAATTGCTGCAGGAAGGAAATTACATTTCAATTATTTTCTCACACCTTCTGGTTTTAAAAAATATAAGATAGTTATAATAAAACTTAAGTATCGCGTTATATGCTCAGTCTGCCAAGAAATAATGAAGATCTTATTTGAACAGAAGGTCTGATTGTCCGTTTGGATTTTCATATAGTAGGGTTGGCCCCATTTGCCATATAATCGAATGATTATAGTTAATCACAAATGGCTGAGTTTAGATTCGGTACTCAAAAATACATCTCTGAGGATTCTCAAAGAGGTAAACGAATCTACTGACATCTTGTCTATAGGCACTGCTGGCACTGCCTCACGATGCCCTCTTTCTGGATATTGTTAGAGAGATAGAGATATTGTATTTTTAGTTGAAATTCAACCAAAAGTGGTACTGAGGGAGGAAAATGTGAACAAGTCATGTTACTCTTTTACGTTACCGAGTTCTAAATATTTTATGAAAGTATGTAGGTATTTGACTGAAACGTATTATAATAATATTTTTTAATGGCTATATGCTTGTTAAAATGAGTTAGGCCTTTGTGGTACAGTGTAACAACGTCTGACTTTAAATTGTAAATTCTACTTCCATTCCGGCAAAGAACAAATATATAAATAAAATTGAGACTGGTGTGACAAAGCGCAGCGTTGAGTTCCGGCAATCAACCGACAATGTGTCGATTTCTTGCACAAAGTGATATACAGGATGTTTTGACATTTTTTTCTCCCCTGACTACTTCCTATACGGGAATATTATTATAAAAGTAATATTTTGTATTTTGAATACCTCACTTCGAGCCTATCTCGATATGTATGGATGTATACATATTACAAGAAATGGATATTTGTCTATTACACATGGACCATTCGCTCTTCAATTCGAAGGTCAACAGAGTCATCTCTAGATGCACTTTAGCGCATCGGTGAGACAATACGTTGACCCCGATGTCCTTTTACGTTCTCCAGCTTACAACATCTCAGAATCAGGGTCGAATTGTATTAAATCTTTTGGAAAGTTATTTATTAGTAAGTGGTAGGTAGATTTCTAAATTTTCTATATTTTTTTATTATTCAAATTCTCTATATTAATTGTTTTTTTGGATTTGGTTTCTGTTTGCAAATGTACCGTAAGCTTTATAAACAGTTTTGCTATAAAATTGATATATACCTCTCTCTTTTTTATAGAGATAAAAGATGTATTCATTTTTAGACATTTCGTTTTCGAATTCCATCCATATATATTTTATATATATCGCGTATGAAAGAAGTAGACGCCATGCTGTCTAACCAGACCTGGGAAACGAAATTATTTCATAATTTTATCAACTTATTAAATTTAATACGTTTTTCTTATTAGCATAGCAAAAAATGAGTTTTTAAGAGGATAAAGGAAGATTTTCATAATAAAAAAGCTAAAAAATCTTAGCAATATCGGTATAAGGCTGAGGAAACGTTTGAAGAATTTATCGTTCAGTTCATAGCCATCAAAACCGAAAATGGCAATACTTCTTATTGGAATTCGTGTAAGTAGTTGTCATTGAAGAAATGTGAAATAACTTACTTTTTTATCGTTTACTAAATTTAGTGCGCGGCCGTTCATAATGTGCGTTCTCCTTTAGAAGAGAACGGTGTTATATTTATGGATATACATATATACTCATGTAATTTTATTAAATAAAATTATTAAAGTACCAATTTTCACCTCTATGGTGGTAGTACCATTGGTCAGCTAGACCTCGGTTGACAAAGTATCTATGATACTGGAGGAAGGTCAACAAAAAAGGACGAGGACTCGCCAAAGGGTATGTGTGAGGAAAATAATGACTACAAGGCGAAGGAAGTATGCAGTGACTGTAGCGTTTGGAGCTCCGTTCTCTCCGATTACCCCTACTAAGGAATAAAGAGAGAAGCTAAAAAAAGAAAATGCAAATGTTAGTTTTCATGTAATAAGTTATGTTATATGCTAGTTTTATGCTTAAAAAAGGTATTAAAATCTTTAAATATTTTAAGTGTAATTATTTTGCAGGATTAAGACTAGACCACAGGTAAGGCGTCTAGCTATGGATGGACTACTATAAAGTATTTAAAACGTGGTTTTTATGAATACCCGAGAATATGCAATTAATCCGGTTAAAGTATGTAAATTAAACAATATAAATTTATTTCATAATTTATAGGAGTCTAAATTATAGAAAATCTTAATGTAAAAAAATAGGTTTGTCTGAGGGATTCCGATTCGAGGATACAATCTACTTAAGTACTAGATGCACTTACTATAAGCAGTTATTTTTCACAGAAACATTACGTGTTTAGCAGCGGAACACAACGCTGTGCTCTTAACAAAAATCAACTAGAATTCAATTCCTAGATTGACCTTTATAAAAAAATTATACCTCATATAATCTCATAATGAATTCGAAACGAGTGCATGTGAAATCATATTCCATATCATAAAATAGAAAGATGCTAGATGTTTATATGAAAAGTATGGTAATTTTGTTTCGCGGCTTGCGTTTTACGTTTAATTTAGATATGTTTGCTTGAAATGTCACGACGTATCGTCTTCACATCTTGCGTAAGTTCCAGCGTAGGTCGTTAAAACATCAATTTATGTTTTCTATTACATTATAAGCATTTTATTTATAAGAAAGTTGAGAAATTTAATAATTTTCTTAGTAAGTAAAGTAAATTTATGGATTTTATTTCCCTTGCATGTCTATTTCTTATATTATGTTATAATTTGTTTTTTTTTTATTCCTTTAACTGTTCAAATTTTCCAATATTTAGAAATAAATTCCTACCTTCTTTTATGAACTTTGATATTTGCAACTATTTTAAATGGATTATTCGCGTTTATTTTGATATTCTAAATTTCATACACAAGTACTTTGGTATTCAAAAAAACATTTTGAAAAACTTGACATTTTGAAAATTTTTCAGTAGCCCATGTTTTGAATATAAAAATAGGCATGATTAATCCGTTGATAATCTAAAATATCGGCTGTGTATTGTTTCTTAGTAAGTAGGAAAAGAGTTTTAAATATGTAAATGACTTACTAACACAATAGATTTCCTTCCTATTCCTTGTTATTAAAGTATAATAAAATAAACTGATATAAGTCAATTAAGCGTGATTAATAATCCAATTGGAATATTATGTATATTTTAACATTATAAAAAGTATATTTAAACATCAAGTAATGTCTAATGGCCAATATGGCGCAGTGGAACAGAGTCTGAATGTGAACGCGATTGGTTGTAGGTTTGATTCTCAGTCGGCGGAACGAACTGCAAAGCTGAAAGAAGTCACCGGAGTGTCTTGACACTGGATTCTTTCTTACTTCCCTACTATGCGGGATAGAGCGTCAAGTTGCTTTCTTATATGTATGGTTCAATTAAGTTTTAAGGTTTATAATTAATAAGTAAGTGAGGCCGGTCGTGGCGCAGTGGGACAACGTCTGACTGTAATAGCGATCGGTTGTGGGTTCGATCCCCACTCTGGGGACTGATTATATTTTAATTACTTTCACTTCCTCGTTCTAGTAAAAGAAAAGGGCGGCTTTGAGTTCCACCACTCAACACGCAATGTCTCGAATTCGGTGGAAAGAGAAGTACGGAGTGTCTTGACGCTAGGTACGTTCTGTCTAACCTGCTATGCGGGATAAAAACAATTATTAAGTAACCACGTATAAGTATTCACAAGTCACCACAAGGTAAGTAAAGTAATTTTATTACTAAAATTTCAAGCTGAAATTTATTATTTTTTTATTAACTTATTAATGTTTTTTCCGCTATATAACCATATAGTAAGTAAGTACGTTGTGCGAAAAGTAAATAACTTGATTTTTATTTGCCAATAGGGCTCGATAAAAAACCAAACGACCAATCTCAATATAAATATCAACTGTATCACCATTCTGATAGAATAAAATTATAAAATTATACTAAGTGAGCATTTGCTTAATCTTCTTACGGATCTTTGATATTTTACAGTGAAAGTAGAGAGGTCAATATATGACACATTCAATTTCTAACAAATATTAAGGCTTAACGTTTAGTTGCGGAAACCAACGCTGTGTTTTGCATAACAAAACCGAGTCAACAAAATTATATTCAAAAGTAAAAAAACATGTGGTGAGAATTGAACCAGAAACTAATTAGATCAACTTCAATTACACTGAGCAATAAAGGCGTTAAAAGTAGTATGAAAAGTTCTTACATTCTAAAGTATAGTCGATATATATTATCTTTTATATAGAACTGTGTACTGTGGACCGTTTAGTTCTCAACAACTAATAAGTCCACACGTGTTAACACAAGAGGCCTTTCATAGAATATGGGCCAGCCTTCCCCTTCAAGATCGCTTTAGATTATATAGAAATTTTTAGGTTAGCAAGATAAGGACGCTGTCTTGAACTAGTTTTATTGTAAATGAATAAAAAGAAATTATATGCTTTAGACGAAAGGAGATAATAGAAACTATGCCACTTATCTAGACACGCGGCCGCGTGCCCAGTCAAGTTCTGTTTATTTTATTTCGAAAATTATTATTATTATTATTAAGCCACTTTTTATATTTTATTATTATTTTCCTTTACTCTTTTATTAATTATTTATTTATGATTAATTATTTATTTTTTCTTTAATTTTCATTATTTTGTTTGGTTTATTTTTTTATTGCTTCTCATTTTTACTTTACCACCGATAATTGGAAACCTTTTACGGGTAAAGGCCTTCTCCAACTCTATCACCATACCAGATCTCTCTATCCATAGCTTTCTTTCTCCACTCTATGAAAATATTGTCACTTTATTTCACTTTGTATTGATAGACAGTTCAAAAATTTGTAAGTGTTATATTGTCGGGTGAACGTTTGACTGTAAGCGTGATTAGTTGTGGGTTCACTTGCCAATTAGGGAAATGATTACATTTACATTATTTTCATTTCCATTCTAGTAAAATTTAGTTACTTAGCTGCAATTTGAAACTAGCTAATAGTTTCGTTCAAATTGCAGCGTTAAGATCCGTCATTTAAAACTCCATGTCTCTGAATCGAGCGAAACGTAAAGTGTCTTGATACTAGGTGCAGTCAGACCACTTTGTTTTGTGGGATAAAGTATGAAGCTTTAAAAATATATGGGTATGTCTATTTTCTAGTTCTTTAAATAAAAATTAGGTAACACATTAGGGGCCATTATTTTATTTTCAGAGAGAGTATCGTGATAAATTATTTCGTGGGCGGTAGAAAGTAGCATGGTATGAAAATGGTAGATATATTAGTATGTTTAATTACGTAACCACAGTTGTATTAAGTAGAGAGTTCAAGAATCATAAATATTCAAATTTTCAATCAAATCATCAAATTCAATACATATATAGATTTTTGTACCTTATTGTCAATATTTATCATTTTTTTGTATCATCTGATACGTAAAGATATATATACCTAATTACTTACTTACTATTTAGCATTAGCAAGGTAGTCCGAGACATTTTGGTGTCAAGACACTCTATTAACTGCTTTTTGCTCGAAATCGAAATATTGTGTGTTGAATGGCGACTTCAACACCGAGCTTTGTCTCACCTGAACGGTGAAATGAAAATAATTTTTAAATATAATTCTTCCGAGAAACATCGAACTTACAGCCTTTCGCGTTTACAGGGGGACATTTACGTCCATTGCACCACCATGGCTTACTTCCTGTTAAATTCTAAAAATAGCCAAACTTAAAATTGTAATATTGATTAGTCTCAACAATTCTTAAGAGTACAGACGTTATGTCTCTCATAACATTCTTTATTATTCCATCAAAATAATATACTTTTAACATATTGTTTACTTAGATATTTATACATCTATAAGAATAAACAAAAATGAAGTGTCTGTTTATATTCAGATAACCTAACTCTTAGCTAAATGCATATTTATGCTCGGAACATATACCAAAATAATATTTTTTTATAATTATTGTAGTTCCGGTTGTATATGGCTGAAGCGACCGGACCTAATTTGACTAGAATTAACCAAGAGAAATTAAGGAGTAGGTTACTTTCATTTTAGAATTATAAAATAAAGATCCAGAGATGTCTAATTCAAGGCAAACGGAGTCGTAGTTAGGTAACAAAATTGAAAACATCCATTAAAAAATCTTATTAGATTAATCTACAGAAAAAAAGGTATCAAAGATTAGCCGTCCGAAGCGCAAAATGACTGACAAAGGCCTTACCTTCTTAGAAAATTCATCATTTGCGACGTTGACGAATATACACTACTGACGAAAAGATAAACGAAGTTTAGCCTTACCATTGCTCTAGTCGACGCTCGACGCTCACTAACGTTTGGGTTAAATATTATTTAAATATAGAAAATAGTGTTTAATGATTTTTATTCATTATTCTTAAGTGATCTTGTTTTAAAAAAAGTATAATTTTATTGAAGGCTTTATATTAGGCATGCAAGTAACATAATCGTATCTTAAATAATGCGTATGTAATAATAGGTAATTTAGGTTGTTATTTTTTACCTAAACTATGACATTAGCTGGTGAAACTTGTAACTTATAATCAATATTAAGCATTATTTTATTTTTCACTTGCTTATAGTTACGGCATTTCAGCTGTACATAGCCCACTGATATATTGACTTCTTCAAAGGAAAGTTTATATTAAAAAACTACAATGTTTTTTGTATTCTTTTTATAAAATGATATTGTGATACCATCGTTTAGGTATATTTGATAACGAAACATAAAAAAAATATATCACTAGACTTACATTAAGTGGATCATAAACAGGTAAACAACTTAACTTTATCACCACAACGCTAGCGACTATAGTATAGTAAACTGACTACAGTAATTCATAGTAGACTAACAGTTTTATTGTTTTATGAAGGCTCAAAACAATTACGAGTTATATTTGGTAGACCAACCTTCTAGTGACCTGTCTTTAATTAACTTGGGTCTTTGCCCGTCTCAAACGTACTGACTTTCAAATGATCCTTGCAATTCAAGAATTTCTCGGTTTACTTTTTATTTTGAACTAGTACTTTGCTTCGGGTATGTCAGTGTATAATTTTTTCGATAAAGTATATTAAAAGTTTTCATGAAATATACCTAATTGAATTTTGAAATAAAAATACATTCGTAATAATATGTTATAAATAAAAATAATGGATTTTTTTTAGTTATTTCTACAGTTAGAAAAATAGGTTTTATCAAACATAGATAGATAATCTGAGTGATCTTAGTGTTAAAACACTACGTTCATCTTGCGTAACTCAATTTTGCACTTAATATTACCATATCGTAGTAATTAAAATTGTTATTATATTAATGTATTGGAATTACAATCGAAATTATAACCTATGGCGCTTTCATTTTGGACTTTATAAATATATTATTCTTTGAAATTTATAGGCGATTTTGCAATACAATTTCATTGTAATAAATTTATTTTATAAATATTAATTTCTTTATCCGAGAAATCTAAGAACTAAGTGAAATATAATATGGACGACCTTCTTACTTTATGCAACTATATTTATTAAAAGAAGTGTTTTTTTACATAGTGTTATTAGCGGTCATTAGGTGAAATTGAATAAACTTAACTATGAATCATATTATTTTGAAAATTTCTCATATTAATATTTTAGCCTTTAAGTTTTATTAATAATTTAAGTTTAATTATATATTTTAAAAATATTTTAAAATTATAGCTTCACGCTTTTATCTCGTATAGCACGGTGGACACGAAATACCTAGTGCTAAGACACTCCGTTTTCCGGCAAACTCAAGATATTACGTTTTGAGTGGCACCACTCAACGCCTCGCCTTGTCTAACCAGAGCGAGGAAATGACTAATTTTAACCATACGCTCGAGTGGGAATCGAACCCGCTACGCCACAATCTTCCCTTAAATAATTTAAATTTAGTAGACTAATTGTATTGTTGCTTATGTTAGCCGACAAGAGATACAATTACAAATACCCATTTTAAATGATCCCATTTTAAACTAATTATTTTACTTTAAATGTACATACGGACAGAAATTATTTCTAAACAAAAACACTGTGGGTAGGTATGTAAAATAATTGTTTTATTTATTTAAATTTCGAATCTCCAAACGATTTGCATTTTTTTTTATTTATTTGTTTATTATGAGTTAGTCGTTTTACCTGTTAAATGTGACTTTCGAATTATCTACACCTACGTCCGAAATTTAGTGTAGGGTTGTCAATAAAGAATTCTGTATTAGTACAATATATATGACTAATTTTATACTAAGAAAAAGTGTTGTGCACATTCACGCAACTACTTTTTTTTTGTATGAAATGGAAACGTTCTAACGATACCCGGACTTTGAAGTGAGACAAGGGTATGTGAATTTTTTTAGTGGGTACAAAGACGTTTCCGATTTTAGATCTTGGGTACAGCAGAAAGTCTACAGGAAATCAGATGAACCCCATCCGATGGATTTCTAATATATCTTAGTGTACCCTTAGGATTTTAATGAATCTGCCCATTATTCTCAGTTGGAAGTCACTCTGCACCTTATTATAGAGAAGGCCTTTGAGAGCTTAGACTAGCTACAGCGCTTGTTGAAAGCTCACTGTTTAGAAATAAGTAATTATTACAAAAGGTTTTATACGATTTTCCAAAACTAGAGTAAATTGAAAATGAAATAATTATATTTAATATTTTTTTATTTCTTTTCTTGGAACACAGTCAAGGGAGTGTTTTTATACTAGGTTGTCTCTTACTGCCCTGCTATGCAGGACCAACATAAGCTTATTTATTTATTTTATAGGAATAAGTGTCGAGTGAGTGTCGAACTCGCAACCATAGCGTTTGCAGTCTGATTTATATTAAGAATCATTGCAAAAGAAAACAAATAGAATATAAGAAAATATTTTTCCAGTCACATTTACTCACTATAAGTAATAACATAATGGTACAAATATTCTAAGGATAATCTACAAGGACTTTGCAATAACTTATAAATGTGAACATCAATTTATTGCTTCACAATAATGTTTCTATCAAGAGCACTGACATGTGTATGTAAATTTTATTGCAAATAATTGTGAAATATTTATCCTATAATATACGGCAATATGAAAACTTAAGATCAAACACTCCGCTCGCCTCTTTCCGCCCCATTATGAAACATTACGTGTTACGTGGCGAAACTCAACACCGCGCTTTGACTAGCAGGAGTTGGGAAATAAAATTAATAATATAATTATTATTTCCCGAAATGGCAACCGGACTTACTATTGCGCCATGACGATCTTTCGATACTTTTTTTAACTTTACCTTTTTAAACCCCCTCTTAGATTGTGCGCTTCGCTTTCCGCCGAATTCATGACATTGCGTGTTGAGTGGCGGAACTCAACGCCACACTTTATCTTACCAGATCGAGTAAGAGAAAATAATTTTAATATAATCACTCTCCGATTGGGAATCGAACCCATATCCGATTGCGCTTACAGTCACACATTGACACACTGCGCCACGAGTGGTCTCTTAATAATATATTTCTTGCTAAGCAAATTTCGTTACACATAACAGCCAACTAAAAACCTTTACAATTTATCTTACCCGTGCCCCTATTAGGTTTCAATTTAAATGCTAATGTTAGAACTATTGACTGAATATCGTACAGTTTAGGTCCGTGATTGACGTGGCCCTACCAGCGAACGAAAATGCTTAATGTTTTTAGTTTTATATAGGGTTGCCTGTTCTTAGTAATTACAAAATTAATTGTTAACTATTTTCTGTTGAAATAGACCTTATATTAGTCGTTTAAAATCAGCGCATTTCATAGAGTAGCGAGAGGGCTTACTATTTATTGTACCTACTGATATTCAATTCAATTGGTTTTTTAAATATTATCATTTCCCCACTCTGTCACGACAAAGTGTGGCGTTAAGTTGCGCCAGTCCACACTCATTGTTCTAATTTCAGGCGGAAAGTAGAGTGCAAATGAGAGTGTATGACATTAGTTTCCATTTGACTACAGTGCTTTGCTAAAACAAATAAGGGAGATATTATGATTGTAAACGCGGCTGATTGTGGGTTCGAATCCCACTCGGGAAATTATTGTATTTAAAACTCATTTTCTTTTCTCCATTCATAAGACAAAGTGTGATGTTCACTTCGCCTCTCAACGCGTAATGTCTCGATTTCGAGCGGAAAGCAGTCAACGGAGTGTCTTGACATTAGCTTGTCTCAGATTATCCTGCTATGCGGGATAAAGCGTGAAGTCGAGATGTACCAACACTAATGAATATTTAATTTTGATATCATCGTAATATTAAATAGTATTCATTTCCAATCTAATATCATGGCTATAAAATATTTATATACGTACATAATAGATCGTTTTATTATTTATCTTCAATTACATATTCTTAGTATATAAACAGGATCTACTTGCTAGGATTACTTAGAATTAACTTTCCAAGTCATCTATCACGTGCAAAATAAAAAGGTGCAATATAAAGTCATACTATTTGAATCGATTAACATTTGAAAAGGACTTGTAATTTCAGTAAGAAGTTATTAAAAAAAGTTACAACACTATTTTGAGCTACTTTGCACACGTGTTCGGATCTGAAGACAGTACAATTTTGTCATGCCTTCGTCTTGATCATGATATGAAAATGATTTTAAAAGCGTAACTTATAGGGTATGTTTTTTTAATTGATCCTTTATTTATAAAATATTTTTTTAGCTTCACGCTTTAATTAAGCGTAGCAGGGCAGAAAGAAAGTACCTAGTGTCAATATACTCCGTACTTCGCTTTCCGCCGAATTCGAGACATTGCATGTTGAGTGGCGGAACTAAACATCGCACTTTATTCACTTTGTTGTGCTTACCAGAGCGAGGAAGTAAAATAATTGAAATATTATTGCTCCCACGTGTGGGAATCGAACTCACAACCGATCGTGTTTACAGTCAGACGATGTCACACTGCACCACGACCGGCTTCAATATCGATATTTAATATTTTTTTTTGTTATTAAAATCAAAATAATTTTATAGATTCTCAAACTTCCCTTAAAACAAGTTACTTATCATCCAACTCAAAATTCATTTAAAAAAGTAACTATAAATACTAGAATTTCTAATAATACTAGAATTTCTAATAATAAATTATTATTATCCTTGATAAATTTTTTTTCCAGTTTTTCGGTAAAGGGATACCTTCCCTCTCAAGCAGCCACTTTGTGCTTGCGTTTTTCATATCGACAGAGTACCTTCTTCACTCAACAGTCGTCAACATTAACTATGTTGATATGATACCTAAATATGAACAAAAGCAGAAAAAGTAAGTAAAAAAGAAAAGAAGTGAAAAACGCTATATGCCTATACCTACATCCGGTATATATATTATAATCTCTTTTATAAAAATTTAACACACTATGAATATATCAATCATTATAACATACTTCATCACCCAGTGCAATATTTCCAAGAATCTTAACGTCACTTGTTTATTACGAACAAAATATATGGAAAGTACCTATATATATTTACTTACTTTTATTATTTATTAAATTTTCCCGTCTGTATTGACGAATTATACATTAGTTGATGACTTCATTGGATTATTTATTCTTGCTATCTGTCTGTCTGTTCTCGCATAATAGGGATGAGAGAATTTATTATTAAGATTTCTTTCTCCACTTTTCGCTCGTAAACGAAACGTTGCATGTTGAATGGCGGAACTCAACGCTGGGTTTCGACCTATTACAGTATAAATATTCCCCAGAGTTAGAATCGAACGTACAATCATCCTATTTACATCCAGATGCCGTAATACTGCGCTACTATAATGTATAGGACTCGATATATTTTTATTTTCGGTAGAAAATACTAAGAAAACTATTCGTGGAAGTGAATTCTAGTAAATTTGAATGATATTGCTTGATGAAATCAATGCCACACATATGCTTACTAATTCTTTTATTTGTTTTTTTAGCTTCACGCTTTTATCCCGCATAGCAGGGTAGACTCTCCGTACTTCACTTTCCACCGAATTCGAGACCTTGCGTGTTGAGTGTTGGAACCCAACGCCGCGCTTTGTCTTTTACCAGAGCGTAGAGGTGAAAATAATTTAAATATAATCACCCCCCGAGTGGGGATCAACCCACTACCGATCACGTTTACAGTCAGATTGCGCCACGGCCTCAACTAATTATGTACATATACATAATTACACGAGTATATTGATAATAAAACTATTTTCGTTATTTATTCTTTAAATACAGTAGACTATGTATTTTCTATTCAAATTTTCATCTCCGTGAACTTTTTTTTATATCTACTGTATTTTGTGCATTTATTTAAATATCTAAAATTATACTGAACTTCTGAAGGAGCTTTTTTTTTAACCGAATTCAATACAAATTTGATATGTATAAATATATTGGAATTTAATAAAATTTGAATATGATGATCCATTTAGGTTTTTAAGCACGTGTGCTTAATTTGGTAGGTGTTTATATGTTTGTTTCTATGTTTATACGTTTGTTCAAGAATTTCTCTAAAACTAAAAGTCATATCTCGAGGACTCTTTTTAATTTAAACTAAATATACTTAAACCTAGGGAATAATACAAGTTTCATTAAAATCAGACTAGTTCTTTTAGATATATTGGCAAATAGCTTATAAATATAAGTAAGTAATTAAATAATTATTTATAGGTATCAAGCAATACGCTGAGGGCTTGAAAAAGTTTTTTTAATATGATCTACCGTAAAGCTAATAACTGTATAATGAAGGCATTATTTATCGAATTTGGTAAATAATAGTGTAATACAGTGTATATATACAAAACCTTGAGACTTACAATCTTTTTTGACGTCTTTCTTTATAGCTCAAACGAAGTAAATGCGTAAATTCTAACACATCTTCTAATTAGATTAATATTAAAAATGTAGGTGATCATTTTAAATGAAACTATATTAAACAGATTTCTTGCGTATATTTTGGTATTCGAAAATACATTTTTTTAAACCTGACGTTACGAACACTTTACAGTGGTCTGTAGTCACAGGCAGACATGTGACCTCCGATTAGTCCGCTTAAAATAGTTTTGTTTAAAGTATATAAAATTGCGTAAACCAAATATTTTATTATATGTGATCGTTATTTAAATATTTAAAAGCTTTAAGTATTTTCCTCAAATACAATTAGAAAATATTTTTATAAAATTTGTATAAAAATTTATTAACAACATAAATAAGTTGTAACAAGCGTATAAGAATTTCGACGCGGCCGCATGTAGACAGCAAGAGATGTTTCTTTTAATAATAAAATAAATATTACAAGTATTTCACTTCAACAGTATTGTATAGTAAATTATATATTAAGTATTAAATATATTAATACTTTACCAATATATTTTCAATATTTTATACTAAAAGAAAATAATATTATAAAATAAGCCGGTCGTAACGCGTGGGACAGCACCTGACTGTAAGCGCGATCGGTTGTATATTTTAACTATTTGCACTTCCTCAATTTGGCAAGACAAAGAGCGGCGTTAAGTTCCACCATTCAACACGCAATATCCCAAATTCACCGGAAAGCGGACTGCTGAGTGTTTTGATACTTCCTACATACCCTGCTGTGCAAGATAAAAGCGTCAAATTAAAAAAATATATTATTGTATTAATTAAAACTTTAACTTGATTTAAGCTAATGCTATAAAGCTTTCAATTTAATATAAATATTGCTGACAACCCTGCCATAGTTGATGTGAATCTATTATTTGCAATAGACAAGTATGATTCTATTGTTATTTGTCGTGCACGCTTGTCATACCTCCGTACTACCTAATACGTGTCAATATTTTGATAGTTCATACCTCATTTGGCGAATACGAATGAGTATAAATAGGAATATACTACTGTGTTAACCTCTGTTCTTCGTTTTCCACACAATTTAGAATTTAGTAAGTGGTGTAACTCAACGCCGCTCTCTGTTAAAACAAAGCGGAAAGATATGTTAACTTAAAAATTTTGCTTTTTGAGTAGGAACTTATAATTAATTAGTATATTTATCAATCAATGTATCAACTAAGCCAAGGGCTATGACGCCGTACTATGAAACAGTCGAAATGTTGAAAATAATCCAGTTAAAATATTTTAATTTAAAATAGATAAAAAATCACGAAAATCAACCGAACTTGACTGGAATAATTTAATTCCAAACCGACGCTGTAGAATGGCTTAGGCATTTAGCGCTACCACTTTGCAAGTGGCATTTTACCTTTCAATTTGCATACATTGCACATCTCCATGCACATTTTAATATCTAAAATAATTAATATTGCTGTTCACACTTACATCAGTGTTGAGTTTTAAACAGGTGCTGAGAATAAATAACTATCAAAACTTAAATAGTTGCTATTATAATAAATATTAGGAAAGAAGAAACTGAATTTGCAAACCAAAAAGGAATTATATGAAGTTCGTGGGTATATTTTAAACTATTTATATTCACATATGATAATATTATACTCGGTTCTTAAACAAGTAACTAAATTTGCACTTTTTGATAGTTGGAGGACATAAAAAAAACATTTAACATAAGTAGAGTGGCGGAACTCAACGCTGCGTTTAGTTTCTCTAGAATGAGTAAATTAAAATAATTTTTAAATATAGTCTTTGCTCCGAGCCACAGTCAATAATGTATATATATGTACATAAAATAAATTAAAAACTCAGTCTCGATTTCGGTCGGAAATCAACGGATTGTCTTGACACTAGGTCCCGACTATCCTATTATACATGATAAAATGTAAAGCTGCTATTTTTTATTAATATTCTTCTATTTAAATTATATCCCAAAATAATTCTATGAATTTAGATTGTACCCAACTGCGCCACAATGGCGTATTAATTAGCCAGTTATTAAAAAAATAATACAAATAAAAGATCATCATATGAAGAAATATAATTATTACGATTACCTCTTACATCTGTCTAACGCGTTAGTTAAAAATAGAGGGCAGATGGTGTTTAATTGAAAAGGTCACCTTTATATCCTTATAATTTATATTCATATATCAAGCTTAAAGAATTATTTTTTATAAAAAAAAAACTCCATACACGGTGCCGCACAGTAAAATTCAGTACTGACGTTTGTACGTCCGATTATCCGTACGTCCGATTGTTTTACACCAATTAATGCCCCCGTCCACATATAAAGCTCGCTTCAAAGGTGTGTACTATTTTTTATATTAAAATATATTACTGATAATTCAGTTATTTCAACTCTAATGGCAATAGTGTTTTTTTATATTAGTAAATATATAATCAAACATGTATTTATAGACGTCTGTATTCGATGCGCAAAACACATGTCGTTTTTATATTAAAAAAATAAATAAAAACATATTGTTTATATGATTTTCCAATAAAAATACTTTCATAGATACAGAGACAAACATATTCATATGTATATATGAAGAAATGACTTCTGGTTCTGGTTTCGGACCACTTGAGGCGGAAAATAATAGTTCGAAAATTCACAAGAATTAACTTATTGCAAGAAATTTGTGCAAAAACGAAAAAAAAGATATAGTGAGTAAAATAGTATATTAAATAATCTGTTAGTGAATGTATACTAAGTGTTATATACTTGTGTTTTTATTTACTTTATGTAAATTAGTGACCGTGGCTGTGGAGCAGTGATTATAGTTACAAAATAATTATTCATTCTGGTGAAACAAAACGCGGTGTTAAGTTCCGCCACTCCACACAGATTGTTTCGAATTCAGGCAGAAAGTTTCTTGACTCTATACACTCGCCAATACCCTGTAAAAATAGTTACTAAAAATGTATTTTTTTAAAATTAAAATATATTCAAAACTATTTTAAATATGCAGCAAAGAAATAAAGTAACAGTAATCAGAAATTAGTATTCACTAGAGCATATGTATGTGTTTTTTGATTATTTTTTAGTTTTGCCGAGCGTGGTGCGGGTTCGTTGGCCCGTCAAGGCTCTTAGCTGGATCATTTCTCCTGAGAAAAATTATAAATGTCAGGTGAAAACGGGTTGTAAGTGCCTACATTGAATATATTGCTAATTGCGAATTTAATAGCTCATTGTGTTTTTATGGAAACCAATTCAGTATATATGAAACTTATACTTTGATGTACACTACGTTATAATATATTGTATTTTAAGATATTGAGGCGATCTTGGTGCTGGACAGTATCTCATCGTACGGGTGGAATAAATGCTTGTTAGTTTCATACCTACTTTTTTCGGCGTTGAGAGTCGCAACTCACCACAAATGTGTTGAGACGCGTTTTTAGATAAAAAAGGACACTTCCTCAGTGTCTAGACACTATTTATTTTTTGCTTATTTTGCTATGCAAAAGAACTGTTACGTTCCTGTTTTAGATTTTCCCGAAGCACACAAATAAATCTGAGTTATTTATGTTCAATTTTGTAGTCAAAGACAAACCAATGTCAAGCCACTCCAATGACTACTTTGCATCCGAAATCGAGAGATTGCGTGTTAAGTAACGTAACGCTGCACTTTGTTCTAGCAGAGCGGAGAAATGAAAATAAATTTGTTAACATTTGATCCTTTGTATAGCCATATTTGGTATATAATATGATTCAAATGGCTTGTATGACAATTATTTCCAAAATATAGTATTTACTTGTAATATACTTTTTGGAAATATTTATTGACACAATAAAAAAGATATTGGCTATATATATACATATATATATATATATATATATATATATATATATATATATATATACATATATATATATATATATATATATATATATATAATTCAAAGAACTAAACCACTTGCACATTAGCTTAGAATGAATTATATTAATTAAGTTGAAAAGGAAGTCAACCTGATACACAGCTGTTGATGCAATTATAATTAATAATTTATTGATTTGCTGTTTACTACTGACTGACGGTTTTTAGTTAAAGAACTGAAATGAGGGTACGAGGGTGCGTAAAGCCATTATATATATAGAATAGAGGTAAAGATAAGTATTTCTAACATTAAAAAATATAATTTTTTAAAATTTGTATATTATCTTTTTTATCTGTATATCCCGCTCAGAAGGGAAACCTATTTTCAAGACTGTCCGTTGACTGATTTGATTCCGAAATCCAAACATTGCGCGTTGAAAGGCGAAATAGACGTCACCCTCACCAGAGCGGACAAATAAAAATAAAATTTAAATATAATAATTCCCTTGAGTGTATTGTATTTAAATTCAGACTCTGCTCCACTGCGACAGGTTTGGACCAATTACTGGTACTATAAAAACATAATATTAATTATTAATTAAGCATAATAGCTATATGTACATACGTTAATCCCAAAAAAAGTAAACTTCAAATCATCTCAAAATATAGACTAGACAACATAACACGGCACGGCGTTGAGTTCCGCAATCCAAAGAACAAAGAGTATCTTCCTAAGTGCATTTGCCTACCTAACTTGTGAAAGAATTCTTAAACATTTATGCATTTCAATAATCGATATAAAAGTAACTGGTATCATTACGTTGCATAGTATTTACTAGAAGTATCGATAATTACAACCATTTTAAGGATGTTCTGCGGTTTATTGGTGCAATAAGGAATAAGGATGCGCTTTAAGATCAAGGTCGTAATAATTAGTTCAGAATATATTTCATAAAAAATAAGAAGGTACAACACTACTTGTGTAATATTAATATGTGTGAACAGGAATGTGAAGAACGGAGTATCTTAGTACTGAGTTCACTCTCTCTTTCTGTTTTGATTTATAAAAATGGTTTCGATTTCCACTAAATATAATTATTTCCCACAGGGAATATCCCATAATATCCCACAGGGAAATAATTATATTTAAATTATTTCCACATTCTCGCCCTGGTAAGACAAAGTGCGGCGTTGTTGACGTTGCGGAAACACTCATTGGAGTGTCTTGACTCTTGGCAATAGATAAGGCCTGATGCTGCTTTTTTAATTAAATATAATAATTCTACTAATATAAAAATAATAATATAAGCGCCCTCAGTAAAACGAACCCGTAATCTCCTGCTTATTTTTCTGCATCCATTTCACCAATAGTCTAAGCAGTCTGGCTTTTTTCTAGTTATATTATATATATATATATATATATATATATATATATATATATATATATATATATATATATATAGTCATTTGTATTATACATAATAAAACAGTATAAAGTGTATGTAGTCTGAAGTCTGTATATTTAATATATTTCCTAAAAAATGATTGATGACAATGCTAAATAACAAAACACTACAACTGAATCATTTTTTATTATTTTTTAAGTCTGTTTGTCGGTTTATAAGTTCACACTGATCTTTGAAAGTATTGAACGGATTTCACAAATTCTTTTTTTCCTAACTGTAATATTTTTTGATGTATGTGGAATCTTAAGATATACAAAAGTAAGATAGAAACATATTTTTTTAGTTTTAACATATAATTTTATAAAAGTAGACCGAAAATGCCTGATAATGGTTTAGATAAACTATAATATATAAGGAAATGTCATTAAAATAATTTTATAAAAGTAACATTCATTATATATCTCAAAATGGTCTAATGAGACAACGTCTGGTTGCAAACGCCATTGCGATGGTGTGGGTTCGATTTATTCTCGGGGGCATCATTATATTTACAAATATCTTAATTTCTCCGCATGAAACGTTATTTTGGACAGAAAGCAACGGAGGGTTTGACACTAGGTTTTATCTGATTACTCTATTACTTTGAGAAATATAAGATACTAAGTGAGGATATGCCAAAATTTCTAGGAGGTCACGGGATTTAGCGTTGTCGATTCGAATAACAGAATAAAGAAACGGAAATAAATAGTACGGCAAGTTACATAAAGTCTGCTTGCAAAAAATTATGAGGTATAAATTACGTTTTACATATCAGATACATATTTATCATTTAATTTAAAGCTAACAAAGAAAATAAATATATTAAACTGTAGTAAATATTATATTAAAAATATAAAGGTTAAGCCGTCGAGGCACAGTGGGACAGTTTGCTTTCCGGCTCTAGTACGACTAAACGCGGCGTTGAGTTCCGCCACTCAATTATATATAAACAAGTGTCAAATATTGATACGTGTAAATTTGTAGAAGCAGGCAGTATTACTATATACAATATGATTTATATGGTCATTTCACAGGTCTTTCTGCAGTGGCACAGTCGGATTGTAAACTTGTGGGTTCGACTCCCATTTAGTTGAATGATACTATTATTTGCTTCACCGTTCTGGTAACACGAAGCGCAGCGAGCGTAATTTGAGTGGCGTTAAGTTCCGCCGCTCAAAGTAAAGAACGTAGAGAACGAAGTGTCTTGACGTTATGTACTCTCTAACTACCTTACGACGGTTTAAGGCTGAACAATAATATTTTAAACGATAATTTAAAAGATAACGTGACATTTGAATTTTATTACTACACATTTTGAATTTATACTGTAAAATGACTGACATACATAAAGTGCTGCAACATTGTATGAAATTCACGTATAAAATTATGGCTTCACGTTGAAAATTAGTTTACGTAATTTATAGTGGTTAATTGTAACGACCGATTATGTTTCTTAAACACTTAATTCACTCATAAATAAACAGGTTTGATGTTGTTATAAAGATGATCATTGTGCTTACATTTTTATACTTTTATAAATAAGTCTTATTTTTATTTATTTTACCACACGTATAAATATATATATATATATATATATATATATATATATATATATATATATATATATATATATATATATATATATATATATATATATATATATATAATTTTTTTGTTATGTAATTCCGATCTTAATTATCTGTTTTATATATATTTAATTAAATTTATAATAAGTTAAACCTGAGTTAATACTGAGTATGGATCGAACTGTCGCTATATGTACTTAAAGACATACATGAAATAACTCATATGGTAAGACAAAGCGGCGTTAAGTTCCGATACTCAACACGCACACGCATGTTACAAATTGAGCTATCGCTGTAAGCTATCGAAAAAAACATCACATAGAAATTCACTATATTCAGGTAGAAAAAATAACGAAAACATTCCAGATACCATAAATAAAAATACAAATTAAAACATATAATTGCATCCGTTATCTAATTTAAAAAAAAACCATTACTTTTAGAGACGTGATAGCAAAATTAATGTTTCAGCTAGACAGGTGGTATACTATATTGGTACAGTAATATGCTTCTACCTAATAGGGTATCGAGATGGTCAATCCAGTTTGGGAGGCTGGAGTAACGGGATAATAGGTTAGTTCTGCGTGTTGAGAGGAGCGGAAATGTGAAATGATAAGAAAAATACGTTTATTTAGGATTACTATTTTTAACTAAATCATGTTTATTACAAAGATTTTAATGACTAAATGACGTTTAAAATTTTCAATTCTTCAAGTAGAGGCCGGTCGTAGCGCAGTGGGACAGCGTCTGACTGTAAGCGCGATCGGTTGTGGGTTCGTTCCCACTCGGGGGAGTGATTATATTTAAATAATTTACACGTTCTCGCTCTGGTAAAGACATAGTGCAGCGTTGAGTTCCACCACTCAACACACAATGTTTCGAATTCATTGAAAAGTGAAGTACGGAGTGTCTTGATATATTATTGGTATTTTCTGTCTACCTTGCTATTCGGGATAATAGCGTGAAGCTAAAAAACTCTTCAATTATTGTAAGCATTTTAATTTTAAATTGAACATCGAAGCTACTTGTTATGTTATTAAATATATATTTATAGTTACGTCACATGAATTTCATGATTTTTTGGATCCTTCAACTATCCTTGTCAGAACTAGTCATATTTGAGAGACCACCGTTGTCAAATAACTTCAATCCCTCTTCTCTAACGTGTGACTTTTTAATGGATATGCTCAAGCATCTGCCTAAAACAGACGAGAGTTTGAGGGGGTGAAATCATTTAAAAGGCAGTGCATGTTAATTTATGAAATTTAAGAGCGAGATTTTTTTGCTTATTTTAAAATTTTCAACTTATGGAAATCCAATCAATCGTCACACATTTCAACCGAACCATAATGTCCTCTGTATATAAACAAAGAAATATTTCTTCCACGGAATTAAAAAATTGAATACTAGACGATATTAATTTCCGAACGATACTGATCCTTACATTTATTAGAAACCCTGACATTTCTCATTATAGAAATTATACGAAATAATAAATAACCAATAAATGGGGCTAGTGATTTTATAAGACTGTTTTACGGAAGCGTTTTATATTAATGAATATGTTAATTTTATTACAATATCTTTAGGAAAGGTCAGAAAATTTGATTTACGTTAAGGAAATTCTGTACTCATTTTTTTTTCTATAGATGGCAAATAAATCTGTTAGTCGCATTCAAGGTTATGCTTAATGGAGTAACAGGTTTAATAGTAAAATAAAACATAAATTCTAATCCAGCCAAAATTTTGGTCAAATATCGTAAATGAAAGATTGCAGTCGCGACATTCATATTAATAACTCTCAATGAAAATAATTCCAAAATATTAATTGAAGTCTGAAATTTATAATATAAAAATGACTTATTTTCTCAACATAACTTTTGCAGCTTCGATCTCTGCACAGGACTTCGTCCAATTAGACTAACTAATAAACAACTTGTATAAAAAAATAGTTTATTTACTATTGTATAAATTACTCTACAATAAAATTATAATTTTATTTATTTCAGTTCTAGTGGCAATAATACATTAAATTATGAAACTCAACTCGAATTTTGTCTCTCCAAACTTCCCCTTAGCTATGTTAAAGAAAATATTTGATTAATATTAACAATGCTAATTGAAATAAAAGCATAAAATCGAGATTCAAATCAATATTTTAGATTTACATAATGCTTTATTCTATTTTATAAGATAAATCCTTTCTTTTGATACTACGCTATTATTTTTATAATATTGCTATTTCTGTTGGCTGACCAAAAATGTATAATCCGCATTTTAATATTAACAAGAATATTATAATAATTCTATTTAATTTCATTGTCATCAGAACTGATATCATAATTTTACTTGAATCGGAAACTGAGAAGTAGATCAAATTCAGCTCGCAAAATTTCACATACAACAACTAAATAACACGGCAAGTTAAATAAAAGCTTGTGAAAATCATTACCAACGCCTTCAGTGCCGCCATTACTGTACGGCACTTTCCGCTGCGCTTGTCTCTAATAACCTCTTCCTCTAGACTGTCAATTGATCCAAACGTCACCGGATGTAATCGGCCATCTGCAAGCACTAGAAAGAAATAAAACGATTAATATACTGATGATTAATAAAACTATGTCTTTGTCACCTTTGTGTGCACCTTTAACTAAACGCATATTAAAGTTCCTTTAATAATTATTAGCAATTATTTTTATTAATTTGTTTTTTTTTTTTAAATAAATTAAAGTACCTTTATGGAGTTTATTAATTAAGAAATAAGCTGAGCTTTTGTATTAATATAAAATTAATTACATACTTTTCTGTTAGAATGCTTACATAAAATAACTAGTAAAAATAACACTTAATAAATTTATTATAAATAGAAGATAAAATTTATTTTACAAAGAGAAAAAATTTAACCAAAATAGCTTTATAGGCATAAAAAATTACTTACTTTCGAAAATTATATTTGTGGGTTTGATTCACATTCAGGACAATGATTATATTTATAATTGTTTGCATTTCTCTACCCTGAAAAACAGAAGGCAAACGGAAAACAGAGTGTCTAGATATTACGCTCTCCGTACAAACTTTGCTATGCGGGTTAAAACATGAAACCAAACGAACAGCTCTTCTATTACACAACAACTAAATACATATCTAAGTTCTTTGAAACAGAAAACCATGAAACATACCTTATATGTAGAACTGTATACATATATATATATATATATATATATAAAAAATACTTGTATAAACATACCTTATGTGTATACAAGTATTTTTTATATATTAAAATTTATTCAGTACTAATTATAATTTAAATTGATATTTTGAATATTGACGCCGGTCGTGGCGCAGTGTGACAGCGTCTGTCTGTAAACGCGATCGGTTGTGGGTTCGATCCCCACACGGGGAAGTGATTATATTTAAATTATTTTCTTTTCCTGGCTTTGGTAAACACAAAGAGCGGCGTTGAGTTTCACTACTCAACATGCAATGTCTCGAATTAGGAAGTACAGAGTGTGTTGACACCAGGTACTTTCTGTCTACCCTGCTATGCGGGATAAAAGCGTGAAGCTTGTATAACACTAACTACTAAAAATAATTAACTAACTAAAAAAATATTCATATTTAGTATCAGTGGATACGTCATTTTAGACTTTCTATCGTTTATGTTGAAGGCACATTAGTTCTTAACTTTTTCTATCAAATATAAGTCTTATCTAACTACCTGGTTGACATACAACCCACATATTAAATTACTGTACGTAGAAATCGGAGATCTGCATCTATCTGCTTCTTGAGGAGTGTGAGAGCGTCAAGAGAGGGTATTCTGAAATTACTATGAGAACCCATTTTTCATAAAATAAAACAAGGTTTTATATTTAACAGTGTAAACAACGAAAAGCTATACTTATATTGAAAATATTTGCAAATAAAGTTGTGGGCGACAACTCGTTTTATTCTATTTTTTTATATGCTGATATATTAGTTTCTAAAAATGATATTTTATTTAAAATTATACTAATACATTTCAACAACGAAATTTTAATAGACATTTATTAATTTAATAAGACGAAAGGAAATATATATATAAAATAAAAATATCTTGCATAGTTATGAATAAATATGTTGATGTTCTATTGCATTCCGCTTTATTTTCCGCGTATTTAATATGTATTGTCATTATAAAACTAGGGCATAGCTCATAGATTACTTGCGTATGCACTTTTAAAATATATTATTAATACCGGAAGTTAGTTATTGTTACCGTAAATTGGTTGTTGGTTCAATTACCATATTTTTGACATATATGATTTGGGTGTGCGTGTGCGTGTGCGACTGTTTGTGTGTGTGTGCATGCGTGTGTGAGGTGTGTGTATGTGTGTGGTGTGTGTGTGTGTGTGCATGCGTGTGTGTGTGCGTGAGTGCTTGTGTATGTGCGGCTATGTGCAGGCGTGCATGTGTTGATGTGTGTGTGTGTGTTTTTATCTGTATTTATTTTATTAATTAAATGTATTTTTAGCATAATTATTAAATATACTTTTTTCTTTACTTCTTAACTACTTTCGTAATATTTCAGTTAAAGATTTTTCAGCATTTGCTAGTATAATAATAACTTCTTAACATTGTGTGTGCCATAACCAAAACTTATATCACATACATATTAATGTGAGTAAAATTCATTTTACTCCAAAATATTCTTAAAGTAATTCCGTATTATTACTGTAATGATCACTCATAAACTTTTATATACGTATGTTTTAAAACTTACATTTATTGTATATACAATGCAATATAAAAAAAATAACTAAGTATATGAAAAGTAACGAAAGGAAACAGGTGAGAGGAGTTATCTTGCGTTCTAACGGTGCGTACATCTTCTCCATATACGGCGTCAAACGGCATCTGTCTCATTACGAAGAATTCCTATGAATAACTTCTATCAATATTCACAGGTGTTAGGTTTTTTATTAGGAACTGAAAGACCACCTAGTTGCCAGGTGTGGAATTAAACGCCAATAAGTTAGATCTATAGGTATGTGCGTTTGCAATGTGGAAACAGTCACGTTGCGTATAATTAGTTGGCCCTATGATGGTGTAGTGGTAGAGTCTGATTGTAAATGCAATGGTTGTATGTTTGGTACCTAATTGAGTGGGAATCCTTGAGCCAATCAACGTGAAATTCGTACAAATGTTAAGCAGAAAGTAGTCTACTGTACTAGTTTTGTAAGTCAAGTTTAGCAAAATATGATTTTTTGAATGTTTTGGAATTAAACACGAACGATTTAGATCAAAGAGTACATTACAATATTGAGTCGTCTAACGTTCCCATTGAATCACTTTAAACACAGTTTCACTCTATTACAACATTATATTTGAAAAATTATAACAAATATAATATACCTAAATAAATATTTTATTTCCATTGACAATAAAAAAAACAGACCAAAGACTAGAAATAATTACATTAAGTAACAAACGATGTAATTTTAACGATATCATTTGTTATGTTATGTATAGTGTTTTAGTGCGACAGAACCACGAATGATCTATATATTTTAATCTACTTGACAAATTAGAAAAAGCTAACGTGCTAGTATTAGTAATGGGGTACAAAGTTCTTGTAAATATTGTTTCAATATGCCAGTTTTGAAACTTACCAGCGAAAATGCGGAAATCGACCTAGAAATTGTATCACAATTATGTATGTAATTAAATCACTATATAAGGTATATTTAAATATTATTAAAGTTAGATAAAAAATATTTTAGAAAACGTATAAAGAATTGATTTCACCAAGATTCGTATCTGCGCGTGTTGGGAACCGTCCAAGCGCTCTGACTAATAAGCCATGTGTTCTTATCGAATATTTCACTCCTCATATTCATATTACAATACGTCTTATGTCAAAAGAGAGAAACAGTTGATTAATGAAAAAATAATATAATAGTTATTTACATATATTTACATAGAATTGCCGGAAGTTTGCAAAATCTCTATAAATATGCCATTTAAAAGGTAATGGTGAACACCTAAGAACTATTAAATTCATTATGACTAACGGTGAAATATGTTTCGTAGAAATTTTTAAAGAAAGTAACGAATAATTAATGATTATAATAATATAAATCTATATAAGAAATAAAATAAATACAAATATAGGTATATGAATCCAATAATAAATGCTAGACGTTAAACGTAACGTCTAGCGATTCTAGAGCAAGTTATAATAATAACATATTTTTGCGAGACTGTAAAATCAAGATCACCACTCAACTCGCAATATTTTGATGACAGGCGGAAATGAGTTCTCTTAGACTATGCGGAAATAAAATGTGAATCTTTTTTTAAATCAAGCTTCTTTGTCTAACTTTACAAATTTTTTAACTAACCTTAAACACATTGTATTATCATATCATTTAAATTTCTTTATCTAATTAGATATATTGCGGTGCTCAATTCCGCATTTGTGGAATAATAAAAATTAAGAATTCATTCATTTATTAATTAAGATATGTATGAAAATGGATATTATTTTTATACATTTTTCATACACTCCGTTCTCTCAAATACGAAACAAGCGTGTTGATTAGCGAAACTCAACACTCTAAAGTATAATCATCAAGTGGAGTTTGAACCCACGACGATATAGTATACTTTCCCACTGCGCCACGATAGCCTCAAATTTTTAATCATTTTAGTTATCAACAAATAACATATTAATACAACACTGAAGAACCAACAAAACCAAGCATTTTTATAGTTTCCATTAATAGTCTTGTAACGAGTCTACTGAACGTCCAAGGAGATTGTTTATTCGCAATGAAAGCCTCTCTCATACTTGCTAGTGTGCAAAATTGAGAAAAAAACGTGAATCGTAGTTCAAGATCAAGGTACGCTTCCCACGGTAGAGAACACCTGTGTCCTGCTATCAGCTAGACTTACTTTTATAGTCGATTTTGCCAATTAATGTGCAATTATTTAGTCCAATTGACACGTTAGCTACGCGTTGCCTTGGCAACGTGTATGTTACATTATATAATGTATTTCAAATATATATATTTTATACACCTCGATATAAATAATAATTGTGCCAAATTTCATACCCATTCATCTGGTTAATTTTCGTAAAAAAGGGTACAGTTCTTTTCTTACTTAAGTTTTGCTTCAAGTTTTAATATAATGATGTTTAAAATAAAGATATTTCTTACAATATTAATTACATATTGAGTTTGTATATTTGGATTTTGAACATTTATTATTTAATTCAGAATATATTTTATTAGATTTAAATACCTAAAAGCTATTATACTTTTTAAGTCAATTATATTTATTTATTATACAACAGAAATCGTAACACTTGAATCATACATAGAAATAAACTAAAAAGGTAAAAATTATTTATTACATAAATAAAATATACTATTTTAATATGAATTTCTGACTTTAACGAATGTAGTGGAAAATATTATTTTCCTTCAGGCTTTAGTAGGGGAGTCCTGTTACTTTTCAAGTGACCTTCCTCTAGTATCATCTATATATGTTTTCTAAGGTCAAAAGAGATCTACCCCGACCATTCGTACCAAGCAATTTAAAAATAAATAATTAGAAATGCAGGTAATTTACAAGTCTGTACCATACTATACATACAAATGAATTGATAAGATGAACATTTCAATTGTTCTAATATTGTATTATTTTTAATTAAAACACTAGTCAATAAAATAGAGACATTGTGCTCTATTTGGACGGAAAGCTGTCAACGGGAGTGTCTTGATATTAGATTCTCTCTGATTATCCGGCTCTGCGAGATAAAGAATAAAACTGCTTTAAATTACTATTTCTGCAACTTCGATACTATTTTAGTATATGATCAGAATTAATACTTCCTCGCTCTGGAAAAAAGACAAAGTGCCGCGTTAAGTTCCACCACTTGACACGCAATGTCTCGAATTCGGTGAAAAGCGAAGTACGGAGTGTCTTGACACTAGGTACTTCCTGTCTACCCTGCAATGCGGGATAAAAATGTGAAGCTAAAAAAAATATATAAACCGTTGCACTTAAATCTTGCGTATGAACTATATTCACGAATAGCTGGATACCGCAGCATTAACTGCAATTATAAGAACAGTACAAGTAACTTGCTCTTCCAGTTGCTGTAACGGTACTTTGTGGAGGTACATAACATCGTGTAAGTTATAAGAGATAGCATAAACTATTGAAAATTGGATTAAAATATTGACTTTTTATACATTTGAATATAAATACTCGTAAATTTTATTATACAGAAGTAATCAGCCATTACATATTTTTATCGATTTATATAATGTTTAGATGTTACTTATAATTCGACCAAAACCTATTCTAGGCAAAATAATTATAATGCGTAATGGAAACAATAAAAAATAAATATTAATTTACTAAGAAAAAAATAATTTTAATTTTAATTTTAAACTAAACATAAAAGATACAGTAGTAAAAAAAATCCCCTGAAATTATGTCAATTATTGAAATAGAAATGTGCGAGAAGAATTTTAGTAGTTTTGTCCCGCATACTAGAGTAGTCAGAATCGGTCTAGTGTAAAGACTAGATTTCCTCTTAATTCAAGACATTAAAGTTAAGTGTACGGAACTCAACCCTGCAATTAGTCTTACCGGAGCAAAGAAATGAAGTGGTACAAACAGATATATTATATATTTTAATATAAGTTGACCTATAAAGTTTGTCACTTGAGGCATTTTTATTACGAATGTATTGCAAAAACAAGATTTTGTCAGGCCGATCATTAGTGTTCACCGGATGCGCGGGCGCAAGTAACGTTAATTGGATTTTTAATTTTCTCCCTTTTTGATTTTTTTTTATCTTCACGCATCTTACTTTACGGTTTGTAGGCAGATTATACCTAGTGGCTGGATTCGTTATTTACCAGCTGCCTATATTAGAGACTACGAATCTTAGATTATAGAAGTTAATGAAAGCCTCTCTTAGGTGTAAACTATGATTAAACTCACGTTTAAGGAAAAAATATGGGCGTCTTGTGCTCGGCTTTTTTAGCTTTACATTTTTTATCCTGTATAGTAGGGAAGCCAGTACGACCTAGTCAAACTCCATACTTCGCTTTCCGGCGAATTCAACATATTGTTGCGGACACAACACATTATTGCGGAACTCAACGCTGTGCTTTGTCTTACCAAAGCGAGAAAGTGATAATAATTTATATATAATCTTTCCTGTGGAGGCCGGTTGTGGCGCAGTGGCACAGCGTCGGACTGTAAATGCAATCGGTTGTGGGTACGATCCCCACTCAGGGGGAGTGATTATATTCAATTTAACTCCACTTCCTCGCTCTGTTAAGACAGTGCGGCGTTGAGTTCCACCACTTAACGCGCAATGTGTCGAAAAGCGAAGTACGGAGTGTTTTAGCACTAAGTACTTTCTGTCTACCCTGCTATGCAGAATAAAAGCGTGAAGCTAAAAAAATGCTATAAAATTATTTTACAAATCTTAACGAGATCAGGGAAATGTTATTTAAAATGTAACATTCGTTTCGTATCTGTTATTGTATACAGAATATATTTGTTTTTACAAGGAATGTTTTAGGGCTCATATTTTTAGATTTATATTTATGTATCAGCTGTTGCTTATCGCTTAGTAATTTTTTCCATACGATGTGTTTGCCATTTTAGTTGTTTTTGGATGGACGGTTGTATGGTAGGTATAAAGTCCTTTCAGGTGATGAGAATTTATTAAATGTTTCAGGTAATAGTAAACTGTCATTTTAAACCGTAAACCTTTATTAACAATTTGCAATAAAATGTAAGAAATAATATTGTTCTTGTCATTTAAAAATTTGTAGAACATCTGTTTTATTTCAAACAAAATATATCTATAATTTTATACGATTGTTTTTGCTAACATCAGTTGTCCATTTTCTACACAACGACTATTGCGTGTTGAGCGGCGTAACTCAACGCCACGTTATATCTATTCTAACCAAATAAATGTGATTAGGGAATCTACATATATAGCGTTGTCATACATAAGAAGTTAGTTCAATTTCTGCGGAACGACTGACTAACTATTGCGTGTTGAGTTGCGTAACTGACCGCCGCTTTGTCCAATCAAAACACCGAGCCTAATTATAACAAACGAATCAAATTAAGTCATTAATAAAACCTAACCGTATAACCTGTTCATTATAAAGTAGTGGACACACTACATCAATCAAATACTGGTTGCCTATAGACAAAACATTGACAGTGACAATAAATCTTTGAGCTATTAAAACTAATCCTATTAAATTCAGACGTTCTAATCTATTGTAATATGTAATAGTTTTTTTTTCTATCATATTAAACGTCACGGTCAATATTTTATATTGACATGATTGGACATATATGTATGTTTGTATGTATGTATGTATGTATGCAAAATTATATATAATTTTTTGTTTAAGATTTCAGCAATGTTGATAAATATTTTAAAAAGATTTAAGCTTCGAGTTTCTATCTTGTTTCTGTGTTTAGAGTGTTTTTCCTTAAATTAGACAATATGCTAATTCACAAACTATTAAAAATTATAAAAATTAGAACCTGATATAATAAAAAAAATTAGAACCTAATTCTATTTAGAGGAAAAATATTTTCGTGTAAAATTTATAACTTCAAGCCTTTTCTCGCTTTACTATGCGGCTAGAATAGCTGAACTTAGTGCCGTGCTTTATATAAACAGATTCGGAAAAAAGAAAGTAAATAGCTTAAATAGTCTGTCCCTTAATGAGGATCGAACCCACAACCATGTTTTTAACATATTAAACAAAACACAGTTAGACACTCTCCCACTGTACCATTACTGTCTTACATAATATCTAACTAGGAAATATAAAAGGAAGTGATTCATCACTAGGCTTTCGTATGTCACAATATAAGAACTATAGTACGGATAATAAAAAAATAAATTCAGGCTTTATCAGACTAGTCAGAGACATAGTGTCTGGCACTCTGTTGACTCCTTACTAGAGAACTCAACGCCGCGCCTTACACTACTAGAGCGGAAAAATAAAAATATAATATTTTATTAAGGTCGTTCCCCTGAGTGAGAATCGAACCCGCAACTAATCGTGTCTACAGTCTGACGCTGTCCCGCTGCGTCACGCTATTTTGAGTACTATGTTGGTGCTGGATACTACAAGTATATAATTGTTTCTAATCAATCGTATTGCGTGTCGCGCTCAATATTTTAAATAGCCGTGAATAGAATAATACATGGATTTGCAAAACGATAAGTTTTTGCTTTAAGATAAGTGGCAAATTGAAAATGATGGTTACAGGTTTGAATTTAATTCGACAGAATATGTATTTTTTGTGTAAAATTTTTAATGTTATTAAGTACTAATTAGTATTTTAACGACTTACGTTTTAGTAAAATGGTGTTCAAGAAATGTATTTTTTATGCATTTAAATATATTTAATTTCCTTTAAAAATATATAAAAACATTAAGCGTAATTAGTAACAATTCAGTTTACTACGCGCAGATCACTTGAAAAGTAAATATGATAGTGATAATAGTGGTGGTTGTAGATTCAATTCCCATACGGTGAAAATATGTTTATACTCTATTCTACTTCTACGTTGCTAGTAACTACCGATTAAAGTAAGACACGGGAGAAACAAAAAAAATAAAAAAGGAGTGTCATATAAGCATAATAAATTTCAGCCTTTCTTATAACTGAATTTTAACTCATTTTTTGTTGATTAAACTGACACAAATCATTTTATTCATAACTGGCTGTGACCTCGGCCTCGTCAGGAACGTTATTTTATAACTTGTAGTGATAATTTTAATACTAAAAGTAGCCTAAGTTACTTCCTACTATATTAACTATTTTCTAGTGAAAGTCCCGTCGAAATCGGTGTAGCCCTTCCTACTATTAGCCAAACAAAGGAACAGACAAGCAAAAATCAAAAAAAAATGTTAATGTTTAATACGCAAATGCATACGTATCATATATGCGTACATTTGCTTACAAAAGTGGTTAATTTAAACACACACAAACACACACCCAAAGAGACACTTCAATTGCCAACTTATTTATTTTTATGCATAGAAGAATTATATTATGGTAAAATGCTATCAGTGTCTTTTAATATATTTAGATATACACATTCAAGATCACCACTGGTTCTAACGTTTAAATTATAAATGTGTTAAGTTATACAATAACTAAAAAAAAAGAACTTAAGTAAAACCCGCAAGAATTTATAGCAATTATCTGCATTCCAATTGACAATAAATACACAAGTTTCCAGTGCAAAAACGTTTCGTTTTCTACATTTGTATGTTTAAACGTAGCATTTATGGACAAAATTAATTTTATATTATTAATTCATTAATGATTCATTAATAATAAGGTGGGTTTTTATAGATATTCCAATATGTTTATTATAGAAACGTTATTATAGCTCATTTGGTATGTTGTTGGTTTGACTATTAGTTGTAAATTTATATATCACTCGGAGTATAGACATGTAATTTTTTCTGCAAAACAGGGACAGGATGCATTTTTTTATTTTCGACCTATTTCTAAAAAAAATGTTTGAACACAAGGCAGTAGTGTATAAATATCCTTAGTTAAAGTTTATATGAAGTATATGCAAAATGGTTTGTAATTTTCGTGATATTTATTAGTATATTTAAAATATTAAAAATTTAATGTTGCTGAAAGAACGTGTATTATACGCATTAACGGAGCTACAGTTTGTTTTACATAGGTTAATTAAAATAAACTTTAACTCGGAGAGTGGAGAGAGAAATAGCTCTAGAATATCGTCACCAGGTCGTCACCGTCAGGTGTTATTAAAAATTTAAATTAATAATAGAGGGTATTATTAATTTATATTTTTAATAACACCTGACTTGAATGTTGTCTTTATTTAACTGTTTCCGATATTAGCGTGCACAAACGCACAGATAAACAGACAAAAAAATTAAAATCATTTTTGTTTTCTATTTCATTTGTGAATAGTTCCATTTTTTATTATATTTAATAAATATTTTAACATAAATACTATAATATATAAGTTATACACATATAATAAACAAAAATATAATTATCCTTTTATTGTGTATAGCACTTCTTGTATATTATAGTTACGTTCGAAAAGTAAAAAAAACATATATATTTCTAAATTATATTTATATATGGATTTATAATTCGATTATAAATAAAAAATAATTCAAACCATCCAACTAAAAAAATAATTCAATCCATCCAACTAAAAAAATAATTCAATCCATCCAAAAAATAATTCAAAACAACAATCCAATTCCACCACTAAAGTAAGCTTAAATTTACAACGGCCCACAGTAGATGGCGTTGACAAGGTAAATGGTAAAATATTTCACAATTTTTTAATCAGGTGCTTTTTTTTTAATATTAACTATAAAATACAAAAAAAGTTACAATATAAACTTCTTATGTCTCTATTGTACCAATAATAATAAAGAAACTATAACAACAGTACTCTAGTTTGTAGGCATGTTGTAGATAAATAATGAAGCAGGCGCTTCTAGGTTTGTCTAATATTTTTTTTAACCGATATTTATTTGTAAGCACTAAATTAAGTAGTTAAAATTAATATTTTGGTTAAATTTTCAACGTAAAAGTAATTTTGACTATTAGATTTTAAAGATTTTGAAGATAGATTAGGTTTTTATAGCAGAATACGAGGGTGATCTTGCAGCTCATGTTGGTAGAGAGGGTATCAGATTTATTCGCATAGTATCTATTATATTCTAAGTAAAATGCATATTCTAGCAACAGATAAAACTAGCTAGGCTTTTTACATTCAAGTAGTATTATAAAATAAAATATTTCTTTACACTTTTCTTGTAGACTAAAATGGACTAATTAAGAAGTGTCTATTTTCCAATGTTTTGCTATGGCACATACATAATGAGATCTACAATTAAGTTTATTACTACCGACCTTGGTTGATTACTATCGTATGCAAATTAGTTGCAAACGCTTCCTCGCTCTTGAAAGTAGAAATGTATAATTATAAAGAACAATAGATATGAAACTACTGTTGCTAATGTTATCACATCTTGATTATTCTTTGAATTACGTAAATTCTTGCTTAATGCCATTTTATGTTTTTATTATAATGACACTGTTGTGGTTCTGTGGAATTATTTTTATGTTGGCAGTTATAGGTTCATATTACATTTGACGAGTTTGTAAAAACAAGTGTGCATTTTTTTATAAATCTATTGTAGATCTACTTTTTAAGTAGCAAATGTCAAATTATTATATGTTACTAATGTATAAATAAAAATAAACTATAATCAAAAATTAATTAAACAGTATTTTTATTTTGTATTGCCAACATTAAAAATAAAAAAAAATAATAAACACAATATTGAAAAATGTTAATTTTAAATTTATAATAAAATTATCTCTTAAATAACTCAAATGTAAGTGTGAATATAAATCTTATATTTTAATAACAAAAAAAAATATGAAAAAATGTTAAAAAATTATATAATTCTAAATATTACTGTAATTTATATATATCTGAGAATGTATTGCAAGAGACATCTGGTGGCAAAATTTCGTACTAGTAGGAACTCTATACCACAACTTCGTACGATTCTAATTAATCGTGTACAGCTCTACATATTTAAGTCGTTGCAAACAATTTTGTATATAAAATATTTTAAAAAATATAATTTTATGTATATTTAATAGCAATTTTTTATGAAAATAAAAAAAGGGCATAACAATAGTTTTAAACAAATAATTTTTAGTGAGATTTGAATCCAGCACTTTTACTCGATACTGTTCGTTATTTTCAGTTGGATCGTCGACTGGGAGCGTGGCGTCTCCTGTAATCCGGCTACTCGGAGGTCGGGCTCGGAGGATGGTTTGAGGTCGGGAGTCCTGGCGCTGCGTGGCCCATGTTGACTGGACGTCCACACTAAGCCCGGTGTTAATATGGACCCCCCGGAGGAGTCCGGGGGGTGCAGGTTCACTAAGGAGGGGCGCACCGGGCCAGGGGGGAAACCCAGCAGCCAAAAGTCCCCGCATCGGGCAGTAGTGGGATAGCGGCCGGGAGTGGGCGCGCAGTGACAGCCCGACCAATACAACCAGACCCGTTCCTTTTTGCATTATTTTTATTTGAAAATAACTATTATATAATTAGAATATACGTTATACATTTTGTTTCTTATGTATTGAGCAACATTAGTTCCTTTTGTTATGCCTCATAGTATCAAAACACGCGATCACTAGGAAAGCTTAGTATCAAGATTTCATATAAATTATAAACGTATCTACTCAGGTAATATATTTTAATATAATATACTTACTTATATAACGTATAATATAAAAAACTATATGGTGAAAGTGTATTTAGGTCTTAATTTTCCCTCATAAATCATAGAAAGAAATACCTTTTCTACAATGTTAAATCAAAATCTTAAGATTATTATAGATGCTATATTTTTAAATCGGTACATAAATATGAATAGTATGATACAATTGAGTTCTCCATATATTTATATCTACAAAAACAATGTATTTTCACTTGCAAATACTTATACATACTTTAGTATATAATTTATGAATAAAATGTCAAACAATTTCGTTATTCTTTTATCTGATTCAAATATTAGAAACATTTAACTACTCCGCTATGTGCGATAAAGCTTGAATTTATATACTATAAGTTCTATGTGTATATATTTGACGTATATAAATGCATTTTTTGAAATAAAAATAAATATTTATATATTAAATATTTGAATCACATAAAATGAAAGCGAAATTGTTTGATATTTTACTGTAAATATAAATATATAGAGAACTCAATTGTATCATACTAGATTCTTATCTAGTGTTAGGGTATTACGTATAATTTGAACAAGGCGATCTTGTCGCTTTATACCTAAATAATATAGTACGTTTTATAGGCGAAGCCTATTGTGGCACAGACACTGTCGGGTTGTAAACGCTGTTAGTTGTGGCTTCGAATCCCACTGTGAAAAAGAACTATGTTTAATATCGTGAGAAAGCGCAGCGTTGAGTTTTATCATTCAGCGTCTTGACTTTCGGCGGAAGTTAATGAAGTGTCTTGACATTTTGGCATCAGATTGTTTCTGAATTTGCAGTTTTTTTAGTTTAATTACGTTACAAAAAAAATAATTTACAAAAAAAAAATATATAATATGTAGGAAAATACTTTATAGCGTTATGTAAATTGTGTATAACATGTAACAATTCCATATTGATCTAGCTAGCTGCGAGTATTGATTTGAGAGCTATTTATAATATGTCCTTATGTTTTTTTATTTTGTACAAGATATGACCGCGACTTCGTCCGGTGGAGTTTAACAACTCGGGATGTTTATTTTATAATTGTTAAATAAAACTAGCCTAAGTTACTTCCTATTATATCAGCTAAATGCCAGTCAAAGTCTCGGTAAAATCTGCTCAACCGTCTTAGAGATTAACCCAAACAAACAGACAGACAAAAATATACATACTATATTTTTAACAAGGAGGGGTTATTTTAATATTACAAAAACACACTCCAATTTTATTTATTTGTATACATTACCTACGTTTACTGCAGAATAAAAAACTAAATAAATGGAGCCAGTATCTAAATTTAGAAATAAATACTTAAATAAATGACTATTAATTTTAAGGCGTTACGAAATATTAAAAATATCAAGGAAAATATATTAAAAAAGAACTTAAAATTAAAATGCAGCGCATTGGGACAGCTTTTGACTGTAAACGCGATCGGTTGTGAGTTCGATTCCCACTCGGTGGCGTGATTTATATTTAAGGTGAGACAAAGTTCCACCACTCAACACACAATGTCTCGAATTAGGTGGAAAGTAAAGTGTGGAATGTCTTGAAACTTTGAACTTCCCGTCTACCCTGCTATATGCGATAAAGGCCGGAAGGTAAAAAAAATTAAAACTTCAATTTACATTAAATGCACCGCTTCTTCTATAAAGTGTCCATACAATTTGTTTTTCCTGTTAAAATGCAGCATTATTTGCTGATGCCATCCTCGTACATTATAAAAAATGACACATTGATTTAAAACCCCACATTAAACGCCACTTAAGTATCTATTATAAGCTCACCTTGTATAAATTGTACATAGTACTTACTTAAAAAAAACTAACGTCTGTGGGAAAGACCTCGCTTATACCTTTTCTCGTCAGCAAATAAGAAATAATCTTAACCAAATATAAGTAACATTCGACCTTAGCGTGACTCCATTCAGTATCTACATATACAAACATACAAACTGACAAGCAGTCTTTGTGCACGTCTAGCCGCCAACCTTGAAAGTGATGAACGATTTTTTGGCACTAAAAAAAACAGCGTCCGGTGAATTTGTCTAACTTTTTGCGAACGCTTCTGAGAACTTAGGTTTTGGTACATTCCAAACGCGAATTATAGCCGTTTACTTTTAGATGCCATAATTTTATGGAGATAATGATCTGAATACAGGCGGTCCGTTGTCTTGCTGGGCTACCGATTTTAAAAGGTCGCCTAATTAATTAGAAATCTTTCTAAGAAAAGTGCCTTTTTTAATTAACGATTTGCTTACGGATGTAGGCGTTTAGCGAAACTCTTTCCACGGTCAAAGGATTATTTATGACGGCGTTAGCAATTTTTATTTGCACGAAGCAAACAGAGTATACAATATTTATTATTAATTAGTTGAAATTTATTATTCGTTTGGCATTCTCTAAATTTTTCGCAGAGAGAATAAAATCATATGCTTACAATATTTCGAGTTTAGGAACGTTTTAATATATTAGTAAACTTTTCCTTAGAACAAAATGTTTCTCCAGAGCATGTGTGAAAAGACCATATAATGCAATTACTATCGGCATAAAAGTAAAAGAATTCTTGTTACTCAAAACATAGATATGTATATAACAAAGGAAACACAAAATTATATTTATAGCAAAGTTAAATATTTCATAAACTAAGAAAACTTCTACATAAATCAATTTCAAATCATAGAAAATAATTCCAGAGGCTGGTCGTGGCGTAGTGGGACATACAGTTTCTAACTGTAAACGTTATGGGTTGTGGGTCCGTTAGGGGGAACGATTATAATTAAACTAATTTTCATTTTCTCGCTCTGATAATACAAAGCGCGGCGTAGAGTTCCACCACTCAACACGAAAAGTGGAATTCGACACGAAAAGGAATACCGAGTGTTCAAGACACTGAGTACTTTCTGTCTATCCTACCATGCTATACGGAATATAAAGCGTAAAGATAAAAAATAAAACCAAAAAGAAAGAAGTTTCAACGTTTTTTTTCTGGACTTTTAGTATTAATTTCAACAATGGCTTTCGACAATCTATATAAAAATACAAAAAACATATTTTTATGTAAATACCGGCGGTATTTATCTCAATCCTATTTTTTTTATTTGCAACTGGCAGTAGAAAATAATGCTTTAAATATTGTATTCGGTATTGCGAAGATTTGCTTTAGTATAGGTAACTATTTAATTTTGGTTTCCATTTCTTCGATCTGATAAGATTAAGCGCGTTGGTTTTTAAATACTAAACACGCAAGCGTTCCAATGATAGTGTTCTTTTAACTTTGCTCGCCCTATTATATTCGAGATGCAATTTGTATTATATAATATACATTATAAATAACCTACTACCCGAAACTGCTCTTACTTAAACTCCTTGCAACATGATGGAGTCAAGATATGGAGTCAGTGGTATAGCGTCTGACTGTAAACACGATCGATTTGACGCCCACTTGATATAATTATTATATTTCAAATATATTTTCTTCGCTCTGGTATGACAAAATGCGGCGTTGACTTCCGCCACTCAATACACACAGCCAGGTAGAACGTCACCCTGAATATACCTAAACGGGATAGAGCGTAAAGCTCCAAAAATTAATTTTGTTGTTATTTTATAGAAAATTTCTTATGTATATAGTTACGTCATTGCAAACACATCCACAAGCGTTAATGCATAAGCTCTAGCTTTTAAGATTACAGAGTGTGATAGTATAATCTGAATGTTATCTTAGCCAATGAATGGATATCTAAAATTAGGATTCAACTCGTGACTTATTAACACTTAGGTGAAGCTAAATTGCCAATAGAAACATTTCAACTAAAATTTACTTATTATATGAATAATATTATATGTTTTTTTATGAAACTTTATATCTATATTAATTAACACCATCAAATGCTATTGAAGGTGGTTGTGGGTTCGTATACCCTCCTACGAATGTTTATTTGCTCTGGTAAAGCGCGGTGTTGAGTTCCACCATTTAACCTATTCTATTCATCCTTTAAGTTTTTATTAGCAGAAACCGAGCCTTGACCATTTTTTATTAGTTTTTTAGAGTTAGCGTACAGGGATAAATTATCATATGATAAACAACTTTATACTTTATTCTGAATAGTAGGGTAATCAGAGGCAACCAAGTGTCAAGACACTCCGTTGTCTGTACTCCGTTCCATTGCGGGTTGAGTGACGAAGTCAATACGGAAAATTGATAATAAATTTTGAATATAAGCATTTCCGTGAGTGGAAATTGAACCCGTAACCAAGCATGTTCACAATCAGAAGCTATTCCACTTCGCCAATTATTGAAATATGATAAACTGTTCTTTCAATTATTTGAAATACATAAGCTGTTTTTAAAAATTATATCTCAAATGCAGAACAATGTATTATATCATTAGTCATATAAAATTTTAAGCCTTATTAGACTAGAACTTTCTCAATACACGAGTGAAGGTAAAAGTTGAAAGTTGGTAGACAGTGGTTAAAGTAACGTTTCTTTTTTTCTCCGTAATGACATTTATTACAGTATACGTTTTTAATAAAATTTTAAATAAAAAAAATTATTATACAATTTAATTAAGAATCAACGTGTCGCTCTTCTGTATTCAGAAAGAACGTATTGTCAAAATACTCCGTTCTTTTATTTCTAGCAGGAACAGACGTTTTTTTTTATAAAATCAATGTATTTCTTAGGAATTCCAAAAAAAAAATCTATATTTTAATCTACAAGTGTTTATGTAAAAATATCAAACTTCTTTATTCCCTTTTTTTAAATTTTCAAGTAGATAATATGATTCGGACTCATTTAATTTACAATGGACTGAATAGGGTGGTTGTAGTTTCATACAAGAATGCTATTATTGGTGTATTTATGAATTACCCACGTAATAAGATATTTTTTTAAAAGTTAATATTTTATTATTATGAAATTGCATTCTCACTTCTCAAATAATTATTTCTTATATATAATCTTTGGGCATCAGAAATTTGTAACAATCTTTCTAGAGAGATGCTAACAACAAAAACAAGATGTGACAAAAATCAAAGAATTTCGACGCAGCCGGATGTAGAACGCGTGGTTTAGGTTAGAGTGTTTGGACGGTTTTCAACAGACATGGGTTGGAATCCAGTTTTTTATGAAAGTAATTAGATATTAAAAAAACTGAATAATGGTATACATATTAGTATTCAAAAATACATTTTTAATTGTGAAAATACAATATTGTGTGGCTACAGGTAGACTGACTCTACCTGGGACCGCATACTACTGTGAAGTGTTTAGAACGTCGAATTTGCAAAAAAATACACTTTCAAATACCAAAATATACGCGATTAACCCGCTTAAAATAGTTTCATTTAAAAATACATACCTAAGTATAATAAATGAACGGGTAGCGAAAAACACAGTCTCAACAGATCAATAGGCTATCTATATCAAATTTGCAAAATTTATAAGTTACTCAAAGATAAATAATAGCAATTAATGACATGTCAAAAAAATACTTTTTTAATAAAACAAACTTAATAAAATACACCAGTACTTAAAATATACATAAATATTCATACGAATGTATGTTTCATGGGAGTGTTCATTAAAATGTGATATCTTCGTACCTATTCAATAGCACAATGGATCTCCATGAACTAAATTGCAGTAGGAGACCACACGCGGCCTCGCTCACGGATTTCAGAGTTTAAACTATATATAATCTTCTATACTACACTAGTACATAAATACGCCATTGTAAGTATATAAAAATCAATTAATTATAAATAAAACATTACAGACATTCTTATATATATATTGTGGCGGCGTTACACCATCTGACTGTAAACGCGATTGCTAGTGGGTTTGATTTCCACTCGGTGACTTCTCTTCTCTGGTAAGACAAGGCCCTCCGTTAAGGTCTGTCACTCATTTTGCGATGTCTTACATTCCGGCGGAAAGTAGATTTCGGGATAGAGCCTGAAGCTTCTGTATACGTAAAGTAATCATGTTTTAATATGATATTTCTGGGACTTATATCTGGGACTACTCTCATTATTAGCTGTGTCCGTTACTTTGTCCTCTTAGAATTTAACCTTCTCTCGATCTTTACTTTATAATTCTAAAATAAATTAAGTCTAAATTATTAATTATTATTATAAATAACTCATGTAGAGTTATCTGCATGTGAAAGTGACATCACAATCGGTCCAGCTATTCCAGAGTTAGGCCAGAACAGACAGACAGACAAAAATATAATATGCATGCATTCAGTAAAAATGGGGTTATTTAGTATTACAAACAGATATTGCAATTTTATTCACTTGCATACATTTTCCTTTTAGTGATAAAAATTAAAAGAATTTTTCACATATCTCTTTGTTTAAAAAAACACCAGCAATATATAGATTATATATTAGTTTTTTTATTGTTTATTTTTTATTTTTTTTAAAGTTTACACAGGCACGGTAGACAGGATGTACTTAGTGTCAATACACTCAGTACACTGCTTTCCACCGTGATATTGTGTATTGAATGGCATTTTTTATTATGTTTCTATTTCCTTATGTGATCAGAAAAGTACATATTAAAACAAGTCTTTGTTTTAAGTTCAAGATAAACCGTAATGTAACGTTATATTCGAACCAGCACATATCAAATCGTTCCAATAAAACAATAAATACAATGTTATTTAAAATTAACTATTTTCCCACTTTATACCTGTCGGTGTAGATGATACGCGAGCCGATCGTAACCAAGGCTATGTTAACCTTCTAAAAGGCATTTATTAGATATAAACTTTTGTTAGACGAATTATATGCATATATATATATATATATATATATATATATATATATATATATATATATATATAAATATATTTATATATATATATATATATATATATAACATACAATTAACATATAATCTATATATTACTGGCGTTTTTCTTAAAAAAGAGGTATGCGAGAAATTCTTTTAATTTTTATTATTAAAAGGAAATGTATGCAAGTGAATAAAATTGCAATGTCTGTTTGTAATACTAAATAACGCCATTTTTACTGAATGCATGCATATTATATTTTTGTCTGTCTGTCTGTTCTGGCCTAACTCTGGAATAGCTGGACCGATTGTGATGTCACTTTCACATGCCTATAACTCTACATGAGTTATTTATAATAATAATTAATAATTTAGGCTTACTTTTATTTTAGAATTATAAAGTAAAGATCGAGAGAAGGTTAAATTCTAAGAGGACAAAGTAACAGACACAGCGAATACTAATAATGAGAATAGTCCCAGATATAAGTCCCAGAAATATCATATTAAAACATGATTACTTTACATATACAGAAACTTCAGGCTCTATCCCGAAATCTACTTTCCGCCGGAATGCAAGACATTGCAAAATGGGTGACAGACCTTAACGGAGGGCCTTGTCTTACCAGAGAAGAGAAGTCACCGAGTGGAAATCAAACCCACAAGCAATCGCGTTTACAGTCAGATGGTGTAACGCCGCCACGATATATATATATATATATATATATATATATATATATATATATATATGTCTGTTTGATAATAATCGGTTATTTATGACCTTAGTCAAGTAACAATAATATTTTGTTGCGTGCTGAAGCAATAATGTAGTCAGTCTTTCTCACGGTTTCTGTATGACGAGATTCGGAATTAAAATGGTCCTGATGTTAATCGTAGAGTACGCTTCTACTTTACTAATGTCATTTTATAGTTTTAAACTCACTTTGTTCTTAATATGCTAAGACTCGAATTCGGGTGAAATGCGAAAAACATCATATCTTGACACTATGTTCTCTCTATTATGCTAAGCGGGGTGAAGCGTTTTTTTAAAGACTTTATACGAATCGTATTGTTTTTTTTTAATAAAATACAGGCTTTCTCTTTAACTTGTACCTGTTTATTTGTTACAAATTTTCCGTTACTATTACAATTTTCGCCCCTTTTTGGAGTTTTATGTATAAGTGGAAAATTCACATAACGTTTTAAATGGAACTGTTTTAGACAAATTAGATAGTGGCGCATATTTTGAATTTAAGGTAGACTCCATCTACCCCGTAATCGCAAACTACTATTATATTAAGATCTATTATACATATATCTTTTACCTAAATGACTGGAAACGTCGTACAGCCAAGTACTGTATATAGAAACCTGAAATTGGCTTGTATATTTCTTGTAGAGTAAGAAAGAAAAGAAGAGAGTTATACAGGATGTTTTGATTGCCAGATAAACGGCAAATATAGGAATTCTTTTCAGCTTCATTCTTTTATCCCGCATAGTAGGGTAGACAGAAAGTACCTATTGTCAAGACATTTCGCTTTCCACCAAATTCGAGACATTGCGTGTTAAGTGATAGAACTCAATGCCGTACTTTGTCTTACCAGAGCGGGGAAATGGATATCATTTAAACATAACTATTCCCCCAAATTGGAATCGAACCCACAAACGGTCACGTTTACAGTCAAACCCTCTTCCAATGCGCCACGACCGGCCTAATTATTGGTTTAGTAAAACTTCAGTCTCTCGATAATAAATGAAAGAAATAATAAAAAAATCATATGACTTTTAATACTTAATTAAATTACGTTTGTCGTTTTCATATCCTGTACAATTGTATTTAATATTAATAATAAATGGTAAATAATAAACGTAATATGCAAAGTTTCTATTATAAAAAATCAACGCGTGACAACTGCAGGTTACCAGGACGTAGTTAAAAAAATGTACACAATAAATTGATTTTAATTTATATTGACAAGCTTTACGTTTTACACGATTGATTGAGTAATCTAATATGTTGTTTTAAATAGCCGCCTTGATTTCCGTACAGTATAAGTGGTATATATATATATATATATATATATATATATATATATATATATTGTGATACTAATTTCCCGTGAATTCGTCGTGGATATAACTTCTCTGGAAGAAAAATAACATAAGTTGCTCTTTATCATATAAGCTATCTAGTAAAGAAAATTTAACAACAACAATACAAACAGACATTCATATCTTATTTAGTTTTTCCTCTATATATAGATGCAATAAGTTTCTTGTCAATTCTAATAATAAAATCTGTCATAGATTTGTATAGCTTAAATAACTATCGACGTCTGACTGTAAGATTGGTTGTGGTGCTATTTACACATCTCCGTTTTGAGACAGAAGGCGGCGTTGGGTTCCGTTACTCAACATGCAATATCTTGATTTTGCATTAAGTTCTCTCTGACTACTGCATTTTCTTCTACTACGAGCTTCAATTATAAAAAATATGAAATTCTTGCTACTTTTAGAGTATATGTTTTTTTTTTATTTAATTATGAATCTCTCCTTTCTCAAACTTACAATCTCTCCTTTCTCGAACTTACACCGGATTTAATTTTTTTCTAAAAATTAAATCCGGTGTAAACAAGTTTCTCGAAGGGTGTCGACAATGATAGATATTATCACAGAATACACAGCACGGATCACGATCGAATACATTTGCACATAATATCTATTTTGCATACTAATGTAAGTCAGAAGTTCCGTAGTTATATTTATATAACTACTTAGTTGATAGATTTTTTTTTTAATTTGTGACTATAATAATGCGAGTGAGAGAACCTAGTGTTAAGATGCTCCGATCACCGCTTTCCGTTTGAATTTGAGATTTTGCTAGCTAAGAGGCGTAAATCAACGCCATCTTTTGTCTTACCCGAGAAAAAATTCAAATATAGTTGCACTTCCGAGAGGAAATCATCTAAATATTGTTTTTTTTTTCAATAAATCTTGCAATTTTACATAATATAATAATTTCATTTCCTCAGTCACTCGAGTCACAATATATCTATTGAGCCTAATGTATAATAAAATCTTATCAAAACTAATCTGCCTTTATACTAATAAGTCGAATAATAGACCATATATAAATTAACACAAAACTATTTTACGTATTAATACAATTACTAAAACATATAAATTAACATATAAGCGTCATATCGGAATGAATAATCTGATCTCTTTAAAGATAGGAACGCGGCGTTGAGTTCTACCAAACAACGAGTAATGACTCGAATTTATCAGAGAGAAAATAGAAACCTTTGTCCATTCTTCATATTGCTATTAAGGAAAAGGTATAACGCTATCAATATACATACTAGAATAAATCTTATAGAAAATCTAAGATAGAAAATATACACAATATATATTGCAAGCTCGCAATATAATGTACGTATTAACCTATGTGTTAGGTAGGTATAAGATGTTCTACCGAGCGTCGCTTCGTGTTTTATTATGATATGCGTTCGGTAGTTAGCCTTGTACCGTGTAAAAACTTATATAGGAAGCTGTAGTCTGTAGGTGATGTTTTAATTATGTTTTTGTATGAAATTATTTTATAAAAAAAAACAGTTTTATGCTTCTTCTAGGCATATATAGAGAATTCAGTGTCAAGTCTGGTGAATGTGGCCGTTGTCCGCTTTATGGATAAATAGGAGATATTGAGTGTTGAATGGCGAAATTTAACGCAGCAGGTCAAAATGATAACTATTTAAAGCATATTTAGTTAGAAATTTATGCATTTTGTTATTAAGACGACTCAACTACGTGTAGGCTACTTTGTAAGGTGTTAACGAGTTGCCATATTGCGAACACCTAAGGTTTGTTTCTAATCCTCCTAGGGAAAACCTATGACGGAAAATGATTTAAAATTTTACATACGTAGCAAGAAAGTACGCTTGTGGGAATCAGGCGAGGAAACGAGAATGACAATCACATGGTGAAGGATGATAGAAAAACTAAGTAAAACGCGAAGAAGTACCTAAAGACAATAGAGGCCGGTCGTGGCGTAGTGGGACAGCGTCTGACTGTAAACGCGATCGGTTGTGAGTTCGATTCCAACTTGGGAGAATTATATTTAAATTAGTTTCATTTCCTCACTCTGGTAAGATAAAATGCGGTGTTGAGTTCAGCCACTCAACTAGCACTGTCTCAAATTTGGCGGAAAGCGGAGTATGGTTTATCTTGACACTAGTTACTTCCTATCTGCTATACGAAATAAAAGCGTGAAGCTAAAATAGATAATAACTTATATAGTAATAATAATAAAAACATTAGTTAATAGTGATAAATATTAAATATTAGTCAGTCGGCGTTTAACCACGGTAGCAATATTGTGTAAATAAATAAGTCGTTTATTATTGCGCGTTGCATTTTTAATAGTAGTAACGCACTAACCTAGCAATAGACATTAAAAAGAATTTTAAAAGATCGCCATCTGTTGCAAATGCTGTAAACTACGTACTTAAACTTTTCTGAAGCAACAATTAGTATTAATTATACGAATTATAATGTAACTGAACTATAATTATGAATTAAAAAATATTTATAATAAAGTTAATGATAATAAAAAAATTAATGAACACATTTAAAAATTCTTATTTTACTGTAACTACTGCCATCTAGCGGTGACAGTTAAAACTCCATCGTAGATTATACATTATAAATCTTAAATTAAATTCTAGATGACGTTTTGTTACAATTACTCTAATTAAAAAGCTTTGTTTTAAGAATAATTGTATATTAAAAACAATGTTATTAATATTATAAAGTAAATAATTAAATTTTGATAATAAATAAAGTAAAAGAGAATTCAGTTCTCTTTTACTTTATTTATTATTTAAAGTTTAAAATTATTATACCAATATTAAATATTCCAAGATTCCATGTATGCAAAGTTTTAAGTAAATCAAAAATTATAAGATTTTTAATATTAGACATATAAAAATTACACCTCTAGAACATTGTGATGGGTGGGGTTGTTGGATTGTGAAGACAAAGTGCGGCATTGAGTTCCACAACTCAACACTCAATGTCTCGAATTCGGTGAAAAGCGAAGTACGGAGTGTTTTGAAACTAGGTACTTTCTGTCTACCCTGCAGGATAAAAAGCGTGAAGCTAAAAAAATGATACCAGTAAATCATTGACAAGTGATTCAAATATCCGGACTGTCAACTAAATAAATCCTTGTGGTATAATCAATTTTAAATTATTTATTCTAAATAATTACTTAACATTGTATATAATATGTAAAAATGCTTTTCCTCTTACATTCCAATATCCGGATATCCATATTAGTCAAATCTCTACTATATAAAGGATAAAGTAAAATCAAAACACTATTAAAACGTATATTCTTCGTACAAAGACTGTGAACAGGCAGTTTCATAACCCAGGATAATAAACTAAAAGCCTTTGAAAATGTGCACAAAGAGCTGATTACTTTAAAATTATGTTTATGAGAGCGGTGGGCAATATTGTGCCACTTCAGCAAAAACGTTCATATTCAGGCTGTTATTTTAAAAAGTCTAGCTTTAAGATATTATAGTATTTTTTAATAAAGACTTTTAAAGTATTTGTAACTACGTAATTCGTTTATTGTGGAGTTCTAAAATAAAAGTAGACTAAGTTACTCCTTGTTAGATCAGCTATCTGGCAGTGAAAGTCCCATCACAATCGGTTCAGCCGTTAAAGATAACTAGAACAAATAGACAGACAAAATTTGTAAAAAAAATATATTGGTTTTTAAATAGGTTAACATATGCATTTCTTAAAACTCCTCGGTATTTTATTATATATATTTATTTAAAAGTATTGCGAACATGGTCATGTATATAATAGGAAATAATAAGTTTTACAGAAAAAATATATATTTACGTTTTATACAATTTTATACAATATTCAGTGTCAAGAAAAATATAGAAATTTTTGGATGAATAATCCAAAAAGGATCGAGTCTGGTTATATTGGTCGGGCTGTCACTGCGCGCCCACTCCCGGCCGCTATCCCACTACTGCCCGATGCGGGGACTTTTGGCTGCTGGGTTTCCCCCCTGGCCCGGTGCGCCCCTCCTTAGTGAACCTGCACCCCCCGGACTCCTCCGGGGGGTCCATATTAACACCGGGCTTAGTGTGGACGTCCAGTCAACATGGGCCACGCAGCGCCAGGACTCCCGACCTCAAACCATCCTCCGAGCCCGACCTCCGAGTAGCCGGATTACAGGAGATGCCACGCTCCCAGTCGAAAGTTAACTTGAAAATATCGTACTATATCGTGTTAAAGTGCTGGGTTCAAATCTCGCCAAAAATTATGTCTGAAATTATATACCTAAACAAATCCTTTTGTTATTTTTTTTTATTATTATTATTGTGAATAAAATAATATTTTAAACAAGGTTAGTTTTCTAGAACAACACTAAAACTAAACGTCTAAGCTTATATGTATGTATTTATTTGAAGGCCGCTCGTGACGCAGTGGTACACCGTACGACTGTAAAATGATCGGTTGTGGGTTCGATTCTTAGTCAGGCAATCGATTATATTAAAATTATTTTCATTTCTTAGCTCTAAACTAATAAGATAAAGTGCGGCGTTGAGTTCTGCCACTCAATGCACGATGTGTCAAATTGCAGGTGCATCTGTCCTTGTATGCGTAAAGATTGATTAATAATAATAGAATACTAAATTCAAATATATAAGCTACGAGCTACAAGTAAAAACATATACATAGAATAAAAATACGTTTTTTATATTTATGATGTTGTTTGTTCCTAAAATAATAATATAATATTGAGGCAATCAAACAAATTAGTATTTTCTATGGCTTGAATAAACATTTGCAAATATAAAAATCGCGTTACAGCGTATTCATTAAATAAACGAGAAAATATTTAAGCGCCCTTTTGAAGTATGCTAAAACTTCGCCTGTTTACTTATTTTTGAGTATGGGGCGTTGAACGACAATTTGTAACAGTTTTATATTTAAGCTCCACAGGAAAATGCTACCTTAACATTTATATTTTTTCTATATACATAAATTTAGGTTAATTATAATATTATTGTAAGAAAAAAGACATTGTGCACTAGTGGTGGAACTTAACGCCGCGTTTTACGCCGCGCTTACCAGTGCGGAGAAATGAATAGAATTTAAATATGTCTTTTCACTGAATGGGAACCGTACTACCAATCGCGTTTAGAGACACTGTACTGCGCTACAATGGATATTTAATATTTAGTGTAGGTAAAATATTAACTAATAAATAACAGAGTCTCAATTATAAAGTTATTTTTTTAATTATAGAGTTATTTTTGTATGAAAGACACGTCAGATATAAGTTAGTTTATGTGATAGTTTTCAAAAGTATATTATAGATAAAAGTAATCAGAGACAACCTAGTGTCGAGTTTTAGTTAGCCGAGCCGAGCGGAGATAAAAATAATCAAATTATAATCATTCCACCGAGTGGGAATCGAACCCACAACCAACTGTATTTAGAAAGAGACACTGTACTGCACTGCACTGCGCCAGATATTTTTGTGTTATTTATATAATTTATTGCCAATTAAAATTACGAAATTTTATTTTTTTTATTCGTTATACGCTTTTTGCTGCATAGCAGTGAGCGACTCAGAGACCTTGGTGTCGTAACACTCCATTTCTCACTATGATATCTACATAATGTATTAATATTGTATCAATTTACAATGGCCGTACCAAAACAAGGCTATCCATTATGTACTGTCGCCATACAAAGTCAACGGCGCACCTTTTCCCGACAGGCCGCAAACCACAACGCTTTTAACACGCGGTTAGTGGTAAAACAATTCAATTCACCAAGCATTTAAACTTTAAAAGCCTCTTGATTATTACCATATTATTCAAAGTACTAAATAAATATATTATAGACTTTACCACTTCTGAATAAGGTTGAGGGGTTTTTTTACCAACTTTGGTATCACATTGGCCAAACTCAAAAGCTGTTTTAGCAAAATTCACTCATAAATACGTGCAGGTGACGGCCTTTGATCTCGAATTGTATATTTTTTTCTAATATTTCTTAAAGATTAGGGGATACATCGTATGGAGTAATGTTTGATGTTGGGAAATTCGATTGCGTGTTTACACGGGTTGGTTGAGCTATTAAGTCGATTTAGTTTGTTTTCTTTCTTGGTAACTTTCATAATTTTTCTTAATATGTATTTCGTTTTTTTTTATATCTATGTCTATATAATATCTATACTAGTGTACCTTGACATCTAAAACACACGTTACTATAGCAACCTGTTATGTTTATGACATACAAAAGTATATGTTAAACATATTGTAGTGTGTGTTTAATTTATTATTTTAATGTATTAATAAGCGTTGAGTTTGCCGTAATTTCTTGATTTCGAGTGATAATTACTTACCAGAGTGTGTTGACACTAGGTGACTGTCTAGTGTCAAGACAATCTGTTGTCTTTTGACCCGTCTTTTGCATATAAATTATAAATATTTCAAATATCCTACACGTTCGTCTGCATAATCTAATAGGGAGTTTCCTGTGGGGTTTAATATAGTGACATTTCATATTATTTAAATTTTTTCTCTTTCTTTTTATTTAACTTCACGCTTTATCCCAAAATAATCAGAGACAAGCTAGTGCCAAGAACATTGAATTCTTTCCGCCCGAAATCGAGAGATTGCAAGTGGTGAACGCCGCTCTACGTCTTACCAGATCGATGAAGTAAAAATAAATATAAACATTTCCCCGAGTGGGAATCGTACTCAAAACCAAGCGAGTTTGCAGTCACACGTTGTCGTACGGAAGCAGACGTGCTTGGACGATGGCCTCTGTAAATTTCATACTATTTATATTTAAATAACATAGAGAATAGAAACAGAAGTAGTATATAGCAAAACAATTCCATGGCGATGTTCATAGAGCCCACACAAACGAATTCACGGACATTGACTAGTTAAACATAAAATTAATTTATTATGCGCTTTGAAATGTATATCGACTCGGCACTCACTTTATTTATTTTATGAATTATTTAAAAAGTATGTATTTTTAAAATTCGTATATATATTTTAGGAATATTCCTATTTAACAGTGGTCACACTGTTTTGGATATAAATAGTTTGTGGGTTCGATTCTCGTTTAAGGTAATTTATAAAATATTTTAGAAAACCTAAAAAAAATTAAAGGCAGCGGGATTCCAACACTTGCCTCTTGGAAAGCGTCTAAAGACGGTTGGACGCTTGAACGCTTGGACACTGGAAAAACACTTAAAAATAGTACAATAAAGGTAATCTGTATTGAAAATATTGAAATATTTTGTTAGATCATCTTTTGTTTTTTTTTTCATAGTATGTTTAATATTGTATTCTAGAAGGCCCTTACATATATTTGACACATTAGGGGTGGGTTGTACAAATGTTTAACTGGCCACCTTCTTGTGACGTCCATTTTGAGTGAAATAATATAAGCATTTTGAGGTCATCGTGGCGCAGTGGGACAGATTTTGACTGTAAATGTGGTTGGTTGTGGTTTCAATTCTCACTCGGGGAAATGATGAAATTTAAAATTTATTTTCATTTCTCCGCACTGGTAAGACATTTCGCGGCGTTGAGTTCAGGTGTAGTTGTCTCTGAAACTTTATTTATTGTATAATTATTTATTTGCACTGTTATCATTTAAATTTATCCTTAGTTATTGGGTTCCGCTAAATGTTTAGTGATTTTTTCTGAAAGAGCAAATTAGTGGAAAGCATAGTGATTTATTGTAAGGTTCTTTATGTCAATGTTGCTAAATAAAAAACACTCGAAACAATTAGATACATTGCATGGTGAGTGGCGGAACACCTCACCGCACTTTGTCTTACCAGAGCGAGGAAGTGAAAAAAAATTAAATATAATCACTCCCCCGACAGAGATAGTCACACTACACCACGATCGGATTTATTTTATATATATATTTATAAGAATTTTAGAGGTAATGTTTAAATAAATTGAATAGTTCCATTTTAGTTTTGTATGGCGTATCTACATGTATATACATATATACATATAAACATTCAGTTAGTGAATAATAAATGAAAATTGTTTTTGATAAAATAAAGCTACCGGCGATGTTGTTAATTTGCGAACATTCACATTCGTGTTCATTTTGGAGCCCGCGTTTCGTTTGCATACGTTTTTTGCTTATATATTTTAATATAAAAAAATAAAACGCAAAAATTAAAATTATGAATTCAAATTAGAAGTATTCAGAGTCATTGAGCGTATTTTTGTACGATATTTTTACTGCATTTCTAGTATACGATTATATATATACATATATATATATATATATATATATATATATATATATATATATATATATATATATATATGTGTTTGTGTGTGTGTATGTTATTTCAAAATTATTCGTTTTAAATATGTAATTTTTAATTTTTTGAAAGGTTTATGCTTATTTTACGTTCATCCTCAAATAATTTTATCGAATGTGCATTATTTGTAGGTTTGAATCTTATTAGGAGATATGGTTATATTTAAACATAAACAACAACGACAACGCACGACGTCGTGTTCACCTCTTAACACACTAACACACTAACTCTCGAATTTCCGCGAAAAGCAAAGATCGGAGTATTTTGACACCAGATTTTCTTTGACTACCCTGTTACGCGGGATAAAATGAATAAATTAGTATCATAAGTAGAGTTAGTACTCTATAATATATTTTGAAAATATTAAAATCGTTATATTTTTAATAGATGAAACGAATTTAAACAAATAAATTGACTATAGAAGAATAACGCCTAAAATGAAGTTACAAATCAATATCTATTATTTTCTAAGTAATTTTCCCTATTTCATATGTACATTTTCACACACGGTAAGTTTTTTGTCTGAAGCGTATAAAGAGGCTAGGTGAGTCGAGAGTGCAATTAAAGCGCATCGTTTTGATCATTTCGAGCATGCCTATTAAGTTCTATTATGAAAATTTAACTATTTTTTGCAACTAATTATGAAATAGCCAGAAACACTTTGAAACTAAATAAGAATTTAAATGTGAATAAAATGATTTCAAATGATGTTTATTACGAAATTGCTTTTACAAGTACTTTTCTATCATCGATAGAGAGCAATGCTACCGGCTCAGTGAAACAGACAGACTGACAGACAGATGATAGTGCAGGCAAAGAGGAACGCAATTATTAGTATACCCAATAAGATGTTTGATTTTCGCTATTTTAAACGGATTAATTACGTATACTTTGGTATTCACGCTTTTGTCCATGGTAGACAGGAAGTACCTAGTGTCAAGACACTCTATACTCCAATTTCCGCCGAATTAACGCCGCGCTTCGTCTTACCGGAGCGAGGAAATGAAAATAAAATAAATATAATCATTCCTCCGAGTGGGAATCGAACTCACAACCGATCGCGTTTAGAGTCAGATGCTGTCACAATGCGCCACAACTGGCTTCAGTATTCAAGAATGCATTTTAAAAACTCCACGTTTTGAAAACTTTACAGCAGACCGTGGGCACAGATAAACTCATTTCTATACATATGCGCCATTAATAAATTTAAAATAGTTTAATATAAAATGGACCTGCTTGTTGAGAAGCACCTTGAAGAAAGAACCATTTTTTTAAAGAACGAGTATTGCAATATTTGCTGTACTAGATATGGTAATTATGTCGAAATTAAGTGATTTTTGATTAAATTATGTGATTTTTAGCTGTATTCTTTTATCCCGTATATCAGGTTAAACGGAAAGTACCTAGGGCCAGGACACTCCGTACTCAGCTTATTTCCGAATTTGATACATTGGGTGTTGAGAGGCGGAACTTAACGCCACACATTGAATGTGAATGTGTTTTTATCAAGTACAAGGAACAATTAAAATTTCATATAAAACAACTTAATTAGGAAGAAGTAAAATAGTTTTTCGCGACTTTACATTAATAACAAATTAGATCAAATAAAAGAGTTAAAGAATAAAATTTATATGTCTTAACAAGATATTATTCATATTAATTATTTTATATCATGTTAATTATTTACTTGGTTGGTTAGTGCTGCTAATGTCATCTGTATTATGAAAATATTGTATTGACAATTTTTCAAGCAAAACAATTTTCAAGCAAAACATTTACAATATTACAATTTTCTCCACTAAACTTATCTATATTTATTTAGTGCTTATCAGGAAGTCGATATTTTAATGAAGTGAAATGATTGATTTGCTGCTACCACGCGACATGTGTGTTTGCATCCGATAATTACAGCTTTATTGCTTTCTGCTGTAATTTATTGTGTCTTTTTGATTAGATTTGTTTCAAGTATTTTATATATAAAACAAATACTATTTTCAGTTTATCATCAGGTATTGGATGGACATCTAATTGTAAACACTCTGGTTATAATTATTACTCTAACATTTACATTGTTTTTATTTATATGTACTAAGATAATTTGCAGCTTTGCGTTCCGCTATATAACAAATAACGTTAGTTAGGATATTTAAGTTAGGATACTTACGATTCCCATACGTTTATAAAATAATGTTTAAGCAATTTCACGCTTTATTCCTCACAGCAGAGTAATCGGAGAGAACCAGTAGTGTCAAGACACATCGTTTATAGGTTCCACCAAAAACCTTAACATTAACCTATTTAGTGGCATAATTAAATGCCGTGCTTTATCTTATCAGATTAAATGACTACAAATACAATCCTTCCCTTGAGTGGGAATAGAACCTACAACCGATCACGAATATTGCACCAAGATGGTGTACCTATACATTATGTTAAATAAGAACATAATGTATAAATCACAAAGGCCGTATTCTTAGGTCCAAAATAAATGGCAATAAAGATCGCCATAAGCCACTTTCTCAATTGAATAGCCCGCAAACTACAAAAGAACGGCTAATGCTCTACTAACCATCAATAGGTATAGAATTTATTGCCTAACTCCCTCCTTCCTTTTTGCGAAGAAAATATTAGTCTTGCGAGAAAGTATCAGGAGACTTGGTTTTTCAATGCCTTTTGGAATAGATATGATAATGGTAGTAAAATGAAGGTAATTTTGTTTCTAACAATGTATTAGTACGTGCTTTTTTTATTCTAAAAAGAGATAGAAAAGGTCTTTAATCTCTGTAAATTTAGACGCTAACAAATCTTGATAATTTCATTTAAAAGCTTCTATTCCTATGAAGTCTACCAATATCTTTAAGATATATATATATATATATATATATATATATATATATATATATATATATATATATGTATATATATATATATATATATATATATATATATATATATATATATATAGGAACTCAACGCCGCACTTTGTCTTTTACCAGAGCGAGAAAGTGAAAATAATTTAAAAATCACTCCCCTGACGCTGTCCAGTGGGACGACCGGCCCGGATATTCTTATTCTTTTTAATTTTCTATACCTTAAGCATCAATGCATATAGCGTCTAGTTGTAGATAGAATTGATTGTTGGTTCGATTCCCATTAAAATTTATTTTCTATAAATAAGAAAAAAGAATGGAGTTGAGCGCCGTCAATAAACATACCAAGATCCGAATTCGGGCGGAAATTTAATACGGACTACCCTGCTGAAATGCATTTTACTATTAAAGATCCCGCTAAATGTTTCATATTTTTCTCTCGACAATATAACTACAAACCAAACCCACTTTTACCCTTCGAAAAGTATAAAAAAAACAAGTCACCCTGTTTTCAATTCATACAAATATATAGGTATTATATTTGTTGTCAAACTTTGCCATTCCACAACCATTACGCTGAATGAACGCTGATTTTATTCAATGTCAACGATGTTTTCTTAGACTTTGGCAATATTATTCATAATATGATCGTATAAATATGAATAGCTTTTACTTAGAAATACAAAAGTTTGCTTGTAGAATACAAGATTTTATAAAGGATCTCACATCTACAATGACTAACTGTAGGCACCTTGACGTGTAAAATAATGCTTTGTTCTAGTAACATATGTTATACTAGTGAATGCCCACTTCGTATAGGATACCTAGTTTTTACCTAGTTATGTATAAAAAAAAACGTCAAAAAAATTTGTAAAAATCTCTTTATAGAGATGCTAACAACATAACAAACATATAAGAATTTCGACGCAGCTGGTAGTAGATCGCATGGCTTAGTGGTCAGAGCGCTTGGACGGTATCCAAGAGGCGCGGTTTTAAGTCCCGCTGCGTTCTAAAAATTTAAATTTTTATACGTTTTTTCAAAGATGTTTTCTAATCCTAAGTGTGGAATAACACTTTAAAACGGGTAAATATGTATAAACTTAGAAATTGTTGAATTCAGTCGAAAAACGGAACGTCAAGACACTAGGTTCCCCTGACAAGATAGAATACTGTTATACTGCCAAATCATGAAATCAAGTTAAAGAAAATAACATCATAGTTTGGTTTGTTTTATAAAATATTGATTTATAAATTTCAAATATTTTCAAACATATATTAAAAATACAACAACAATAAATTAATAATAAAAATACCAGCTCACAAACCTATAACTATATGAGTAAATTGGGCGTATTAAGCAAAATTAGTGGCAATCATGTTTACTCAAATAACTCGTTAGAATTAACCGTTCCATTGGATAACTTCTCCATCGATAACATCCCTATGATGATCCCCTGTTGATTGTGTCCAAATAATTGGATTCCTCATGCTTCCTACATTTTGCAAATACAATACACCCGATACTGAATGTGATAGCCAATTATATACCTAAACAGGTAGTGATAAGGCTTATCAGCGCCTTACTTTTGATTTTAAGCGGCAGATATCGTGCTAGCCGGTATATGGTTGGAGGATTAATCGAAATCGAGTTATGCATGTAATCACATCACTGTTCGTTGCGAATGGGTGTGCCGCGAGCTCGGTAGCTGGGTTTTCTGAAATCCTACCAATTTTCATTCGTGTGGTTTTCACAGTGTTTCAATTTTAATTTCATGTTTATTTCGTCTGGGAATCAAATTATGCAAGAACTAAAACAAGATTAATATATAATAATTGATAATTTTTTGCAATGATGTTATTCTACTAGTCCAATGCATAGATCTAGTTAATGATATCAATATTGTAAGTTTACTTAACAAAATAAATTTACAATTTTTTTTTAGTTGAGGCCGGTCGTGGCGCAGTGGGACGTAATGCGATCGGTTGTGGATTCGATCTCCACTTGGAGGAGTGATTATATTTAAATTATTTTCACTTCTTCGCTCTGGTAAGACAAAGTGCGGCGATGAGTTCCATCACTCAACACACAATGTCTCGAATTCGGTGGAAAGCGAAGTACGGAGTGTCTTGCCACTAGGTACTTTCTGTCTAGCTGTGATGCTAAAAAAAAAACTTAACAAAAATACTAAGTTAATGTAATTAAATTTATTAATTTATAGTCATTTTACTGACTGGAAAACAAATTTCTATTCAAAAATAGATGTCTACATAATTGTCAATCAAATCAGTAAGGGAAAATCTCTATTTTCATGCTAGCTTCCGTGAAGTGAAACGCGCGGTATGTATAGACGAATATAAACTAACTTAATAGTATTATAAATTGTAGGCTATGTATTATTTTAATGTAAATTAAATTAAAATATTTTGATTACATCGAAATTCGTTCAGTAGTTTTTCTTGAAAGTGTAAAAGAAACATACATACTGTTTTCTACTTAATTCTACTGGTAAAGTTAGTATAGAAATAAGGCAAACAAATTCAATAACAAAATACCATAAAAGCAACAAAATTACGTAATATATATAAATATATATATTAGAAATAATAGAACCCATTCGATACTAAGAATTAGCTATAATAATAGACTATAAAGTTGCGACTGCAAAGTAATAATAGTGGATTTAATTACACAAGTAAATAAACGTAACGTTATATGTATGTACGAACAGTACTTCTATGTGTAATTATATAAAATTAAAACAACCAGCAATTATACAGCGTGTTCTATAAAATGCATTATTATCAACGATGGGTCTGTTGAGGTTATCGTAGCATAGTAAGACGTCTGACTGTAAACGTGTTTAGTTGTGAGTTCGATTCCCGAAAATATTATGTTTAAAATGTATCTTTATTTCTCCGCTCTGGTACGACAAAGAGTAGAATTTGCACATATATTTGTTTCTTCTAATTAATGGCATTGCTTTTGTGGTTTTTTTACGCACTTCAAGGAATAGAAATTAAATTTAGACAGCTTTATAATTAAATATAGCCAAAAATAACATTCTTTATGTGATTAGTTCATAACTAGTCACTCTATTCTATCTATCTATTTCTAAATTTGTTTTTTTTTCAGGTGCATGCTTTTATCCCGCATAGTAAGTTAGACAGAAATTTCCTAGTGTCAAGACACTCTGTACTACCGAATTCGAGACATTGCATGTTCGTTACTGCAACGCCGCACTTTTTCTTAACAGAGCGATAAAGTGAAAATAATTTAAATATAATCACTCCCCCGGGTGGAGTTCGTATCCACATCCCATCACGTTTATAGTCAGACGCTGTCCCACTGCGCCACAACCGGCATTTCTTAAATCTAACGCATAATAATGTTACTTACACTTATTTACTATAAGTATATACAAATTATATACATTAGGGTTACTTGTAACACCAACCTTGCCACACAGATTTGAGTGCCGAAAAACTTGGTTAGCCTAAACGTTAGGAGGGATGGAGAAACGATGTACTGCGTAAACTTATTACAGGCAGCGATATTCTTGTTAATGTCATTTTAAATTAGGTAATGCTTTAAAATTTTAATATTACCAAAATCATGGAGTTTCGTGTTTGTTTTTAGAATCGATAGTCTTTAAATACAAGAAAAGAAATAAACTAAGCAGTTTTAATTCGTATGTAAATTATTTATTTCACAATAATAAGACATACTAAGTAAGTGAAGTACTTTTAATGGAGCTTGTATATATTTAAGACATTTATAGAAAATTCTTAGTTTCTCATGAATATTAATTGCATACTAATGAATATTAACTCAACGGATTTGTGGTGACATATTATTCAGCATTACGTTCGTAAAAAAAAAAACGGTTTGTTAAAAGTTTTAATTAAGATTAATCAAAATGTTTGAAAACATCTATTTGTGGTGGTAAAATAAGTTAATTTAAATTAAATGCAAAAAAAATCAATAAAGGCGGTTACGTACACAGAACACTCCAATCTCTCAATATATTATATACGAGTAGAACGTATCAATTTCAGTGACATTAACGGTAGCACATTAAATGTTACCACAGGCCCGTCAGGACGTGTTAGTGTGTACTTGCCTACAACACTCGCTGTGTCTATTTTAAAAGCCTTCGTAAACCGCACCGCATCATCATCATTAAATAAACTTTGAGATTCCTTATAAATTGCATTTTATGCATATACTCATATTTGTATAAATATATAATGTATATAAATTTACCCCTAGTTATACTTATTTATAAATCGGTAGGTCATTGATATAAAAAAAGGAGTCAATATATTTTGATACTTTATCTTAAAGAGAAAATAGGAAGAGAGAATTTAGTGACGGCCCTCAACAGAGTGTTGTTTATAGTGCTTTTAAGTGGTATTCCGAGAGTAATGACGGAGATGAACTTTACTCTGTGCCTGATTGGCGGAATATTAGTATTATAAACTCATGTGATTATATATTGCAAAAATTGAGAGTCGTTTAGTTCAAGTTTTATTTATAAAAGATACATAGAAATAGGAGTCTGGCATATTGAATAACGGCACCCAACGCCGCGCTTAGTCTTGCCAGAGTGAAGAAATGGAAATATGTTAAAAATAATTATTCCCCCGAGTGGGAATCGTACCCATAACCGAAAGAATATAAAATATTATGGCACTAATTAAATTTTGTACAAAGAGTCGGAAAGACAATTTAGTATCTATATACTCAAAAAGTATTTTTCAAACCAAACTTTTAGAAAGTAATCTAATTAAAATTTAAAATGCATTTTATTGTAAGACGTTTTCCCCCGTTAAGTAAACATGGTTAAAAAATAACGTAGACCCTTCCTAAGCTTACATCCGGGAGACTGTTTGCTCTCGTCTTCCGGCCGGTAGCAAGATGTTTTCTATTACACTGTTTGAAGTAGAAAATTGAGTCGGTGGGATTTTGCGTATAATTATGTGTGAATGTAACATTTTATTTAGTTGTTAAAGCTTATTTCGACGAATGTAAGAAATATATATGTATAGCTTTAAACAAAATTGGTTTTTGATAAATCTATAAAGGAATGATAAGGACCATTTGTTTTATTTAGCATAACAACGAGTATTACCTATAGAATCAATTATATTTTAATATACGAAAATACATTTTAGGAAACACAGTTAGGAGTCACAGCTGTCCACCTTGGTTTTTGGTTGAGTATGTTAAAACATATAGAATGTCAAGATATACGATATAAAATGAGTAAAAATAGGGAAAACCAAAAATCTATCTAATATTTATTAATATAATAAAATCAAAACAGTTTTTATCTGTTTGTCTGTGCGTCCGTTCGTGTTAATCTCAAAAACGGCTTAACCGATTTAAATGCAACATTTTTTTTCCCAATATATTTTAGCAACCTTTTTTAACAGTTATATCAATTTAAAATATTTTGTTCGAAAAAATTATATTAAGAATCAAGTTCACACAAACAAAGTTGCGGGCATTCACTAGTTATACTATAAAATTAATATTAACATATTCATTATACGCGATGAAGTAGAAGCTTAATAAACCAATCAACCTGTCTTCAAATATGATTGGACAGACAGACAGTAGAACAATACAAGTAAGTTTCCCATGTAGGTAATTAAAACTTAAATTAATGGTATAGTTATATTAACTGTTAACTGTACCGAGAACATAACAGAGCTGCGCTATAATATTTCTTTGTAATAAAATGAAATATTCCTATTAATGAGGTGATTAAATAAACTAAATATGAAAGATTGGTACAGTATCTGGCTCTAAAGCCGATTAGTTATGGTTTAACTATTAGTTTGGGAAATGGTAAGATAAAGCACGGCGTTGAGTTCCGTCACTCAACACACAATATCTTGAATTTGGAAAGCGGAGACACTCTGTAGATACTCTTGAACTTTTTAAGTGGGATAAACACGTAAAAGTAGTACAGCTTCTGGGTAGTTGTTTATGGGTTTGATTATTACTCTGGGGAATGAATAATTGATTATATTTAAATTGCTGTCATTTCTACGCTCTGTTTAGTTAAGTCCAATCAGTAGGATTTCATCCGATTTGCTTGAAAATTTTTATACATTTCCAATTACGATCGCTAAGTAAAGCCGCCTTGACAGAAGAAATAAATATTTTAAGAGAACATTTTTCGTTAAGTTTATTGTTAAAATAAATATTAATTATATGTATAAAATATCACACATGTATAATTTTAATAATTTAAATATTGGGTCAAATTTCATACTATGTTTTATTATACTTTAAGGTTTCAAAACATGTTAAGAAGAATACATGCCTTCACAAATGACATGATCTGGTTTGTCAAAATGAGCTGCCATAGTGTAAATGAATACAAGGACGCTCTCGAATATAACAGAAACAAAAAAGAAAATAACACACTTTAATGAGACATTATAAAATTCGAAATAGATCTTTTATACCTATATTTGCATATATTAGTACCAGAGGGTTGGTGCCGATATGAAAAGTATCCTAACCTAGGCAGAAAATATCATGAAATTATACAATACATGTCAGAGTGGTTTAACGCGGCAATCTTAGAATATAAATACCATGTTTGTGACTTCAAACCGCATTTTGGGGAACATATTTAAATTTTGTCCCTCCTCCGGTAATACAAAATTCAGTGTTAAGTTACGCAACTCAAAACTTAATATCTCTGTAATTAGGACAAGCTTTCTTTGTGCTTTCCTTGTTATAACGTAAAGCTGAAAAATATATAATACCCATACATATATGTATGAGATAGATAGAAGATAGATTCATTAAAAATTCAATGTACCACTAATTACAAGACTAAATTAGCGGTATGCTAGAACAACGCGTGTCAGTGTCGCTTGTCGTACACAGACGATCATTAGAGAGAAAATTGAATCTATGTATACAGTGAGGCGTATCGTCGCCACACATGTTCATGTACATGTGCATGTGCATGTGCATGTGGATTCGCATTATCATGTGCATGTTCATGTATGCTTCACGGTAAAGGGTTGTGAAACAGATACATTGACGGTATTTGTGAAATCTAACAAGTGTTTTTGCAATTCTTTATTGAAAGAAAGTGATTATTAGATTTTTTGATTTATTGTTAAGTATTGTGGTGTTGCTACTTTTTTTAATAAATAAAAGCAGCTTTGCGCTTTATCCCGCATAGTAGGTGATAGTCAGAGACAACCTAGTGCCAAAACACTCTGTTTATTGATTTTCACCTGAAATCAAGAAAATATGTGTTGGGTGTCGAACTTAAAGTTGTGCTTAGTGTCACCAGAGCAGAATGGAACGGAGAATGAAAATAAATCAATTTTAAATAAAATTATTATATATTAAATCATGCCATTAATTAATTTTTTTAAGAATTCTCTCCTTTTACGAATTCTCTCCTCTCTTTTTACGAGATCTCCATTATCTTCTTAGATGCCAATTTTCAGTTTCCTATGCCAAGTAATTTCAATCTTTCATAGTTTATGAGTTAATCAATGAGTGACAAAGTTATATAAATTTTGTGGACATGTGTCTACCTGTACATATGAGGGCTAATAGTTTTTTTAGCTTCTCGCGTTTTTCCTGTAAAGCGGGGTAGACAGAAAGTCCACCACTGAACACGCATCACAATGCAAGTTGAGTGGTGGAACTCAATGCCACGCTTCGTCTCAGAGCGAGATAATGAAAATAATTTAAATATAATCACTCCCCCGAGTGGGTATCGAACCCACAACCGATCGCGTTTACAGTTAGACGTTGTCCCGTTGCGACATGACCGGCCTTAAAGTTTGATTCATATGCTGAAATGCACCTTAAAGATAGATTGTAAACTACTCTCTGGATATCTTTGATCAAGGTGACAACAGTTCCATAAGAACCGGCAGATACACTCTACCTTACTTTTGTTCAGGAAGATAAAGAATCTCTGACCAGCCAGGGATGGGGAGGAGAGACAGCGTCGAAGGTATTAAAATTCCATTTGGCTCAGGGTCTGATCACCGCCACCGTTCTTGTGGTAAACTGTAAATCAGTAAAATTGCAGTTACAAAAGATATGAACCAAGCCGTTACTTCCTTTTCAAGATTTAGATATATTAATAATATAATAAATATAAGGATTAATAATAATAAATATAAATTTACTTCGTACAATTAAGATATTTTAATTATTTGGATAACTCGCTTAAATGTAAATAGAGATTTTAGTTCTAAGGAGCCGATTATAATTACATTCAAATCAGAGACAAGGAGTAACAAAAAGGAAAAAAGTACAAACAAAAACAATCTGTAGTATAATAAATTTTATATAAAAAATTCTCTTATTTCACATTTATGCTTTGATGGCTTTACAATTTATGTTTTATCCGCTCGAGACATTGCATGTAAAGTTGCAAACTCACACACAAACAATGTCGCTCTTTGTGTTACCAGAGCGGAGAAATGAAAATAAATTTTAAATATTCCTCCGAGTGAGAATCGAGCCCACAACCAGTCGCGTTTAGAGTCAGACCCACTGCGCCATGATAGCCTAATCTTTTGTTTTTGATGTATATTATAGAAACTTATCAGGGTCTCTAATATAGTTTAGTTCCCCTAAATTATAATTATATTCAAACTTTGTTAATTTGTAAACAACTTACTAGAGTCATGTCAAAGTAAACATCTTCGTATCAAATTGTTTATTATGGAACACTATACAGCGTGGCGTGGAAAGTAATAATTGCTTTTCTTCTTGATGGATCACTTGTCAAAGAAGTTCGTTTGACGGAAGATCGAGAACGATATGAGCGCCTAATTACTGAATTTCCTACTCAGCGATGCAAAAGGAGTTTTGTAAATATCGTAACATATGAAGTTAATTTGAGTAAACATGTATATAATATATATGAATAATTTATATGAAGAGGCCATTGTAGCGTAGGGTTAGTGCAATTTAGGCGCGATTGGTCATGGGTTAAAGCTCCACAATGGCCAATAAAGGCTTAATTCACTTTTTTAATATAAAAAACGGTAGTAGTGTTAAGGCATTCCGGTGATTGTTTTCCGCCCGAAATCAAGACATTGCATGCTGAGTAGTGAACTTATCGCCGCGCTTTATCTTACCAGAGCGGAGAATTATTTTCTTTTAATTATAATCATTCCTCTGAGTAGGAATCAAACCCACGTCCAATTATTTTCATTTATATAAACTTCTCATAAATGTACGAATTATTGACTCCAGATTCTCTTGGCATTGAACGAGGAAAGCCGAGAGAATCTGTTATTAATAACTCAATATATTCCATTCGACGTTATTTGTTTAAAGGATGATCTCTCTCGCCAGATTAAAAAAGTAAACATTTTCATTATCATAATTAACAAGAGTGAAAATCGAACCTTGGACCACCGCACATGAATTGCGTGTGCATTATTCATTACAATACAATTCAATTTCCAAAACATCTATTAAATTTGTACACAAACACAAACTTGTATGCAAAACTATTCCACGAATTTGGGTACGTTTAATTACCGGAAATGCCTTAAAATCCTCTTGACTGCAACCTATCATTACACAGCGCACATTAGCGAGGGCATGCCCCTAGCTAGGGTCTGTAATAATACCTAATTGTTTCCTAAACAGACAGGAAGGGAGAATAACTTCATTAGTAAGATGTCTGGCATCTCTTTGATAGTGCGGGGCCAATTTAAAAGTACTTCATATACATTTACACCTATGAGTATATATAAGTAGTTATTATTGAAAAAGGAAAAGAATTTTGTTCATATTTTATATAAGGGAAAGAGTGTTTTTTTTCTTTTCATGAATGTTTTGTATTTGTGAGGTAGGTAGGAACAAGTTCGTATAGCCCTTCATATTAGATATTTTTTTTTATTTTGGAGATAGTTTCTAGCAGAATATAACATTGCACTTTGCTTGATTGCTTAAAAACTCAGGAACTCATTAACTTCTAATATAATAATTACAGTAACGCTTGTTTATTATTATAAACATAAATATCTGCCCTTTTATAATTTATTTTTTATTAAAACTCTTATTAAAATGATATATCTAATGTCTACTGCTAATTTGTGTCACAAAAGTATACTGGATTAAGGATTGATCAGATTGGGGAATTCCTTTAGTTTATTTTAGTTCGAAAGTGGCATTAGTATTTACAAAACCTATAAAAATTTAAACGCAGCGGGATTCGAACCCGCTGAAACCCACTGGAATCGTCGAAAAGAACGATTTTCAAAAGGCGTGGGCTTGAATCCTGCCGCGTACAATCTTTTATACGTTTTTTCAAAAATGTTGACATTATAATTTTTTTTAAATTCAATTTGGGTTAAGTAAATAAAGGAGCTCCAGCTCGAGTGGAGGGGAGTTAATGTTCATTTAAGAGGGCCACTTAAGTTTGCATTGATGCACCAAATTTCTAGTTTTGCACTAAAACACTCTTTCTGTACTGCGGTAGGCCCGGCACCTGCACGGCAGATCCGTATAGTCTGTTCGTACTCCGTCTATATACCCACTAAAATCTCAAGGTGCCCATTCTCGACTGCTACAAGTGGCTTATAGGATAGAGTTCCCGTCCCGTTTCGTCCCGTTCTGTCCCGTCTTCCACAAGCATGAGCAAAGCACATTGCGGTTGTAAGAGCGGTGGGTCACCCTTCCTCAGAAAATCACGCGAGAGAGAGCTGTGTGCACCTAATCGGGCCATAAAAGATTCCTATAAGGGTGAAAGGTGACTCTCGAGACCACCCTCTTGAAATCTGCATTCTCCTGCACCACTGCCTTCTATAAAATAAACTTCTTGCTTATATAATCTTAACAAAAATAAAGATTAGCCATAGAAAAAATTCAGTTTTCTCATGGAAATGTGAACAGGTGACATCATTAATCATGAAATCACATGTAGCCAGGAGAAAAAGTCATATGCGGATCATCTTACTAAGACGTAAAATTATTAAGGTTTAAAAACATAAGCTATATATGCTATGATACAAAATTTGTATTATTTAAAATAAATTACAAATTACATTATATTTCATCAATACCGTCGCTTCTACTGTAAACGCTTATATTTCAAACTATGCAACAGATTTTAATGCGATTTTCATTGATGGGTAAAAGAAATATAAATTTGATCGAAGTATGATCTAAAGAATTCGAGTGAGCGAAAAAAACGGTGAGCGGGTTACGGTGCATGGCGAAGTTACGAGTGAGTTGCTGGTAATAAATAAGCGTGTACTTAATATACTTTCTTTTTATAAAGAAAGAGCCGAAGTATTGTAACTGTCCCAAATTTCATACTCGCCCCATAAGTTACAAGGAACAAGGAAGAGGCCGGTCGTGGGGCAGTGGACAGCGTTTGACTGTAATCGCGATCGGTTGTGGGTTCGATCCCCATTCGGGGTAGTGATTATATTTAAATTATTTTCACTTCCTCGCTCTGGTGAAAGACAAAGTGTGGCGTTGAGTTCCACCACTCAACACGCGATGTCTCGAATTCAGTGGAAAAGAACAGTTACAATTAGTATGAAAAAGTACTACAGAAAGTGCACATTTTTTGTTACAATACATATATTTACAACATTTACTAAATGTACTAAATACTACATTACTAAACTATATTACTAAACATCTACTTTGTATACAGACTAAGGAGTTTCAATACTATAAACCTCTCATAATTATATAAGCTTGAGTGATTTTTTGAAATAATAAGACAAAACGCATTTCCTATACAACAAAAAGGCTTTGAACGTCAAAGAATCGTTTAAGGTGTAACTTAAGTAAGGGTAAATGGGAAGGGCGTGTATATTGTCTTTTATATTTTAATGACAATATATATTGCCATTCTCAACTCTTCTCAAAACATTTCAAAGGATAGAAATATAGATGGATATCGCCTCCTTCTGCCTTAATAGGCCAGAGGATGATAATCTTGGTAAAGCTGTTTCTTTATCTGAAGAAACTGATTTTGTGGCGTGGGTAGGTGCTCATAGGTTGCTCCAACGCCCTACTCTGAGCAGGCTCGTCAGCGCCTTTGACTCCTCGATATGCCTTTCAGGCTCCTGCTACCGTGAAAACGGAAGATTCTCCCGGCTAGTTGCGGTCAAGGAGGAGCACCGGTTTTAGTAAGTATATGGGGGACTGGTCCGGAGTTCCACATAACCTGTCCCGAGTTACTAATGATATCTCTCTTAATTTTTAAGTACTACATGATCTTTAATACATATTTATACAAAATTCTTCTGTTATGCCCTATTAAATTATTATAAAATGTATTAAATATCTAATTTTAATCTATTTTTAAAGTTATAACCATGTTTCCCAGATAAAACCACATAAAACTTAGATTATATTTTTAAACTGTCGAGTAAAAAGAAGTGAATTTAAGTAATGAAGGCTCGTCGGGTCCAAATTGTTCTTGGAACTTTTTTCTCTGTAAAAAAACGAACATATAAAAGCTAATTATTTAATTTATTACTGAGTAATTCGCAACTCTAATTACATATTAGTAGCAATTCAAAATTATGGTAAAAATAAATAATATTTTTCATTCACTCATATATTAAATAATCCTTATACATATATGCGTTACGGTGAATATCTCTGCGGTCATACACTGTAGCTGACTAACCATGAATTAACTTCTAGAAAGCCTTGAATTAAGTAAAATAGACCTATTCTACTATAGAATAGAAGTTATTATAAATTTTCTAAGTGCAGAACTAACGTGGGGCTATATACAGAGGCGTCGCACCGTGCATCTGTGTTCACAGGGTGTTGCTAATATGCAGCTATCCGTACATTGAATATTACTGTTTGTAGGTACAGTCAGTATACTGACATTTGCAATGTATATTAGAGTTATGTTAAATGTACAAACTTATGCTCCGTTAAGTAGAAATTGGGTCGGTACAAGATAAATATAGCCGAGATATGTGTTGATATATAAATGTTTGAAGATTCTCTCGCTTCAATATATTTTGCTTATAGAAATGATAAGAAAAATAGATATTTTGGTTTTTACATTTTATATCTTCTGGCGTATTTGAAGTTGTGACGTCGTTTCTAGGAAATAAACAGCTTTACTATTTTCCCAAATATTCTAAGATAGATCTAAATATTTGCTTGTTGGATGGTAGAACATAATTATTAGTTATTATTAGCGTGGAGAAATGAAAATAAAATTTAAATTAATCACTTTTTCGAGTTGGAACCGAAGCTATACCAATCGTATAACTATAAAAACTCTATTCTACTGTGCAATGAAGGCCTGAAATAAAATTGTTAATCATTAAAATTAAAGTATCAAAACTTGAGGGCGTTGGGCTAAATAGAAATCTGAGCTCGAGACCCTCGTCAGGGTCATTTCACGGGTATCTTGTTCCTCGAACCAATTACATTGTGATTGACCACCACTGAATATTGACCTGTTCTACCCACTTATTCTAGCTTAAGGTATTATATATAAAACAGATGCATTGTTCATTGTATTTATTTATTTACACCCCTATAATTATGTGTTATGTTTTAACTTTAAATAATATTGAAATAAAATATAATATAAGTTATTTCAGTAAGAATTTGAATTTATTTATAGTTAAATTAACTTATTCGCGTTTTTATATAAACGATTGTTGTCTATAAACGACAAAAACATGTTCATTGGAAGAAAACAAAACGATTTCGCACATTATGATTGATTTTTGGGATTCAACACTACTTAATTTAATTATATAAACAAATCTAATAAAATTAATACCTGAAAAGTAGGTTGCTTGTGGAGTATAAGAGATTATTAGGAGAATATTTCTATAATTCTTATGGAAACGGAAAATAAAAGATTTTACAGACGAAAATAAGATAAAAAATAGGAAATAGTCTTAAATTGTATGTAAACAGAGTTCAAGGCGATGACTGGCTTATTATAAAATTAATGTTTACTATTAAGGGTACATACAGTATGCACGCTTTATTCTATAGCTGGGTATTAAGAGACAGCTTAGTGTCGATATATTCCGTCGACTACTGGCCACCTAAAATTGACTGATTGCGTGTTCATGGGCTCAACGCTACACTTTGCCTTATCAGAGCGGAGCGGAGAAACAATAATAATTTTTAAATATACTCATTCCCCTTGGTGTGAATTGAATCCATAATGAATCGCGTTTACAGTCACACTGCGCCATCATGATCTCTTAGGTGTTCTTTAAGGACGAAAACTGCGTGAAGTAAGGGTCTCATCTTATACTGGTGTTCAATATGTGCCGAGTGCTTGGTCGAATGCTCCACTTGATTGGGGTACCTTTAGGACTGTATCAATAATGAAGTGGTAATAATGTAAGCAGATAGCAAATAAAGTGTTAACCTAGATTTGTACGACGCGACTAAATTTTATTATAAACTTAAAATTTTATTTTATTAGATTTGTCCTTACTTTTTTTTTACATTTTTTTAAAAAAATCCATTATTTTTTAAAATATTTAGATATTATTTAAGAAAGTTATTAGTTTACTTTTGCATAACCGTTGTCATTTTGAAATAATACCCATCTTTTACATTGGAACTTGTGAAAGATTGTGTCTGTGAAAAGTGCGTGCGAAATTGTTTCGCGGAGCTAAACTCCGAGCTTTGTTATACCAGGGTAGAAATAAAATGAGTTTAAACATAAGAATTCTTGGGAATGTGGATTGAGCTTTATTGAAAAAAACGTATAAAAATTTGAACGCAGCGGGATTCGAAACTGCGCCTCTTAGAAGCGCTCTGACCGCTAAGCCATGCGTTCTACTATCAGCTGCGTCGAAATTCTTATACGTTTTGTTCCAACTTATTTATATTGTGCGTTGCAATGCGTTTTTATTTTTTAATTGTTTTGATGATTAAATATTTAGTTAAGTAAAAAAAAAACAATGAAAAAATGTCAAAAAAATAGTTAAAACTAAATTTTTTAAAAACATTTCAGCCGGCTATTTCCTTTATGCTAGAAAACGAGTGTGAAATTCAATCAAATTCATGAATGGCCTAGCTTAATAGGCGACTGTCAAACGCAAGGCTCCAAGCTTACTTTTTTTCATTAGCTTCCAATTTCGAATACCTGTATTCACTTTTATAAAATATTCGTATATAATTTTTCTTTAGGTTTATTGCGAGTTCTTACGTCAAATAATCAAAAGAATAGATATTATAAATGTATACTTATTATAATCATAGGCGTAATATGGCAATCTAGTTGATATAGACACCAGGTAAAGGTATCTCTCTATAGAAGCAAAATTTAACAACCACATGGTATCATTATTAAAATAAACTAACTTAAAAATTCACAGTTCGTTGGAAATCATTATAGAAAATTAGAATAGGTTTTGAGGTAAACTCTTAGTAAGGCAGCTGGTTCTTTATGATTTTTCCTTCTGACTAATAAATAATGACAATGGCACTTATATTCATGTATATATTATTACGTAAAGTAATATCTTTGTACTCCTTTTTACGAAAATTACGTAAAAAGAAGAGTATGAAATTTGGCACAGTTATATTGTATATAGAGAAATAATAAAAAATATATTAAATTAATAAAATAAATCTAACACACACTAACATGTGTGTTGACATTCATGTATATATAATGTGACCCACAGGTTGTTAAGGCAACACGATTTCAACGCGTCAACGGGACATCTAGTATATCATCATATCATATATATAATTAAGTTAATTTTTGGCATCTTCATAAAAAAAGACATAAAATAAAACATTATACTTAGTTTTCTGATTAAAAGTTGTTTTATAAAAAGGCGCAGACAATATTTTTAAAAAAATATGTATAAAAATAACACCATTTCACTAAACAAAATTATAAAAGGGTAAGCTATTACACGAACACTTTGCTATAAAACAACTCTAACATTATATAAATGATTATTTCACGTTTACGTTACTTTGCTGTACAATTCTAAACTTTATTACGATATACTAAAGTTTATTTTATCTAAGCCTACTGCAAAGTAAATAGGAAATAATGATGTACGCATAACATTGAGTGTTTTGCTTAACTGTCAGTGCCGGCCTCATAAAACATTGCAACCCTTATTTTGTTTATGTGCTCATTCATTTGTTTTTTTTTCAATTATACAGGCGTACCAACTTGATTTTATAGTATCCACTTTCGGTTACAATACCGCAAGTGTCCTTTGGCTTAAACAAGGAGGGTAAATTTAATTTTTTTCAGTTCACTTTTTCCCACATGGCAGTACCCAGCCTGATTACCAACAATAGACGTAGTGTCAAGACACTCTATTCACTATTAACGTTTATTATGTAATATTACTATAAGGAACTTATATTATTTATAATAAACAATATCTTTGCCTTTTGACAAATTATAGAACTTCTGACGAGTGTCGGAGACGTTCAACTCAACATTCGCAATTTTATAATTTTACAAACTTGATCTGAAAAAGGCCTTAAACGGCTTTTTTATAATTTTTTTCTGATTTTCCTAAAAATACATTATACATATATCGTCAACACTACTACTAACTAAGCCACGTTGGCATGAAATAATTAATGTGGGTGGCTAATAAATTTCAGCATTTCATATTAATATTCAAATATTTACTTCCACGTTGTCATACAAAATCAAAGAGACGAGAGAGAAAATCAGTTAATGCTACAAATCAAAGCAAAAATAAACAAATAATATATTTAGTGAAAAATTAATATTAAAATATGTGTTAATATATATATATATATATATATATATATATATATATATATATATATATATATATATATATATATATATAAAGAGTAATGTAATTTCCCAATGAATACTGAACGATAATGACATACACAAAAGCGCTACTTTAATGTAGAATAATATTATTGTACGATTCCGATATGTAATGAAGCGAGTATAATTGTTGGATAAGCTTAATATATGTAAGTAATACGTATAATATATTTATATTTATAATAATATATATTACTAGCTACGCCCGTGACTTCGTCCGCATGAAATTGAGCACAGCCAGCCAGTTGAATCAAAATCGATCCAGCCGTTCGAGAGATTAGCCAGAACCAAAAACAGATAAGTATTGTAAAATTGTTATAGGCATTGTGTGTGTATATATATATATATATATATATATATATATATATATATATATATATATATATATATATATATATACATATATATTCATAATCACTGTCTTCAATTCAACATCTTGCATATTAAATTATTTATGAAATAGTCTTGGCTTTGTTTTCAAATTTTAAATAATCGCACTCATGATGTCGAGTAGACATGACAGCGGGAAAGCTTTTTCAAGTTTACAGATCATGTCAACATGGAAACACAGCCACAGGTAGGTCATACCGCAGTTGTGTGTCACGTCAAAAGTAATTTCTACAAAATTGCATGGTTTTTTTGCTAGTACACAGGAAGAACCTAATGTTAAGACACTTCGTACTCCGGTTTTCGCCTAAATTCAAGATGTTGCGTGCCGAATGGTGGATCTCAACGCCGCGCTTTGTCTTGCCAGAGCAAGGAAATTGACATTAATTTTAATATAATAATTCCGCAGAGTATTAGGTGTATATCTCTCTAAATTCGTTTGTTAACAGGATATGTATAAGAAAATGTCTTATGCGTATTCAACCAAAACAACATAACAGTCAACTTAATTTAGTTATATAGAATAATTAAATCAAAACTTGACTTTGATAGTGAAATCTATAATTTGGCTTTAATTAAAATTAATTATTTTACGGGCGGGCTGTCTTTGCCACATCAAAGGGAATTCGCAAATTGATACCGCTCGATAAGGCGGCGTCAAACGTTGCTATGGCGGTCGTTGTTCAGATTAAATGTTTTAACTTTGTGTACTGATAGGTTTTTGGTATATTGCTATATAAAAGCTATATATTTATACAATATTAATATATATTTTTAATATTATGTTATATTATTATATATATTTTTTATTTAAAGGTTAATAAATTTAATTTGAACGTTATTAGAAAAAATACCAGTTATAATGATTATAGCTAAAAAACATAAAACAAAGTGTTTCATACTCTATACATCGTTTTTAATGTATTAAATATTAAGTAAACGCATAAAGAATGAATTAAATAATGCAAGAAATAAAGCCAAAAAAAATCAATAATAAAATAATATGTTTCCGCCCGGGATCGAACCGGGGACCTTCTGCGTGTTAGGCAGATGTGATAACCGCTACACCACGGAAACGATGACGAAGATTATATATATTTTAATCAAAATACGTAACGTGAGCTTACTTTGGATATACTTCTTTTTCTTATCTATTTAGTTGGTTGTCTTATAATACCACAAAATCTATATATAACTAGGTATGCCCGCAACTTTGTTCGCGTGAAATTTGACGCTCCTAGATCTTTAATTCTAATATAAAAGTAACCGATAAAAGGTTTATAATTTTTAATATAACTATTTAAACATTTTAGATTCGCGATTTAGGTATTTAAAGTAACTTTTCTCAAGAAAATGCTTGTTTTAATATATAAATAAAGAAAATTGATATATTGATATTGAAGGTAATAATCTACTATAGATAGTATTGATAAATTAAAAAAAATAGTAATCCTGATTTTTAGTGCTCTTAGATATGACGTTGTATAAATAGAGTCAATATTTTATAATATTTCTTAGTGGAAACAAAAATATGTTTCCGCCCGGGATCGAACCGGGGACCTTCTGCGTGTTAGGCAGATGTGATAACCGCTACACCACGGAAACTTATTTGTACGGAACAAATTATGTATACTAATTTGACATTCTCACACTTTACAAGTGAAAGTTCATATGAAAGTAGATCATGATATTTATAGCGATTGGTTGGAGGTTATAAAACATGTGTTCAGCTGCAATATATAACGGTATACCATTTATATATTACGTATCTATTGAGATAAAAGTCTTATCATATTTTTAATTAGTTTCTCGGTATTTTTACGTTTTACGCTTTGTCCTTTATATAGGTGAGTGACTTTGTATCGCTTTCACTGTACATCTATTTCTATGATTATTTTATACCAATTATATAATTATTACAATTTTTAAATTCCGCATAATAATTTGTTTGGAAGCTAAATCCATAGTGAGCTTTTTCATTTAATTAGAAGACGAAGGAAGACAATATAACGATCTACATATCGCTTTTACAATTGAAGTGGTTTATTTAAAAAGATATATAAAATGACTTTAGTACATCTAACGATTCGTAAATACTTCGAAAGAAAAGGCGAAAAGTGTTATGCCTGGTTTTCTTATCGACTAATTAAAAAAAATAGCTAATTTTTCAATTAATCTTTTAACGTTTATCAAAAAATAAGAATTTTATCGTCTTTATATGCAATATTGCCTTATATTGCAGAAGGCTTACAACGTCACAATTATTAAACTAACTTGAGGCTTAAAGTTACAATACTTAGAACATTGTGTAAACATGGGTAATGTTTGACAAAAGAGGCCATATAACCCGTGCTTTAAGCTAAGCTAAAAGCAGCTTAGCTTAAAGATATATATATATATATATATATATATATATATATATATATATATATATATATATATATTTAATAATTTAATCCGTATATTCACCACCAGTGAAACAGTCAAACAGGTATAAACGTGATACAGTAAATTAATTAAAGAAATTAAAATAGAGTTATTCTCTTTTCATTTTGCATCATAATAATATTAACGACTTAAAATGTTTTTATCGGAACGAGAATTATCGGCAATAAGCGTGTCGTTATAAATGAAATGACAAATTGAGTTTTCGTAAATGTTGATAATTTTTATGATGACTTATTTTTTTATCCGATATAAACCATAAACACCGTTGCGGTTTGGTGGTGATGATTTTTTGATATATGACGTTTACAGGTTCGAGTTTTTAAATATAGTATTTTTATATGCCTAAGTATACTTAATAAAAATGTTTAATTAAACTTTAACCCATTATCTAATATTGGTTCGAGTAATTGTCGAGTTAAGATAAATTAAGAATTATATGACTTTTACAGATTCGAGTAGAGTAATAAAAAAGGAGAAAGTAATAAAATATAAAACCGAATTATATTTATTTATATATTAAATCTAAAAAGCTTGTGAAAAAAATATAAAAATTGAATAAATGAAAAAAAGCTTTTTGACGTTTAGAACACTTTACAGCAGTCTGATATTACACGTAGAGTCTACTTCTCCGTTTCCATAATCCATTTTAAATTTATGTTTTTGATATATGCAAAAAACGCAATTCATAGATCTTATACAATTATGTTTTAAAAGAGCGATTCTCGAGTTTCAGAACTGCCTTGTGAGCCGACTGTAACTTAGTGTCTTTGACTGATACTTAGTTTCCCCAACATGCGAGGATAGTTGGAAATAATCTCGTATTTTTTGCTTGGTTGTGAAATTTAACGCCTCGCTTTGTAAATGTCCTTTTGGAAAAAAATATTTAAAAGAAACAGCTCCTCACTTTATCCCGCATAGCAGGGCAGCCAGAAACAACCTAGTGTCGAAACACTCTGCCGTCTGAAATCAAGACATTGGGCGTTGAGTGGCGAAACTCACGCCGCATTTTGTCTTACCAGAGCAAGAAAATAATGATGCATATTTTAAAAGTCATATTTTTGTAAATCTTTTCTTTTTTAATTATTACTTTTTTATTTAACATACGAAAAATTATAAACTTGCTTAAATGATGAAATTACTTATTGATACACTCGATTTCTTTACGGCAACGAAAATTTAACAAGATTAATGGTTATATTAAACACTTCATGACTGAAACAAAGCGCTGATAACTTAGCGGGGGAAATGCCCAAAGTTTTGAAGGATGATTGATGCGTTTTTTTTGTATGTATACTTTGAATTTAACATTTAAGATTTTTTTTTAAATAATATTTTAATAATAATGAAAGGATTTTTCCAAATGGACTTATTTGTGCGTGGTTATAAAAAAAGATTTTTTTTTTGTATTTTAAGTAGAAATAAAATACATATTAAAACGTCGGGTTTTTTATATTCGTTTTTGAATACTAAAATATAACCGATTAATTTATTTAAAATAGTTTTATTTAAAATGTTTATCATATATATTGTATATAAAGTGTATATAAAAAAAATGTAAGAAAAAAAACATTTTATATTGTGATGTGTAAGTAATATTTATATTAAATTAAAAATAAAATATATTATACACACTACCATGTGTTTATTGAAAAGGTACATTTTTATATAAAACTAACTCACATTTTTAAATAAACCTTATTTATATAAAATTTAATGATCTACAGACAGGGCGTGCCCCTTTTTTCCCTTATGGTTATTTATTTTACATTTGCATATAATTATAATCAGCTTCTTAAAACTAAGATCTGTATTTAAATTTAAGCGAATTTGTAACAAAGTTTAATTTTCTTTATTCTACGAGGGACTTTTATATAGATTATTTTTCATTTTGCACGTATAAAACCAAATATATTTTAAAATAATGAAAATTAATATAAACATTTGTACGATATAGGATTTAAATCCTACATAAAAGGGTATAAATGAGGTAAACGCGCCTATTATTGTATATTGCCCCTATTACATATAATACTTAATTTTACGGTTAAGTAAGCCGCAACTAACTACCAACATAAGCAAGCCTGATACAATTTTCAGAAATTCTCGGTTAGTACCACTGACATGTTTGTGCAGCAATTTGATACAGCCAGACAAGGGTTGGCAATTTTCCTTATTTATCGCTCCACGGAAATTTATGAACGCCTTTAAGCCTTGTTAGGATGGACTTCTCATGTGTGGCGTATGGCGTCAGGTTTTTTATTAATTTTGATAGTGTTGCAAATGATGTGACTTTTTTTAAGGAGTTTCAAGATATATTTTTTTTATAAAGTATATTTCTAACTTAATTTTTTTTTAAAAGTATCTAGTATGAGTTTCTTTATATCCAATTGTTCTAATATTACTGTTTTAAGAACAAAAACAAAGTTATATTTTATATTGATTCGTAGCTCGGAATTAATTTTATATAAGTTGTTGAAAATGTCTTAACTTTGTCCTAACTGTGTTACAAATATTTTTATCTGTTCATAAAATTATTTGAGGTAAGAAAACATATCATTGTAGTATCTCCTTGTAATATGAAATTAGCCGCTTTCTACTAAACGCAATATACACGGTACATATACTAAAATAATATTTTTTACAATATTTTTCTCACTAATCTCTGGAATTGCTGAACTGATTTTGAAAGAATTTTCACTGACAAGATAGTTGATATAGTAAGGAGTAACTTAGGATAATATTGTGTATTTTAGAATAATATAATAAAGATCTAAAAATGTTTAATTTCATGCAACCAAAGTCCCTGGCACATTTAATTTGAAATCATAATTGTCAAAACTGTTATTATTCAAAATTATGGCCTATACTAATAAGTTTAGTTTATACAAAGATCATTTAATATTACATTGACCTTAATACTATAATTGTAATGTATTTCATTAAAATAGACTCAAAATAGCATTATATTCTTTTATAATAAGTACAATTATATCCTTGAGGCCGATCGTGGCGCAGTGGGACAGCGTCTGACTGTAATCGCGATCGGTTGTGGGTTCGATCCCACTCGGGGGATTGATTATATTTAAATTATTTTCACTTCCTCGTTGCTAAAAGACACTCAACACGCAATGTCTCGAATTCGGTTGAAAGCGAAGTACAGAGTGTCTTTACACTACAACCCTGCTATGCGGGATAAAAGCGTGAAGCTAAAAAAATCCTTAAGTTAGGTACAAAACAATTCATTATTTGTCATAAATATTCTATCTAGCCATACATTTAGTAAAAAAAACTGTACGTACTAGGAAAATCTCTAAAACATCAGATTGACCTTAGTTCTGCAGGGTTATAAACATTGAAATCATATCAGCCTCAGGCCTTCGACCTATTAGGACTGAAAGCAAAGCGAGTTGCATTACCATTTTTATAGCGTCTACGAATTATGCAGATTGCCCATAGTACAAGTAAGATGTGAGAGACAAAATTCTGTTCAAACTTTACCCGTAGGCGTTTTAACTTTAGCTCTTTGAAATTGTTATGGGGTGTCGTGGAAATGCTTAAGTGAAGTGCTCTTGGTGATGGCCACTTTTTGGGTCTTTTTGTGAAATTTTATCTTCACCTCTTTTATCATGGATACTTTGTCAAAATTTTCTTAATATACAATGCTTAAAATAGTCAAGTTTTAATATAAATTTAACACACTACGTATTATTAAAGTAAGTAAAGTAGACAGTTTTTCAGCTTTATGTTTTTGCTATATAGTAGGGGTAAGACGAAAGGAGTCTAGTGTCATGACTCTTCTTTGTGCAGTATTTAAATGAAAAAATAAACCTATATTTTAAAAAAGGCACTATTCCAGAAAATTATAATCTCGTCTGTGTTTTCTAAGCCTAAGATGCAATTTTTACTAAAAATATTTTTAACTAAAATAACCTGGCTACATATAGAAAACATCCTCGCAAGACTTGAACCTGCAATCATCTCTCAAACAAATATAGAAATAATGCACTACTATGTCTTCATATAAAATGCAAATTTCCAAGCAGTTATAAATTCCTGTATTACCAAAGAAACGTGACAGAATGCAACCATTTGTAGCTGCAACTGTTATTGGTCGCTGGCAATTCTATTTGCCCCTTTGAAAGAATAATAAACAATAAAGTGAATCCACTAGTGTCACAGAGAGCGTGGAGGAAGTAATAATCGTAAAGTGCGGCGTATTTCCTGACGCCGGATCACCCTGTATTGCAGTTTTATGCAACGCTTTGTAAGGCTTTAACTGAAACCAAGTGCTGCCATAAATAATAAATACGTAGTTGTAATGAGACGTTTGTTTGTTTGTGAATTTGAAATGTTGTTTTGTTTAACAGTGATTTAGTCAAGTTGTTATATTATTACTTCTAGTTGGAAGGAACTTAGTGTCAAGGCCCGCCATTATCCACTTTCGCGCAAATACGAGACATTACGTATTGAGTGGTGGAGCTTAACGCCGCGCTAGGCCTTACCAGAGCGGAGAAGTAACATTACTGTTAAGTATAATCATTCGTCTAAGTGGGACCCACCACTAATAACAATTACAGTCAATTTTTATTAAATTTTTATTTCAGGTTATTTCTTTCGCTTAGCAGGGTAGAGAAAGCCTTGTGACAAGATTCCGTTTTTTGCTTTTTTCTTTTGTATGTTTTTTTAATGACATAAACTTTAAATACATTTATTTAATTATATTAATTTATTTATTTAAATACGTAGTACTTAAAATACTAACACAGGTCTAAATTCACGGAGGAGGTAAAAATCTGCATGTAAAAGACCCATACAAACTTGTTCATATTTATTATAATTTGTTTTAATATTTGAATTAAGTTCTTCTAGTTAAATTCATATACAAACCTACATTAAATACTACATTATTAAATTAATTTATTTATATTATGGTATTATTAAATATAACTAGTAAATGACCGCACCATCGTTAGCATGGACTTTATGATACTTTACTATCCACAGTAAACGAGGGCTGGAATTTTCAAGAACTGATACTGGTCAGTATTTGCTAAGTTGACATCTCTGTATATTTCACTGTTCTATGAAGCAGCTATTGGTCCAAACAACAGTTCTTCTAAGAGAAACCAGTAAAAAACTAAACAACATTTTAGTTTTTTAAGTTTTAAAATATTACTTACAGTTTAAAATTCGATTTGAGTGAGAAAACAACACAATAACAAAAAATATATAAACAGAATATATTAGTGGGAAATATAAAAATAAAATAAAATGAAAATATTATGAAAGTTCCTAGCTAGCTAACATTTTACGAAGCCTGTTATTTTAGACAACAAGGGAATATTACGGGGCAGCGTTCAAACTGAGTAGCATAAACAAATGTAAAATTATATTTTCACGATCATTAATTTATGATGAACTTAAATAAAACATTTTTTTATTTTAAAATAAATATTCAAGTTATTAATTTGAATAGAAATTTCTCTTTCTCTATTTTCTTCTTCTTATTTTCTTTCTTTCTCTCTATTTTCTTAAATAAAAATTAGAAAGAGTAGAAATCGTGACGAAGTGGGACTGTAAACTAGATTGATTGTCAATTCCTATTCCAATTCCCATTCGAGGGAACGATTATATTTAAATTATATTCATGTTTTAGCTCTAGTACGATAAAATGCGACGTTAAGATCCGCTCCCTACTCGTATCTTAAAGTCATGTGGAAAACGACTAATAGAGTGTCTTTACATTAAGTTCTGTCTGGCGTAGATAAGTGATGGAGCTAAACGCCGCGTTTTGTCTGAGCAGATCAAGTAAACCAAAAATAAAGGCACGTAAGTTAAGCAATAGTTTCATATATTTTTATACTTATATATACATTATTCACTTATGTTATATTAATAACAATTCTTAGTTATTAATTGCTTTAAGCGATGAGAGCACAACAAGTGCTTCATACTGAAATGCAACCCCTTATGTTACCTAAACTATGCGAAGAGGAATAACCGCCTTATAATATTGTAGATTTGTAGTACATACAAGTACCTATGTATATTATTCACGTATGCAAAGCCCAGTAACTACTAACATTTAGTACTTATTTGGTATTTTATATCAAATATATAAAATATTAAAGATAAATTATTTATAAAATATTTAATAATACACATTTTTATCCCGTATAACAGGCTAGCCCAACACAAACTATTGCCAAGACACTCTTTTGACTGGTATTCGCCTGAAAATGAGACCTTGCGTGTTGTGTAGCAAATTCGACGCCGCGCTTCGTCTTACCAAAGGCAATAATGAACATAATTGAATTGAAATATAATTATTCCTCTGAATGAGAATCAAACTCACAACCAATCGGATTTACATCTAGATGCTGTCTCAACGCACTACGCCACAAATGGCTTGGAAACAAATTTGAAAGTAAGTAAAAGAAACAGACAAGTAAAAAAAGACACTTAAGTATCAAATATCCTTGGTTCTTAATAACCATGTATAATGCCATGTAAAAACAAAAAATTGATTTTTGTTTTTAAGAAATAAGTGAATATATAAATATAGGTTTTAAAACACAAGCTTATTGATGATTTTTTTATAGTTTACTGTTTCATTTAATATTCATATTGCACGGACAATAGAAAAAAATGTAATCCAACATTTTATTGCGGCGGCTATTTTGTATAAATATAGGATAGGCAAGGCAAACGAGCGTGCGGGTCACGTGATGGTAAGTGATCATCGCCGCCCACAACCCCATGTAACATCAGAGGAGCTACAGAAGCGTTACCAGCCTTTAAGGTGCGCGCTTTTTGAAAGTGTTCACGTTGTAACGACCTGGAAACACTTCCGCAGGTAAGCCGTTCCACAGTTGTGTAGCACGTGGAAGGAAATTCCTACAAAATAACCATAATTGCATTATCCTCAGAATTAAAAGTAAAAAGAGGTAAAATTAGGCTTGCAAGATTTCACAAACACTAACTAACTAACACGGCAAGTTAAATAAAGAAGCTTCACGCTTTATCCGGATTGTCTTAGCCAGTGCTAAGACAATCGAAAGACTAAAAGAAATTGCCTACTAAATAGCGAACTCAACGCCGGCTTTTACTTACCAGAGCGGAGAAATTGATATATATTTAAATATAACCCCCGAGTGGGAATCGAACTCACAACCAAGCGCTTTTACGGCCAGACGCTGTCCCACTTAGTTTACTACGATGATGTAAAAAAAACTTATTCCTAACTGCCTGTACTACCTATATTTATATAACTAAACTAAACAACTTCAATGATTGATTTTCAGTACTTATAAGAAAATTAGAATCGCGTTTCATGCGTTACGAACAATACGCGAGACATTAATTAGTAAGTACGTACGTACGATTTTTGTTTAATTATACCTAGAGAACTCCGTTATAACAAATATTAATTTACTCCGAGTGGTAAATAATAGTGTATGTAGGATAGCTATATTAAATTTGTATGTTTACAGTTTACAGCGGACTTAAATAATAATTAAAATATAAAAAAAAAACCTTTTTTTTTATTTATTACTGTAGTTTTAAAAAATCTATACATAATTCATCTATAATATTTCATTAAGTAGAGGCATGCGTTGGTCGTTATTTCGCTAATTTCAGCCTAATGGTTCATTATAGTGCCAATTTATAGGGCCACCATAATGTATGCCTCTTAATTTATGGTTGACTGTACTGTGGGCCTATAAATTGTTATACGATAGGGTAATATATGAGGTAGCAAGATTCATGTTTTGATATCTTAGTATATTTCCCATATTTAAATATTTATGAGACTGAGAGACGTAGAAAAGTCATAATTATATATGTAATTTAAAAATGTCCATTATATTGTATAGAACTTAAGAACATGTTAGTCTTTGAAAAAAACGTATAAAACCTACTTACTATTTTTAAAGTGTTATTTCACATTTATTTAGGTTAGAAAACATTTTAACAAACGTATAAAAATTTGGGCACATCCGGATGTAGAACACATGGCTTAGCGGTCAAAGTGCTTGGACGGTATCGAAGAAGCGCGGGTTTGAATCCCGCTGCGCTCAAACTTTTTGAAAAAACGTTTTCTAATCCTAAAAGTGGAATAAAATAGTAAAACTACATGCTAATCATAAGTTACGTTTTTACAATAAAACACCTGAAATTAAAATGTAAAACATAATTTATTATGTAAAGGTTTTGAAAGTACCTAGATTTGAACCCGTGTCTCTTAAAATTCATCTGTCCTTAGGCAATTAAGTTATACAGTCTTAACAGAATATGTGCAGTACACTTTAACTCAATTTCGATTTATACTTACCGGAAATAAACAACAAAAGATATAAAATTTCAACATAACTTGACAAGAACACACTTTCCTATTTAAAGCAAATTGGCTTAAATGTGCATTTTTTCTACAAGTAAGAATATTATATAATAATATGCAAAAATCCAATGCAAAAGATCTTATTAAAATGCATATCATGTTACCTTATAGGAAAGCATTCTGCAGTATCCTGCAAGATATGTAACGTAAAATTAAACTGAATATAAGCGAAGACGCAAAATAAAATTTTAATAGATAGGAATTCCTATATATTTATCACGACGTTATAAATATAGAAAAAAATAGAAATTTTTGAGAGTTTTATGGGTTATTTTTTTACGCTTATAAAGCATAAAAATACTTTATTAATTACTTAACATAAGTTACTCCAACATAACGTAGTGTCAAGATAATTTTATATAGTAAAAATATTTTTTATATCACTCTTTTATCCCGCATAGCTGGGTAGATAGAAAGTATTTAGTGTCAAGACACAACGTACTTCGCTTTCCACCAAATTCAAGACATTGCGTGTTGAGTGATGGAACTCAACGCCGAATTTTGTCTTTACCAGAGCGAGGAAAGTGAAAATAATTTAAATATAATCACTCCCCCGAGTGCGGATCGAGCCCACAACCGATCGCGTTTACAGTCAGACGCTGTCCCACTGCGCCACGACGAAGATGATACGAAAAAGTCATTAGTCTCATCTATTTTATATTCGTACGTACATAAAAAAATATTGCAATACGGAGTAAAGATAGCTGAAATTCAGTTAGTATATTCCTTGGGTGTGTAAGAGAAATCTCGTCGAGGTTTATAAGGAATTGGAAAGAAACGAGATTATACTTTATTTTATGATTTAGACAAACGAATTTACGTGTTAACTATTGTATAAAAAGATGAATTTTATAATATTTTGGTTACAAATTATGCTCAGGAGAATATTTATATTATTTGTTTATTATAAACATAATATAAATAATATCCCTCTGTAGTCTTATCAAAAGATTTCACCACCTATCAAATTCCACACTCCTTCCTTTCTTTTATTTTCGATTGTGTCGTATGCTGTTGGCCCTCACTGTTGTTCACAGTTTTTGGGAGAGGCTGAGTTAGAAGAGCTATGACCTTGGCGAGGAGACCTCAAGAGTAAACCATCAACTTAGAACACAAGGTCGACTCCTATAAGGCTCGAACCTTGGCGTGTATACACTGTTTGTAGTGGGGGACTTGCCTATCTAGACTAGGCCTATTGGCATCGGGCGGTACAATTCTTTTTATTAGCTCCTATTACTTATTATTACGAAAATAGTGTCCTGAAAATAGTTTAAAATATGTATGTATGAATGTAATATGAAGAGATAATTAGTTTATTATAGTAAATTTTTTAGTTACGGAGGTCAAATAACTAAAATCAATGCTATGTTCGACATACAGAGTTCCTATGTAATTTTTCTTGTTATAGAGGGAAAATATGTACGAGAATGACTTCTAGAGACTTACTGATTATTTGTAGTTTGAAATGAAGGGATTCAAATATTTTTTCTATAGGGTCTTCATATAGAGTTTGACTAAAAATATACTAATATTAAAACGAGAATATGCTATTTTAAGTCGGCTATAAACAGAAATAGTAAAGGTACATGATATCTATCTCTCGTTAAATCGATATAAAGAAAATCGTAGCTAATTCAATCACACTGATAGCACTCCAGTTTAAGTGTAACGTGAGAGCCGTCGGAGTTTCTGTGAATCGGTCCTTACCCGACGATTTATTGAGAAGCCGTATCTTTTTATATTTTTATCATATAAATAAAATAATAGTTATATTTTAATTTTATTTCAGTATATATGTATATTATCTATATAAATATAATTATATTTATCATTTAAATATATTATACTTTTATAAGTCATAACACAGTTTACTGATAGACCCTTTCAGATTGCTAAATACGCGTTGCTTTAGCAATATATAAGACACTTTATATGAAAGCTTACATTTTCATATAAAGTGTCATCAGTAAAACATGTTAATGGGTGTAATATTTATTTTATTAATTTAATTGAGTTTTATGTATTTTTTCTAAAATAAATATTTTTTGGGTAAGCGTAATTTTTAAGTTCAAAAGTTCTGTAGCTTCACGCTTTATCCAAATCATTCTCGAGATAAGAATTTGTGACGTTGTGTATTGAGTGGCGAAACTCAACGCCTCATTTTTCCTTACCAGGACGAATGATTTTGATTCCACACTACCTTTACTCGAGATGATTGTATTTTACCCAGTTTTAACTCGAAAGACAGTTTCTACTAAAAATGGTTTTGTTTGCTTACTTACTTACTACTTACTGCTTACTGGCTAACATAAAGTAATCGAACCAAGGTTATGTACAAGATCTTTGGTGCTTGCCATTTTTACCTATATAATTATGTTAAAGTAAATTTGTCTACCTGATCACGGACTAGTTTAAAGTATTCGAAGCGTAGAGTTTTCTGAAATGTACTTTCGAATCCTTTTACAAAAGTTTCATTAAAATTGCCTTATTCTAAACTAATGAGGTAGTAAATATTTGAGAGATTTTATAATTTGACTAAAATAAGTATAGAGGCCGGTCGTGGCGCAGTGTAACAGCGTCTGAATGTAAACGCGATCGGTTGTGGGTTCGATCCCCACTCGAGGAAGTGATTACATTTAAATTATTTGCACTTCCTCGCTTTGGTAAAGACAAAGAGCGGCGTTGAGTTCCACCACTTAACACGTAATGTCTCGAATTCGGTGAAAAGTGAAGTACGGAGTGTGTTGGTACTTTCTGTCTACCCTGCTAAGCGGGATAAAAGCGTAAAGATAAAAAAAAAGCATTACATGCAAATAAACCTAAGTAACTGATCACTGTGAACAAAAATACTATATTCGATTGCTGTCTTATATAAATAAGAAAATAATGCGTTATGTAATAAAACAATATATAAAAGAATTATAACCTTTTTTAATTCTTCATAAAATAAAGAAAAAAATGTGTATTCTCATTACTATGCAACTTTGAAGGAGGTCGATCGAGTTTTAATTTCCTTTTACTAACACAGTCTAAATTGAATGAAATTAACTTTTTAATTAACCTAAATCCCGCTTTCCCAATAAGGGCCGATACAGAAATTTAAAGGTATCATTAGGCCGATTCTTGGCGTGAAAAAAACGAATGAATGAGTTCACTTTTAATTAGCATTAGGGTGGTTTTATTATTTGGAATTACATACTAGAGTTGATATTACTTTTTTCTATATCATTGTAATGGCAAAATTTGAACTTGATGGGGGATTGAAAACAAAAGCTGCAAAACGTGAGAGTTGTGGGTTCGATTTCTACTTAGGCGAGTGATTACATTCGAGTTATTATTCGCTCGCTCTGCTAAGACACTATAGATATTTTTACTACTACCTCGCTCAGGTAGCACAAAATGCGGCGTTGAGTTCCACCAGTCAATACGCAATGTCTCGAGACATTGCGTATTCAGTGGAAAGCGAAGTACGGAGTGTCTTGACACTAAATACTTTCTGTCCTTGAGTTTTGCCACTCAACACAGACACAACATGTCTCAAATTCGGTGGGAAGCGGAGTACGGAGTGTTTTGATACTAGATACTTCCTGTGTAACCCAATGAGCGAACTAAAGCTTTTTATGTTTTTTATTTTTACTTATTATTTGCTTGTATACTGCTGTAATATTTTAATTTCACTATAAATTCTGATATCTATATAAATTGTGTATGAACGTTATAAGTTGATATATATTTTTTAAATAAAGTTTATTTTTATCTTTTTAGCGCATTTTTATAAAAGCTATTTTTTAAAATGGTTTTTTGCTTACTTTTATTGAATATATGTTCATTTACTTATATCCTATATGTTATATATAGTATATTTATTTGATAAAAATATTATTCATAACATAAGAAAAGAAAAACATTTAGAGATATAAAAACTTTAAACGTTATAAAAGTGATGCTTAATAGAGAATCAGAGCACACACATATATTCCAAGAAGAGCGGGTTCGAAATATACGTTATGGTACGTTCTTATTAGTGTTTATATTTAATAAATAACAGTTGCTCTTGGCAAAAAAATTATCTCTGCATATATCTCGCGTATATACGTAAAAACAAATAAAATGTATTCTAAGAAAAATTATTATAGCACTTGTCGGGAAGAGAATACAAAAGAAATAAAATCAAGGTAAACAAAAGGTTTGTAAATTAACACCGTTCGTACATTAAAGATTTACAGTTCAAACAACCATGTCGTATACTAGGCGGAGTTGTCGCGTGTTTAACTTCGCTAATGGAGACAAAATAGATAATAACCCAACCACTGTGTTTAGAATGACTAGCTACTTGTTACATATACCTTAGCTAAAATAGAAATATTTAGAAATGCCTTTACATGAGATTCTTTGTAAGCCTCGGTGCAATTGTGACAAAAATTATTTACTATATGAATTTATTTACCTCATCTTCATGTTTTAGTCTGCATGAGCAGCGGCATAGTCAGAGAGAACCTAGTGGCAGAACTAAACGCCGCACGTTGTCTTACCAGAGCGGATAAATATAAATAATTTTTCATCATTTCCCCTAGCGGGAATCGAACCTACAACGAATCGCGTGTAGAGTAAGAAGACGCTGCACCACGATCGATTATTATAGTCATACAAAAAGAAATCAAATTTCTTACAGTAACTGTATTTAGAAATTAATAAATTTAACGAGTTGTTTGCCGTAGTTTCATGGATTTTATGGCTCTTGCCATATGATCTCCATTTATACCTTACGTAATTTTTGCAGTAAATTCGAAGTTTCCAAAAGCAAAATCGTAAAAACCTTAACTTAAACTTTAAATACCCAATAGTTGAATTGACTAAAGGACTAACACTAAAACTTAGACTAATAAGAGACCAGTAGTCTCACTATCTGTCATCTATTCGGCCAATTACTGAATAATTATATATATATATATATATATATATATATATATATATATATATATATATATATATATATATACATTAAAAGAATATATGTTTATTATTTTATTCATAAAAAAATGATTTATAATTTTAATTAACATTTCCATTATGTGCTTTAATTTCGATACCAAACAAAACAACAAGTCGAGCCAAGTTCCCATTAGTTGGAAAACATAGAACTTCCTTCTAAATACACAAGTTAGAATCGTTCGAGTACTGCAGTCGAGAGGTGAATATTTAATTGTTCTTGTCAGTTTGCTTAAAGGCATCGCCTTATCGAGAGTTTCATTTTAATTTATAATACACTATTTTTTCCCATTACTTTGCTTGTATATTTTTGTATATATTTTAGACGCTTTTTGTTTTTTTTGATGTCTAGTGTCTGGGTCACTAAATACGATGTGTATATATATATATATATATATATATATATATATATACATTAAAAGAATATATGTTTATTATTTTATTCATAAAAAAATGATTTATAATTTTAATTAACATTTCCATTATGTGCTTTAATTTCGATACCAAACAAAACAACAAGTCGAGCCAAGTTCCCATTAGTTGGAAAACATAGAACTTCCTTCTAAATACACAAGTTAGAATCGTTCGAGTACTGCAGTCGAGAGGTGAATATTTAATTGTTCTTGTCAGTTTGCTTAAAGGCATCGCCTTATCGAGAGTTTCATTTTAATTTATAATACACTATTTTTTCCCATTACTTTGCTTATATATTTTTGTATATATTTTAGACGCTTTTTGTTTTTTTTAATGTCTAGTGTCTGGGTCACTAAATACGATGTGTATATATATATATATATATATATATATATATATATATATATATATATATATATATATATATATATATACATTAAAAGAATATATGTTTATTATTTTATTCATAAAAAAATGATTTATAATTTTAATTAACATTTCCATTATGTGCTTTAATTTCGATACCAAACAAAACAACAAGTCGAGCCAAGTTCCCATTAGTTGGAAAACATAGAACTTCCTTCTAAATACACAAGTTAGAATCGTTCGAGTACTGCAGTCGAGAGGTGAATATTTAATTGTTCTTGTCAGTTTGGTTAAAGGCATCGCCTTATTGAGAGTTTCATTTTAATTATTTAATATACTATTTTTTCCCATTACTTTGCTTGTATATTTTTGTATATATTTTAGACGCTTTTTGTTTTTTTTGATGTCTAGTGTCTGGGTCACTGAATACGATGTGGGTTCGATTCCTATTCGAGAACAAAATTATAAAGGCCAAGAAAGAAATCAGCTTCACGCTTTTCACGCCGAGCATAGTATTCAGAGGACACCTACTACGTATATAAGTAAATAAACTCTATTCTCTAGTTACTGACCAAAATCAAGATATATCATATAGAATGATGGAGCTTAACGCGCTATATTCCACTAGGGCGAAGATATGTTAATAATTGAAATATAATTATTCGCACAAGTGGGGATCAAACCTACAACCGATTGTATTTACAATTAGAAGCTTTCACTGCAATGAATAAATGCTAAAGACATTATCGTGGTATGTTGAAAAAATATGCGTAACACAGAAATCTACGCACCTCAACTAGGGCTGCATAAATTTATAAAGACGATAAATATAGATAAGAAACTATGTATATAAGACTATATTATTATTTTTTTTAGCTTCACGCTTTTATCACGCATAGGAGGATAGACAGAAAGTACATAGTGTCAAGAGTGTTGTGTTGAGTGGTGGAACTCAACGCCGCACTTTGTCTTTACCAGAGCGAGGAAGTGAAAATAATTTGAATATAATCACTCCCTCGAGTGGGGATCGAACCCACAACCGGCCGCGTTTACAGTCAGACGCTGTCACACTGCGCCACGACCGGCCTTTAAAATTAATTTACTTTTTTCGCTCTGATAAGACGTGCGGCGTTTAGTTTGCCACTCAACTCGCAATGTCATGAGTGTTTTTTGTAAGCGGAAGCAGTCAACAGAGTGTCTTGAATTTAAATTGTCTTTGACTACCCTGCTATGCGGGATATAATAAAGAAAATGTCTTAGTAAACTTTTAGTACGTTATTATTAAAAGAAAAACCAAAAGTGCAAATTTCCGTATCATTTTCAAGACCTACAAGTTACCTCATTCGCCCTAAAAACCCTAAGCCTGGCGTTGTGTCAATCCGTAGTGTAATTTCACCTGCACAAAAGCCTTATTGTATGAAGGTGCGAAGAGATTTGCTTGCCAAATTGGAAGGCCCAGCGTCAGCTCTAATCGGCTTATGACAGGATACCGTTCACAGGCGAATGTGTGCCTTATCGCCTTCTCAGGAGCACAAAGCGATTTGGTTGAATTCAAGTCTAAGATGCAATAACTCCATTATTGAGAAATATGAAGGGATGTGTTTCTATTTCTAGTGTAATGACACAACATTTACACAAAGTAATAAATTAATAATTTAGCTATTTCGTATATATTATACGTTATACATTGTTTAACACCGTGCTTTGTTTAATATAAACTTTAAGCACATGAAGCCGGTCGAGGTCCAGTGAAACAGCGACTCACTATAAACGCGATCAGTTTTGGGTTCAATTACCACTCGGGGCAATACACATATTTAAATTATTTTTGTCTCCTCGCTCTGGAAAGACAATACGCGTCGTTGAGCTTCACTAAACATACAATGTCTCGCATTTCGGCGGATAACGGAGTGTGGAGTGACGTAACAATAAGTACTTCCTGTCTACCCTGCTATGCGGAATAAAAGCATATATTTAAAATATGAAAAATATAATTCCTGGATTGAAATGGAATCATCAATCCTCCCATCACGGATAAGATCCTCTCAACTGTACTGCAACATTTACTTTTCAATAATAATATTTGTAAATATTTTTGACATTTACGTTTTCTTTCATTATTTACTAAGGTGCTCATAAAATCCCAAAGAATTATTACTGCAGACGTCGACTAAAGTTATGAAATTTAAATAGCAAAGTTGTAAAGCTGGCCAGTTCTTTAGTACATACATAATAGCCGTTACTTACGACTTCGCAAAAGTAGTAGTATGAGAGTCATTTGTAATAGAATTTATATTAGAGTTTGAAAAATAATTTTTACTTTTTATTGAAAAAAAAACAGATTAGACAAGAAAAATGACTTGAAGATAGAAAATAATAAATATTTTTATATTCATTCATTCATCACTTCAATGAGTGGAAATCGGGCTAATCACACCATAATACGGATTTCATAGTAAAATATTACCTTATGTAGGCGTAGTGTCTTTCTTGACTGCTTTCCGTACGAAATTAATGCCACATCTTGAGTTACCAATCATCGCTCCAAGTGGGTTTAACCCACAACCAAACACGTTTACAGTCATATGCTTTTTAATACAAAATAATCAATTTTTCTTATATATTAATATATATTTAACGAAAACGCTTCTAAGTTATTATATTGTTATGTTCACGCTTTAATCATAGCAGGGTAGACAGAAAGTGCCTAGTGTCAAGACACTTCGCCGTACTTCGCTTTCCACTGAATTATAGACCTTGCGTGTTGAGTGGTGGAACGCAACGTGGTACTTTGTCTTTACCAAATTTTATCTTTGTTTTTATCTTGTTATACAAATATACATGTAAAGTTATATATTTATATAATTATATACGTTGCTTGTGTGTAATATATAGCGTGTACATAATAAGTATGTGTATTACGCTTTATTAACGTAGGTAAAACATTTGTACGCCAGCCTATGTCCATGCGTCCCCATTTCTCTTACACTGTATGGGTTACCTGGAAGAGATAACCTTTTCTGTTCTATCTTCTTTCTTCTTCTCTGTTTCTTACTTAATTAAATATATAAAGCATTAAATAAATAAATAACAGTAACTAAATGTGAATTATTCCTTCTATTATAATAATATTTCTAATATTACTATAAAAATACTGTATCAACAAAGATTTTGGTCAAACGTGGCTCACTCGCGGACACCATTCAATTAGGTTCAGAGTAATCCGCTTACCGTCACCGACATAGCTGAGACCGGATTAATTATGTAAATTGATGTTGTTTTTGCTAACAACGCATATAAAATGTCCGAACGTATCATCAGGGATAATTAATAAACTGCCCCCGTGAATTTGACATGTCCTCAATATGGAAGACACAACCGAATAGAAGTGTTTGGAAATTGATATTTAATTCTTTATTATCTCCATACAATCACGCAAATGTTATTTTTTTTATAGTACGATGTATGAGCTATTTTATAGTTTAAATTTCTGTTTATATTTCTAAATTGCCAATAAAAGCGAATGTTTAATCAGTATGTGTTCATAAATTTAATAAGAGTTTTGTATAATTGAATATAGTATTATACCACTTACTTTTATGTTTATAAACCCTCAAATTATTTTGAAAATGCTTACTTATTATTATACTTGAAAGTTATATTTGTAAAATCTGTAAAAATCTAGTGTGTGTTGATGTTGCAATCTATGTGTTGAATGGCGCAACTTAACCGCGTTTTTTAAATATATTTATAAACATTCCACCAAATGGAAATCTATCTAATAATATATTGAGATATATTTATATTATATATTTATATTTATATTAGAATATCATTACCGTTTCTCATTTCTTTTACCCTCTATTAGTCGAAGGATTTCATTAGGTGGATTCCCCTATTCCCCAAATCGCTTAAGATTTGCTGGATTTTTTCGTAGGAATGAGCATGAAAGGTGGATTTGGTATATTAATTGGAAGGGGAGCCATCGATTAGCTCTTTAATCAGTTTTAATACTGTATGCGTAATGTTTACGATCAGTATAAGACATTTACTGTTTTAATAGACTGTTTCTTATTTTTTGTTATTATTATAGCTTTTTGCTTTATCCTGCATGGTTGGTGGTCATAGATTGCGAATGGGAATATAATACTACTCGAATGGGAATTGAACCCAAAATCAATAATGTATCGTAAGTGTAATGTTATACCACTGCGCACGATGGCTATTTCATGACACTTAAATTTTGTTATAAAAAGCAATAACAGTTTACGTTTTTACACTTACATTAACATTACAATATACATAAACAGTTTCAAAAATAAGCTAACATAAAGGTTTATTATTAAAAACTGAGATATTTTTTTCTAGATGCTCATGATTCTAGATGCTGGATTAATAGAAAAATTTATGAAAGTTCTATTAATCCAGCAAATATATATATATATATATATATATATATATATATATATATATATATATATATATACATATATATAGTTTTTAAAAAAATATTATACTACTTTAACCAATAGTGAATGTGAACATGGACTTAAATACCTTCGAGAACGCATAGTTTCAATTGCATACACTTTTGATAGTTTGGATAACCATTATAGCAACTAGATGATAGCCCTTTGCACATTGGTCGACCCTTTTCAAGAGAAAAGTCTCGACCAATACGTTATATAAGATATATAACGTCCAACTAAAATGGACTAAAATGACAAAAAAGTTTGCTACAACATTATATGATAAACATGCCAGATGAATCTAATTATTTAATTATATTCAGATTTTTTATTGGTGAGAATAAAACAGAAATATGTTATCAGAATATGAATCTTTAGTAAAAATTTTAAATAAAACTATTTGAATCGTGTACTTTTAGTGTTCGAAGCCCGAGCTCTAGGATTAATTTTATATATATATATATATATATATATATATATATATATATATATATATATAATTTTTTTATACGAAGTCTTATATTATATAGTAAAGCGTGTACAAACAAAACTGTCTCTATCACTGACGTGCTAGCCGTTAGAGTTTTGAAGTTATTGCACAGAGATTAGGCATGACTATTCATGTCCCTAGGGCATGGAAATTTAACCTAGATGGCACTTAGATCGTGGCTGGACTATATTGATCTTTGAGACGAAGTTAGTTTGAAAACGGATTTAAATTTGTAATATGAAATTGAGTGATAAAAAATGTAACAATAATCTCATCTGTGAAGGTGATTGCAGCAGGTTCGATTCCCACTCGGGTACATCATTAATACGAAAAATTGATAATATTTTAAACATATTCTTTTTGATACGAGAAATAGCTACTATTTTTAAAGTGTTATTCCTCACTTAGGATTAGAAAACATTTTTTTAAATAAAGGTATAAAATTTTGAAAGCAGCGGGATTCGAATGAGCAGAAATCTTGAAAACCGTCCCAGCGCTTTGACTGCTAAGAGATGCTAACAATATAAATAAGTTGTAACAAACGTATAAGATTTTCGAGGCAGCTGGTAGTAGAACGCATGGCTTAGCGGTTTTAAGAGACGTGGGTTCTAATCCCGCTGCGTTCAAATTTTTATACTTTTTTTCAGAAATTGCGTTGTTGAGTTCCCCTTGTTGGTCCGCTTATTTCGAAATGTTTCTAATTCGGGTAAAAAGCGGAGTAAAAATAATTATTATATTTAAATATGTGCAAGTAAGTATCAAGACTTCACGAGAAATTTCAATCCAAAAAATGCTTGTATTAGGAATCTGTTTAAATATAAGGTAAAATCATATTTAAAAAAATAATATTTTTGTGAAAATTATTGTATTTGTAAATAAATGACTAGATTTTTTGAAAAGTAGTGATTGATATGTATAATCACACACTTAAATTTCAAACAAAAACATATAATATATTAGAAAAAATACAGAAAACTATAAAAGAACAAAGTTTGCGCTGATAAGATTGGATTGGTATTGAATATCCTCGTTGGAGTTGTAGTAGTGTTTTGATTTCTAAAATGCATTCTCGCCCGCCTCACATTGTCTCAGCGGGACAATTCTAGATAGTGTACTCTGCGGTTAGAATGACTTAGAAAATACTTTAGAACAACGAGTTGGTGGAATATAATGACAACAATGCTTGAGATTTTTGAAAAAACATATAAAAATTTGAACGCAGAAAACGCAGCTTGGATTTTTCAAAAATGTTTTCTAATCCTAAGTGTGGAATAATACTTTAAAAATAGTAAATATTAACATTGCTTAAACATCTTAAATGGATCTATTTTAAATGGATTAATCGCATATATTTTTGTATTCGAAAACACTTTACTGTAGTTTGTAGTTACTTTTAAAAGTCCAAAAATTAAATATCTTATAATGATTTAATATATGCTCATACTTCTTTGTGAATTTATTCGTACTGTGATATGAATTTTATTCTACGCAGATTTTTGATTTTTATGAAAAAAAAAATATTATAGTCACTTGTAAACGTAAATATCAAATTTTTAAATGTATGAATATTTGTGTAAAAGCATTATCTATTTATTAATATAATATATGCAAGAAAAATTTAGACTCCTTTAGAAATTTATACATAATTGATTTTCTTCTTTTTTAGCTTCACGCGTTTATCCCTCATAGTAAAGGAGACAGAAGACCCTAGTGTCAAGACCCTCCATACTTCGTTTACCGCTGAATTCAAGACGATTCGAGAGTTTCGACGATTGCGAGTTGAGTGGTGGAACTCAACACAGTAGAAGTGGAAATAATTGAAATATAATCACTCCCTCGAGTGGGAATCGAACCCACAACCGATTGCTTTTACAGTACGCTCTCCCGCTGCGCCACGACCGGCCGTAATTATTTTTTTGTAAGTTTTTTTTATTTCACACTCTTGTTACGATTTAAGTTGGTAAATTTCACACCTTGCTTATATTATATGTATTTTACGTGTAACCAAGGCCTGGTATAGATAAGTCAGCAAATCTAAGTCTAATGAAGGAGTAACCTGGTTTTAATTTACCTTATAATATCTCAATGAATTTTATAAGAACTAAAACAAGCTAAAGATGTAAAGAGTACATTATAATCCTCATCTTGCATGGTACCTAGTGGAACACTGTAATTTATTCAAAATCACGTACATATTCTGAAACTCAAATGGCGCTAATCGTCCCAGTCTCCTGGGTCACACGTTTTACTCGATTATATGATGGAAAATTTAAATTATTATACATATTATTTTCTAAAATTAACCACATTAAATATATACCAATTCAATAATTGAAATTATTTTTTTGGTTATTCGAATAATTTTTTAATAATTTCATGGTTATGCCAATATTTGAAATTGTATTAACTGTTTTTCTATTTTTAAAGTATTATTTACTTAAGATTAGAAAACATTACACTGAAAAGATTGTTGTAAGCATTGATGTAGAAAGATTTTACAATTATCTGCTACACAAATATTGTGTGTAAGAAACAATCGTTGATATGCTATTTATTAAATATTTTACCGTTTTTGAAGTGTTATTTTATTCTTAGGTTAGAATTCACCATATAAAGTCATATAAAAATTTGAACAGAAAGAAATTTTAAAATAACAATTTTACGTAGACGAATGGATGGCTTAGCGGTCAGAGTGTTTGGACAGTTGGAGACGTCGCTTCGAATCCCTCTGCGTTCAAATATTTATCTCTCATTAAAAAATGTTCACCTCATATTTGTTTTAAATAAAGCCACAAAGTTGAGATGTGGAATTTGTTCTACATTGCAATTATCTTTCATGACACTTTAAGATATACATGTCAAGGATAATAGAAATAGATAAAAGAAAAATGTTCATATTTCCTCGTACAATGACTTATAATTAAAGGATGTTTAGTACTACATTTTTGAAAAAACGTATAAATTTTAAACGCAGCGGGATTCGAACCCCCGCCTCATGGATTAGAGGCGCGGGTTTGAATCCCGCTACGTTCTAAAAATAGTAAATATTAGATGTACAGTAGTCTTACATCGAACTCACAAACATCGTGTGCTGTATATTTGTTGATTGGCACATTTTAAGTGGGTTTTGAAGCTAGTTGAGTAAGGTGGGGTTCTTAATTAGTATGTATGCCAATACAAAGCAGCTTCACGTTGCATTCCTCATAGCAGAGGAGTTGAAGATAATCTAGTATGAAGACACTCCATTTACCACTCTCCGCCCTAGAAATTATTATTTGAATCGAAAGAAGTATTGCGTTTTAAGTGCCGTAACTTTACGCTACATTTTGCCTTAAAATATAATGATTTCACAAAGTGGTAAATGATCTCACTATCAACGGTGTTAACAGTATGAAGCTGTCCCACTGTACCATGATAACCTCAAATAAAAAAGCTTTTAAATAAAAATAATTATGCCATCGTATAGGCCGAATGATTTATAAGTAGAAATTGAATGTATAATATCTAACCGACATCCTTTATATCGACGTTGGTTAAAAATTGTTATTTTAGATGTGTTATTACTTGTTCTGTGGTAGGTTTTTGTTCTTTTGGTTGTCGCCATATCCTTTGCGGGGTTCAGAAAAGACGGGGCGCCAAGCGCTAGGGTTTTGCTTGATTACTTTCTTCATTTAGTTTAAGTGTATATATAAAGTCATTACACCACGCCATCATTATATACATTTATTAATAATCTAATTTATAAATAAAAAATGAAACCCACTTCATAATATAGAACTACCTACCTATGTTTTTTTACGATTAACTAACTTACCTATATCTCTGAAACGAGTAGACCGATTTCAATGAAGTTTGTATTGTTTGCCGAGTTGCAGTATACCTAATATAAATCAACAATCATCTATAACTTTTAGTTTTAGGAAAATTCATAGACAAACATTTAAACATATTTACCAAATTAAGCGAATTAACGTGCTTGGAAGGCTAAATGGATCATCATACTCAATTATTATTCAATTCCAACAATATTACATGCAAACTAATAGCCTACATTATTTAAAGTTAGTTTAAAAGCAATAAATACATTGAATGTCATTATAAATGTATATTTTGGACCTGAAAGTTCGGAAATTATATATACATACGTTTATTGTCACGCATAAACGATACCTGTATATGTTAATTATTTTGAAAGCTGTTATAAAGATTGTAAAGATTTATCTTGAGGTTTTTTCAAAGAAAAAAAAGGATTTATTTGAATCAATAATTTATTTTAATAAAATTTACTTAACAATATATTTGGGGTATTGGAAACGAACTAACTTAAAATTATATTAACTCTAATGACCTCGCAAAAATGATTACAAACGAAAATAGGCCTATTGCATACGTATCTTGTATATAACGGTACGTAATCGTAAAACCTGTGTACAAAGCTAGTTATATAGAAACGATAATCTCCCACTTCACACTTCATAACACTGTACGTAGTTGCTTAATTTGAAACAAATGGAAATGTTCCTGAATGAAATGCAAATTTATTCAATTAATCTGCCCGCCAGCCTGTATTGGGTGTCGCAAAGCCGTGATTGGCGTTAAGTCGTAGTAAGAGCGGTTTGCGAAGGATGCGTATGGTAATAACCTATTGGTTGTATAGTTGAGCCATAATCGGAGTTTCTGAAGAATATTATAAAATTATGTTAGGATGCTTACTTCAGTTCAGCTAGTAAATATCCAATGTCTTGATGTATATCTTGTATTGATCATATACAATAAGTATAATTGGAGATTTTAAGCAATACTGTAAATATTGTACAGTAAAGTTGCTGCTCGGGAGTGATTATATTTAAATTAAGAAAAACACGGGGTTTAATTCCGCTTATAAATATTTAGTGCCATGTTTAGTGCCATTTCGTGGGACATGGAATCTACATAACAGAATTTCTCTGACTGAAAGCTGCATTAAATGTCAAGGTGAGATATGAAACTGATTTTTTTAACACTACGAATGGTAATGTCCCATTGGTTGTATAGTTGAGTTATAATCAGAGCTTGTGAAGAATATTATGAAATTAAGTTAGGTTGCTTATTGGGGAATGATTATATTGAAATGAAAAAGAATCGCTTTGCTCCAATTGGTATAACATTTAGTACACTGAAAGTGCACCAGTGATTTCTAATTTTTACTATTTTTTGAGTAACAGAAATAATTTACATTATATTTGTTGCCATATCAAAATGTTACAAAACAAATATAAAATTGTCAATACAAGTAATACATATATCAATGCTTTAATTAATATACTAGGTAGTTTGAATTAGTTATAAATAATAGGTTAATATTTATTATTAAAACTATATTATAAAATTAATATTTTTATTCATTTCAGGTACTTGTTTACATAAAGCTAGCTGTACACGCAAGTCCGTCAGCGTAATTTAATATTTTTAAATGTATTATGCTATACAAAATCAGCCTAAGTAACTTCTTATTATATTAGCTGCTACTAAAATTCTAGTCAAAATTGATCAAGCCGTTTTAGAATATAACCGGAACAAACAGATAGACACAAAAAGAGGTAATTTAATATATGTTCCTTATAAACATATCTTATTATTTATTTTAATATTACAAACAGACGCTGTAATTCTTTTTTGCATACATTTAATTTAAAATCAGCTGAATTCACTTCAAAAGCTTGAAAACGTATCACTAAGTTTACACCAAATTTTATTTCCCTTATCTGTTCTATGCAGACTAGTTGGCAATTCGTGTCTTTGTATATTATATACTTATTCGTTTGTTCCAAACTGTATTGTTGGTGCATTGAACAGTATCTGCATACAAATTTGGTGAGTATTGTGCGTCGCGTCAGTAACGGGGGGGAGTTTCAGAACAATTGTTTGAACTGGCTAGGTATATCTATGTCATTTTTGGTATAAAAAAGGCGTTTAAGAGCGTGATCGAAACGTAGCCACAATAAGGTCTTTAGAAAGACCAAACGTAAGCACTGTATATATTCCTGTAGTATGACATTAGTATTTTATAATACGTTTTGAGTTTTTTAATTATTAATTAGCTCTTCTGTTGTTCTTAGAGAAGGTGTATAGATATTTGATACATTAATAAAGTAAAACAAAAACGTATTTCTGTTTTTTTTAATTATACAACTTGATATCGATGTCATAGTTAAGGTTTATGTAGAGCATATTACATATACTATCATGTTTAAATCATATTATTTTTTCAAGTGATTTACATATTGCTAAGACAAGACAACGTGTCATGTTACACGTCCATGTGTTTACAATATTAAAAACTACTGTAATTTAAAATATTCAAGAACATTTTTTTAAGCTTCACGCTTTTTTTTAAGCTTCTGCTTTATTCCACATAGCAGGGTAGACGGAAAGTACCTAGTATCATAACACTTGGCTTTTCGCAGAATTCGGGACATTACGTGATAAGTGATGCAACTCAACGCCGCACATTGTCTTACCAGAGCGAGGAAGTGAAATTAATTTAAATATAATCACTCCCGCGACTGGGACTTGAATTCACAACCGATCACGTTTACAGCCAGACGCTTGTCACGCTGCGCCACGGCCGGCAGTAATTATTACAACATTTTTTTAATCTGCCGTGTTAGTTAATGAATGTAAAATCTTGCAAAATTAATTTGACATATCCCAGAGTCCTATTGACAATGCCATTACATATAAACAGTACTTAAAATAAAAGTAATCAGTACGTAAAATGGCCGCCGCGACAAGATGGCGGATTTTTTTAATGCACATTTCATCCAATATCGAAATCAAAACGAAATGTCTGGAAGCGTAGAATACAGTAAAATATTAAAAAAATAATCTATATAAATTATATTTTTTAAAATAAACACGAAAAAATTATTTTTAAAAATATTTTATCAGTACATTGTAAGTGAATTACAAAATATATTTTCAAGCTTCAATACTCATCACCAACATAACTTAAAGTCATTAGTTAATACTGAACAAACGTAATATTTTTAGTTAAGAATATTTTCCATACATATTTATCGTTTACCACGCAACCAATTACTTTATTCATATTAGATCCGTATAATACACTACCACGGTAAAATTACAAAGAGGAACATTTTGAACGAACGATGACGAGGAAAAAATTTGCTGAAACATAAAATTACTTAAATATCTTTCTTTTTTAAATTATACTCCAGATAACGAGTGGATTACGTAGTATAAAGGGATAACAGAAATATTCTTTAACCAGACCGCAATTTGAATACATTAGGATCTAAAAGACTTTTTTATGATACCAAAATATTAGCAGTGATTTTTATAACGACATATAGGTCTGTTGTGTTTGGGGTTAAAGGCTTTGTTTAAGCTATAATTATAATTACGAGTATATGTGTAGCTTTCCCTACCTTATCCTAATTATAATTACTATTAGAGAGGTTGATCTGTAAAATGCGTGTTGTATAAGAACATGATATGTCACTTTACACAAAAGTGTATATCAAATAAAAGCTTATGTGGGTGATTTTATATTTTTTATATTTTTTTTGGTTTTACGTTTTTATCCCGTATAGCGGGGTAATAGAAAGTACCTATTGTCTAGGCACTCCGTAAACCGCGTTACGCTGAAATTCGAGACATTGTGTGTTGAGTGAGTTCCTTACTGAACGTCGCGCTTTAAATATAAATATTCCTCCGAGTGGGAATTGAATCCACAGCATATTGGTTTTATAGTTAGACGCTGTCCTATTGCGACACGACTGGCCGCAATTTATTTTAATCAAATAAGTTTTAATAATTAATATATTTTTAGTGTATTATTTTAAAACAAATATTGATCTTGACCACTTATTTACGAGTATATAAGCTTCAAGTACCAAATTTCGTATTAACTAAATTTTCTTAAAACAATTTTCTTGTTATAACGATAAACTGGTAACATTTATGTGGGTGTATAAATGCTTGTTAAGATCAGATCCAAAGGGGATTTTCATTTACTTATATTAGCTTTAAAAATGAAAAAACACTCGTTAGGTTATTAACAAAACTTCAAAAAGGCAATTCTATGACTTTTGCGATCTTAACAGATTTTATATGAAACTATTTTAAACGAATTAATCGCGTACATTTTGGTATTCGAAAATATATTTTTAGAAAACCCAACGCTTCGAACAAGGTCTCAAATTTTTCATTCAGTGCTGGTACTCATAATGAGATCTTTGATTTTTATTTTTACACATTTTAAATGAAACTGTTTTAAACAGATTAATCGCGTATATTTTGGTTTCCAAAAAAACATTTAGATTAAACATTTCGAACATTTCACATTACTTCGTGATCACTCGTAGACTCAAAAAAGACTCTAATATTTCAATCAATTAAAGCGGTATTTGTAACATATTAAAATATATTCTATTATTTATGAGCTCTTTCTTTTTAGACAACGAATTTTTGAAAAAAATCATATAAAACTTAGTATCGTACTATCGCCTTCAGAGAGCGAAGCTTAGAGTAGTGCCTGTTACTTACAAATAAAATGTAGGCTTAAGGCGCACCTTTTGAATGTGCTTTACGATTAATTTGTTGTCACGTAAAATAAATAATGAAAACGTTATATACATATATATATATATATATATATATATATATATATATATATATATATATATATATATATATATATATGTAATGAATATTTTTGCATAGTGATAACTTAACAAGTCAATATGTGTTCAGCATTCTAGGCTACGTCTTCCCGCGGGATATGAGAATGCAGTAGCACTATCCACTTGTAACTTCTCGATAAGCTATCTCATACGAGAATAACATACGAGATGTTACGTATAGTAAAACTTTGTGCGAGAAAACTTAAATCATATTGTTTCTATAAGTAAATAATCCATGATTTCGGGAAGTCCCGGGATTTATGTGAATATATAATATGTTTTTTCGTGTATATAATTTATTTTGTAAGTATTGTTAAAATGAGAATAATTATTAAAATGTAATTTTATATTGTTTTAGTATCTTTATTACAAAATAAAATGTATTATAATCTTTGTATCTAACACAAAAGATATTACATTCAGTTCTGATACAATAAAAAGTTAAATCCATTTAAAATATTTATAAGAAAATAGTAACAAATGTAAATTTTAAGATTTATAATTAATAATATGAAATTTAAATCATCTTTGATGCATAGTATTTTGAATAACAAAAAATGTATCCCAAGATAAGATTTTTTTTAGCTTCACGTATTGTTCCATAGGTAAGGTAGAGATAAAATAGTGTCCGAATTTGAGATATTGCGTGTTACGTAGTGGAACTCAACGCCGCCCTTTGGCTTACTAGAACATAGAAAATTTTAAAAAAGATATATCACACATCTCCGAGTGGGAATCAATTCTTTCTTCATGTTATAATATAATAATTTTGGTGCCAAGTGAAACTCACTCGCACTTGCAATCTACAATATTAAATCGTGATTAAATGCGTTTTTGACGTAAAACTGTGGGATGTTATACAAAAGTTTGCTTTGTTTGTTATAATTTCTTAATAGTAAAATGGGCTTTATATGAAAGTGTTTTTTTTTTCATGAATACCAAAGCTTACTATAGGTTTATACTCTAATAGTATAGTTTGACTGTATTTTTTATTCACATAAATTATATGGAATATTTAAAAAAAAACAATACATCTTATATTTTTCTACTATGATATTATTACGTTATATGTTTTATAAAGTATACTTTAGTAAATTTAACGCTTTTTTTTAATATAATAGGATATTACGAGCTTAATCAGTAAACTATGCTGCGTTTTAAGCAGAGTAGAAAAATGAAAGTAACTTAAGAATAATTATTCCCTCGAGTGGTAATTGAACCCTTAACAATGTCGTTTACAATAAGACAGTGTTCTTCGCAGTCACCATGACGTCATACGAATATTATATTTGCTGGAGTCTACTTGCTTTTAGTTTAAGTCATACTTCATAATACTATGTATCATAAAAAATACGTACATATGTATTTTAAAAAATACGCTTAAAATTCAACTGTTAACAGTTTGAAAATGTGAAAATGGACTTTAAATCTTTTAAATAGACGGCACCAGGGTAATAGAAGGAAAATAGAAGGATAATTTAAATAAATAAATAAATTTGGGGTGTGTGTTTGTAATATCAGAGATTGTTCCTTTGTGCATCGATGTGCTCAATACAATACTTTGAAGTTTTTACAGAGAATATGATGTTCATTGCGGATACCCACTCAATTAGAGACTGATTCAGCTAGAGCCTGAAACCTGAAATAGTTAATACAAATTATATTAAAATATAAAAAAATATATTAAAAACATGTGTTTAAATGTGAACCTATAACTTAAAGAGTAATAAAAACGAAGGCACTGAAACTGAGCCAGACAGTCTTTGAATAACAAAAACAACATAATGAAAGTAAACCCCGAACGTTTGCAACTGGATATCTTCTAACTCAAAGCGTTTTACGAAACCAAATATCAAAGGCCCCCAGTAAAACTCAGTCCGAACTCAATAAAATCTTGGCAAAGGCAAGAAAGGCGAAATCCAATAAACTCTCACCTGCTATGTCTTCGTATCCTGGAATGTTAGGAATGCCGTTCATTACTGCTCTGCACTTTCAACTTGTTACCTATCCAATTTAACAGGATTTTACTTCTGGAAAATTCCACTGGCTACGTTATGTGAAATTTCTTGGAGCACGTCTGGTTAGCGAGTCGCCAATTAAATTAGAATAGTTATTTATTTAATTTTTTTTTAACAAAATAAAGATCAAAATATGAAAGTGATTAAAACTAAAAAATAGAAAAAATGACGGTAAAAATCTTTATTGTTTTAAATTGTATTCAGTAAAGTTTTGAATAGTATTATAAAGGCAGTCTGACATCATCTAACTTTAGCTAAAAGTTACAAACCAAAGTATATAGAAGTAAAACGCAATTTTAATTGCAATTACTCAAAGGCGTAACAAGTTTAATTTAACCTCTATCTGTCAGGAAATGAAGTTTAAAAGTATTGTGTATCCAATTAAAATTTCTCCTATAGCGAATGACATTTTTACGAACGCCGCGCCGCGATTGCAGGCGACACGACGCGCGTTCAACTTTTCTAATTAAGGATGACCCGCGAAAGGCTGGTGCAGACGTAATTATCTCTGTTTGTACATATATTTGTGATTAATCAAAAGCTTATTTATGTAGTCCTTCGAGATTGAGTGCTTCAAAGCGAGGCGTTGAGTTCGCCAATCAACGCGCAATGCTCGAGACATTGGCACATTTCGGACGGAAAGCAGGCAATGGAGTGTCTTGACATTATAATGTCTTTAGCTAACATGATAACTAAAGACAGTATAACAGGCGTTACGTGAAAAGATTGAAGCTATATTATTTTCAAATTTAATGTTTAAATTTTTGATATAAAAAATTATTTAAAGATTTTAACTAAAAAAACACATTATAAGTATTTTTTCGTTAACTAGCTCTGTCTTAACAGACTAAAAAAACAAATATACGCTATAAAAGTATAATAATAAAAATGTAATAAATATTACGATCGGATTCAAATACGTGGATATATTTTATAATATATTTACAAGGTATAATGGAAAGTGAGCGCGGAAAGGCGTTGCATAATTTTCTTACATTGATCGAAATAGTATATCTGTGGTTTACTTAAAGAGAACGTTTAAATTAATAGTATTTCTATATAAAAGTCTATTCAATAATTGAATACACTTCTTCGATGTTTACTCAGCATACAGCAATTGCTTACTCAGTCTTTAATATATTAAAATTATAAAAAATAAAATTACAAGCCGTTTGAAACCACGCTAAGGAGTGTAATGCATACGTGATAGGGAAATATTTTATTAACTAACTATGCCCGCGGCTTCGTCTATATTAAAAATTAGACCTAAAAATCTGTCTAATCATATTTGTTCTTTAACTATTAGTATTACGAAACGTCTCTATTTTTACGCATTTCCAATATACGTATATATTTCAAATTCATTTTGTAGTTATTGTCAGAAATAATATCTATCTATAGTAAAAAAATATGTATGCAAGAATATAAACCTGCAGAATATTTGGAGGCCGCGGCCGTCATAGCAAGTTATGCAACCGCAGCACATGTTACTGACAATTTTCATTTTGAAAATTGAGTCTAGTCTTCTAATTGATGCCGGAAATATTGACTTGCAATTTGGATATGACGATATATTCGATGATTGTAGGTTCAAATATAGATCTACTGAATATACTAACTACTTTACTCCATAAATACGTCGACCAATACCTATATTATATATTTAAAGTATCGTATATTTAAGATGTAAATATCATATATTTATTTAAATATTAAAGCGTTCAAACAATAAAACTTTTTTTTTGTTTAAAAACTAACAAAATTATAAAAATGTTAAGAAAAGTTTTAATATTTTATTTAAACTATCTTCTGCAAAAATAAGTAATTCTACTACAATATGATTATAATTATTAATATTTTGCGTGTTCTATCGACTTAGTGGACACTGTTCATATTTCGTTATATTTCTTTTAACGAAGCAAACGCCAAGGGAACTACTTGCCCAGCATTTAAGTGTCAAGTTCAGCTCAGCTCAACTTTTAAATCTGCTTTGGCAACCATTATGCCTAAGAACATGCAAATTATGAAACCAACTGCCACCATAATCTTTTCCCCATAATTATTATATTCGAATCCTCAAGAGGTGAAACAACAAAATTCTTTAAAAACTGGCAACGAATTGGTGATTTTCTGGTGTTATAAATTTTTATGGGCAACGGTAATCACTAACAACAGGTGTCCCGCTAGCTCTTTTACCTGTATATACCTATGCTTTATACGCTTTCTTCATTTTTAACGAAAAATTAAATCAAACTGAACAGCGTCTCTCAACACTCACATACTAGGCTCTGTTTGCTTTGCCTTGCATTAGGGGAAGTTAATCAATAATTATACATAAAGACGGGTTATATATATATATATATATTTTTTATATAAAAACTATGTCGATTTCGTGTTAATGTTATAAACTATCTGTCAAGGCCGGTCGTGGTGCAGTGTGACAGCGTCTAACTGTGAACGTGATCAGTTGTGGGTTCGATCCCCACTCGATGGAGTGATTATATTTAAATTATTTTTCACTTCCTCGCTCTGGTAAAGACAAAGAGTAGCGTTGAGTTCCAACAATCAACACACAATGTCTCGAATTCAGTGGAAAGCGAAGTACGGAGTGCCTTGACACTAGGTACTTTCTGTCTAGCCTGCTATGCGGGATAAAAGCGTGAAGCTAAAAAAATAAACTTAAATCTTTTTATGTCATCCTTACGCCTTTTAAAGCATATTAACGAAGCCAGAGGGAATCAAACGTTAATCAAATGTTTAAGCAGCATTATTTATTTACCAGAAATAGAAAAAGTAAATAATTTAAATAATTAAGCACTTGTCAGAGTCACACGTCACATTGGCTACTGTATTTTTTTTTTGCATGGACAAAAAAGGGGCTGTTTTTGTTTCATTGCATTGTGACTTTGACTGTCTTGATATATAAACGTTGCAAGACAGAATTCTAGTAGTAAAATTATTATACTTACAATATTTTTTTTAGACAGTCTTAAAAACAGACTTGTATTTTTAGCTTCAACTTTCAACATTTGTTTTGAAAGGAAACCTTGATAAATTAATTTCCATTAGATTTTAACGAGTACAAACAAAAACACATAAAAATACCTTCAATCATAGCGATTTAAGACGAACATAAAAAAACACGGTCGATTGTGTTTATAGCTTTCTAACAATAAAGTCCGTTTTTCCACTCAACTGCACAAGTTTTCCGCTTAATTAAAATAGTCGTAGAAATCAATGGAAAACGTCTACACGGCACTAGGCCCATACGGAGGAGAAAAAAATATAGTCGTCAAAGTAAGGAAAATTGTGGACGCAAATAATGCGGCGCAAACAACACGACAATAAAGATTTATTACGGAAATATTTCACGGAACTCCAGGTTTTGGTGTGAGGTATCGACGATGTGACGATTGGTTACGGACGGAAGTAAAAAGGTACTTTTCTCTATATGGTCGAGTTTTTTGACTTTAAAGTGTAAGTAATCGTTACTAATTCAAATTCTAAAATAAATAAATTTAGTATATATCTGTATATAAGTATAATAATAATTGGTCGTTATTATATTTACAATAAAATTTAAAAAATATATTTTAAAAAGAGTTTTTTTTTAATAAACGAATTAAAACTTTTACAAAAACATTTAGGAGTCATTATAACCTGTCATCTAGTTTTATTTCTCTAAATCAGCTATTTTCCGAATTTCAATCAAACTACGATAATACCTTCTTAAAAATCAGAAAATATGCCTAAAAATATCTTAATATTACATTGATTTATTTCAATTTAAAACAATGACATACAGAAATACATACATATAAACTTAATGTAATTTTATGTATCAAAGTGACTGATTATACAGTACCACGTAAATAGAACCAGTAACTTAACAGTCTAAATGTCTAAACCAGAAATAATTGTATAAAGTCCCTTTAGCTTATAACTTGATCCCTTTCGTAAAACATGCGAAAAGTTAATGAACTGACAAGAGATGGCGCAGGCGTCGCTATGGTGATAATTTGAGACGTGAATTGAAGGAAATTATGACTTATTTGATTATACGGTGTAACATCTAACGTATAAATGTGGAGCAATATCGTTTACTTTGATTGAGAGACAAATTAACGCCATTTTTAATTTAATTTTAGCTTAAATTAATGAACTTATAATTTTAGTACTGAAATTTAATAGTACTTGTAGTAGTTATACTGTTGTATGTGTTGTATTTGTATATAGTTTAATTTTTTTTAGTTTCAGATTTTTTCCCGTTTACCAGACACTTCGTACTCCGCTTTCCGCCGAATTCGAGACATTGGGTGTTAGGTGACGGATCACAATGCCGCGTTCTTTCAAAATAATAAATTGAATATAATAATTCCCTCGAGTAGTAATCGAATCCACGACCAGTCGTGTTTACAGTCAGACGCTATCCCACTGTGCTACGATCGGCTTCATTCCGCAATCTTAATTTTAGTCAGTTTTTTAAATGTGTATAGTGATTTAGTGAATTATTTTAAAGCTTATATAATTGTAGAACCACCTAGTTAAGATTGGTTGTTGTGCAAATTATTTTTGTAACTCAATGGCAAGTCTAATTAAAACTAGTTTTGTGAAAATTGCCACAAAATGTCTTAAAGTATGTTTGTTTTGTGCACATTGCGCCACTTCTTTATATAAATAAAACCCTTTCCAAGGGCTCGCCTGTGCCGCCTCTTGATATTTATCAGTTCATTAGGGGCAATATGTGTAGTGTACAAGATAAGTGACGGATACGTAAGTCTAAAACTTAAAAGTATGGGTGAAGTCTCGACTGATTTAGATTTCTTCTATTTTTTTTATATTATCATTTTTATGGAAGTATTATTATGAATGTAATTTAGTTAATGTTATATTGTATTTTATATTTATATCTAGAAACATGCCTACTTAGAATAGGAATACCGTAAAAGAATGAACACCACCTAACCTTTGAACCAACTTAACCTTTTAGCTTAATCCTCAAAGCAATGAAGGCAGAGAGCGTCTAATTTCAAGACACTCCGTTTTCCGCTTTCTTCTCAAATTCGAGACGTTGCATCTTAAGTGGTTTAAGATCTCAACGCCGTGATTTACTTTACCAGAGCTGAGAAATGAAAACAACTAAAATATAATATAACTTGAAAGGGAATCGAACCCACAAACATCGCCTTTAGTCAAATGCTGTCCCACTGTGCCTTGAAGGTCTAACGCACATAAAACTAAATATATCCTAAATATACTTCATAACTTGTGATTATAGTAGGAATGTACACTGTGTATCATCACTTTATTAAGACCCATAATTTAATTTACAGTAGATTTCGGGATTTCGGCGTTACCGTGCAGCGTATCGCTGTATCCGTGGAGCGTTAATTGTCATTTATTACTGCGAGGAATGCGCCCGTCTGAAGTGCCTCTTCGTGTTATAACGTGTTAACTCTTTATAATTCACGGCGTAAGGTTTAGAATTTTGTGGATATATTGTAAGTATATAAGTTTAATTAAAATCTTAAATATATTTTTTTTATATATATATATATATTTTTGTATTTGTAATTGTGGTGTAGTGGAATATATCTGTTAGTAAATTCGATCGTTGTGGGGTTCGATTCTTGTTCGGTAGAATGATTATGTATAAATTATTCAAAATATCGGTAAGGATATAATGCTTAGTGTCAAGGCACTCCGTTAACTGATTTCCAACTGAAATCGAAATACTGCGAGTTGTGTCGCACACTCAACGCTGCGCTTTGCCATACATATAAATAAGAAATGAAAATAAATTTTAAATATAACTATTTCCACAACCGACCGCATTTACTGTCCCACTGCGCTTCGATTGCCTGAATTGTTCATTTTAAACTATCATATAGGCAGTTGCAAAAAAATTCTCATGTATCGTGGCGCAGCAGACTGTAAACGCGTTCAATTGTGGGTTCGATCCTCACTCGAGGGAGTGATTACATTTAAATTATTTTCACTTCCTCCCTCTGGTAAAGACAAAGTGCGGCGTTGAGTTTCACCACTCAACAAGCAGTGTCTCGAACTCTGTCTACCCTGCTATGCGGGATAAAAAGCAGGAAGCTAAAAAAAATATGTAGAAAGTTCATATAATATTTCTATGAAATTATCCCTAGTTTCTATAAAAAACTAACTGCTTTATAATTTTCGTGTTAATTTATATGACCCCAATATGTATAATGCAAGGGCTTAAACATGAAAAGTTGAATACACCTGCCTTTTTTTCGTATCGCTATATAGGTACATACTCGTGCATTGGGGCCAAGCAAAAAGAATAGTTCCATTCATCAATCTTGCTCCACGTCCTACGACTAGAATAGTTGAGGATATGTGGAGCGTTTTGCATAAATGTGTCAGTGAGCATGATTATTAATATTTACCATTTTTTCCTTATTTTGTTGGAATTGTAGACTAAATTCTGTGATATAATACTAAAGAAAAGCAGCTTCTCGCTCTATCCCGTACATTAAGATATAGACATTTTAGTGTCAAAACACTCAGTTTTTTTTTACTAGAGCAGAAATAAAAAAATATTTTGTTAAATATAATTATTCTCTTACTAGTAATCGAATCCACAACCAAAACCAATCGTGTTTACAGTTTACGCTGGTTTCACCATACGAGTTACGATGGCCTCAAGACGTTATCCGTTTAAAGATAATTTAGTGGTATTACGTCTGTATGGAGAGTCTACTGTAAAACTTAATCAAATTAAAGTAACAGCTTTTATTCGACTCGACTCGACTGTAGTGGCAAATTTGGGTAGTAGAACGCATGGCTTAGCGATCAAAGCGCTTGGACGGCTTCCAAGAAACACTGGTTCAAATACCGCTGCGTTTAAATATTTATACGTTTTTTAAAAATGTTTTAAGGGTATCTTTGTTACATTGTAAAGGCGTTACTATACCTTTAGAAATTACAAAAAAATAATTTATGATTATGATGACGATAAAATCGATTTAATGGTGCTCGATTCAAATGTGATTTCTTTTCTTTTTTCTGGTTTCACTGTAATACTTTAAATTTAATTTTTTTCCTTTCCCTTAGGAATTTCAGGAAATCCTATTGAAGCATCCTATACTCCCCAAGAAATTTATAATGAAAATCAGCCTTCTATGCCCTATAGTTTTGTTTGTACGATATTTGTCAATCGCTTAGAGTTTTATATCGACTCATATTATAAATTAAATAAACATACAAACAGATCCATTCCAATTACCATACATTAACATTCCATATTAATTAATTTAAGCAAAAATTAACATTTCTCTGGTACTTTATTAAAGTCAAGGAAAAAAATTGCCACACGAATTACACGAAGTAATATGTCGAGACTACGTGTGTCGCAACTTTTGATGGCAGGATCAAAGAATAAGTCGTAGTAGAATGTTTTGCCAACTCCTATTTACATATGTTATTTGCATAAGCGTAACATTTTTATATAAGTTAATTTTACGTGGATTTTTGTGATACAGTCATATTAAGGATTATTATGCCTTTTAAGCCTTTTTTTGGTATATTAGAAAAATATTGTATGAATATTATATATTATATTATGCTGTTCTGGAGTATTAATGTCAGAATTTGTAAAATAATACTTCTAGTCTCTTTCATGACAAAGTTGTTAAATTTATTATGATAAATGAATTTTCTTTTAGTTACATTTTCTCATTTTTTTACTTAGAGTAATGTCTTAATTATTTATTATATAAATAATTGAAGCTGGTCGTGGCAAACGTGATCGGACGCGAGTTCGATTCCCACTCGGTAGAATGATTATATTTCAATCTTTATTTCCTCGCTATAGCAAGGAAAGGAATGGCGTTGAGTTTCGCAACTCAACACGCAATATTTCAAATTTCGGCGGAAAACGACATACGGAGCGTCTTGACACTAGGTACTTCCTGTTTAAATCGCTATGAGGTATATAAGATAAGCTAAAAAAAAATTGACTTTGTTTATATTGCCGTGTTCATAGATTATTTCCAAATTTTCGAATCTAACTAATAGATATCTGTGTAGTATTAGCTTGGAATTTTTTGCTTTAAAAAAAACTAAACAACATGAGGTGTGTGGCCGGTTGTGGCGCAGTGTGCAAACGTCTGACTGTAAAAGCGATCGGTTGTGTATTCGATTCCCACTCGGGGGAGAGATTATATTTAAAATTATTTTCACTACCTCGCTCTGGAAAGACAAAAGTGCGCAGCTGAGTTCCATTACTCAACACGTATGGTCTCAAATTCGGTGGAAAGCTAAGTAAGGAGTGTCTTGACACTAGGTGTTTACTGTATGTAGAAAAATATTAGTATTTAATATTTATATATAAAAAATATTATTTATAAATTTTATACTGGTAAATCTAATTATCGTAGTGCAGTTGAAATACATTGAATTGAATGCTATTTGACTCCGCCTATAAAATTTAAACAACTACCATCTACGAAGAAGCATATAGATGAAAATGAAATATGCAATCAACAATTTCAAACGCAGTCTATACGACTACGTAAATACCAAAAACGCAACGCCATTATTTTTTAGTGTGCTAGTATCAGCGTTTTGCTAATGCTCTACAAGAGTGCCAAATCGGTGATGACTTCGACTCGGAAAACACTGTTGGTGCCAACGCCCGTGCCAAATATCCCTAGGTAATGAGTGTGCTATATATCGTATACGATATATATGCTACAGTTAAAATCTGATTTTAGATAGAATGCATTTTCCCTATTTACAATCGGTTTTTATTAAAATCCTTCTCTCGCTCTGGCATGACAGCGCGGCGTTGAGTTGCACCAATACGCTATGTCTCTAGCGGAAAGCGAAGTACGAAGTGTTTTGACACTAGGTACTTCCTGTCTACCTTATTATGTGGGATAAAAGCATGAAGCTAAAAGAATTAGCTAATAATTAAAAATATGAATATCAGAAAAAACTACTTTTACTACTACTGGATGACTTTTAGAAGATTCTTAAAATTAAATTTATCTTGGTAAATATTACCGATTAGTTATTTCTAGTTTTCCCGAAGGTATTTAGTTAAACCTAGTTGTGACTTTTGTATACGCGTTTTAATTATAAAAATAAATTTAAACTGTTACATATACTCGTAGTAAAGACAAAGAGCGGCGTTGAGTTCCACCACTCAACACGCAATGTCTCGAATTCGGTGGAAAGCGAAGAACGGAGTGTCTTGACACTAGGTACTTTCTGTCTACCCTGCTATGCGGGATAAAAGCGTGAAGCTAAAAAGAAAATATACTCGTATATATTTGAACTAATATTTAATATTTCTGTTATTTTTTAATATAGATAAATATATTGTTTTAATTCCTAACACTAACATCATAGAAAAATTTAATTAATCCTTTGTGCTTAGCGTTTCCAAGTGTTTTCGGGAGAATATTTGTCGCAATTATGCGTATGATCCGTCTACAGCTAAACTTTACTTGAATTATCCTTAATTAATGTTGAAATAAAGACATTGCCACAGTAACACATTGTCCGTTCTCCATTCGAGAGAGTTATAATATTTAAAATGTTTAAAACAAACACGGCGTTAAGTTCTGATATTCAAAATGAAATGTCTTAAAATGAGGCGGATGGAGAATGGAATATTTTGACTTTTTGTTGTGTATGTGGAAGTTATAGAAACAATTACTAAAGTACCGATGTCCGCAAGCTGTTCGTTGATAATATAAACAAATATATAACTTATAAATAATTAATAATCTTAGAGACTTTAATAAACATATACATTAAAAAAATAACTTGGTTTATAGGATTCTTTCTAGATAATATCTTTAGCTATGCAAATAAAAAACAACTAGCCCGTAAACGCTGAGTTAGTTTACATCAAACGCCACTGATCCGTAAATCCGTCAAAAATGTCCGGATTTCATACGAAATATACGTCACGCATAATATCTATAATGTATGTACATATTTTCAAAGCACCGTAAGCAAATTAAGGCACAGATATTCACCCCTCTGAATTGGTGCTAATAACCGCATCTACTGAGCCCCAGGCCTACATATGTACAATCAAACGTATAAACTAAATAGAAAAAATTAGTCATGGAATATTAATCTCTATTAACATAATATAAGATTTATATTTGTTTGATCATTTTTTTATAATTTAGCGTGTAGAGCACTTTGCCGTGTGACGGGGCTTACTATTGAAAAAGGTTGCGTTTCGCCTCTTTTCATGTGCAGACATGACGCGGTGATAGATGACGAGGTTCTTTTTATGGTAAAATATGACATTGCCTGATTAAGTTTTCAAATTTTTATCGTATATGAGAAAAAGGATTTTTGTAGATGTTTATGTCCGTTTCTATTTGTTTAGAATTAATAAGATATCTGCTGGCTACTAAATTATAGTTTAGATAAATATCAGGTATACGAATATATTACTGGTAGATATTCGTATTTATGACGCTATAGCAGAAAGACTAGAATCCAGGCTTGATTTCCATTTGGGGGGTTGTTTATATAAAAAAACCTTATTTTCAGTCTAATAGGTTAGTAATCTCCAGCTTAATAAGAAAGCCGGCATTAAGTTCTACCTTTAAGCACAACATATTCCTAAGATTTACAGAAAGTAAAATTTTTAACATTAGAATATATCGAATATTGTATTTTCTTTAATTGAAGGCTTGCTGTTCAAATCCATAAATATTTGTGTAAATGGATTAAATACTTATTAATTAGAAAACATTTTTGAAAAAAACGTATAAAAATTTGAACGCAGCGGGATTTGAACCCGCGCCTCTTGGATACTGTCCAAAAAATATTTGTTATGAGACAGTGTCCAAGAGGCGCGGGTTCGAATTCCACTGCGTTCAAATTTTTAAAGGTTTTTTGTTTTCAAAAATGTTAACTAAGGGTTGTTTCAAATAACTAAGGTTCTTTTTGGCTCATCAGTATACCTACCATTTGTAATCTTTTGCGCGCATTTTCCAAATTGATTTACCAAATTGACTATTTTTTAGGGTATTTTCTAGACTTTTTTCCTGAATTTTTCTCTAAATGTTACGTAATTATGACTATAAGTCGTGGATAGTTGAAAATTGAGACAGAAATACCTAGTTAATATGTACGAAATGACTACAATACAAATAAAAGTAGTAAATAGTATAAATAACAAAATCCTCATAAATAAAGTTGTAAACATTATCTAGTGTTTGTTAAGTTTAAACTTGACATTGTTTTGATTCGCAATTTTATTATAAGTAGCAAGTTTACACATTATCCCGCATAACAGGATAGTCGGAAATTTCTGCCCGAAGTTGGGACAAGTGAATTCAATTCAAAAAATTTCGCATTAATTTACTTGCTTTTTTGTATCACTAAGTGCAAAGGACTTTTATAATGGCCAATAATTTTCCATAAAAGCTGAACACGTAAATGTTAAGCATACAAAAGCACAAGCGAACTCCCGCACAATAAAACTGATATACTGAAGCTCAACCCTATTCATTGGAGCGCCCGCAGTGGTTGTAAAAAAACTATTTGTCCACCTCCGCCCTGCGGCGATAATAATTCCACAATAGCAATAAAAAATCAGCGACAAATCTCAAAATCCCTCGGACGGCCAACTAGGCACGCCTTCGAAATTATTAAGCTCGTTCAAAGAGTCGTTGTTTTAGTGGTTCTAGTTGAAATTGAGTCTTAATTTTAAAATAATAAGATCAACTTTTGGCTAACCATAATAAAGTGTGTTACATCTTTTTGTTTTAAAAAACTGTTTACGAAGCTATGGAATTTTACACTGCACAGTTTAATACAGAACGCAGTATTTCGTCTCGTTCTACCAGCAATTGCTATCCTGTTTTACGGTCAAGCTCATTCAATCTGACTTCCTATAATCCAATGCGGGAGCGGACGGACGGGATTTGTAAAGTACTTTGGGTTCCCGTGTTCGGAAAATATCATATAGGTCTTAGCTTAGCGGCTTAAGGAAAATTGGTAAGAAATGTATTTTAAGTGGTCATATTTCGAATAAAAGCCATTTTTATATTAGGTTTTTGGTTGAAACAATGTGTATTAATAGTTCACTGATCATAGTTAAAGTCTTAAATTTATTATATGTTTGTTTTTGTATTTCATTGAAAATGTTCCATCAACTAAAATCCACTTTTTTTATTTTAGTGAAGTAAATAATTCTTGGTTTCCACATAATTTTATTTAATTATATAATTTATTATATATACATATTCATATGTATATACTATATCGATTAGCCTTAACAAATTTGCAGGGCTTCTAAGGCTAGACGCAAGTGTTAATTCCAAAGTACAATACGTAACAGTATAGAACAACATTATCTTTCGACCTAAACCAATAGAATAATTACTATTTACTAATCTATTGTGTAATTTGAATTCAATTATAAACTCAACTATACCTATATTTACTTTCTAATACTCGATACTATGCGAATAATCCTGTCTATGGTTGTCGCACCATGACAGGATTACTGGACCAACAGACGAGGCGTAAGGTGTACACTTATGCGTTATTTAGATGCTAATATTTTTAAAAGTTACAGAGAGGCAGCAAAAGCTCTTTAATGCAAAAAAAATAGAACAAAATATCTATTATTTCATCTTATTTAGTAAATATATATATATATAGTTGTGGTAAAATTTTTATAATTTTTTACTTTTCATTACAGTAATCTTAATATTTACGTATTCATTTATAGTCATTTTTTTACTTTAACTATATTTTTTTTTACATAATTTGACTTTTATCTTGTAAGGAATTTGAAGATCAACGCCATTGACCTGCATGTGCAGTAATATTAAAATTATTTTTATATCTTCTGTCACCGCACGATACGTCTCGAATTTTGGTGAAAAGCGACGAACGGTATCTGGACACTAGGTTCACTCTGGACTAAGCGGAATAAAGCGTAAACTTTTAAAAAGTAATTACTTGGACTTGTGTAATTATATTGAAAAATCTGAAATATTTATACTTATATTTTTAATTTTTTTTTAGCTTCACGCTTTACCCCTGACGGGGCAGTCAGAGAACACGGAGCGCCAAATGCTACGGACCCTGCATACCTCTTTCGCCTCGTCCACACTCATTATCCTCTTCATACAAGCTCTTCGGGGGGTCCTCATGCTTTTTACGTGACCTTCCTCCAGTATTTTAGATACTATGTTTAAGAACGTCAACCGAGGTCTCCCCCGACCTCTCCTACCACTCACCTTGACTTTATAAATCTTTCTTATCATTCTTTCATCACGCATTCTTTCAACGAGCCCAAACCATCTGAGTACGTTCTTCTTCATTCTTACTATGACATTCGCGCTTACACCTGCCATTCTGCGGATCTCCTCACTGCATATACGGTCAGCTAAACTAACTCCGCATATACTCTACTGCATTCATCTTTCTTTCATTCTTCTTTTGACACACCCACGTTTCGCTGCCATATAACAACGTCGGTATCAGTACTGCATTATGAACGGCAAGACGTGCAGGTACGCTGACGTTTTGCCGTCGCATCAATGCAGCAAGAGCACTATTAACTTTCTTACTGGCAGCAATACGCCTTTCCACATCTATTTCGTATCTTCCATTTTTTAAGACGTTCAAAAAAATGTAATTTTATTTTCAAGCTTATTTTATGCCTCTACAACAACTTCAAAACGCTTACAATTTACATCTTCCACCATATGGTAACTATATCCAATGCACGTTTGATTGATTTATTACTCTATATGTCATTCAAGAGTGAACGACGAACAATGAAGTGAACGAGATCACCGAATGATTAGTGGCGCCGACGATAGATCCCAATCAACCATATATTCATGAAATATTGTTTAAAAGAAATACAAAGGTACAAAAGGATTGTTTTAATACATTTTGTTGTATTCTTCATACACTTAGAAAAATAAACATTTTTTTTAGAAATATTTTTTTTGAATGAAACTATATTAAGCGGTTTACTTTGATCTTGTGATCAAGAATTGTAAAGTATTTTCGAGTACCAAAATAAGCGTGATTAATCCGTTTAAAATAGATTCATTTAAAATGTGTCAAAACAGCTAAATCAAAGATCTTATTATATTTATTTCTCTTTTATCAAACGTTTATTTCTTAGATACCTTTAGGATAGTAGGAATCAGTAAGTAAATTGTAATGAGTCTATAATAAATGTGACGTAGTTCTCTGCTCTCCAAGATGCAAACTCAAACTTGAAAAGTTTTTATTAACATTTATGTTGTCACTTGTGTATTTTTGAATATAGGTATGAACATAAAATAAAATTTAAATTAATAAATTATATCTATTTCTTTAAAAAAAAGGATTCGTGAAAATAAAATAAAATAAAACACCTGCTAGACTGAATACGTTCATGTTTTTTTAATAAAACCAGCAGATACGTTGACTCGTAAAATACGTGCTATATGATAGATGTGACGTTTTACATACAGTACACGGTTATTTTTTATAATTATTATAGTATAGTATAGTATTGCCGAGGTTCTAATTATAAATAATATTAGTTTTCTATACATATTCAATTTAAATTAAACATCTACGTACTCATATTCTTTATTAGTATTTTATTTAGAAATAAATTCTTAACACACTTTAAATAAACTAATTTTATCATTTTTGAAAAAAAAACAAAAATTTTTGAACGCAGCAGGATTGGAACCTGCGTTCTTGGACCATCTAAGTGTTTTGACATGACTTACATACATCCGACTGCGTTGAAATATACTCTTATATATTTGTTACAACTTAATTATATTTTACAAATTTCTGCTACTCGGAATGTTTTTAATTTTTACTTACTATTTTACTGTGTTTGCAGTGTTGTTTTAGTTGTAATTTTAAATGAATATATAAAAGTATGAATAGAACAGGATTCGAACCCGAAGGTGTTTTTCAAAAATATTAAATCCTAAGTGTGGGAAACTTTACAATTAGTAAATATAAATAGTTTTATTCATATTTTAAAATATTAGTACTAAGAACTTGTATACTCGTATCACAATTTGCATGCTAAATTTTATATAATTGTACAATTGTTTTGAAATTTATTACCTGTAATAATAATAGCTGCTGGAATGTCTTGATATACAGATAAAAAAGAAATCCAAAGGTTCTACTTAACATATTAAAACAATTATGCGTTTTTTACATTCCACCGTTTCATTGTAAACGTCAATATACCTATCAATTTTGTATGAACGTATACAAGTGATCGCTTTCTATACATGGATGGTATATTAGAAAAAATATTACATATTTTATCTGTTTGTCTGTTTCTCTGTTTATTTGTGTACGCTAATCTCAAAAGCGACTAGACCAGTTAAGTTTTAGTTTTCAATATAGTATTTCTTTAAACATTATATTAATAGGTTCATAATGAAGAATTTTATCCGAGCAAGTATTTTATCCGACAAAATTATAGCACGAGACAAGTCGACACAAAGTTGCGGGTGTTAGAAACTGAATTAAATAATATTTAATATATTGATATTTATATATTTTATTTGATTTATTTGGGTTGATTGAAATAAAAGTTCAAATTATTAACATTTCAATATTGTGAAATTTACCAAAAGAGAAACGCTGGCGAAAAACTCAACAGATGCTCTCTTCAAATATAATTTTACATTATAGTATCTCAGCGTATTATATGTATTGCACAATAATAAAAAACAAGTATCAATATTATATTATAAATGTAACACAAAATGACCTTCAGACGGACTCCACTTTCTAGTCCCTAGTCTCAACTAACAATGATTTCTGTACAATATTCCTACCCTATTAAATGTTTCCAGAATTAGTTAAATCACTTCTCAATAAAGTAATTTAATAATAAACATATTAAACTATACATGTTAATACATAAATATTTTTACATATATTCAATAACTATACAACTGTCTGATACATCTCTTTATACTTCCTCAAAACCATATTGAACAAAATTAGTCAAACTTATCTTGATAACTAAATATATAATAGATTTATGTATAATAATAAAATTTATTTATATAAATTTTTATATACTATGCCCCTGTTATATGGTTTTGTAATAAAAATAACATCGTTTAAGCTTCAATTTCCAATCCAATAAAACATTGACTTTATTCCATGGGATTAACTCATAAAACTTTTCAAGAATTACCATTTAGTATCTTATGAAAACTAAACAGGACTCCATTGACATGAAATGGGATCGTTCTGGAAATGGAAATAGTGGAGCCATTTTCTTATAACACTCAAATATATATGAATTCATTTTAAAATCTCATGAAAAATATATCCTGAAAATAAGTATGAAAAATTTTAACATAGTTATGAAGAATAGGTTATAGTTACAGTTGTCAATTTATTTACAGTTTTGATTTATATAATTTTATACTTAACACACTATATACTCTTCGTTTGTACCTTTTTGTCCTTATTGATATTATCTTTAATTGTAATCGCGATCGGTTATGAATTCGATTCCCACTCGGGGGAGTGATTATATTTAAAATCATTTTCACTTCCTCGCTCTGGAGAGACAAAGTGCGACCTTGAGTTCCACCACTCAACACGCAATGTCTTGAATTCGCTGGAAAGCGGAGTCCGGAGTATCTTGACACTAGGTACTTCCTGTCTTCCTTCCTATGCGGGATAAAAACATAAAGCTAAAAAAAATACAATTAATTAATTAAAAATAAAAATGCCTTAATGAATTTCACAAGTAATTTATATAAAGTTCGTAGATATCCGAAAATTACCATGTAACTGCTTAAGCAGTAGCGCCTCCAGCTTACTTCATAAGTACTTAAGAGTGTACTTTATTTTGTTTTGTTATCTCTCAATTGCAGTAATGGTTTCACCGCATATAATTGCAATCCTCAGCTAAGAGTTAATTTGGAGAGTGTCCAAATTTTGCTTTTATCCGCAAATAAAAGTCCGAAATACGTTAGTATTTCTAGTGGTAATACTATTTTCAAGATTGTATATTTTTATATATAATTTTTTAAGAATGATACACATTTTTGAAAAAACGTATTAAAATTTGAACGATATCGTTCAAGCGCTCTGAATGCTAAGCCATGCGTTCTACTACCAGCTGGGAAAATCTTATAGTCAACGAGACTCAGTTTGAGTGTAAATACGATTGGTTGTCGGTTAGATTCCCATTTATCTGTTCTCTCCGATAAAAGAAAGCATGGCGCTGTGCCGGAAATCCTTGAATGGAGTATTTATCACTAGATGTCTCCGACTAAGTTGCTATGCGTAATTAAGCGTAAGACGATTTTGTATATTTTAACATGGTAATAAAAGTTGAGTAAGTAAACCCATTTATATAACTATTGCTTTTATCTTTGTTTTCTATCACTATCGTCTGAAAGTTCTCGTTATTACTTTACCATTTATGAATTTATTATGTGTATAACAAAGTGAAAAGGGAAACATACCCAGTTACATATTTTAATGACAACGATGATATATGTTTTAGATATCTTTAAAATTAAAATTATCTATATAATAATTATATTTATTCGTAAAGGACTATATCTTTTTTGATAAAATTTAGTATGTTTACTAAACTTTTTAAGTACTAATAACTAGTTCTCATCAGTGATAGACCAGGAGAGTCATTTTTTATATGTCAATCAGGGCAAGCAAGCGTGTGGGTGACACCTGATGGTAAGTGATCACCGTCACCTCCAGCTTCGTGTACCATCAGGGGAGCCACAGGTACGTTGCCGCTGTAAGGTAGAAATATATTCTTTAAGTTGCATACCAATGTATGGGATAATATATGAATATAAAAACATAAGATATATATTTATTATAATAGCATCACTTATACAATAAGTATATGAAAATACAATAGTGCATTTAATAAATACAACAATATAATGTAATCGACTGTAATTTCACAATAGTATAATAAAAAGTACTCGCTGAAATTTAAATTTCCAGCGTATCGAATGAGTTGCGTAATAATCGCCCTGTTCTGTTAACACAACGGTTGCTATATTATTATCATTACTCTATGTAAATTTAAACTAGCTCGTTTGCGTTTTGACACTAACGAGTTTCAATATTATTTTTGTTAAAGAATATTGTAATTTTTTAAAAAAATATATATATTTGCGTTTTATACAAATAAAAAAAAAATGTTTTTCTTTATGTTTACTCAATGGATTGTAAACGCGATTGGTTGTGGTTAGGTTTTATTTCTGTGCACTTGTACAACAAAGCGCGGCGTTAAATACCGCTACTAGACATGCAATGTTTTCATATTTGGGATAACCTGCCCGAGAGAAAGGCGGACAGGGGGCGCATTAGGTAGTATGGGGTGCCAGCTCTGATGACATTCCACATGAGACCGGGGTGCCATACCCGGTTGAAGGCCTTAAAGACATCAAGAAAGGCTGCAACTGTCGCCTCCCTTTTGCTTGTGGCAGTGTGTGTGATGTGCAACACCCTGGCCACTTGTAGGGTGGTGGAATGACTGCTGAGAAAGCCGAATTGTTTCGGCGCGGTTGGAGGTGTGTGGAGAGGTGGAGCAGCAGCAACATCTCCAGCACTTTTGACGTCGCATTCAGGAGCGTAATCGGTCTGTAGTTCTCTGCCTTGCGTGGATATTTCCCCGGTTTGGGTAGCATAACTACTTGACCCTCCTTCCACTCAATGGAATGGGGGAAAAGGCCCAGGAACAGAAAGGCGTTGAACAGCCGTTATCTAAGTGCAGGATGTGGAATTCAGGAAGGAGGATTATGTCTCCTGAGCTGAGGTGCGTCTCGTTAATTAAAGCCACATCCACATTTTGCTGCTTCAAGACGTGTCTAAGGAAGTGGAGGCGACTCCTTAGACTGTTGGCGTTCCAATAGAGGAAGAGGATGTCATTTAGCACTGCCTGGACAGGGTCTCCTTGAGGGTGTCGAATGCCCCGTCCAAAGCAATATGTTTTCCAATAGGCGCTATTAAAGCGAGCGCTGTCACTGTTGACTTCTTCTTCTTGGATGTTGGAGGAGCCTCAGATTATAAAATTGTAAATAGGAACACAATAGGTTACCTTTTTCAAATGTTCAAATTGAGTGATTGATTTCATTGAATAATGTAATGTAATACTAGAATGCACTATATGTACGTAAAAGAATGAATTTTTCAACACTCAGTAAGCCCAGCATTATTGATGGCGACACTAAAGGGTTTTAAATGTATTAGGCTGGCATCTGCCCAATAAATTTTGTTTGGAGAACTCGTGAATTGAACGCTCACTCGAGACAAAATTGTTACATTTTATAAGAAAATGCGTTCGTGATGCGAGTGCAAGACATTCCCTATCCAATATTTATCTAAACGGGTGAATTAATAAAAGTGTGTAATAGTGTTATAAGTAGAGGCTGGTCGTGTCGCAGTGGGACAGCATCTGACTGAAACGCGATCAGTTGTGGGTTCGAATGCCACTTAGAGTAGTAATTACATTTAAATTATTTCACTTTCTCGCTCTGGTAAGATAAATTGAGATGAAAGAGTTGAGCGTGAGTTCTCCTACTCAACAAGCAATGACTCGAATTCGGCAGAAAATGATGTACGGAGTGTCTTGACTAAAAAAAGTATCGCATATTTAGCTTTACGCTTTAATGCCGCATACCTAATGTTAACATACTTTGCACTCTGTGTAGCCTGAAGCTAAAAAGAAAGTAACTAAAGCGATTAACTAAGCTTAGAGTAGAGCCGATTTACATATTTTTTATATTAGTTGTTATAATGTAGTTTCACGCTTTACCCCACTTAGCGGGGTATTCAGAGACGAGCTAGTCAAGACATTCCTTTCCCTGCCTTCCTAGACTGACTAGATATATATATATAAAGATATAGATTGAATGTGCAAAGGTATGAATTGGGTGTTTTTTATCTATGCAAAAAATTATTTAGTTACAAAAATATTTTCAGCTTAAACACATACAAAATTTTAATAATTTAACTATACAAATGTCTAACTATATTTCCTTACGATTAATTTACCAATAACTGTGAAACTCGTTAAACTACTGGACCGATTTTATTTAAACTTTTACTGTTTCTTAACTTGAAGTATACCTAACTAACTTGAAGTATACTTAAATTCAAAAGAATCACTTCGATTTAAATTTTAGTTTTAGAGAAATACGTGGACATACAAACCAAATTAAGCACACTTTTTAGTTCTAATTAGATGATTATAATTATATGTAAATGAAAAATAAATAATTATAACGTCTATACCAAGTCTATAGTGTATTAAATTATATATTAATAAAAAAAATTAAGCACACGTGCTTAGAAGCCTAAATGGATTATCATACTCAAAGACTTAATATTACTAGTTCCAACAATATTACATACATATATACATATAAAATTAATAACCTCCTTTTTTTAAAGCCGGAGAAAAACAAAGAAAACAAACGAATAATTCACCGCTTGCCCTTTGAACTCCATTACACTGTACATAAAGCACAAATTGCAATTGTCTTTATAGTTAATATGTTACATATATCGTTTCCTTGTTTAAAGCGTCCGCCTCGCCTTAAGTCCTTTGACGGGGGTATTACCATGTAGGATCTTGTAATTTCAATCTAATCCACAACAGTTTAAAGAGAACAGTTCTATTTAGTAAAATTTAAGGCCGCCTTAGCTTAGTGGGATAGCGTTTGACTGTTAACACCATTTGTTGTGGATTCGATTATTACTCGAAAGAGGTATGCTTATATTTAAATCATTTTTACATTTTGTCGCTCTAGTCAGACAAAGTGTGGCGTTCAGCTTCAACCTTTTTGTACATAATGTAATGTTAAAATTCTTTAATTTTTCTTTGAATTTAATTTTTCATTTTTTCTCAGTTTCTCGAATATATTAGTATAGTAATAAAAAGACTTACTTAGATGCTTATTGTTATATTACTTCCACTATGTGGTTATATTTTTATTTATATAAGATGAACTCAAATATTAATTAAAAAATACAATAGACCAATTTAAAGTGAGTTTATAAGTAAAGAATATTTTAGGCTTTACAATGCATATACGAAATACTTCTTGTTTTTACAATTTATAATAAATTTTAATGCATATTTATATATTCAAATTTAATAATTTCATTTGAAATATACTATAAAATTACAATTAATACAATAATAAAAGTATTGCAGTCGATATCGTCCAAACATCCGCTATGTATTTTATAAGCTTACAAAAATTTCAACATAATTAAAACACTAACGTATCGCAAATTAAAGTTGCTTCTTAACAAATATACATGATGATTCGATTAATTATGTACACACATACATGTGTACGCAATTAACACATTTATGTCCTTGTGATAAAATATATTTTGGTGTATCAAAAACGGCACGAGAAAACAGACCTGTTTTCATTAAGGCTCTATCAAGAGCCTTTAAAGTTTAATTGAGTTGTGGATTTTAGTACTAACGACGATCGGAAACTAGCAAACTGTGTTAAGAAATTTGTATTTTGACTCTTTAAACGAAATAGCCTATTATGGAGGGTCGCAGCTGAGATGAGGTTTTAACTAGATTACCAATATTCGTAGCTATAACTGAAAGTAGATCTAAAATGCTTGTAACAAAGAACTAAAAAAGAACACCTTCACGCCTTATCTCGAATAGAATCAGTATATAGTCAAAGACAACTTAGTGTCAAGATGCTTCGTTAACTGTTTTCCACCCGACATCGAAACATTGCTTGCTAAGTGGCGAACCCAACGCCGTGTTTTGTCCTACCAAAGTAGAAAAACTAAATATATTTTTTAAATACAATCATTCCCCCATCAATTTCCATTCAGACGCTGTTCTGCGATAATCATCCTTTTAATAGCTGAATATTTATATTTTAAAAACGCATCTCGAAATGGGACTCAAAGTAGAGAACGGAATTAGACATATTATTTCGGCTTACCCTCTGACAAGTAGAGATGCGTGAAGTTATAGAAAAACTTTAGTGCATAAATCATATTTTATATATATATATATATATATATATATATATATATATATATATATATATATAAATATATATATATATATATATTAATGTAACAGTAATTGCTATTTTCACTATTGTCAACACAATTACTATCAAAATGACATCTAGCGTTGCTAATTTAATGCAAGCACCTTGTAATCTGCGTCTATTATTCAAATAAATTAACATACGAGTCCATTTACATTCGGTTTTAATTATAGCATGATAACTTGTTGGCTTTGTACGTGGATAGCTTAACATTTGTGGTAGAAAAAATATCTTAAGATATATTTTTTTGTTGAATGTAATTCAAATTACCAATAATAAAATTATTAATAAAACTTGAATGCGAGTAAAATTAAGTTTCTACTATTTATGATAGAGATGCAGAAAGAACGAAATGTAAGGTTAGAGTAGATAGATAGATATTAGAACAAGTGAATGAGGTATACCTGGGAAGTATGTTAAGTAGCCATGGTGATGGAAGATACGAAATGGATGCAGACAGGCGTGTTGCTGCCGGTAACAGGGTTAACAGTGCTGTGGCTGCACTGATGTGACGGCAAAACGTCAGTGTACCTGCACGTATTTGTTATTCACAATACGTACTGTATTATTACTGATGTTGTTATACGGCAACGAAATGTGTTTCAAAAGAAGAATGAAAGAAAGATTAATGCTGTAGAAATGCGTTCTCTTCGCCGGATTTGCGAAATCAGATTAGCTGATCGTATTTGCAGTGAAGAGCTCCAGAGAATAAGAAGAAGGACGTGCTTAGGTTATTTGGGCACGTCATAAGGATGAGTGATAAAATAATGGTAAAACAGATTTACAAAGCAGAGGACATCTCGGTTGATCTTTAAAAACATAGTACATATCAATGATACTGGAGGAAGGTCGCGTAAAAAGCATGAGGATCCCCCCGAAGGGCATCTATGAAGAAGTTGAAGACTGTGGATGAGGCGAAGTAGGTGAACAGAGACCGTAGCGCTTGGCGCTCCGGCCTGCCTGACTACCCTGCAAAGGATAAAGCGTGAAATAAATTACATAATGCTAAAGTAGTGTTATGGAACATACTGTAAGCGTGATTAGCTGTGAATTCGATTCCCGTTCAGAGGAATTATTATATCAATTATTTGTGTTTCTTTGCTCTAGTAAAACTGAGCGCGGCGTTGAATTCTGCAATTTAACACACAAGGTCTGGATCTTAAGAGAAAAATGAAAAACAAAGTGTCTTTAGATTTTCTTTGATTACTCCGCTATGCATAAAAGACTTAGAACTGCTAAATATATAATTTCATTATTAATTTATTATATGCACTAATGTATTTCGTAGCGGCGTAAATTGTATTATGTCAGATTGCATGCTACGGTTGTAAGTTTCAATTCCACTCAATACCACCATGATTGTGTGCTCTTTGTGACCAGCCATATTAATTTTTCAATAAATTGCAATAACTGCTCTTTTAATGCTTTTCTAAACTCTCCAAAGAATTTACATAAAAATTTCAGCTTCATACACTTAGTGTGTTTGACTGTGCGTTGTCTCACAATCTCTTTGTGAATAATGGCAATATCTTATATAATAAAAATTTCCTAAGAACAATTAACATAAAGTACAATCATCGTATATTTGAGAAGTAATATAAATTATAATTACTTAGTGCCAGCATAACGTCCTGAATTTGAAAATCAAACTTGCAAAGCAATAAGTTAGCAGAATAAATTTAGAAACGCCGCAATATTCGCTCGATCCGGTGCAAACATTGCATTCATTTACCAAGAGGAATTTAAATCGTCGTCAACTTGTTTCAACTTCGTTAAATTGTAAGTTAAGTGTTTTGTTTTTTCTTACTTTAATTATTTTTTTCTTGGAAGTTATGAAGTAAGTGGAATTTATATTATTTTTAGTAATTAGACTAGATGTTTGGAATACATGACTTAGAGTTTATAGCGAATGGGCGTTTTCCAAGAGGTGTGTATCGCTTTGCATTTAAATTGTATAAGTTTTTTAAAGGCGTTGCAAAATTTTTCTTCTACTAATCTAACTGATAGAACTGTCGTTTCATAACTGTCGTTTCAATTGTTAAAAACGTTTTAAAACTGAAGAAAAATATCACAAAAAATTGTATATTAAACAAAAATATAATGTATACTCCTGTGCCTTTATATTTCGAGACACTGTATATTTGGAGGCTTAATCTTAGTGCGACATTTTGACTCGTCTAGACCGAGGTTAGACGTCGTTTACTCAAGACAAACATTTATATACGCGATTCAAGCCCATAACCATTGGAGTTAACGTATTTATTTGACGTGACAACAAAAATATATGACTGTGAAGTGAAGAAAGTTAATATAGTAATATATACTGATCGTATTTTGTTTCAATTTCCATTATTGAAGTGTACATGTAGGGGAGAGGCGAGAGGTAGAAATAAATTGTAAGAAGAACGATTTCTCCCTACCTATTATAGTAAGCAAGCTGGCATAGTGCTTTATTGTCGCAATCGAGACGCCCTGGTCCACTCAGTACCTGAAAAGCGTACATAAGACGCAATTATTGTGTTATTTTTTCTTAACTTGTTCAAGTTTCATAACCTTGCACTGATATTTTATATGGACATCATATTTATCTATAGGGTGTCCTACCAAGTATCTGCTCGATATTTGGTCTCGGGCATACGCGTATGCGACCCCGGATCTTTGAGCCACGACGAAAGTGATGTCCTCTCAGGGAACGTTGCTGTGAAACTGTGCCCCTGTGAATGAGAGATAGATTCTTGAAGCTGCTGAACAATCAGCGCCCGAGCAGTCTTCCAACTGAATGATACATGACGAAACTCGGAATTGTCTTTAACACATGAAGAATCGGAAAGCGATGGGGCCTGATGACGTACCGGTCGAAGTGAAGAAATCATTGGGCTGCCTTGGTGTACTCATACTTATTGACTTTTTAACCGCTTCTTCAACACTGGGACGATGACACGTCAGTGGTGGTACAGTTTTATCACTCTTACTTACTAAGGTAGGTGCAGTGTTCAAGTTTACGGTGGTTCTAGAGGCATTAAGATAATGAGAATGTGCTGTTTTAGAGTGTCAGTATGGATTTCAGCAAGCAATGGTCACCGTGGACATTATTTTTGCCCTCAGAATTTTGATGGAGGCGTACAGAAAAACATAGGAGATCTCTGCATGAGGTCTTTGTTGCCGTGAAGGCCTTTAACTAAATGCCTCAATGCATATCATAAATCTGGTGGGTCCCAGCGATCTTTGAGGACTATATCGACTTTATCAGAGATATGTACCAAGATTCCGATTCAATGGTTAAGACTGCTTCAATGGTAAGGAATGGAAGGCAGACCCTGGCTAAGCTAGAACAAATGGCAAGAAGAAGAAGATCATATTTAGAAAATATAAATGATTAATCGAGCCAAGTCGTCCTTTTAAATACGCATATATGTATGTAGTTCCTATAAAAACCTTTCTTCGCCTTGTTCCTAATTTCTTGGTAAATTCTGTCAAGATAGACACAGATCTAACAGCAATGCAACAAAACATTTCAATGAGAAAAATTTATATCCACAAGTACTGATCATAAATATAAACAAACTTAATCGTAATTAACACTTAACAACTGTAAATTTAATAATTTTATGTCCTAAATGCACTAAAAATTATTCCCCACTTTATTAATTTCATCAAAAATACAGTAATGCATCCTCCGAGAGCGTTTTAGCGCGAAGTCTACCAATCCTTTTAGTAAAAAAACTTCTTTGCCAGCAGAATTTTAATAACAATTCGTTGAATGCGATGAAATCTAGTTCGGAGCTCTTGTTCAAACAAATCTCCGAAGTTTGTTTACATTGAGGACGTAGGGAGGAAAGGAGTAATGTTATTATTCACTCCTCTTGATAGGCTCTGATAGCTTGCTATGAAGATTATATGTATTCGATCATCACAATTTGATGATAATTGTTATACTTGTGTATTTATACTTTGCCTTACACTTTGCGTATGAAATTGTACTTATTTTTAAATATATGAAAAAAAAACAATAGAAAAAATGTCATTTCGCATAAACTAGCTATTTTACAGTTTGCATAAAAAAAATATATTTTTCTTGAAACGAATAATATAATAAGTAAAATAATTAAAAACACGAGTATTTTGTTTAAATATTGCAACAAATGTAAGTAAACTTAAGTTAAGAATAGATTGCTAATCATACAAAGTTAAATTTCTAATGGAAAGCGGTGAACGAAGTGCATTAACACTTGGTTCTCTCTGCATACTTTGTATGAAAAAAAGGTGAAGCTGAAAAAAACGTAATTTTAAAGACCACCAGCTTATTTTACTCAGAAATAGCCTGAATTACCACTTTGCGTAACCCATTATAAAACGTTGTAGCAATCTATTGTCTTCAAGCATTTTAATTTCTGTCCCTAATGAAGACGATGGGACCTAGACTTCGGGGAAGATGAGGCAATCTCCGGTTTTTAGTTTCAAAGAGAAGCAGTGTTCCGCCAGAGAAAACGCAACTATGAATTCTCGATTTATACTGTGATTATAATATTTACATTAAATATATTGATTTTGTTTCAGCTTCATCTTATCCCTCATAGCAGGGTAGATGGAACGTATATAGTGTCAAGACAGTCCGTACTTCGCTTTCCGTCGAATTTGAGACATTGCGTGTTGAGTGGCAGAACTTAAATGTATTGGTATTTAATATTTATAAATATAAACATTATTCAGCCAGTTTCATTACTTTTCCGCATAGCAAGGTAATAAAAAAAAGTACAGTCACGGCACACTCTTAGTGTTCATATTCCGTGGTCTACTTTTAGTGATTCCATTTTCTACTTTTGTGATAGATATCAATGACACCGTATATCTTTATAAAAAAATATATATAGGAGAAAAAAATACAATTCAATGTAAATCCAATTAAATTTACAAAAAAAAGTTGAGGGTAGCAGAACTTATGAAGTTTGGGAAATACGACAGGTTAATTCAATTATAAAGTATCAATTAATTCTAAAGCATTATTAATAGAAATGAAGCGGAGGATGAGGGAGGTGTCAATGCGCAGAAGGAGGAGGATATATATATATATATATATATATATATATATATATATATATATATATATATATATATAATACTTTTTTATAAGAATTGAAACCAGTAGTAAGAGTGAAGGAAGCACTTCGACAAACACGGATGAGCTTGCAATTGGTTCCGCTGTTTAGACTCCGGGGCACTTCATCTTATTTGCCCCATTATTGATATTACACTGTGTAATATTTTGACAAGATGTAGTTAAGATATTATACATAAATTATATGTAAACATAAATATCATTGAGGAATAATTATATATTTTATAATATATTACTATATATATTATAAATATATAATTATTTCTCCAGACCAAATTATTAATCTCTTTTTGAGAAATTATGCGGATGGCGAAGTATGAATTTAATGCTTAATATTTTATTCAGAAGAATTGCATAAGGTCAATATAATTATTACTATTGCTTTGCCTATACTTTTGCTAAGAACGAAACCGAAGCGATGTTTACAGATGACTGAGAACATATCTCGTGTGCTCGTCCACGGAGCTTCTAGCATAGTCTAAGTATTGATAGATAGTAGGTGATCACTAAATCGGGACGTTGCAAAATTTGACCTTTAAAGGACAATCCATTTGAGGCTGAACACTGAGATGTAAGATATCACATGGACCATGATCTCATGTGTGGATGAGTCAATCACATGTGGAACATGACGTCATATGGTAAGGGTCAAATCACATGTGAGCCCATATGGGGCTCAACATTAAGACGGCATAGGTGAAATCATAAGAGCACCATAATGTCATGTGGGGATGAGTGAAATAACATGTGGACCATGGTGTCATAAGCATAATATATTCGTCAAAAATGGTTTTTTGGCTTAATGTACCTAAGCAGGAACAGACATTAAGATAGGACTGATTTATGAAATCTACATGAAATTTGGAGGTAAAAGATGTTCGTCAAAAACGGTTTTTTAGGCTTAATGTGCCTAAGTAGGAACAGACATTAAGATGATTAACTGATTTAAGAAAATATAACAGCTATTGCAACAATATATAAAAAAAATATCTGTATATCTTAGATATAATTACTTCTTTCAAGATTAGTTGTATTTGATCAGATGTAGATAATTTCGTCTTATTTACTGGGACCAGTGAATAAAAGTTACAATTTGTTTTATAGATAAACTTTACAAAACAACTTTGATAAGTGTGACATATTTATTACTTGAAATTTTCGATTTATAGAGATACGAAATATATTTGAAAGCATATTTACTACTTTTAAAGTGTTATTCCATACTTAGGATTAGAAAACATTTTTAAAAAACGTATAATGATTTTGGACACAGCAGGATTCGAACCCGCGTCCTTTGTATACCGTCCAAGCTCTCTGACGTTCATTGACGTTCATCTCATGCGTTCTACTATCAGCTGTGTCGAAATTCTTATACGTTTGTTATTTATATTGTTAGCATCTCTATAGAGAGATTTTAAGAAATTTTTACTACTTAAAAAATATTAAAAAATTGTTTATCAAGAGAGACTGCTATTTTATTTTAATATTTACTATTTTTAAAATGTTATTCCACACTCGGAATTAGATAACATTGTTGGAAAAACATAAATAAGTTGTAACAAATGTATAAGAATTTCGATGCAGCTGGTAGTAAAATACATGGCTTAGCGGTCAGAGAGCTTGGACGGTATCCCAGAGGCACAGGTTCCAATCCTGTTGAGTTCAAAATTTTTATACGTTTTTCACTATTGGGCAGACGAAGTCGCTGGCGATAGTTAGTGATATATGACATAATAATTTAACAGGCCATTGATATCAAATATGGCAGATTATTTTGCGCTTGTTATCGCAAAATTAAGCCATTAAATTAAAAATATATATATCAAATAGGGACTATCATGGCATTGTAGCATACCGACTATAAATAATAGTCAGACTGTGGTGGATAATATTATATTTGTTTCATTTATTGGTGTTAGTGAGACAATGCACGGCGTTGAACTCCGTAAAAGATGGAGGTCGCTTATTCTGCTATGCTGGAAAAAACAAATTATTATTAAGGAATCAAATTTGATTTAAAATCGAAATTTTGCTTATTTAAAATTTTTCTTTTATTTTCAGCTTAAATATAAGAGAAACTTATGGGTTAAAAAATAACCCACATAGAAATATAATAGTATAAAATGTTTGTCATTATTAGTAGGTAGCGTGGAATACCTTAAAATATTAAAAAAAAAACTTACAACTAACTATGATGATATTTTTATTGCAAAGTATAAAAAAACATTTTCGCCATCAAATTCTAAATATTTATACACAACCTTAAGCTTATGTGAACGTATAGTTATTCATATGTACGTAAATATAAAAGCGTTTTAACGTATTGTCTCTTAAAACGAATGCCGAGGCAACCGGTGATTAATTACGAGTACAACGGACCCTTCTTATACACAATTTGCGTATGGTTGTATAATTTATTTGACAGAGCGCGTGTTCCGCCCTTATAAATTACATATTACACAAAGAAAGGCTTATAATCTATATATAGAAACAAATAAATAAAATAAAAAACAGCTTCATTGCTTGCTCGATAAGTTACGCCACTCAATGTCCCCGATTTGGCGCTAAACGAACTGAGGAGTGTCTTGACACTGGGTATATTCTGTGTGCCTTTTTATGGGGAATAAAAACGTGAAGCTAAAAATACTGCATATATATAAAAACAGAAGAAAATAAGTCTTTTATATATTTTATTCTATTGGTAAAAGATGTAACTATTATTGTTTACGACCAGTATATAATATAAAATTTTATAATTACCTATAGAGTGGCCAAAGTGGAAAAAAACACAGCTTATTCTCATACATAATCTACTGAGCTCAGAAAACTGGGCTTCTACACCATCAACTTAGCCATTGACGATGTCAAATCCACGTCTCCGGAACACTGAGTTAATTAAAATTGCAATATTTCCCACTACTTAGACTTAAAATGTATAAATTTAGAGCAAAAATCAATAATGTATTTCGAGAACAGCTTATCTTCCATCAAATAATAACAAATAAATCAAAGTGAAGTCAGCCCATACTATTCAATATTCCAGTCGATATCACCGGTAATAATAAAAATTGGTAATATCTTTGTTTTCCAATATCCTTGTAGATCGATGGCCCGCGGCTGAAGACAATCAGGGGCGCCAGTACATAGATACTCGTTTTTAATAAATGAGAAATTTGCCCGCAAGACATGAACTGATATTACCATATTATGAGATTTTAATATTTTGTTGTGGCAACATTTTTTTAGGTATTTATTTCTTTTTTAAATGTATATTATATTGTTTTAATTATATATATATATATATATATATATATATATATATATATATATATATATATATATATATATATATATATATATATATATATATATATATATATATATATATATATATCAGTTAAATAAAAAAAGCTTTTAACAATAATCTTTTAAACTTCAAGTTAAAATAATTCGTTTCCACTAGCCGTTGGAATTTCAAACGCTGTGTATTAAGTGTCGGAGCTCAACCGCGTTTTATCCTACCAGAATGATCATATGGAAAATAATAAGCAATAAGCAAGATTTTACCACTTAGTGAGAATCAATTCCATACCAGTTTTATAATCAAACGTTTCATAAGCAACATTTTATATTTACCCGTTTATTATTAAACGCTTTCTTAATACTAAAATAAAGAAAAATAAATACAATACATTACAAATAGGAATATTTGTATAATTATAGTATTTATTTATTTAATATTTATTATAATTATTCGTTGTATTGAGAATTTTATTAAATAGAAAGTAAAAGGAATGAACATAAATTTCACACTCGAGCTGGTTTCAAAGGACTAAAAACTCAATATTGCGTAAAGGAGATCGCATAATAAAATTGTGTTTAAAGAAGTTGTTCTTAAGAAATATACTTACTAAGTGTTAAATGCTAGTTTATTTTAAAGAAGCACTTGAATATTTTAATGGTATGTACTTATGCATATATGGAAATATAAATATGATTTAATATTTAAAACAGAAATGTCTGTTAAAAGACATAATAATATTATATAATAATATATTGTAATAAAATTATTAAATATTTCATATACTATGTAATGAACAGATTGCGTTCGTGTAATAAAAGAAGTTGCAATTGTGCATGTAATAGAGCGGTCGTCGACGTCGGCGATGTCGTGCGTGGTCGAGCCGAGTCGTCTTTCATAGAGTTTTAGACTTAATGTATAAAGAGATTTTAGGTGACACCGTCCTGAATGTCAGAATATTTGCGTGGTATATATAGGGAGGCAGCATGCGGCGGTCGAGTCAACCTTCTTATGTACTAATGTACAAACATATATGATCTTACTGAAATGATAATGTCAGTATAGCAATTTCTAGAGTCTAAAATTTCACTAACACTAAATAATATGCGAACTCCATCGATATTTTCCGAATTATTACTTACTTTGAGAGAGAGATTATCGATAGTGTAACGGTATGTACTTATGTACGTACATATTGAAATATAAAGATGTTTCAATATTTAAATGAAATATTTCTATTAAAAGTACACACAACAATATATATGTAACAATGTATATTGCAATTGAAATTTCTTAACACTGTTACCTCTGAATCTCTAAAGGATCTTGAGTTACATACGAATACAACAATAATTGGGCCCTAACCACGTGACGTATCATGAGCCAAGGCATGATTTTATAATTATAGTTTTCACATATACTATATGGGGGAGAGATAAACGTTACAATAGCTTGGTGTAACTTATTCTAATTACTATTAACCCTAAATGAAGTTTCATTAATGGTATCTTAACGTGGATTTAGCAATCAGAATATTTTCCTTAACTAAAGACGACAATTGATTTTCATTATTTCGAGGAGCTTATGGCATTATCATATCTTAGTGCATCATTTTCGTCTAAGTACCCAAAATAATTTTGAAAATAGTACCGATACCTTTAATTCAAGCACCACGTTTAGTTCTATTATCTATGAGATGAGAAATTGAAATAAATTCTCTATTCATATCTTCATATCTCGCTTTAGGAGGTTCCAATTTATTATTACATTTGATAACTAATTTTAACATTTGAGTCTGGTAACAAATGTATCTTGTAATATTTATTATACATTCGATATTAAGTATATGAGGACCAAAATGAGACGCATCGTATAGAATAGGTATCTAATATCTAGGTATGCTGTTCTAACTTTAAGATCCCCAAAAGAATCAAAGTATATACCAAGACTGAATTTGATCGCATGGACAAAGTTTTGTCCGGCCAGCACTCGGGTTGTATTGTAAGTAATGTAAATTTTACTGATTACGCTAGAAAATAAAGGTAATTTTATTATTATTTATATATAATGAATACCTACTGACTAATTAGTTAACTTAATTGATTAAAGTTTATTCATGTTGTTCTGAATCAACATCAGGTGACTTCACCTCATCAAAGAGGTGAGAAATGAATGCCGGTTAATGAGTGAAGTAAGTGTATTATTACCGTTCACTCGGACTATATGGGTTTTTCCAATTCCAAAATTGGAGAAAGTACCTTTCATATTATAGATAGGTCACTCCTGGAGCTTTCTCGCAAATAAAATTAGGAATTACAGGCTTATTACCGAACATTAACTCATAAGGAGTGTAATTCGTTGCTGTATGGACAGATGTATTATAAGTCAGGGTGGCGGTATAAACATATCGTGGCCGTGGTTGTTTGTTCTGGGTCAACGAAAAACCGTAAATATTCTTTCAAAGTTTGACTTCGTTCTAAGGCACCTTGGGTTTGTGGAAGATATGGTGAATACCATAAATTTTTAATTTTAAGGAATTTTCAAGTTTCTTTAAATAACTCTGAAGTAAAATTTGTGCCCTGGTCAGTTAAAATGGTTTTTGGTATACCAAATATAGAAATGTAGTGAAGCAGGCATTCGCTGGTTTCTTCAGTAGTCGTACTAGGTATCGGATATGCTGAATAAAACCTAGTAAGGTCGTTTTGTATGGTTAATATATATTTAATTTTTTAAAAGTCCTGATTCGGGTAATGGTCCGACAATATCTAAGATCTTTGATTTCCGCGATTTTTATACATTTTAAATGAAACTATTTTAACCGGATTAATCGCGTATATTTTGGTATTCGAAAATACATTTTTGGACATCTAATGCTTCGAACACTTTTCAAAGGTCCGTGGTCATAGGTAGACTGAGGTGGCTTTCGTCAGTCAGTTGATACAAAAATTAATTATATCAATCTATCGCTATCTGTTTTTTATTTGCCCCGCGTACTGCCGAGGATTCTTTCGTAATGAGCTGACTGTATCTTTATCTCTGATGTGGTGGATTTGAGACTTTAATTTTTTTATAAGTGGGTCCCAGGTGGAGTTTCCAACCATCTTCTCTATTGAAATTTGGATATTTTTGAATTTCAATAGGCTAGCGGATGATTTTAGGAATATAACTATTTTGCCTAGCGATGTGACTTATCAAACCTAATGTATTGGTTGGACTTATTCATTATATGTTCACACACAGCTGAATGCAATACACGCCTATTTTTGACATCGGACATATGTTCTATCACCCTAACCACGATGCTCCTCTTTGTTTGAACAATAATAATTATATACGATAAGCCATAGGCATAATCCAGTTTACACCTGCACACTGCAAAGGAATATTACAATTCACGGGGCTCAAGCTCACTTTTTTATTAGGCTTAAATATGATTTTGATAGAAGCTCTTCTTAAAATGTTACCAATCCTGTTAAAATAGTTTCATTTAAAATATCTAATGATATTCCTTGGCAAGGTCGAGTAGAGCTACTGGTGATGTGTATAGGAGCACGATTTATTTGCCTCGATTCCTTATTAATTCAATATCGCTACGCATATTTTTCCTGTAAAAATTTTCTTGAATGCGTTTTAGCATTCGGTTAATACCGAGATGTCCCACAATTTGGATGTCATGATTCTTTTTCAAAATTTTTGGAATTTCTAAAACGGATGGATATATAATTTTATCCTTATATAGATGACTAGTAATTCCTGAATTATGAAAAAGGAAAAGGAGCGTGTTATATATTTTAATGAATTGGTGATTGTCAAATGGATTTCTAAATTCTGTAATAGCTATAATATCAACAACATTATTGTCAAAATTAACAACTAATTCATTTCTGAGAGCTTTTAAGCTTTTATATATATCTATGTAAGAGGATTTATCAAAACGGTGAACCTTGAGGAATAGCAAATAATAAATTATATTATTAAATTATATGGTTAAATGATACTAATGAATTTAAAGTTAATTCTTTCTTAAGGATTTCCGAATTATCGGGTAAACTATGAAGGATATTTTGGTCAAAAGGATTGGACTTATCGAGATCGATGGAAGTTAGTAATATAACAATATTACATTTTGATTTTATTATATCTTCGTTATATTCTAAAATTTTGGTATTAAAAATTTTCCCACTCTTATACATTCCTTTTATAAAAATAGAATAATCGTCATCAGGTAAATTTCATTCGGGAAAAGTATATGGGATAAGATCTTTAGCAACGCGTTTGTCAGATGGTAAATGAGAAGTATCTAACACTTCAGGTTTATTATTTATGTGAGATTGTTCCTCTTCTAACACATCAGTTATATGATGTGGTTATATGATGTGGTTATATGATGTGGTTATATGATGGAATCTGGTTATATTATGGTACGTTTGGATATGTGCTCGTAGGTAGGCTGAGGAGAGAATGCAGATTCGACTTCAGGACAGGAACTAGGTAAGGTTGACATTTGTCTTGGTATATTAGAATTAGGAGAAATTGGCTGACAAGAGATAATATCACCACAATAAGAAGGAAATATAATAAATTGACCTCAACGAGATTAAAGGAGGGTGATCTCACAAGTAAGTCCATTAAATTGTCTAATGCCTGTGTTAATACTGAATGAGTGTTATGGTTATTATTGATGGATTTCCTGGTTGTACAGGGTATCTTGACATAGCGTCGGCATTTGTCATACTCTAACTTCAGCCTTCAGCAGACCAAACGAGATTCTGGGTCTTTATAATTAAACAACCTACTCAATGGCTTATGATCGGTGACGGTCTTAAATTTACGACCAAAAAAATAAGGGCGGAAAGTTTTTGTTCCGAGCTGAAAAAGAGTGCCTAGCAATAGATCGCTAGGGCGCTCGCTTTTTCTGTGACTCTATAATTGTTTTCAGCCTTGTTACGATGTAAAGTACGGGAAGCATAACTACTGGTCCATCCTTACCTATATAGCCGATAGATATTGCCGGCAGATATTGCACAGTTAGAAATATCGCAAGTGAGAACATAAGGCTTTCTAAAATCGGAATAAATAAGTACATGAGTTGATATTAATTTATTTTTCTACTCTTCGAAACCCGAAACGTATATCTTTTTTTAAAAGATTTGTTAAAGGATTTGCATGTTTAGAGAAATCCGATATAAATCTGCTATAATAAGAAGCAAGTCCCAAGAATGACTTTACGTCTTTAGGGCATTTAGGGATTGGAAATTCTTTGACGGCTTTTGTTTTATCAGAGTTAGGTTTAACGCTATCTTCTCCGATGACATGATCTAAATAAGACTGACTTCTGACTTCTTTTCGCAAGAAGTGACACTTATCGCGTTGAAGTTTTTGGTTAAAAAATCTGAGCCTGCTAAATACAGCTTGAAGATTGTCAATGTGGGATTTCAAATCATAGGAATAGGTAACAATGTTATACAGATATACAAAACACCAACTTCCTTGGAGACCGGAAAGACAATTGTTCATAAGTTTTTGAAGGTGCAAGAAGGTGCGTTTTTCATTTTTGAAGCTAAAGGCATGAGAAGTAGATGAAACCCAGAACATAGGTCTAGCGCGATATCATTTAGCTTGCGGTAATCAATAACAATCCTACATTGGGAATTGCTTTGTGAATCCACTTTCTTGGGTACCACCCATATTGGTAAACTCCAAGGTGAACACGGTGGTTCAATTAAATTTTGATAAAGCATTTTTTGTATTTGATCTTGTACTTCTTTCTTATGACACTCTGGGAATGGGTAGGATTTAGAATAAACTGATATATCAGTGATGGTGTGGATTTTGTGATCTAGAGCTAACGTGTAAGTAAGTTTATCATCAGGTAATTGAAAAATATCTGCATATTGGGAACAAAGTTCCCAATATGAATATGATATATTAAAGAATTAATCTCTTCATTATTTAAGTGATCATGTATATGATATGTTTTAAATTTAACACATGAGGATCCTCCGAAGGGCGTGTTTGAAGAGGATGATGACTGTGGACAACGTAAAAGGGATTTGCAGGGACCATAGCGTTTGGCGCTTCGTTGTCTCTGACTACCCCCTGGTAGTGATTCCTATTCCGTGGAAAAAAAAAACTTTATTCAAAGAAATTGAATTTTTTTAATTAATATGAACATTTTATTTTACTAAGCACGAAAAAATCTGGATGTAAGGCTGTAATCTGACTGTAACTATTGCATGCATTTATTTAGTAATTTGAAAAAATATTGTTAAGGACTACCCGGTAATAAATAAATAAATAATAAATAAATATAAAGCGAGGCGTTGTGTTTTACCATTTAAAACGCAGTGTCTCGATTTTTAGTGGAAAGTTGACAACGGTATGTCTTGACTAGATTATTTAACTATCCATACCGTACCATGTAGCAAAAGCGAGAGGTTTTAAATAAAGAGCGAGTTACTCGTTATCAAACGATAAGCACTTTATAATCTTTATTTACTTACTGTTTGTTTTCAGGCTTCTTTAGTTGCTTCAGTCGTTCGTGTATATATTAAAAACAGTTTTGAGGATACTGCAAAGTTTGCAACTTCAGTTAAAAGGTTTACCCATATTAGCATCGGAGATGTGAAGAAAATGGCAAAAAATAAGCGGCAAATGTTTCGAATTTTCTTTATTATACACAAAGTTGCATGTGTAGACAGCGAAAAGTTTTGTGAGCCTCCATATTTTAGCAGTTCATATAAATCTTAGGATTTAGTTTGCATGAGGGATATTTTACAACCGTATACTTTAATGCCCTTTTGGCACTGCTGGCTTTGCATCTGATAGCATAGTTGTTATAGCTAGAATATTCTAGACTTGTTCGTTTCAAGTTTGAATCTTGCTTATTATTATCATATTATATGTGAATTGTAGGTACACAGAGACGTATTCATGTTTCGTCTCACAATATTTTAACTGACTAATTTATTACTGCTAACTGACTTCTTTTTTTTAGCTTCACGTTTTATCACTAGCGTGGTAATCGAAGACGATCCCTCCATACTTATTTCATCTGATCCTCAGTTATTACGCTCCTAGTTCATTTCCTCCGAGGAGGTCCGCATGATTTCGTGATGACGATGACGTGACCTCCCTCCAATATGATTGACATTGTGTTTTTGAAAATACATTTAGGTCTGCCTCTACCTCTCATATCGCTTTGCTCTAGTAAGACAAAACCGGCGTTAAGCTCCTGTAAAGTCAGCCCACAATGTCACATCAGATGAAAACTGCAATAGAGAGGGAATTTACATGCATTAGGATTGCTCTAGCTCAATAGAATCCTATAGTGCTATGCCAAAAAAAAACACTGAGCTTCTTTATATATAGTCATAGATATCATTTCCATGCAGAAAGTAGATTTAAACCTACTATCTTTAGGCAATTAGACGATGGGCTTCACGATGGCATTTTTGAAACATTTAAAATTATTACGTTGAAATAAACGAAAATGCTTTTAAACTTACTTTAAGATGACGGCTGTGAATAATTATGAGTCTCAAAGTTTGTTAATAAAGCAATACAAGTAATATTACTTAATTTTGATACTAATAAGTTTTTGAAATATTATAATTTCGTTAATTTTTGAAATATTATTGTAAATTATATACTGACTCCACAAATGTTTTTAAAAGTAGGTAAATTCCGAATTTAAGTTTGGGAGAACGTTGTTTGTGTTTTTTGTTTATTTTATATGGGTACCAAATGACATGACATCTAAACATCTTCAAGAATTTTCTTAACCGAATCATAATTAAACAAATAGTCATCCAAAAAAAGTGCGTACAAATTACATAATTAATAAGTACAGAAGTGAAGCTTCTTTGGCGAATTTACATTAAATTTCGTATCTTAATAAATTTATTTCAAGGTTTAGATTTCTGAGACTTAGAGAGCGAAAAAGAAAGATGTGTTAGTAATTTAATGAATCTGTAAATAAATTAATAAAAATGTCGAAAATTAATACAAATTATAAATTTTATTTTCTATTTATGTCATTGATATTTACATCAATTCATGTGATTTTTACTTATACGGTTATCGAAAGGATTATTATAATTCAAATATACGATATAAATAATTTTTGAATATTATTTAAATATCTTATAAAAATAGCATGTGTAGTTGCTGAATTTTTGGTTGGTGTTATTATGTAACGTCATGGCATGTTCTTTCTATTTTACTGTCTCTCAATCTTTCTTACCCGCTCCCTTTTACCAATCCCCTCATGGCACTGTGCTTTATGTAACATCTGCTCTATATCTTTCACTAAAGAAAAATCGAAAGCAAATTTTTCCACACTTGCTCTCTACTCTTGCACTATGGATATGTGCATCATGCTTTTTGCATTTCTCAATCTGTCTCAATTGGTCTCTCTCTTCTCTTGGCCAAAAGTATGCCATGTTCTTGTGCCAGTAAATGCATTTCATCTGTAAAAATATTCAAGGCAATTTTAAATTAAGGCCCAATATAATGAATAGTATCAAAAATAACAGGTAGGCCTATATTTGCTAAACTGGAGTCAGCCACATAACCTATGACGAGTTCCCAATCGGGAAGATAATAGGATTTCTTCACGTGAAAAAAAATAAAAAGGCAATTACTATCCAGTAGTCGAAATCTACATTTTAAATATGAAATTTCTTTGTGAAATATTACTTAAACAGGACTTTTTATATTTAATTATGACAGGAAAGATTGCTTTATTACTTTGGATGCATTTCAGAATATTATGATTCAATTTCAGCCACAACTTGTGATAACAATATTCAAAGCTAATATATTTCTGCGTCAGCGCCAATCTTCAGCTTTAAAGTTTTATTTAATCTTTCAAACTTTGTACGTCAGAATGAATTTCAAACAACTAAATTCTAGTTTCCTACAAGAAACTAAATTAAGTATAGCTCTAGTACGATGATGACCTATAATAATATACTATATAATTAATTACCTTATGACATAACAATAAAGTTGAAATTTCAATGGCATTCTTTCGGTAGATAAGACGTTCTGAATTTATTAGATATAGTTAAGTAAATATCATTACCGTGAGTCCACAACAGCACTCTGGCCGTGGTCTAAGATAGCCACTTAGCCAGACACTCGTATAAAATGTGTTTTCTAAGCACTCTCCATGGGACTTCGATTTATTTTGATGTATTATATATATATATATATATATATATATATATATATATGTATGAAATGTTGTGTTACCAGAGCAGAGTTACCAGAGAAATGTATATAATTTGGTAAAACTAATACTAAGTTACAATGAAAAATGGTAATTTAAGATATAAAACAAAAGTAACATAATTTTTTTTTACAGAACAAGCTATACAAAGTAGTGTGATGGTGATCTGATGGTTGCCGCTCATTTTATAGTTATAGCAAGGTAGCTATGAGAACGTTTTCGGCTTTTAAGGTGGGAGTGTACTTGATTTTTGGAGGTATGTATGTGGAATCGACTAGGAAACTCTGCCGCAACTATCACTCTAAGTTGAGTGACAGGAATCAGGCCAAACAGTTCTTAGAAGACTGTAGTGTAGTATATAAGCAGATGACACTTGGTATTGAAGAGCAGTAATAAATTTATCTTCAAACCTAAAACATCTACTTTATTTACCTAGTCCCGTCCTTATATGGCGACCCTGCCAGGTTTTTTTTGTCTGCATTCTAGGCAGGGTTATTAGAGCAGTATTTGGGTGGTAAGTAACTGCCTCGCTCTGTCTATAATATAATGGATAATATCCAAAATATCGAGCGCAGTTTTAAGAGGGTGTGCTCGAAAATTGATACGACAAATGATTTTTTTTAATGGTTGACACTCATTTTTATATCTTCTGATGGTTGAACTAAACTACATATTTAGTTACTTATGTAAAAAATACTGTTATTTTAATTTCTTATTTATATTGAATATATTTTTCTTATAGATACTTGCGAAGAAATTACCTTTAAAACAACAAATCCATCATCATTATCGTCCAAATTTTATCTAAACAACAGAAAAATAGAAGACAAAAAATTATTCATAGTAAAAAAATCCTGAAAAAATATTGTTGTTTATTTGAAAATGTCCTCTGAAACTCGATTGAGTTTTTTGAAAGAGTGTTGCAGTTAGAAACAAAGGGCTTCGTTAGTCATTCAATTCACTGAATTTGTTTCGTTTGGCAGAATTTATTACATTTTATAAAATAATGTAAAAACTTGGGTTATGGTCTTAATATATACATCTTCTATATTGCCTTGTTATTAATGCTATAAGTGTCAAGACACTTCTTTTATTGCTTATAGACTTGAGGCTTAAGACATGGCGTGACGAGTGTTGGATTTTAACGCCGTGATTTATTTTACCAGAAAGGGGAATTAATTAAAGGCAAAGAGAAAAGAATATAATTTTAGTCTATCTAGTAATTTTCCTAAAGGATATTGAGTTCATAACCTTGACGTTTACAGCCAGACGCTGCTACTTTCGTACATACAACAAATGAATAACGTCAATTTTACACATACCGCTATACCTTGATCATACTCATTTGTATAATGGTATATTCGTTATACATTTATATAAAGTGGTATATTCGTTTTTCTCAGAGGGTGTCCTGCCAAGTATCTAAGGATACTTAATATTGGGCACAATCATACCTCTTTTCTGTCCATGAATGTAGACCTAACCTGACCTATCTTTTCCTCCTGTTTCCTCCATCCTCTCAATCCTCAAATGAGGGGCATTTGACTTTTCGGTTTCCCTAGTTGTAACGTCACTGAGATAAAGACGTTAAGGTGGATGTGTGGTGTAATGGGGACTGACCGCATACGTCCATGACATAGCGGATAGGCTCCAAGAGCATTGTCTGATATGGTATGGTATTTTTAGCTTCTAGACTAAGAAAAAGTGAATTTTGTGTCCCGAAACTCAACGCACAACAGGTGATATGTGAAATACTGAGTGTTTTACACTCAGTTCAAAACATTATATGAGAGTAATGCCTAAAGTTTAATATAATAAACACGGTACAATAAACCTGTAGGGTATTTCTTAGAGAAAATAGCAAATTTTAATTAAAAATCTCTTTAGGAGAGCCACTTTTAAGTCAAAATTTGTTAAGGAAATTGAGGTTTCTACCAAGGCTTTAAAAAAACTGGAACATGTATGTAGACTAACGTTCTAAATTTAGGTTGACGAATTTTTAGTATGTTAATATTTTTAGTGCCATATTTTTTAAAAATATGTATACTGTACACGTTATTGGATAAAAGAATATTTTTAGTAAACATATAAAAAAAATTTGAACGTGTCAGCAGTCTAACCCGCACCTCTTCAGAAAGACAGCTGATTTACGCTTTATACTGCATCGCACAAGGTATTCAAAGGCAACCTAGTGTCAGCACACAGCGTTGACCGCTTATTGAAACCGTTGTAATATTTCAGTATCTGTAAATCAATTTTCTTCTAATGCATTCGTTTCTAATTCTAATGCTTTCTAATTTTAATATGTATTTTTTTTTGTTTATATAAATTTATAACGTTCTAAGAAACATTATTAGTATATATTCATTATTTGTCTTAAGAGATGGCACTCAAAGCTATGATTTTTTAAACAGCAGAGATATGAAAATAATTTAAATATAAATTACTGTCCCCACTGGGAATCGAACTTACACCTAATTGCGTTAACGTTAACTAGCCTAACCCACTGCGTCATTAGGGTATCTAATAAGTTTTAATAACTGTTATTATATTTATAAAAAATAATTATTTTAGCATAATAAGAAACGCAATATGATTATTATAGACCAAACTTTCAATTAATCATATCACTCTGAACCCATAATAAGTTGCCTAATAGACAGTTCCATATGCTAAATTACTTAAGCGGCCTCCACATACAAAATCAATTACAATATATTATAAAATGCATATGCAATGGATATAACGAATTCTAATCGAATCATCTCCATACGTTGGCTCTTCATATACCCTCGGGCGCCGCTAAGTGAATTAAATGCTGATGGGACAAGCTACGACATGAAACGAAGCTAGATTTTACGTTTTCGTGATATAAAAGATACACTACGGTATTATTATAAGTACTAAGTGGCCCAGTTTCAAATTAGTGCAGTAGAAATTCTATTGAGGATGTTATTTTTAACATAGTACAGTATTTTAAATGTTATTTAAGTAATTTAAAAGATTATGTTGGTTTTAGTTATTTTCACACTTCGTTCTTCAGTTTAAGTCTACTGACTTAAATATGATCTTTGAATATGTACAAAATATAATACTTTGAGAAAAATATTGTTACCATTTAAATATTTACAAAACAATACATTATAGCCATTATATGTTTAAAGCGTTCATCTACTTACTTACTTCATAAACTAAATAATAAAGCAAACCTAAAGAAATGTATATAACGATTTATAATAAATACGTTTAGTTGGAAAATTGTGAACGGTTCCTTGATAGGAGTATCTCTTTCCTTCTCTCTCTGTTTGTGTGTGTGTGTGTGTGTGTGTGTGTGTTGTCAAAAAAATGAGAGAAAAATATAAACATATTTATTTCAAAGTCATGATGAGTATAAATATTAAGCTTGTAACCTTATATAGTACAATTATTGGTATCACACAATTTTTGCATTAGCTCACAGCGGTTTCCCGGGGGAGGATATGGGGTCATCGGTGATTCATCAATTTTACACCCCTTCTGTTGTTAGAGAGCCGGTAAATGTTCAGATTATGCTATTAATATATATTTATGTTATAGAAATATATTTATAGAAGTTAGTCTTAAATTAAAAAAGGTACTAATTTTAATTTGTTCAAGCATATTTTTCTTTGAGTGGAACAAATTAAGATTCACCAGGATCTCCAGTTCAATTCCCTATCATTTATTTTTAGATTTCTTTCAAATGGATGTTTTTAAATATCAATTTAAATATACCTATTTAAAAAAAAACATCTGATAACAAATGTCCCATACTGTCCAAATAGCTATTATAAAAAACATCTGAAAATAAATCAATTCCCTACGAATTGAACTCACATTTGTCACGAGTATAATTGTCGCCAAACTGCTTAACTATGAAACCTTGTTACTATTTTCCATTATTATATTTTCTTTGTCAATACATTTCGTTTTCTACTTTCTGTCCAAGATCAAAATAGCATGAGCAATAAATATAATCCATTCCTACGAAATGGTATCGAACTCACTAATATTTGTATTTACAGTCATACCTTGTTCAAGTACATATAACAGCAGCTTCTGCTATAGTGAAAATGTTTGATATTTAATTTTAATGCTTAATTTTTTATAATAAGATCTTTGATTTTCGTGATTTTTCACATTCTAAATGAAATTATTTAAACGGATTAATCCTGTAAGCTTTGGTATTCGAAATCACTTTTTTATATACTGATATTTAGAACATTTCACAGTAAAGTTCGTGGTGACAGGTAAACTGAGGTGTTATTCTTCTGTCAGTTGACACACAAACTAATTACATCAAACTACCATACTTCGCACGATTGGATCATCATTGGATATAATCTACCGCACCAGACAGTAAGATACAGTCAGCTCATTTCACTATAATCCAGAGCAGTACGCAAATCAATTAAGAAACAGATGGGAATTGTATAATATATATATAGTAATTAATTTTTGTATTAACATAAGACGAAGGCATTCGTCTAAGGTGGCAACCTTAGCTTACCTGTGACTAGTACCTACTATAAGATGTTTGAAACATCACGTTTATACTTTGAAATACAAAAATATAAAACGATTTTTTATTTAATATAACTAAATAAGTTTCTTACATTTATTAAAAAAAATGAGTGAGTACATACATTACAAGAACGTACACCTAATTCGTATTCGATCGCAGCAATTTTCTTACTGCCTGAGCTCATGCCAAGTTGCAATATTTCAATCATAAGTTGAAGTTTTAAAATGCCATACCGCTCGTGATGTTTTGCAAGGAAACATTTTCAAAGAAAGCATTTTCATTGGAAGCGTTCACATGCTTTCAATAAGCTTCTGCATAAGTGACCTGGAATTTTAGTTTTTAGTTCTTTTTTTATGTTGAGTGAAATAGAATTTGTATTGAACGATTTTTATATGCAAATTTAGTATGTGAATAATAGTTGTATTTGTGTTTGAAGTTAGCATTGAATAAAGAAATATAAATGTCTTACAAGCCCCATTGACACGCGTTATCTTGGCAACGTGCATGTATCCTTATGCAAATATATATTTCTAATAAATTTATATAATACATTGAGCTCTATATAAATTAATATTTATGTTAAATTTGATAATTCTCTATACTCATAATTCTTATTTATATAAATATTTTTTACATATTATAACCACATTAAGAACTACGAAATCAATGAAAATAATACCGGAAGTAATAAGTACAAGTGCTTAATAATCCAATAACTATAAAAAGCTCAAGTTAACCTATTTACAAAGGAAGTAAAGTAAACACCATATATCTCAATCTGTGTAACAGGTGATACCTAATTAAATAATTCCTGGCATTACCCAGCTTTTACTTAATGACAATTTAATGCGGCCCGCCCAGTAAAGTGTTTGCCTCTCGAAATTACCTGCTCTACTGGACACTAGAAAGTAACTCAGTCCGTGATATCGCTAAAGATATTACGATTTTAAATTCAAAAAAAAAAATTATATAATTTTACAAGTAAATATTAACAAAGAAAACCTAATTATTGTAAATTTAAATCTTCAAAATCAAAATTATGTTAATAAGATTTATCGCAAGTAGTAGCTTGGTATTACTTGACTCTGTAAGTACTAGTTTTGCTTATATTATTATAATATAATTATATTTTTAAATGAAACTATTTTAACCGGATTAATCGCGTATATTTTGGTATTCGAAAATACATTTTGGACACCTGACGTTTCGAACACTTTACAGTAGTCCGTGGTCACAGGTAGACAGTCTGCCTATTTTCGAATACCAAAATATACGCGTTTAATCCGGTTAAAATAGTTTCATTTAAAATGTATAAAAATCGCGAAAATCAAAGATCTTATTATATAATTATATATTGTAGATAAATAAAGTTGAAACGTTTATTTCTTAATATATTAATTATAATAAAATGGCCTTTATAACATAAGAGCTTTAATAATTTAATTTATACAACTCAAAGTCTATCAAAGTTTCATTTACATATAATTTATTCTTTATTTTTGAAAGAAATAAATATATTTTTAATGAATCTTGATAGAAAGATAAAACCACTTTGTAAACAAATTAATTATTCAGTAAGCCACTCTGTATCTACTTAATTAAATGTGATGTACTAAAGTTGTATAATATCTTTTATTTATATTAAATATTAAAAAAAACGCTATTGTGGCGTAGTTTCCATTTTTCCAACTGAACATAGAGATTGTGACTTCACATCCTTCTACTGGGGATACTATTCATACATATGATCATATTCCTTCATACATATGATCATATCCTTGTTTTACAACTGCTCATTTATTTCCCATGTGTCAAGGTTTGCTGGTGGAGAATGTCGATTAACGGTAAGCCCGCCTTTTGTACATTTTATTTTAACATATTGTGTGCAGTAAAGGATATATAAATAAATTAATAAATAAATCAATGTGGGTACATACATAAAATACTTTTGTTACTCTCTTAGTTACTTACAGATATGACGCTGTAAATAATAGACTTAGAAACTGGCTTGTTTGAGAGATAAAACTAAATAAGGAAAATAGGAATGAAACTTCAATAATAAGACAATAATCTTAAAGTTCGGGCATATGCCGTTCAGTGCGAAAATTTTTATACTGTATTATTCGATCTAGGTACAAAAACCGATGAATTCGATTTATTAAACACGATACAATGTCCTTAAAGCAAATATATAATCTTATCATTAGAATCTTTCAGCTTATCACAGAAGACAAACAATGTATTAGCATTCGCTTTCCCCTTATATCCTGAAGGTGTAGCAGGAAGGACCTACTGTACGACGAAGTACGACGCTTAATTCGCCCCTTTTTACTGTGACAGGAAGTCGGTTCAAATATAGTCATTACAGGCGGCAGTCAGCCGTTTTCTCGATGTAATCACGGGTTCAAATCAAGAAAACGCGTAAAAATGATAAAAATAATCGCAAAATCAACCAGCTCGTTACATTAGCTAAAACGTCGCTAGCACCCAAAGACGGTAATCACTCCTCTGGCACCAAATCGGCGGAACTTTTTCTCGTTAAAATTGTAAAAGAAGCTGTAAATTCTTTTGATTGTCACTAATTACAAGGGTCGTTCGTGAATTTTCCCAGCGATACGGTTCAATAACCTCTAACGGGACGTTGCGGAAATGACTAAGGTTTTTGTAAATGACGAGGGTACTATTATGATGTAAATTTTTTATGTTTTAAAAGTAAAATAGGTTGCACTAGCTGATTTTGTGAATCGAATTTATGGACACTGGCTGAGAGAGAAATTGTTACATTCGCCGGTATTTCTCTTTTTTTAAAAACTATAATATAATAAATTGATAAAATACTATCTACAGATAATCTAGATAATTCAGTTTTTTAGTAATTATATATAAAATGTTTAGTTTTCAAATTTGACCATGATAATATGTAAAAATTTCTAAAGTACGTACGTAAAAAAATGACTTGCTCTATTCCCATTAAAAATAATTATGATTAAGATTTATAATTCATCTTATAACGTGAATATTTAATTAAAAAGTAGGAACGTAACGTTCTAGTATTCTATCACTTTAAAAAATCAATGCCATTCAGTTCTTAATAAACATTATAATGAAGCTGTTTTTGTATTAGTCATGTTACCGCTGAAACTAAGAATAATATGGCCTTCTTTTTGCTCAATATTTAATTTTCAATTAAGATTATTTACGCTGAGAGAGAGGTAGGTAACCCCTGATGTACAGTGACTCGATTCCTGACCCAAAACATCAAAGTATTTGATCTTTCACCTCAACAGAATTGCCAACGATTCGACGAACGATAATTAAACATCAATTTGACATGTACACGTGTTCCTGAAAGTTTGTTATTGTAAAATAATAGCTTAGTTAAACTATATATGAAATTGAGGCCGGTCATGGCGCAGTGGAACAGTGTCCGACTGAAACGCAATCGGTTGTTAGTTCGATTACGACTCGGGGGAGTGATTATATTTAAATTATTTTCACTTTTACTCTCTCTGTTAAGACAAAGTGCGGCATTGAATTACACCACTCAACCCACAATGTATTGAATTCAGCGGAAAGCGAAGTACGGAGTGACTTAATACTAGGTATACTTTCTATCTACCTTGCTATGTGGGATAAATAGGTGAAACAAAAAAAAGCAGTGCTTTTATGAATATTGTGATGACATATGTTTCAATATAAATGTAGCAACGTAATAGAAATGATTATCAAAGGGCAAATTGGGAGAGCGTCGTTCAGGGAACGGTTCACAAAATTCTCTTTTTTTATTCTAGTAACACAAAGCGATTCAATTTCGCTACCTAACAAGCCATCTCCCGAATATTTTCAGGTTATCCAAGAGATCGCAGACCACGTGGTATCGTAATCAGTTTTCGAACAACTCCTTTTTTATTTTTTATATGTTTGCGTGTAGACATTTGTGTATAATATTTCACATATTAGCTATGTTTAAATTTCTATAAAACTCATAAGAATTGTATCATCGTCTCTGCGGGTTGAATATAGATAGATATCTCTACATTTCTGCAGTTTTATTGCCCGTAAGTCAAAATTTCGACTACGGAAGACTAATTTCAAAGGATAGTGTCATTTTATGTATAAATACTATACATGATATACAAGGAATAAGTAAAAGCCGATCGTGGCATAGTGCGACAACATATGACTATAAGCGCGACCGATTATGGCTTCTATTCCCACTCGGGGCAATGATTTTGATGACAAAGCGCGGTGTTAAATTTCATCACTCAACACAAAACGTCTCGAATTCTCTGAAAAACGGAGTACAGAGTGTCTTAATACTAGGTACTTCCTGTCTACGCTGCTATGCGAGACAAAATCGTGAGGCTGAAATGGTAATAATAATTAAATCTCATACACATTAGGGTTCTACAAAAGTAAAAGCTATACAATAGAAGTATGTTGGTTCTAGTATATTAATGATATACATTTAGGGTTATTTCTCAACTGATCGGGTGGACTGGTATTCACGGAAGGGAGTGCCGGAGATAAATAGTTTCATTATAGGCGGCTTTCCTTCCTTTTGTGATCATTTTGAGGAAATTTTCTAAGAAAATCTCTTGATATATTTGACTAGCTGTGGATGGAATATCATCATATCATACATGATTTAATAAATATAAATATATGATTATGTCTAAATATAATATAAATATAAATGCAGATGTTTCTTTTAAAAAATATAAAGTTTGTTATGTATTATTACTATATATATATATATATATATATATATATATATGTATTTGGTGTGAAACAAAGTATGTTAATACTTCCGGTTTAAAACAGTTACAAAGTTTTAGTTACATCATATGGTATAGTACAGCTGATATTGTAAACATAACAATTTTTCTTTTATGAAAAAAAGGAAGGGATGCCAGACAAAGTCATTATTTTGCCAACAGATGGCAGAGCAATCGATGCCGGGGAGCGCCGGGAAGCGCAATTTGCGATGCGATCACCCGTAAAATCTACTGAAATGAATAAAACTATTGAAGAACACTCGAATAGCGCGATTTTTATCTCAGCTCGTCGACTTGCGACGATGATTGATTTCGTCTCTTACCCTTAACCTTTTTTGTAGGATTGTTTAAATTCACATATAGCATTTGTTATTTTGAATTATTTTTTATTATATTCTTATAAATATTTTAAAAAGTTTTTAAATTAAAATAAATTTTAGATGTGACATGAATTTTATAATATAAGCAACATTTTATAATATCTATGTTTGGTTATTCTGCACAGATAGTAGTTAAAACGACGTATAAATTACTGACGTCTTTTTAATGTCATGGCCCAAATTGTGTAGGCCTTAGGTTCGATTCTTATTCAAAGCCTTTAAGTGTTACATACAATTATGAAGTTTTATTGTAATAGTTTACTTAATAAAAAATTCTAATTGCAAATTTAATTATACCTCCTTGTATGTTAGGAATTCCAATGTCATATTTAAGTCACTGAACTGGGCTGAACACTTGTTCCTTTACAAGAATGTCAAAATGTCAAAATAAAATCACTTTTAACCAAAAAATATTGCAGTAAACCGAACTGCATAGCACGAGTCTCCCGTGTAAACATTCCTATTGGTAACACAAATATTTTTGTTGGCATGTCATTTCTATACACACTGTACTTCATATTGATTTGCATGTACATTGTGTCTTACCAATTAATTGGATTGGTATATTGGAAACCTAGATTATCCTACAATACTAATATAATATTACAGGTTGCGGCCCGCGACATTGTTTGTAGAAATTTATGTTTGCTTTAAACCTAAAAGCATTCAATTCCGTTTAAAAGGCTTTTATTTAATATGCCGTGTAAGTTAGTGTGTGTGAAACCTTGAAATCAATTTTGTTCTTGTATTAAAATGGCCTCCACAACAAAATGGTGGACTAAAGTTTTTTGCACAATCCAATATTAAATGAAAGTACTTGATTTATAGAAATTGAAATATAGAAAAAAAAATTATAATATTTTTATTTTGTTTTCATAAGAATTTAAACAAATCTTATTTTCTTTATATTAGATGAAGATGAGCTTTGTCTGTTAGTCTGTCAGCAATAATTGATTAATATTATTGTGACTTTAATTTCCTATATGAATTAGTAAATAAACCGGCTTTATGCTTTAATACTTAGTTATTAAAAAACTAAGGAGTAGCATTGAGATAAAAAGTTGAGTAGAATGAGATTTCACGTATATTTTCCAAAAAGATCTTACTGTTTTTAATTAGAATATTATATAGACAACGCAATATTATTATTGGAATATGCAAATTTGGTTCGTCCATCTACAATTACTTTACAATGCATGTCAATATTGACATCTAAGATGTTTTCCTTGACATTAATGAAATACGTATTTTTGTATGAATTCATATAAATAATTATGCTTGTTTATAGTAACTTTAACTATAAAGATTTAGTTGGATTTGTAAAAAGATTCAAATTTAATTTTTTTTCTTATATATAGTTTTTATATTTCTGTACTTTGACGACAAAGTTATTGTTTTCCTTTATATCCTAAGTGTATAGAAGAAAAATCTAATAATAAGAAACAACAGTTTTAAGGTAGCGCTTAGAATATATTATTGTCTCTAAAATTCGATTCGATTATATCCAAAATTCAATTTATTAAGTAATTGAAGAAAGATACAAAAGCTTCCTAAAAGCTAACACGCACAGCTTCTTATAAATAATTAAAAACCAATCACGAACACCTATGAAAAAGCTCCCCACTAATACATAGCATTATTCCTTGATCGGATCCATTAAAGGTATGGCGCGCTTATAAGCGTGTTTCTAAAAGCTCAAATTAGATTTTATTATAAAACATTTACGATAGTGCATTTAAATGAAATTTGCGTAAATAAATGTTATGGTTATAGTTAAAAGTATAGCAAATAATTAAATTCATAAGCAATGTGTAAATAAAACTTTATTTCTTGATTTTAATCATTTATTTCATTTAAATCGAAATAATATAAATGGGTAGTCCTACAGGGTGGACAATCTGATGACGGTCGTGGAAAGCCGCTGGACGCTGGCAGTGTCCTTCGACGAAGCTAATATCCAGAATCTGGTCATTATGAGGCTGATACGATGAATATATAAATAATATAATTAATTTAAAAAATAGCTAATATGGAATATATCTCTTATATTTAAATAAATATAACAGAGAATAATATAAATTTTTAAATATTTTGTGTTAATGACAAATTAATTAAAAGACATTCAAAACATTAGTTGGATCCAGTTCTTTAATTATGATACTTGGATTGTAGTAAAAAAATAAACTCAAATTTTTATTACAGGTATTGTTAAAAATAGAGGCCTTAACTAAAATAAAATCGCTGTAACAAATACCGCGCCTTTAATCCTAATTGAATAGAAAGTAAGGATGTGTAGTCTACACGCGTAATTGAAACTATATTGCAATTTGATCCAGGTGATTTTAAAATGAATATGTATCTACTAGTAATATAAATATATTTTACAGCACAAATATATTTTAGTAAAAGCTTTTTGAGCATGAAATTAAAGTATATATATATATATATATATATATATATATATATATATATATATATATATATATATATATATATATATATACTGGTTGCGTTCTCGATTTCATCTGCTTGAGAAATTGGATTTAAAAAAATGATAAAATATGACGTGTCTCGTTAAGTAAGTAAGTAAGTAGTAAGGTATCATGGATTTCATATCTATTAAAACTTAGTTTAGTATTTATATTATGCTTTGAAATTTTGACCATATTGTTTATATTAGCCGTCGTGTAAGACACAATCAACTGTATCGTAGCAATTGGTGCTCCCTTCTCTGTAACTGCCCCTCTAGGAGTAAAAAGCTTTAACTTGGAAAAATCAATGAAAAACCAATTCAATTTCGATTTCGTGTTCTATCTTTCCTGCATGATAACAAACATACAATAACATAAAATTAAAAAATAGATCATTTGTGAAAATGTTATTTAAATCCATTCAGTGACATAGTGCATACGTAAATGCTTGTCACCATATTCGCGACACTGAGTATTGAGTGTTGAACGTGACATCGCGTTTTGTCTTGACCAGAGCAAGGAAATAAAAATAATTGTAATAAAATAATTTACCTGAGTAGGAACTAACAACCGATCGCATTTGCAGTCAGAAACTGTCCCACTGCGCCACGACCAGTCTTGAATTTATGTTAATTGACGATATTAGAAATTGCCTGTAAAAGTCTATTTGAATAAAGAATATTTTGATTTTGACTGATGTTTTGGTTAAACGAGCTAGAGTAAGTCTTCACCGCTCACTAACTATGTTAAGCAAAGTTTACTTACGTATTGACATTAAAACGTGAAAGCACATGACAAGTTTGATAGGATATTTGCAGGAAGTAACTTTATAATAGAATGTGTCAGCGTTTAAAAGCTTTCATCGCCTAAGGATGGCCTAGACGTGAGGCAAAATTGCTGCACAGATAAACTAAAACCTAATATGGAATTAAATTTTTATATATTAGTGAAATAGAAATTATTTATAAACATATATATTTGTACATATATATGTTTATAATTTATATATTTATAGGATAAGTTTTCATATGTATGTATATGTACGTTTATGATGCATATATTTTTATTTTACAAGTTTTATGCTTATTATACATTTATTTTATTAAATTTTGGTTATTCTATTAAGGAGAAAATACTAGGACTATCTTATTTTTTCTTTAGGTTCCAAATTCAGTATCTGATCAATAAAAATCTGATCAATAAAAAAACTCAAAGTATATTAAATTATTTTAAAATTGCCAATTACTTTGAATATGTATCAATTTGTTTTCTGCTACAAAGTTGTAAATACACACATTATAATTAGATTTTATCGAAACGAAAATATTTACTTAATCGATAATATAAATACAGCTCTACATTTAACGGCTCACGTTTGTCAAATGAAACACCCATTGGGCTTAATTTGTCGTGTATTTACATAATAAATGAACATCTCCGCCTTGATGCGGTGTAATCCGGTTTAGGGTGGCTCAAACCGGTTTAAACCTGTTTTAACCATCATTGGAAGAGCGTCTTGATTTTCGATCGGGCACAATTTACATGTTATTACAGCACGAGACGTTAATAGTTTGAAGAAATTGAAAAGTCTAACTAGATGGTATTATGCCTAAAAATATATTGGCATTATAACTGTCCCTTTGATTTGAAAATTTTCGATAAATAAATTATGACAATTTTTTTTATCTTGTATTATCTTTAAGCTTTTGTTCTAAGCAGACAAATTATTTATTCTCAAATTTAAATATAACTAAAAGGAAGTTATAGAAGCTAAAAATTATTATAATTATTCAAGAAATAACAGACATCCAGAAGAACATACTAGGGAAAAATAGTTATCAACTTCACTAAAACTGTGCGATCTGCGGAAAGTTTAGTAAAACAGTTGTCTTGCAGTCGCTCCTGCAATTCCACATTCCAACTTTCTTTGCAGTTTAATCTTCCGTTATTCTTTTCATTCCGTAGTGTTAAGATATTTTTATTTGAATTTTCTATTCAAAAAACTCATTTGCTAGGAGCTAACGAAATATGCATAAGTTCAAAACCTAATGCATGAATTTCAGATTCAACACTGTGAATAATTTTCAAGATATTTTTCTGGTATTTTATAGCAACTATAAAAAGAAATTTTAAATTTAAATGTTAATTTATATAATACCCTTTTTTATTGAAATGAATCCTTTTAGACACATGTGTTATATAATATAGTATTCAGTAAATAAATATTATCAGGTAAATTACCGTGTGCCGTTAAGTAAGCGATTATAGTGGCTCGTTCTGTCTTCATTGCAAGATTATCGGTTTCCGGTTTAAATTCGTGGCTTTAAATACTGGTTGATGATAGCAAAATGAGTAACAACTATATTATTTAAACAGAATTTTAAGTTCTGGAAAATTTATTCCATATATACATTTTAATTATTTAAATAATATTATTAAGAGACAATCGTAGCGCAGTGGGATAGCGTTTGATTATAAGCGCGATCGGTTCTGGGGTCGATTTTCACTCGGGGGAATTATTAGTAAATGATTTTCATATATCGGCTCTGCTAAGACAATGCGCAGCGTAAAGTTCCACTACATAACGCACAATGTCTAAAATTCGGGCGGAGAACAGTGAACGGAATGTCAAGACACTAATTTATATCCGACTATCCTGTTATAAGGGATAAAGGGTGATACTGCTAATAGTAAAATCGGATGATTTTACTATTAGCAGTATCACAATATGCAATTGTATTTAAGGTTAGTTGCTTAATTCTCATTAACTAAGGTCACTGTAAACGGTCCACCGTTTACATCGAAACCCTCTTAATCATAATATATATGTGTGACTGAACAAACAGTAAAAATTACGACGACGCAATAAAGCAATTCAACTCCATCCCTAAGGGCAAGTAAGGAAGTGATAATCGAATTGGGGACGTTACTTTCTATGACCTTAGATTGTGGCTAGTGGAAATGACATGTGTTTTGTATTGCTTGGACAACGGGTTACTTATATTTTATATGAAACTATTTTAAACTGAATAATCTCCTATATTTTAGTAGTCAGTCTGTGACCACGATCTACTGTAGTATTCGCAACTTCAGTTTTCCTAAAATGTATTTACGAATACCAAAATATACGAGATTAATCTATTTAAAATAGTTTCATTTAAAAAGTGTAAAAATCAAGAAAATCAAAGATCTTATTATGAGATACTTATAATTATTACTAGAACCGGTTACCGAATAATACCCTAATGTATATGATGTATGGCATATTTAATTAACAAAAATATGTCGTGTAGAAAATAGTACTTATATTTTTCGTCACACTCAGTGGAGAGTAATTAGCTATAGAGAGTAATTATCATAATAACACGAATATATGATATAGAAACAAAAAGGGGTATCAAAACTTTATAAATACAAAACGCTTTATCAGCCTAAACTACTAATTGTAAACATCTGAAAATTGGAAAGAATTATGTTTATTTGAATAAAGTTTATACTCTAAGAGAGAACGTTGTCGATCGAAAACACGATTAAAATATATTTTTGTATATTACAAAATAAAATCACTATAATTTAACAATTAGCATAGTTTCAAGCAAACATGTTTTACAGACTATATTAGCGCTGTATGTGTTTCAACTATATTAAAAATAAGAAACTCGCTCGTTAATACAAAAATATTTCTTAATTTTATATTTTTCTACTAATAATATTAATTGTTTACTATAACAATTATTCATTTTAAAATACTTTACAAAGTAAAATAAGACAAAAACTACAAACAAACGTTTGTAAAAAATAATCGTTTAGATATAAACATTTATTTCTTACTAATAAATCTTTAGCAGAAACTGACATCATTTCCTCTACAATCGCTCATCTAAGTGCATCCTATAACACAATCGTTAAATCTCCATCAAGTTTCGGTTCGCTTCCCGACCCAACACTTACCCCGATTCAATTAAACTTTAACTCAGTCGTCGTAAACAAAACTATTATTATATTGACAAGTTAATCTAAATTCTATTGTTTACCGCATAAAGCGTTGTTTGGTCCGGATTTCATAAGTATGAAGAGCTTCAGAAGTCTGTGACATGACATTGATGCCTGTTTTTTTAATTTTGTTCTATGTATAAATTTTGATTCAAAGCTTTAGTAGACAGGAAGTACCTAGTGCTAAGACACTCCGTACTCGCTTTCCGCCGGATTCGAGACATTGTGTGTTGAGTGGTGGAACTCATTGCCGCGCTTTGTCTTACCAATGAAATGAAAATCGTTTAAATTTAATTATTCCCATGACTGGAAATCGAACCCATAACCGCATTTACAGTCAGATGCTGTCCTTCTGCCTCAGACCGGCCTTAACTTTTTTTACTAATTACAATACATAATATATGATTGATTTTCCTTATTAACATACGTGAGTTTTATATACACTTATATTTTGCTTAACAGTTTTTTATGCATAATAAGATAATCTAGAAAATGTAATATGAATGAATCATCGCGTGGAATCGAAATCATATCGATTTGCGAAGGACGTGTATTTCTATGACCCACTCATTGTAAGACATTATACTGCCAGCTGAATTCAACACGCGTTTAATCTTCAAGTTTAATATATTAAATTAATAAGATTTTTGATTTTTGCGATTTTTATTGTGGTATTCGAAAATACATTTTGGAAACCTGACGTTTCACAGTAACACTTTACAGTAGTCCGTGGTCGTAGGTAGACACACAGGTCACAGGTAGACTACCTGCGACTTTCCAAAATATACGCAATTAATCTACTCCTAATATAATAATATATTTTAATTTGATAATATGCTTTTTTTCTATTATTAATCTATAACTTTGACTGTTTGTTCTTAAACAAAAACTTCAAAACAAATATCCTTTAGTACATTTCTATAATATCAAATAGAAATAAGATCTGCCATCCAGAAATAAATTAATATCGTCATATAAGGTTACGAAATAAGAGAAGTTTGAGTGTCTATTCTCAAATGTTTGGTGACCTAGCAACGTTTGATCTTGCTGCCTTCAGCGTCTATATCTGGACGAGGCTATGAAACTGACGTACTTACAAAATTTATATAATCTATTATAAAATAAGCTTAAAATAATTATTAAATTGTTATCTGTTCTTACAGAGCATTGTGGTACAGGTTTCCATGATAGGAATATGATTTTAAAAATTATTTTTATGTGTTAAATCATTTAGTGGATAAAGTCCATAATGACTTTAGAGTAGCAACTGCTTTCTGGGAAAAAATATTTTTCTATTATAAAAATATTCATTCATTGTCAAGTACATAATATATGTACATAAAAAATGTATTGACAACCGGATATCAATCCGGATTATTTCGAATTTCGAATCTTTTAAAATTCCACAGTATTTTATTATATAATCTGTAGTGTATTTTTTAAAGTAAATTCATATTTATAGGATTTTATTATCTTATTTTTTATTTTATTTCGCTTATGACATATGCATATAGTTATCTAATATGACTAATATATAAACAAATTGTTATTTTGTAACAAAAATATATGAAATTTAAATAACGAAACCGTTATTTTAATGGCCATAGATGCCTCTCGCAGCCCTTGTTTCAAGGTAGGCATATTACCCAACTCTTAACGCATCGATTACACGTCGTATTGCGTTTAAACGATTCCAATACTTGTTAGAAATAAAAAGTTATTTTGTAATGTTATATAATTTTATAGGGTGTTCCTTGTTATTTTATTTGGCTACATCGTAAGGTATAAGTTTATGACCTTGATTAGATTTCCACTTTAGATTTTTTTAGGCAATTCGGAGAAAGATTTATATTAAAATTAAATTCATTTACTCTCTTTGGTATGACAAAATGCGGCATTGAGTTACGCCACTTAACATGTGATATCTTAAGTTGGGTGAAAAATAGCAAACAGCGCATTTTACCACTAGGTTCTATCTCATTACAGCTTCACTTTTCCTCGTGTATGAGCCTTTACGGAGAAGCCAGAAAGAACGGAGCACCAAATGCTCTGATGGTCTTTGCATATTTTCTTTGCCTCATACACAGTCATTAACCTCTTGATCTTCTTGTGATCTTCTTCCAGGATCATCGATACTGTGTTCTCAAAGATCAACCGAGGGTTCACTGAATAGTAGTTATATTTAATATTTTTTATAAAAATGTAGCATTTCTTATTTATACCAATTTTAAATATAACTTACAGTATTTGACAGTATATTTTTTGTATAAAGTATTTTTTTTCGTAGAAATATTTTCCTTCACTTATTAACATAGTGATTTCAAAAGCCAATCTTGTATAAAATAAAACGTCGCAATTGACCCGGTCATTGCCCGTAGGGTCACGGGTAGTAAAATTTATGAGAACATTGGAGAACCCATCAATCCCGTTTAGTATCTAATAGCGAAGCGTTGTCCGTTTGCCGTAGAACGCGAAATTTCACGCGACGTGAAGATGTAGGGTCTGGCGACTTGGAAGATTTACTATTTTACGACAAATAATTAAATGGAATCACAGATTCTGCGAAATTTATTTTCATTTCTCCGCTCCTCCGCTTCTCCTGTAAAACAAAGCGCGGCGTTGAGTGGCGCAACAAGCAATGTTACCATTCCGGGCGGATAACAGTTTACGGGGTGTCTTTAAGTACCTTGCTATGTGGGATAATACGTGGAGCTACAATTTCTTCAATTTATTTATATTTTTCCATTTAGTTGACAAGTTTGATATTTAGATTTAGATAGATTTGAATATACTCAATTTTTATCATGATTATGTTTACTCAATTTTTATCATGATTATGTTTGTTTTTACTAATATATATATATTTTTACGATAACATGGAAATATACGTGTAGAATTGCTGAACACATCTTAATGTTATCTAAATGTATTAAGAAAATAGAAAATACTTTGAATACTTACGTTAACGAATAATAAATTAAAGAAGACGTTAAACAATTATAAACTTCCAATTTATGTAATATAAATTATATTATTTTAAATTAAATATAATATTAAATTAATTGCAATATTAAAACGACAAACATCGGTCACAAATTCGAATCAAGAAAATTTGAAAATATAAAGCATTGAAACTCCATCTAGTATTTATAAATGCTTAAATTGATTTACACACACATATATATATATATATATATATATATATATATATATATATATATATATATATATATATATATATATATATATATATATGTATATATGTATATATATATATATATGTATAAATGTATATCACCGTAGTAGATATTTTAGCTTTTTAATTCCAAAACCTCGACATTGTGGATTTAAAATTTATGTACAAACGGACCGTGCAACGTGCATTTTACGATAGTGAGTGTATCGAACCACAACGATACTGGCAGTGGAATTTATGACATTATACCTTCTATCTAGGTACTATGAAAAAATATTGCCTATGTAATTAATGTACGGTAAAACTGTATTACCCATTCAGTTACGTTTATATAGATGATATTTAAGATTGATTTTGCTTATATATGTTTTTATCAGAAAAAATATCTCTCTTTATATACTTTTATTTAACTTGCCGTCTTAGTTAGTTAGTGTGTGTGAAACCTTGCAAGGTTAATTTGACTCATATTCCTGTGTCCGATTGAGTTGAACTTTAGTGGACGATTTCAATTCTGATGACTATGAAATTATAAATAATCAATTTTGTTATTAATCTAAAATGGCATAACGCATTATAACACATGATATCAAATGACAGGGATGGATTTGTATTGTAATACACTATGAAAGAAGTTAGGGATTTTTTTTAAATAATTAGATTTTTTATAAAATTTTACTACACTGTCGTCTTTTATGACAATTTTTTTTTTATTTTTTTTTGTCCTATACTTACGGAAATAGTCAAAAACCGGTGTAAAGCTGATTTGTTATTCATTATGTGTGTTTTAAACTACTATGGATATTTTTTTTCCAGGTATTTGTTATTAATTATTATATACAGGTATTTGTTATTAATTATTATATCCAGGTATTTGTTTTAATCAGGTACGCAAGCAGTATCGATTTATAATTTAACCAAAATAAATTAAATGAAGCTATATTTTGCATTTCGTGATATAGATAACATGTATAATATAGTTATAATGAACCTAGATAATTGTCTTAAACAATTTACTTTCGACTTTATGTCCACTTTTGTGACGTCATTGGTAGGTGAAATTTTATGCTATTTTAACATATTATATTAATAAAAATAGTCACAAAATATCACTTAAAATATACCCATATAATATTTCGTAAGGGAACAAAAATTAATCAAAAATTTTATCTAATTATAATTAACTACGTCCAGCATTCAAAAGGCTCATTATCTTCCGTGTTTCTTACAAAGTTTATTCAAGATATAACAGACGCAGACAAACAAACAGAACTCCGATGTTTTAATTGTAACTTTGCAGTCCCAAACTTTGTTCTGAACTTGACGCCTTAATGAAATATTGTTTAAGAGTTTCTTCAATGGAATGTGTATATATTTTGAAAATATTATTTACGTGAAAACTAAATTATAAGAAGTAAGAAGAAGTGTAAAATAAATTATATTAAAATTTTATGAAAATGCTCTTTTTAAGCTTTAACTCACATAGTAGGGTAGTCAGAGAGTACGTAGTGTCAAGACACTCCTTTCCTTACGTTCCGTTCAAGTTCAAGACGTTGCATGTTGAGTGACGGAAGGTAATTTTAAATCTTCATATTTTCGTTGTTGTAACTATAATGATATTTATTATGGAATCTGTGCAATTATTCTGGTATTATTGCAAGCGTTGCTCTAAATTATTTTTATATTTCTTATAATTTTCCCAAAATAAAATATTTATTAAAGTAATCTTCTGTGAACTGAATAGCTTAATTTGAGAGCGTGTTTTGTAATGAATATGAGATAATAGTGAGGGAAAAAAAGAACTAGCAACAGAACTTACAAGATTCTTTTTACCTACTTGTTAGTTTGATAATTAATTTCCCGAAAACAATAACAGTACATTTTTTAATATATTTAAATATATTTTTCATATAAAAATTCTAAAAAAAACCACACAAAAACAATAAAACATAAGTTTTTCATTTTCATTGGCAAATTATAGCAGGTCAGCTGTGGAGTAGTCGCGTCTACAAAATGGATGACATCGCAATACAATGCCTTGTTCATAATAAAAGCTTCTAATAAACTATATCATTCTCTATTACATAGACATTAAGATAGAATTTCCTGTAAAATTATTGTTCACTTAAGATGTTTATTGTAAGGCAAGCCTGTACATTAAAGGCACATGTTACAAAGGTGCGAAAGTTAGTAAGGGCGGTGATTGCTGATATGTAATGAACAGTTGTGAATCAGTTATGTTTATGGAGCAGTAGATTATTATATCTAGATGCTGAAAATGGCAATTACAATGTTCTTTTGACATATGCAGCAAATGATTAGAAATGTATTAAAAGTATCACCTTTATTATTATTTTTCACGTTTATTATATATCTACAAGCAAAATTTATTATTGTACTTAAATATTCAGTGGACTTAAATGTTAATAAAATAATTTATACCTTGACATTTGAAATTAATTTATTATAATTTTGAGATTGACGCTTTATCTAACATACACCGTAGTAAGAAAAGCCCAGTCATTGTCCCTTCTAAATTGAAGCTGTGTACTAATGCGAAACTCAACGCCGCGCTATGTAATTCAGGGCGAAGAAATAAACATAATGTTAGATAATCATTCTTCGAATTTCGATCAAACCCATAATCAATAGTATATGCAATCATACGCTGCCGGCACACGGCAGTGAGGCAGCGTATGATTGCATATACTATCTATTTGCACCTTCACGCTTTATCTCGCATAGCAGGGTGACCAGAGACAATCTGGTGTCAAGACACTCCGCCGACTTAGTTGAAATTGCGTGAGCCTCTAATAGGAAAATCATAAACAAGCTGTTTAGCTTAGACTAAGTTCTACATTGTAGCTTTAAGAACTATTAACTTGCGGCGATTCGTTAGACCACTCCACAGTCTATAAACCCACAACGGTGTAATAAAGGATTTACGACGACCACACGAGCAATTTCGTCGCCAACCGTCAAGACACTTCGTTTGTCTGCTTTTATCTTTATTTATACATATATATTGAAATATCTAAAATTGCTTTGGTTTATATTGATCTCTTAATCTTGTCGTAACAAGGTATTATTACAGTGTGTATGAAATTCCAATCTATATATTATTATGTGTGCTACTTTCACTTTCTTTAACGATAATTAGACTGAGTATATTTGCAATCTATATAGAGCCGAAGTGCAAGGCAGAAGAAAATCTTTTTTTATAATAATGTACTGATAACTACTTCCTGTATTTTACACATCAAAATGACTCTACTTCTTCTACTATAGTATGTTAGAAAATGGCACAGAGCTTTACAATAGCATCAAGAATCTGTTTATAAAAAAAATAAAATATTATCTAAATCTAAATGTATTTGACGATTTTTGTAGCTTACAACTTTTTATGCTCATTTTTTATCTGTGAGCAATTTTTTAAATGAGACAAACTGTTTAACAATATGTAAATTTAGTGTGGAAAACGGAAGTCCTTCAAACTAAGCTCTCTCTGGAGACATGCTGGATACTTCTTTCATAGATCTTTCATACTTTTTTTGTATAAATCTGAATTTATACAAAGAAGTATGAAAGCTAAAGTATTTTAAAGCGTAAATAATTTATATCTATATTTGGTGGATGTTGCAAAATCTGACGCTACCATGATTCCATTCGCTTATGTATATGGGCTATCCCAGTACACTTTAATTGTGTTACTATAATATATATATATGAGAATTTACAGTTAATATATTGTATTTATCAATTTTACACTTTTTAAACACCTCGCTTACATTTAATTAAATCTAAAAGGCATTTGTTCAAGTATTTGTAAAATGAAAAGGATTACATCAATCGAGGTCATAGAACGCAAAAAGGTCCGTTTAAAAACGGCAGACCAATCAAAATAATCAGATTACGTGAGCCGCTGAACGTCACAGCGAAAAATAGCTTTGTCTATATCAATTTAATTAAATTACAATTCGTTTTGGACGAGCAAGGGTAACGAGCTTTATTCATTTTCATATCAAACGACGTTATGTAGTGCCTTAATCTGATTAACTTAGTGTACTGTATTGGAAAATTTTTTAACTAGTACCTAACTTAGATATTAGATATAGTACAAGGCATAAATAATAGGTTTATATAAGCAACTTCATACTTTATCCCGCAACAGGGTTGTTAAAGACTATCTAATGTCAAGATATTCTGTTGACTGCTTTCCGCCAGAAGTTGAGACATCACGTGCTGAGTGGCTGCAACGCTGCGCTTTGTCATTCAAAAGTAAAATAAAATTTAATATATAATATTCATCATTATGTAAGAATAGAAAAGAAAATAAATTTTAAACTATAAATTTCAATAATAAAAATCATGAAAATAGCATGTTTAACATATTCATCGTATTTTGTAAAGTTTACCATACATTTTATATGGCAGGTACGTTTTAATTGTAACATACAAGAAATTATTAAGCTAATAGATGCTATAAATGAATGTTTAAATATTGTACATTTTTTTCCGCTTAGTTCAAACATTTTACTAGTTTTCTTTTTTCTTGTTTCAATCTCTATTAAGTATTCTTTATAACGTGAACGTCTACAGTTTTCTAAACAAGTCATTTAAGACATTATTTATGTCTCGCTTAGTCGACCCTTCAAGCGTTGAGGTGAAAGTAATCGCCGTATCAAAGAGAAATTTGTCAAAAACAAGCTCCGTCTGAACTTCCGTCAATTCTGTCCAATTAATAAGCGTAGTCCATCTCATTTGTGTAGTGGGAAATTTGTATATATCCGTCTCGGTCTTTTCCCCTTGTTTGAGAAGCCCCGCCGAGATAGAATATTGCCACTTTGTCGCGCGGCCTCCCGCGGGCTGTTTGAACACACAGAAATTGCAATTTTTCTAACGTAAACGCAGGAAAATACATATTGAAAATTTTAAAGTTTCGAAAATAGTTAAGAAAATGGTCCCTGGCTTAGTGATTTTACGGGTGAACGAACTTATACATGGTGAAATTTTAAAAGAACATACGCGAATGCTCTCGCCGCGCCAAGTTTTAATTCTTTTCATATGGGAAGCTTTATGGGGATTTCGCGTAGTAAAAAATATATTACAAAAATACTATATTTTGTCGGTTACATTTTTTATGTACGTGCTATATGGCTGACTAGATATATAAATATGAAGATATTTACTATTTTTAAAGTGTTATTGCACACTTAGGATAAGAAAACACCTTTGAAAAAACGTATAAAAATTTTGAACGCAGCGGGATTCGAACCCGCGCCTCTTGGATACCGTCCAAGCGCTCTGACCGCTAAGCCATGCGTTCTACTACAAGCTGCGCCGAAATTCTTATACGTTTTTGTTACAACTTATTTATGTTGTTAGCATCTCTGTAGAGAGATTTTTACAAATTTCTACTACTTAAAGATTATTAAGAAATAATCGTTTAACAAGAGAGATTGCTATTTTATTTTAATATTTACTATATTTAAAGTGTTATTCCTCACTTAGGATTAGAAAACATCTTTGAAAAAACGTATAAAAATTTTGAACGCAGCGGGATTCGAACCCGCGCCTCTTGTCTTACCTATATACGAATATAGAAAATTTAGGCAAATTTAAAAGTTAGGCAGAAAAAATGTAGACAATTCTATATCCTTAAAAATGTTTATAAAAAAATTGTAGAAGATTACCCTAATTATGAAATCGTTCTATAACTTATTTAATTATTATAAATACCATCCATGTTTCGTAACTGTAAGTCTTACTTAAATTCATTTAGCCAATAATTTCCGTTAATGAAATCTCCTTATATAATTTGCTATTTGAGTAATGTTTTTCTTATGTCTCAGAAAATAAACATTTATAAAATTTGTTTTTAAAAATTATGAACGTTGCTGAATATTATATTAAATTATAAAAAAATGAAGTCAGAATAAAAAAAAACATATCTTTTAGGTTTTATGAAGTTATGGATAAAAAAGCGAGTAAATAAAGCAGTTGTCAAATTTCTTGCTGACTCTACTCAGTAGAGCAGCCTTGTGATGTTTGCGGTGATAGTATTCCCTAGGACTGACAATACTGACATTTTTGAATGAAACTTATAATTAGCAAGCCCTTGTACGCCTTTTTGAATGAAGAAGACTGAGAGTGCGAAATATACAATATATAGAAAATATTATTAGTCAATGTTTACGTCGTGGTGCAGTGTGATAGCGTCTGACTGTAAACGCGACCGGTTGTGGGTTCGTTCCCCACTCGGAGGAGTGATTATATTTAAATTATTTTCACTTCCTCGCTCTGGTAAACACAAAGTGCGGCGTTGAGTTCCACCACTCAACACGTACTGTATCGACTTTGGTGGAAAGTGAAGTACGGAGTGTATTGACACTAGGTACTTTCTGTCTACCCTCCTATGCGGGATGAAAAGCATGAAACAAAAAAAATACATTTAACTCTTAACAGTAACATTCAAAAATCCAATTTATACAAATTATTCTTTCTGATTAAAGATTAAAATAAATAATTGTGTTTAAACTTAATAGAGCAATTTTAAGAGCTTTGTTAACTTTATGTCTGAAACAAAATTCTCGTTGTTAAAGTAAATAGACATTGTCTGAAATCTCTCATGTTATTTATTGTGTTTATTTTTTAACCTTAATTTTTACGTAGGAAGCAGAGGCCATTGTGGCACAGTTTAACACTGCCTGGCTGAAATCACGATTGCTTGTGGATTCTATTCCCTTTCGAGGGAGTTTTTTTTCGCCCTGGTAAGATAATGTGCAGCAAACCAAAAGCAAAACCTGAATGGTTATTACTTAAGACGCGTTGTCTGCTTTTTATCAGATATGTACATTTTAGTCGTGTTAGTGTCTTTATTGTCCTGTTAATAAGAGAGTCCAATAAATATTTGATTTAAATTGTAACCTGTGCAAAAAATATTCAGATTAAATGGTGTTAAATTTCTGTTTTCTTTACTAACATCTATTTTAGAGACATCGTGTATAAGAAAATATTTTTGAAAAAACGTATAATGTTTTCTAATCCTAAGTGTGGAATAACACTTTAAAAATAGTAAATATAAAAATAAAATAGCAATCTCTCTTGTTAAACGATTATTTCTTAATAATCTTTAAGTAGCAGAAATTTGTAAAAATCTCTCTACAGAGTTGCTAACAACATAAATAAGTTGTAACAAAACGTATAAGAATTTCGACGCAGCTGGTAGTAGAACGCATAGCTTAACGGTCAGAGCGCTTGGACGGTATCCAAGAGGCGCGGGTTCGAATCCCGCTGCGTTCAAAATTTTTATACGTTTTTTCAAAAATGTTTTCTAATCCTAAGTGTGAAATAATACTTTAAAAATAGTAAATACATCGTGTATTCCTAATAATTTACATATAATAATAAATAATCCTAGACCATCGCATGTACAGTTCCAGACCATTTATTTACAAAACAATGCTACGAGTAAAATTATATAAAGAATGACGTAAACGTAGCTAAAGTATATTTTATTCGCATATTTTATACTTCAAAGAGCAGCTTGAGCATGCTCATTGAGCCCTAATACTAGAGAAAAAATATAAAAATCGAAGATAAGTTACGTATAACTAAGTCCTGCTTTATAAACCTTATAAAAAAAGAAAATTTAAGCAAGTAATAGGGGTATAAATAAAACTTCAGTAATATTGTAAAATAACATCTTCCTTATATTTCACAGAAGCCATTGCGTACGTACATTCACTTATACTAACTAGACACAACATATAATGCAATCACATTCATCTGGCACTCAATGTCGTTCGACACATTTATAATTCACTCGTTTTTACAATATATACGAGAAATCATCTTGGCTCACGTACAGATGTAGAGAACAAAATTTTAGTAAATTGTATTAACTGGATCCAATGAAAATGCATGGATAGAAATAAATTATATGCGAATTCCTATAACTTAAATTTAAAAAATCTGTGTTATTTTTATTTTATTTTTAAAATATATTTCAACATTACGGCTTACTGAGATTATGATACATTTATTACAGGGTGTAAAATACAGTGTTATATAGTAAAAACGTTTTTTTCATATAAAAGGAGAACAAATCAAAGTCGCAGGTATTGTAGACTGTCTTCCGGACTAGACACTCGTCCTTTACGTTACATCCTCTCAGTGTACAGTGTGAGCCAATAACATATCTCAATTCCGTCAAACTTGAAATCAAAACAAAAAGTCACATTTACGGCCATACTATTAAAAAATATGAAATATATAAAAATAAATATTTAAAAATTATATCAAAATATATAAAGCAAATTGTACAACAATTTAACTTATATTACGTACCATACAAAATATAATATAATATTTCACAAAAATATAATAATGTCATATTAGAGTTTGGGGCTTTATAACCTAGATTTATATGCAACATTTAGATGATTATATATTAGGTAGCATATACGCTATATGTTTCTGTATGTAAAGTCTTTATAAGAAACGAATCAATTTTTATATTTAAGTAATTTATTTCAAACTATTAATATTATATCCAGTAACTTTATGATTACTTTTTTTATAAAAAAATTAAAGTTCAATAATTGAAAATAGTACATTTTAATCATATATCTGATTTGATTTTTTTTAAATAAACCCTTTCAAACATAAAATATAAAAAAATCGATTATTATTATTATTATTTTCCTTAAAATTTTAGATATATGAGAAAATTGTATTTATTTTGACTTTATAACTTTACACATGTGTAATATAAAACAGTATCTTAGTAATTACGAATATAGATAGCGCTTCTAGCGATCTATGGCATCTAGAATAATAAATAGATTACCTAGAATTTAGATTAAACATGAAAGTATTTATGGTAAACATCGATTTTACAAGAAACACTCATAGGCCGTTAATATTATAAAGTTAAGCCTACTTGTGCATTATTTGAAATATAATTTTAACATAGGTATATCCATTTTTTTATAGGATTATAAAATTACAGTAATAACTTAGCGCTGAAAAGCGCAAAATAATTTGAAAATAACATTTGTAGGCTCACATGAAATGCCTAGAGTTAAGCACCCTGTATTATCCAAAACGTGTTGTAACTTAATATATATAGAAGTAACACAAACATTTAAGTGTCATTAAAGATACACAACAGGATATAAAAAAAAATAAACATCATAAAGCTATCGTTAAATTATTGCACTCGGGTAAAGAATAAAATCTTTGGCATGTAAATTATAGTATACAATAACAGTGAAAAGTGAAAATAGACAAATAAATATATATTTTAAAAATTGTATTTATTCTATGCTTTACTTCCTTGTTTTTCTTAACTTTCGTGCGTATAAACCATGTAGGCGTTGATATAATTGAAACAAAACGTGTGCTCTGGCAACACAACATTAAATCAATATTTTTACAAAAATAAAATAAAATTGCTTCCATTTCATATATTTACAATTTCAAAATGACTCAACTACGCATATATAAATTCGATATCGAAAAACACTACTAAGTCGCAAGTAGCGCCATACAACTACAAAATTAAATTTGAAATACAAGAGGCAAATTAATTTATTTCTAGCTTCTACAAAGTTTGGAAATATGATAATTTGGAATATAGATTAAAAAAGATAAATAATTTTTACAATGATTAATTAATAGAACATTATAACGTCACTAGTGTTCTTGGTATTATGTTAAAACGTAAATAGTAGAACCTGTTCAGCTCAAATATTTTCCTTTTTAATCTATTTTCTATGTCATATTTAAGGATTTTAAAAATTTTCAATTCATTTGCAGACTCAGTATAACTAGAGTTTTAGTATTATTATAAAATAGACTTGATATTTCAAAATAACTTATTCTACCTAGCGTGGACATCACTTATCTCTATATCGTGTTAAATGTAAACATGTGACAATATATACAACATTTACTATTGTTTTTTTATATATATAAGTAGGTACAATATAATGTTTATAATTTTTGGTTATTAGACAATTATATCTGTTCACAGTTTGCACTGAAACATGGCTTCGAGGGATTATTATTGCCATCAAGCATTTGTAAGGAATCGTATTAACTGACAATTGAGTTTAAATATAGTCTTATTTAATGCAATTGTAATTCCTACTGGATTTATATAATTATTACACAAAGATATTTGACCTTAGTGGTAATTTTTGCTAAATTTGATGATTATATATATATATATATAGTACATACAATATTCCATCAAAGCCAATTCGGCGTCTAACCGTGACTAACTACTGTTTTGGTGTTAATCCTTTCGCCGGCCTGGACGGACGTATGTCCTCAGGAACTCTAACCTAATTTAATTCTAATCATTGACTTACTCTATAACACATATGTAAGATTATATTACTTACTCTGTCATGTTAAATATGAAAATTAATTCCGTTTGCATCGACTTTGTATGTACAAATTGTATCGCCTTTATTATTTTTATCTAATTCATTTACTTATAGACATATAATATTATGTACAATATATATTACTAAGTTAATTTCCATATTGACTCTGTAATTATCAGAGACTTAGACACTTACTTGTTTAACATCCATTTTGATTATCTTTAAATATAAAATGTCATTCATTCCATTCATTTATTCCACGGTTATGAGAATTCTACGAATCCTTATTAACTTACAATTTTTAGTCCTATCTAGCTTAAACAAAACACATATGCATATTTCAACTACTTAAGACTTCATCACATCACGTTATATTAAAATAAAGTCTGCATTTATTTTCTTTGTTTCTTTTTATTTTATTTTGTTTTATTAACTAATTAAAAAAAATGTTATTTAATTCATACAATTTATGATATTACCTCACTCCCTCATGTCATATAAAACATATATATATATATATATATATATATATATATATATATATATATATATATATATATATATATATATGTGTGTATATTAAATTTATACAGCGCCTTTTATAACTGATACATCGTTGATATAATAAAAAAATCGTTTTGGTTTAACTTGAGGTAACTGTCAATAGCAAATACAATTGAATCTATTTATTAAATTATTTGGTAGGCACAATGGTATATTCTGATGGACAGAAATATCATGAGCAAGAAGAAGAAATTATAGAGTAAATGTGCGCTTTATATTCTAAACATTTGAGTAAAAAGTAGTATATCAAGAAGGTAATTTTAATAATTTTATATATAAGTACTAAGCGCTTGTCTGAAATCGTGCAGTGCTGCTAATAGTTGAGGAGCAGTCGGCCGAGCTGGAGGTGAGGTGGTCCAACACCAAGACATAAGTCCATACCTAATTGAATAACGTTATTTAAATATATTTATATATTTTTTTTTTATTTCCATGTAACTTTCACTAACATGCCGGTTAAACAGTGAAAATTTAATATTAAGGTATTCTTCACTTTCCTCCTACATACAGAAGTAGGAGTATGAATGTAGTATAATCTTTATCTCAACACATTAAATAAACTAAAATATTTTAAATGAAACTATTTTAGACTCAGATGGCATTCGTCTATCAGTTCACTTGTAATCACGGCCTACTGTAAAGTATTCGAAACGTGAGGTGTCCAAAAATGTATTTTCGAATACCAAAATATACGCGATTAATCTATTTAAAATAGTATCGTTTAAAATGTGTAAAAATAGCGAAAATCAAATAGCTTATTAAACTAAAATATTTTGTAATATAAAAATTCCTTGAAATTATAAATTTACTATCCGCATCAAGAATGATAAATAAACATATCGCTTGATCGATTTTTATTGACAAATACATTTTCGACCATTTGCATAGTAGTTACTACTTTTAAAATTGATTGTAAATATATGTCACATTTCTGGTGTAAATTACCCTTACTTGTTTATAAATACTTACAATTCATCCGGACAGTTGTGCGGTTGAGAAGGCCTGTATCCTCCGTTGAGAAAGGCTCCAACGTCAGCTGCATCCAATTCTGCTAGAGGGGACGCCCCCAGCGTCGCCAGTTCCCAAAGTGTTATTCCTAATGACCACTACAAAAAAGTGTTAAGTTTACTTAAATCTCTATCATTTCTACGTTTTGTTAATAAAAACAATAATAAATATCACAGTCAATAAACGTACGACAGAGTTTATAAAGGAAGGCTTATAAAAATCTAATCAAATTTTATAATAACTCATCGAAAATCCCTTTTTTTTTAAAGCTTTAACCTAAAGAGTTTCCTAGGAAACATATATCTCTAAAATTAACAAGTACTTGAACTTGCAGATGGCAATAGTACTGAATTTAATTAGATACAAAAAGAAGCTTTTACAATGAAATTTCTCGTTCTAGTCTATTTGGAAGAAGAAAAGAAAGAAATATTAATACTCACCACGTCAGAAGCAGTAGAATATTGGTTTTGCAATAAGGATTCTGGAGCCATCCACTTTACAGGCCTATTCTCGTTATCACCAAGACAGTGGTAATCGTCCGGGAACAAATCCCGAGACAACCCATTGTCTGTCACTTTCAGTCTCAGTTTCTCATCCACTCTGTGTAGGAATGAATCAGCAATAGTTATCTATTATATATGAAAATTTTAATTTGTACATAATTCCTAATTATTAACTATTTTCAATACCATCCGGGTCATCGTGGCGCATAAAAACAATGGCTGGCCGTAAACGCGATTAGTTGTGGGTTTAATTCCCACTCGGTGGAATGGTTACGTTTAAAATTTATTTTCATTTCACCATTCACAAAGTGGCATTGAGGTCGCCAGTCACCACGCAATGTCTCGAATTCAGTCGGAAAGTAGTTAACGGAGTGTCTTGACGCTAGGTTGACTCTGACCACCCATATGAAGTGTGAAATTTATTTTTGTTTAATATCAGAAATAAAGGCTGATACAATTTGATAACAGTATTATTTTTTATTATAATTCACCTAATTATTAACAATGACGCATCACAAATGTACATCTATCATATCATCAATAATACATCTGTAAATCTCACATCTATTCTGTGTATATGTAGAGGGGCATCCATACAATCATTACCACAAGCCGCAAACCGATCAACATTTTAATTTACTGCCACAAGCATTACTTTTTACATATTACCTATTATATTTGGCTTTTTCTTCTGTATATTTATTACTAAAATATACTTAGTGATTCCTACAACAACTGTTATATTTTGTTACAGTAATGTATATCTTCAACTTACTAAATAATTCATATATATATTTTTTTAATATTACAGCAAAATATAACGAAAGATCGATCTATATTAATAATACTGGTATTAAACTTACATGCAATTTCTAGCAGCAATATCAGCGTGTACCACGCGCTGAACGTGTAGGTACGCTAAGCCACAAGCGGCTTGCGCCCCTAAATCCACCAGTTCCCGTGTCGCTGGTGCCGCTTGATGGCCCAGACGACACGATGTTAAGAATCTATTAAAGAACATAAAATTATTATAGAAAGTCTAATTCAGTCATTAACAAATTAACATATTTTTAAATTTTAAATGCCGAAAGTATTAAAATATAAAAAAGACGTTTTAATAGGAAGTAGTAAGAATGAACGTTAATTTATTAAATATATAAAACTCTTACTTTAATCTTATTTCTTTATTTTTTAAATTATAATAAACTCAACCCTTATCACACTTTTATCCCGCATAGCACGGTAAACAGAAAGTACCCAGTGTCGAGACACTCAGTACTTCGCTTTCCACCGAATTAGAGACGTTACGTGTTGAATGATGGAACTCAACGCCTTACTTTGTTTTACCAGAGCGAGGAAGTGAAAATATTTTAAATATAATTCCCCCGAATGGGGATCGAACCCACAACCGATCGCGTTTACAGTCAGACGCTGTCCCACTGCGGCACGACCGGCCTCGGTTATCTAATTTGATATCAGTATAATTCTGTACGTAAATGTATTTGACTAGTAACATATGCGTATCTAACGGCATGTTAAAATGTATACCGTTCACTTTGGTATGTATGTGTATTATTGATACATTTATAACTAGCTGTGTTGACTTTATCCGCATGGAATTTAACATCCCTAGGTTATTATTTTATTATTTAAAAAAGCATTTCCAGAGCTTAATCGGAAAAAAATCGTAAAAAATGTTATGTTGGTACATACATATACCGTGTATAAATACAAGTGTATAAAGCAGTTATTTGAATGCTACAAGCAGACACTCCTATTTTATATATTTGTGTAGATATTACTACTACTTCAATAAATTGTAATAAAAAAATTTAAAAAATCGTAAACAGACGCACAATGATTTTCCTTCACCTATCAACATAATGATATACTACATGTGAAACGAACAAAGAAAATTGTAAATGTCGGTTAATGATAGTTCGGGGCGCTAATAGCTTACTGAAAGGTGTTAAATGTCAGAATTCTAAACAACGATACGAAATAGACGCGTCGAGTCAGCATGTGTGAGTAGACACGTCTATCTACCTTCGGAGTAGGTTCAACATTTCCATGTTGCGGGTATATTTGAAATATTCGCGGCGTATTTGTGTACGTCAGTTTGTGCCAAATTCATATTTTTACTAGCGGCCTGCTAGCTACTTCGCCTGCAAAAACTACACTATTATATTTCAATATATAAATATTTCGTTTTGCTTAAATTCTTTAATAATTGAGCACTTACTGTCACTGACAGGAATATTCAATAGATTTTTTTTTATAGAAAAACGAGGCAAGCGAGCAGAAGATGGTAAGTGGTCATCTTCGCTCATGGACATCTATAAATTTAGAGTTGTAGATACGTTGCTGGCCTTGGAATGGATGTGAAGGGAGATGAGGGAAAGGATGGGTGGGAATAGGGAAAGCTGGCTTACATGACATCTAGCCAGAACAAATCATCAGATATTTGACGGATCGTTTTTGTCATGATAGTGGTCGAGAGCCAGTCGGACGACTAATCTCCTACCACCAAATCGCTGGGTTACACGCCTCTTACGGTACGCTTCTCAGCAGCGGCGGGGAATTATACTCCACCCCGTCCCCCCATGGGGGAGAATGTATAAAATAAAAAATTAATAGATAGTGAAAGAATAATTATCACAATATTACTCTAACACTTTTACTTTACTGATAGTGTAAATAGGCCTTAATGAAATCAAGATGGCATTAGGTTCAGTGACGTTTTGCTAAAGTAAATATAGCGACTGCGATTTGTCTGTCAGCATCATTAGGATTTAACAAAATACTGGACAAAACGATGTTAGTGAATATATTGTCGACTTGAAATCTTTATATTTTTATTGTTTTATGATTAAAGTAAGGTTTTCAATCTAGTCAGCCGTAACCTTTAACGAAGTTAAATAGAGTAATACAGATGTAGTATAGTATAGAATGAGCTTAATTTTAATTTTCTTTGGTGAAATTTGTTTAAAGGGTTTGTATAATACAATAGTTTGCAATCTACTAATTATGCAAAAGAGCCTACCTGACTAACAATAAAGAATCTACCGACTGATTGCCTTTAATACTAACAAATAATTTTTATTGCTATTAAATTACTAATAATTAGTTAGTTTTTATTTATTTTATAATAATGCAACAATGTCTATCTCCAAAATGAATAAAGGATTAACTCATGTACAGATTTCAGATTTTTGATTTTATACGAAACGCATTAATTAAAATATATAAAAAATCCTAAAAAAAAACATACATTATTGATGATAGCTTATACATATTCAACTTTGAAATACTCATAAATAAATTATAAACTACGCTATTCCAAGTTTAAATTTTAAAATGTATTTTTATTCAAGTTGAAATGTCACGTGATATAATGTTTGGACATTCGTATTTATTTTGGGGGTGTTAGAAAATGTGAGGGAAGGAGGTTCTGGAAACTGCTTCCTCTGCCCATGTTCCTATATCTGCCTAACTAACCTATAAATAGTTCCTGTTCAAATTTCTGATCGTAGCGCAGTGTGAGAACGTCTGACTGTAACGTGATCGGTTGTAGGTTCGATCCCCACTCGGGGGATTCATTATATTTAAAATTATTTTCACTTCCTCTTCGCTCTGGTAAGAGGAAAACAAAGTACGGTGTGTCTTGTCACTATCTACATTCTCTCTATCCTGCTATGCGGGATAAAAAGCATGAAGTTACTCCTTTAAATACGATTATGTAGAAACCTCAAACAAGTCAAATGCTATATACAAGTAAAATGACAACGAAATTTGGAAACGTTCAAAATCTAGTTTATAATGAATTTGTTTGGGGCGAGCATTGACCGCAATGACCACATTCGAATAATTGATTGCAACCAATTACATTTATATGCTATTTTATTGTATTCTCAAATTATAAGTGTATATGATAATGGGTAATGCTATAAATTTACAAAACGAACGTAATATTAATATCTTTGTTACTTTTTATTTATTTTATGTTTTTTTATCGCATATCAGGGTTGACAGTAAGTACCTAGTATCAAGACACACCGTTTATTGCTTACCGTCAAATTAGAGACATTGTGTGTTGAGTGGCGGAGCTCAACACTGCACTTTATATTACCAATGCGAGGAAGTAAAAATAATTTGAATATAATCACTCTCCCGAGTGGGAATCAAATCCACAACCGTTGATTTGATTGATTCGATTCCGTTTCGGGAAAATAATTGCACTTAAAATTATTGTCATTTCCTTGCTCTGGTAAGACAAAGCGCAATGTCGAGTTCCTTCACTAAACACGCAATGCCTCGAATTTGGCGGAAAACGGAGTACTGACTTGCCACTAGATAATTCCTGCTTACCTATGCGGGATAAATGCGTTAAACAACAAAAAAACAAATCAGTCAAGTTAGTTAATAATGATATTGAATGATATCGATAAATGTCAATTTCTGTAGCTCATCATAAAATTTATGTATATATATATAAGTAAACAAACAAACTTTAGCATTAGACTTCATTAGTTGAAAGTAATAAGTCCATACATTCTAATAGTCGAAAACGACAAAACACGTAAGAATTGTAAAAAGAACCAAAATATTTTTTTTCCCTACTCTATGTGAACTATAATAATATAGTTCATAGAGTAATTTATATAATATTATAATATTAGTAGGAAAAAAATATTTTGGTAATATATTTTTACAATTCTTACGTGTTTTAGTTTTTTTACAAGCTTACCTTTTTAAATTGGAAGAATGTGATACACAGCAGTATACTAGTAGTGGTTTCCTAGCTTCCTCTGCGCAAGCCGCCATCGGTGCCAGTACGTTACCATGCGCTAATCCGCACAGTCTAAGACCTTCCGCCACTAGCAGAGCTGCTTGCATTGCTGATGCAGCTTCTAAATGTTAAGTTAAAATATATTATTTATACTTTCTCCTTACAAAACACTCATAACTTCTAGAGCAGATTGAAACATATAATTTGTTGCACCTCTGCCTAATTAAACTAGGAAAACTATATTATAAATATTCTCTCAATAGAAATTATGTCTAATGATCAATTAAGTAAAATATTACCGTTATAATAGTACATTTTATAGAGCCGGTACTGGCGCAGTGTGATAGCGGTTAACTGTAAACGTGATGGGTTAGTTTTACACTGGGGGAATGAGAATATTTAAAATTATTCTCATTTCCTCACTCTTGCAAGACAAAGCGCGGCTTGACACTGGGTACCTCCTGTCTACCCTGCTAAGCAGGATAGCAGCGGGAAGCAAAAGAAGCAGAAACGGTACATTTTATATAGAATATTTTGTTTATTAAAACAGATTGTAGTCAGGACATTCCATCCTTCGTTTTCCGCTAAAATCTAGCCATTGCGTGAGAGTGGCGGTACTCAACGCTGCGCTTTGTCTTATCAGAGGAAATAAAAATAATTTAAATATAATTATTCACTCGAGTCATCGACCAATCGCATTTACAGTCAGGCGCTGTCCCACTTCGCCACGACCGTCCTCTGATGTTATTTTTTTAGTTAGGTTATCATATAAAAAGCTATGAATTTGATTGTTGCAATTTGATTATTGCAACTGAATTTTAAATGTCAAGGAATAAAAATTGTATTTTTTTATTTTTATGTTTAGAATCAGTTATTCTTTTAATTTAAAAAAAATGATTACCTGAAACAGTTTTCACTAAAACCTCTTCATATGTATCTCCACGTTTGAACACACCTTTGTAAACTCTTCCAAAAGTACCCTCATGGACTAGAATTTCAAGACGAATGTTTGACCTTGGGGTGGTCAAGTAACGCAGTTGCTCTGCTGGATCCGTTATGCGATCTTTTGTTACTGTCTGCTGTTAATAAAATAATTTAAATATAGATTTTGTATAATTAACAAAATATTTTAACGCACACACGCACATATATATATATATATATATATATATATATATATATATATATATATATATATATATATATTCACTAAAATAAATTTTACTTATTAAAACTTATTATATTGAAATAAATATAGAGCTACAGTTTTCTTTTAAGATTTCAAATTTATATTTAGTATATATGTAAATATAATTTTAGACCTCGTTAGACCCAAGCTTATGAAAACACATTACGTTACTTATGAACACAGCTCCTCAAGGCAATTTAACTGGGGACGGTGTGAAAGAGGAATTCTTAATAACGATTTCTACCTTCGTTAGCGCCTTGCCTTTAGGACACTAATTCATATTTCCTAAAGATTCAACGTCTCGTCGCGATGAAATTCACGAACAAAGAGGGTTGCAAATTAAAAATGCCGGCCCTGCCGAGGCTTATAATCACTTTTGATTATCATGTTGATTATCTAGATATGACAAATTATGTAACCGTTAGAGTTAGATTTAAATTATTATACATCTTAAGATGTTTTATATGTTATGGAAAAAGTATCGCAAATTTTGAATTTTCGCAGGTTATTGTTGAATTTCGATTTTTTTGTGGCGATATGTTGGTACTATTGTTTCTCATTTATGCCGGCAAGATCGGGTATTTTGAATGTTCAGTTAGTTGTTGACAGCTGCTTTGTTTGCCTGGATCAAATTTTGTGTAAAAATCGTATAAAATATTATCAAAAGGATTCTTAAAAATTTTGTACTAAAGTAGCTAAAGTAACTTCTTCATATGCCACAGTTAACATTCCGAATGCGTCCGCACGTTTAATTTCGTTTTTCACACAAAATTACTCGCGGTACTTTATGAACTCACCCCGAATGTTTAGTACTTTTCAACGCTAATAATAATTAATTCACCTATTAAACTATACCTAAATTAAACCATATTCTAATCTATTTAAATAATAACAACTAATTTCTTTTTAAAAAAATATCAAATATCCTAAAGACAGCATTTCCTTGTTTACGAGCACATCAATAATTGCAATTTAATTGATATTATTCAATCTCACTTGATAATAATTTTCCATTTGTTGCGTAATAAATAGATAATATAATTTAATTATTAATTACATCGAAGTACTTTATTTATATATAAGATATATAACAGTCATTATGCTCACAAAAAGAGAAAAATAGATAAAAACAAACTTTACCTAACACTCGGTTTCCAAGTGAAGCTATTAAGGACTAAAGCTAGTACTCTTGTATCGTCTAACAATACCAGCGTTTGGCAACCACAAAAGGCTCATGGACTTTAGTCGACTTGTTTGTGGCTTGTATTTAGTTAGATAACGAAGGCTTCTCGTTCAGGCATAAAGCCAAAGTCTTGGGCATTAATTAATCTGAATACAGGTACTATGCATGTCCTACGTCTAGAACGTTATGAAAATATTAAATATTTGAAAAAAAAATGTGTAAAATAAATGAAATTGTGTTAAACGTTAAATATATAAAAGAAAATAGCCTACTTAGATTTTAATCTGCAATTTGTACGCAATTTCATGTTTTATGATTTTTAATCTTGAATTGAAAGGGCTTTTCCAGTAAAACTTTGAAAGCTTGGAGGCCAAGGAGATCGGTAATTGCATTACGTTTGTATCACCTGAAGGGGTGCAGCTCGTTTAAATTGGATCCTTAATGAGTTAAAGGGCTCATTTTCTGAGCAATTCCATCTTACCCTCAAAGGTGAAAAAATTTCAATCTAGTTCTTATTACATAACGGACAAGAACAGTTTCATACTATAATATTTTTAGCATTAGACATGTTTTGATTTTAACAAACTACGAAAATATGATTTCCAAAGTTAATGATCATTTATGGATTAATTGCTTAAAACATATAATGACACATACAGCTTAAAAGATCAATTCACTTCAAGATTAGAACTTATTTCGAGAAAGCAGGATTACTTAAAATTATTAGGTTAGTCAGAGAGAGCTTGGTGTCAAAATATTCCGCTCATTTCTTTTCGCTGGAATTGAAGACATTGCTTAATAACTTTTAGATCACAGTATCACGCATGACAAGAGAAAAGAAATAAACATAACTTGAATGTTATCATTTCCTCGAGTAGGATTTGAATCCACACCTACTCCTACTTACAGTCTGACCTTCTACGCTACGTTACAATAATTTCTTTTAAAAATGACTATGAGACTTACATATGAAATAAAGCGTTTTTAAGTTAGTAGAAACATAAACAGAGCAGAAAGTTATATAATTCTAGTTAGGTTAACTTAACAATACTAAATAGAAATATACAAACGTTTTAGTTTTATGTTGTACGAGTATATATATATATATATATATATATATATATATATATATATATGTATATATATATATATATATATATATATATATATATATATATATATATGTATATATATATATATATATATATAATAATGAGCACCCCTCATTGCTTTTCTATTAAATTTTTTACAACATCAATTATATTTATTAATATAACTAAAGAAATAGTAATATATAACGAAAGAAATAATCAAAGCTACTAACTATATATATATATATATATATATATATATATATATATATATATATATATATATATATATATATCTATATATATATATATATATATATAAGATTCAATAGTAAAAATTTCTTCACGCTTATGTCCATCGAGCAAGGTAGTCAGAGAGAACGTAATATAAAGACGGGTACCTTGATATTATGTTCTCTGCTCTCCACATCTCTTCCGTCTAATATAATCATCACCCTAAATGGGAATAGAACCCACAACCAATTATGTTTACAGTCAGACTCTATCCCACTGCGTCAAGACAGCCTCATTATAATGACTATAAAGCCTACAATTGTAATTTGTAAGGCGACTTTATTAATATTTTCTACATTACTGACACTAAGTCGTAATTTGAAGCTAATTTATTACGGGTAAAGTCGTAATTTTGTATGTTCGTGGTCGTAAGTACATAAGTGGAGGTTATATTAAGAAGATTTATTGTTTGCAGGTTAATGCCCGAAATTGGGTCAGCGGTTAACAAAGGGAAAATAAAAGATGTAAGAGGATAACATCCCAAATATCATACGTTCGATAGCATTATTTTTATAAGAAACAGTTTATTCGATATATATAAAACACTTGTTACTAGGAGTCTAGTCTACTAGGTGCAGTGGGATGGCGTCTGCCTAAGAACGTGGTTGTGGGTTCGATTTTCAGTTCACAAGTGGCGTTAAGTTACACCTTTCAACACGCATTGTCTTGAATCCGGTCAGAAAATAGAGAACGGAGTGTCTTGACAGTTGCTTATTTTTGCCTACTCTGCTATACGGGCTTAAAAAAAGCGTGAAGCTTATTTCCTGCATCATTTTGGTGTTCGTTTTACATTCTATTTATACGGATATAAATCCGTTTATAACTAGAGAAATATTTAATTAGAAAAAAATATATAAACTTATATTTTTTTTGTTTAATAAGCTAACCATTAAGTTTAATGATTAATATATTAAAATAATAGATATTTATCAAAAAAAGACGGTATTAATAAATAAGCAGAAGAAGGAAAACAGACTGACACATGAGTGTCGTATGAACTACAGCTATATAAATAACTTAGGTTATAAATATTGTGTGTTAAAAGTGTAAATAGTTGAATCCTTAGAATGGATTCGAATCCACAACCCCTACGTGTAATGGCACATAGCTCTCAACAATTGTTAGTTTTTCAAATATAAGGATATATAAAACTTGAATTACATTTGAATTAAATAAAAGCTGTAGCTTTAAATTGGATAATATGGATCAAGTATATAAAGACAAGAATATATACTGTAGAATTAATGTATCTCCTCTGTTTTTAAACTCGGTAATTAATATAATATTTAATAATTAATAATTATTTATAAAACCTGTTAATTAAAATGCTCTTATTACCTTCATCTGCACACTATAATCTATCGATAAAGAAAATCGGTTTAAGAATAACTTTCAACGCTATTTTGACTGATTTGTAAGCGAACATTCATGTAACACCAGGCATGACGATACCTTCATAGTATAAACCTTTGGCAGACTTTTTATAAATATTATGTTTGTTTAAAAATATATATATAGTAAATTATTTCGCTAACTTACTTGTGAAACGTGCGTAAGGTTGGACGCGGCATAATAAGACACTCGGGACTCGGGTTTGGCGTAGATGTGTTCGCCGATGTGCGTAGTCGCGTAGGGTGAGGGCGATCTACGACTGCCTGAGTAGAAAAAAAATAATGAAAATATCTTAGAATATTAATTATTTGCATTAGGTAAGTATATTTTATATTTATATATAACCTTCAAGTGTATTCATATCAATGTAGTATCCTTAATTTTTCTTAAGAAAGGAATATTAACTCGCAAATTTAAGTGAACATTCAAATAAAAAAAATATCACAAAAGTACGCAATTACCAGAAATTAATATTGAACTAAATCAAAACTAAGACATTCTATTTCTCTAACTATTATAGAACTTTACATGTCTCCCTCGAAACAAATCAGAATACACCACTGCAGTTTACGTTAATAAAAAAGGAGATTATCGTTTTAGCAAATATTGCAAGGCAAGGTAATTAGAGTGAACCTAGTATTTTTGACATTGCGTGTTAAGTGGCGGAAATCAACGCCGCACATTTATTCTACCAGAGTGGAGAAATAAAAATAATATAAATACAATAATTTCCTTCAATACAATCTTAGTTTGACTGCGCCATGATGGTTTCATACATATTGAAATAAAATTAACAATAAACGAAGGGTCTTGACAACATATTGTCCCTGACTACCACTGACTACTACTGACTGCTATGCGAGGTAAAGCGTGAGGCTGTTCTTAAATAAAATTATCATTATTCAATCGATTAAGAAACTATAGTAAACCCAATTGATAACATTAAGACAGTACAGCACTTTATATATAGGTATACATGTAACTTACCAAAGGGAAATTTATGTAGGCTGGCTATCGTAGCATATGAGCCCGTAGAGCTCGGCGGTCGACCGAGTGTGTCCAAACGTAGCAATACATTCTGGTGACTGCCATACGCCGCTGTTGTATACGATGTACTGTAATTATTTAACTTGTTAATAACGATATACTTGTTAAATACAAATGTATAAGACGATGGTTTTATAATATATATAAATCAAAAAAATGTAGAAATTATTTTTTTACTGCTCTTTTTAAATTTTATATCTTGACTAATTCTTCTTCTCGGAACTTTATTATTAAAAGCCATAGCTGTTAAAATCTAGAATATTTTTTTTTATTTTTTTTTAGCTTCCCGCCTTTATCCCGAAGAAAGTACCTAGTGTCAAGACACTCCGTATTTTGCTTTATACCGAATTTGAGACATTGCGTGTTGAATGGTGGATCTCAACGCCGCACTTTCTCTTACCAGAGCGAAAAAATGAAAATAATTTAAATATAATCACTCCTTCGAGTGGGGATTGAACCCACAACCGATCACGTTACAGTCAGACGCTATCCCACTGCGCCACGACCGGCTATAATATAGTTTACTTATTACTTTTTCATTTATATAACAGATCACGTTTTATTAATTGTTATTTGCATAACGGATAACAGATATTTAAAAAAATGGTAAAATGTTTTGACTGGATTTAGTGATTATAGAAATTGATAACATTTGAAATATGTGAAACTATCCAATATTAAAATTTGTCCCATAAATTCAAAGGTTAAGGTAAACAAACAGACAATTCAATTGACATAAAATTAAAAATTATAATACTTTATAATCTGTTACAATTTTTATAATTATTTTTTTTACTACTTTTAGGGTAGTCATAGACAGCCTAGTGTCAAGACGTTCGTGTTGATTAACGGATTCAACGTATTACGTGTTGATAGATAAATTCAACGCCTCATTTTATTTTATCAGAGCGTTGGTTTAACATCCCTTTGAATGAAAATCGAATCCACAATCAATAACATTAACAGTTAGATGCTGTTACACTGCCACGATTACCCCTTTTGTAATCACACTTCATTATTTATTTGTAAATGTATAAATAAATATGTAATCTACACATTTTTCTATAATTTTATTCTGATATAAATAAATGTGAATAAATTTTAAATATAAATAAACATAAAATACCTATTAATTAATAAAAAAAAACGGTAAACTCATGATAAGGGCCACTATTATATTTTTATGCTCATTTTTATTCGCTGTATGTAAGTATATTTATTTGCCGTGCAAAAAAAAATTTAGGGCGTAACGAGAGCTCTACGTACTACTTGTCTATGTAATATGAATATTAATATTTAAATGCTGTTTTTTACTCACGCATCGGTTTGATTTTAATAAATGTGGTGTTAAGCTTCGTTTCGTGAATTTCAAACACTTTTCATGCCCTATTAGACAGTTAAATAGGGATTTAGACAAGACTATGATTCATGTGTGTGTATTTGTGTGTGTGTGTGTGTGTGTGTGTGTGTGTTTGTGTGTGTGCGTGTGTATGTGTGCGTGTGTGTCTAATTGTATGTATGTGTGGATAAGTGTCTGTGTTTGAGTGTGAGTGGATGTTCGAATGGGTGTGTAACTGTTTTAGTTGAAGTCATAAATCTTAAAATATTGTTGATATTGTAATTCAATTGCAATATTTCTATATAAATAATAGTAAGTTATAACATTAAATTTTGCACACCTGAAATATCGCTAAAACGCAAACAAAACCGCTGATAGTAATATGAAAGCGATATGCGAAACCTTTCAAGGAGGCGCGGGCGATACAATTTCAAATCCAGACTGGCTTGAGGTTAGCTACTATGTGCATATACTACATATATAGGTATACGTGTTTTAGGGAAAAGTAGTGTGGAACGTTTTAGCTTTAGGTGTTTTAGTTTTCACGAGTTTTATACATTTTTTTTAATTTATTTTAATGTAAATACCGTGTAAGCATCTATGTGACTAATAGTATACATTTTGTAAAATGCGGCTATTGTAACATTACAATTTGTAACATACAAACTGACACTCTTATTTTATTAGATATTTTTCACAAAAAGATCGTAATCATTTCATTTTGTTTCCAGTTTTCATCTTAAAATTTTCAAAATAAAAAAAAACCGTAGTGTCGATCAATTTGATTCGATCATATCGAATTTGACATAACATCTAATTAGTACACTTGTGTTTTTGTTTCACCAATATTGAGACTTGACTCAATGTTATATTATTTATATTCATATAAATTTTACATAGAATATATACAAATAAAAAAATGATATAATTATTATTTCAAAATTTAAAAAAGAAATGTGCTTATTTTCACTAGAACAGAAACCTATCGTATAGTGAAAATAAGAACATGTTTAAAATTTTGTGTGTGTCAGAAAAATTATACGCATATAATCTTTGAATTCCTTTTTACGAAAATTTATATTTTTATAATCAATATTTAAAAAATACAATTCACTAATAAATAATACACACACCACTATGCGTTTAACGAATAAATTTACAATAAATAAGGCAAGAATGCTATCTATAAGCAAAATGCGACTAGAATTTTATCAAAAACCATTATCTTATCTATACGTCTGAAAGCAAATCCATTTTTCATTACAGAGCACTAAAGCAATTAAACGTCACCGCATAATTTATTATCGGTACTATCATCTATCAGTATGCCTTAGGGAACACCAGTATGTTAAGAACATTGTTTGATTTACTACTGTTTTATAGAGTCTTACTATTTTTTATTTATTTTTACCCCTCTAATAGTGGCAGGTAGAGGATTTTTATGTTATTTTTTTTCTACTTGAAACCATCAGAAACTCGTTTCAATAAAGTCAGGTTAAGTTAGGCAGATTAGGTTAGATAGATGTAGCGGCTATCTTGGCCCTGAAGTCATTGCAGTCAGCGGCGGCGTTGGCACGGCTCTTGCCCAATGTCAACGGGCATGCAACAAGCACCTTGAGCCGTCAGTTATTTACCGGCTGGTCAGGTTGCTGGCCCTCTACGGTGCTCCTAAATGGGAAGATATCCTGGATCGGCTGAATATCACCTTAGTGCGGTAGGTGCACAGGGGGATGATCGTCCGGGAGATACAGGGGTACTGGCCCATTTTTGGTGAGCGATGTGCCTACTAGCTGGAGTCCCGCCATGGGACCTGTAAGTCCTGCCTGCCTAGCTGCCGCCAAGGTAGCTGAAATTTGGGGTTCCCGAAACTCGGCTATTGACGGCCACGATGGAAGACCGTGAGGTTTTAGTGTAATGCGAATTGCTCACGTTAAAAAAATGTTAGGTTCGGTTTTACTATGCTACAACACGTCACATACGATAACGTAACATGACGAAACAAGTTTCATCGTGTGACGGCATTTAATGGCTTAGCAAAAATGAAAACGAAAAACACAAATACAAAATACCTACACACCTACCTACATAACCCTAGGGCGGTGGAAAGGTGAGCGCGACCACCTGGAGCATAAATTAGTAATAATGACAGGCATAGTAGTGGGAGTACGGGTATATAAATATGGGGATATAAATGGGTTGAGCGTTTGATGACGGATCAATAATAAGGAATGTACTGCGCATACTATATCATCACATTGATTGAAGTGTACAAGTATTTACCATAAGATGAATCAACCCGACAGCACCATGAACAACGAAAAAGTTCTAAACGAGGACACGGTAATTGTGGGGGAAGAATCGATGGACAGTTATATACTAACCAATGAAGAAAAGAATTACGAGGAACACCAATCGGACAGCGAAGAATCAAAGAAAACTTCTCCGAAGACCTTTTGCCGATACATTTACCACCAATGCCACTCAAAAAAAGAATGGGCATGGGTTGGAACTTACGCTAAGTACCAACAAAGAAGCAGCACGAGAGACGAAATTGCAACAACATCAAAAGGGGAAAGTGAAGAAGACTACAACGGGAGCGACTCACCGGATTGCTCAATGGACGAAAAAAAACATTACGCCAACGGAAATAAATTGTCTCCTTGGAAAATCATTGCTAACCATACTGGAACTCGAAACCACATTATATATATGCATTGCCGCCATGTTTAGTGCTGCGTCGATATAGTCTTTCTGGTTCGCTCTCGCTCTAAATCGTGGATATATTGTTCTCAATATTCTCTCTCCTAAATATTTTGTTTCTATTCTTGCTAATGCTGCATATCTCGCCGCTGCGTCATATGTTGATTCTGGGTTCTATTGCATATTCTTGTTTTAAGAATTCTTTGTCTGCCTCTTTTATTCTTGTTGTAGCGATATTTTTTAAATATCTTTATTTTATTTTTCTCCACTTCTTAACCCCTCTTCGTATTCAAGTAGTATTTCGTTATATGTTTGATCGTGTTTTCGTGCTATCCTATCCAACACGTTTGTCGGTGCACCTGCCTCTAGTTTGTTGCCCGGCCCTAAGTAATGATACTCTGGTAGTGTATAACCAGTTTGTGGTGTTTCTTGCGGTGTTGTCGATTCCATACTAACTTTTGTGTGATCGTGTGTGTGTGTGTATGCGTGCTTTTATGGTGTGAGGAGTGCGTAAGCGAAAGGAGTATTTAATTATTAAATTTTATTAAGCAGCTTGCGTTTATAACAGTATAAATGCATATTGCATGGTTAAGCGCAACAAAAAATAAAAGTACAAAAATTACAATATTAATTCATTCAGAATAGCTTCATTATAGTCATTGTGCTGTATATCTTCCGAAATGCCTCCCATATGAATGGATTTAATTTAAAGTATTTAATTGTGCAAGTGAAATGGAACGTAATTGTTCTCGTATTCACCGTCTCTTGTGCCTCCATCAGGCTTACAATTGCAAATGGGATAACCTCTTACCGTGCTTGTACAGTACACATTTTTTTATGTCTTGTCTTGTCTTGCATGTTACATCTGTTGACATACGTTGTCTTACCGCTATTAGTTTAAATTTGTTGTCCGTTAATTTGCATTCGCCCATGAAACACGCATTTGTGTGTATTAGACTAGCAAAGTTGAACGACGACGTTGGCGTTAGTACTGCTGGTTTTGTAAAGTTGTAATGCTTACGAAGCTCTCCATAATCGGCGTTATGCCCTTGCTTGGTGCTCTGAAAAAAAATTGATTACTTAACTTGTCCGTTAGTCCATAGAAATGGTTTTTGGATTTATTCCATTGTTTTCCAATAATGCACGAAAATTGTTCAGTCCCTCTTTTATCATTATAGGATCGTTTGCCATGTAATCTTTGTTCATGCGATTCCTGAACCAACCCAGTACCAGGTGTTCTGGCCATACGTATTAATGTTCCAAGCCATTCTCCAAAGTTTCGGTTAAACTGAATTGTAATCCCCTCAGGCGCGTTGCATAATATACGTATAGCTTTGCCGTCGTCAAAAGCTTTGTTTTTATATAGGTAAAGCACAAGCTCTTGATTCTCTCTGATAAGCTTTGCACATCGGCTGCTAACGTTGAGTTCTCTTTGTTCTGGAACGTCACTCTGTTCACTTTTAGCATCATTGTCGGAATGTGCACAATGATGAAACTGTCGTTCATGACTGTCGATCTCAATTACGATATCATCGGTAAAAGCAAGATTGAAATCCAATTGTCGCTGAACTGAGCTTGGTTTTGGCCTTTCATCTCAAAATATGTTATTTCCCCCATCGAAATTTCGAGCCTCATTTTTATTTTTCTTTGGATCAAGTTCCAGTGAATGAGCGACGCATATTGCCACTTCTTTATCACGTTAGCTGAGAATATGTCTAAATGGTGTACGTTTATTGCTTTTTTTTAGCTTCACGCTTTTATCCTGCGTAGCAGGGTAGGCAGAAAGTACCTAGTGTCAAGACACTCCGTACTTCGTTTTCCACCGAATTCGAGACATTGCGTGTTGAGTGGTGGAACTCAACGCCGTACTTTGTCTTACCAGAGCGAAGAAGTGAAAAAAAAATTAAATATAATCACTTCCCCGAGTGGGGATCGAACCCACAACCGATCGCGTTACAGTCAGACGCTGTCCCACTGCGCCACGACCGGCGACGTTTTTTTTTTTGGAATTAAATAATTATAAGCTATCGTATGGAAATTGTTTTATTAGAAGTGCAAAATATTATATGATTTACATAACTTTTAAACGTGATTTTTATTTTAAATAAAGCTGTGTAAAGCTTTTCCGTTGACCCGTTGACAACTATATTCATGTCGCTTTATATAATCGTGTATGTCAAACATGGGATATGTGCTTTTATTTTATTAATTTAATATACTTCAAAGTATTATTTTAAGAAATATTAGCATTTTTCACTCCATCCCTATATAAACTATAACATAGTTCACGTTATTTTCGTAAAAAAGGATACAAAGATATTTACTATTTTTAAAGTGTTATTCCACACTTAGGATTAGAAAACATATTTGAAAAAACCTTTTTTCAACCTTCTTAGCGGTCAGAGCGCTTGGACGGTATCCAAAAGGCGCGGGTTCGAATTCCACTGCGTTCAAAATTTTGATACGTTTTTTCAAAAAAAGGGTACAAAGATTTTCCTATGCGTATTAATATGTAGATATCGATTGCATCACATCAATTCCTTTGAGAATTATTAATTCAAAACTGTTTTATCTTCAAGTATATTTAATATTTTTAGTATATTTTATTACTTACTATATTTTATTCTTTTAGCAAGAACACAAAAAGCTACTCACAAAATGTCAATAGCCTACAAAATTAGATAGACAATACAGGCACCTTCTGATGAAATAAAATTTCTTTCTTAACTTTTCTTATTTAAACACTCTTAACAGACCCTTAAATATTTGAACAGCTATTAGGATATAATTTTAAAAAGAGTTAAACAGTATTTCTCGAGTAAATAGGAAACTGGAAGGGTTTTAAATGAAGTTATCTTACTTTTCAACTTAAACTAATTAATTGTGAAAGTTTGGATAAAATTTTATTATTACTGAAAAGAGAGTCTGTCAAATAGATAATAATTAATTGTGATATTTTGTAGAATTCAGTTACCGTTAAACAAAGATTAGTTCTAATATGAAATTAATGCTTTTAAAACCTATTAAGTTCACGTAGAGTTGTTGTAACTGTTGGTTACGACCCTACATTAGATGCTAATGATTTTATATTTTCCTATAAAAAAAATTATAAATCCTAAAGGGATACTACAGTACTGTGTATGAAAAAGATGCTTATATTTTATTTATTTATATATATATATATATATATATATATATATATAAACGTATTGAGATACGTTCAATACCTCAGCAGATAAATAGAAGTACATTTTCTTTTTAGCATAACACTTTTATCGCGCATAAAAAGGGTACACAGGAAGTAGTGTAAAAACACTGCGTACTCCGCTTTGCGCCAATCTTGAGACATTGCGTGTAGAATGGCGCCCAACACCGCATATTGTCTTACCAGAGCAAGCAATTGAAAATAATTTTAAGTATAATCATTTTGCCGCGTGGGAATCGAACCCACAACCGATCGCGCTTACAGTCAGATGCTGTCCCGCTGCGCGACGACTGACTTTCTTTTTTCAGTTGTTCAAATTGTATTTCTTTTTTGAATGTTTCGATATCAATGAGCCAATTAATAAAATAAAAAAAACAACACCTTCATGTTTTATACCGCATATCAAAACTATGTGTTGATTGGCCTGATTTCGAGATATTGCGTGTTGAGAAACGAACTCGGCGTTTTGTCTTATCAGATCGGAAATAGGAAAATAAAATTTTAATTTTAGTCATTTACCGCAGGTATTTGAACCTAAAACTAAAATGTTTATTCAGATGCCATACGACACTGGACCACGTTGGCCTCATAAAACAAAATTTATTCAAAAAAATATTAATTAAATTTTTATAATAATAAGATCCAAAAATATAATTTTAAAACTTGCTTTAAGTATAATTGGGTTAGAAGAGCTCTGTACGAGAAATCGGGAACAGCCAATTTAAAACCATTACCGACTTCACAGTAAGTTTATACTGATAAGGCCGAGAGTACTTCAACTATTTCAAATTCTTTTAAACGGCTTTTCAGTACTTTACATACTAACTTAAGGTTGTACTAGTACAGTGGAAAAGCGTATAACCGTAAACGTGATTGGTTGTGGGTTCGATTCCTACTCGGAGAAATTATTACGTTTAAAATTTTATTTCTATTTCTCCACTCTGGTACTTCAAAATACGACGTTGAACACTACACAACACGCAATGTCTCTATTTGGCATGGAAAGCATGGAAAGCGTTTGGAAAGCAGTGTCTTGATTCTAGATTGATTATCAGGTAACGCGGAATAAAGCGTGAAGCTGCTTTTTTGCGTAATAACATGTCTAAAAAAGTAAATTTTGGTAATTATAAAGCTAGCTTATAATATATTCGATTTTACATGAAATGGCTTAGAATATAATTATTCGTAGTTGTTCTACGTTTCATACGTGTATAGCACAATATGTTCACATTTATATACGAGTATACAATCCTTTTTGCTTTCAAATAATATTGATGGGTTTATTAATTACATACATTTATTTTGTGCAAACATTTAAATATTTGTTTTTAAATACTTTTTTCCGTGTAAATTTTTTATTTATTCAATTTTACATTAACAGACCGATAGCAGATTCACGCTTCTTTTTCGCCGATTTCGCCCGAAATACATTTAAATTTATAATTAATTAAAAAAAATACATACTGTATAGAATCATGATGCCTTGCTTTATTTCCACGTTTGTACAGTGTCCCAGCGGCGGCCGCACCAGCTAACAGAGCAAGAGCAGCTGCGGCACATCCACCCGCCGCGAATAAAACGCCGCCGGAACTTCGGTTAGCATCTCCCGCTAGTCTTGCTGTTTCATTGTGGGTGACGATTGTTGATAAGCCTGTATAAAGTATTTATATAGATATATATTTTTAAGCTAAAAATATAAAAAAAAAACAAATATATATACTAAATATATACTAAATACTGTAATAGTAAAAAAAATAGTAAACGTAAAGATATTCAATTACAGTTCTTCACTTTCGAAGTATTGTTTGCTAAGTGGCTTAACTTAACGCAGTTTTTTATCTTGCCCGAGCGGAAAAATAATAATATATAAAATATAATCATTACACCAAGCGTAGAACCGCTAATTGTAATGCTTAAAGTTAAACATTTTCCAATTATTCATGTATAAATATATGAAATTAAGAAAATTAAATGAAATGAGTATGTATTTGTCAAATGATTTATTAGATCTAAACAATATTTTTTGAAAAAAATATTCTCCTATTATTCTGAATAATTTATTTTTCAAACTTATTTTAAAAAACATAGCATAGAGTGGTAAAAATCCGCTTTGCGTAATAAGATCAAGAAAATGAAAGCATGGTAAATATTATGAGCGTTCATCCAAACGAGACTCGAACTCGTGATCATTGTGTGTATAATCGGGATTGCCTCTATTCAACATGTCCGTATAACTATTTATGTCATGTCACCAGTGACAGCTCATTCTGTTTTCATATTTGAACAGTGAACATTTATTTGGGGGGTAAGCTTAGTGGCATTCTATTTTTATTCTATTCTATTAAAATATTAATTATAGAAATAAAATAGCAATCTCTCTTGTTAAACGATTATTTCTCAGTAATCTTTAAGTAGTAGAAATTTGTGAAAATCTCTCTACAGAGATGCTAACAACATAAATAAGTTGTAACAAAACGTATAAGAATTTCGACGCAGCTGGTAGTAGAACGCATGGCTTAGCGGTCAGAGCGCTTGGACGGTATCCAAGAGGCGCGGGTTCGAATTCCGCTGCGTTCAAATTTTTATACGTTTTTTCTAAAACTTTATGGAAAGTCCAGAAGGAAAAATCTAGGATTTCAATCGTCGGTAAAAAGGTAACAATGAGGACCAATAAAAAATGATTAAAATTAAAGAATAAATAAATAATTAACTATTAATAAATAAATAAATACAAAAATAAAATAAAAAAAAACATTTCTTCTCAAAAAATAAAAAAAAATTAAAATAAAAGAAAAGAATAATAGTGATAAAATATGAAAATTGATAATAAATATGGAGTTCAAAACTCACTCACTCTCATTAAGTACTTACTATCTACCCTGTTATACAGGATAAAGCCATGACGCTAAAAAAATATATCCTTCTCCCGTTAAAATTTATAATAATAAATACATTCATATGCATTCCTTTTTCACATCTCTATAATTTTAATAACGTGAATCTCTTTAAAAAGTAATTCAACATATAACTTAAGCCAAACCTCGCATCCATAGAGACCCCACATCTTACCCAAAGCGTTCACTGAACGAAACCAACTAAATGAAATATTAGGATAATAGAAAAACTTTTAAGGAATGAGGGATAGAATGGGAGAATATCTCAAGTAATAACACAACCTATAAGTAGCTTGTTCGTTCCACAAAAATAAACAAATACTAAAGTACACCAAAACTAGTTCTGTTCTATATATCACAGTAGACAAGAGAGAAACTAGTATCAAAACCCTCTCTCTCTACTCTCTTCTTCTCTACTTTTCTCTACTTTTCGAATGAAATACACAATATCTTTGTGTGTAGATTGGTGGAACTTAATGCCGCACTGAGTGGCTCACCCCCAACCCTACTCACACCCAGTCTTATTGTGACTCCATGGCCTCTAGTAGAGTAAACATTGATGTATTTCAAGTGAAATTGTTGTATTTTTAAAAATATATTAGTGTAAAACTAATAAAAGAAAAATAAATACATAAAAATATTTCTTTGCATACATCAAAAATGCAGTACTCAAGTGGTGGAGATACACATCTTGGCTCAAATACTATATATTTGACTATATATTATATATTACTGCAGTCAAAAAGAACCTAGTGCCAAGGCTTTTTTGCCGTTTTCGACCACGTGATAAGTGATGGCAAAATGAGATCGTATATAATTTTATATTAAAAATTTAGGGAACGTGAACATGGCTGAGCATATTATATAGGTTGTGGTTGAAGCAATCATCTCAGGTACGTTTTATTAAATACCCAGCTACAGTTTAAACTGAGCGTAAAACTTTACAAATTGAAGCGATTAAATTAAGTAGATATAGAATAGATATGAAATTACAGTGAAGCGTAGGCTTTATGGTATGGTGTATGAAAATTTGATAAAATTTGCCATATATTTATGACTTACTTATTATTTTTATCAGGAGGTATACTTATTTATTAAATATTTTATATAGTTATTTAGAACTATGAGCATTCGAGATATCTGTATTTTAAAGACAAATTTTCTGCATTTAAATAACAGCAAAAATATTATGCTTATTATTTTAATAAAAAAAAAAATATTATTTCTAAGCAACGGCGACTATTGTATTTCCCAAATATATTAAAATGTTTTACAATTTGGACTTCTTTGATTTTTTTAAAATCTTGTAAATAGTTCTTATAAAAAAATATTGATAGATAAAGAATATTGGAATTGTCAATAAAGTCTGAAATTTATATTTGTATTTAATTTTAATATTACTAAATACAGAATATATTTCAAATTTAAAAAAATCCTAGTTTAGATGTGCGTTTAATATATAATATTAGCATATAGCATTCTTATTATTAAGTTTTAACATTTAACATAAACAAAATAAACAACCAGACCAAAACAAATGCAACATAATTGTACTAAAATTACATACAAATAAATAAAATTGTTACAAACACACACAATACAAAAACAATTATTGCGTTACATTCAGATCTAAAATTTGATAAAATGTACGATAAACTTGACGCTTGTAGGGAGCACAAAATTTCCAAGTCAAATAAAAGTACAATAGGACAATCGATACTTGTAAACACATTACAGGAGGGTGGGTACTACCCCTAATACGTCTTCATCCCTTGCAAAATATCCTGTTGCGTCTACCAATTCGTCTGCATGCTAATAAAGAATGTGAGGGAGTGATTTGTGGAGTTAACTCGTGGTCGCTCGACTGTGAAAATCAGACGGTTTGCTTGTTTTTATTAAGCTTTGAGAATTAAGACTTTTATACATTTTTGGATGATGTGGTGCAGTGATAGCATTTTTTTATAAATTTAATAGTTATGGCTTCAATTCCTACTCTTGGGAAATAAAAATTATTTGTATTTTTTTCTTTGAACAAAGGTAGGTAAAAGTACACTGAAAGCTGAGTACCCCTGAGCTGAGCTATGCGGGATAAAAGAGTGAAGCTAAACAAAACAAATAGCGGGGTTATTTTAAAAACTATTAGATATTTTCAGCAATTTAAGTGTATCTCATTGTGTCTTTTATATGAGACGTTAAAATTGTGAAACCGGACTGCTTTTTTGCTTCCAAACGATTGTGCATTACTAACTATATTTTTTTATATGTTACTTTATGTAATAACCTCTAATGAACCTTGTAAAAATAAATAAAATAAAAAAAAACCTCATATAAGAACAAACCTCATATAAGTTAGACTACAGTTTTATTAAATTTTATCATGAGTCTTGTTGAATGAAGTTAGTTTGTTTATTAATATTTGTTTTTTTAGTATATATTTAAATGTTATTACTTAGCAATAGTTATCAATATCAAAATTATCGTCCGTATTCTTATAACAAAAAACATCAATTTTAGTATATCGGTTTAAAGACATTTATTTCTCAAAAAGAACACAAAAGTTCACTTATAATAAGAAATTACAATCATTTTTTCTTGAGGGTACATTTAAATGTCTGGCTTATGAATAATATACAGTAAAATAAAATGTTGCGGGTAGTGATATTACACAAACATACTCAGGTAGGGGTTACATTAACTTATAAATTATTTTGCACATATTCCATTACACGTTTTTTGAATATAGGAAAACTCTTGCTATTAATGATTAAGTCTGATAGTTTATTATAAATTTGAACTCCTTCAAATAAAATGTTTTTCTTTCCATAGTTGGTTCTGGTTTTTGGAAGTTCTAGTTTATTACGTTTCCTAGTGTGGTATGTATGTGTTTTTTTATGAAAGTGTAATTGTGAATGTGTTTTATTTGTTATTATTTTTCTAATCAACATGCAGGTTTTTAAAGTGTATAATTGATTTATATTAAGAAATTTTGTTTTTTTGTATAATTCAGCGGATGGCATCATATAATCATATTTATAAAGAACTTTAATTATTTTATTTTGTAAGGTTTGTAATGACTTTATGTTAGACTTCGCAGCAGTTCCCCATATTTCAATAAGATATTCGATATGAGGTTTCACTAAAGAATTATAAATAATAGGACGAATTTTATTAGGTATACATAAAGAAATCTTACGTAGTGCTCGTATCAAAGGGGATATTTTATTTTTAAGATGATCAATATGGTATTGCCAGGTTAACTTGCTATCCATTATAAGACCTAAATATTTTTCATGCTCAGTTTTATTTATTGGCTCGTTAAAAATTGTTAGTTGGTCATGATTTGGTATATTTTTATTTTTAGGCGCGAAGATAATATATGATGTCTTTTTGGTATTAATAGTTAATAAATTAGAAAGAAACCATTCGCTAATAACATTTAAATCACGTTGAGCTACGTTAATTATATTTTTAATGTTATCACCAAAGTAAAATAAGCTTGTGTCATCCGCATACAGAGTTACATCTCCAGATAAATTAATGTTACTAATGCTATTTATATAAATTAAAAATAATAGCGGTCCCAAGATAGAGCCTTGTGGTACTCTATATGTTAACGTAGCGGGCTTACTTTGAAATTTTCCGATTTTAACAATTTGCTTGCGACGATGTAAATATGATTCTAAAATTTTGATTGCCGAACCTGTTATACCTTCCTTATGTAGTTTTTGTAATAATAAATTATGGCTGACCGTGTCGAAAGCCTTTTTTAAATCGATAAAGATACCTAGAACGATTTGCTTACTATCCAATGCGTTTTTAATTTTGGTGACAATATCCACAGTTGCTGAAAGTGTATTAGATTTCGGACGAAAGCCATATTGTTGACTAAAAAAGAAGTTTTGTTTATTGAGGTAATTATAAAGACGGACATATATTAATTTCTCTAAAATTTTTGACAAAACTGGTAAAACAGATATCGGCCGATAATTCCCCGGATCTGTTTTACTTCCGGATTTATAAACTGGCGTAACTTTAGCAATCTTTAAACTTTCGGGGAATTTTCCTTCTGTAAGATATTTGTTAAAACAGTCAGTAAGATTATCTAGAATAAAGTATTTTATACACTTTATATCTTTTACGCCGATGTCATCAATGCCTTTACTTGTGTTTACGTTCAACTTGTCAATTATTTCACCAACCTCTTTTTTTGTGGTGGGTGCAAATGACTGAATAGTGTTATTTTGTGAATGTGAAAGACTGGTGAAAGAATGAAAATTTCGATGATATGATTGGGGTATTTTACTTGCTAAATCCGAACCAACAGTGGAAAAGAAATCATTAAAAAGTTGACAAATCTCATAAGGATTATTTACTACTATATTGGAATCTCGAACAAGATTTGGAGGCATGATATTTATCTTATTTTTGTTATTGACGAGACTGTTAATTAAATCCCACATTTTTCTTGGCCGCTTATTACATTTTTCAAAGGTGTCAGAATAGAAGTTAATTTTAGCATTTCGTGTAGTTTTGAAAGCTTCGTACCTTTTGGTTTTGAATGTTGTTTCCCATTCGGTATTTTTAACATCAGCTCTATGTTGGTTCCAGGCAATATTTCGATCACGCAAACTATTCAACACCTCTTTGTTTATCCAGTCTTCTCTGGGTTTATTTAAAAATTTTATTTTTGTGCATTTATTTCCTTGAATTTTAGTCTTAATTAAATTTTCTAATATTTCATAATCGTAGTCTTTATTTTGGATCACAGTTGTTTCCATTTATTTATATAAAGCAGTATAGTCAGTTGCCAAATACTCATGTGTCTCTTTTTTCTTATCAACTTTAATTTGTTTGATATCTAGGTAAATCTGCTTATGATCAGACAATGGGGTATCAAGAAGAGCCATGTGGAAATTCACACCTTGCAAATTTGTCAAAACGTGGTCTATAATAGATTTCGTTGTGTGTGTTTCTCTTGTACAGAAGTCTTCATTGAGATTGTTAAGTATTGTATATCCAGCTTCATTAATCATGTTCTTATAGTTATTTGTATTATGGTCATCACTTAGAAGGTTAATATTAAAATCTCCAAATATTAAGCATCTACGTTTTTTTTCTAGCTGTTGACTGTAGCTTTCTATAAAATCTTTTGTTTTTGTATTAGGTGGTTAGTAAATAGCTCCAATAGTAATTGCATATTTTTCTATATATACCCAAATGTATTCGTTTTCTTCTCTATTAATAATTTCAACATTTTCATGCTTAAGACAACTATGAATATATATAGATACTCCACCTCCAATCCGACCCTTTCTATAACTATATATGTGCGTATAATTAGGAATCTCAAGTAATGCTGCATCTAAATCAGACTTTATCCATGTTTCAGTAATCAGTATTATATGTATAGTGCTTTTTATTGAGTGTAGTATACATTTTATTTCATCTAATTTATCAATTTTTACAAGACTTCTTATATTTGTATATAAAAATTTTAGTGATGATTTAGTTTTATGGATGTCCTCGTAACAATTTAGTTTCTGATAACTAATATTAACTTCATCATTGTATTGACTATTTATTTTGACTGTTTTGTTTCCTGTCGCGTGCTGTTTTTTGGGTTATTCTTTACAATTTTTGGAACATCATTTACATATTTTATAATAAGGTTTTTTTCTCCATTTTTTTGTCGGGATACCAGTTCATCTTGTAGTTTTTTCATGTGTTGTTGTTGACACTGAGTTTGATCTGCGTAAATTCGGATTTTGTCTGACTTATGTTTGCGTTTATTTTTAAGTATATATTTTGCAGTTTCCTTTTTCTCAAAGCATACTTTTAGAGATCTATCTTTATTAGGGTTGTATTTTCCAAGCCTAAAGACTGTAGTAGGGTTTGGGCAGTCCTCATAAATAGTTTTAATTAATTTCATAGCTTCATCCTTGTCATTATCACGTCTGATTGTGCTATTAGGATTTTTTATCTCGGGAATCCCTACTAGTATGATATTTTTTCCTCGCTTAGATCGTTCTTGTAGCTCTGAAATGGTTTCCTCACATGACAGGGGATATTCCTTAGGAAAATCAATATTAGAGTTATTTTTTAAATAACAAATATACTATAATTATACTATCTATATACTATAATTATTTTATAAACAAAATTTATAATAATTTATATTATATAAACAAAACTTGTTATTATGTTAAGCATTATATCAAAACGTCGCACGGTTATCTGAGCAGAATTGCACGTTTTGCATTATAAAACGCGTGCCGGGAAATTTTGAAAAGTACAACCACCGTTATCAGATCGCATAGGATCGTTTGTACTGAACACAAATTGTATACCGCTTTTATATTATATTTATATTATATTCGTTTTATGATTACCCTAATATATGCGGAAATTATTTGGATGGGTGTTTGTGTTTCTTTTACGCCAAACTACTGAACACTTTTACATGAAACTTTACAGTAATATAGTTTGTACACAAGAATAAGATATATAATCTAAATAAAAAACAATTGAGACTGGATTAATTTATTCATTTCAGCTTTACTCAATACTTGAGAACTACTTTCCATACAAAATCGAGACATTGCGTGTTGGATGGCGAATTCAACGCCGCGCTTTGTCCTATGTGAGCGGAGAAATTAATATATCTATTAATATAACCATTCCTTCGAAAGGAGATCGAACCCACAACCAATCCCACTGTGCCACGATAGCCTTTTCAATTACAATTGCAATTGATCAAAAATGTATAATAAAATTTAGATATTTCATTGATTAAGCAGTTTTTTCCGTCCCATATAAAATCAAAAGGAATATCTGAGAGGGCTTTTCGCATCCAATTTACAATAAATAACTAAACTAATAAAGAAACTTAGTCAATAATACTCAAATTATTCTTCTATTCCCTCAACAGAATTAAACTATTCACTTATTTCTGTAGACGATTATACTTTTCTGAACAAACACGCCCTCTACGAGCGTAGTCGGAAAATTTATTGTTATTATTATTGCCGCAGACAAAGTGTTTGGGAAGTTGGGTTTTATATCATTTTATGTGTTTTTAGTGTATCTATTGGTTGTTGTAAAGAGGGGAGGATGACTAACTTTGAATATATTTCAAATTCGTCTAAGAAATAACGTTGGAGTATTTTTTGCCCTTTAGAGTCAATAGTAGCGCAGATCTTATTGTAAACTGTGAGTTCAAACTACCCTAGCGAGAGTGATATTATTTGTAAATACATGTTTCTTCACTGTAGTAAGATATAGCACGGTGTTAAGATCCGCATCCTACTCACATTTTTGAATTTTTTCATTTAAATTTATATTATTTAATAATTATTTCATTGCAATCAAAATTAATTTAAAATGAATAATAAAAAAATCAAATCCTACACAATTTTTTACTAAGAGCTCTATTTATAAACCTTTTTCGTTTCCGACAATATATAGAGCCAATGAACGCCAATTCCCAATAAAATACTAGCAAACAATGTTCATGGGCGATTTCCCTTTGTTTTTATCATAACAATATTAAATTTATTTCCGCTCTATGTGGCAGTATAAATAATAAGTGCATTCATTGGATGTGATCGCATGAAACAATTCTAAAAATGTTTTCATAAAGGCCGCTCATTTTTTGCGTCACGTCTTATCTGTTCATTTGAAAGTGTTTTTTCCAGGTAAAAATTGTACATTAAATATTATTAGTTATGTAGGTTTCACATGAAAAACGTTTTCTATGAAAATAATTTTCAATTGTGCTTACAATCAAGTTAAGTCCGTCGTGGCACAGTGGACGGCCTGTCTTAAAATATTATTAGTTGTGAGTTATACTCACTCTCGTCTTATTTCACCGCTCTGGTAAAAAAAGAGCGGTGCTTAGTTCCGCCATATATAAGAAATATCTAGATTATAGTGAACAAAGAACATAGTATCTTAAAATATTTACTAAAATATACCAACTTTCTGCATATTTTTGTCGCCAGCGCTCTAACATTCTTCGAAATACCATAAAATCCACAATCATGTGAATACTTGAACACTTGCTAACTACGTCATGAGTATGTTAATTATTAAAAGTTTTTTTGTATTATATTTCTACATATAAAGTCTAGTATGAACTCTTCAAAAATTAGGATACATGAAGAGATTATTTGACGGCATCTGACTGTAAACGCGATCAGTTGTGAGTTCGATCCCCATTGGGGGAGTGATTATATTTAAATCATTTACACTTTCTCGCTCTGGTAAAGAAAAAGTGCGGCGATAAGTTCCACCGCTCAACACTGATAAATAAATTCGTCTCAAATTCGGTGCAAACTAATGTACCCTATGTGGGATAAAAGCGTGAAGCTAAAAAAAAAAGAAATTAACTTTAAAAAAAATATACCTTCAGGCTGTCAGTCAGGGGCAAACTAGTGTCAAGACTTCGTTCTTTGTTTTAATAACTTTCTGTGAAATGTTAGTATTAACTTCTTACCTTTCAAACAGATTTTGTTTCTCTTGAAAGTGAGACGCACGTCCTTATGAGCGCGGTCGGGTGACGATATATTTAACTGCATCGTCACTAGAATTTCAGCACTCCGCGACCCGGTACACGGTAGCCTTACCCTAGTATAAAAATATATTATTAAATAAAATATAATCATAATAAATCTTAATACTTTCTGAGTTTTATTTTGACTAATTACTAAATATATTGTCAAAATACTTCATTTAAATGTAAAAACTATTTCTTTGTTTGAAAAAATAAGTAAAATATATTTTAATATTTTTAAAATGTTATTCCACAGTCAGGTTTTTCAAAATATTTTGAAAAAAAAAGTATAAAACACTGGACGCAACGGGATTCGAACCCGCGCCCCTTAGAAACTGTCCAAGCGCTCTGACCACGCGCCATGTGATCTACTATCGACTGCGTCGAAATCCTTATACGTTTTCTTACTTTAACTTATTTACGTTGAATCTTGAGATCTCTGTAGAGAAATTTTTACAAGTTTCTGCTACCCAAAAATTATGAAGAAATGATCGTTTAACAAGAGAGAATGCTATTTATTTTAATATTGAATTATTTTTAAAGTGTTCTGCCACAATCAATATTAGAAAATATTTCTAAAAGTCGTATAAAAATTAGAACGAGGCGACTTCCAAGAGGTACAGGTTCGAATCCCGCTGCGTTGAAATTTATACACGATTTTTCTTTCAAAATATTAACTAAAATATCAGTTACATGTTGTATATATATATGTACAAATAACAAAACTATTTAATAAAAGTTTACTCACAAAACACAAAACCATTTAACCTTGACTTTACCTAAACGTCTGCAAAGTAGTAGGCACGTAGCCCCGCTCGGATATATTGACTTGCGGCGGCAGCATGGCGCCTTTACTCTCGTAGTCTATAGCCATCACGTACGGCAACTGCAAACAACACTTGTATGAATAATTAATAAATCATTTTACAAAGATATTCAGATAGTTCAGTTTTAATTAATATGTGATCGTTAAATTAATGTTGATTGATTACCTTTTGCTGATTGTAAAAGCTTTTGTAATTATATTAAAAATCGATCAAATTTACGCTTTATCACGTATATACGTAGCAGGATAGTCAGAGACAAGTGTTAAGACACCCCGTTAACTGTTTTCCGCCCGAAATCATGGCAATGCGTGTTAAGTGGCTACTTCAACGTGGCGCTTTATCTTATTCGAGCGAAGTACCACAAATTAAATTTTAATTATTATTATTCCACTGAGTAGGAATGGAACCCACAACGTTGTCCTACTGCGCTACGATGGCCTCATTATTTATACGCAAATTCGTTTTGTAGCAACTTAGTTAGAGAAAGCCGAAAGCTTAATATTATTATAATCTATAATTTATTTTTCTCTAATATACAATTTATATTACTTTATTAGAGTATATTGGTAAAACTCACGATCGTTACTTTTACGTCCAGACACTTATGTCTGTTGACTTTAAATTAAGAAAATTTGCTCATTATAATTTAGTGAATTTTCAATTCTTATGTTAATCCCCTAAGTACACCATGTAACGTTAACTTCAATATATATGTCTTAATATTTTTAATTTTTTGTTTTGTGCTGCGTATTATTATTATTTTGTATAATTGGATAATGTATAGCTTTAGGCTTTTATCCCACAACAGAAAGTTCTGTAGCTAGTATAAAGACGCTTTCCACTGAAATTCAAGATATTGCGTGTTAAGTGGTGGAGCTAAACACCGTTCTTTGTCTTATCAGAGTAAGGAAATGATAATAATTAAAATATAATCATTCCCTAAGTGAGAATCGAAGCCACAACCGATTGTGTTTACAGTCAGGCGTGTCTCATTGAGCCAAGACCAGCTTAAGTATTAATAAATATTGGGATTGGTTTTAAAAAAAATAACTGCACATATTTTCTTCTATTTTATGGAGGTCAAAAAATATACATCTAATTTTATTCCTTAAACTTGGCACTTTAGGTTTTCCAAATTGCTTTTATATTTCAAACTTAATATATAAAATTTTTATCTAATCGTAGAGAATATATATGCATATGAAAATCGTTCCCACCTTTCAATTTTTTAAATAATTTCAAAAAGATAATTTTAACATTCAAAATTTTTCAAAATATAAATATTAATACAGAGAAGCGATCCCATATATGAAGTCGTATGTCCTAGTATACTCACAGCATTACGACTTTCAGACTACGACCGTCACGTAGCGCAAGTGCGCTGAATTACTAACTACACAGTGAATAATCCTCAACGTGACTGGACGTTTTGTCGCGAACTTCGTTTATTGTCATTCATCTTATATCCCTGTAGATATGATAATAATATTTAAGTAGAAATATATTTATTTAAAATTATATATGCAAAAATCTTATAAACATTCACGATATGCATCTTGTACGAGATACACTGACTGTTGAGATGTTTTTTACTTTCTTTCTTGAATCAACTTCGCCTTTGTGCTATAGAGAAAAAATGATTTTGCAACGTTAGCTGATAAGCAAGCCTTTGAAGCTTATGGCAGTATTCAATTTTTAATGGCCTGCAATTAATTAACTAAATAGACTATAATTATCTTATGGCTAGGGAAAACGGTTTCTATATATATTATCTTATTAATTGATTTTTCTTGTATAATAATAGGGTAGGCGGAGAGAACCTGCTATGACGTCACTTTGTTTTCCACCTTTCGTCCACATTCGAAACATATCGCCTTGAGTGTCTAAACTAGTATTGAGTTAAGACACTCATCTTTCTTATTCCAATGTCAATTTACATAACATATAGCTATTATTTTAACTTATGTTATTTGTTTTAATAGAGTCCGTATATGACTTTTTTTACATTCTTCTTAAAATTGGTGAAGTAAGAACAAGGATAAGGCTGAAAAACAGCGCTGTAGAAAATAAATTTCACAGCTGAGCTTTACTCCTTTTACCGTTTTTTTTTGTTTTGTTAAAAAAAAATTTAACGTTCGTTACACGCATTTTTATTATAACTATCTTGTAATTAACGTTTTTGTACGCTTTATAATTAAGATTATGAATTAAGTAAAAACGATAATAGACTTTGTTTGAATTTGAATTAGACATGGCCTTTATAAAGTGGCGTAAATATATATTTTTTAATTAATCATTTCTCTGAGATGAAATCAAAACATACGCACCATTAATTTAATAATCACACATTTATATACTAATTACTTTAAATCACTCAAAAAGTAAGTAAAAGTAAATCTTAATTACTTAAACATCTATCAAATTAGTGAACCAATAAACATTCGCGAAACACGCTCCTGAATTTCAATGACAAACGTCTACTTAATCTGGTCTTTTGTTTCTTAAAATTAAATCGCTTTAGCCAAATTGGAAGTGCGGAAACAACATTGGAACAATTAAAGTTCCTATTCGAAACAGTGCTGAATGAAAGACTAATTTCATCCTATTAATGGAGCTTTTACGTTGATTATTAATTCTCGACCGTTTCTTACGATAATTTCCTTATATTTATTTACATACTAAAATTGTTAATATTTAGATTTTATTTAAAGCGTGTAACAATAAATATATTATATTTTTTGTATATTATTTCAAATATCAAGTATATGTAAGATGATAATACTTTTAGAATAAATGAGCCGTCCAATGTAGAATGTGAATATACTTGTAGATGATTAAAAATATGAATTAATTTTTTCTTAGAATACTATGAACTGCGACTGAAACATCTTATATTACATTCACAAAATACCTGTCCTATGCCCTTAGACACTGCCTACCTACCACATAAGAAATGTATGAAACTTTAAATTATACAATGTTTTTTTTAGCTTCAAAAGGTAGACAGAAAGTACCTAGTGTCAAGACACTTCGTACTTTGCTTTCCACCGAATTCGAAACATTGCTTATTGAATGGTGGAACTGAGCACTACACTTTATCTCACCAAAACGAGGAAGTGAAAATAAAATTGATAATTTCAGATCAGCCTTTGCTATTCTACCTTAAAATAGTGTTAAAAATTGACCCACCCATTAGCATTATACAAAGGTATATTTTTTTTTTACAAAATAAACAAACATACATACATAAATTATTAACGATTCACTTACCGGCCGTCTCCCAAGGGCTTGCCACATGAACTCTAAATCGGCGATATGCGCTGGTACGGGCACTATGAAGCCAGTCGCATATGTATTCACTACGCCTTCCCGCACGTAATAGAGCTCCGCATCTAGTCCTGGAAAAAAGAATATATTATAGAAACAATTTTAGATAAAGTTATTTCTTATTGAAGACGATAAATTCTAAATGGTATATGCCATTTATAGCAGAATATTATGCAAAGATTATCTAATATTAACACCCTTCGTTACTACGTAGCGCTTGTTTCGTAAACCTTACATTGTTATTAAATGGCGGAACTCAACGCCGCATGAAAATATTTCATAATTATTGTTTAATTGACAAATTTCAGTTTTACCTCTTTGTTGCTTAATTCTAACTTACGAAGCAGAATGACATAAGAAAAAATTGAATATTACTTGGGCACTTTTTGTAAGTTCTCTACTTGTGTAGTAACCATTATAATCGATTATTTTATGTTTACTTTACTCGTGGTTGAATTGCAGAGGTTTAATTTGGCCATTTCAAAAAATAAAGCACAACTAGTGATTAGTAGCTTTAGTTATCTGCTAGAAACAAATATATTTATTTCAAATGTATTTTCATATATTTTTATATCAAAAATATACTTAAATAATTCTTATTCAATATTTTAATACTGAATTTCTATACTAAACCATACTTTAATTACCTCACGTAACAATTTTCTTTTAAATATGTAAGTAGTAGACGAGACGAATAAACTTCCAGATAAAAGGCCAGATGGTATTATAATACACTTTTCCTTTCCTTTTTTCGGCATCCCTCAATGTCAAGCTAACAGCAATTCACAATTTCAACTGCATCGCAAAAAAATTACATTATTCTAATTTCATGGAACAATTCAGAACAAAATGAACCTAAAATAATGGATTTAGAAACTAAAATGCCGTGAAGTTAAATTCAACGATGTTATGTTAGATACAGTCGAACGAATGCACCGAGCAAATGTCCTTCCCCAGATGGCAGTTCGATTCCCGTGGGACGTAGTGCGTCAAATTATCCAACTAACTCCATTTGCAAAGAGAGCGGTATTCAGACGGGAACATTTTGGTACTTTAGTATTTTTGTACAATAAGCTCGGTACGTGAGTTGATTCTTAACGGATATTTTTTAAAATTTCCAGGTAATGGTTAAAATAATTTTTAGTATAATAATATTGAAAAAATATAAAAAAAACTTTGTGCTTTTAAGCATAATCCATATTTATATTATTAAAACACCAGCTTTTTTAAAATCATTCTCGTATTTTATACAATAAATTTATTAACATTTTTAAGCTCTCGAAACCAGAACGTTTCAAACGTATCAAAAAAACGATGCCTACAAAAACAAATCCATGTCCCATTTTAGAGGGGCACTTGTCGAAATATTAGCTGGCTATTGAAATCTGTAGTGCATGAAAAATATAAAAAAAAATTAAAACGGTGGATCAACCAATCAGCTTTCATTTGGAGGCGGCAAAGCGGACGCGACAGTCAAACGGACTGACTATGAAGTGCCACTTTGCACAATTGATGAATCACTACCCCTACTTTGAACATACGTATATATGTAGCTGAGGGTTGGCGACTGTCATAGAGGGAGGTACAACATGAAAATGGAAAAAGGTATTAAAGGAGAATTTTTGGGAGTGAATTCGTATCAAAATATAAATAAAATACGCTTTTTGACTTTTTTTTTAGTTTCACGCTATTTTTCTTAGATAGCAGGATAGACAAGAAATACCTAATGTCGAGACATTAAGTACTCCATTTTCCACCAAATTCGAGACATTCTGTATGTTGAATGACGGAACTTAACGCCGCGCTGTCTTACCAGAGCGAGGAAAAGAAAATATTAAAAACAATAGTTCCCCCGAGCGGGAATCGAAACGACAACCGAGCGCGTTTACAATCAGACGCTGTCACACTAGGCCACGGCCGGCCTCAGCTACATTTATATATTTAATATAAATAATACATTTTTTAAGTGAGATTATTTATTTATTTTAAATAATAATGGCTTCATTTGCTACGCTATTAAGATAATAATGATTTAAATTCATAATAAGATCTTTGATTTACGTGATTTTTACACTTTTTAAACGAAACCATTTTAAGCGGATTACTTGTGTTTATTATAATATTCAAAATTCACGGAACGGCTGATTGATAGTCTATCTGTGACCATGGACTACTGTACAGTGTTCGATACGTCGGATTTTCGAAATTGTATTTTCGAATACTTGATTATGGCGTTTAACTTAATTTCATTTAAGATTTAAATTCAGCTTTAGATGCTCGTGTTGAATTTTAAAATATTTATAGAAATTTTCCAGTACCCAGTATACTCTTCCATTAATCATCAGATAGATAATCCATTATACAATAACAAGAATTATACTTGATGGATTTTAACTCTTAAAGTTCTTAAAAAAAAACAAATTATTCTAAACACACCTCGTCTACTTTAAATGTAATTTTATTGATTTTCTATTTTAAATAATATAATTAAGTAATTAGCAATAATTTAGTTTATTTGCATAATCAACGACAGCCCTACGTGCAAGCAGGCACCCTATCCTCCCTTGCGCCTTTAGACAATACAATCGTCCGACGCCCTAGACAGTGTAGCCACTTTGAGCATCGCTGTTTATCTGTTTATTAGAAACATCTGTATAAAACGTATACACTCTTTTAAACAAGAAATGAAATCAGTGAATTAGCTTTTTTAATAAAATAAAAACGGGGAAAATGAAAATGATTTATAAACAGTCATACACTACTGCCACGATAGCGTTAAACAAATAGTTGACAAGTACTTTATAATGCTCTGAAAGTCCTATACTGTATTTAGTCAAACATTTTAACGCTTATTTGAGTCAGAGTGACTTAATTCAAGAACAAATTAACAGTAAGTAAAAAAAAATAAAAAAAAACCAACATGACATTTGATGACAGAATAATAAAAATTAGATCTTTAATTATGATTAATTCATATTATAAATTAATTTTAAATATAACTTAATTATTTAACAGGTTTATATTTAAAGATATACTAAAATATTGTATTGGCGTAATAGTACAGCGTCTCACTGTAAATGTGAATTCGAGGCCCATTTGGGGTAGTGATTATATTTGAAATTTATTCATACATTTCTCCGCACTAATAAGATGTTAAGAAAGTGTGAAATTGAGTTCGCCATTTAACATGCAGTGTCCTGATTTCGGGCGTAAAGTAGTCAACGGATTTGACATTAAAATGCCTCTGGCTGCCCTGCTACGGGGTATAAAATATGTATATATAAGTTAAATTAGGTAATAAAAAATCTTAATTATACGAAATATTTGATTGAAAAAACAACAGATGTTTAATAGTTTTTAATGTAGTATTACGTAGAGAATTCCATAAAAGTCAACTTAAATTCATCATTTATTTTACATCATTATCTACTTACTAACAATATTAAAATAATCCTTAAAATAGAATAATCTTAATAAAAGATAAGAAAAAAACAGTTACAAGTACTCTACAAGCGCAAATTATAAATTGTTTATTTAACACTCCTAACTCGTGCATTTCTCAAGAAACACAAAGAAATCTACTACAAAATACTAACAATGTTTTCGCGATAATTAAGTTTGTTCACATTTCTTTGAAACAATCGTATTCTAATTATATTTATAAACTAACGAGCAGATGAACCCCGCGGCGTATCCTTTGTCAAGGCGCGAATGTACGTCGTTATAAGATACAAGCCGAACTTGTTAATGAGACCTGTCGTATATACACCCCTGTGTGCTTTTGTTCACGTTTTTACATTTATAATGACATGTTTACTTTATCGAATCCTGCACAGATGATTTTTGAATTTTTCAATCCCTAATGAAGAGGTAATGAGCTTCGTGAAACACTTTGGTTATTTCTTTAACAAGTATAGTTATTTCGAATTCTGAAATATGAAGTAACTCTTTTAACTAGTGTTTTCTGCAAATAATATATTATTAAATAGCGAAAACTGATTTACAAGTCATCTTTTTTGTACCGTTTCTTGTATGCAATAAAAAATATAATATAAGGATAATTTATAGAAAACAAAGGACATAATTAAAAAGCTTTTAAAACTTAATTCTTTTCTAGGCAATTTCTAACTAATATTAGAATATCATAGAAAATTATATGACAATATTTCATATTGTTGTTGTTAGTACATACGCGTTAGTACTATTTTACTTAGCTATCAACTTAAGCTGTATAAAAAAATGTATTTAAACTCAACGTTCTTAGATACCTTTCAAGTGCTAGCCAATTAAACAGGGAAAAATATACATCATTATTGTTCCTTTTATATGAAAGAAATATCCATTTATTTTAATCCTTAAACTATATTTGACTTTAGTAAAAAAACAATACATTAAAAATTCATGATCCAAATAATTGAAACTGTAAAATAACGCTTGCAAAAACCCTCATTTACTTAAAAACCGAAATTTCAGTCGCCACAGCCAGTAAAATGATCCAAATTACAGGCTCAATGGACTCGGCAATGTAATTACGTGTAATGGCTCGTTACAAGAGTAACCAGAGTGCGTGTTAGCTGTTACAGTGCGTTTATGGACGGACACCTTGCTGTTCTCATGTCTTTATAACTTTTGATATTACTTGATTACAGACAAAGGATCTTGTTTAGAAAATATTTAGTCTTACCAAAGCGAAGAAATGCAAATAATTTTGTATAATCCTTTCTCAGACTATCAGTCGAATTCACAACGAATTGTATTTAGATCGTGTGTATTCAAAGTGTTTCTGCCGCTACTTTGCTTTATATATATATATATATATATATATATATATATATATATATATATATATATACGGTACAAACATATATTAAGTCCCATCTATGTACAAATTTTTATTTTTTTTAACTTCACAATTTAATTAATTTGACGATTTTATCCTGCATAGCAGGACAAATAGAAAGTACTAAGTGCCAGACAGTCCATACTTTGCTTTCTACCAAATTCGGGATATTGCGTATTGAGTGGTGGAATTAAACGCCGCACTTTGTCTTACCAGAGCAAAGAAGTCGAAATAATTTTAAATGTAATACTCTCCCTAGTGGGAATCGAACCCACAACCGATCGTGTTTACAATCAGACCACCCTCATTAATTAATACAACATATAATTAAAATATAGCAAAAAAATTATATATCTTATTTTCTAAATGTGAAAGAAAGTACTAAAAAGTAATATACATTTCGTTTCATACAATTTTTCCTTAAATTTGACTACAAACCACAAATCTCTGTACAAATGATCCCAGACGTCATATACAATCCTATCTTCAAGCGGCGTTCAAAGATAAGCCTTTATTGCATTTCTAGTTTATTCTGCAAAATTTAAGGGACATTTATTAAAATGGCGATAACCATATATTTATTGTTTCGTTGTTCTTTACTCACGCGAATGTTCGGGTTGAATTTACTTGCTTTATTTCTTATCTTGTATCGAAATGCAAACAAAAGCTAACTGGTGTTGGAGAAATTGTCCTTTTATAAAACAAAAATAATTAAAGTTCTTTATATTTTATTGGTCATGGCGCGTTTAAAGCGAATAAATTGAATAAATATATATAAAATAAAATATAAGAAACGGCTAACGGCGTATTTTTTTATCAGCTCAGCTTACTAAACAAGAGGTAAATCTTTATTAATTTGATTTACTATATACTATATAATTATATAGCTATTTGGTAATTACTATAATTTTTACGACTACTAAATTCCAATCTTTATTAAGTCAAAATTGTGAACATATTTTCCATATTAATAAGTCATCTTGACATATGCACTTATTGTATAATTGGTTATGAGGAAAGATTAAGGGAATTTCAGCATATTTGGGATACTGCAGGTAACTTGAAATATTTTATTATTTAAATACTTATAAATGCTATCAGTATTCTTTTGAAACATAGAACACCATGTTGATATTGCGCCTACCAACATGGTGTTCTATGTACACGAATGCAACTGGATGCCTACTTTGAAAATTTCCTATCATTTATCATAATATGTTAAACCTTCATTGTTATTATTTTGAACTATTAAGTGACCTTGCTAGTTTAAGATGTAACTTTGATTTTGAGAACATTTTCAAATTTATAAATAAGATATCAAATCTTAAGTTACAATGGTATGTGATTAGTTTAGAATACCCACAGTGAGCATATCATCCATGCAAAGCAGCCATACTGTTTATTTCGAAATTTATCGTTAAAAAATAAACTAGTACTCCAAATATGCTGCAGCTCCTCTACTTATAACAAATGACGTCATAATCTTCTAAATTGTGTAGAAACATTGAAATTATATATTTATACGAAATTCTTCAAATATAAATTCAATTTCAATTATGTAAAATAATAAAAAGGATCAAGTGTCTAAGGGCATTACATCAAAATGTCAAAATATAATGTCTATTTCAAGAAATTTACGATTCCTTACAAGTCCCGTTATCGTCATAATAAATTTCAATTCGTTCCTGACCTCATTTTAGGAGATAAATCCTTTATTTTGTACCTTCTTGGTAACTGTAATTGAAAATTACTACCATCCGCTTTAATATAAGCGGTTTCTGTAATCTTTGTTTATGGAGCTTAAAGTTACAATACTCCAAATTTCTTATTGTTATTAACATTTCGATTTATATTATTGCTTCAGAACTTGTACCAAAAGGACGAACGTCTATAATATTACCTAACAAGTCACAAATTAAGAAATTTTAATTTATCATACTAAAAATTGCCATTTTCAGCAAGGTATAATAAAGAACGTAATATATCCTCCTACGATTCTCCGCTTTTGTCTGAATTTGAGACATTTTGTGTTGAGTGGCAAAACTCAACCCTTCGTTTTGCGAGGACGGATAATCTTTTTTAGCTTCACTCTTTTATTTTTAACCCCCAAGTACCTAGTGTCAAGACACTTCGTACTTCGATCTCCGTCGAATTCGAAATTTTGGGTGTTGAGTGGCGGAACTCAACGCCGCACTTTGTCTCACCAAAGCAAGGATGGGAAAATAATTTTAATATTATCACTCCCCCTAGCAATCGAACCTACAATCGCTCGCGTTTACAATCGCAGTCACACTGCGCCACGACCAGGCTCATGCCAGGGCTGATAAGACATCAAGGCGGATAAATGATAACAATTATTCGCCTTGGTAAGACAAATATAATCATTTCCCGGAGGGGAATCGAGGTAGATTGGGGGATTCTATCACCATTGTCCTTATAGTGTAGTACCCTGTTCTACAAATAGTAACTGAAAATAAAGGCCGGTCGTAGCGCAATGAGTGAGCGTCTGCGTGTAAACGCAATCGATTATGGGTTCGATCCCACTCGGGGGAATGATTATATTTAACTTTTTTTTCACTTCTTCGCTCTGGTAAAAGACAAAATGTGGCGTTGAGTCCCACTTAACACGCAATGTCTCGAATTCGTTGGAAAGCGAAGTACAAAGTGTCTTGACACTAGGTACTTTCTTTTTACTTTGCTATGCGGATAAAAAAAGCGTGAAGCTATATTAAACGATGGTAGTTTTTTTTAAAAAACATTTCAATGCATTTAAACAGTGTAAAAACACTTTGCATTGAATCTTTGAACTATTCCCGCTTCATGTAGTAGAGATTATATAATTGGAAAATTCAGACGCAGTAGCACTGAGTCATGACGCGCAGTGAAACAGCTACAGAAACGATATTGGTTGTGGATTTGATTCTCACTCGAAGGAATTGCTCGAAGCATTATATTAAAATTTAATACCTCCGTTGTGACAAGATAAAGCACAGCGTTGAGTTCCACCAATTAACACATAATGTCTCAAAATGTCTTAATACATGATTCTCTGTGACCCTATTATGCGGTATAAAACGTTAGATTACTAGAAAAATTATAAATGAATGTAGGTAGTTCTTTAATTATTTCTACAATTTATTATATAACACTCTTGAGTGTCCTTGAAAAGTTAAATATCTCTGAATAGTTCACACTTTGTAGCACCCCAGAGAGGAAATAAAAGGAAATTTTCTCAAATACCAACAACATTTACAACTGACGTAACATAAATTCAAAGTTGAGATTTTCGTAATCGCTTTTGTTTCAGTTATTTAATATTTTCTTTACAAATTTTGTTTTCAGTTGGCAATATACTTATGTGCTAACAAATCGACATACATTTATTTTTTATACACATATATTGTTTTGGTAAGACAAAGTGCAGAGTTGAGTTCCGCCACTTAACACACAATGTCTCAAATTCAGCGGAAACCGAAGTACAACTCAATCAAGATACTTTCTACAGACTGGGTACTTTCTGTCTACCGTACTATGCGATATAAAAGCGTGAATGTAAAAAAATAAAAAAAGAAATGTCATATAAGAACAATATTTAATTGTTGTTGTTTTTAAATTTGATATATATATATATATATATATATATATATATATATATATATATATATATATATACATTCGTGGTGCAGCCAGTCATAGTGTGTCTGTGAAAGAGAATGATTCTAGAGAAGTTACTTATTTTCCGGCAAGACAAAACACGGCATTACATTACACCACACAACACACTACGTCTCCATTCCGTATGAAAGCAAAGAAAATAAGATCTTGATACTAGTTTCTCTCTGACTTCTTCGGAGAAAAAACATGAAGCTGATATTAAATTTATTCTAAAAGAACAGTGTCCGTGACTTCTTCTGCGTGGATAGTAATCTCTGATCATCTCATCTCCAAATCTTTATCTTATATTTCAAAAATAAGGCTATATTAGCTTATGTTACTCCTTTATACATGTATCTGCCATCTCCCAGTGAAAGTTCTGTCAAAATCGGTTTAGCCGTTCCAGAAATTAGTAAGATGAAATATTATTCGGGATTCAAATCCACGACCCTACGAAAAAAACCTGTAAAATTAACAATAATTCATAAACTAAACTGAAAATAGTAACATTATGATAAAAGTTATGCTTACTTTATAGCTTGAAACGAAACCTGTCAAGGATACCGGAAATATGAAGCGAGCCGACACATGAATTTCACGTAATATTCATACCGTGAATTTTATACTTTCTTTAATTTCTTAAATGACTTGGCACTTTCCAGGTGCTGGTAACGAAACAAATTTACTAAGTAATTAGTTTTTTTTAATACCTTAATGAGGTAAACCGTTATATAGCTATGATTTTTGGATTAAAATTAAATATTACGTGAGTTTCATTTTATATTCTAATACATTGTAGACGCATGTTAAATCCGTTTTATACCCAACTTTGAACTATCACCTGATGAATGACGGAATTTAACACCGTGCTTTGTTTTACTAGACCCGAAAAAAGTAGACGTCAAATTGTTATCATTTACAGTACGCTAAATGAAAATCATCAAGTTTAAAATACTTTTATATACATATTTACTTAAATTTGTGACACCTTACCCAAATCGTTACAGTCTTATAAAAATTAAACTCATTTAAAAACACGTAATATAAGGAAACATCAAATTACTTTGTACAAAGAGCTCGTGGGAAGCGGGGTGTGTTCACGACAAGGACACCATTAGTCAAATCTTGTGACTGAGCAAAAACATTATTAGAATCAGCCTTAACGCTACAATTGTAGTTGTCTACCTAAATTTAATGTTGAAATGTTGTATACAGTGTATGAATACGTACACGACAAGGTTTTCTATGGAAAGTAATTAAAGTTTTTAATAATTACTCTGTGAGCGCGGCGAGTTTTGTTATATTAAAATGATTTAAGAAGTTTATTTCTTCTTGTTGTATGTAAAGCTAAATATTATTAAAGGGTATTTAGAAAACCCTTTGTTTTATAATTTCTATTCAATTTGAAACATTACATATTACATTATTCTTAAAATCAATACAGTGAAAATTGATTTTCAATGGAAATATTAACCAAAGTGGGAATTGAAATTGTGACTATCAGTCTACAGTTTGGTGATTAGAACTAACAAGTGAGCAACGTTAGTAACGTTAAAACGTAATGAGTTAGACATATGCTATTTTTAGGCTTATATAGAAATTTTTCAAATGAAATTTGATATTTTAAAAGTAATAAAAAAGTAAAATTGTATATAGTAAGAAGTAGAAACACACTAAATTAAGACATTATATGAAAAATTTGTTATAAAGTGACATGTACATATGTCTAAGGTAACGCGTTTATTTTCTTGTAACTGGTCTGCTATTCAGACTAAATACAATAAATAAAAAGGGTAATCCCCACAAAACAAATATATTCTAACATATTTTCCCAAAAGAGAGAAGTTTCGTCGCCATAAACAAACTCATCTGACCTCGAAAAAGCAATAACCTCGGTATTATACGATATTGATATCCAAGATTTCCGCTTAATTTACTAATAAAAGATTTCGCCTTAGGGATATCAATGACATTACGCCAGGGTTAAGTAGATTTGCACGCACGTACCTTAAGCAACAAGTGGCTGTTATTACAAGGAAAGTCATTATGTTCTATACATACATTTTAGTATATGTTACACGTCTTATTGGAATTAGTGGAAGTCATATATGAGTTCTAGTTAAAATGAGTTGTGAGTTCGATCGCCGATCGATATTTAAATTATTTTCAGTCACTGTTCTAGCATGGCAATGTGTGGCGTTAAGTTCCGCCTTTCAACTTGCGCTATGATCCACTGATCGTGCTATTGAGGACAAAGTGTGAAACTGCTTTTCTGTTTTTGATTATTTAGGTTTTTAAACAACGATTGTGGGTTTGAATCCTACTTGGGGAAATAATTATACTTAAAAAATATTTTCATTTTCCCGCTCTAGTATAAATAGCGTGGCATTGAGTGATCAATTCGCAATGTTTCGATTTCAGACTATAAGCAGTCAACGAAGAAGTCTTGACACTAAATTGTCATCGACTACTTTGCTATGCAGAATAAAACGTGAAGCTGCTTTTTTATTTTTTCCATTGTAAATTACCTAACATATTTGTTCAGTTATTTAATTTTATTCATAAATAACTTGTTAAAATACAAAAAATCAGTAATCTTGAAACGTTTTTTATATAAATAACATAAAAACAGGTGATGTATCCTTAACGCGTGAGCACTTCGTTCAACTTAAGGGAATACTTTCACGCTCAGCTTACAAGGTGCATACGTAAACTGTTCACACATCGTTTCACTCTACCCCATACTCTATGTATAATAGAAAATAGTTATAATATATTAAAATATATTATTATTTTCCTCTTAGACAGCTTATAATTTACAATAATAGAGACTTTATGTCTTTAAAAATTTCACTCTGGTAAAGTTAATAATAAATATATTTTACTATTTTTAAAATGATAAAATATTAAAATAAATAGCATTCTCATCGTTTGGCAAGACCAAACGATTATTTCTCAATATTTTTTGGGTAGCAGAAATGCTAACAACGTAAATAAGTTGTAACAAAACATATAAGACTTTCGATGCAGCCCGTATTAGAACGCATAGCTTAGCAGTCAGAGCGCTTGGACGGTTTCCAAGAGACGCGTATTCGATTCCCGCTGCGTTCAAATTTTTATACGTCTATGTTAGCCAAAATATAATGTTGAGTTCTCACTCAATGTTAAAAATAAAAAAAAAATATCTTCAAAAAGAAAATCGATTTGTACGTTCATATATAAATTAACAGTAGACCCAAAAACATGCAGATAGCTCGTAATGTCAAACCAAACGACCCCCAAGGGGTAAAGGTGAACACAAAAATGATAAGCCATAAATGCTTACAATTCCCGTATTTCATATATTGTGCAGCAATTTTTGAGCTGAAACCTGTGGGAGATATTCTGATTAATGGGCACGGACTATTTATACCTATTTGCATAATATTAAAATCGTTATTTAATAGTTAGTGAAATTCACGTATAAAATATATGTTGACACGTTTCGTTAGTGTTACGTTTGGATATTTATTGTAGTTTATTATTTATAGTATTTTAAATGCAACTGTTTTAATGTTTTTTTTAACAGTTAAGTCAGTTTTGTGTGACAACTATAAAATATTCAAAGAGAGAAAGAAAAGTGAGAAATTGTATTTAATTTTATTTTATATTTCATAATAGTGTGACAAATTGCGGTGTTGATTTCCGCTTCTTGATATTCAATGTCTCGAATATGGGCGAAAAGCAGAAAATGAAGTAGACTAGAAGAATATTAGATCATATTTACTAATTTTAAAGTGTTATTCCACACTTAGGAATAGAAAACATTTTTCAAAAAACGTATAAAAATTTGAACGCAGCGGGATTCGAACCCGCGCCTCTTGGATACCGTCGAAGCGCTCTGATTTATGCTGCTAACAACTAAATAAGTTGTAACAAAATGTATAAGAATTTCGACGCAGCTGGTAGTAGAACGCATGGCTTAGCGGTCAGAGCGCTTAGACGGTATCCAAGAGGCGCTGGTTCGAATCCCGCTGCGTTCAGATTTTTATACTTTTTTTCAAAAATGTTTTCTAATCCTAAGTGTGGAATAACACTTTAAAAATAGTAAATATTAAAATAAAATAGCAATCTCTCTTGTTAAACGATTATTTCTTAATAATCTTTAAGTAGTAGAAAGTTGTAAAAATCTCTCTACAGAGATGCTAACAACATAAATAAGTTGTAACAAAACGTTTAAGAATTTTAACGCAGCTGGTAGTAGAACGCATGGCTTAGTGGTCAGAGCGCTTGGACGGTATCCAAGAGGCGCGGGTTCGAATCCCGCTGCGTTGACATTTTTATACGTTTTTTCAAAAATATTAGATCATCTTTGTATATTTCGGTACGCTGAAAAAGTGTAAAGCTGATAAAAAAACTTATATAATATGGCACACGTCGTCTTAAAATTAGTATAATGCTTAATATTTTAATTATTATCTTACACCAAAACATCCATTGAAATAGACTCAGAAATCCATCTATATTTCATAAAAAATGACAGCTGTCATAACATGAGACGCTAGAATTCATAGGGTTGGCAGTAAACCGACCCGACTCATTTGTAACAGTTTACTATGTATACATCCATATACTGATGAATTATAACGTAGCCCTGGCACAAGTGTCACAGTGTCCAATTAAAAAGCAACAGAATACGTGTTAAACTGTCAGGTATCATTAAAAATCTCATATGTCAATTTGTTATAGTTAAATTTGTTTTGTGACAACGCTGTTTTTATGTACGGGCTTTTCTCGTTTGTTTTTTGATAGGCAGAATGAATATAGTTTTAGGTTCAGTACATCTTAATTATATACGCCTTTTTTTTACTCGAGACAGTTGTGGCTTCAATTCCTGCTCAAGAATTAGTACACTTAAAATATTTTTCTGTTGTCGCTCAGTTCCGCCATTAAACAAGCAAAATTTCTAAAATACGCGTTAGTTAATTTGAAATTAATGTTAAGATTCTCTATTATGTTTTGGCTAAATATCTATTATATTCATAAATACAAAGTTTGTAATGCATATCTGGAACGTATTTAGTAATAAAGAACTCACTTATATTTAAAATATGGATATTTTTAAAACAGGAACATGTGCGAATTGGATTTCTCAGCCCAGTACAAAAATGGCTCTTTAGACGTAAACTCCAGGAAAAAGTCAAATATTAGTTCCCTCCTGCCTTTCCCAAAAGTTATAGGAGATTCGTGAATATAAAAAATGAAAATAAATTTATTATGATAATGAAAATGTAAATATATTTTCTTACATTTGAAGGCTTGCTTCTAGTATAAAGCTGCTAAAGCTTTAATAAATATATCATAAATCATAATATAATTCAAGCCATAGCTTGGAAACGTTTTCTTATAAAGAAATTTTACGAAAAGTATCCTAAAAATGTTGTCTTCTTTTGCTGGCAGTGTTTTTCAAATACTACGCCTTTCTCTTACTCCGATTGTAAAATATCATGTAAAAACGTACAAACGGCAAAGTTAAGTAGTTCAGTAAGCGGATTTACTGTCAAATTCTGTTCTAATGCGTTAAAATAGTCTTTTAATACATCAAAATACCCTTAATTTCACCTGTAACATATTATCACTATACGTACGTATAACTTTCAGTTTTATTGATACCACCCTCGATAAGGCTTTCTCAACGTCAGTTTACGCGTCATTACCGTTCAGCAACAAGTGGCGTGTTTCCTGCTGGGAAATCACCTAATAAGACACTTCCTACCGTAATACCAACTTATAAATAAGTGTATGTAGCGACATTATCGTTTTTAGTGAATTATAGTAGTATAATATTAAGTTAGAACTTATAATATCTAGTAGCCAATTCAAATTTCGTAAGGAATATTTGAAATTTTGTTCAATTCATTTTTTTATTAATGTCAAGGGAAGCCAAGAGAAGAGTGAATGGGACGTGAAACATTACGGTCACGATCTTCTAACATATTCTAGTTAGCGTATATATAAATAAAGCGTAATACAACTGAACCATTTTTAATAAGTAATAAAAGTTTAAGCTTACTTAAAATATCTCTAGACAGGAAGTGTCAAGACATTCCGTACTTCACGTCCCACTAAAGTCGAGATACTACATGTTGAGTGGCGGAAGTCAACGCTGCGCTTTGTCTTAATTGTCAGAGCGAGGAAATGAAAATAATTTAAATGTAATCATTACCTCGAGTGGTAATCGAACCCACAACCGGTCGTGTTTACAGTCATACGCAGCCCCACTGCGTCACAGCCTTCTCTCAAATCTTTTATAATTATTTTATTAAAAAAATTAAATAACTATTATTTAAATTTAAAGAAGAAATGGTAGGTAAAGGGGAAGGCTTATAACATGGGCGCACGTGCGTGATTGTTTGCTTTATACAGTTCAGAGTTTGTTTCTGTTTCACTTTAAGTATACAAATATTTACTTTGAATATTATAGGAATTTGCTATAAATAGCGAATAAGGTAAGTTAAGGAATATTTCTATTTTAATTGTAGAAAATAGTTGTTCAACTAATCTTGTTAGACGATTGCAAGCTCGGGCTCTCGATGTGTCATTTTTAAACCTTAGACAGCAAGTGAAAAGAATTATAATAATTATGCTGACATTTTTTACTTTAAAGAAAAAAATCTATATATAAAATATATGTATATCTTATCGATAAAAAAATGGCGCAGTGGAATAGCTTTTCACAATAAACACGATGGTTACAGATTCGGTCTTCACTCAGGGGACTAATCCCATTTATGTACCTACCCTAGTGAAACAAAATGTGGCGTTCTGTTCCGAAACTCAACACACGCAATACCACCAAAAAACGCAGGAAAACGGAGACACTAGGTTCTTTCTGACTACTTTACTGTAGTGAAAAATGTATGAAGCTTCATAATTTCCTAACCTCCCGCATTTACTATGGCTAGTTCAATAGAAATTGGACATGGGGAATAAAATTTCCTGTCCCCATGACGTTTTCTATATCCGTAGTGTATACATACTGTAAATAGGTGGGTACGGCACCCCACGCTGGCGGCGCGCGATAAGACTTCGCCAAATTAATGTTTGAACTGTCATTAATCCCCGCCCGACAGATGTCTCTTTAGTCTATTATTTTTGACACATATAAGTATTGTTTGTCGAAAAAATGTCATCTAAATAGATGCGTATTGGTTTTAATTAAGTTATAATAGTTTATTATTAGCTGACTAATAGAGAAGATATGATTCATATCATATTTTAGTTATTGCGTTAAAAACTTTATCCATGACCTTGCTCTGCTGAGACCAAACGCAGTGTTGAGTTCCGCCACTTAACACTTAATATCTCGAATTAAGTGCAAAGCGAAGTATGGAGTGGCTTGTAAATTACTTAAGCTATTTATATGACATATTAATAAAATAATTCTCTCATTTTCAAATACTATTTTAATTAGGTAAAAGTAAAGCACCATATACATGTATTAAACCTTAATATAGTTTAATTATAAGTTAATTTACACAAACTTGTCTTAACAGGAAAAACTGTCAACATTTTTGTTACAAAGTCGCCACAAACATTTTGAGCATTTTGCATATTAAATGACACATGTCCACAGACAGCAAATTTACTGTTCCTACTTATTTTTATTTTATTTTTAAAACTTTTACTGTCATGTTTGTCTCTCCATTTAATAAAGACAAGCTTCAATTTGTTTTCTATTATGTTATTATGATTAAACTTTCCGAACTTATGTTTAAATATCCAAAGGTAAAAATATCTTAACATACATATTCCTCAAACATAAATAATTACCACAGTAATAAATAAGATTTTTTTCTTATTTATATTATTATTATTATTTGAAAAATCTCAAATCACCAGAACACCTAAATATTTTGACCATAGATCTAGTAGAACTCTAAATTACCAAATTACCAAATTACCAAACTAACCCAAAAAAGCAATATAAATAAAGACAGACAGAAAGCGGAGAACAAAGTCACTAGGATGTTTGTTATTTAAAACTTCTTACGATGAAACAAAATTATTTATTTTAGTTAACAAAACAATTATTTCGTGTTAATTCAAAATGTAATTGGTTGTGGGTTTCATTTCCAAAGCTATATTTAAAACTACTTCCATTTTTCCGCTCTAATAAGACAAAGCGCGGCGTTCTGATCCGCATCTCAGCACGCGTTGACTCGATTGCAAGCGAGCAAACTCTGTGCTATCTATCGAGGATTTTTTGACTGCCGGTCGTGCGGATACATAAAAAACTGAAAAATATATATTTTTTTCCACATATAATTTATCTAAAATTGTAGTTACAATCCAGTATGCATTGCGTGGTGGCAAGTTTCTTTTATCTCTAATAAGATCCCAATTCGAGAGTCGCGAGCTCCCTAAAGTAATAAACCACTAGCTGTTCCTCTCTCCATTGTTTACCGCGACACGTCCTATCTGATAGATGCCGCTATAAAAGTTACCACCTGCGATGGCTGCAAGAAATCCTTTGTTAAAAACTTGTTATTACAAGCTAAAATATTTTCAACTTTTATTTTATTGCTCTAACTCACGTCTCGAATTTTCATGACTTATTGCAATACGTCGTATTTGTTTTAAGCTTTTAAATCTGTTTGAAGTTTAATAGTTATTATTTATATTTCTTTTACTACGAAAGTATATGAAAACGGTAATAATCTCTGTTCGTAAGTTAATCAAAAAAAAAAACATATTAAAATTGAAATCATAAATAATTTTGATAAAATATGTAGAAACATGATATCTTAATAATATTTAAAAAATATTTTTTAGAATAACATAAAAATATAGTATAATTATACACTTTTAAGTATAATATTTTAAACGTGTGATAATGGAAACACGCTCAATTGCGTATAGGAAATATGTCGAATTTGTAGAACAAATATAAATGGTTGAGGGTAGATCGGGGGTAGATAATTACATTTTTTGATCTTCAAGCACGGGGGATGACGTCAGGATACCACTATACTCATAGTGTAGGTGTTTTGATAGTGTCAGAGATAATAAATATAGGTAAGAAGGTTTTTATTCATATTTATACTTTTTATGTATTAATACTTTTATTATATAAATGATTTTAAAGCAAAGTAGGCTGTAATAACTTAACCTCTATTTTTCTTCCATTTTTTATTTATTAAGGTGGACTGAGAAAATAGAATTATTTTTAATATAAATTGAATCTGTAACTAATATTTCGGATTATTGATCCCGGATAGAGGCCAGTTGAGGCGCTGTAGTAAACACTATCGACAGTGTTTCGATTCCCACTTGGAGGAGTGAATTGAGTTATTATCACTTTCCGCTCTGGTAGGACAAAGTGCGGCTTTGAGTTCCACCGCTCAACACCAATGTCTCGAATTCGACGGAAAGCGAAGTACAGTGTCTTATCACTAGATACTTTTTGTCTAAAAACATGAGGCTTAAAAAGAAAAACAAACAGTTTTAATACTTTCTTTGAAGGCATTTTTATGTAAAAAATGCCTTCAAAGGAATATATATATTTTATTTATATACATTTTTTCCTTACGCAAGAACATTATATGAACACACGCTTATAAGGAAAATATATTGTTTTAAAACCATAATCTGGCTTTAGCTGGCTCAATTAGTACAGGACGACTATATGTTAAAGTATTATCTTTGTGTAATTGCAAAATGTATTTAATACGTTTAATGTTGGTAGTACTGACAACTTAAGAATGCTTGAATCCACTAATGATTTTCCAGTTTTCCAGTATGATATTATTTTAACATATAAAAGAATATTTTTTTTAAAATTAAAAGAAGAGGGGCCTTTAGAAGTGCAGCGGGAGAGCGTCTGACTGTAAACACGATCGGTTGTGGGTTTAATTCCCATTCGGGGGAATGATTATATATGATTATATACTATATAAAATTATTAAATTGCATTGCGCGTTGAATTCCTCCATTCAATACGGTGGAATATGGTCTCGAATTCGGTGGAAAGTGGAAAGCGGAATACGGAGTGTCTAGACACTAGGTACTTGCTTTCGACCCTGCTGTGCGAGATAAAAGTGTAAAGTTAAAAAAACGAAAAAACCTGAGTTTGTGATAATGACCGTCATGGCTATTAACATTTTGAAAAATGTTAATAGCCATAACGGTCATTTTTTTGACGTTAGCTTTTAGTGTTAGTTCTTTTTTCGAAAATAATGGGCACATCTTTATCATAAGATTCATAATTTTTGATTTACTTAGTAAATCATAAATTATGAATTATGAAAGTTATAAAAAACTGCAACAATTAATTGTTATCTAAAAAAATTGGCTTATTTGTGGCTTAATTATTTTTGATGGTAATTAACGATATTTACTCTGTTTAAAATAAATTATTTTATAGTAAATAACTAGACTTAAGTAAAGTAGAATTGAATTTTTTAATAGATAAGTAATTTTAAAAAACAACATATTCTTTTAGTGACTTTTAAACAACTTCAAAAGGTATGCTACATTAGTATTGCAAAAGTAAATAAATATTAAATAATCAACTAATACATTTATTTTATATCCTTCAAAACCTACATAATTATTTTTTACATTTCGTAATAAATCAGTTATAAAAATGGCGATTATGCAATAATAGACTAAAAAGTATAATTTTGATTGCACTAATAACTCCTTAAGCAATTTACCGGCTTCTTGTGTTTTTGCTCTTTGAACTGGAGAAATATTGAACGTGTTCACAATATGAAAGATAAAATTTCTATCACTGCATGAGGTCATGCTTGAGACGGTAATACGTCTTATAAGTCAACTTTATTTGTTTTAACTAAAATAACGCAAAATTGGTAAATTTACTAATATTGAGAAGTTTAAAATTGTTAATATTGAAGAGAATTTTGATGAAATTAATTTGAAATTTAACGTTAGAAAACTAAATAAGTATTTTGCTATTTCTAAATTAATTAAAACGTTTGCAAATTTTTAATTCTAACAAGCGTATAAGAAGTATAAGCGTATGAGTTCCACCACTCCACATAATATCTCGAATTCGGTGGAAAGCGAAGTACGGAGTGTCTTGACACTAGGTACTTTCTGTCTACCCTGCATTGCGGGATAAAAGCGTGAGGCTAACTAAAAAAAAAAATTAACGTGATCAAAGCGTTCGGACGTTTTCTAAGAGAAGTAGGTTCTAATTTTTTTATATTACACGTTTATTAAATAAGTATATTTTATATTTGGGAAACAAATTCATGAACTATTATTTTTGCATTACTTTCATCCAGACTGAAACATAGATCTAAATTACTAGAATAAATTATCGTAAATAACATATACGCAATAAAACATTATTTATGCTGTTTAAACGACAAACGCTCGTAAATCTATTGATAAACCGTTTTAGTAAACATTTATAAATAGTTCCAACTCAGCATAAGCTATTGAAATAATAGACAATCGGGTTTGAATTTTCATAGTTGTATAGCATAGCTGTATGTTGTAAATTGTTTTTTCAGCTTCACGCTTTTATCCCGCATAGGAGAGTAGACAGAAAGTACCTAGTGTCTGGACACTCCTTCGCATTCAACTGAATACGATAAATTACGTGTTGAGTGGTGGACCTCAACACCGCACTTCGTCTTTATCAGGGCGAAGAAGTGAAAATAATTTAAATATAACCACTTCTCCGAGTGGGGATCGAACCCATAACCGATCGCGTTTACAGTCAGACGCTGTCTGATTACTTAAACTACTTTATGTTTGTTATTATCATATTTTGTAAAAGGTGGCTTGCACGTTGTTGGTTGCATGTATTTTACGTATCAAGTAGGCCAGTATAAGCAGATAGGTGTACCTAAGAGCAGAAAAAGGCACTATCATACGTATAGTTATATATTAAAATAATATGAGGTCAATAATAAGTGAAACGTTTTCCTTATTTCCTCATAACAAGTTTTAGAAAAAAATTTTTTTTAGCTTCACGCTTCATTCTCATATCTTTAAGTTACTTAATTTCTATTAACATTAGTATTAAGACACTGTGTTCTCTTTATTCAACATAAATTTAAAACATTATATATTGTGTGATTAAAAAAGAAAATAATATAAATAAAATAATTCCCTCGAGTAATCTTCGAATCCACAACCACCGCGTTTGCAAACCATAACTTAAAGACCTTCCCACAACACCTTACTAGCCTCTTCTAGACTAATTGACTTTTCATATTTTTGTAAATAATATAATAAATGATGTTTATTTCGAAGCTTTTAACATATAAGAAAATTTTGAATCGGCAACCTTCACACGTATTGGATTATGTTAGATATGTGCATACACGATGCTCCCGAGCCGCACTGCGGCATCAATGTTGTTGAATAACAATAAAATACCAAATTACCATGTTCATTAAATTGTACTTCAAATTAATTTAAAAATTTAAGGTATTTTTTTAAATATTTTTTGTTTCAGTTTCAAATGTTTGTTATGTTGGTATTGCTGAGAAAAATCTGTTAAATATTTATTTATATATAAGCATTTAATTTGTAAATATTGTTAAAAGGAACATATTGACTTCTTGAATAAGAAGTGCAGATGATAATAGATATAAGTTATATCCAAGGTAAGACATATATAGTCTTTTATAAAACTGAAATCCAAATTTACAATATTTTGTGTGAAGCTTAACTAGAAATAATTAATTTAAGATGTGTGATTATAATTATAATATATGAAAAAATAAGATTTTTTACATTATATCTATAATTTTAGTACTAAAAATGCTTTTCAAAATATTGCTTATATAACTTATAAACATTTAATAATTTATTTCTTCAAAAACTGCCAAAAAACATAATAACAATGAAAATTAAATTAAAAAATATTATAAAAACAATTTAAAGTAATTATTATTCAGAATATATCTCGTAAAGTTACAGTAGATTAGCACTTACCTAACAATTTCATAACTTCAGCCTGGCTAATGAGCACGTTGAGATGGCCCGTTGCCAGGGGCAACGCGAGCCAGACCGCCCAAGCGATAACGAGTCTTTTGAACGCCATTACAAAATAATATCACTAAACCTTCAGTTTCACACGTGAATACATTTTTACACGAACTAAACTATTCACGTTGTATCCATTTTAGTGTCTAATAAAACTTATTTACTACATAGTGTTTGTATGCAAAAAATATATACTAAATCATTACAAAAAAAAAACAAATTTAAAACTTAATTAACAATTCTCAAAGTAAATATTATGAAAATTACAGTAATATAGTGTAGTAATACGCGCGTATTTAATTCAGTTTGCTAACTGAAACACAGTCGGTTGGCGCGTCCGTCCGCGCCGCACTGCCGTGCCGAGATACTGGTAGCGCGAGCCAACAAGTTACTGTGACATGCGCGTTTTAACCCAACCAACTTGTCTTCTACGGACCATAAATAACTAAATATTATTTTATATTATATTTTATTATAATATTCTTAACATATTCATCTATATAGATTGTTTAAGTATATAATTCTGACGCCGGCCGTGGCGCAGTGGGGCAGCGTCTGACTGCAAACGCGATCAGTTATGGGTTCGATTACCACGTGGGGGAGTGATTATATTGCTCTGGTAAAGCAAAATGCGGTGTGTTAAATAATGAAGAATACGCATAGATAACCTCCAAATTTACTAAGTTCTGGTACATTTTGTAAATATCAATGTCATATAGGAATTAAACCTACAAAAAAGGACTCTCTATCATCAGTCAATCTCTAAGGAATTAAAGGAAACACTAAAAGTAAATATACAAATAATCCTACAGGTACAGGAAAGAAACAGGATTTTACGGTTTAAAATCAAAACTACGGAATATAGAAAAGAAAATAAGTGTCGAAGAGTTTAAGCAAACTTATGATAGAACAATAAATTTGCTTGAACTTTTCGTAGGTAACTTATGCGTCTACCTACAATAGACAGTAATATTATAAATGTATATAATTATTTCTTTTTGTTTTTCTATTTTTTTAGCTTTACGCTTTTATCCCACATACCAGGAAAAACAGAAAGTATCTTGTATCAAGACACTTCCTACTTAGCTTTCCACCGAATTCTAGACATTGCGTGTAGGAACTTAACCCCGCGCTTTATCTCACTAGTGCGAGGAAGTGAAAATAATATAAACATAATCGCTCCTCTGAGTGGGAATCGAACCCACGACCGATCGCGTTTACAGTCAGACGCTGTCCCACTAAGCCGGCCTCCGTTGGATATAAATATATATTTTTTCATGTTCAATTAAGCATGTCAAATATAAAAATATATTGAAATAACACAAATCAGTCACATTGAGGTCCTTTGAAGGAAGCCAGAATGGTGTAAAAATTGAAAGGCTTTGAACACTCCCGATGGGAATTAATTGAGTTTGTCTATAGGGAGCGGTATTTCCGCTTTACATTAGGCACCGTTCGCGCATCGTTAATACAATTATTTTCTCTTTTAGTCAAAGATATTTAGTAAATATATATTATGGGCTTTTTAAATATAAATAAAAATAAAAAAAACAGCTACCCGCTGTATCTCACATAGCTGTTCAGTCAGATAGATGTTAGTGTCATGTCTCTCTGTTCACTGCTTTCTGTCTAACATCTGAAAATTACGTGTTTAGAGACATAAAGAAGAATTAAATATAAATAAGTTATGGCGCAAAAAATATAATATTTCAAAGATTTTTAAATATGGTTTTTATATATATTTTTAATATTATATATTATCAATTATACTGGATAAAACACCTACTTTCTACTTTTGTAGCATTCAAAGTGTTTATGACGCTGATGGCGAGCCCATTGGCATCATTGGGTATTACAGAATGAGAAGCCTGCTTAAGATCCCTTTAAAATACGCGTTATCACTTTCCTCCACTGTCCGAACTCTTGACTTCATCAAAATTCAAATATCAGATTTGACACTAATGCCATTTTTGACAATGTGCTAACGTGGATTGATCGGCCTATGTTCTATAATATTAAATTACTTGTTATAAATGCGTAAACATATATGTTATAAATGCTCAAATTAAGCATACAAATAAAATAAAAGAGACTGTGAGAACTAGTTTGAGTTAGGAGATATAATAGATATCTTGCAGAATGTGCGAGGACAGTAATCTTATATTTTTTTCTCCTTGCGGAAGGTCTTAACTTCTAAAGTTTGTTGTCTAGCAATAAAATAAATATACATAGTTGTTTGCTACGTAAAGTTGGATTCAAGGGAGTAAAACCACAAAGAGATGGATTAGGCCTCCAACGCACAGTAGTATAATATTTTTCATACCTTGCGTTAGGAGACGTGAATATACTGCCAAAGTAAGCGTGTTGTGAGGACGGAAACTAATATCTCAGGTTAACATGTGAATCGTGTTTTTTTTGAGCTTCACGCTTTTATTCCGCATAAGAGGGTAGACAGAAAGTACCTAGTGTCAAGACACTTACGTACTTTGCATTTCACCGAATTCGAGAGATTGCGTGTTGAGTGGTGGAGCTCAACGCCGCAATTTGTCTTTATTCTAGTAAAGGAAGGCGAGGAAGTATAAATAATTTAAATATAATCACTCCCCCTAGTGGGGGTCGAACGCATCATGTTTTTTAGTCTGCAAAATCATTACCTTTCAACAAGGTACTCTACTCTACTACAAAACTGCTACGTAACATTATTTGCAAGTTGTAGCTTATTTTTTTGCATCTTCACATTTTATCTTACATAGCAGGAAACCACCTAGTGTCAAGACACTCCGTAGACTGTTTCCCGCCCGAAATCGAGACATTGTGTCATGCGTGACGAACTCAACGTTGAGGTCTCAAAAGTAGAACCAAAGCAGAGAAATTAAATGGAAAAGAGCTTATTAATTCTTTATGCTATGGTACTGTAAATAAATGACTGTAAATTTATTATTTTATTTTATATAAATATAAATGACCATGAATGAATAAGAATAAGTTACATTTAAATATTTTTCTAATATAAGAGCCCATTGTGGCACAGTAGAATAGTGAAGACGATTGGTCATGAGTTCCATTCCTGTTCACTTGGAGGAATGATTAAATTTAAAAATTTATTTTCATTCCCCCACTCTAGTAAGATATAGCGCTGCGTTGACTTCGCCATTCTACACGCTATATCCCAAGTTTTGGTCGATAATTAACCAACGGAGTGTCTTGACACTAAATTGCCTTTAATTAATTTGATATGCGGGAAAATACATAAAGCTTCATACTATACTTATAAATATATCACCTTTTTTCATACATACTGAAATATGAAGAAAGGAACCACTGAGCTCAATAAAAATATATCTAAATAATTCTAAACTAATAACAACAAAAGTTTTAAAGGTAACATATTTTCATTTCCCTAATACATCAAACAAGTTACCGGCTAGATTACTCGCCTGTGGAGAATGTATAAATAATCAAGCCATGGCACTGATGGATGAACTAGCTTAATAAAGCGGAATTTGCCGTTTCATTATACACTTTAAGCGAAATAACAAGTAGAAGTTAATGAATGAGCGATTCGATGGGCTGTATGGAAATATATAAAGATATATATAAATTAATTTAATGAAGGCCATCGTGGTACCGTACAATGTCTGACCTTAAATTTGATTGTTGTGGGTTCATTGCCCTGAAAACACGGTGTTGAGTTCCGTCTCTTAATACGCAATTTCTCGAATTCCGGTTTAAATTGGAAAATGGAGTATTATGGCAGAAAAACGTACTAAGCTAAAGAAAAAACAAGCAAGTTAATAAATTAATCAATCATTTATTAAATTATTTGATAATGACTTCATTGTGCACAGTAAACAAGCGCAGAACTAAACGCGATGACTTTGCGTGTAAATATTTAGAATAGAGAAGATAACTTTTAATATATGTAAATGCAGATTTTGAAACCGAGTAAAATGTCCCTGAAATAGAGTCCCTGAAGTGGATTTTGACGTTAACATTAAAATAATTTAAATCTTATACACATATTGGTTAATTTAAGAAGCATAGCGATTATTTTCTACATTCTTTATGGAGGGATGGGAGAAGTTATATGACAATTAAAAAAAAATTGTAACGTTTTCTATCCTTATTTATATCCTTAATTTTTTTTAGCTTCACGCTTCTATCCCGTATTGCAGGGTAGACAGAAAGCACCTAGTATCAAGACACTCCGTACTTCACTTGCCACCGAAGACGAGATATTGCGTGTTGTGTGGTGGAACTCAACGTCGCACTTTGTCTTTACAAGAGCGAGGAAGTGAAAATAACTTAAATATAATCATTCAATCGAGTGTTTATACATTCCCTCGAGTGTTTATACTTATTTATATTTATATATAAATTAATTTGTAAGTCACATTTTATTTGTGTTCACTTTTTACGTGTATACTGTATTACACACACACACACACACGCTCACATATTTTTTTCTTATAATATTCGTTAATTAATTAAATAATTGAAATATGTCTGCTATTCAATTTTATTATACTACAAACGATATTAAAATCTCTAGAACATACATATATTAAAATCATCATATAAAGCTAGTTCCAATCAAATACAAAAAAAAATTGGCCTATACATACAGTTTTAAATAACCTTACTATATTTCTATGAAAGATCAGATATTTTCAGAAGATGTTCTAAACGCTCACGCACAAACGCCCCGCCAACTTCAAATAGCACTGTTTTATTCATATTATTTCTACATGTTTCAAACACTCGTGCAATTCATATTGAATTCAAGTCTCATAAACATAATTACTACCATATTTCGTATTATACATGTCCGCTACGGATGCACCTACGGGTAGGGTGACAATATAATGTGTGATACATTTGTAAAAATATATTTATATTATTTAAAATGAGTCAGCTAATTATTAAAATTATTTTCTAATTTGATATATTTTTTGGTATTTTATGGTACAGAAAGTGGGATACAAGTGCCGGCAATGGTTGTGAGTTGAAATCCTTTGTTGAACGTTATTTTATATTACTGCTTACGCTAATTAAAGACGAAAATAGAGACATATGATTACGTTTTATTTATTTATGCTACCAAATGTGTGAAATAATATTTTTTTTAAATTGAATATATTTATCATATATTTTTTTTTTAAATTGTTCAATTTAAGACAGTAAATAAACATTCTTTCATTGTTTCTCTTTACTACAGGTATATTGTAATTGCTGTAATAGGAAAGTTTTTCAACTAACTGTAAAATACTAAAATATTTTATAGTTATATAGTTAATTGAAATTTGAAATCCTTTATGTCTTATACTATATTTATCACTTATGAAAAAATATAAAGCTTAAATACATCTCCTTACTAAGATTGAGAAATTGTAAAATATACAACAAGCTATTTACTGATATTTTTTATTTGCATAACGTTTTTAAATTGAATATGTATATCCTATTCGAATCAACCAGCTATTGTCTTAGATATATAAAGTTACTATTTGCTAGCATATAAATTATTTATTAATTAAATTATCAATTGAGATAATTGGAAATATTAATTAAAATGAGTATCTATGGCTATAGGCTCACAATTATGGCCACCCCAACGGAGCTTTAAAGCGCGCTCTGACGGAAAATTGTAGAAACTCACACGGGCGTAGAGTATGCACGTCGTCGCAAACTTTCCACTTGCTTATTTTTATTTTTCAAAAAGGAACTTCTATTGAATAATGAAGTTGTGATGTGGAGTTTCGCGCTCGACTGCTGCTTGCAAATTTTTTTTAATACTGAATAGTTATTTTTATTGTCCACTACATTTTTTGAAGCGTAATTTTGTTATTTGATTTTTCACTTTGTTATTTTCTACGAAGTAAGTAAATTACACACCTTTTTGAACTAAATATTTTTTAAATCGTCTTAATATGTTACGTTGTACTTTCAGTGTTTTTGTATAAAGCAGACTTAGTAGCCTTCACTCATTTAAAGTTTGATACGAGGAAATACAAGTTTGAATCCTGCTACGCTCAAATTTTTATGGCAATGTCAAAAACTAAACTTTCCCATTCTTTTCACCGCCACTTTGATAGTATTGTTACATTTTCTCTCACTTTGGACAGTAACGGTGCGTGCTTACTTAAAAATATCAATCTTTAGAATTATTTCAATGACAACAAATGATATAATAAATTAATTTATTGAAATTAATTTAAATAAATAGTCGAAGTTAGAGACGGATTTTGGATTATTTTTAAAAATCATCTCGTAATTTTGAATCTGGTATTATTTTTATTTTAACGTCACTTTTGGTGTAAGTAAATATATAAGCCTACTAAAAATAACCATCATTTAATAATATGTCTATGATATAATATATAATTATTATTTTTAAAAATATGTATATCTATTAAAATATAGATAGAAAACCAATTTCGATAGAGCAAAGCGCCTATGTGTAGAGGCAAATTTATAATTTAATTATGTGCCTACAGTCTGCCAAAATCATATATTATAGAAAATTATAATATATATGTATACATTAGAATAATGTGAATTTAATTTAATAAAATCTGTGAATTTCACGATTTTTACACACATTAAATAAATCTATTATAAATGAATTATACAAGTATATTTTAGTGTTTGGTGGTTTGATCACAATCTACATCTGACCACAGACTACTGTAAGGTATACGAAATGTTGGGTTTTTAAAATTGTATTTTCGAATACCAAAATATACGTGATTAATCCGTTTAAAATATTTTTTTTATTTACAATGTAAATTATTTATTTATACTATACTTTAAATAGATACTTGTAGTTATTAGTTCACAATTTATTTATAAGTGCTCTTAAACTTTTAACCCTTTAAGTGGTACTTGTAAAATAAAAAAACTTAGTGACATATCACTACCTTTCACTTTATCCAATAACAAAGTCAACAACTAAATAATTTCATAATAAATTTTAAACATAGTTAAGCAAGAGTTTTAATACAATTCCTATTTATTACCATACAGTGTCCGCGTGCGAGCAGTGTGCACGAGCAAAACGAACCCGCAAGCCCGGCAATTTGCTTTGCAAGAGTTAGCGTTATATCGAACAATATTGAGTTTCAACCCGTTTTTTGCAGCATGCGCCTTTTAATAAACGTTTGTTTATAGCTGGGTTTAAGTACAGTCATATTTATATGTTCGACAGATTCACAACAATTACAGTTTGTGTATGAATTGTATTATTATTTTATAAATTAATTATTTCAAATTGAAGCCGATACTTAAATAACTAAATATATATGTTGTTCTATGTCTTATACATTGCAAGTAATCATTATATGTTAATTTTATTTGTTTTTTTAATGCTCTGATAAGATAAATTACTGCGTTTAGCTCACCACTCAACGCGAAATGTCTCGATTTTGGGCGGAAAAGGTCAACGAACTTTCTTAAGACTAGATAACCTTATACGTTTTATTTCTAAATATATTTACTTTAGTGTATCTTCTGGTTATTTTGTAAACGAGCCAAGTGACTTTAACAAGCTTTTTGAGAGCAATCCTTTTCATCAAATTTAATGACATCAAAAACTAATATTTTTAAAATTATAGATTTATATATTTGGTTTTACTTAAAGTACATTTTTGTATTCAAATAGAAATTCTAAAATTTATTGCTTTTAAAAGTTGTACAATATTAAAAATAACTAATTAATAAATATTAAGATATACATAAACATTGCTAACTATTATTGATTTCTATCAATCGTCACTTGTATTACTTACTTACATACTTACATATGTACTTCTACTATATTCTTAGGGAAGAACTTCTTTAGCAAACTATAGAATCACCGTTTGAAATCCATAGAGCTACAGAGAGAAGCTCTAAGCTGTACCTAGAGGCCTTTTTAAAATGCGCATTGACGATCATTTCCACTGCCTAACCAAAATGTTGTGGGTTCGATTCCTGCTCAAGGAAATGATAATATTAAAACGTGCGAAAAAGCGCGTTAATTAACGTCCGCGACTCAAGACACAACGTTTCAAATTCGGTGGAAAGCGGAGTACGGAGTATCTTGGCACTTCCTGTCTACCCTGCTATAAAAGCGTGAAGCTAAAACAAAAAATACACATTAGATATAAACCCTGTTACATGAACTAGCATTTATTCTAGAAATAATCAAAACATACACACACATAAATATGAAACAAAATCCTATTCGAATACACTTTAAGCTGCATTATCCGATAGAAATAAATCTGTCAATAATAACTTAACTCTTTTCTTTACCCGTATCGAATATGAAATGTTTGTGTAGACTAAGTAAACGTTTTAGTGAGGGAATGCGTAAAAATAGTTTACAATGATTTATATATGTTTTTGTTCCAGTTTTTTTTTGCTTCACGCTTTTATAGCAGGGTAGACAGGAAGTGTCTAGTGTCAAGACACTCCGTACTCCGTTTGTCGTGTGTAATAACAGATGATATGAAATAGATTTTTCAATTATACCAAAATAAATTTCAATAATATTAATAGGTACGTGTTGTATGGTATTGTATTATAGGAAAGAAATAATAAAATATATTATACTTTTTTAATCGACACGTTTTACAAGCATAATATGATACTTCGTTATTTATTTTTAATAAACTTTTATTTAACTTGCTGTGTTAGTTGGTTAATGTATGTGAAATCTTCCAAACTTCATTTGATCCACTTCCGAGTGTCCGATGGAGCCAATACTATTACAAATAATCAATTTTGTTGTTAATTTAAAATGTCCGCCGCAACAAAATAGCGTACTATATATTTTTGGACCATCCCCTCAATATGAATATCAAATTAACGGGTTAATCTTCTAGACTCCAATATGCTATAAAAAGTATTGCTTTTAAAAGTCTTGTAAGTGCTTTATTTTAAATAATATATTTTTATAAACATACAATATAAAATTTGAGAAAGTAAAGCAAAACAAAACCTAAGCACTAAATTAAAGCACTAAATTTATCTATAAAATTTATAATGACAAATCGCATATATATTGGTATTTGAAAATATATTTTTGGAAACCTGATGTTTCGGACACTTTACAGTTGTACATCGTCACAAGTAGACTCATGAATATTCGAAAAAACTTCATCAAAAATGTATTTTCGAATACCAAAATTTGTTTAAAATAGTTTTGAGGATTTTATTACATTTAATATTTATTTAAAGAATTACCATCAAGCAGCAGTGATCGTGAGGCGCCTTAAAATTGTACTCCCTTATCGAACCTCTGAAAACACAACGCTTATGTAAAGTTTATGCAAACACAACGCCTATGTAAAGTTTATGTAAGTTTATGTAAGGCTAATCGTGAATATAGTGTTTTTTGAATTTCACTGAAGGAGTGTCTAACACTAGATTCACTCTGCCTCAATAAGTTAACATTATAATTATAACAACACTAAATTAATACAAAAAAATATATTTTATTTAAAAAAAAACATATTTAGAAATACGAACAATTAACAAAATCGTAATTAATTAAAGCATTATACTCCTACAACCGAACACTGGCTTTAAACTTTAGTAATTTCGCTCCAAACAAATTTCCGTTGAAACCTTTAGTTATTTCAATCTGTTCATATTGCAGTTCAAATACATTATCTCATATTTCGGCAGCCCGGGTAAATATTGGTGAAAGCCCTAAATCTGCGAGTACTTTGCCCGGATGGAATTACGCGGCCAAATAAACGGATATCCGTATGCCAGACCGTCGAGCGGTTACGAAGGTTTTTAAGTAGACATAAGAGTTCCTGTGTGCTCTGAATGTTGATATGGAAGATAATATTCGATATTTTACGTTTAATAAATAGTTTGTTGTATTAAATGAAATTTAGCTTTTTTTCAAATAGATTATGACTTATTTTTTCTTCACGCTTTTTATGTGTGATCACATAGCAGGATAGACAGAAAGAACAACCTTTCCGCCATAGCTCAATGCCGCATTTTAGAACAGCAAAGCAAAGAAGTGAAAATAATTTAAATATAACCCCTAGTGGGAATCGAACCAACACCAGCAACTTAACAACCAGCACTTAATTATAGATTTTTAAATAAACTACGACTTATTTTATATTTAGTATATTTCAATTTAGATATATGTAAGAAGCAGTAGCTCGATGTCAATGTATGACATACTTAGTAGAAGAGACGAGAGACCTATATGACCTATCTAAATATTTAGACGATTCGTATCATTAAAACATTAATGAAATAATTTTAAAGACTAAATTACAAAATTTGGTATATATTTAAAATACAATGTTACAAAAACACGTACTTATATATGATATTTTAAGTGTTTTTACAAAAATCTACCATTTTTTGATAGGAAGTACCTAGTGTCAAGACACTCCGTACTTCATTTTTCGCCCAATTCGAGTCATTTCGCATTGAGCGGCTAAACTCAACGCCGCGTTTTGTCTTACTAAAGCGAGGAAATGTATCACACAATTAGACACTGTTCCACTGCGCCAATATCATCCTCAATCTGCCAAATTTTATCTTAATTATTATCCTAAGTAACACTTTACATTTCTATAGTTATACAAAAATTATAAACTAATTATCTCTATAAAATATAAAGCCATAAAATTCATGAACGTGTTATTCCTATTTCAAAGTTTTGGTCCCAAGCGCTTTTGTGTATAAAATGGTAAGCAGCAAAGTAAGTGAGCCCGTTAACTAGATGCAAATCATTATAAACTCATTCAATATTCCGTTTAGACGCGCCACAAAATGCAATCTGAATTAGGAAACCGCTTTGCCTGTGACGGACCCTGGTACGGTCGATTACGTTGGGTTTAATTTCAACATGGTAATTGATTACTATAAATGTGACATATGTAAGTAGATTATATGTTTGAAATGTTGGTAGCAATGTGATATTGCTATATATATATTCTATATGTTAATATGTGAAGCAAAGACTTTGTATCACTTTTTACAAAAATTATGGGAAATGAGGCGTATGAAATTTGGAACAGTTATAGTTTATATAGGGAAGGAATGCTAATATCTTTTTTAATCTACAAAAAATATATTACATTAATAAAATAAATGTAACACTCACTACCATGTGTTTGATATACACTTTTATATAAAGTGCCTACTAATACAACGCGTTGCCAACGCATAAAAGGGACATCTAGTTACAAAAAAAGAATAGAACAATAAACAATCAAATAAAATAGGAAAATTATAAGTTTTGTCAACTTTAAATTATATAGAGTGAAAGTTCTTAATACTGGCGTATTAGGAGAAAATGATTTTATACGTGTTTTACTTAATTCTTCAAAACTATTTTATTATTATTTATACAAATAAAAATCATGTGTGTGTTTGTAATATTAAAATAACCATATTTATTAAATACGTATGTAGGTATAAACGTTACGCATACTGAAACAACATTTTTTTCTGTATGTCTGTTTGTTCTGGCTAATATCTGGAACGGCTGGACCAATTTTGAAGGGGCTATCACTGGCAGATAGCTCATATAATTAGGAGCAACTAAGACTACTTTTATCTTAGAATTATAAAAAGATCTAGAGATAATAACTTTTACGCTAAGCTGCGGGCACACTCAATGAAATATAATTATATATTAATGTAAAATATAATTATATATTCTAAATGGTAAGTAAAAATAAATAAATACTAACCTTAGTTTATAAATCAACGTTTACTTTACGGTTATATAAAACCCTTCATCATGTATCGTGGCTGGTCTGAAATAAACCAATTTCAGTTTCCTTTATCTGCATTGTTTTCGTTTTCAACGGTGCAAGTTTAGTGAAGTCTGGCGAAGTTTCCCTAATCTACAACTTCGACCTCAATACTTGACTTGTAAGGTAAAACGTACAGTGAACAGTTAAAAGATTCTATAATATACTTATTTTTACCTGTAAACTAATAGACGTGGAAAACAAGTGCTGCCGTGTGCTTGCTGCATATATAGATGCGTGCAATATTTTATATTAATTTTAATAATTTAAAAATTCGCTCACTACACGTCACTGAATAAACTTTACTAAAATTTTTATTTTATTATACGTTTAAAGAGCAACGTATTTTTTTTTCCTTTACAATTAATATAATGACAATGATACTAAACCACGTAAACTTCCTACCTCTTAATAATTTTAATATCATAATTATTTCCGCATAGCAAGCAATCAAATTATTTTGCTGTCAATATATTAAATTCGTACAAAATAATGTTTGGCGGAACTTAACGTCGCGCCACGATATATTTATAACTATTTAAAACCATACTTATAATAAAACTTAATTAAAATTAATAAACTAACGAGTGTAAATCGATTTACACTCGTTAGTTTATTTTTTTTTTATTTTTTTTTATTTTAATTAAGTTTACTAAACAACAATTAGATTTTGGCTGCAGGCCATATATTCGTATAAATTAGGCCATACATAGCCTTTATTAGAAAGGTATACGTTAGTAAATAGGCCACCAAAATACGTTAAGACGTTCAAATCCCTTTATATAAGGATTTAGAAGGAGATTACACCTTGAGAATTACGATGGTCTACGAGTTGACCTAAAATATCAACATCTACGACATCTGCACACCCGTTTATATCTGGCTTTAGAATAGCTTAGCCAATTAATGTGAATATCTCTACAAACTAGTCCAGGTTTCCATTATTATTGTGTTTGTTAAACATTTTGTGTTTGTATAAAACATTATATTATATGTAAAGTGGGCTGTGTCCGTGACTTCTTCTGCGTGGTATTTGTTTAACCTCTCTGGATAGAAATTGCATAATTCTAAAATATAAGTAGCCTTAGTTACTCTTTACTACATCAGATATCAGCCAGTAAAAATCCCGCCAAAATTGATCCAACTCATCCAGAGGTTTGCCGGAAGACACAGACAAATATTCAACTGCCTATATATATATATACATATATAGTGTGGGGGAGTGATTATATTTAAATTATTTTTACCTCCTCACTTTGGTAAGACAAAATGCAGCGTTGAGTTCCGACACTCAATACGCGGAAAAAATGCTAATAATTCAAGACGATACCAATAACGGCCAGACTTACGTTATTTTATAGAAGCTCTATCAAAGGTAAATATGATTACGAAATAATATCAGAAAGGTTCTGGTCACTTTGTATAGTTTCATCCCCTGTCAGACACGTGTATACCTTAAATAAATTATAATTTAATACAAGTATAAAAGCTAAATTTTACATATCATACTACGAAAACGACAAATAAAGTAGCTGTTAACCCTCGGACAGTTTCAGTGGCTTTTTCATCTTGCCAGGCATGTTTAAGATATACTGTATAGTCCAGTTTATTATATTAATTTGAAAATGCACATGAACGAATAAAACTAAATTTGGGATATAAGGTAAAGGAGACCAAGACGTATACGAGAAGAGCCTAGAAAAATATCGATTTTTTCTTCTTATAAAATCGATTTATGTAATATTCCAATTTTTATTAATTAAAACTTATTAATATATAAATACTAGCAGCCTGCTCGCGGCTTCGCCTACAAGAACTACTACTAATATATTTCTATATATATAAATATTTAATTTCGCTTAAATTGTTAAATCACTGAGAGCGCTGTGTCATTGTCATGACACTGAAAGGGATAATTTCAATACTCGTAGATAATGTATGAAAGAACAATTATTAAGGTATAACAGCATAAGGTATAATAGCATTAATAGATATATGTTTTCAGCTCAAAATGTTTATTTTGTTTACAAATAAATACAATTGGAATATATGTTTTTAATAATAAAATAACAGCTTTTACGAAATTCCTTTATATGTGTATTTAACATATAACAAAATAATATTTTTAACAATTTTTTGTCTGCCTATCTATTTGTTCCGGCTAATCTCAGGAACAGCTTTACCGAGCTTGACGAAATTTCATTTGTAGATAGCTGATGTAATAAGGAATTTCATTTTAGAAATATAAAATAAAGATACTGAGATGTTAATCCATTCTCTAGTAATCTGTATGGCTTGAAAAAGATTTAGTATACGTTATGCTTAAGCAGGTAACTTGTCAAGTGCATGTGAGGTACATACACGTATCCGCAATAAAGAGCACTTGTCGATTGCCGCTCACAGGTACAACATTGTAGTTATGCAAGATTTTAACTAAAATTATGTAAATAATATGATTATGTTAAATAATATGACTAGAGATCATAGCGGCACAGTAAGGCAACGTCTACTACAATACATTTAAAAAGTATCAAGGTTATATTAGTGATATAATAAAAAATATTAAGTTCTAAATTTTTGGCATTTGCAAAAAAAGATAAAATCCCGCCGGTTTTTCTCTTTTCTTTTAGTGAACTGGTGGTTATTTGACGTTCAAAAATGAAGCATGTAACTTCTTATTTTGAATAAAATTATTTGACTTTGACTTTGATAAAACACGATAGTACAGTGTTTGATAGCCGCTCGAAAAGTTTTTTCTTTTATTTTTTTTCTCTTCATTACTTTTTTGGTAGGACATAGCGCGGCGTTGATTTCAGTCATTCAACACGTAATGCCTTGATTTCTTGTGTAGAATGTTGAGAGATGTTTTTACATTTGACTCTCTGCCTTCTCCAGCACAATCTAAAATAATTAATACAAACAAGTGAGAAGTGATCAATATATGTTAAAAAAAATTAAATTTAAAAGTGTTTCTTAGGATCATAAACATTATTAATTAAGAAATAAAATTATTTCTTGAAGAAATAACGTCGTGGAAACGTTTTTAGAAATAAGCTAAAGGTAAAAGGTAAGGACCGATACAGTAAAATAAAACTAATTAGCCCCAATTCAAATACTAACAAAAAATAATTCAAAAAACAAGCAGGCACTATTAATACTACGCAACACATACTCGACGCATATTTCACTGGTTAACGCGTCGTTATAAAGTCGTAAACCTAGAAACTTGAATTAATATTGGCGATTATTTTGTGGTACAAAGTAAATAAAATTAGATATATTTTGCTGTTAAAATTCTCTATTTTTTTTAATAATTAATTATGCAAAAGCTGTTTGAGTTTCAAATGTGAGATGAGAAAATATAGAGCATTTTGCAGTTATTTTATTTGTTTATCGTATCATTTTAATGTATATATAAAAATTAAATACACATAAATTGTTTTTGTCAAATAATTTTGAATCGAAGCACCATAAATTTATACGGGAATATTAATTACTGTAAAAATATATATTACATTTTATAATATTATATATTATATATATAATAAATATATATACATAACATTTTAATTACAAAATGAATATAAATTCTTACATTTAAAAGAAATTATTTAAAGCGAATTAATACCTTGGAACCGACCAGTGACCACGAAACATTAAATTGTTCGAAAAGTCGGATTTTGAAAAATTTATTTTCTATTACCACATTATATATTTATAATATGTTTAAAATGGTTTTACTTAAAATATGTAAAAAAAATAATATGTCTAAATTAAAATATCTATTACCTTATAAATTGTACCATGCGTACTTTGAAACGATGTGCCGTCATGCAAATGGACATTCACATAGCATGATGGCCATCCATAAACATTTGACTTTATTTCTTTTCTCAAACATCGTGGCCAATAATAATCATTTTTCACAGCTCTAAATCTTATCCATCTTAATTGTTTAACTTCGTTAGTGTTGATAAGTGAAATAATTTAATTTTTGTATACTGTTTGAATATTTTTATAGTTATTTTTCGTATTGTATATTAAGCCCGGTTTATTGACTGTTTTAAAATGTAATGTATTGCAACTTCACGCTTTTTCTCCCATAGGTAGGTGGTCAGAAACTGATACAACGCACATTGAACAGCGGAGCTCAACGCCCCGATTTATCTTACCAGAGCGGTGAAATGGAAATAATTTCAAAATAATAAATTCCGTTAAGAGGAATTCTTGCAGTTGCTATTTTTAAAAACATATAATCTAAAAATACTTTTGTAAAACCGTATAGAAAATGTGTTTATATAGGTGTTTATATTAAACCAAGGTCACAGGTAAATAAAAAAAACAAATATTTCTTTAAAATTTTTAATTTGCTAACTATTTTTGAAGATTTTGTATAAAGTAAAATAAAGGTTATTTTATTTTTACTTAATTACATTATACTGTAAATGAAGTCTCAATATATTTTTTCGTTCACACCATTAAAGGTAATAACGTCTTAAACCAACTTCAGGAAGACATTGTCTTTTAAGATAAGTCTATCTTATCTTTATTTTAGTGGTTCCCAAATTGAGCTTAGAAGTACACTTTCGAGCACATTTCCAGCAAGATTAGTAATTTTTTAAATATAATTATTAACTTTAATATTAAAAAAATCTAAAGCAAACTACGCTAAAGGCTGGTCTTGACGCAGTGGAAAAGTGTCTGACTGTAAACGCAATCGGTTGAGGTTTCACCCTTGGGGTATATATATATATATATATATATATATATATATATATATATATATATATATATATATATATATATATATATGTATGGACGGAATGTACACTAGGTACCTCCTGCTAAAAACTACACTAAAAAGCCGAGTGAAATTAATTTTATAACTAGCATTACACAATTACACATGATAAACGATTTTTCATTTTAATTGTTAAAAATATATCTAATTCCATTATTAATTTTACTTTAATATAATATTTTTTTAATATAATTTGCCAATAAATTAAAGGAATTCAAAGTTTGTCCTGAATAAATATATAACTTCCTATTTATGTATGTACTTAATTTTTAAGCTTTTCTCGCATATGTAATCCAAGTCCGTCTACCACCAAGGTGTGTTCATTTGTTTTCTGCTTCACGCTTTTATCCTGCATAACAGTGTCAAGATACTCCGTACTCCGCATTTCGGTTTTCTCTTTTATTCTCAATTTTAGAGACATCGTTACTCAGTAGCGGAACCCAACGCCGTGCTTTGTTTTATCATACTAGTAAAAAGATAATTTATGTAGCTACATATATCTGTACATCTTGACATTTTCAGTACATTATATTACAATAATTGTATAAAAGATTATATTTTCAAGATTCGTGTAGGCTTTTCCTTTGTTCAATATAATTAGGGATAATTAGTATTCAAAATACGGCGTACGCTTCACATTTAACGATAAAAGGGATTTTGATATCATATTATAATTCATTTTATTATTTAAATACCATGAATGCATGGCGGTATAATGGTTACGCGGTTAGTAGTGAGTTCGATCCTACTAGGAGTATTTTTTTTAGCTTCACACTTTTATCCCGCATAGCAAGGTAGACAGAAAGTGCCTAGTGTCAACACACTCCGTACTTCGCTTTCCACCGAATTCGAGACATTGCGTGTTGAGTGGTGGAACTCAACGCCACTCTTTGACTTTACCAGAGCGAGGAAATGTAAATAATTTAAATATAATCACTCCCCCGAGTGGGGATCGAACCCACAATCGATCGCGTTTACAGTCAGACGCTGTCTCACTGCGCCACGACCGGCTTCGAGTATTATTTTTAGTAAAGTAGCTATGCCCTGTAATCAAATATAATTTTCAACTTATACTAGACTTTAAACATTTCATAGTTTAAAATCTCAGTAAAAGTTTACAACAGTGACGTCCTAATCTAATTACTCGAGGAATCCTTTCAGGCTATCGTACTGAAGTGTTATCGCACTTTGCGACTCCAAGACGGACTTTGAAGAAGTAAATGGCTACGTAGGATTGGTTCACGTATACAATGCACTACGAACTGTACCCATGATTGCTTTAATCTAGATCTCGAAGTTAGCGCCAGTGTGAAAGCTGAAACTTAAAGTGTTAGTTAAGTTTCAAAATGTATGTAGATTGATCATAGTAATATTAAAATAAACAATAATATTTGAAGAGAAATTATTTTGTCATATAATTTTGTATTTGTTTATTATGTTTTCCTTTATTTAGTTATAATTATATTCATGGAAGTTCATATAAATTTACATTTCTATTTGCATAATATATATTTAGATGGAACGTATATAAGAAATTATCTTATACTCTTGCAGTTTGTCCACTAAAATGTAATATAGCTTCTGAAGGAGCAGGGTTTGTATCCAATCCATTTATAATCCCTTTAAAAAACTATGATGAGCCAACATTGCGGCCAATAACGGCAACATTGTACAGTTAATGGAGCAGTAAATTAGGCTTTACTTGGCAACTTAGAGAGCTATTACGGGTTTTAAAGCTAACTTAGCTAACCGTATAATACCTTTGACGTAAGAGAGTCACCTACATTGTTGTATTCTACCCGATTATCTTAAGCTGCGATACTAAAATGTCCATATAACTTGTGCAGAGACTGTCTTATAGAAAATGTCATTTAGATTAAGGATCGTTTTCAGTGATATTTACTTCATTATTTAAATATATTTATATAGGTAATGCTATTATTTAAAAATATGTAAAGAAACTCTTCAGTTAAATAATTATTATTGAAATAAATAATAAAACAGCGATTTCACGCTTTATCCCGTAAAACAGAGAAGTTAGAGACAACTTCGTGTCAAGATACTCCGTCGACTGTTTTTCGCCTAAAATGACAAAAATGCATATGGCGTAATATTACAGATTATTACAAAGGTATCCTTCTGATACGCGTGTTATTTACAAAGTCACATAATGTAGAGTACAGTAAAATCGGTGAGTGTTGTCAAACTGCACGTAGGTGATTCCAACTTTTAAACTTTCCTGTATGTATTCATGGAACACGGCTCAGCGGGGCAGAAAAGTGAAAATATTCTCCACACTACGATCTTATTTTTACCTGAGCACAATGTATAAACTCACAGCGATAAATTATATATATATATATATATATATATATATATATATATATACATTGCGAAATGGTACTGTTATTGACAATATGCGGAATAGTTGGACCCCTGTGCATTTATTTCCTTTGACAGCTATGGGTATTTAGAGAATATTTATTGTACTTTTACCAGAAAAATTACGACGTTTTTTGCCTGTCCGTCCTGTCCTGTAAAATATAAAAAAATATATTTTTTAGTTTTGTTACTTTTATTTGGACCAAAACACTACAGGAATGTCTGGCGGCAAGCAAATATTCCATCGGATATGTTGTTTGATCGTGGGACAGGTTTGCTGACAAATATCGGGTAAAAAGGCTTTGCTAACACCCGCAAGAATATATATAGCTGGAATGTTTTAATATATTTTCATCTATGTTTATAGCAGTGCTATCCAGCTTACGCCTATATAGTTATGTCAATAGTATAAAAAATATGGAATCGTGAAATGGATTTAATAAACAACAAAAATAGTAATATTCTATTTCTCTTCGTCATTTTAGTTGCCTATAATATATATTTTTATAATATATATTTATTATATATATATATATATATATATATATATATATATATATATATATATATATATATATATATATATATAATATGTGAAGTAAAATCTTTGTAAATCTTTAAACGAAAATTACCCGAATGGAGGAGTATGAAATTTGGCACAGTTATAGTTTATATAGAGAAGGAGTGCAGAGCAAGAATATATATATTTTACGTAATGCATAAAAATATATTAAATTAATAAAATAAATGTAACTCACATTACCATGACATTCACGTTTATATAAAGTGACATACATGTTGCTAAGGCGTTGTCAACGCGTCAACGGGACATCTGCATAGTATAACTAAAAATATTACAAGTATAATATATAATTCGGGCTATACATAGGTCGTTAAATAAATACTGCATCTTGCTTAAACAAAAATTTAGATTTTACAAAGCCAAGCTTCTTATGATATCGTTACCATGCTTTAAAATTTTCAAAAATGTTAAGTTTTTTAATTCATATAATATATGTTCAAATAATTTATATTAGTAATCAATATAACAATGGATAGAAATTAGATAATAATAATGCCGTGGCAATGGTATTGTAGTGTATAGTGATGTTGTTGGCTATACCCCTTATGGAAATAGATTAGAGTACTACTCGAATAAATTGTTTAATATTGCGGAACTAAACTCCGTACTTTATATAACGAATAGTGGAACTAAGCTCCGCACTTTGCCGATTATTTTATATTCTTTAAAGTTGGGCTTGGCCGCTATATAGTAGGTGTATGAGATGAGTGAATTAAAAAAAACAACGGATTACATTTATAATTTATTTAGGTTCACAATACATCCAAAGCTGGCGCAAGCACTTGGCCTATATATTGCGATTGCGGGCTGGCACCGTTTCAAATGCGATGACACGGATGCAGGTAGCAAAATCTGTAACAATGGCTATAAACTTGTAAAATCCCGGATTTTACATTTTTATGTTGATATTATTATTAAAAACGGAAATAATGATTAAATTCTTTTGATTAAGGTTATTTTAAACGTTCTGCGATGTGACTTCTTTGTCCGAGATTTTGTCAGGTGTACAAAAATTGAAGTTCGCTTTAGTGGCGGTATTTATACGTTTTGACTTCATATTTAAACACTCTATATGTGTTATATTATTTATTTCGAATTAGAAACGATAACAATCGAGTATAATCAAAGTAAATTAGTCAGTTAGTAGAAGCCAGTCGTAACGCACTGTGACAGTGTCTGACTGTAAACGCAATCGATGTGGGTTCGATTCCCACTCGGGAGACCGAATATATTTAAATTATTTTCACTTGCTTGGTCTGGTAAAAGACAAAGTGTGGCGTTGAGTTCCATCACTCAACACGCAATGTCTCGAATTCGGTTGAAAGCGAAGTACGAAGTGTCTTTCCTGCTATGTGTTATAAAAGCGTGAAGCTAAATCAATTATTTTTCACAATTATCATTTCATATTAAAAATTAAGTATTTTTTACATACTAATTTTAAAACTAATTACTTAATATTTTACTATTTTTAAAGAGCTATTAAAAACACCTTTTTATAATAGTTTTTTTAAGTTAAAAAATACTGAAAAATTAAGTAATTACTTAACATTTATCTTATGTGTAGTAAGTTTAATGTTAAGTAATTACTTAATTTTTCAGTATATTTAACTTAAAAAGTACCGATTATAAAAAAGGTGTTTTTTAAATCATGAATCACAAGTATGAGCCCTGTCACCCCATCAAGTCATACCCTGTCTCTTCGGGGACGATGCAATTTAAACCCCATCAATAACGGTCTAATGGACAAACTTCTGCCTTGCACTGAAATTACACTAATGTGATTATTTCTTTGAGCGACATACTCACACACGGGCGTTTTAAGTTAAAATTCAACAGAAAATCGATATCCAAAAGAGGTTTATTTTTTGCTAGTATATAATATTGAAATTTTGTAACAATTTTAAAAACTAATGGAACATCCTTATGTCCTTAATCCTATTCCCGAAAATGCTTAAACTATACACACATACATATGTACATTATAATTTACAGTGTGAAAAGCAACGTGTATTTTACTCTTAAAAAAATTAAAAAAAAGTTTGAGTTAAGTTAGAAATGTATATTTAATTAAAGTGTCATGCCTAACTTTTAATTTGATGGCATTTTGTTGTAGTTTGAATTTCTGCTCTGGCATAGTTAGAAAAAATGCATAACATAGTTAGAACATCTCTAAGTATATTCTCATAAATCTAAAGTTAATTTTTCTTGTATCTAATAAATGTGGCATAATTTATTTTTAATAAAAAAATTATAATTAACAATAATGTTGAGGCCAGTTGTGACGCTTACGCGGGCTTTAACGCGATTAGTTGTGGATTCGATTCCCACTCGGAGAAATGATTATATTTAAATTATATCCACTTCCTTGCTCTGGTAAGACAAAGCGCGGAGTCCCGTTACTTAACACGCAATGTCTCGAATTTCGGCGGAAAATGGAGCTTTGATACTTTCTGTTTACTCTGCTATATAAGAAAAAAACGTGAAGCTAAAGAAACATAAAAAAATACCTCAATGACTTATATAATTATAAAAAATGTTTTCTAATCCTTAGTGTGGAATCACACTTTAAAAATAGTAAATATTAAAATAAAATAGCAATCTCTCTTGTTAATCGATTATTTCTTAATAATCTTTAAGTAGTAGAAATTTGTAAAAATCTCTCTACAGAGATGCTAACAACATAAATAAGTTGTAACAAAACGTATAAGAATTTCGACGCAGCTGGTAGTAGAACGCATGGCTTAGCGGTCAGAGCGCTTAACGGTATCCAAGAGGCGCGAGTTCGACTCCCGCTGCGTTAAAATTTTTATACGTTTTTTCAAAAAATGTTTTCTAATCCTAAGTGTGTAATAACACCTCAAAAATAGTAAATATATAATAATTATTGACATTCGTCTTACAATAGCAGTATGTCGCATGAAAAACAAACAACGTAGCCCTTCTGCGGTCGCAGGTTTCATTCTATATCTATACTTACTTGACTAAATGGGAAAGTTTGAGTGAATATTAACTTATAAATAAATGAGACTTGTACAATATACCTGGATACAATTTTTTAAACTTCACATGTCACTTCTAGAGTTTATTTATCTAAACTTAAAACTCATTATGTTTCGTCCTTGCAATTATATTTGTATTATGTAATTATCATTTTATTTCACGATAGATTCTCTTAATCTATGAAGCTAAGTCATAGGATTTTTTTAATTTGAAAGCTGTTTTAAAACGTTTTACATTGAGAATGGATTCGAAGAGGGACGTCATTAAAATTATTTTTATTATTTTGCAACGACATTACTAATATTGTAACTATTAATTACAGATTATAAATAAATTATTGCACACATGTACATCTGTTTGTAACATTGAAATACTCGCGTTTTACAAAGTGAATGATATATAATCAAAGTATCTGTTTGTCTGTTTTTTCCGGTGATCCTCTGAAACAGCTAGCTGAAGGACAAAATCCCGTGACTTTATACTTTTTAGACGCACAGGTACTTTTATATACACTTGATAATGTACTAATAAAAATAATTTTCCTTCATAAATGACCTATAATTTTGTGCATAAATACTTCTTACTATATTAAAACTAACCACAAATAACATTGGTAATAATACAAAACCAATAACCAATACAGTATTGTATCTCAAAATTCATATCAGCATTATTTGACTTTAGTTGAGTTTAATACAAGTTCAAACAAAACAATAGCTCAGGCGTTTACAATAATTAACAACTGCGAAACTCAGAGCCAACACGACTCTATTAAACAATGACATGGAATGTGTATTATGGAAGTGGTATATGCGCTATAATGTCACTCATTTCGTGGTATCATAATTAATTTAGCGTTTAGCGAAGTAAGTATGGTAAGTTTGTATCTCCACCTATTTTACTGGATATATAGATAAAGTAGTGTAGTAGTGTTAAGTTAGGCTCAGTTGGAAAGCATGTGATCGTAAGCGAAACAATATGTCAAATTTAAAAAAAAAACATTAAATGTAGTGCTTTGAACTTTATTACTACTGCCTAAATGCCTATCCTATATAAGAAAAACCATGAAACTAAAATAAAATATGAGATTCTCACTCCATTTTTCACTTCAAATAATGTATGTCGGTCAATTAACTTGGACAATTGAGGTCTGCTGTGGCAACAGCGTCTGACTGTAAACGCGATTGTCATGGGTTCGACCCCACTCGGGGAAGGATTATATATAGATTATTTGCATTTCCTCGCTCTGGGAAGTAAATTGAAGAGTCTTGTCACTAGGTACTTCCTGTCTACCCTTCCTGTTATACGGGATGAAGGCATGAGGCTAAAAAAAATTACAAAGATATGACCTTGTCATGACATTCTATTTATTACCTAATAATTTAACACTCGTAAAACTAAATGATTACTAATAATTATTAGTCTTTTCTTACGTAACTGATACCATTTTCATAAATAATATATAGATGTATACTCTAAGTATATTAACAATAAGATATTAAATTGCGATCAACCCTCAATGCAAACAGAAATCAATCATCGTTCCATCAGAAAGGGGAACTTATTCAAATAGCACTCCAATTGAAATATTCGTTCGAGCAAAAATATAACAACCGGTGAAGTAACGATAAAGAGCTTACTACGTCTTTGTCTTAAGATTACTTTGACATCAAGTAGGTACATTAAAAACACTCAATTTTTTAATCAGATATCATATCTTATTAGATAATTCTCTTACAAATTTTGTTGTTTTTTTTAGTTAGTGACCCTTGGTTATGGTACCCAGAGGGAAAAGTGTATAAATTTTTTGAGTCCGCTCGTGACATAGCGGGACAGCATCTAAATATAAACGCGATCGGCTGCGGGTTTGATTCCCACTCGGAGTGTGATTATATTTAATAATTTGTTTATATTTAAATTATTTTCACTTCTTCGTTTTGGTAAAGACAAAGTTATATAATATATATATATATATATATACATATATATATATATATATATATATATATATATATATATATATATATATATATATATATATATATATATATGTCTTGTCAAGACACCCCCTTGATTGCTGAGCAAAAACAAATTATAAGGTAATCTCTCATGTGTTCATTCACTTAAGTTAGACATATAACCCAATAGTATTCAGAAAATGTACCTACTGTGAAGGTATATGAATATATCAATACGTATATATAGCACTGCATGCGTCTGTCGGGTGTCATGCCTGTAAAAATGTGGTTAACTGGTTTTGGTGTTTAATGTCCAGAATAAGCTTTCATATTTTTTGAAAGAAATTATTTGTTTATCCTGTTTTACATTCACGTATGTATGTATGAAAAAAATATCTTATTACGTGATATACACGCTTTATCCTTAACTGGATATTCAGAGAAATCTGAGTGTCAATACGCTCGATTCACTACTTTCCACCCAAAATAAAGACATTGATTGGGGCGTGGGAATCAAATCCTCAACTAATTCCGCTTATTTATGTATTTATGTATTTTAATTTACATATTTCTATTCCTATATAGGATTTTTTACATATTCCTATATAGGATTTTTTAAAAGCAAATTAACTTAGAAATTTTAAAAGAAAAAAATGTATTGTTATCATAATAAAATATTAAACACACAACTTTATACTAAAACATTTAACAAAACTTAAATTTTCAAAGATAAACTCGCAAAGTGCCCGAAATGCCTGCACTATAAGTTGGAAAACTTAAATTTCTTAACTGAGTAATTGCTTAATGAGTTTCCGTGTGTACTTAGCTCAAATACTTTCATGGGCTGTTATTAATGGAACATGTTTCTAATTGTTTGCTCCTAAGTAGTTACGCCTTCTGTTATTTGCTAAAATTAACCATAAATAGTTATTTTATTATAAAAAATACAAGTCTTTTTTAATATTACTTTTTCAGTTACCTGAAACCAACGTTGTTACACGATAGAAGAATGGTAAGAAAGATTTATGAAGCAAAGGTGAGTGGTACGAGAGTGTAAATATACTTCGTTTACTTCTTTACACCTAAAATTGAGACATTGCGTATTGAGAGGCGGAGCAAGGCTACGTTTTATCTTATAAAAGCGGAGACAAATAAAATATTCATTCGCCTTAATGGAAATCGAACCTACAACTAATATATTTATCAATCAGAAATCAACTGTGCCAGTTCCACTGCGCTAGTATAGCCTCTTATAGTTAATTCTTACTATAATATAATAAAAAATGATTTTTTGTATAATGCGAAAAAATAATTTTGATAACTTTTGTAAGGTTTTAGCAGAACGTCAACACTACGTACATACTATTGTGTAGGACATAACTTCAACTTGCACTTGCAATTATTTTGTAGATACATTATATATGATAGAATTCATACTGCATTTTATAAAACCAGAATATGGATACGTTCATTTATTATAAATAAAAATACTACAACTACTTTACTAAGGAGTTGTCCCAAATGAATAAATTATAAATGTTTTGACCATTTTGTTTGCTGAAATAGCTATTATAAGTTAAATTATAGTTAAGTAGATATAAATGCACATAATTTAAATATCAAATTAGTATTTTTTTAATGTTTTTAAATTAAAATCGCTTAAAATTATTCAAGCAGAATGAATGAAATATGATCATTAATCGAGAGAGAACCAGTGTTTACTTATTATTTATTTTATATGATTAAAATTGTCTAATTCAAAATTAAATTAATACAATAAAATTTAATTTCAATGAACAAATTAAAAATATTCAACAAATAAAGGGGTATACGACCACAGTGTGATGAGGCGTTGAGCGCTTAAGCGATTTAAGCCAAAGGATTTCACGGTTGACGGATTCCAGCGATCCACGCTTGCGGACATACGAGTACTGACTGGGTCCTTTATTACGTATTTTACATAGGAAAAAAACCTATGAAAAAGGCTTTTAGAGTTATATTTTACTGCATTATTTTTGTTTGGTTCTTGGATGCATATTATCTATACTAATTTAATATTTGATAAATCTCATATATAAAACATATTCCATATTCCCGGAATTATCTGTGTGTCTATTGATGATCTAATTTCAGAGATAGAAGATGGTTGGAAACTTTTTATCATGTGGCGGTTACTTCCAAAAAAATTTAAGTCTCAAATACATCATAGCAGAGATAACGATACAATTCATTCCGCAAGAATCCAGCGCATTACGTGAGGCAACTAAGAAACAGATGGCGGTAGACCGATATAATTAAAATACAACCAACAGACAATTGCCACCTCAGTCTACCTGTGACCATGGACTACTGGAGTTTTGAAAACGTTGAGCTTTCAAAAATATATTTTCAAATACCAAAATATACTATTAATTCGTTTCAAATACTTTCATTTAAAACGTATAAAAATCTCGAAAATCAATATAGTTTTTATCTCTGGAACTATTAAAAGCATTTTAATTATGTTTTATTAGTAGGAAGTTTAAGTAAAAGGCTTATACTACTCACCACTTGGGGAAATGATTATATATAAATTATTTTCATTTCCTCGCTCTAGTAAGATAGAGCACGACATTGAGTTCCACCACTAAACACGCAATGTCTTGTCCGTACTCCGCATGGCGTGTCTTGAGAATAGGTACTTCTTGTCTACCCTGTTATGCAGGATATAAGTGAAACTACATATATAACTACTTAGTCACAAAATATAACTAAACCTAAATCATATATTCAATTACTTACCCATATATCGTCTATATATTTCCATTATAATATATTCTCGTAAAGCAATAGCCATTAGATACGTAATAATACCAATTATCGTCGCCTGCGGACAGCGCGGACTGGTCAGGCGAAATTGCAAAACCGCGCAGCGATTTACCCTTGCGTCGTCCAACTATGTATAGTAAAAGTTTCTACATATCTGTTTGTCTTCATGGCATAAACTATCTAATATAGGTGATAGGGCTTGAATTATAGTATGTATAGTATAAACTACTAATATATATATAACTATTAATATATATAACTATTAATATATATAACTTAGTTTTAAATTATTTTTTTTTTCAAATTAATATATATATATATATATATATATATATATATATATATATATATATATATATATATATATATATATATATATATGTTATTAAATGTATAGTTATTATATGTATTTATTTCATTATTATAATGTATTTCTTATTTATTAGCTAAATTTATTATTACAATCAAATATAAAATATTACACTTTATGTTTCTTCTCAACATAATATGTAACTGTGCCTTTTATATTCCTCCGTTCGACTAATAAATATAATGAATATATTCATCAACTATTTATATAAACTGTTATAAATTAGTATAAACATAAAAATAAATATAATAAATGTTGGAAATAAAAGCGCAACATTACTTTACAGTTGCAAAGTATCATTTTAATTGGGAAAAATGTCTATAAAAGACGCCTTTGTTTCTAAGCTCTGTGATTGTTCTGACATGAAATTGTTTATTAAGACAAAGCGAGTATTCGCTCGATATCACACTACCATTTGCAGTGGTGCCAGGTTTTTGTCACTTTAACGAGGTAGCGTCGTTTTTCGTATTCACTAAAATGGAAAAGGGTAGTCAATTGAGAAATTCTATCTATTTTTGATGATATATTTTTTTTGCTTATTTACAATTTTATATTAATGAATTTGCGTAAAAGTTATGATAGTAATTAAATTTTAAAATATTAACATACCTGCCGCATATTTTAACGTTAAAGTTATAAGAATGATGCTGTCGCAAGCATACAATGTATTATCAAATTCATCTGTATAGTAGAGTAGGCGAATGTCAAGCATTTCTTTATCCACTTTACTCCTGAATCAATCAGACATTGCGTATGACGGCACTCAACACCGCACTCTGTCTTACCATAGAAAAGAAATTGTGATAATTTCCACCGAAGATAGAATTCACAACCGTCGTTCAGCCGAGTACTTACAACGCCATGATGCTAGGCAAATTTATTTCAATATAAATAATAATAGTAATTCAAAACATAAATACAATTTCATCAAATTCCCACATCTTAAGACTTGTCTAAATCGATACAGCTACCCTTGGAGGGTTAAAAAAGCCCACTCCGTTTACAAAACGCCTTGATGGTACGTTTATACTGTGTAACGCGAGCTAAGTGAATCAAACTGTCATTCGCGCCGCATTACAAGGGAATGGATGACGTCACTACATGGATGTTCATTGTATCGAAAATTGCATTTAATTCAATAATATTTAATTTTTATATATTTACTATATTTGTTTATATATTAGTGAAATATAAATTATGAATACATGTGGTTAATGGATAAAAATTTAAGTGTATTTTAAATATATTATTAGGTTTTTTATAGTATCATTTATTGCTATTATTATATTTAAATTACAAAAAAGTAGATACTTTTCATTAATAGAATAATGTAACAGTAATTGAAAAAAAAAACTATAAATTCAAAAGTATTTACATATGCATTACACGCATTTAATTCAAATTTGTATTTAAATTGATAACGTATTCAATTAATATGTAAATATTTAATTAAAATAAAAAAAATATTTATGAAATAATCTTATCCATATTATATTAACCTCAGTTGAAAATGCTCATAATATCCCTCAGAACAAGGGTGCAGCTGTTCCCTTACCTTTCTAAGCGAAATCACATCGCTCGTGCAAATATACCTTCATTTTTTTGCTTTCTAATTATTTTTTTTCTTAGAAGGAGACGATAATAATATTCAACTGAGTAATTATTTTTTCCTCTAAATTGATAAATAAGAACTTATATAATGAAACTACTGCTTTTATTATATATATTTTAAAAGGAAGTTATTCGAGTAACTGGATATGTAATTATAACACATATATACATACATTCTATATTCTTCATGCTTTAATTTTGCATAGCAGGGTAGACTGGAAGAATCAAGTAGTTGGTGTCATGACACTTCGTACTCCACTTTCCGCGGAATTCGGGAGATTGCATGTTGAGTGGAGAAACTCAACGCCGCGCTTGGTCTTACCAGAGCGTTAAAATGTAAATATTTCAAATATAATCATTCTCCCGAGAGGTAATCAAACCCACGACAAACCACGTTTACAGAGCACAGAAACACATATGTCATTGCATTACTAGTATCGTATCGTCAGCCAATTGCAGTCCACTGCTGGACATAGGCCTCCCCAAGTTTGCGCCAAACATCCAGGTCCTCCGCAACCCTCATCCAGCCCGCTCCGGCAACCTTGCGTATGTCGTCAGTCCAGCGGGCCAGAGGGCGTCCTACACTACGTTTGCCAAGACGCGGTATCCACTCCAGGACTCGTCTGCTCCAACGGCCATCGGTCCTGCGACAGACGTGACCGGCCCATTGCCACTTCAGCTTACTGATTTTGCGAGCTACGTCGGTTACTTTAGTTCTCTCACTATTAATATTATTACTAGTAATATACTATAATAAGAAAATACTTCAGAAATATATTAAAAATAAAAATTAATGGAATATATAATAGGATGATAATCATAATGTCACTTCGTTTCCTGCTTTGAACCCAGAACCAATCACAACGGCGTCCCATATCGAAACATGATAAATATATATAAGAAAAGTGTATGCCTAATAACGTAATGCAGTATCTGATGGAGGACATAGTGTCGGAGTTCAGTTGGACGCAGCATCAGTCTTGTGACGTCATCAATCACTAAGACCTTCTTCAAACTATATAAGAGTAACAGCTGTGGTCATTTTTGGTTTTACTAGAAATAGTCGGTTTCATAAGTGTTATGTAGGTATTTATTAGTAGAACGAACACTTTTTTGTCATTAATAAAAACATACAATGTATAATAACACATAAAAATGTGAAAAATAAACAATTTAAATCAGTAACTTAAATTAATTTTGCCATATTTATAGGATAATGATCAAAAAAGCAAAATTTTTTTAAATAATAAAACTTTCAAGATGCAAGAAACTACATGATGAATAAAAAACCCTAAAGGAACATGTGAAGCTTAGAAAATCAATATTTCTAATACACGAACTATCCAACTCTTTCTTTATATCCTAGTCACATCGTTTACTCATAGCTTAAAACCAAATATAGATGTTCCAGGTGTAATTTAAAATGCATAAATCTCCTTGGCTCAGTCGGCCCGCTAACTGGATTCCCCTGAGTTTTAACTTTACGTTTTATGAATAGGTAATCGCTGGTGATGCGATACCTAACGTGGATAGGAAACAACGGAAGAGACTCGTTTTTTTGATGTACTGCAGTCAGATTTTGCCTTTCTTTCTTTGAAATAGAACATACATAGAGACATGAGGCCGGTTGTGCCGCAGTGGGACAGCGTCTAATAGTAAACGCGATCGGCTGTGGGCTCGATCCCCACTCGGGGGAGTAATTATATTAAAATTATTTTCACTTCCTCGCTCTGTTGAAAGACAAGGTACGCCGTTGAGTTTCACGACTCAACACGTAATGTCTCGAATTCGGTGGAAAGTGAAGTACGGAGTGTCATGATAGGTACTCTCTGAAAAAAACCTCGCTCTGGTAAGACTAAGCGCGTCGTTGACTTCCCTCAACACGCAATATCTCGAATCCATGCAGAGTGTCTTGACACTACGTAATTAAATTACATTATAAAAAAATACAGTATTTCGTTTAATAATGGATAGAGTAGTGTCTTATAGCTTAGTTCAAAATGCTGAGTAAATGGTTACTTATTAAAAATTGAGAGTTATTTAAAGAAATATATATAATAATGAAAGCATTCAGCCATATTTATTGTATAATAAGTACGATATTTTTATATTAATTACTTTATTGTTTGTAGCTTCACGTTTGTATACTCATATATAAAAGTATGAAAACATTCGGTTTCTTACTTTTCGCTCGAATATGTGTCAAAGCATGGTAAACGACGAAATTGAGAAACGTGCGTTATCCTACCAGAATGAAAAATTGTAATATTCATAGATGAAAATCGAATCCACAATCCATCACAGTTTGCAGTCAAACGCTGCCACTGCGCCATAATGGCTAGGATAATTATAATTTAAACATATAATGGTAAATGTTTACTAAATATGTTAAATTTTCTTACGTACCTCCTTTCGATCTTTGTTAAATGTCTTGGACGAGATTAGCATGCAAATGAGCTCGAATGCGGTGGTGCATATAATTCCGGCTTTGAATCAAGGTTAAAGCGTCTTCTTAATGGATTTCAGAAAGGATTTTGGATTTTAATATAATAAATATTATGTGTAATATGAAAATTTTATATGAAATTAATTTTGTACATGACATATTTGTATATATTGTGAGATGTACAAATATATAATTAACGTCACAGTGGTACAGTTGGAAATAAACAGCTGTATACAATTGAAGTAAATTTTATATCCAGTTGTTACAACATTTATATTTGAAACTATTTGCATTTTCTACAAGGAATATGGAGAATCTACCTATATTCTCTCTGCATTAATCGCCCAAAGGAGAATAAGCAGGTAATTTACGTGAAAATAAAAATCTCTAGGCCATCATGTTCCGCGGGACAGTGTTTAACTATAAACCAAAGCTTTAAGCGAACGGTTTAACTTTAAACGACCGGTTAAGAGTTTGATTCCTTCACGGTAGAATGACAATATAATCATTTGCATATGCAAATTGTTTTAATTTTTCATAAAGCGCAGCGTTCAATGCCGCTACCTAGCCCGCAATGTCTCAATTTTTGATAGAAAGCGGTGAACGGAGTGTCTTGACACTAGAAAGAAGAAGCTGTAAAAAAATCTCTACAACAAATGGTTCTAAAGTGGAAATTTCAGCTTTTTATAAGCTTTTACATTTAATTTGCGTTCATTTTGTTTTAAAAGGGTGCGTAAATCTAAAATGCATTGACAGGCGCGGCTATCTAGTCCCCATTCGTCACACCATGTCAACAATCGTGTGAAACAGCCCCTATTTTACATTTAATTGCATTTCTTTGTCGATTTCCCCGGTAATCTGAATGCACCCTTGTCGCCTGTAACCAACCATTTATTGATGATCTCCTTCCTATATTTTCAATTTATATTTCACATTGGGAAGGGTAGCGTAGTATCAAGATGTAGGGGTCTTTATATATTGGTTGTGTCTAGACTTATTTGATATCGAAGGAAAGTGTGTGTTAAGGCAATATTTGCGGACGCACTTAGCTGGATGGCGTACACTTAGTTTTTTTTTCTGAAATTAGATTTGAGTCCAATGATTGCAAGTAATCAGATCTTAGCAAACTGATGTTGAAGGAAGAAATATCTTATGTTCGAGAAAGATATATTTATTACTGAATCAAGTGTTTTTATGCCATGTTGTTATATATATATATATATATATATATATATATATATATATATATATATATATATATATATAAAAGCCGTAAGTAAAAATATAAATTAGAGTAAATTGTTAAGTTACTGGTAGCCTACGAATAATTTATTTATTGTTAAGACACTCGGCTTCCGCCCTAATCCGAGACATTCGGAACTCAGCTTTTTAGTGGGGATTTAGCTGATTTAGATTTTAAATGAAAATAATTTTTATAATGAAACAGGTGGGAATTACAACCACAAACATCCCGTTAATAGTCGGACGTCGTTCCTTTAAAACACGACGGCGCTAACCTGTTACCTTATATTTTTTTCTTCTACATATGAAAACATCAACATATTCAATATTTATCAAATAAATTAATACCAACTTTATATAACTAAGTTTCATATTGAAAATGGGTTACCTCTAAAGTAAACAGTAATGCTCATATTAATTAATATGTTCTTCGAAACTAAATGTTATTTGTAATGTAATCAAAATATCAAATTCGTAGATGTTATTCCAAGCTTATAAGCGGGGTAAATATTAAATAATTTATGAGCCTAAGGAAAATAAAAGTTGGTAAATATTTTATAAACCCATATATATATGTTCATGTAAATTTTATGTTATGTGGGTTTACGCTTTTTGCCGCTTAGCAGGGTAGTTGGAGAGAACTTGGTGTCAAGACACTCTGTACTTGATATTCCATCTGTAATACTTAGAATAAATAATGTCCGTTTTGTTTGAATTAGCATATTTGCTCGTCAATATATAATAATATAAGGCTGAGGGTTTATTGTACGTGTTTATCAATGTGAACAATTTCTTTAAATAAGTATTTTATTACTCTAAATATGGACACAAAAAGTATATGAAACTCATATAGCAGGATAGTTACTGAGAAGCCATAGTGCCAATTCCAGACACTGTGTATTCAGTGTCAAAATTTATAAAGTGGTATATCAATAAAATCATTTTAAAAAATGCATGAAAAACCGAAACTGGAATCGAACCAACGCTAGGGAATCCTCCGGGCACTTTGATTTCGAAGCTATTATGCTACCAGATTCAACCAATAAACGAAGTTAGCATCTAGTAGCATATAGAGAAATTTATAAATTTCTGCTACAAAGATATTATTGCTAAAGAAAATAATCGATTGCCGAGAGAGAAGGCTATTTATTAAATATTTTTACTAGCTTGAAAAATGTGAAACACATATTAAAATAGTAAGAATATAACTATTTGATTTCAGTTATATATGTACATAATATACGTTCGTAAAATTCATGATTCGGATAAAGAAAACAATAGTTTTAATATTATAAAAGCTTTATATACACAGAAAGAAAACAGTACAAGTTCTTAGTATTCGTTTCTCAAAGAAAAATAAATGTGATATGGTTGAAATAAAATTGGAGGAAAATGGCACAACGTTTAATATATTTTTATATATTTCTTTGAAAGACAATATGAAAATTTATATTCACATCATTGTCATTGCAGATTCCATTCTTGTAGGATCCATTCATTCGTTGTCGTTGATTGACGGCGAATACTTATAAGTTACTGTTTATTTCATAAAGTTTATTAATACAAAGTTATATTGAAATTTGTATTGTTTGTAGGTTCTTTTTCTTATTTTACCGCGAGGTTAGACAAAACGCGGCGTTGAGCTCTGCCTAAGTACCTAGTGTCAAGACACTCCGTATTCTAGAACAGAAAAACAGGGTATCTTAGCAATAGGTTCTTTTTGACTGTTCTAGTATGCAGGAAAAGACGTAAAAAATTAAAAGATTACATGAAGTCATACTTACATTATTCCGAAATTATCGATATAATTGGTAACATTATGACAATTAAAGTAATAATAATTCAAAGAATTACTTATAATAAAAATATAAAAAAAACAACTGAAATCTGATAATCTAATTAAAAAACAACATGAACACTCCAGTAACTTTATACCTTATACAAATAAATAAAGCATCCATTTTAAATATTTTAATAATATTTATTTGCTGAAGAAAAATCATGAGGATACTATGGTAATAAAGTTGAGAGACCGATGTACCGGTATCGCTGTTTGTTAATTAATAAAAATTGAAAATTTATTTGTCCGGAATATTTTTAATTGGTCCCACGAGCGTGTTGACAGTACAAGTTTCGTTTGTCTCATTATGCCGATATGGAGATGCAGTTTTGCATTGCATTCCGTTTTTGTTGTAGCTGAGATTTAATATGCATGAAGAAACAATAAAATTTTATATAAAATATGAACATTGTATGTAGCAAAATACTATCCGTATTTTATAAATATAAATATTAACTTATTTATTTGCCTAATAGTTACTATTTTTTCCGAATATATCAAATGAAAGATTAACAGTTTAATTTAGAGATAATTCGTTTAATTTTTTTACAGCTTTATACTTTATATCGTATAGCTGGGCAGCCCGAGACATGCTAGTGCTTGCTTAGTCGTACCAGAGCAATGAATTACAAAAAAGGGTTAAACGAAATCATTACTCCGAGTAGTAACATCTAACTCACAACTAAGGCAAACGCTATTCCACTGTACCACAATGGTCTCAAATTTCGATTGGAAATGGCATTAAGTCTTAAAAATAAATCAATACCTTACATATACAAGCAAATACTTTTTTCCACAAGGAACATTTATATCCAACTATATTAAACACTATATGTAACACGATAACGATAAACACATTATTTATGTACTACTTATATATAAATTTTATAGAATTAAAACAATTTAATATGACTCCTATATTAAGTGACTGTCGTATTACTAGAACTGCATTACAATCGTACGGACAAAGCAAATTGCTTCTAATAGTTGAAATTTCAAAGTAAATATAATGACTTTTATTATCCACTTTACAAAACGGCAAGAAATGTCAGGTCTACTTAGCTGAAATATTAAGTTGGTAAGCGTTTATAAGTCGCGTTTTCACGTTGTTTAGACTCTTGTACGATATTGTTTATTGTTTTAATTGGAAACACACATAAATGGAGTAGAAGAATTGAAATACTAAATTGCGGAATATCCCTTGTATTCCGCAATTATATTTATTATCAATCCCTATTGTATTTCAATTCTATGCATAACTTATGGTCGCGATGCTATCGAAAATACACCTGGAAAATGTGAGAATGTTATAAATTTTCATAGTTTATATCTATAATTGAAGAAATAACACGCTTAATGCACGTTAGGTTAATGTTAAAATTGATAAACTCATTTATTGAGACCGGGTTTCGCGCAGTGGAACAGCGTCTGACTGAAACGTGACCGGGTGTGGGTTTGATCCTACCTTGGGGATTGATATTAAAATCAACCTCACATAATTAACTAATATGGCACAGTTCAAGCTAATTTTAAGCTAATTTTAAGTGCCAGTTGAACTGGATTTTGAAAATTGCAAATATTTTTATAATAATCGCAGAGGGAGAGCGTCAGGCCGTAATCGTGTTTATGAGTTTAATTCCCATTTGGTAGAATGATCATATTTAAAATTCATGCTTATTTCTCCACTCTGTTAAGACAAAGTGCGGCGTTGAGTTCCGCCACTTAATAAGCAATGTTTCGGATTGTGCGAAAAGTGAAGTATGGAATTTCTTAGCACTAAGTCTCTCTGTCTTTTAAGTGTTTATAAACGATTCTGTTGTCAATTAAAAAAACCTACATTTATTTTTTCCTTATTTTAACTTCTTATTATTGGTCTTTTTAATCAAAGCATTGTACTATATAAGATGGATCTTGTTTAATATTTTTAATAATACGTTTAATATTTTTTCTGTCGTCGACACCGGTTACTTTCATTACCCCTTATATTAAAGTAAAAGATACAGAAATATATATAAAAAAAAAACAATATCAACTAATTACCAATTAAAATATATTATTATACCAAAAAAAAGCAAGAAAAGTATATTTTCTATAGAAATTTCCTTTCAATTTTTTATGCTGCGTCAATAGAAGGGTGAAATATGGGTTAGTCCCTCCATGGGGTTGACGAGTGGTCACTAATTGAAAGTTATATCTCAAACTAATAACATAATTGGTCAATTATTTACGATATTTGTGTCAGTAGTTCTATATAAATGGTGCCTATTTATTAATACTTAATATGATTACGATAGGTACAATTTTTATTTTATATTGATAATCCTAAGATTAATAAGGGAAGGAAATTTTTCGGCTGTTATTTAAGAAAATTATGCATACGGAGGAGGATAAATATAATACATAGTTATATATATATATATATATATATATATATATATATATATATATATATATATATATATATATATATTATTAGATTCAGTAATAAATATATCTTTCTCGAACATAAGATATTTCTTCCTTCAACATCAGTTAAGCTAAGATCTGATTACTTGCAATCATTGGACTCAAATCTATATATATATATATATATATATATATATATATATATATATATATATATATATATATATATATATATATATATATATATATATATATATATATATATATATATATATATATATATATATATATATATATATATATATATATATCCAAGTTACAGTAAGAATTTTTAATGCTTATAATAATTGCAAAAATAAATTTGCTATAAAAGTTGCTAATTGTTTCAGACGGGCTGATAATGACGATTACAAAGAATTTTCAAAATTAGCTATAATATTTTTGTACATTCTATATCTTTTTTCTTTTACTCAACGTTTTTTTTACTTTTTATCCCGCATAGCAGGGTAGACAGAAAGTGCCTAGTGTTAAGAAGACCCGGGCGACGAAAGCGAAGTATGGAGTGTACTTCGCTTTTCTACGAAATTGCCTCCGACTCTGGTCTCGTGAAATTTGATTTCGGATAGTATATTTGTTTCATTATTAATATAACATACAATCTTATATATATATATATATATATATATATATATATATATATATATATATATATATATATATATATATATATATATATATATATATATATATATATATATATAGATTTTATTATACAAATTAGTACACCTCTCTATACAGGAACCTCATTCATTCATGTTTGATACAATATATGAGTCAAAGTCAAACAAAATAATTTTATTCAAAGTAAGAAGGTACTTAATTTTTCAAACGTTAAATAATCTACTATAAGTTAACTAAAGTGAATGCCTCAGACCTGAGAAGAACCGGCGCAAAAAATGCAACGGAATTTTCTCTTTATCTTAATGCCTATAATTACAAATTAATAATTTTTATTAGTGAAAATAATATCTTTATTATGTAAACATTATTATATAGACGGAAAAAAAAGATTTCCTATAATTAGATATTATGAAAGCAATGATCTGTAACACAAACGAGATACAGTGAATTTGCCGCTCTCCAAAGGCGTTAGTTACTCTAGGGTTAGCTGTTTACATATTTCATACCTACAGACTACTGTTTCATTATTGTATGAGGGGACAGACAAATTTGTCTATAGGTGATGCCAGCGGCTTCAATGAAGGCAATCAACGGTCGTCGACCTTTGGGGGGTAATCAATAATTCGGCTTTTCATTTCAATTGACAGCCATAAGTTATGGGTCAGGCGTGTTATTATGTGTTTGAATAATATATTTATGCGTGAGGTGTTGGAAGTATCAATTAGGTAAATTGAGTATCTTTTAACTATCTTTTCGTAACTACTGAATATTGTTTTAACATGATTGACAGTGGTTTTTGTGTCGACCTCCTTTAGATAAGATTTAGTTCCGTCACTCATTATTAGAAATTATTTTCATACGTTGTTATAATCTCTAAATACGTGGCGAGGCCGGTCGTGGTGCAGTGTGACAGTGTCTGATTGTAAACGCGATCGGTTGTGGGATCGATCCCCATTCGGTGATTATATTTAAAATTATTGTCACGTCCTCACTGTGGTAAAACAAAGTGCGGCGTTGACTTCCATCGTTCAACACGCAATGTCTTGATTTCGTAGGAAAGCGAAGTATACTCCATACTTCGCTTTCGTCGCCCGGGTGTTCTTGACACTAGGCACTTTCTGTCTGCCTGCTATGCAGGATAAAAAGTAAAAAAAATTTTAAGTAAAAGAAAAAAGCTATAGTGGAATGTGTAAAAATATTATAGCTAATTTTGAAATTTCTTTGTAGTCCTCATTATCAGCCCGTATGAAACAATATATAAATATTTTTTTGTTTGACTTTGACTTATATATTGTATCAAACATCAATGAATGAGGTTCCTGTATAAAAAGGTGTACTAATTTGTATAATAAAATCTATACATATAAGATCGTATGTTATATTAATAATAATAAAACAAATATACTATTCGAAATCAAATTTCACGGGACCAGAATCAAAATAAAATTGAAATAGAATGAAATATCCTTAAGGGCGGTCGAATACTCCAATCACGTGTATTTTGGGAAGGCCCTAAGCTCTTTGTACCGGAAATTGCATTCTACACCATTCCTCTTGAAATAGTCCCGACTGAAAACGGCCACTGAAAGTAGAGCCTTTGTAAAACGCTTTAAAATTGTGTTTTAGTCGTATTGTAACATAAAAATTGCTACAATTTATATAAATATTTAAAGTGAATTATATAAATAATATTTGTTTTTTTTATAAAATGTTTTTCTTGTCATAAATGTATGAATAATATAAAAAAGAACAAATTTATAAAAGGAAATCTCTTAAAAAATATTTTTCATATAAATAATTATTACTTATATATCAGAAATCTGTAAAAATTGTAAAATAGTATGTGACATGTTAAGAAAAACAGTTTTAATCATAAAATATGAATGTATTGTTGAATATCCGAATTTAGAAAAAAAAAGTAGAGTTAATGAATTTTATTTATGCACAAACAAAATTATTTTCTTTCTAAAAGTTTAGAATTTAAAAATAAACAGCAAAAAAGGAAATAAGCCTCGTAGTTTTCGCGTTTTCCCCTTAAAGGACCTTCTGTCAAGTATGTTTTGGTTGGTAAATAAGCAAATCAGAGGCGAATTGTGAGTGCCCCAGTTAATTCTAAAAAGTTTATTTTGTACCGAGCTGGGTAACTCGGTAAATTAAACCGTGTACATGTTTTCAAATTGCCTTATATGCTTATAAAGTTAGTTAATTTCAAGTATTTTTCGACGTAGTTTTTACAGACGACAAAAACGTACCTACGTCAAACTAAAGCATGTTATACATATGTGAATGGAAAACCATCAAGTTTCCATCTTTATCAAGCATTAAGGCAGATAGAAACTAGTGTCAATACAACCCACTTGCCTTGAAAAACTCGATGCATGCAAATGCAAATCCAATTATTAAATGTTTATTTTAATTATTTCATATAAACGCAATGAAAACGCATATAGAATTTGAAATTTCTACGTCGACGTGGTATATTTAAGAACTGCTATAAAGATTGTACTGTTCAAGATTTAAATATAATAATGTTAGGCGATGTGAGCTTTCAAATTTACACAGAAATTTCATAGATTTTTTACATTTTCCCTTTCGTAAGTGTAATGTTTTTTTTTGGCAAATTAAAAATTATTAAAGTATACATAGTAAAATATTATTTATTCTAAAATCAATTCAGACTATGTAAAAAAACAATAATTTTGTCAATTTTTAACCAATCTTGCCTAGCTGACTGTATATGAGCTTTGGAAATATCTAAGAAATACAATTTTCTGTATTGCAAGATCAACCGCTTTATATCTGCGGATTTGGTTTGACAGCGACGTTTCAAATCGAAATAAAAGTAACTCCGAATAGAAGTCGCGAAGAATGTGATTTTTGATTTTATCACATGAAATAGTGAGTGGCTTTGCGGTTTGGTATTGTGTTTTAAACAGGAAGGGGATTACTTGTTCCTTTGTCTTGAATGAATAATATTTATTGCTTCGCGGAATAGCTTTATTGGATTTACATAAGTCTCGCTAATACTTATTTGAGTAGAGCTGCAGTATATTCTGTTTGCCCGACTACCAAAAGGAGAGTTATGTTTTTATCGCGCTTGCATGTATGTATGTATGTCCGATTCTTTGTTCCCTTGTAACTGCTAATGCTGTGAACCGATTTTGACAAATGACACGTCGTAATATATAAAAGTCATAATGCAGGCATGAACTTAGTTTTAATTCGCAATCTGTTTTCTATTTTTCTTTATTATTAGCCTGTTTAATATTGGCTAGCTTGCCTTGGTGAATCTAAATGTATAATTTATACCCCCTTAAAAAAAAAAATAATCATAGGACATTTGACATATACTTTACATAATGTGATGGCCGCAGATTCAATTTAAGCTTAATATTTATATTTTGAACATAAAAAGCGTAGCTCTTTTTTAGTACAGGCATACAAAGTGATGAGTCCTTTATAAATAGATAAAAAAAATAAATCAAAACTAGAGTATATTGTTAAAATTTCAATATATAAAAAACTCTTCCATTATTTTTTTAGCGACTAACAGACAAGGTATATAAAATAAATTTAAAAATAAAAAGACAAAGTTGCAAGCGACGACTATTAAGCTATAACCCCACTTCAAGTTTTTGAAGCAAAGCAGGATTGTCGGAGAAAACCTACTGTTAACACTCGACACTCGATTCCAAGCGAAAAGTCCCCTTTCCACTCAAAATCGTGAAATTTCTAAGTAGCTTAATTTGACGATCCTGTTTGCGTAATTTATTTATAAATAAGTAACATTGGATATTAGTTTTAAATAATGGCAAGTAAGGGGACATTATTTGGTCTTAGTAGTTCTATTTTAAAGGAAGTCTTTGGGATAATATTATTAGAAAATGCCTACCCCCCTTTCTAAGTATGATTTGCCTTACTTTGTTCGATATCTATATAAGTCGACAGTTAAAACTCTGCCCGGGACGTCACGGCATCACTAACGGGGCACTTCGCCATCTACCTTACCATACGACCACCGCCTTCACCAGGCCCTTCAATGACATTCTGTACCTACTATCCCCAGGCGTGGAAGGAGGACCTGGTTATAATGCTAAAATATGAGGACTCTGGAGGCTTACCGTCTGATAACCCTATTGAGCTGGGCACTATAGAATAGCATTCTATCACCTGCCCTTTATTCCATTTACATCGATTACTTCCCGGTGCCTGAAGATGTCCTACTAGCCCTTCACGCCGACGACGTGGCCCTTGTCACTACACGTCCATGAACACAACTTACGCCTTGAAGTTGCACAGGGCAATGGAATTGCTGCCGGAGTGTCTGTCTAGGTTGCACCTGACGCTTAACGTGGCCAAAACCCGGCGCTCTCGCTTGGCATCCACTTGCGACTTCCTCTCACCCTCTCAATTCAAACCGAAGCCGTACCGTGGACCTGGGATTTCGTTTGGACAGGCACCTAAACAGGGTTGCTCAAGTCAAGAAGACCTCGGACGCAGCGAGGGTGGCCTTATTTATATTGCACTCTCTCTTTATGTCATCGCTGCCACTTCGTACAAAGCTGGGACTTTACCAGGCATATGTCAGACCACGTCTGTCATACGCAACCCCGGCTGCTGCTTAGTATGGCATCACCAGTACTCGTCAGCGTGCCAACTTGCAATCCAAACAGAACAATACCATACGACGCATAACTCAAGCACCTCGATGCGTAAGAAATACTCTGCGTAGAGACCTCTGCATCGAGTACCTAGAAGACCATATTATGCGGCTCTCCAGAAAAACCTTTGCACGTGCTGATATGACGAAGCTTATGCACATGCAGGACATTACACCCCACGCTCGCCACCGGCTAGAAGACACCAATCCCTGAAATAAACATTTGTGTATGGCAATTGATACTGTCGATAAGAGGGCTCAGCAAGAGTAGACATCACCGAGGCAGGGGCCTCTTTTACTCGTTGACTTTTAAGCAGCAGATTGTTTTCCGTGCTTTACCAGAACAGAACCTTTAATTCAGAGTAAGGCTAAAAAAAATATTTCCTTGAGAAAAGATCATACTCACAATCAATCATGAGCAATTACATTATTTAGTAATATTCGTACAAGAGATTTGTATCTGCGAAACATAATGAACAAGAGATAGCAAATTATAATCCAAATGACCATTCCATTTCAACTATAATAATAATCAGGAATTTGTTATTCATGATGCAGAATATATTCGAAGAGTAAATTCATCGTAACGGCAAACAATGGCGAGGTACAAATGTGATGGCTATAGGTGTATTGTCAGCTTAATTTTACTACTATCAATATGCATACATACATAGATTTCTAATGGGCCTAAGTTATAAGCGATATTAAAGCGATTTTGATTTATTTATTATTGGAACATATGTAGACTAAATCTAGGAACTTTTGATAAGCTTTACCTTAAAAAACTGGAGTTTTTCTTAGCAAATTAATTTACTACTTATATAAAGATCTCATACATTGAGGTTTATCAATTCCGAACCGATGGTATTAGTTCATTAAATTAATGAGTAAAGAAATTTGTTTCGACCTTTATCTCTATAAATATGTCACCGAAGAGTATAATTCCTCGGTTACATGTTTTCGTAGAATTTTATATAGTTGAAATTAATATCATAAAAAACGCAAATAAATAATATATTTTATATTTAACACAATTTATTAAATATGTAATATATATATACACACACACATACAAATATATATTTCTAGCCTCTATATTATTATTACGTCAGTTTTTACTTGTAATACGGGGGAATAAGATAAAATTAAAATATAATAAGATAAAAGTAAATTGATTGATATTTAAATATTATATTTTAATCATAGTAAATCTTAAGTATTTCAAATTACAAAACATTATTTTGTTCATATAATATTATAAGAAAGATGACTGTGTATTAAAAAAAATAACTTACAATATCCAGTTTTACTGATCGCGAGCTCTTGTCAATCAAACTGATCATGCAGGTTGCAACCAATAACAGTTTAAACAAACTAAACTACCTTGCCATACTATTACGAACCTTATTGCAAAGAGTTAAGGACTTCCATTAATAGTGCAATTCTAGTCAAATGTTACGCTCATATGGCATTACAAGCAAACGTTTTGCTACTGTTTCACTGCTTTTACTGAGGCCAATGTTCCTGAACTTAGTTTACAGCTATATAACTCAAAAGTCACTGTCACTAATAAGAAACATATGTATTTATTTGTTGAAGATATACCTACATAAATAATATAAAAATAGGATAAATTATAAGAAAATAGATTTTGTGTAATAGTTCAATTGAAATATTTTGAGATCAATGTGACGCAACGCAACAGCGTCTAATTGCGAATGTGATTGTTAAGGACGTTTCCACTCGACGCAATAACAATAATTAAATCATTTTTATGTCACCACCCTGGTAACAAAAGTCAGACCTTTGATTTCCACCACCACCACTAGGACACCGGTCGGACGGAAAGCGGTTATGATAGATTCTTTCAATCTTCATTGCTTTGCTGGAAAAAGTGTGAACATTGTTTTTTTTATCTCAGTTTTTAGTTTCTAGTTTGTAGGTACTATTTTTATGGTGTAATTCAAATCAATTTTTAGTAGGAACCAAAAGTAGGAAACACGTATTATATTAATGATAAATTTTAAATGACTAATATTTGCTGATGTAGAGCAGAATCCATTACTAATTCCTTCATTAACATCGCCATGTAGAGATAATTCATATTGAAACGACTCGAGCAATGTAAAAATCACATAAGTATATGACCTTAATACACACTACACTACCATGAATATCTTAAGATATATTTAAATATAGTAAAACAATTTACATTCTCCACAAAAACCAAGCATACTGAAAGGTTTTTTAGTTTCACGCTTTATCCCTTGCGGAGTAGTCAGAGAGTACGGAGCACCAAACGCTGCGGTCCCTGCATACCTCTTTCGCCTCGTCCACAGTCATTATCCTCTTCATACATGTCCTTAGGAGATCCTCATGCTTTTTACGTGAACTTTTTCCAGTATCATCGTTACTGTGTCTTCGAAGGTCAACCGAGGTCTCTCCCGACCTCTCGTACCCCTCACCTTGAAACTGAGAGTTTTAAATGTCAAGTGATATTATAATATTTTATATCAAAATTACACAAACAATATTTTATATGCAATATCCAAAAAAACAGTATTATAGATGTCCGTTAGGCATACTGCAAAATGTTAATTACAAAGAAATTTTATATATTCATAAAATTCAATTTCCTAGCGAACTCACGGCATTACCGCTGAAAGTTTCGAACTCAGGTGACGTTGTTCCCACTACAAACTATAGCCACTCACACAAGCTATTCAACACTTGCTGAACACTTCACGTGCACTATGATGCATGCAATAATTGGAGATGGCAAATTCTACCCCTTCAGTCGAAAAAAGGATTTTTTTTCCACCATGAAACGAAAATTCATCATCAAAAAACAAAATCAGAATTCCAATGAGCTTGAACGTCAAGAGAAAAAACAATTACGAATTTTCAAACAATTTATATATCTTCACGTATTTTTTTATTTTTATAAACACAATTTTTTTAAATAGCCTTTAACGATAGCTTATTCATGTACCAAGGCATTATATTTATAAAAATCTTATATATTTTTACTACTTTATTTCAATATATCCTCTTTTTTGAAACAAATTCATAACGCGTTTCTGCTACAATCTACTTATTGAATACTAGATACCTAAATTACTACCTAAAGCGATTTCCAGAACTTTACATATAAAATAGTAGAATATAGGAGGAACAAATACTGTTAAGTGTTTGTGAATAAATTTATTAAAAACATAACTCTCAAAATATCAAAGATAACTGGATTAAATTGTCGAACTAACAATTAATATGCATAGAAATAAATAGACCTTTAGAAACCAAATAAACAAACAAACAGAAAAGATAACTAAAAATCATTATATTAGATTCTAGTCCACTAATCGACGCCAATATTAGTATTTCTCATATCTTCCATTTGCCATATCTTATATATTCCATTAACGGTCATCAATTACATTTTTATTATATGTACAGTATTATATAAGGTAATAAAGTACATACATAAGTATGCACTATATAGGCATGGACTTTTTATAATTGGAATTATACTACTAAGGAAATTTAATTCAAAAATCAATTTATAGTAGGGAACTTACTCTCTTACCTCGCGTCTAAATATGTTTATTTGAAAAATTTTAATTAAGCATTTCACTTTATAATATCAAACTGAAATAGGAAATAAATTTTTGTAAATTATAAAATAAATGTTGGAAACATGGCAGTAAGCCAATACCGTTTGTATGTTCAACCAATGTTACTAATTTGGTGCGATCCAAAATCTATATTATTGTTTGTAGGGTTTTTTTCGCTTTAAGCTTCATAATATATTTTGTGTATTTTGAGGATGATGTGTTCAATAAATTTATTCAAAATAAACGTCGAACTCTGGTGTTACACAGGTCAGTAGGCAGCGGTTATCACTTAACAACAGGTGACCTGCACGCTTGTGTAGATACCTTCTCTGCAAAAGGCAATCCTGTGCAATATGTTTCATTTAAATAAAATTATTAAAATTAAACTTTTATACGGTTATTTTAAATAACTGTTATCCGTCTAAAATCAAGACATTACAAGGCGTTGAGGAACTCAACGCCGCGTTTTATCTAACCATAATGGAAAAATGAAAATAAATTTAAAATTTGATCATTCTATATACATTTTTAAATTCCCCTGTGGTAATCAAACCAACAATTGCTCATGTGTTGTCGCACTGCACCACAGAATTGTATTGAAAGGACTGAGGGTAAATTCGTTCGTCTTCTGTGGAACTAAAACTATCCATTTTTAATTCCACATCCATATATTTCCGCATGTTATTTATTTAAATAATTAAAATTATTAAGTCCCAATTTTATTAGCTAATCTAATACACCGTAGCTTCGTAGATCCTTCAATTGTCACCGGACAAGTTTCGAGCGCATTATTTAATGAAGTTAGTTTATTAGTTGTCCCCATAGTTGATGCGATTTTAGCGTGCCGCGGCTCCTGCCGTACACTTGTTATTTATGAAATATTATAGATAAGCACAAAAAGTTGTACACATGATAAATTTCAAACAATTTAAGCTCATCTTTAGAAATTAAATTAAGTCTAATTAAAAAGAAGAATATAAATTTTAAAATATGTATATTTGAATGCATCTATTAAAAACCATCAAGCTATTAGACTACAAACAATTATCATATATCGTAAATTATATATAAAAAATATTTTTTAAATAATTCGCTACTCCTATAGGCACAAAATTTGTAAAGGTAAGTAAACTATCAGTACTGAAAAGGTACGGCGTCGAGTTCCGTCACTCAACGCGCAATATCTTAAATTCGACGGAAAGCAGATTATCTACGGAGTTAACACTAGGTAAGTAAAACTAAAAACTAGTAACACTAAGTAAGTTAAAGTAAAACACAGAAATATTTAAAAAACGTATGTATATACACAGATACTATGTAAAAAGAAAATCTTATTCGAATAGATTCTTGTTTACAACACCTTTTTACAGTCTTTTTACTATAGTCAATAGATATCCTGCAAGTAAATAAATTGTACAAGCATGTCTTATGAGAGATGTATGAGGCTTATTTTGTATTTCTAAGGAAGGACGTCTTAAAGGTTTTTTTAAATATAATATAAAAAAAATGCATTGAAAAACCAAAAACAGTAACTTTGCAAACAATTTTTTTTTTAACTTCACGTTTTTATCTCGCATAGCGAGGTAAGCGAAGTACGGAATGTCTTGACATATTAAGTACCTAGTCTTTGTCTTACCAGAGAGAGGAACTGAGAATAATTTAAATATAATCATTATCCCAAGTGAGAATCGAACACACAAATGATCGCTGACGCTGACGCAGACGCTGTCGCCCTAATAATTATAAATAGCTCCTACAAATTAAACAAGAACAATAATAATAAATACATTATTACTTCCTTCCTTCACTCTGATTTAATACTAAAATCTAAAACAAACGTTTATATAAAATCACTACACAATTTTTTTATAAAATATTTTTTTTTATTTAGGGACGAGTCCTCTTATAGCCCTAAGATATCAGTAATCTTCACGCCCCACGCCGATCAGCGGCAGCGTTCGAGTGGACTCGAGTGCTACACTGAGTTTTGCAGATTTGAGGGGGATGTGCGTAAACAATGTTTTTTCGACTGAAAGAGATTTTACACATAGATAAATAATAAAATAAATTAGCAACAGAAATTTTTGTTGTAAAATAATTTAACTTTTATAGTATATGCCGTGTGCAAAAGATGTCTGAAAATTAGAAAAAAAGAGGCAATAATTTTTTAGATTAAATTAGTCTCCAAAGTTTTAAAGAATTTTCTATGCATTATATAAATTTATGTTATTACAATATACAGCCTTCACCTTGAGGCGACGCCCACCGGTGCGTCCCCGTTGATGTGAAAAAAAAGTGGCGACGAAAGCGGGGTTAGGTACCACCACCCATGCCATGTCCGGGACGGTGGGAAGTGGAGAACGGAGCTACACCGATTTGCCGGCAACCGTGTCGCCTTCTGGGTGGGAGTTCCAGAGAGTGAACGAGGGTGTAGGTGTAGGTGTGTTATGGTCCTCTCGATTGTTGAGTGCAACGGTAAAATAAGTAACGTAATCAACCCGAGGCGGCTCTGGGTTCGCTTCAAGCTGGGGATAACAAGAATATTTTTATTAGTGGCGTATGCGTCGGTATTCTCAGCTCTATCAAGTGAACTAGAGTAGTTCTGGTAGAGTGTCAGGGAAGCTCTAGGTAGTGTAAGAGGAACCGAAAAATTAATAGGATGTGGTGATTTGAATGGATGGACGGAACTATACGACATGGTTACGAACGCGTACTAGGGAAATATGGTGATAAGAAAATAAATGAGGCTGGTAAGCTCATATTGGAATTATGTAAGTTAAAAAGATTTGTTTGTGGCAAACGCTATGTTTGACTAGAAATTAATTCACATGTACATGTGGGAATGGCAAGATCGCAGTTGCAAGAGATAAAACTTGGAGGCGAATAATCGCTGATAGACTGTGCAGGCTATAGGGCTATCAGTTTGATTAGCTTGGGCAGTAAAACTTAATGCTAAAAACCTAGCGAGAAGGATCCAACAGGTTTTTGTGGGAAACTCAAGGAGAATTTAGACCTGAAAGAGGGTGCATGGATCTTTTCTCTCTGCATGATCACGAAAAAGATTTTGACTGTAAACTAGAAAATATTCTGTGCTTTTGTGGATTTAGAAAAGGCATTTGGGTTTTAAAAAAGAGTACAATGTGAACGGATCCTTGTTGCAGGCTGTAAAATCTCTTTATCAAGATCATTTAACCTGTATACGAGTAGGAGCTGGCATGTTGCCTCATTTGGATATTCGATTGGGTGTCAAACAGGGTTGCGCCATGTCAGGTTGGCGGTTCAATTTGTATTTGGATAGCTGTCTCCAAGGAGTGAAAGAAAGTGACATAGGAGTGAAAGTTGGTGATTTGACAGTTAACTGTCTGTTGTACGCAGATGATGCAGTACTAGTTGCATCATCAAAATGCGAGTTGCAACTTTGGTCTCCATTATATGTGAAGGGTGGGGAAGAAACCTGAATACGAGTAAGACTAAGATTCTGGATGGGTGGTATATCAAGAAAGTATGTTTCGTAGAGATGGAAGATACGAAATTGATGTGTGTAACTGGGTTAACAGTGCTTTGGCTGCATTGATGTACGGCAAAACGTGAGCGTGCCTTCAAGTTTTGCCGTTCACAATGCAGTTCTGATACCGACGTAGCGTTTGATGCTCCGTTGTTTCTGAATACCTCGCATAGGATAAAGCGTGAAGCTAAAAAAATACAGGTGACTCGCAGTACCATATAGAAACTGTAGCAGGTTATTCCATGGATGATTTCCTATTAATTTTATCATTTATAGTCGAGATCAAAATATGATCGTTTTCGAGATATCGGCATTTTCAGTTATTTAAATCGATATAGGTGAATGATTTTAATTTTATATTCACCACGATTTCTCGTAGAAAGACGTTCAATATAGAAGAACTACAACATGACGTAGTATGCCAAGAACAATGAGAGCGCGTTCTAACAAGTTTAATTGCGATTTTCAAGTGCGAAGGTTTGTTTGGAATACTGTCGCGAGTTTCAAACGTACGAACGCTTACTTTAAAACTGCATACAAACTGCATACAGCTTCAGATTGCACAGAAACATTGTCTCCGAAAGTCAAAAGGACTTTCATTTTATATCTTTCAGGAAATTGGAGCTTTTATTACACTCACGCTTGTTTTGTTTTCATTATTTTATCATGACTAAATTTTGATGGTATATACATTATATAAAAAGTATATATATATATATATATATATATATTCAAAAAAAATGATAGTAAAGGGCATAGGGAAATCATATTTATTTTTAATTATAACGAAATTTGAGCAAAAGAAGTTTTTTATTAGACAATGACCGAATTATTTTGTAAAAATGTATATTCCTGTAAGTTATATAGATTACCAATGATGACATAAGTAATGAGATCATTGATTTTCACGATTTTTACATATTTGAAATTTAAATTAATCGCATATATTTTGGTCACCGCAAACTCGAAACGTCAGATTTTCAACGTTCTTTTTCGAATAGCAAAATATACGCGATTAACCCATTTAAAATAGTTTCATTTAAAATTATATAAGTAATAATTTGTATTAAGAAATACAAATAAACATTTTAAAATTAACACGTTTCCTTTAGTAATGTCTCAATTACTTGGTCTTGTATTTACAAAAGATTTCCACTGTAGTCTGATAGTACGGGGATCTGTTTACATTGACAAAGTAAACAGCTAAGCTTAGTTCAGTCAACTTACAATGAGTTTTGTCTTAAGTACTTCGTATTGTACAATTTAAAATTAATATCAAGTTAAGATATTTTCTTATATTTATAATTGCATATATAAACAATATAATTAATAAATGTGGAATTACAATTTAAAAATAGTAAATAATATAAAATATACATTTTTTTAAGCTTTAAGTTGTAAGAAAGGTTTGACTTTAAGTTCGTTGATAGGACCAAGTTGAGTGACGATTCAGGCGAAATGATGGATTCTCACTGTATACATCATTATATAAGAAAAATATACATTGTGTGTTTGTGCATGTATATGTATGTGTATGTGTATATGTATGTGTATATGTATGTGTATGTGTGTATGTATATGTATTTGTATATATATATTATTTTAGCTTCACAATTTTTATCCCAAATAGGAGGGTAGACAGAAAGTGCCTAGTGTAAAGAGTCACTCTGTACTTCGCTTTCCACCGAATTCGAGACATTGCGTGTTGAATGATGGAACTCAACGCCGCACTTTGTCTTACCAGAGCGAGAAAGTAAAAATTACTGCTTCGAGTGGGGATCGAACCCACATCCGGTCGTGTTTTAAGTCACTCACACTCACACCGCGCCACGTCCGGCCTCACAAATATGTATATGTAGATATATGTGTATCTGTGTGTCTATGTTTTGAATATTTTGCACCACACTATGATCTCTTCTTTACTTTATGTAGATCCTTAAGGAACACGATTTCAATTCTTGCTGCGTGAAAATTTTTAAATAAAATTTCAATATTTTTAATTGTTTTATATTTGTTTTACTTGCACGTAATATTAAATGAAATTAAAAAAAAATACTTATATACTAATTGTAATTGTAGTTACACTTAGGTAACATAATAGAAAAAATTATATATATATATATATATATATATATATATATATATATATATATATATATATATATATATATATATATTATTTCGTCCAAGTGTCACCACCAGTGTCTGTAGAAGCCTAATTAAACTTCACACACTGTTACTATGTCAGTGTTTGCGTCGCGCCACGTCGCCTCGTCACCGATTTGATTGCAGCACCACAATAAACAAAGGCGAAACTCGTTATTTGTACTGTCGAATGTTTCGTGAATCGTGCGTATTTCAATATGTAGATGCAATTGAGTGTCTAGTGGCACAGTGACGTCTGATGGTACTGTCACGTTCAGGGTTGATGTTTGAATCCTGATATAAGGGTTCCTTTTCACGAAATATTTGACTAATATATGTTAAAAAAATGTAAATAAGAAAAAATAGATATATTTTTGTATATTTATAATGTAATACTATATGAAATAATAAATTACAAGCATTATAAAATTTTCTCCAGCCGGTCGTGGCGCAGTGGGACAGCGTCTGACTGTTAACGCTATCGGTTGTGTTTTCGACTCCTACTCGGGGAATGATTATATTTAATTTCATTTTATTTCCTCGCTCTGGTAAGACAAAGCCTGGCGTTGAGTTCCGCCATTTTACACACAATGTCTCGTATTCTGCGGAAAGCGAGCGATAGAGTGTCTTTACACTAAGTACTTCCGGTGTTCCCTGCCATATATAACATACAATTTTCGGTTACTATTAAAGCTAGCAAGCTTTGAATAAAATAATTTAAAGCTAAAATATTTCATAATAAATTAACAAGCCATATTTGTTCGTTCAAAATCAACATATCGCAAATTCGTTGAACATATAAAATATTATTCGTACAATATGTCTAAACTAAGTCATTGAGGCGTAAGTAGTATCACTGAGTAAACAACAACAAGACGCTCACTGGAAAGGACTACTGATAATCTCACCCCTTTGCTTTTCAAACGCTTCAATAGATTTATGGTAAATTATCATGTTATGCTTACGATACGAAATGTTTGCGGTCCGCAAACGCGCGTCGTCAGTTATCTATTTTGAAAATGTATCGATTTGACCATCGGCTGTAAATTATTAAAGCAATAAAAACATATATTATATACCAGAAATGCTGAAAAAGAAACAATAAAAAGTAATTATTGTTTTGTTTACAATACCTATGCAATGTCCTCATAGATAAATTAAGAACCATATTGTAACTAACATTTTCTATATATATATATATATATATATATATATATATCTATAAACATTTATATATTAATTATATATATATAATCATTTATATATATATATATATATATATATATATATATATATATATATATATACAGTATACAAAAAATATATTAAATATACCAATAACATCGAAAGTAACCGACTATTCAAAATTCCGATAAAAAAACCCTCTGTAGCTTTAATTGCCGACTTATATATGCATCAAAATCTATCTTCTATCTACAATATATAATAAATACATGATATATCGCAGGGAAGATTTCGATCATTTCTCGCACGAAGCGTTAGTCCGTTCGTTGAGTTCACGCAAACCCTCATTATTTGCTGCCTGCAGATGACATCGTATTGTGAGATATTTGTTCGGCCAACGATATAACACGTGCATACTATTCAGAAATATAATTTTATAAATATTATATTGTATACAATATTTTAGTAGTTTACTAATGATAATAATAAATAATAATAATAATAATATACCTTTATTTAATTCCATACTGATTACAATGATGAAAATATGCACATAAGAAAATTATTAAATTAAGTTTATTAATTTTAGTACACTTAACACTATCTATACTGTATCTTTTTATTTATTAATTATTAAATTAAATTTTTATTTAATTATCATTCACATTTTTCAATTATTTAACTGTTTTTATTTTAAATTATTAGTGACTATTTAGTCACTATTTAGTGTTATTTTTAGTTATTGATTTTTTTAATTATTATATCTATTATAAATTAATTCCTATTGATTATTTATAAGAACTTGAATAAAATACCTAATGCTATTTAAAAATTATTCTTCAAACATTGGGTTAATATTGCTAATCATATCCTTTGCTCTATCATATAAAGAGTTAAATACAAATATGAACTACTGTTTGGTGAATCTTTAATTGATTAATGTAAAATTTTAAAAAAAATCTTATATCGATGGCCAGAGCATCTGAACGGTTTTTAAAAGGTTTGGTTTCAAATACCGTTACGTTCAAATAATTATAGGTATTTTTTAAAAAAAAAATCTCGTCTGAAATGTCAAAAAACATTTCTTACAATAAAAATGATAAAATAACGCAGTAAAGGTAATTATATAATCAGTTATCATCGATAGATCGTAGATATAATTATGACTTACCTTCAATATGTCAGTTACAAGTAATCGTTGTCATTTTCGTTTTTGTGGTTTAAGTAGGGGCAGTCAGGGTAGTGTAAGGTATTTTGTTCTTCACTACGCTTATATATATATATATATATATATATATATATATATATATATATATATATATATATACCTACATGGATTGCGTACTATGTGAAGAAATTCAACGTCACAATATGGTTATCAATAAATTGTCAAGAATATTAGGATACTCGTGGAGGGAGAATTGAAATTAAAACATTTATCAGCTTCATTCAAGTCTTGTTCAAAAGTTGACTTAAGGTTAATTTATAGGTTTTTAAATAAGTGTTCAAGACAGACATAAAATAAATATGATCAATTATATATTAGCTACTTAATAAAAGTAACTTCATTTTTTTCCAATATAACATAAAAAACAAAGAGAACCTAGTGTCAAGACACTAAATAGAAGACTATGTAGTGTTTTGATGTGTGAGTGTACAAAGATACACACACTCACACTCGTATCTACACATTATTAAATAAATACTTCCAATAATACTCAATTCTACAATAAAATAAAATCTTAAATAGATTTTATGTGAAAATTCCTGAAAATATTGTACTTACAATAAAATTCAAAGTGTATTTTCCATATTCAAAGAACATTTTAGGTAAAAAAATTGTTGCCTTTAAGTCCCCCTCGGTCCCAGATCAACCTCGGAGCGGTAACTCGATCATATTGTAACGTGATTACCGACTGTTTCTGTGGGACTTTTATCTATAATAGCGTATAATATTGAGCATTTTCGCTTATGTAACTTTGTTAAATTATGTTTTTGCTACGTGGAATATTATATAAATATACAATATTATATAAATATACATAGATAATAAAATATGAATATATGAAATTGTTTTCGTTCTCAAATATTAATATGGATAGTACTGAAAATTTAAAGTATGGAATGCAGGTGATGCCTGTAATGCTTATGGCAAAATTTTTACAATATTGTAAATAAAACTCTTATAAATGAATATATAATAAATATTTTAAATTAATATAATTATTAAAGTTAGAAATATTAAATGACGTTAATTAAATGTAAACTCGGTAATTAGTATTTGCTCGCACTGATTCGTTATAAAATACTTGTCACATTTGACACTGCATGTTTGTGCATGACCAATAATTATGGTATTACATTTGTTTTGCTTATTTGGAAAACACTGTCATACTATAACGGTTTAGGTAATAATTTGAACTAAAATTAGTCGGTATATGCGTAAAGTACGCGTTGTCTTAGCAACGTGTGCGTTACACATAAATATTTGCTTTTATATCCAATGACATAACACATGATATATGCCTAATATTTTTTCCGCTTCACGCTTTTATCCCATATAATAGGGTTGACAGGAAGTACCTAGTGTGAAGACACTTCGTACTCCACTTTCCACCGAATTCTTGACATTGCGTGTTGAGTGGCGGAACTCAACGCCACACTCAATCATAACAGAGTGAGGATATTTATTATAATAATTTTATATACTTTTAATGTACTATGGTATAAACCAAAAAAAAAGCTTACTGCACTCATTCTCCATACGAACTTTAAAAATATTATATAATCCTAATTTGTAAAAATATAGTACTGATTTATTATGATAATTTTCACCAACATACACGCGTTTCTTTCATATTAATCTGACTTAATTATGCTGTATATACAGTAGGCTCACATTTAGCTAATTAAAAAATATACAGTACTCATAAATCCAATTGTCAAGTTCACTTAATATTACAGTCATATGAACTATTTCTAACAAAACATAATAAGTACAATAGGCTATTGAAACATAAGAGGAATGAAGAGACAACATGTTATCTACTCAATGATATTTTTTATAAATAAATTATTGTACGCCTTGCGTAACACAATATTTAATAGCAGCGTATTCTGTATGTAGACATAATATAGTCGATGCCGTAACCTAACGCCGTAACTAGAGCAAGAAATTGATACAAATAGATATTACAAATGATGGAAATTGAATCCGTACCTTTTCGAAAGCGTCCGACCTCGTGAAATATTAACTAAAAATATTTTCTGAACCTAAACGTGGTATGCCCGTTTTAAAAATATTAAAATGTGCAAAATTATGTTTAAGCTTTACTCTTTGTCCCGCAAACTAGGGTAGTCAGAGACAACCTAGTTTTAAAACATTCCGCTGACTAGTTTCCGTACGAAATCGCGTTTAGAGCTGTGAACGCAACACCGCGGCTTATCTCACCGGAACGGAGAAATGAAAAGAAAATTTTAAACATAATAATTCCTCGAGCGGTAATCGAACCCACAAACAATCGCATGTACGGTCGGACGCCACCCCACTGCACCTTGCTATGTTTAACTACTGTCAAATAATAATTTTGTACCGCAAAAACCTTGTATATTTGATGTTCATATTAATTTCAATAATTTGGATGATTAACTCGGCCTATACGGAGCAAATGTGCTCGCATTGCTTGATTGAAACGAAAATGGATTAATCAAGTTTAAAATATGATATGGCAATGGCAAATAATATAATTTAATAAATTTTGAATTCATTTTAAAGCCTCTTTTAAAAAAGACAAAGATAAATTAAATATAAGAATTATTATTACTAATAAAGTATATATTAAATAAATAAAAGGTCGTGGATCCGATTCATACTCGTGGGAATGATTGCATATAAAATTTATTTTCATTTCTCCGCTCTGATAAGACAAAATGCAATGTTGAGTTCACCACTCAGCATGCAATATGTCGATTTCGGGTGAAAGCAGTCAATGGCATTCCACCTTAACACTACGTTTTACTACCCTGCTGTGCGGGACAAAGCGTAAAGCTAAAAATTATTTAATTTAATAAATTGGACCAGCACAGTATGTATATATAGTGTGATTTACTTACCTAAACACTTGACGGTATTAGGTTTTAACTTAAAGCAAAACGGGAAAATAAAAATAGTAAATTAGTCCGAGAGAAATCAAAACCAAAACCAACAGCGTTTACAATCAGATAGTGTCTTATTATAACTTCGATATATCGTTACTATATATAGTACATATTTTATGAACTTCGGATCATCTGTCATGGCAAAACTCTAAAATAGTCAGAACGTGTAGAATGGAATGTCTTAATTTTTAAGCACTCTGCTAAATATTTCTTGAAAATATAACCTTGGTTACTCCTAAATTTTAATTTAAAATATATATACTCGTACTTCTAGATCTATTGACATTGCTACATAGACAGTCATTTCCTATTCGTCCCTCTCGCACACCGGAAGTGGATGTTTCACGACGCTAGACCCCCTACAGACTGCAGCCGGTGTCTACTTCCGTACTTCCAAATAAACGTGTTTTCATTAGAAAAGTTCGATTCGAGCTTATTTCTTGCTGAATTTCGTTTCTTTTGTGCAAAATAAATGAAAGGTGAATTTATATAATTTAAATAGGTATAAAAATATTATAAAATATATTTGAATCGACAGCTATACAGCTATGCGTTTTGTCCTTTATTGTAAGAGAGAATTCATTGCTAACACACTCCTCCTCTGCTTTTCGCCCGAATTCAAAATATAAAAAAATAAAAATAATCATATTTTACTATTCATAATATTACACAAATATGCTACATACAATTATAACAATTTAAACACAATATGCAGAAAAAACTACAACTAAAAGCGAAATACAGTAAACACGAAGATAAAGAAAATTATAAATTATAATTATTAAAAATATTACAGGTATATATATATATATATATATATATATATATATATATATATATATATATATATATATATATATATATATATATATTTATATATACATACATATATATATATATATATATATATATATATATATATATATATATATATACCTACATAGCGTACATTTTTTACATTTTTACGGAATGTATTAAATGTAGTGATTATAAATTATTATTTTACCAATCGTGAACGTTTAATATCGTAAACTACAAGGATTGCACTTAAACTTACGATTTGTAATTTAAGTACCTTTTTTTTAGCACTTTATCCCTTGCGGGATAATCAGAGACAACAGAGTGCCAAACCCTACGGCCCCTACATACCTCTACCTCCTCGTCCACAGTCATTGTCCTCTTCATATGCTCTTCATATACTCTTCAGAGGGTCCTCATGCTTTTTACGTGACCTTCCTCCAATATCTTTGATAACGTGTTTTCGAAGGTAACGGTCTCCCCTAACCTAGTATTACGAGACCTTTGCTTCATAAGTCTTTCTTAGCATTGTTTCATCACTTGATAGAGCTGAGGATACCGGCGCATACGCCACTAACAAGAATATTCTTGTTATCCCCAGCTTGAAGCGAACCCAGAGCATCCTCGGCTTGATCGCCTTATATTCTACCGTTGTACTCACCAATCAAGAGGACAATAACACACCTATGCCTTGACACCCTCGTTTGTTTCTGGAACTCCCGCCTAGAAGGAAACTCGGGTGCTCGGTAAATCGGTCGTTCTATTGCCCATTCTTTTGGTTTCAGTCACACAAACACCATCTAAATCTCTTTCATCCATCACATCTAATAATTCATTAATCTTCTGTTGCCTCCCTCCTCTTACATTTCACGTAGCTATTTGTAGCTCCGTTCTTCTTCCCACCGCCTCGAACAGGGTGTGCTGGGTGATGGTACCTAGCGCCGCAATCGTCACCACTTCTTATACCAGCACGCACGGAAGCACTGACGCGGTGTGCCTCGGGGGGACGCCCTAACATCATGCGCCCTGGTGCTCTCAGCGGATGGGATGTTGCAGCCTTACACAACTGTTGTAGTTATATAAGGCGCGCAAGTCTTCCAACGTTGACCACGTTGGAAGACTTGACCCCTCCCATTTCAATAATAATTTTGTTATAATAATTTTATAGATTTTATATATTTCTAATATGGTATTTTGAAAAAAATACTCATTTTCTATACTTTTCCCTATACTTACTTACTTACTTACTATTTTAACTGTACTAAATTATATTATATTTCTCTACTTGCGTAATATTGATACAAAAAAAATTATAGATGCCGATTAAGGCGCAGTAGCACTGTAAATGCAATCGGTTGTGGGTTTAATTCCCACTTGGGGAAATGATTATATAAAATGTTGTGGGTTTAATTCTCACTTGGGGAAATGATTATATAAAGTGATTTAATTATTTTCATTTCCTCGTTCTTATAAGATAAAGCGTGGTGATGAAGTTCTGTGACTCAATACATAATGTCTTGACTGCATAGATTCGATGCAGCTGACACGTTTTATAAAGCATAACATATACGGAATATAATGTGTATGAAAATAAATTAATTGTATTTCAATAAATTAAACTATTTGATATATTTTCTTAATAATGCTGAGTAAAGGTACATTCATAAATAAATAAATATTGGTACAGTAAAAAATATGATCTACACATTATCATAGCCGGGTAGTCGGACAGAACTATAAAATTACCTCTCAAATTCGTTATTAATATTATGTAATGAATGGTGAAACTTTTTTGTTTTACACTTATATCTCACATAGCAAATCGAATTCGGGACATTGCGTGTTGAACGGCGGAACTTAACATCGTGCTTAGCCTTACTTAAACGAGAAAATTAAGTAGTTTAAATAATAATCATCCTACCGAGTGGGCATTAAACCCACAAGTAGTGTCGTTTACAGTACACGCTATTCAACTGTACCACGACCGGCCTCTTATTTTTAATTAACTGATAAAAATGCACTGCTTCAACCCAAGTCCTTCAGGTACAATACAAGACATATACCAACCAACCAGTTATAATTAAAAATAAATATAATTCGTTAAATTACAATATACACCTCAATTTTAATAATTCAACAATATATATGAGTATAATAATTTGCTATATTTTCAAATAAGGAGAATGATATTTTTCCAACGTAAACTTCATTTTTCCGAAGCTGTCACGTTGCACCTAGACGTGAAGCCAATATGCACGTCTGCGGGAAGATATCAATTTCAAAGGATATTATTTTTCTATGACTCTGTTATAGCGCTGACCTGTGCTTTAAAAATTTTTCATACTTTTATTATAATATTTTACTTTGCCATTTATATCAGACGTCTTTCTTTGAATAACAATCTGTATTAATATATTCCTATTACATATGTATTATTGAAACGTGAAGGAAAAGTATCTGGTATCAAGACATTCTGTACTCTGCTTTCCGCCACAATTCGTGACATTATAGTAGTATTGAGTCGCGGAACTCAACACCGCGCTCTCACTCTTCACTCTTTTCTTCCTCTGATCTTTATTGTTACTTAATGCACGCTATATAAGCGTCTGGACCCTAAGCAGGCCAAATTAAAGGCCAGGCTGAATTAAGACCATAACTAGCTGCTTTTCCGGTTTTTTTAAATATAGCTTAATATACTTATAACAAAGCAAAAGCCTATTAGTCAAATATCGTAATGGGTTTTCACAATCAATTATTCGGCTCGTCAAGGTTTCCGCCAGCAAGATCCCTTTATGTAAATTTACACACATCATTATTATTAACACAATGAAAATTGATTATAATCTTCAAGTATTATATAATTGACAAGCTCGCAGGGCCTCACATGTTAGGTAAATTAATTAACTTGTCTTTAGTAAACTAGAGTAAACGTATGAAATTAAATTAAACTACTTTATATTTTAAAGAGATTTTATTTCTCCTTAGACAGTTTCTGAGTGTACGATTGGTTATGAGTTCGATCCTTACGATTTCTTAGTTTTGGTAAGACAATACGCGGCGTTAATTTCTGCAATTCAACTTGTAACATTTTGTTTTCGGGCTGAAAGTAGAAAATGTTTTCTTTAGCTACCCTGATATAAAAAAACAAAGCTCTTACTTCTTGAAATATTTAAAAAAAATACGGGAAAAAACATTTTTATCGTTACTAATGTCTACAGGAAACAATATAGGCATAGCTTAGTAATAAATTTTTCTTTTGTAACCAATTCAATCCAATTTAGTTAAAATTCATATTAAATATTTAATTATTTCTCAATTATTATGACCAGATCTCAGGAAACGAAACTAAATTAAAAATATGAAAAACCTTACAATTATTATATTTACAGACTACATACTATCCAACTGCTAAACTAAATATATTAGAATTGTAAACCTATTACTCTATTCATTATATAACTTATTATTCTCAATTTTTGTCTAAACAAGTATTTTGTATGAAATTAACAGCCCTACAAAATGATAAATTAACACGGATCAAAACTGTGGAGAGGTCAACTAAATGATCGCTCTAACCGTCTCGGGGTAACCCTCGTCAATCGTGTATGCTTTTGACAGCACCGTGAGCCGTACTTGTGATTATTTTGAAGTATTATTCTGTATTTCTGTATATCATAGGTTTTTTTAATGTAAAATTATGAAATTTTTATTAAAGTTTTTATATAAATTAAAAAAGCCGAATATTGTTAGGTCATCTTCTTATATATAGAGACTATACAAAATGTTTCTTTTGATTTACATACATATGCATTTAGTAAAAAGTGATTATTTTAATATTGCAAACAGATGCTCTAATTATATTTATTTGCATAGATATTATTATTATTATTATTTTTTAATTATTATTATTATTATTATTATTGTTATTTTAGCTTCACGCTTTTATCCCGCATAGCAGGGAAGACAGAAAGTACCTAGTGTCAAGCCACTCCGTACTTCGCTTTCCACCGAAGTCGAGACATTGCGTGTTGAGTGGTGGAGCTCAACGCCGCACTTTGTCTTTACCAGAGCGAGGAAGTGAAAATAATTGAAATATAATCACTCCCCGAGTGGGGATCGAACCCACAACCGATTGCGTTTACAGTCAGATGCTGTAAAAAGTTTATTAATGCATAGAGATATATTATATTTTTGTTATTTTGCAAAAATAGCTGGTTGAACTAATGAATGTATTGAATATTTATAAAGCTTAAAAATATTTTATTGACTTTTTCATTCACATTTCATAATGTACGCCGAGGACCCCTCACTTTGCTTTAGTCAACAAAATTGCAAACATTTTGTCAATGTGTCTTGCACATAGAAGCGCGTTCAATCCTAGTTCAAGCCAGGAAACTGGAAAATATTGGATTTTTATTGATAGTTTTAGATATATAGAATAAATATAAAATATACATGAATATTAATAATATGATAAATCTAAGTAAGATTTGAACTTATAAAAGTAGGAGGGTGGACACTCTGTATTATAGGATATGCGTGAGAATAAAGAAAGAAATTGTTCACTGAGCCCCTTTTACTACTGCGAGGCCAAGACAAAGAATAATATATTAACATGAATATTAAGACTCAAGAAATATTTCAAAGTAAACACAATAACGTCTTTACATAAGCAAAATTGTTGATAATCGATAATTCCCACGAATTCGTAGAAATCTTTGTTTAGGAGGAAAAAGGGATGGAAACCGATGTGAGACCGCGTTCACAGTATCGCCCCCGTCATTCAATATCCACTGATATCTCATTTTGCCGCGCGAATGGCATTGTACAGAATGTATCGCGATTCTGATTCCTTTAGATGGTACAATGTTTCAAATATTTAATTTTTCGTAACAAAACAAAAAAAATATACCTTTAATCGTAAGTAAGGGTATTTTTACATTGTAATTTTAATACTTTTTTAAACATTTAAAATCCAGTGGTAAAAAGGTCTTAGACACCTAAAAAAAATTTTTTTTGATGTATATTTTCATAGTTAATATTATTTTATTATGTCACTTTCAGAATTAATAATAAATTTTACCAATTATTTTATTATTTTTAGTATAGAAATATCTACTGCTATATTTGTGTGATAAACTCTTGAATTTATTGTGTCTTATCTAATCTGATATAGCTAAATTTACGGCTATAAGCTTACATTTACAATATTTCTATTTCATAGCATAAGTAGCTCACGAAATTAACATTAAAATAATTATTGAAAAGTAACTACATTATATTTTTTTATAATACAATAGTTCATATATTCTTAAGGAAAAGTTACGTTAAAATAGTTTTTTTTAAAAGGTTTTTTTTTATTTTTAAGGAAATCACGATGCATATCGTCTTAATTCCCCAATGATTTGTTAAATTATTTGTATTCTCCTGCCCGAGAAGGTGTCATATTTCAGTTTAACATTTGATTCATACCTATATACAATAAGCGAGTGTCTGAACACTCAGTTCTGTCTGTCTAATTACCGAGGATATCCAGAATAAAACATGAAGTTAAAACTTAATATATTAAAAATATATATTACAAAAATAAGTAAATTTAATATTTTTATCGTCTTGCTTTAATAATCGCTATGACTTATAAATTAGACCAACATTATATTCTCAGAAGTAGCGACTTATATCCACTGAACATTGAATTTTCGCAGCATTCTTGTGAAAACATCACCTACATTGTGACTCTTGAACGGAAATATACAAATATGAATAGATACTATATAAGTACACATGTCAACTGTGATATTAAAAAATCGGTAAATAATACAATAAATAATACAACAAACAAAAGGTAAAATTTAATATATATATATATATATATATATATATATATATATATATATATATATTTATATATATATATATATATATATATATATATATAATAATTAAGATATATTAAAAAATATGTTTCCGCCCGGGATCGAACCGGGGACCTTCTGCGTGTTAGGCAGATGTGATAACCGCTACACCACGGAAACGCTGACGGTATTACGATATATTTCAACCATATAGTAGAAAAATGAATAAAAAAATCTATATATAATTTTAAATATTAACAAATATATCTTCGTATGTATTTATATTCAGATATATTCTACTCTTTCACGATCTTAAGTCAATTCGATAGTCTATTCATTCAACTGTTGTTATACTATTTAAAGCTTTTATCACACTGAAAAAGTGACTTTAAAATATTTACTATTTTTAAAGTGTTATTCCACAGTTAGGATTAGAAAAGTGACTTTTCTTTATGTACAGAGTTTTATAATTAAGTTGTAATTATAATTTTATTATTCAATATTATATAGATAAAAAAATAATTAAAACGTCAATGACACCTGTAAAAAAAACTAGACATACGAGTATCACAATTTTACTTTCTCCAACAGGCAAGGACGTACTCAGAAATTGACTTTTATATAATACCTTTATATTATATCTAGTTGTATCTAAGCGCTTAAGGGAATTTGGATAAAATTTTTAAATTGAATACTTAATAAAAACAATAACAAAATTTATTTGTTTCCAGCTTCCACCGTCGAATGCATGATTTTCTATCGTACTACAAATAATATGGTACAAATGTCTTTCAAAAATGTATTACACCTTAACTTAGTATATCTACTTCAAAATATTTAAGTATATATTTTTTCTTTAATTATTTAACCATTTGAATGATATTATATATATAATAAGGTATTGCTTGGGGGTGTGATATCCATTCGGTGATTGATTTTATATTTAAATTATATTCACTCCCCCGCTCTAGTGAGAGAAAACGTGGCGTTGAGTTCCGCTTCATTTTTTTCCAAGCCATGTAGTAGTACGAAGCTGTGTAATAACATTAAATAATAGTATTAATTTTCAGTTAAAAATACTGACAAATACATCATATAAATGAACAAATTTGCAAATTCAAAAGGAACAACATTCAAAGTCGTTCTTAAAACGTAAAAACAATGCTTCAGATTTCAAACAATCAAAAACACTGAATGATAAAAAATCAAAAACCAGTTCTACTCTGTCACCTCCAATCCACTTTCAATTAACGTGTCCACAGGAGCGTTAACACACGCGTCCAGTAACGCTGGGTTTACAGTGGTGAAGATGAATATTTTATATTCTAACCTAATATACCAGTTTAAAATATAATTACTTAGCTTAGGAGCTACCTAGATTTGTTTATTAAGGTCACGTGGATACCGAGTAGGTAGGCGCTGCCTTCTACGTGCTATTCTGAGCTTTGAATTTTGAGTAAACTTTGGAATTTCCTTGGCCCCGCTGGTGGTATGGAGAAGGAGCACCATAAAATTTTATTCCGTTTACAGATAGCCTTTACAGTCAGTCAGGAGTTCCACATAGCCTACCCTGAGTACTCAAAGTTTCCTCACGTTAAATAACGCTTATTTTTTACGTGCCTCAAAAACATGAACAAACAATAGAAGAGGCGGCCAACGAATATTTATTATAAAAAAAATGATTAGTTTATTTTTCACGAGCATTGCGAACCAGGAATTGCGCATAAGTAAACCTACGTTTGTTCCTTCACTGGTACTTTCTTAAGCATGATTCTAAGGGCTTCTTTTCGGTTTCAAATTTATTTATTTTTTTTAGCTTCACACTTATCCCGCATTTTCACATTTATCCCGCATAGCAGGGTAGACAGAAAGTACCTAGTGTCAATACACTTCGTACTTCGATTTCCACCGAATTCGATACATTCGATTGGTGGAACTAAATGCCGCACTTTGTCTTTTCCCAGAGCAAGGAAGTAAAAATAATTTAAATATAATCACATCTACGATGGGGTATCGAACACCAAACCGATCACGTTTACAATCAGACGCTGTCCCACTGCGCCACGACCGGCCTCTTAATTCATTTCTTTTAATTCCTGTTCAATTTTTTAACTATATTTCGTGGTTTTGCAGGTTGATATAATAATTAGGGACTGGCCTGAGCCAAGATTTATATATATATAACTTTTATATTTTAGGCATAGAATAGTTTAATTTACATATTAATACGAAGGAGTAATATTTTTTACAAAGATTGAAGGGGCAAAGAACTATGAAATGGTACTGTGTTAGAATTTATATAAATATTATTATTTATAATATTATAAACATTATAAAACATATGAATTCTATTCAAGATGTCCATGTCAACAAGGCCTAGTAAAAAGTAAATATTAAAAGCATAAAAACATCCCTTAAAATAGTATTCTTGTTTATTAATACTATGAAATAAATATGTACGTACCTTTATTCCACCCCTGCACGTTATTCAAATATCTCTCAGACGGGCAGGTTGCTAATTACAGCCTAGGGTGTAGTCTACCTCATATACAGCCTACTTTGTGTTGTAATGGAGATGTAACAAATACATTTAAGTTCATAAAATAACCTTATATAACTATTTTGAGAACAGAATAGATGTTAAAATTAATTTTAAAAAAGTAAATATTAAATAATATTTTTTGGTAGTATTCAAAATCTTGTATTTAGCAAAGTACATAAAGAGGATATTCTGTTATGTGCTTTGCTTGAGATCCAATTTTAGGAAAATTATACTGATGGAAAATTTGGCATGGTTAGGGTTTATATGGAAAAAGAGAGTATAAAGTCAATATGTGTTATAATTATACATTATAAATATATTAAATAAATACATGACGCTTTTATTCATACGTGACATACACGTTGCTAATTTATAGCATCAGAGACCTACAAGGAATTATTTTAATTACCTTAACTTTTTAAACAAAAGTAGTATATATAAATATATCTTAATCGCCAATATTGCTAGTATACTTTATAGTACAAAATGTATTATGCACATTATATATCGATTCTAACAATAAATCAAAGCCAGCCAGGCGCAGTAGGATAACGTCTGACAGTAGGTTCGATTCTTACTCAAGAAATTACAATGTAGAGTTCGTCTTTCAACCTGAAATGTGTTGATTCCGGGCGGAAAGTTGTCCCGCATAACAGGATAGTCATCTCTAACTATTGACTATTTTTAAAGTGTTATTCCACACTTAGGATTAGAAAACATTATTGAAAAAACTTAACGTAAACGCGCTTGGACGGTATCCAAGAGGCGCGGGTTCGAATCCCGCTGCGTTCAAATTTTTATACGTTTTTTCAATAATGTCATCTCTAACTATCCTGTTATGCGGGACAAGGCGTGACGCTGTAATAATAGTACCATCAAATACAAGAAGCGGACGATATAAAACTGTCCACGAACGGACAAATACAAAATAAGTAACGTTAACAAAGCTATTCCTATTGCAGTTTGTCATTTATCAATAATTAATGTTATTCCTATTTAATTAAGTTGCATACTCGAGCATGTTCTCAACACGCGCGAAATTGCATAATTTTAGGACATTCATTCTGATAATACTTAAAACCTTTTTGGATGAGTTAAAATTTAACACCTAACTCTAAAAAATATTTATTATACATACTATTTATAATGTATGGATATACGGTTCGTACTTTTTGTTTAATTTTGTTTTTTTTTTAATTAAGATTAACAAAGACTTAAGCGTCTCTATGTATTCTCTAAAAGAGTGAAGGATTTATTGTTGTCTTCGTTAATTTGTAACCTAAAACCTATGTCAACTATAGCTAATAACTATATAATACTGTTCCTACTGTATATATAATTTTATTTTATAGATTTCATTTTCACTCTTCGTTCAGCTGGGAAATGTTTATAAATTTAGAAGAGAGTGACTTGTTACTAAATTCTCTCTGGTGAATTGAATTTGCTTTATCCCACCAGATATCTACGACAACTAGACCTGTCAATCTGGTGTCGAGACACTTCGTTGACTGTTGCCCGAAAACTAGATATTGTGTTCATAGTAGTGACCTCAACGCCATATTTTATCTCACCAGATAGGAGGTTAATTTATTTAAAATTATAAAATATTCTTAAATATATAAAATAATCATTGTACTAGTAACATTATTCTAAATTCACATGTAAAGGATTTTTCCAACCAACCTATTTATTTACCTACATTGAAAGCACCGTTACTGCAATATGAAACGAAACACTCAAACAAGCCCTTTGAAACCCGATAGCCTACGTAGTAGGTAAATGAAAATGTATAATTGATTTAGCCGCGCCCGAATCTAAACGAAAGTAATGTTATTATACACGAGCTTTTAGCTACGAGACCCCGTCTAATTGTGTTATGTAGGAAAGGAGAGATTAACATGGCGCTTTGAATATTTTTAAACAACGTTTGCGAGTGATATTGTTAAGAGCAAGTTGGAATTGAATTATCTATGACTTCATGTTTGTATTTTACTTATAGATAATCAAAACAAGATATTTTTTTCCCAATAAGTATTTTGTATAAAAATTGTTTTGAGGCCGGACGTGGCGCAATGGGGCAGCATCTAAACGCGACTGGTTGTTTGATTTCCACTCAAAGGAACATTTAAATTATTTTGATTTCCTCGCACTGGTGAGACAAAGCGCGGCGTTGAGTTCCGCCACATAACAAGCAATGAATTGAATTCGGCAGGATGGACTGTCTTGACCCTGCTATGCAATAAAAGCGTGAAGCTAAGAAAAATATGTTCAGTCTACTGTATGAATATAAAAAAAATCTTGAGAAATAATTCAGTTTTCATTTCATCTGGAATCAATGAAAATTACTAACACACTACGAAAGACAACCGGATGTTTTAATAAAATGAAGTTGATATGACATATGAAATCATTATAATTGTATATTCCTACGCCTTTATCCCGTATAGTAGGATAGACAGGAAGTACATAGTGTCTACACACCTCGTACTTCGCTTTCCGTTGAATTTAAAACATTGCGTGTTGAATGGTGGAACTCAAAACTGCGTTTTGTCTAACCAGAACGAGTAAATGATAAAAAGTTTTTAATAAAATCATTCTCCCGAATGGGAATCGAGCCCACAACCAATTGCGTTTAAAGTCAGACGCTGTATCACCGTGCTAGAATCGGCCTTATCGAAATTGTACTTTTTATTATCGTGCTTTGTATACATTCTTGCTATTTTAAATGGTTATCAACATTATGGTTTTGATAATTTGAAACTGCATTTTAACTGGTCAAGTGTAATCAGTACAGTCAAGTACGAGCCAGATAACCTTGAGTTCTTTTTTTAGCGCAGTGTGACAGCGTCTGACTGTAAACGCGATCGGTTGTGGGTTCGATCCCCACGCGGGGGAGTGATTATATTGAAACCTTGAGTTGATAACTTAAATATATTTTGAGCTCTCAGATTCTATGAGTGAACATATTTTTCCTTGCTTTATTCTTATTTACATGCATTTACGTGTTCTAGGATGGAAAAAAACTCACTTCGACAAAACAAATTTTTCTATTGTGTATAATAAAAATATTACTCAAAGTTTTTTTTTACTTTAAGTCAACATCGTCCTATATACACAATTACATCCTGTTTTAACGTTTGTTTGAGGTAACAAATTGTACGAAACTACTATGAAAGTAACTATAAATAAATCTTTCTTCAGTTCAATACTTCACGCTCTTTCTTACATAGTAGAGTAGTAAGTGATAAATTAACGCAAGACACTCCAATATCCACTTTTCACCCGAATTCAAGTCATGTTTTGTGTCGCAGAGCGAAAACATATATAATAAAAAAAATATAAAAATATACACGTGGTAGGTAGCGCGTCAAGCTAAACTGTTATAAAATATTCATAGGCACCTATCATCATATTGATCTTGACTCTCATTTCACATTTATGTTTCTGATGGGATGATAAATAATCATCCATTCCTCGGAAGGAGATTGAATCCGTAACCTAAAGCGTTTCTATGGCACATTTAAGATTTTTTTAGCTTCACGGTGTTATCCCGTATAGCAGGATAGGCAGAAAGTACCCAGTGTCAACACACTCCATACTTCGTTATGAATAAGTATGACTAAATTCTCTCTGCTGAATAGAATTTACTTTATTCCATATATGGTAGTTAGAGACAACCTAGTGTCAAGATACATAATTTTAAATATAATCACTCCTCCGAGTAGGAATCGAACCCACAACCGCGTTTATAGTCAGACGCTGTCCCACTGCGCCACGACCTGCCTCAAAGAATGTTCTTTTCAATTTTAACATAAAGCGTATTATTGCTTCGATGATACGTATAAATTATGAAGATTTATAACATGCCCATATTCTCCAAGTGCATAATAGATGTATTTGTTTTTTTTTCTTTACATAAGGCGATATACGAGATGACCCGTAAAAACTTTTTTCCTGTTTCCTCCATTAACTTTACGGCTCACGATAAATCCCGCTGACTTTTGCTCTAGTCTTAAATCGCCATTATTTAGAAAGTAACGAACTACGTGAAGAGTATGGGCTGTATGTTATCCGATATCCTTGACTTCACGCGAGCGAAATCAACATATACGTAATATAAATATAATGTAAAAGACTATCAATTAAGATGGCACATATAATCATGACCAAAACACCGATAGTTTAAATTCCAGTTTGTATCAGGCTTTTAGTATTTAAATTGCTTTGTACATTCTGTTTATTTTAAAAAAGGTTTCTTTAATTTCAGTATTCAGCATGAAATGTTTCAAAATTGTATGAAAGATAAAAAATAAATCGGCCTATAAATTTTTTCACTAACGCGGATATTATCGTGCGGTGTTTATGATATTACTAACTGTCTGTTAGCCGCTTCGCCTGCAAGTACTACACTATTATATTTCAATATATAAATAATGGATTTTGCTTAAATTACGTCATTGGTGATAATGATAATGTACGAAAGACTTATCGCTCAATACTGTGTCAAAATCAGCCTTAAATATTAAAAATAAAAAGGAAACGTGGCGACTGCGATTTGTGCAAGAGCATCATTGGAATTTAACAAAATATTCGACAGTTCGAATTTTACACATATGTGTTGTCCACTAGAACTCTTTAATTTTTATGTTTTATGATTCCAGTAAGGTTTCAAATCGAGTCTACCGTACCCTTTAACAAAATTATTAATAATTATTAAAGATATATAGTAATAATGAATTATTTGATTTCTTTTCTTTACCTTTATAATTTGAATTCGTTTTATAGTTTGAAAATTTATGTATGTAGATGCGTCTATTTTTTAAACGTATATACATATTAAAACTTTTATAGTATGTAGGTGTACATTATTCTATTTTAGATAGCTTTGTAATATAGGTAACTAGCTATTGTCCGCTTCGTCTCACTTCATCTGCGCAATAGTGAATACATAAAATATTAAATTGTAAAGTATAGATATGATTACGATATACTTCCGTAGACCTCATATATAAAACAAACTTGAAAGAATCCCAAGGGTATGATTACGTAGATTGAACCTTCATAATCCCACCCTGTCCAAAAAAACCATTTTTAAAGAACATCTTCTTCTACTCCCAGATTCATATGATTTCATACATTCACAAATGATACCATGATCCACATGTGATTTCACCCATCCACACGTACCACCATGGTCTACATGAGATTTGATTTATCCATATATGATATCATGGTCCACATATTATTTTCCTCACTCATATATAACACCATGATTCAAATGTGATTTAACTCACCCACATATGATACCGTGGTCCACATGTGATTTCATCCACCCACATATGCCACTATAGTCCACAACTGAATTGATTTATCGACATATCACATCATGGTCCACATGTGATTTGACTCATGCACATATGACATCATGGACACATATCATTTCACACATCCACACATGACATCAAGGTCCACATGTAATTTCACCCATCCTCATATGACACTATAATTCACATTTGATTTCACCCATCCGCACATACCATCATGATCCACTTGTAGTTTTCCTCAACCACATTTGACATCGTAGTCTACTAGTGATCTTTCCCATCCTCATATGACACCATGGTCCACATGTGAATTTTCTCGTCTACATATGATACCATGGTCCACACATGATTTCACCCATCCACATATGACATCATGGTCCATATTAGGTTTTTCTCATCCACATATGACATCATGGTCCATACGTGATTGCACCCATCCATATATGACATAATGGTTTTCATATGGTGTTGTCTCATCCACATATGACATCGTGATCCACATGAGGTTTCACCTATTCACACATGATATTATGGTCCACATGTGATTTGTCTCGTCCATATATGACATGATCGTGTGGTTTTCCACATATGACACTATGGTCCACATACGATTTCAAAAGTTCACATATAAGTTCCCCTGTCAGCATTTGGTCGTGAGTTACATTAGAATCGAGGAAATGATTGTTTATAGCTATTTTTTAAATTTTTCACAAATATTTCTATTTTTACCTTTCCTACTACCAAATACTAGTATAACTATTACTACTACAGTTTATATCTCATATAGTCAATTCAAAATATCACCTTTTTTTGTTGGAATAAGTAAATATATTTTGAAATTTAGAGTTTATATCTTAACTTTCATACCCGCCTTTCAGAACCCCATTGCCTCACGTTCTGATGAAGCAACAAGTACTCAATCATCTGCGTACAACAGCCAATTACCCGTCAGGTCTCCTACTATCATTTCTATGTAACTTTGTTTGACATTTTACAGATTACTATCCATTTACTTAATTGAATAGCCAGGCTAAGGCGGCTCAACGCCTTTTACACCCAATCGAATATCACACCGCGGTGACCTGCCAAGTTCTACAATTTCTTCTCCGAGATGTTTCACTCTGAGTGAGTGAGGTGAACCTCAACGGCATGGAATACCTTGAGGTATTTTTAGGTCTTCACGTGACGCGGCGCAACTGGGATTCACACTTACAACCCTTATATTCGAAGGCTTATTTTTTAGTGAGCTGACATTTTTCTCACAAAATATATACAATTACATCAATTTGGTTTACTAATGTATGTACTACTGTTTAGCATTCAATTTTAAGATACTTTCAGCCACGAAATAGCATAACGCATGGTGCTTCAGTGACTCCAATCAGAAGTATAAAAAATTAAACATCCAGCAATAAGCAACTTGTTAGAGCTCTTAAAACTACACAAACTACGTAAAGGTTAGACATGGGAAAAAGGATAATCTTTGTATAAAGTACGTACAAACTATCAACCCCAATAACTACCCCTTAGAAGTGAGATATTGCTATGCCTCGTCCTAGTGATTCTAGGAATTACAGTCGTAAAACTACTAGTATAGTAAAGAAGTTTCAAACAAAATTCTAACCCCCAAAAACATTCTAGTCTAATTTCATTTATTTACATAGTTATCTACGATTGTATTTACTATCGTAATAAATGAATTAAAATCAGTACTGTAAGCGCTCAGCCTAGTTTGTTCAAACACGTGAGTGACATGTCATAAGATAAATACTAATAAATAATAATTATAGATTACCAATTATTATTACATACAGTATATTTACTGGAGCATGCAATAAAACCAGTTTCATAACGATTGATAAATTACTTTTGATTATATTTTTGTAAGCTCTTATAATAAGTTTCCGTGGTGTAGCGGTTATCACATCTGCCTAACACGCAGAAGGTCCCCGGTTCGATCCCGGGCGGAAACATATTTTTTATTTCAACTAACAAGTATTGTAAAGTTTTGGTAAATTTTTTACAACATTGATAATTGTATCAACACAAACACACAATTTTTTTAGTCTCAGTTTTACTTGACTTTATTGCCAAATTCATTAGTGTGTATTCTAAAAATTTCAAAGCTTCTATCTAAAAATATTACTTAAAATGTCAAAAATATTGGAAGTTTTTCTTATATTACTTAAAATATTGAAAGTTTTTCTTTTCGTTATCAATATTGAAAGTTTTAATTGACGTACTTGGCATACTTAATAAAAAATACTCATATTATTTTATCAGCAAAAATAAAATGGTAAATAATTTTTATCAATTCTTATAAAAAAATGATTAATAAGCATCGATAGCTTTTGCGATGTTTATATCAGCCAATTTATTAAGAATAACAAGTATACTTTGTGTTAGTTATATATACATATTGATATTCCTATTACAAATTATATTATTACAAATGTTATTATAGCCTTATTTACAAATATAGCAAATCAGTCATAGTTTCCGTGGTGTAGCGGTTATCACATCTGCCTAACACGCAGAAGGTCCCCGGTTCGATCCCGGGCGGAAACATATTTTTTGTATAAAATTATTTTTATATGGAGATAGTTACGGACCTTATAAGTATAAAAAAAACGTTTTAATTTGTTGACATCTTCAAATCGGTAGCTGTTTTGCTCAAAAACTCTAAGTTATATTTTTCATAATTTAAATATTAAGAATGGTGTATTTTTGAGAGTCTGAGAAAATTAACTGTAATAAAAATATGAAACTGAAAAATATAAACTGCTATATAGTTTGGAAAATGCTTGAAGAATGGAATTTAAGGCAACACATGCATTACTCCTCTCGAAAAGCTAGTAAAATAGAAGAAAGAACTCTACATTTTTAGGCATTAGGAAAGGCACAGTCTGACCGTAAACACAATTAGTTCGATTCCCGATATACGGGATAAAGCGTGAAACTTTAAACTCTACATTTTAATACACAAATGACGTTTTTGTAAAATGATATATAAAGCGCAAAATTAAAACCTTATTAATCAAGTCATATCAGTTTAATATCAAATGATTTCCAGTATAAATGTCACATAATCATAAGGTGATTAACCAACCGTACCATCGATTTCAACAACAAACACAAAAACATAACGCAAAGCAAAATTGTCAATGTATTTAATTCGAATTATACTCGTCTCGCAGCTCATTCGAGAATCGTGAAAATTATTCGCTACAACAATTCAGAAGCCGACCGATCCGTGACGGATATTCAAAGTTAAATGTACCGTCAAAAAATAAACAACTCGAAAAGAATTTGTTCCTTTATGCACTGCTCGTGCTCACTGCTCGACTCGGAATTTTCATATCGGAAATTTTGAAAAGTCCTAGCTTTCTTACTTTCTTTCGTGTGGTGAATTGCAATTTTAGGTATACGGATATATACTTCAGTTGAAATACTTTTGCATTACTCTGATTAGGGTTATGTTATATTTATTTGTTTTTTTTTTTTTCAAATTATATAAATTTTAAAATAATATATAAATATTTCTTCATGTTTTTTAGGCTGTTGCCGAGCGGTGGGGCAGGGTTCTGATATATACAAATATATATATATTTTTTATGGAAAAAGGAGGCAAACGGAAAAGGGCCATCTGATGGTAAGTGATCACCTTCACCCATGGATAAATATCTTATTTTGTATTTTGTAACTTCTAACTTATCATATTTTGTATTTTGTAAATACAAAATATGATAAGTTGTAGATGCGTTGCCGGTCTTGGGATGGAAGTGAAAGGAGATGAGGGAAAAGATGTGTGGGAATAAGGAAAGATGGCTTACATGACATTGAACCAGAACACATCATCAGATGACGTCAATGGACGCCCAGTCTGAAGACTAACCTCCTACCACCAAATTACTGGATACCTGCCTATTATGAGACGCTACCCAGCGGCGGAGGAGAATTATATTTTGCCCCGTCCCCCCTCACAGATACACTGATGTATGCATTATTGTGCTGTTAAGCTCATATTATCTAAATTATTTATTTCACTTGACTAAGAAGCTACTAAATGAGAAAAAATGAAGCTGATAAGATAAGTCAAGTTAAAAGTAGCAATATCAAATATTGATCATATACATTGATAAAAAAATGAGCAAATGCAAATGCTAAGAAATAATGTATTATTTCTCAATTAATATAAAAATATTAATATAAACAAGTCTCTCTAGACAAATTACTAATTAAAGTACAAATAATCCAGTAATAGAAACTTTAATAGACTAAAGTAGCTCAACAAGCATTATTTTTATCGTGTTTTTATATGAAATAATGATGCTACAAAGTTCGAAATCTTCCTCCACTTTCATCCTATTTATAGACAGTATATGTATATAACTAAACAGCGAAAACACATTATGTTATAAATATAGCACTTGTAATAACGTATTTTTATAATGTGATGTGAGAGAGACGAGACGCTGGATAGAAACCGGTGGAGGCGGGTCATCCCCTCCAGATACAACCTTGACCACGACCCTTAGTCATGAGGAACCGACTAAAGAGAGAGATAATGTCTTTTTTTCTTAAGCTTCACGCTTTTATCCCGCATAGCAGGGTAGACAGAAAGTACCTAATGTCAAGACACTCCGTACTTCGCTTTCCATTGAATTCAAGACATTGCGTGTTAAGTAGAGGAACTCAACGCCGCACTTTGTCGTTCTGACCAGAGCGAGGAAATGAAAGTAATTTAAACATAATCACTCCCCCGAGTGGGGATCGAACCCACAACCGATCGCGTTTACAGTCAGACGCTATTCCGCTGCGCCACGACCGGCCTCAATAATATAATGTTAGTATATGAAATTAATGGCAAGACACTCCGTTAACTGAAACGTCCGTTTCCACCCGAAATCGACAAACTGCGTGTTGAGTTGCGACCTTAGCGATCAAAGCTGCGCCTTGCTTTACAAGAGCGTTACAGATTCACATTTTATTCCGTAAAGCGAGATAGTCAGAGACTACCTAGTGTCAAGACACTTCGTTAATTGCTTGTCACCCCAAAATTAAGACGTGTCGCGTGCCAAACGCCGCAATTTGTCTTATCAGAACAGCGAAATGATAATATTTTTTAAATATAGTCAATTCTTCCGCAACCGACCGTGTATAGGATATTCTTAAGAAGTGGAATGATTATTTTTCACGTATCGTCGTATTAATATAATAGTAATTTATAGTAATAATACAAAAATATTTTTGAAAAAAACGTATAAAAATTTAGACCGTCTAATCTTGGTTTATAAGAGGTGTGGGTTCGAATTGCGGTGCGCTCAATTTTTTTTAGATTTTTTCAAAAATGTTTTCCAATCCTAAGTTTGGAAAAACACTTAGAAAATAGTAAAATATTAACATAAAAATATATATTCTAAGAACTAAAGTGGAACGACTTCGTCAAGTTCCACTCGTATTATATCTCATAGTGAGGCGAAGTTGCTTCTTTATGACTACACATTTTATGCCAGCATTTAATTTTAATTTACTTTATTATTGATACCTTTTTTTTCAAAATTTTCTTAGCGCCACTAGGGTTGCCTATATCTTTTTTCTATTGTGTTAACTGTTATTTATTTCTGCATCTATTTTTAACTTCAGAGCTTACAGATAATCAAATTGAAATGTATCTATAAAATGTATCTAAAGTTCTTTCAGAAAGTTAATTTTTTCTTGTTTTGGTGTCGTCGAGCATATCCTAGTTCAGTTATGTGCCTTTTTTAAATATGTTTTGTTTTGATATGCAATACGTATGTTTAATAGTAGCTCTTAAGTCATAATTCCATTCAATATTGATTCCAAAGGTTTGTCGTATTAAACCTAACTATTATATAATTATTAATCTGGTTTAATTTAACAGGTATTATTTCTATCGTGAACTACAGCAATTAACTATTATGGAATTCCATAACTACTCCATCAATAGACGTCCTATTAAGTCATTTTTACGCATTCTCAAGATATAAAGTAAACATTAAGTTAAACACAAAATATAATACTTAACCCACTGACCCCCAGTTAAGCCTATGACAGATGTTTTCACGGCTGAAACTGCCGTAAAACACGCCATACATCCATAAACTGTCCCCAACGCGTTTTAAAAACCTATTTTACCACAGAGTACAAACTTTTACTGTTACTTTAAATTAAAATGACAGTATAAAAAAAACAAAAGGTTGTTTTCACTTAGTCTGTGGATTATAAGTTTATCTATAGAATGACCTTGCGTGACATTAAACATAGTATGCGATAGGAAATGCCCATCGAATGGGGCCAAAAAGCTAAGTTTATTTTATAAAATAACAAGTTGTTTGTTGCTCAGAAAATAGTTCTATCGATCATTATATATTGGTAGATCTCGAGTTAAAAGCTTCTAATGCATTTCCCAAACAAATACAGATTAAAATCATTTTGGTTGAATGAAGAGCTTGTTTAAACAGTTATACCTGAAAGCAAACTGATATTGATTTTGTGTAGTCTTTTAGTTACTGTACACGAGAAATTCAATAATATTTATTTTGTTGCAGTTAGACTTGTAAAATCAGGCGTATTGACAAATGTCTGTGTAACATTACAGAGATTATGTAGCTACTATATTAAATTATAAAACTAATTCTGTTATTGAAAATACGAGGGGATTAGTATTCACTCCTCCTTTGACTTCTGATAATTTGAAAATCAAAATGGCATCCGAATGTGCGAGTCATCATGGAGCTTTGTTTTCTTTTGAAAGGACAGAAATTATTTTTTATACTGTGGACTGTTTTTTTTATATGGTATCTATTTAGTGTGTAAGAATCCTAGTTTTATTTTAATTGTAATAGTTATTAAGGTTTAAATTTGTTTGGTTATTATGTATATCTTTATTCTGTATCTTCTGAAAATAATAAAAGTTGACTGTAAAGAGCCTATTTATTCTGTGTTTTAGCATAAATCGCAAATGTTTGTGATATAAACAACGTAAATTACAGTATTTTATAGTACTTAGGTGATATCCTGCTGATATACTTTTATACAAATCAAATCAACAAAATATTCATATATATATGGTTATTTTTGAATCAAATAAAATAAAACAGGTATTGGGATCATTACTACAAATATATGTTATAATTATAGTAATAATTCTATTAAATATTTGTTACTTTTTTATAATTCAATATAGAATCATAATTTTCTTATATTAAATAAAAATAACCATAAAACCATAATAAATTGTATATATATATATATATATATATATATATATATATATAATATCGAAATATAAAAACCCATCCAAGAATTCTCTTTCTCCAACTTAACCCACCCTTTGATCATCTTTATCGGTATGTAGCAATATAGCAAGGGTAAATGCAACAAATTGCAAGAATGATATTTTTTATTGGCATTCCGTTTTACAGTTCAATTCGTAAAGGGATTCGGTACATATGCCGCAAGGGTTAAATACAATATGTTGAAATTGGTTTTTATTGTCTGTTTATGAAATATAAATACATATATATTTTTTTAATTAAGGTCAAGTTTTGATCGTATAATCATATCAAATATTTTTTCTTATTATATATTTTACGTTCCCTAATAAAGATTAAATGTATAAATAAATCAAATTCTAACTCTTCATTAAAAATAAAAATGATATTTCATTGTGCTGTTCTACAAATAATTTAACAGGAAATCTTTTACAATTGTTGCTTCTCCAGAAGAAAAACAAAAAATATATATAATTTATATTTTTTACGCGCAGTTTACAACCAAGTGTCAAAACACTCCGTTGGGTGCTTTCATATATATTAATTTTATATTTATTTATTTTAATTTACAAAGGCATCGTGACATGGCGGGACCGCCTTTAACTTTAAACACGATTGATTGTGGGTTTGATTCTCATTCTCGGGAAAATTATTGGCTTTAAAATTTCTTTTTATTTCTCCGTTCTGGCAAGAACTAGCACAGCTTTTAATTTGCCATTCAACACGCAATGTATCAATTTTATTGTCTCCGACTATCGTGCTATCTGCTATCCGCTCAACTGACGCTAGGATAAAGAATGAAGCTGCTTTTTTAATCCATTATTGGAACTGATTTAATTAAATGTATTTAAAATATTTTCATTTCCCCACGTCAGTAAGATAAAAGCGCGGCGTTAAGTTCCGCAACTCAAAGGGAACCTCTACATATATAATACCCTGCTAGATAGGATTTTTTTTTATTTTATTATTGTAATAAATTGCGAACTTGAAAACAAAAATCAAGTAATTGATTCTATCACGCATTTAAATAATATAAATATATTATTTCTGAAATACTAAGCTTGTTATAATATTTATCTTAGTAATTTTAACCTAATTAAAGAAATTTAAGCTACATTGGTAAAAGCAATTATTTTGGGTGGAATATATAGTATAAGAGGCATCTGCAGAAAAAATTGTTAATCAATCATCAATTTTATTAAGATATTTTTTATGATATGATACTTCATATAAAATGATAAGAATCATATGACGCTATTGAAATGCATGTGCCGTACTTAACAGAACATGCTTATTAATAAAGCAAATGTTTTTAAAATTTTAGTATATAATAACATAAAGCGCATCATTGTCTTTAACTACTTGACAGTAGTGTTTCTAATTAGCTAAATGTGAAAAACTATCTCAGACACTAGATTTTTTATATATATTTTGTAGATTGCAATTTCTCCCAGAAATAAGGATGTAGTGAAGACTGTCAACGCATATTATCTAAACGCGGCACATGAAGAACAAAACTATTGCCCTCAATTTACCAGTTAAGGACAAAGAAATCCAAATGCTTTGTAACTGAGTTTAGTCTCAGATAAAATAATAATAATAATCACTCAAAAAACGGTACGGACAAGAAGACCCAAAAAAATACATATTTAATAGACGTAATATCAAATATGAGTATTTTTTAATTCACTATAATATTACGTATACGTTTAAAAACTATATGCCTTATAACGCAGCAACACCTCAGTCTATGACGTTGGGTAAACGTCAAAATTATTATGTAAACGCGTTACCGTTGATGTATTAGGCGGGAGTACGCTTAATCTTAATTACCCCCAGCATGAACTTAGTTTAGCCTGAAAATTACTCAGTACTTTGTATTAAACTGAGTTCTAACGCGATACAACTCAGATTCATTAAAGTTTGAAACACAAAAGTTTATAGTTATAAGGAGCACGTTACGTTTGTAACACAAAAGTTTATAGTTATAAGAAGACGCAATCGGCAGGTTCATCTGTCGGGCAAATGAATCTTCCCTGATCGATACAGTTGATAACAACTTAAAAATGGCAATCTCTCGAAGAGACATGGATGCGGTACGCAAACTAACTAGACAACGCGCTGCGACCCCCAGCACATGACCTACCACTAGTAGTCAACAACAAGCGGGAAGACCACAATTACTGGACTAGAGCTTTTGGAGGGACTCCTCTGTTAACTTATATATATATATATATATATATATATATATATATATATATATATATATATATATAAATAAACATAAATTACAAAAATTATAAATAGCATCATAAAAATTCAGGGTCGCCCATAAGTCCGTGGTTTGTAACCTAAAATACCTAAAATAGTTTTAAATATATCATTGCAACTTTGAGAGTTCATGTTATAAATTAAGTAATCATATTGTTTATTATTTTTATTATTGTTTTTTTTCGTGAACTAAATATTTTATAATTATACCTATTCTTATCTATACTATAATAATTTACAAATATTTAGGCAAGAAAATCGTCCGTTTGTTCCGTATATAAGCGGAACTATTTATCAATATCATGGAATGTAATAAATTTATTGAGGCTAGTCGTGGCACTCGAGAGAATGATTATATTTAATTTATTTTTTCACTCTGGTAAGTCAAAGCGCGGTCTTGAGCTTAGCCACTCAACACATTATGTCTTAAATTCAGCGGAAAGCGAAGTACGGAGAGTCTTGACACTAGATATTTTCTCTCTACTCTGCTATTCGGAATAAAAGCGTATAGCTAAAAAAATCTAAAAAAATATATATTTTAATTCTCAGATGCGAGAAGTACCCTTGTACTTCTCTCATCTGAAAATATTTAACGTGAATTGTTTCAATAAACTACGAGCATATCTTAACAAAATATATATTTTGCAATAAGATATGCTAAATGTAAATCAAGACATAATGGTTAGTATTGCTATAGTAAAACATTTCTGTGCCGTCGGAATAAGAAAATGTGGCATTTGCAACGAGATTGTTCGATGGTTGGAAGCCGTAAAATAGATAAATGTAAGGCTCTTTTATTTCATGTGTGTACGTATCACAATATATAAAGCTATTGAGATAAAGTTAAGAAATGACTATCACGATGGTCGTCAGTTTAAACACGACCCTACTGTTTAAATCTTTCAAAACACATTTATGTCACCTGTCTTATAAATAGGCAGGCATTGGACTAGGCTCTACCTTTCCAGCTAAATACGCAGCAAACGCAAAGATATGCCAATGGAACACATTTATTAATTTCTTTGAAAACGGGAGATTTTGTTTGAGATGAAATCAATACTCTTATCAATTTGTGGGAATAAACTAAATCTTCCAAACACATACTAAGCGTGGTATATTCCTACCCCAATAAACGTGACATTAGTGCCCCATTCACCTATAACACAATAAGGTCACACGTAAATCTACGTCACCGCACGTATAACTTGAAACATTCGATACTGGGTATTACGTGGCCTGTGTACTGATGTAGGCAAAGAATATAAAATAGATACGTCTATTATGTAAAAGCTATTTCTCTATATGATTTTACTAAAGAGGAAGCAAAAATATTACATTTTTTATTAATAATTAAGTATTATAATTCAAATAAAATATTGTGTCATTGATTGATGTGTAAAATGTAATGTTATTAAATATCTAAAAGATATGGCTATTTATATATCCATAGAGAGGTTTCACTAGTCAAGTAAAGTCGAGCTTTCCAGTTCTGTTCAGTATTGTCTAGTGGCGTTCTGGTGAACGTGTAGTTACGTTAAAAGTATGTAAAGTATGAAAGAGTAAGACACTGGACCAGATTTCATTTAAAAAAATTAAAAGTTTGTGTGTATAGCAATATAGTACAATATAATATAAAAAAAATAATTTTATAAATAGAACATGAAGGAAGACGCATAAATTCGAGTTAGTTTTCGACTTATGGAGCATTTCAACTTATACAGGTTTAAATCGACATGAGGTTGAGGTTCATTCTTATAAATGTTGTTTAACAAGAAACAACTATGTACATACATTACACATTGCACATTGTAGGTAATTCTAAAAATTTTTAACTAATGTTTCTTCGAAGTACAGATAATGAGTATCTAGAAATCGAATTGTAATAGCACTACTATATTTGATTTACAGATGTCCACTTTAATTATTCCAATTATGAAAGGAAAATTTGTACCAAAATAGATTGCAAAGACTCACTGATTATTTAGATTAATAGAAGTATGAAATTTCGATTAATGGATGTTTTGATATTTAAAGGGAGATTTGGAGGGTTTCAACTTATCTTTGTTTGATTTAACTAAATTCTACTGTATATACAATAATATAATTCATGAATGTTAGTAAGAATATTTTACAAAGTCAAAGTATGTTACTTTACAATTTAATTAAATTATTTTTAGTATATTTAAACAGTGATGTACATAAAAGACTACATAGCGGTAGTTTTCGCCATAAAATTTTAAAAACTTCATTTGAAAAAGCAAACTATTTTCTAATTATACAAAATATTTACTCTTTGACCCACGTAAGAATAGAAAATCTTCTCTTCCAAGCGAGAGACCTAAATAATGCCTATAATGTAACAATAAAATAAATCAATATAATATCCAAATCGTAATAACCATAAATTGATATTGATAGAATCTTCCCACGGCATTTCTATGTCAGAATGTGCTATAAATTCAATGAGCTATATATTTCTTGACTAGGTATTTGTTTAAGGTGTTGCTTGAGTAAAAAAATTTTATTATTCATAATAAAATATTGAGAAGTATATTTATTTTATAAAGAATCGCACCTCACATCTTTCTAGTCAGACAATGCAAATTTGTTCATATGACTTTTATAACTAATTGTAAATTTTATGTTATTTTTATTATAAATACTAATCCTGTTGATGTATTGACAATGCGCTACCTTAACAACTACCTTCATATAAAGTAACATTTAGTCACTTTATATAAACGTGTATCTCAGACACATGGTAGTGTGTGTTATATTTAGTTTATTAATTTAATATATATTTTATTGCATTGTTTATTAAATAAATTATTCTGCACTCTTTCTCTATATAGACTATAACTGTGCCAAATTTCTTATTCAAATTTCGCCTCTGTTCGCGTAATTTTAGTAAAAAGAGGTACAAAGATTTTGCTTCATGTATTAATATGTAGATATTTCCCTAAAAATTATGTTGGATTCAAGTTATTGCAGACAGTATTTTCATTTATCTAATAGTTACTCAGTGACTAACAGAAGAGTCTTGTAGATGTCGATTGATGGATTGATAATTTTACCTTCATATTTATAATAACATAACAATTGGCTATCTATTTTTTAATAATCAATATTTAAAAATGGCAGTTTTCGCTATATTCAGCGCTGACATATTGGGATGGTACCGTGCTGGAAATCGTCCACTACTCTTTTAAGGTTCAACCTGTTCTCAAGATTTTGTATACTAAATAGAGAATGTGTAATGAAATGTGAACATGTATATTACAAAAATAAATAATTTTTCAAGTGCAATTTAAGCATACAACCATCATTTTCAGTCAGACGTGTACTAAATGCGCCATGATCGTGTCACTGGCGTCGATGCAATTGATTTTTAATAGAGATGTTATTGGCCGAGTAATAGATACTGAAAAAAATAACAGAATACATAAAATAAATAACATCGTTTTTATTGATAACAGGGTAGCTAAAGTGGATACTCACAAAAATATTGTTATAAAATGATTTCTAATTAAATATTTTTCAGTTCAACCCTTTTTGCAATTGCTGATTTGTCTCGATATAAAGAATTTAATACTAATAGAATATCTGTGTAGTTTTAATTGTCCAAGAAATATATTTATTTCCCAACAAAAAACCTTAATATTTAAAATTTAGTATAGTTTAAAATTTTCATGTACTACAAGTACCACAAGTACTAAAAGCTTAGTAGCGAAATATCAAATTATTATGCTACTTTAATAAAACACTTTAATAGTCCAAATTATATTTATATAACTGAATATTAATTCAGTCGAAATGGATTCTAGCGTTTCCACTTTCCCATAGGGAAAAATGGAAAGCAATATAAGAGCTTATTGGATCAAATGTGCTACGTTTGAAATAAAAACGTGCGAGCGCTTCGTCCTTGGGCGATAGTGAAGAATGGGGTATCATTTTGCGTAGACCCTGACCCTTCCTGTAGGATGTAAGTATCACTTTTTATATTTGGTTGAATTTTTGATAAAGATTTTCTAAATATTCCTCTATCTCTCATGATTTCTATAGGTATAGAGAAAATTTTAAACAGATAGTTTATTTGTTTTCTACTAGTATAATATGCAAAAGTATTATTTACTAGCGGCCTGCTCGCTAATTCGCCTGCGAGAATTACATTATTATATTTCAATATATATGTAAATATTTCGTTTTGCTTAAATATTTCAAATCACTGAGAGCTATGTGTTATTACTGATACTAATAGGGATACCTGATAATGTATGAAAGAATAATTATCACCGTACTGTGTCAAAACTGACTTTACTGACAGTGTAAATCGGCCTTAACGAACACAAGACTTTTCCCTAAATAAAATATGGACTGTCGGTCAGCATCATTAGAACTTAACTAACTCGGCAATCTAATTTTGCATTTACCCTATGTTTGTTTTCTTTTTAATAACAAAATTATTTGTTTTTTTTTTATAATACAGGTAAGGTTTCAATAGAGTCTACCTATCGTACGCAACTATTAAAATTATGAATATAGATATTTTATATTATTATACAATTACAATTATAAATATATATATTTACAAATGACGGTAGGCGTCCAAGTTTCAAACAGAATTCTATTAAGTTACATAATGTCACCTGTATCTAGATAGACATGCACAGAATGGAACTTGAAATTCAGCAACTGCTTGAAAATAATATTGAACACTTTGAAATGTAAACTTACGATTATTGAGATATTAAAATGTACATGTTATAATAGTGTAGATGACCATAACCAAATGGATTATATCTATATTTATGGATAAGCATATTTATCTAAGCAATGCAATAATAGCTTTATTATAATTAAATAACATATGCGACCATAAGCAGCAGGATATTTTATTAATATAGGAAATCCACAGGATTTATACATATAATATGTATATAAAATTCAATTTCAAAATCCTATTGTAGCTACCTCGCCTTGCTAACCAGCTTTTGCGAGAGCGGTCTCCAGCGTCAATTTATTTTGCTAAGCGTAATAGAATTTTTCAAAGAGGGCAACACTGTTAGTAGTTTTGAGAGTTGACAGATAACGTTATTACTACAAGATACTTCCATTACACGCCTGATATATAGTTCGGCGTTGAAATAGCTAAATGTAAACAAAGCTTCTTTGTTGGCTTTTGAGATTTATAAGGAGAAATTGTGATTGCTTTATCTGAGGACATTTTTTATGTTTAAAATATAATTCACTATTACAAATTATTGATGAATGAAAATATATTTTAACGACATAGTATGTAAGTACTTAATTTGGCTTATAATGCACTTAAAATATGCATTTCTCTCCACAAAATTTTAAGTCTACTAAATAAAGGCCATCCATAGTTACGTCACACGTTAGAGAGAAGGGAGGGAGTCGACATAGTGTGACATTGGTTGGCATCGGTGGTCTCACAAAACGAACCAGCTGTGAGATGGACGGTAGAGGGGTCAAAAAATCATGAAATTCATGTGACGTAATTTATGAATGGCTCCTTATATGTTAAGTGAGATGGAATTAAGCTTTGTTTAAAGTGCGTCCTGAACAATATTTTTAAAAACATAAATAATAATAATAGTAAGCCTTTATTAACAAACTAAAATTAAATGAGAATATATTTTTAAAACAAATTATGACACGGATATAGATTGTTGTGCAAAAATACACACACCAGCCGTGGGTTATAATTTCAACCCCCCCTATAACACAAATTTTATTTCATCTATTTTATTTACGCATATTAAATTTCTAGTATCTGTTGAGACCCCCTTACTTATCTAAAATACAAAATTTCATTAATATACCTATTGTAGGTCTTGACTTATTGACGTCAGAAAATCCTTATTTTTACTATACACTCACTGACTGACTGACTCACTCATCAAAAACCCAGACAACTTCCAATAGTCGTATTGAATTGAAATTTGGCATGGAGGTAGGACTTTAGGTCGAGGTAAAGGGAAAAATCTGAAAATTGTCAAGTGTGAGTCAGTTTTAAAAATAATGAAAGTATAAATTTATATCCGGTGTAAATTTATACCTCTAAGGAACTGAAACGAACTAAATTTATCTATATTTATATAATATACCTTCGAATGGTCATACCAACCTGAAATTCGTTGCGAATGTTTGTATTTAGTCAAAATAAAGTAAAAATCTGAAAACGACCAAATGTGAGTCACTTTCGAAAATAACGAATGTGTAATTTTGATCCACTATAAGTATGGAGTGAAAATGAATACATAATAATTTTAGTTAATCTAGTTCATTTCTTAGTAAGAAGCATAGTGCATATTCAAAAATCTGAAAGATAGGATAAATGAGACATTTCCTTAACTAACTTAATCATAAGAAAAAAATAAAATAAACAACCTTACAAAAATAAATGAAATCCCACCCAAAACAAAAATGTTGAAGGCTGCCAAGTTCGATAATATGGGAATGCTTCACCTATAAAAGAAGTGAGATCTGAGTAAGTACCAAGTTCCATACACGTACCTCAGTTAAAAATAGTTACAGGAATGCACACTTGATTTTCCGCAGTTTGGAAAGTAGATTCTGAATAAATATCATATTAAATAAATAAAATTCTAATACTTACAGGAACGCAAACCTGTTCTATTAAAAACTTGCCCTATTAAAAAAAATATATATTTGACTCATTGCGTTTAGTAAGTTTATAACATATATATAGGTGTGTGAAAACTTGCCAAGTAACATCATTAAAAAGTACAGAAAAATAATAAAATTTTCATAACATTTTGTTTTTATTTAATTTTAATTGTCCTGTTTTTTTTTTTCACTAATTCAACTTTACGATTCGAATTCATATTTAGAAACTCGCGAGTGTAAATGTACCAAAAGTCAAGTGAAATTAAAAATATTATTATAGTGACAACCAAAGTCTCATGATTGTTCAAAATAATAAAAAATAATCTTTCACTTTTATCATTTATTTACATAAATCTCAATAATTATATGAATTATCATTATCATTGAAACATTCATATCATTTAATATTGGCCGTAACGGATTAAAATGACAAAAAAAGTGATTATTTTTTCAAGATGGCGTCGAAAAGCGTGATGATTTTTTTTAACATTATACTTAACTATAAGATTTCATTTATTTTACATATTTAATGCCATCTAGTAGTGAATATAAAAACTTATAAAATATATGCCACCCTTTCTAAACTGCTTAAATGAAAATATGTTGGAAGTTAAAGCGCCATCTCTATGCGTTTAAAAGTACTATATTTTAGGAAATTTCATATTTTGTTCTTAAATAAACAGTACCAAAATGTTTTTTTTATTATAATTGTAATGAGTATGTAAAGATAAGATTATGTTTTATTATATTTATTTTTCACATGAATTAAGATAGCTGTTACGTAGTTTTTATTTTTTAAGCTGGTATCCCAATGCTATGACGTTAGTAAACTGAATTAAGTTATTGATCCAGTGAATATCTCAAAAAATAAAATAAACACTTGTCGCTTCATGTTCTCAGTTCGCATTTTGATCGCAGGCGTAGTTCTATACTTTATTTAAGTTATGGCTGACTCATTATTTAAATATTAACGCAGTAATGCTAACTTGTTACGTTTACTACTGAACGGGAAATACCGCAAAGTTGACGTATTTCACGTATTACTTTATAAATAGGCAAGATGAGGTGTTATAATTCACTATATTTTATATATTTTGCTCTTGCGATTATTGGAAAAAGTGTTTTCGCCTATGAAATTGATACTTACGAGTTACTTATGCCGAACGTTTGGCCTAACAAGGTAAAATTTTATTTTATTTTATATTTAAATCAATAAATGTAATTGATTATTTTATAATAATATTAATTATATGGTTCAAATATGATTTGTATAGTTTTTATTATTTTTGATAATCTTATTATGTTTTTGAAACAAAATAAGTATATTTATTAAAAAAAACTTGTTTTTTAAGTAAATATACCAGCTATTTAACTTTTCAAATTATTTTTACTTATATGAACATTATTTATAACGTGTCTTTTCAATTTGAAAAATCGTAAACAATAATTCAATTTTAGTTTTAGTATGATTTATATATCAATTTGTGGCTTAATAAATTTAATTGTTTTGGATAAAAAAATTCTAAAATAGTTGCAAATAATAATGATATAATTACAACTTCCGAGTGGTTGGAAACTTCTGTTGTTAAAATTTTATTTCTTATTTACTTAAATACCTTTTTTAATTTAACATATGGATTATATATGTTCAGCATTTCATACTCAATATATATTATTTTATATTGCTCAATATATATTCAAGTGGCTATCATATATTAGCTCTGTTATATTTGTTTCACAATTAAGCACTTGAGCTTTATCTGATCACACACAGCAGATATTGTAATAAATTAAACTCCACTCTCTTTCCTATATAAAGGTTAGGGAGAACCTAGTTTCTGTCATTTACTATAACACAGTTTTGAATTTTTGACCCTTGTAATACTTTACAGTAGGCTTTGGTCACACTTATGCTGGTATACTGACACTACCTATTAATTTTGGTAATCTGGTTAAAATAGTTTTATTTAATAATTATATTTACTTTATTGCTTAAGAGATCACTTCATGGTCAACTTTCAATTGAAATATTTTTGGGTGTATGACTGAAATATAAAATATCCTGTAAATATAAAATATCTTTTGAATATAGAAATCCTAAAAAAAAAATATTTTAAGAAACATTTACAAAATTTCTCATAATTTAAATAAAAATGTTTAATGAGCAAATATGGTAGTACTAATACTTATTTTATTAGTTTAATGTATTATTGTAAAAAAAAAATTTTTCATTTTTCAGTTAAGTGTATGCCAAATGCCAATATAAAAATTTGTCAATGTAAAAACTTTTTATTACATACAATAACTCAATAACTTAACAAATGCCTTACTTTTTAGAAGCATTAGCTAACACATCAATTTCTATTACTGTCTTGAAAATAGACAAGGAAAATCATTTGTAGATATAACGAAAATATTGAGAACTATAGCATTCCAATGTACTCTGTACATATATATTATTTGTGTCATAAATAATAAACATCCATTCATTAAATAGGCAAATTGTTATAATAACAACAATTGAATCGTGTAATGAATAGTTTCAGGTTTTGTCAGAAATTGTTATTGTTGTTTTTCATTGTTATTTTGTTATTTTAATTTATTTAATTTTCTTTATTATGATATATATTTAAAACGATTTTTTTAAAATGGATATTCTAAAAAAACTTTACCAACAATAACTCAAATTTAAACATTTTAAAAAATTTATAAACTGTTGATTTTTAATAATATTGAGTGAAATGTGAAATCAATTTCTTGATTACAAAGTACATTGTTAATTGAATGTGCAAGCCACTAAAATTAACATTAATATTTTATTAAGATTATGTATGAAGATTATAGTTCTTTTTAATAGATTTTGTAGTTGACTTGAAGAAAGGGTAGGTTTTTTATGAGTGTTTGTTATTTATGAAATGATTTCCATGACTCTTTTTTTTATTGGAAAGGAGATTTCCAAAGTTGGTCCCATGATAATGGAATCAGGATCTGGTAATGGTGTCTAAGGGAAATCGAACATCTTTCGAAAATGTTAGGGACAACTAGAAAGTTTCTTATATACAATTAATGTTGGGCTTACATCATATGTTTTAGTATACCAAAATGTTCAGTTTGTATAAAAATAGTACCAAAACAAGTTTGAAGTTTCACATAGGACAAACTATGTAATGCTGATGCATCAATTTGAGACTGAATTTTAAAAAAAATTAGAAAATAATTGAAATAATATCATAAATTCCATGATTTCTTTGTCTTCACGCCTATAAATATTAAGCTTGACCTTTTCTTTGAAACATTTAAGGAAAACATTGTTATATAATTAAATAAATAAATCGATTTTAGCTTTTATAGTGTCAAGTAAAATGTCAAAGTATTTTTACAAATAATGTTTTATCAAGGAATACTAGGCTATAATTTTTTATTATTTTATAGTATGTACATTTCAATATCAAATTTATAATATTAAATCTTTTTTAATATTAATTCTTTTAAGTCCTTTATCTTAATAGAACACACACTTGAATAAAATCTAAGATTTTTGCCGACTTTAAATATCAGTAAAGGCTGTTAAACTACTTAGATTATTAGAAGAAGTAATTAATTGTAATTTATTTTAATACATCATTACACTAAAATTGATATATTTTTTTTTGTGAATATCAGAAAAAGTGATATGTATTTCTGTCCATGCCTGTCTTAAATTATAATTGTATATTAATATACTTATTAATATATTTTTTTGCCAGGATGAACTATATCTTTGTACGCCTATACGGATCTCGCCGCTGAGAAACTTCTACTTAGGTAAGTACTATGAATCTTGTCAAGAACTTTGCTTGACACGCTGCCGTTTACACTTTTCGGTGATTTAATAATTATTTATTTCGAGTATTGTTTCTTAAATAATAATAATTTAAAAAATCTCTATTATAAGCAAATATTTATAATTGAGACGTTTAATACAATCTGTTTTTTTTTCCTATATTGATATTATATGAATAAAACTATTTTGTAAAATATATACAAAATATAATATATACCGAATTTTGAATATTTTCAGAGAGAAATAAAAACTTGTTAATTAATAGTGTTTTTCTTTTAGTGGGTTTTAGACCTAACGCCACAATGCGTACGGCTCATCACATGCTACTCTACGGTTGTTCGGAACCCGGATCTGATGACCCAGTATGGTATGTTAAGTTTTTAAGTCTGTAGTTAGAGGCCATTGTGGTGCAGCGCACTGTTAGACTGACGCGAATGGTTGCGGGTTCGATTGCTATTCGGGTTAATAATTATAACTTAAATTTATTTCCATTTCTGCGATCTAATAAGATAAAGCGCGGCGTCGATTTCGCCACTTAACACTTAATATCTCGATTTCAATCGGAAAAGAGTCAATAGAGTGTCTTATATCTTGAAAGTAGGCGTAAGTATATATTCATTTACTTTTATTAGAGAAGTAAATACATCTACAAAAATCAGAAATTTAATCATTTGTACAATAAACATTTTAGTTGAGTTGGGCTTTATAAAATATTTATTACTAGCAGTTTGCTTTCGGCTTCGCCGTCGAGACTACTCTGTTATATTTTAAATATATCATTAATATATCATATGCATTAAATAAATAGTGTATGAAAGAATAATTACCACGGTACTGTGCCGAGACTTTGACTTTACTGATAGTGTGAATCAGCTTTTACGAAATCAAGGCATTAGGCGTCAGTGACATTTTGGTAATTGCGAGTTGTCTGTCACCATCATTAGAATCCACCAAAATACTCGACAGACCGATGTTTTTTTCATGTATATGTTGTCGACTCAAAATATTTATTCTTTCATTTTTTATAATTCAGACAGTTTTCAATCGAAACTGCCGTACCCATTGACGACATTATTAATATGGATATCTATTATTATTAATATAGATATGTATTATTGTTAATATATTTCAAATCGAGAATTCGTTAAGTATAAAATTGTTTTTTTTGGTTTCATGCTTTTATTCAACAAGCTATACGGATATAGCAGGTTGGACAGAAAGTACCTAATGTTGAGACACTCCGCTTTCCGCCGAATGTCTCGAACATTGCGTGTTGAGTGGCGGAACTCAACGCCGCGCTTCATCTTCAGTGAAATAAAAATCAATACTAGTTATTAAAATTTGATTAAGAAACTTTCACCGTTGGTAATTTAATTGAATGTAACAAGAATACCCAATTTCCACGTAATAAGATAAAAGCTCAATAAGTTACCGTTCGTGGCTCCGCGTAATTAACTTTTCCAACTATGCTTTCAGGGCTTCTATTAATTATTAAAGATTTTGCGACGGTCTTCTTTTTGCGTTTTACCTCAAATAATTAAGTTATATGGCATAGTTAAAACCAATTTTGATATAAATAAAATTAAGTACGAGTTGCACTGGATTTTGAAATCAATTTTATAATTGTAGATTTTGAATAATCGTAGAGCGTCTGGCTGCTAACGGATTTATTAGTTCAATTCCCACTTGGCGGAATGATTATATTTAAAAAAAATATTTTTATTTCTCCACTCTGTTAAGACAAAGCGCGGCTTTGAGTTCGTCCATCAATGTGCAATTTTCCGATGTTTTGACACCTGTTTGTGTCTAACCTATGCGGGATCAAGAGTGAAGCTGGTTTTTTAACTAAGCAAAGTTCACATCAGATGCTAACACAGTCATCCCAGTATAATATCATATATTTGCTATAATAAAGAAAATTATATATAATAAAGTTTGAATATAACATACAGGTTCGTAACTTCATGAAAAATCGATTTTCCAAAAGTAATCGCGTTGTAATATGCTTGATAATTGAATTCTAGTTATTTGAAAGTTATGACGTTACTATAAGTTGATAATCGGTTAATAATTTATATTGTAAATGTATGGAAGGAAAAAATAAAGTAGTTATATTTCATAAATCTTCATCAAAAATATTTAAAATAACTTAAATCTGACAAGGCTAAGCGCGGCGTTGAGTTCCGCCACTCAACACGCAAAATCTCGAATTAGGCGCAAAGCTGAGAACGGATTATCTTGACACTACTTCCTGTCTTCCCTACTATGCGGGATAACAACGTGAATCTAAAAAAATATTGTAAATCCATTTTTAATAGCCAGTGTTAATGAAGTAACATATCTTAGTGACAAATCCTAAAACATCTGTTTCCGTAATCAAGTATGAAAGACAAATATCATTAATTAACGAACACCTCGACCCATTTAATACAATTAGCTGAAAGATAAGATAATTGAGATAAATTTTTAATTAAGTTGAAAAAGCTAATAAAGTAGTAAGAAATACAATGTTTTAATAACAATAGAATACGAGTTCAAAAAATTAAAATAATATATCATTTACATTTTTTTCCTTTATTGGCTTATAGTTGATATTTAGGGAATTATTTTATTTAAACAGACCAAAAAAACTATTATACACTAAAATGTTACACTCTTGTTAATTTGTATGAATGACATTTTTTTTTATATTTAAACATTTATCCTTTTAATCATGTAGATTATCTATAACTAAAGGTTTCGAGGTTCGAAGTTTGTATTTTCTTTAAATAGTTAATAGTTTCCTATTTAAATTATAAAATACTGTTTAAATTTATAAAGTGATCGCATATTTTAAGTTTCTCGCTGTATTCCGCATAGCAAAATGGCAAAGCAGTCAAAGCCCAGCAAATGTCAGACACTCCGGTATCGGGCGAACTAGACGCCGCGTTTAGTTTTAGCACAGGGAAGAAATGAAAAAAATGAAACAGAGTAGAAATCAGAACCTGGCCACTATGACACTCGACAAGCAAATGAGTGAGAAATTTACGTACATACAAGTATATAGTTACGTACATAAAAATATATACATATTACGTAGGAACGACAAAAAACTTCATCAGATATACAGTCAGTATGTAGTCGATTGTGTAATCGATTTTCACGCTGTTGCCTTGCGGGTTGATAGTAATCAAGTTACCCGTATCCGTTTGGCCTGTTTACTAATTTTGTTACCTACCTCACTAAATTCATTACGTTTAATATCAAAGGACGTTAAGTGTAGTAGTTGGCACCTAATGATTGCACTCTGGTAGTTAGTTCAAAATTTTATTCAAAGTTTTATTCTAAGGATACTTTTTTTAGCCTTACGCTTTAAGTAAGCTAGTGTTAAGACGCTCTGTACTCCGCTTTCCGCCGAATTCGTGATATTGCGTGTTGAGTGGTGGAATTCAATTCCGCACCAGAGCGAAGGAATGTTAATAACTGTAAATATAATCATTCCTCCCATCCGATGGAAATCGATCCGATTGCGTTTACATACAAACGCTGCCCCTCGGCACCACGACCGGCCTCAAACTTATTTAAAATACTTCCGATTTTTAGTTAAGTAAATATGAAGCTTTTAAGCGTAACCATTATCTCTTTGCACTTTGTTAACGAAAAGTTATACAGTGCTTGGCACACTGAAATATCTTTCCATCTACTTCGTACTATAATTTGGGAGATATGTGAAGTTAGAATTATCAAATACTTATATTGAGTTTCATAAGTAGTACGTTTAAGTTCTAAAAGCTTATAAGTTCTAGCTCAGATTAATTTTCATTTTACTGAAATTGATTTTGGTATATTTTCTTTAATATATTTTAAATGTTATTTGTAAAAATAAATAATAAGACATCTTATATTTAGTAAAATAATTTTACAAGTGATTTTATACATTCTCTAATGCCTATTTTATATTATTTTTTGAAATTTATTCCGCGAAATTACCTTAAATATAATTTTTAACTGTAAAATATAAAATTACGTAACTGTCTGTAATTTTATATTTACACTGTATTAATATATTTAACATATCCAAATCTAAAAATAACATTTCATAAATTGCAATAGGTATAATTCGAATACTTTTATACTGAATTGTTCATTTGTTTATGGGTTTTTCGTGTGTACTTTAAATGGAAAAACTATTAAGTGATTATAATTTTTACCGTAAAACTGTATAAGGAATTTAATTTCAGCTTCACGCTTTTTATCTTATATCGCATAGCAGAATAACGCTGCACGTTATTTAACCGGGGCGGAGATATTAATAACGTTAAAAAAATCAGGATTTAGAGTTGCCAAAGATTTAATAAATTGCTTAATATACAAGACATTAGATTTAGTTCTCAAAGAATTCTTAAAGAATTATAGTATAATATATAATACTAATTGCCACTCGGGGAAGTGATTATATTTAAATTATTTTCACTTCCTCACTCTGGTAATACAAAGTACGGCGATAAGCTCCGCCACTCAACACGCATTGTCTCTAATTCGGCGAAAAGCGAAGTACGGAGTGCCTAGGCACTTTCTGTCTACCCTGTTACGTAAGATATAAAGCGTGAAGCTAAAAAAGCTAGTATAGAATGTTGATTCATCCCTCGCGGTACATATGCTTAAAAGCTTGTATATCTATATAGCCTGAACTAAATCGTCCCTAGCAGCAAGATAAATCAAATGATGATTTGATACATCTTGCTGCTAGGCTATCTTGTAATGTCATAACCCATAAATCGCGTCTAGAGTCACTTCCACTGCGCCACGACGGTATTTTAAGTAGGAATTTTAGATATTTTTTATAATAATTGTGTTACCAGGAGCTGTGGTGAAATGCAGAGTAATGAAATCGACAGCCAATACCCCAGTGCCAGTCCTTGCCGTTCTGGATCACAGGTTAGTTATATATATATATATATATATATATATATATATATATATATATATTTATAATCCTTAATCTTTACACAAGAACAAATGTCAAAATAATACATACCGTGACTCAGTGTATTTGTTTGTGGTTGGTTATGGGTTTGAAGCCCACTAGCGAAAGTCAAATAGTTTAAATGGAATACAACTTAGTAACGTAATCTCTTTAAGAAATTAATTGCAAAATTATTTTGTTTGAAGTCTATTTAAGTAACAGAAAGAAATAAATAGTTTATGTAATAATTGAAAATGCCTAACAAAAATATTAGCCACGAATTCATTTTAGTGTTTAGATTAAACCATAAAAAAATATTTCTGATAAAAGAAAATCCCGCATCGATTTCAGTCACCCAATACTTACTATGTGCCCTACGAAGTATTAATCTACGAATTTCCTGAAAGGGGTTCCATTTTTTTTTGATTAATTTTAATGATTTTTTTACTAATTAGTTTAAATTAAAAGCAATAGATTTATATATATACGTAACTTTATAGATTGTTTACGCGTGGGCACGCGACGCGCCTAGTCTTCAGTTGCCAGAAGATGTAGGCTTTCTCCTCGGCCGTGATTCTTCCATCAAGTTTCTTGTTCTGCAAGTGCACTATATGATGAAATTCCCTAGTAAGTATAAGAAATATAAAAGACCATCTTCTAACTTTGCCAGTTGGTCTGACTGTAAACACTATTGGTTGCGAGTTCGATTCCCACTCGGGGGAATAATTATATTTAAAATTTATAAAAAGTTATCCGCTCTTGATAGCGTGGCGTTGAATTCCGCTATGTAACAAGCTATGTCTTGAATTTGTGCGCGTAAAAAGAGCATAGTGTTTATCTTTGGTGTATTGAAAACAGGTCATACATTTGAATTACGTTAAATTTATTATATAAATCTTACTTTATGTTTTTTTGATTTAATTCGATTGGCAAAACTCAACGCCGCACTGTGACGTATATAAAAACGGGGAAATTAAAATGATTTAAATGTTATTCACACGAAGAAACGATAATTTTTTTGTGATTTTTTTGCAAATTGTTAGATATAACTTATATTATTTCACTGTTTTAGTTTTACGTTTAATGTGTAATAAATAAAATAAAATGAGCAGGAACATGATGTCGCTTATTATATTAACACAAAATACCATTTTTATTTTAATCAACAAAGGATTTATTATAAACTCTTTTATTTCAGAGGGGACCACAGATAACTCTGGCGTATATCTAGAATATACGGCTTCAAAGTAAGTACTAATAAATTTGTCTAATAAAAGTATTTTTTTTCTTATATATTACATTTTCCTATACATTGTTTTTTTTTCAATTTTTATCTATTATTACGTACTTGCCATTTATTCAGTCTTACTAGAGTGAGAAATTAAAATTAACAAATCATTTAAAGATGTTGCAGTGGGACAGCAATCGGCTGTGGGTTCGATTCCCACTCGGGAGATTATATTTAAATGATTTCCATTTCTTCGCTCTGGTAAGACAAAGCGCGGCGTTCAGTTCGCCATTTAACATTTAGAACGGAATTCAGTCAACGGGAGTGTTTGGACTCTAGCTGGTCCTTAACTTATTATGTATATTTTATTTAGTATATTATTACTTATGGGGATTAAAGCGATATTAAAAAACTATTATAAACACAATTTACCATTAATAATGAATATTAAATATTTTTTATTGAATTTTTTAGAATGCCTCGTCAAGCGGGCGTGTTTCTATTGGGCACGAGCGGTATGATAGGTGCCAAGCAAGTTGAACACATGGAGACTGCTTGTACCATACATGAAGATAAACTGATCCATCCGTTTGCTTTTAGACCTCATACACATGGACTTGGTGAGTGGAATTAGGTTTTGATTTGAGACTATAGAGGGTAAACCTGATTTTTGGCGTGATGACACAACCATCATATGGTGGAATATTGCCGAAGTCATGTCTCAAATTCAGGGGAAAACGGAGCACGGAGTGTCTTCACACTAGGTACTTCCTGTCTACCCTGCTATGCGGGATAAAAGTGTGAAGCTGTAGTGTTTATTGAAAATGAATATTTATGAGGGTAAAAAACAGTTATAATTTTGTGAAACGCGTTTATAATCTATTCTTGTATATAACTTATACAAATAATAACAATGTTTCACGTCTTTATACTTTTAACAGTATAGATAGAGAACCTTTCAAAATAAAATTAAATGAGATTAATGGCACAAGGTATTTTTGTATGTACAATACGATTCTACAATGAATTCTTAATCTAACAGTAAAGAAATTTTAAATAAAAATTAAAAAAAAGGTTTTATTTGATAAAAGTATGTTTATCTTTCCAAGACTACTATATTTATGTTAATATATGAAATTATATGTTAAATTATATGTAAAAATAATTTAAATAAAAAGCACTCACGACCGGCCTCCACTTGCTATTTATTATCATGGATTCAGTGTAAAACAATGCCCCGCCCGCTCGCCGACCGCAAGCCGAGGTTCGAGACCCGCAGGGGGCGCCCTTGCGGTCGTCGGCTTCCTCTCAAGCAGACACGTCAGTGCTTGCTAATACTTCGCAGGGCTAGAGTACCCTTTTCCCTCCCCCTCCCGGTGTCGCTGTAAAGACCATTAAGGTCAACAGCATTTAACTCAAAGACAGAAAAAAAAAGAAAGTAAAACAATATTTGGAAATGACAACTGTTGAGTTTCTCGCCGGCTTTTCTCAACCTGCCTTCCTAACTGGTGGTACAGCACTGACAATACTGACATCTTTGCTGCCTGACTGTATATGTACATTTGAGACATTGTGTTTCGTTAAAGCTTGTCGATTAAAATTATTTTATATTATAAATGATAATACATATTTGATAACTATATAACACTCGTCCGTTATTGGCTTATAACATACTTTCATATATTCGAAAATTCTCTTTGTCCTTAAGGAGTATAGAGGAGGAGGAGGAGGACTAAGAATATAATCTTCAAAATTCCCACGTGAATCGTAATGTACGGGGAATTTTACAGCTACGGATTACACTTATTTAGTATAATAATCAAATTTATAAATAATTAAACCACCTCATAATATCTATACACCTAACTACTTATATTTTGTTAAGAAATTACTGGACCAATTTTAATGAAATTTGTACTGTTTGCTAAGTTGAAGTATATCTAATTAAAATTTAAAAGAATCACCTCTATATAACTTTTAGTTTTTAAAAAATTCGCGGACACCATACAATCATACAAACAAGTATACATCATAGACTTCATCATACTCAAATATTATTCAATTCCAACAATATTTTCCTTTTTGTAAAATCGGTTAAAATATACAGACCTTCACTTAGTAATATAGTTATTTTTAATAATTTACATACTTTGAAGCCGGTCGTGGCGCAGTGGAACAGCGTCCGATTGTAAACGCGATCAGTTGTGGGTTCGATTCCCAATCGAGAGTGATTATATTTAAATTATTTTCATTTCCCCGCTCTGTTAAGACAAAGTGCGGCGTTGCACCAATGAACACGCAATGTCTCAGTGGAAAGCGATTTACGGAGTGTCTTAACACTAGGTACTTTCTGTCTGTCTGTCCCTGCTACGCGGGATAAAAGCGTGAAGCTAAAAAAAGATAAGAAAATTTACATACTTCAATCTTTCTTTTACATTAAAATATTAAATCAATTCATACTTTATTTACAGGTACACAAGTGACAGGCTACGTTGTGCGACGTTCCGTAAGAGGCGATACCTGGCAATTGTTAGGTACAAAGAACCCCCAACTACCGCAAATGTTCTACCCGGTAGTGAACACGTTGCCCATACAGAGGGGCGACGTGCTAGCTGCGAGATGCATTATGAATAATACGAGAGACCATGACGTGCAAATTGGGTGAGTTTGTGTTAATAGTAGGGGATATTTGTATATACGGGACGTTATATAATAAACAATATAGAGCGATCGTGACGCAGTGGTGCAGCGTCTGACTGTAATCGCAATCAATTCTGGATTCGATTTCCACTCGGGGAATTGATCACATTTAAATTATTTGCATTTACTGGTTCTGGTAAGACAAAATACGGCGTTAAGTTCCGCCATTCAATACGCAATGTTCCAAAATCAGCAGAAAGCGGAGTAGAGATTTATGTAAAAGAGATAACAATAACCCGTATTGAACACGTTGCCCATATGGAAGGGCGACGTCTCAACTACGAGCGAATTGAATGAGAGTTGTTTTAAATAGTAGGGTCACTTATGTTGCACAATGTAGGCAGTTGTAGTTTTATACATACATATTCTTTATACATATGTATTCTTTACAGACCAACTAACAAAGATGAAATGTGCAACTTCTACCTAATGTACTGGGTTGAAAACGATACACCTTTAAAACAAAAGTATTGTTTCACCGACGGCCCCCCTTATTACTACTGGAGCAGAGCAAGAGAAAACTTCGATAGAATTCCCGATATGGATGTTAATATAATCTAAAAGTTAACAATCGTAGTACAGGAGACGATGGTAATTATAAAAAATAATCGTTTATATATACAAAATTATATGCCAAATTTAGTTTCTTTAGATCTCTTGTTAGTTGATACATATTTAACTAGAATTTTATGTATATTATTATGTATTATTATTAGGTATATTATTTATTTTGTGTATATTTTGACTTATTGATTTGTCGTGACTTAAAGGATCTGATAATGTGCTGCTGGCTCTTGGGCTATAATAAAATTTTATTTTAATCATTTTTATATAATATTTAACTTGATATAATCTCCAACTATACACTTTATATAATTTATATTATAATTAATAATAATAATTTTATTCAATTCATAATATTAATAAATAAAAAAAAATCTTTTTGAAATTTATTATAAAATATAACTGCCATTTAATAAATCAATTATGTGTCAATATTTAAATAACAGCCCGAATATTGCAGTCAATTTGTCTGTTTGTTAATTAATATTAACTTTCAAATTATACATATATTTTTTATTTCAAATTTTTTTATGCAATTTTGGCTTTTTTTGATTCATAAAATCTTGAATAAAATACTTATAAGAAAAGTTACAAGAATAAAATAATTATATCAAAGTAATACTGTATACATATACGGTAATCCCCTTTATAAAGCAGTATCCTTATATTCGTTGTCACACAACACTATTTCAGTGCCTCGTATAACACGGGTATTATCCGATTATTACCCCACCCCATATAACGCGGGGAATAAACATGTAAAACTGTTATTGGATTTATATAATTTGAATATTAACTGTTATAAGTGACATATGCTTGGTTTCTTTGTTTAAGGCTTTCTTAGTTTGATTTTAATAAGAGGCACATATTTCGTTTTTTTAATATTAAATTTAGAACCGTTAAAGAGAAAATTTAAATGACTCATCTTTATATAAAGTGTTATTAAAGCGCATTATATGAGAACACGCCTATAACGCATTTTCCCATACTTCGAAGCAAACTACAGTGTTATAGGGGAGTTTACTGTACTTTATATAAATTTTATTGTAAACAAATGAGAGTTTTTTCGATTTTTTTATTGATCTGAGATTTTTTTGATTTTTTTTATTTATAAATACATATTCATCAAGCTTTATATACGCTCTGAACTTATTATAATTCTAATAAAATTCATACAATATATTGCATGAATAATTTAATATGAAAAAAAAACAAATTTACTATTTATTATTTAAGTGATTTTATTTAATTATATTATTTGAGGATAGCATCACGGTGACATAAGCCATGTTACCGTGATGCGATCGGTTGTAAGTTTTATCCATTTATTCGTGAGAATGATTTTTTTATTTCTCCGCTGTGGTAATCCAATGTCTTGATTTCGGGTGCAAAGAAGCCAATGAAGTGTTTTGACACTAGACTGTCTCTGACTATCCTGCTATCTGGGATAAAGCGTGAAACTGCTTATATACGCATAATTAACTATTATTATTTTTATTAACTTGTATATATTATTCAGTTAACATTTCTAGTTATGTGCTTTTTTAAAATTTTATATATCATGTATTTTGTACTTAAGTTTAATTGTTTTTTCTAACGAATTACTGCTTAGTAAATCATTTTTTTTATTTTTACACCTTTTGTAATACATTCAAAGGGAAGTCGGTGACAAGTCATTCCGTTTTTAATAGATTTATAAATAAATCTAGTCAAAAATATAAGACTCATTATATACATATACATATTACTTCGAATATTCTATTGGAAATTAAATAAAAATATATATATTTTTAATCTGTATACTGTATGTAAGTTTTATTATATTTTATAATCTGTCATTGTGTATAATTAGATCTGATTTGACAGATTCATTATAGAACTTAGCATAATATTATTTAAAAAAAATTGCTTATATTTTGTTTCTCTTAAACATTCCATTTAATATTCAAATTTGAATTAAGAATATTTTTTTATTTTATTTTCCGTATTAGAAGTAGATGCTTTTTGATATATAAATGCATATCACGAATATTTATTTTAAATGAGATTTTCTATTTTTAATAAAATAAACATATTTTTAACTATGTACTTATATATTATGAACGACAATGGCTTGCTATATGGACACTGATTCTGTAAATAGTTATAATTGTCATAATATATTATGATTGTAGAATATAATACAATAACTTTTTTTTTTAATAAATTAGTTATGCACAAATAAAAAAAACTATATATAGTTTTTTTTTTCTTTCTTTTTTAAAATGTAATATTTAAATTGATTTTGTATACTACTTGATTCATGAGTAATTATATTTTATATTTTTTATGGATTTTTAATTATATACAACTATGGGCATATTTTTGATTATTATTGTTATATATAAAATTATGTTTCATACATTAAATTTACAGTATTATTTTTTCTATTGAATTTTATGATATTTTTTGGTTTTAATTATAATAATAAAGTATCATTGACGTTAGAATAAGATAAAGTGAGAAAACAAAAATATATTAATGTGTCAGGCAGCTATAAAAATGTACATACTCTAGTACTAAATAAAAAAATGGTTCAACCAATATGATTAATATAAAAATATTTTTTTTATTATATAATAATATTTAAAATAATAATGTTATCAAATATATGTTATTTGGTGTCTATATGTTGTTAGAGCGTATTATATATTTAAAATAATAAAATTGCAAGTCAAAATACATCTAGTATTTTAGCATTTGTCTAAAGGATTATTTAGACTAAAGAAAAAATGAATACCGTTATTCTCTCTTGCCAAATGATTATTTGGGTTATGGGTTAGGAAAAATCTTTGAATAGCGAAAATTTGTAAAAATATAGATGAAAAAGCGTAAATAAATTTCCATGTCCTTTTAAATTTCCAAATTTCCTTGGACGGTTTCCAAGAGTGTCGGTTCGGGTTCCGCTACGTTTAATTTTTTATATTTTACAATAAGTCTCACTTTGATAAATTCCTTTTAAACAAACTGAATAAACTAAAAAAATATTAAATTAATTATCCCTATAAATGGACATTTCTAAACGGCTTTAAAATAGTGTCAAAAAAAACTGTTTACATCCAAATGCATTTCTAATGACAATTCCTTACTACGTTTATAAAGTATAAGAATCTTATTTATTAATATTTTATCTATACTTACAAAATTAATTCTAGCAGTCCAGGTAAGAGCGTGTAGTGTGCAATTTGATTGGTGATACACCAACCTCTTCTGCTTGTTTGGAAAAATATTGTAAAAGTAACAAGTAATAAATTATACATGCAAAAATTGTATATTTTATTGATATATTGGCATTGGTTAATTTTTATTACTTGATATATATTTTAAATTATGTTATCTGAAATTTATAATAAAATTCTTTGGTATCTGTATATTAGTATAGTTAAAATATTCATAGTAGAAAGTATGCCTGAAAGAGACGGAAAATCTAACTTTGACGTATCAACAATTAATTTGTGCATATGTTAGACAAAGAGAAGTTGCATAGTTATATCTTCTATCTCTTTCACGCTATATCCCATTAGTAATAATATGCGTACTGTATCTATGTTAATAATTGGATATGTATAATCTAAATGTATGTCCATATGTCCAATTAGCCTTGACTTGACATTCCTATCGTGTGAACCTCATGTTTAGTAGGTTATTGTAGATCTGATTATATTGAAATGTGCAAAAATATATTAAATGTATTTTATTTATGTTGTTTTATTTGTATGTGAAACTCCGCCACGTGATATTAGATATTTTGTAGATGTACTTATTATAATAAAATAAATAGAAAAGAAAAAAGTCTAGAATCAGTAGGCTAAGTTGAGCCAAAATATAAACGATATGTTCAATTCTTAGGCGAATAGAATCTTTCGATACTAATACAAACTATATATAGAGTATCATGCAATATACTTTCACTACCATAATAGTATTCGCTTTATAAACAAAATCAAAGCAATAATAAAGTCTCGGAAAACACTGTTAAATGAATAAGTTTCTAAGAAAGCAATATATGAATTTTGTCTCTAGGGCATCCAAAAGAAATGCAAATTTCAAAAAATAAAAAAAATCATTTGACAAAGGCGTTAAAAGATCTTACCACCCCGTTCTATAATTACGATTTGATTCACTTGAAAGAGGTTGCCATTTACTTAATTAGTCTACGAGTATAATAAACTACGCGCAGTAAATAAAGGATAATAATTATTGTGACGAAATTTATGCATCATTTTTATCCAGCTGTATTTCATGGGACAAAAATCGTAGAACACCTTATAAAAAAGCTAATTGTAATTAAAATTTTAGTTTAGATAGAGAGAAAAACGAAAAAAAAGCCCAAATGTATGTCCATATTTAAAATAATTTTATATTCAAATTTCATCAGAATTTTTTTAAGGATATTTAATATTATTTAATTAAACCACAACAAAGACGATCCATGTCTTTTTTTACTCAGAGTTATCGTCGCTCAAACACAAAAAGCCAGTCTCAGCTTTCATCATCCATACCTCGGATAAAAATAATCACACAGAAAATTCTAGTAAGCTTTTAAAACTCAAGCCATTCTCTAAAGTCTCTATTACTAGCTTATAGTGTGAATTAAGATACTATGAAGCAGCCAAACATGGGTGTGTCAAAAGAATGAAAGAAAGGTGAATGCTGTAGAGATGCAATTTCTTCGTAGAACATTCGAAGTCACCTTAGCTATTCAAAACGGTAACGAAGACCAGAATGGTTGGTGTAAGCGGGAATGTCTTATTACTAATGAAATTCAACGTTCTCAGGTAGTTTTGGCAAACATAAAGGATAAGTTATGAATAGAGATAACGGTATATATAGCAAAGGTGAACGGTACGAGATATAGACCTGGGTTCCAAAACACAGTATCAATGATACTTTCTTGGAAAAGGTCATATAAATAACAGGTGGAAATAGAAAACTTCTAAGGGCATGTATGACCTCTTAATGGTGCAGATGTGAAAGAAGCATACAAGGACTCTCTGACTACCCCGCAATACAAATTCTTAAAACGTCGGGTTTCCTAAAATGTGTTTTCAAATATCATATACCGTGTAAAATTATAATGTACATAATTTAATATTAAAAAGAAACAGATGGCGGTAGATCGATATAATTAATTTAAATTCGAATACCAAAATATACGCGATTAACCCCTTTAAAAAGTTTCATTTAAAAAGTGTAAAAATCGCGAAAATCAAAGATCTTAATATGTACATAATTTATTCGTATAAAAGAATTTCATTTACAATGAATAAGTATATCAACAAAATGAAATCAGTGCCTATCGACTAATAACATGAAGAACCCACGTACATACATGTATATATAATATCTAAAATGACATCTTAATTAGACGATGGCGAAATTCTATTATTCATCAACTTTGCATATCAATTAAATAGACAACTATTTTCACAATTAAAAATGATAATGAAAACGTTCTAGCTAATGCCACGTCCACGTCCACTTCTACTTCCAATCGGACATTAGTAATTATTGTGTTGTACGTCAGTAGTGCCTGCCAATGTTAAGTTAGAATGGAAATGGCTTCTTATATATGGTGTACATTTTATATGACACCAGAGTGGCCAGTGTAAAGTGTTTGACGTTACATGCGATGGTAACGAGTTCGTTTCTTATTCTCCGTATTTATAATTTTTTAAATTGGTCGCGTCTGACTGTAAACGTGATCAGTTTTGGATCTTAGGAGAATGATTATATTTCAATTATTTTTATTTCGTCGCTCAAGTGCTCCCTCATCAGTGATCACTCGCTCAAGCTCAATGCAAAGTGTGGAATAGAGTTCTCCCACTCGACACGCAATGTCTCGAAAAGCTGAGTACGGTGTGACTTGCCATTAGGTACTTCCTGTCTACCTTGCTATGCAAGATAAAAGCGTCAAGCGTCAAGCTAAAAATAATAATAATTGATTTTCATCCTTTCAAGAGGAAAAAGTTTGTATAACACTTTACGAGAATTTAAAAGTGAAAATGTAGGATTTGGTTCAGGTAAATTAAGTCGTAGTTTAAATCAATCAATATATATATAGTGCTATAGAACCGAACGGACGTCTTATTTACAGTAATCTCATATAAACATTTACCTATATTTTCTTCGAGTAATTTACTTTTATCTCTGAAACTGCTGGATCGATTTTAATGAAACTTGTACTGTTCCCTAAGTTGAAGTAAATCTAACTTAGATTATATCATCGCGATATGATTGTTAGTTGTAGAAAAATTCGTGGAGAAACATTCTAACATGCATTTAGTAAATTAAACACTTTTGCTTGGAAGCTTAAATGGATCGTCATATTCAAATAGTATTCCAACAATATAACATTACATATTACATACATAACAAACTGATAACCTTTGTTTTTGAAGTCGCTTAAAAAAGTATACTTCAGTAACTTTTATTATAAATAGTTATACTATTTTTAAAAATATGAAATATGAATACAATATGAAATACACATTTATTTCATAAAGCTCTATAACAATTAAACAAAGCATTTCATATCAATATGGTAAAATCTCGCAAATTATAAAAAAAAAAAACAATCTCCACACCTGTTAGCCCAACGCACGCTTGGCGGGGGCGCAGTGGGGGGTAGTTGTCCAAAGCCGTGCACTTGTTTACCACCCCCTACGTGCTGGAAGTCCAGTACCGATGATAATATATATTTATATATTTTATATATGTAAGTAATGTTTATAGATACTCGATTTGTTTCGAGAGTATTTTTTGATGTTACGATGTATGTAAAGGTAATAGCGCAGTTATTAATGTATATATATATATATATATATATATATATATATATATATATATATATATATATATATATATATATATATATATATATATATATATATATATATATATATATATATATATATATATATATATATATATATATGTATATATAACCCTTATATCCCGCATAGCAGGGTAGACAGAAAGTACCTAGTATCAAGACAGACCGAATTCGAGAAATTGCGAGTTGAATGGTGAAACCAACCACCGCACTTTGCCTTACCATGCGATAAAGTGAAAGTAATTTCAAATATAGTCACTCCCCCGAATAAATAAATTAACGGCTAGGTAAAGCAGTCAGTCTGGCAGTCCTACTAAAGATCTTTTATAATTTGTGTTTAAGAATTATAGGATAATTTATGTTTGTAGTCTATTAGCTTTTTTCGGTTTATATCCATTACTGATAAACGAGCCAGCCTGTAATGAGAAGTCCTGATGATTATGTCGTATAGAAGTGCGTTTCCATGGCTACGAAAAATAGAAGATATTAAAAGTTTTCTAGAAGGAGATAATAATATTTTAACTGAATATAACTCAAAATTTATGCAATGAATAAAAAAAATATTGAAGTAAAAATAAGAAATAATCACCTTCGTCCATGGACTTAAAAATTGTCGGTCTTGGATGGAAGTAGAAGGAGAAAACGTAGTGGACTCGGTAGACAGAACTGTCGGAACCACTATATTGTGAGGGCAACGAGAGGTGGGAATAGGGAAAGCTGACTTACATGACATCGAACCGGAACACATCATCAGATATTTGTCGGAAATCTTTCCTGTCATGATTGTGGTCACTAGCCATATCGCAAGTTTAACCTCCTACCACCATATTACTGGTGCGGCTCTTACGGGTCGCTTCCCAACAACAGAGAGAACTCATATTCTACTACGTCCCCACGCAGGGAACAATGCAAATTCAAAATATTTGGGCACATGAAAACTAATTCATATCAAAGTCTATAGGTAAAGATGGCCAGAAAATATAAATAGGTTTGTATAATATGCTTTCGGAATGATACGTAGAACATGTGAATCAGTTGATGACGTTGTTTTGTACGAAGTGCAGCCAAAATATACAACTCTCGTCAAGAGACTCGTTAGCTCAGTAGGTGAGAGCGCCGATATTTATTCAAATCTTGACCATCGGAGGACGGAGGTTCAAATCCTTCACGAGTCAGGTTTTTTGTTTCAATTTTTTTGTTTCTGTTTTTAGTCCTAGATTTATTAGGCTAAACGCATGATTAACTATGGATAATAATACCATTTATATAAAAAGTTTTGTAATAATTATAATCAGAAGCGCAAATCGACGTTGAAAGAAAAACTTACTAAAGATAGGTAAACATTTTGTAAATTAAATATCATAAAATATTTATTTAATCTAATGTTTTTATCTATTTCTATAGTACTAAAGTGGAAACCATATAGTAACCGTAAACCCAAATAATTCCGCATTTCCAACATACCACAATTACACACTGCACTTGAAATTCACGGCTGAAGTGATATTAAATCATACATCGTTAATTTTATTAATTATAAAAAGTGGCAACACTTGTTGATCCATTGCGAAAATGAATTCATGAAGAAATACCTTTTGCGTCATATTTATGCTCAAAAATTACAAAAATAAAATTTGACAATTTTTTAGAGATAATTTTGAATAGTCAATTATATATATTATTATTATGAATATAAAATCAAATGTTTTTCCTTATACTTTTATGTACTAGTTATCGATCTACATTACTGCTACTGCTGCTTAATTAAGTTAACTAAGTACTCAGTGTTTGTTTTTTAGCTTCACGCTTTTATCCCGCATAGCAGGGTAGACAAAAAGAACCTGGTATCAAGACACTCCGTACTTCGCTTCCATCTTACCAGAGCGAGGAAGTGACAATAATTTTAAATATAATCATTCCCTCGAGTGAGGATCAAACCTACAACCGATCACGTTTACAGTCAGACGCTGTTTCATTGTGCCACGACCGGCCTCACTTAAACTTATGTGTACCGGTATGTAGTTAATTCAGTACTATTTTATAATATAAAAATCATACCGAATATTAACAATAATTGAAGCAATAAAATTTTTATTTGACTAGTAATTGTACTTTCTTATAAAAATACTATACTTTAATAACTATTATTTTAATCAATAAAATCTTTTGATATGGCAATCCTTACGGCCCCAAAATTAGTTACTTTTTTCACTTCTTCAACTACTTTTATTGTAAAATTTAACAATTGGCAAAAGGTTGCCAATCTTAATAATTTATAAAATTCCTCAAACCAACAATGGTATTTTCAATATAATTCGAGTTATTACAGAATATGTATATAGATGTTAGCATTACCATAATCGAATTGACAAGTAAAAATAACATAGAAAAAATATTAAAATAGTTGATAAAGAAATTAAAAAAATAAAACAATTTTCCGCCTCTAAATGTCTACGAGTTGTTTCCATTTGTAGAACCTAACGCCGTGGTTTATCTATCGAGTCTAAATATAAATATTATACATTTCTCTAAATTTACTTACAAATAACTTGTATATAAGTAGGGATGGTCGCGCTAGACTAGTAGACTAGCCTTTAATAACAGACCAAATTCGAGACTTTGCGAGTTGAATGGTGAAACTCAACCACCGCACTTTGCCTTACCATGGGATAGAGTGAAAGTAATTTCAAATATAGTCACTCCCCCGAATGACAGTAGAACCCACAAGGCTAACATCTATATACATATTCTGTAATAACTCGAATTATATTGAAAATACCATTGTTGGTTTGAGGAATTTTATAAATTATTAAGATTGGCAACCTTTTGCCAATTGTTAAATTTTACAATAAAAGTAGTTGAAGAAGTGAAAAAAGTAACTAATTTTGGGGCCGTAAGGATTGCCATATCAAAAGATTTTATTGATTAAAATAATAGTTATTAAAGTATAGTATTTTTATAAGAAAGTACAATTACTAGTCAAATAAAAATTTTATTGCTTCAATTATTGTTAATATTCGGTATGATTTTTATATTATAAAATAGTACTGAATTAACTACATACCGGTACACATAAGTTTAAGTGAGGCCGGTCGTGGCACAATGAAACAGCGTCTGACTGTAAACGTGATCGGTTGTAGGTTTGATCCTCACTCGATTTAAAATTATTGTCACTTCCTCGCTCTGGTAAGATGGAAGCGAATTACGGAGTGTCTTGATACTAGGTTCTTTTTGTCTATGCGGGATAAAAGCATGAAGCTAAAAAAATAAACACTGAGAACTTAGTTAACTTAATTAAGCAGCAGTAGCAGTGATATAGATCGATAACTAGTACATAAAAGTATAAGGAAAAACATTTGATTTTATATTCATAATATTAATATACATAATTGACTATTTAAAATTATCTCTAAAAAATTGTCAAATTTTATTTTTGTAATTTTTGAGCATAAATATGACGCAAAAGGTATTTCTTTATGAATTCATTTTCGCAATGGATCAACAAGTGTTGCCACTTTTTATAATTAATAAAATTCACGATGTATGATTTAATATCACTTCAGCCGTGAATTTCAAGTGCAGTGTGTAATTGTGGTATGTTGGAAATGCGGAATTATTTGGGTTTACGGTTACTATATGGTTTACACTTTAGTACTATAGAAATAGATAAAAACATTACATTAAATAAATATTTTATGATATTTAATTTACAAATTGTTTACCTATCTTTAGTAAGTTTTTCTTTCAACGTCGATTTGCGCTTCTGATTATAATTATTACAAAACTTTTTATATAAATGGTAGTATTATCCATACTTAATCATGCATTTAGTCTAATCTAGTACTAAAAACAGGAACAAAAAAAAGAAAGAAAAAGCTTTGACTCGTGAAGGATTTGAACCTCCGTCCTCCGATGGTCAAGATTTGAATAAATATCGGCGCTCTCACCTACTGAGCTAACGAGTCTCTTGACGAGAGTTGTATATTTTGGCTGCACTTTGTACAAAACTACGTCATCAACTGATTCACATGTTCTACGTATCATTCCGAAAGCATATTATACAAACTTATTTATATTTTCTGATAGCTTTACCTATAGACTTTGATATGAATTAGTTTTCATGTGCCCAAACATTTTGAATTTGCATTGTTCCCTGTGAGGGGACGTAGTAGAATATGAGTCCTCTCTATAGTTGGGAAGCGACCCTTAAGAGCCGCTCTACTAATTTGGTGGTAGGAGGTTAAACTTGCGATATGGCTAGTGACCACAATCATGACAAGAAAGATTTCTGACAAATATCTGATGATGTGTTCCGGTTCGATGTCATGTAAGTCAGCTTTCCCTATTCCCACCTCTCGTTGCCCTCACAATATAGTGGTTCCGACAGTTCTGTCTACCGAGTCCACTACGTTTTCTCCTTCTACTTCCATCCAAGACCGACAGCTTTTATGTTGTGGATGTCCATGAACGAAGGACCCCTTACCATCAGGTGATCCTTCTGGTAGTTTACTTTTCGCCAGTGCCTACTTTTTTGGATTTTTTCTTATTTTTACTTCAATAATTTTTTTATTCATTGCATAAATTTTGAGTAATATTCAGTTAAAACATTATTATCTCTTTCTAGTAAAGTTTTAATATCTCCTATTTTTCGTAGCCATGGAAACGTACTTCTACACGATATAATCATCAGGACTTCTCATTACAGGCTGTCCCGTTTATTAGTAATGGATATAAACTTAAAAAGCTAATAAAATGTAAAAATAAATAGAATACAAACATAAATTATCCTTGTAATTCAAATGAATTCAGCTTTATCCCTTGTCACGCGTCGAATAGCATCTATTTAGAGTTAGCCTAGTGTCAATAAACGGTGGAACTCAACGCCGCACTTGTCTTAGTATTGGAAAATTAAAAATAATTATTTATAATCATTCGCTTGAATGGTATTCGAACCAAGTAGCAATAGCGTTCACTGTAAGTCTTTGTCCTTCGGCGCTACGATGGTCCCTATAATTAATACATGGTTTTACAAAAATAGGGCGTAATTCAAATTGTTTCGATACAGTTTTGGTAATCAAGACGTGGGCTGCACTGATTTTATATTTGTGGATATCTTGTGCCTGGCTAGTGAACTAATATACATACCTCGTAAAGTCAAATATATAATTGTTATTCTACACAAAAATTAATATGGAAAAAGATTTTGTATACTGAAAGCTATTAAAATTTATCGCATATTTGCAAATGTGACCCTAGATGTTAGACTTCCGTGAAATATTTAAGCTTAAGGAATTTTATACACGGATTTTTTTTTACTTCTAAACTTGTATAATAACCAAAATAATTCGTATAATAGAAAAAGAAATATTTATCTACACTTTAAAACAAGATACAAAACTATTTTTTTGATGACATTGTTATATGGAACTTTAAACTGTATTTATTTGAAAACAGTGCATTACACCAGAGTTCATTGGCCTAGCTAATGATTAATAAAAACAAAAAAATAAAGTATCCAAATTTTTGACTCGTGAAGGATTTGAACCTCCGTCCTCCGATGGTCAAGATTTCAAGAAATATCGGCGCTCTCACCTACTGAGCTAACGAGTCTAATGACGAGTGTTTCATATTCTAGCTGCACTTTATGCAAAATGACATCATCGACTAATTTATATCATCTACAACTTGCATATTTGAGTCTAGAAAATGTGCATGAAACAAAATATATCAAAAATCAAAATTAGCATTTACAAATTTACCTTATATTACACAAAGCCCTCTTTTGAGGTTCTTGGCCAATTTATATAAACAATAAGCAAACCTTATTCTTACAATATATATCTACATTAATAGTGTCTAATTCTGATAGAAAAACCGTCAACTACTATTGTCGCTACAGCCTTCCAAAATACTTTTATATATCGGTTTATTCAATAAAATCTACTAAATAAAGACACAATTTGTGTTAAAAATGTATCTATTATATGTGAAAAAGATATTTTAAAACAATCATCTACAGTATTAGTGTTATTTATCTTATATTAATTTATTTATTCTTAATATTCAAATGGTGTATTATATTAATATATCTTATCAAAAAAATGTTTTTTTAATTATCTTTAGTTTAAACTTAATAATTACTTTACTAAAATCAGGAACAAAAAAAAATGAAAGAAAACGTTTTAACTCGTGAAGGATTTGAACCTCCGTCCTCCGATGGTCAAGATTTGAATTAATATCGGCGCTCTCACCTACTGAGCTAACGAGTCTCTTGACGACAGTTGTATATTTTGACTGCAGCTTGTGCAAACTACGTCATCCACTCATGTACTTGTTCTACGTTTTATACTTAAAATATATTTTACACCAACCATTGATACCGAGCTTTACGTATAAACTTTTCTATGGATAAAAATTTTACGTGCTACAGACTTCTTCATTTTTAGTTAAGTTTTTTTTAATTTTACGCTTTTATGCCGCATAATAGAGTAGACAGGAAGAGCCATACTACGCTCTACGCCGAATTCGAAGCATTGCGTGTTAAGTGGCGGAACTCAACGCCGACCGTGAGGAAATGAAAATAATTTAAGTATTATCATTCCTTCAAGTATGAATCGAACCCACAACCAGTCGCTTTTACAGTCTGAAGCTGTTGCACTGCGCCACGACCGGCCTCAATTAATAATGCCATTGCATAAATTCTGAGGTATATTTAGTCAAAAGGCTTCTTATCTCCACCTATTAAAGTTTTAATATGATGTTTGATCAGAAGGGTCCTGTTTTTGTTGTCTTGCATTATTCGCTCTTGTCTGTTTTGTATTAAAACGCTGTGTTGGTGCGAAAAACAAATATGAAGTAGTGAAAAAGCAATTTTTAATAAATTTTTTGAGTGTATATAGAATACCAGGTCAAAAACCTAATGTTTTCATTATATATGAATATATAGTTATATATGATTATTTATATATGATGTATAAATATACCTTAAAAATTCTTATAATACAACTTTTAAAGACAAATTTTGAAACACATCTTTAGTACGACATCCGGACAATATGCTTTACCTATCCTTTTTTGACAGGTACTACATTCTAAATATTGAAATTAAAATGGCGAATTTAATATTAAATAAAATAAAAGAAAATCAATCAAAAAGATCCAAGGGTCAATTTTGAACGTTTGAACCTCCGTCGTCCGATCCGTGTCTTGACGAGTATTTCAAATTCTGATAGAAATTGCTGCGAAATGATGTAAAAGACTACTACAACAAATGAATGCAGCTTCACGTTTTATCCCGCACAGCAGTGTCTATTCATAGTGAACCTAGTGTCAATTTACACTGTTCGCCGTTTTCCGACAGAATTCCAGACATTGAGTGTCATTTAGCGACACTTAACGTCGCACTTTGCCTTTCCAACGGAGGATTTAAAATAATTTTAACATAATAATTCTCCTGAATGGTAATCGAACCAGCTACCAGCCTCATTTACTTACATATACATACCCTGTCACACTGTTTTATCGTACATTGGCAAGTACGACCGTGTAAATTAGAGTTTTCCGGAAAATAATTTAGCTTTTAAAAATTCACAGACAGAAATTTATTTTTTTTAATTTCTAAATTTGTTGTAACATGTGTAACATGTGTAAAGTTAATGTTTAAAACAATACTATCCGAAATTTCTGACTTATTCAGGATTTCATCTTGGCTGCCTGATGATCAAAATTTGAATAAATATAACGCTAACACATTAACTAGTCTTCTGACTTTAACAGAAAAAGCAAACCAATCCCAAGTGTTTCACTCCTGAGAATTGAGTATCTAAATGTGTACTAATTTTACACAGATAAGATAAAATTATATATATTTTCTTTATTATTTAATTATATATATATTTTATTAATGGCTCAATAATTAGATAAGCTTTAAGCTTAATAAGATAAAATCAGAAAGAACAAAAATAAAATAAACAGTTCTGACTCGTGAAGGATTTGAACCTCCGTCCTCCGATGGTCAAGAATAGAGTAAATATCGGCGCTCTCACCTACTGAGCTAACGAGTCGGTTGAAGAGTACTGTTTATTTTGGCACCATTTCCTTCAAAATGACGTCATCCACTTAATGACGTCATATCGTATTCTATTACAATTATAGGTTTGTACTATCGACAGCGCCAAGTGACCTCTTTTGTAATCATTTAAAGCTCTGCTATAATGCGATTGTACTAATCGTTTTCTATTTTTCGTTTATTAATAAAAAATATGTATATATTGACAAAACTTTGATGAGATTCAAACTCATAAATGCGATTACCATGAATCACTATCAACAATAGGACGGCGATTATGTAATCTTTAATGTCTCTTTAACTGTAGTATTCATTTGAGACCGCTGTAACCAGTCCCAGTTTTAACTGGTCGTACATACGATTGGTTATGGGTTCGATGCCCAGTCAGAGAAATTCAGTCAGAGTATTTATTTTCTCGCTCTGGTTAGAGAAAACTTGCAATGTCTCAATTTAGGGCGCATAATAGAGAACATAATGTCCTAAAACTAAATCAGACTACCTAAATTATATATAACTTTGCTAAATTATATATAAATATGAATTTAACCATGGATGTTAGTTTTTTTTTAATATGAAAATTTAATCGAAAACGCCACTCAACGCTCACTCTCTATCATTCTCTTAGGAAAGACATATAAACAGTAGGGTCTTTATATAGTATTATAGTTTAAGCACTTTAAATATATGAACCTGTGTCCGTAGAGTGTTAACAATAATAACAATGACACTCACACTCTGTTTAGTTTGAAAGTATTAAATATTTTTGAATTGATTCCAGAAATAGGTAGCTTAGATTATAAATAATCAAAGATATAATTATTAATCAAGAAATAAGACATGATTCATTTGTATAAGTGGATGACATCATATTGAGGAAAACGTACTCAAAATATGAAATGCTCGTCAGAAGACTCGTTAGCTCAGTAGGTGAGAGCGCCGATATATACACAAATCTTGACCATCGGAGGACGGAGGTTCAAATCCTTCACGAGTCAGAATTTATTTTTTATATTTTTTTTTCTTTTCCTAAATTTTAATACTGTAATTGTTAAATATGAAACATATTTACAATCTCTTTGTCATCAAAAAATACTAAAAAGGTTAGTTTTTGTCAAAACAATGTCTGTATTTTAGTAGTGTATAAATAAACACACGAACACATTATAAGAAAGAAATACTTTTAAAAATTAAAAGTTACATTTTCCATTTAGGTCCATTAATTGTATTTTCTAATCTAAAGCTAATACTATTTACATTAAATTGAAAATCATATAACAAGCGCGAATCCAGATAAATTATTTTGCATTTCCAACATAATTTAATTACACATTGCACTTGAAACACGCCTGAAGTGATATTGAATCATACTTCGCTTATTTTATTAAATGTTAGCGTTTCTAGATACATTGCGGGTATGAATTCAGAACGGAAAACGTTACACGTCATATTTAACATGAAAAATTTATCTTACTAATGTTATAAATGCAACAACTTTGTTAGGATATATGTATGTACTTTATTAAGAAAAAAATATCGATGAAACTCCGTTGATTTTTTACAGTACTATAGGTAATCCGTCAGAATAACAGATGGGTTACAATTTATAATGATTTTACGTAATTTCTTTGTAATATAACATATGAATTAAGTCGGCAAAAATCTGTTCTCTGAGAGTTATCTTGACACACGATAAACCCTATTAATATTACCATTTACTCTTTTACACAAAAACTACTACATGGATTTGGATAAAACTTCAGTTAAGTCATCAAAATAATATGAATCTATGAGTTTTATATTATTTTGATTTCGTTACATTATAACAATAAATTGCAAGTACTAGGATACTTTTTATCAACATAGGCGGGTCAAGCCGGAAGCGGAATCTAGTATACAAATATATGTTAAGTATGACAATTTTATAAAGATTTTGAGTAAAATATTTGTATCTACTTTTGATCCTATTATAATAATTAGAAAAAAAAATAGAAAACATTTTTTAAAAACCTACAAAAATTTGAAAGCAGCGGGATTCAAATCCGTGCCTCTTGGATCAACGTAGCTGGTAGTAGAACGCATGGCTTAGTGGTCAGAGCGCTGAGACGGTCCAAGAGGCGCGGGTTCGAATCCCGCTGCGTTCAATTTTTTATACGTTTTTTCATAAATATTATTAAACTAATTTTACTCTAGTTTACGCTAACTAATTAATGTATATCTAATAGTTAATAAAAAGTTAGCTTCGGATTCCAAACGTGATGTGGATTACAATTTGGGAGTATGATTTTAATATTTTATCTTTTTACATCAGCAAATTATAAGACAAAGTGCTTTGACTTTCCCCAATGTATAGCGTGCTACTTTATAACAGTTAGTTAGTACTAAAAGAAGTATGGGTTAAGTTGACAATTAGTTATTAATAAAGTCAATAAAAAAATACTAAACAATATCTTTACAAATGAATATGACTTGAAAATTAAACAAATTTCCGCCTCTGAATCTCAAAACAAACACAAACGCGACTTTCACTGTCATGTCCACCATTTTAAGTACTATAAAAGCTCGTACTAAACGAAAGCTCGTTCAATATTATACTTAATATTAAATATTAAAATTTATGTTAAATTGTTATATTATTAATGTTTTTATTGAATTTTTTCAATTATTTTATTATGATTCGGTTGTCAAAATCACGTTAAACAGTTTAAAAACCTGTTTCCACCGATTTCAACGCCGCACTCACAACCAGTCGCGTTTACAGTCAAATGCTGTCACTGCGCCACGACCGGCTTTTTTATAATTTTTCACATATATCATTTACTATCACCTGGATTACAATTTCCATATTATTGTACCAAAAATATTGTATTATATTAAAGAAAAGAGACGTTATACACGTGAAACTGAAATAAGAGGCTGGTTCATTTCCCCAGGGAATATACAGAACTTCGAGTATATTGTCTACTGACTTAAATTATATGGATATAAGAGGTATAGTGGCATAATATTACAAAGTATCAGTATGTTTTAAACATATTCAAACACTTGTTGAAGTGTAATTTCTTTTATAGTTTAGTTACGCCAATGTCTCAAATTCAAGAGAAAACTGGCAACCGGAAGCCTTGGCTCTAGATTCACTCACTCCACACACTCGCTGTCACTCACTGACTCACTGTCTACTCATAAATAAGCTACAAGTCATAAAGATGTTGTTTTATTTGTTTTTTAAAATTTATAATATAAACGGAATTTTCTGAATGTAGCCAAGTAGTTGAAGTAGATGTAAAGTGCATTAGGTAATTCTTTTTTATTTCATTATTTCTCTATTTATGCCCTATTTCTTGACATTACGTAGTAATTTTAACGGCGTTAAATGTTTTACCGGAATGTATAAATTATATTATTAATATATAATCAAATCCTCGAGTCAATTAATTCATAACTATTGCGTTTGAAGTTAAATATTTTCACACCGCTATACGATGACCTGTTATATAGTATGTTACTTGAACATAGTACGACACCAGTAAAAATATATTTATATGTACATTTGGCAATCGAATATGAAAAATTATTTTTCTCTCCTTTCAGCAAGTCATATCCTAATCATAATCCATTATAGTTTTCAACTAGACCTAAGGGACTTTAGCACCTTACAAACAAAACTTGACAAGAACTATACACACACACACACACATAGACACACACACACATACACATATATATATATATATATATATATATATATATATATATATATATGTATTCTCAGGTTTGCTATGTTTCCTAATTTTTATGAAGATATGTAAAACAGAACGCCTTAACATTTTTTCAATGTTCTCGTTACCTACGAGTCTTTTGACGGATGTTACGTAGCCAACCTACATGACGACAACGTTTTTTTATAGTCGTCTGTTCGCAACTACTACATTCTGAGGGAAAGGATAGGCGGGAATAGAGAAATCTGACTTACATGATATCGAGCCAGAACACTTCATTAGATATTTGGCAGATCGATTTTGTTTTGTGTGACTCAAGTCAAGACTTTCCGTTTACCAGTTTTCATTTGAATTCGAGACATTACAGTGGGGTTACTCAACTCTAACAACAATAAGACTTCAACAAGTGATTGAAATAATTGACGCGTTTACTCATCTACGAGTAACGCTTAAAGAATACTGGTACTTTGTAATATTACGCCACTATACCTCTTATATCCATATAATTTAAGTCAATAGACAATATTCTCGAAAATATGTATATATATTCACAGGGGAAATGTAAACGCGATCGATTGTGGGTTCGATCCTCACTCGGGGGAGTGATTATATTTAAAATTATTTTGACTTCCTCGCTCTGGTAATATAAAGTGTGAGTGTGGCGAGTGAATTTCACCATTCGACACGCAATGTCCTGAATTCGGTGGAAAGCGAAATACGGAGTGTTATAACACTAGGTACTTACTTTCTGCTATACCCTGCTATGTGGGATAAAAAGCGTGAAGCTAAAAAAAAAATAAAAAGTCGTAATCGTTTTTTTATTTGGTTTGTATCTATGTATGTAGAAAAACTTTTAATACTATTTCAACTTCTTCTTGCCGTTCAATTTATACACGTGTATATTTCGATAACATGACCTTGTAGTCATTGGCAGGACGACTAGGATAACAAGAAAATAGTTTTGCGTAGCGTGTTTCTTTTGTAAACCCATTTATTAAACAATTAATAAAATTTTCAATTCCGCTGCGTTCAAATTTTTATACGTTTTATCAAAAATGTTTTTAATCCTAAGTCTGGAATAATATTTTAAAAATAGTAAATAATAAACCTTAGTTAATATTTTGCTTTACTCATTTGATTGAATGAAAATATTATATTTAAGAATTTTTTATGAAGCCGGTCGTGGCGCAGTGGGACAGCGTCTCAATGTAAACACGATTATTTGTGGGTTCGATCCCCACTCGGGGGAGTGATTATATTTAAATTATTTTCACTGCCTCGCTCTAGTAAAGGCAAAGAGCGGCGTTGAGTTCAACACGCAATGTCTTGAATTCGGTAGAAAGCCAAGTACGGAGTATGTTGACACTAGGTACTAGGTTTCTACAGGTTGACACTAGGTTTCTGTCTACCCTGCTATGCGGGATAAAAGCGTGAAGGCCTTACTCTTGTGATCTTAAAAATCATAATTTAAAAGAATTTAAGTGTTTGTTTGTTTTAAAATAAGCTTTTTCATAAATTTCATACATCGGTTTCTGCTCACATGGAAGTTTTATTTTTATTTCGTTTAACTGTAATTCAGTTTCATCAAAAAAAAATATAAAAGTAATATATTAGCTGCTTTAATAAGGTATTCAGAGGCCGGTCGTGGCGGTGACAGCATTTGACAGTAAACGCGGCCGGTTTTGGGTTTGATATCCACTCTGGGGAGTGATTATATTTAAAATTATTTTGCACTTCCTCGCTCTGGTCACACAAAGTTCGGCGTTGAGTTCCACCACTCAACACATAATGCCTCGAATTAAAAGCGAAAAAAAAGATATTCACTATTCAATTCAAACTTTACTTTTATTTTTAACAAACTATTAATTTCAAAATTTAAAATATGTATTTAATTTTAAAACGAAACAAACTAGAATCATATCAAAATAAACGTAGTTAAAATAATAATGGCGCCGTTCATAATCCTCACATAATCGGGCTGATAGCATAAGTTGTGTAACACATAATCGTCTTATTCATGACACCTCCGTGTAATACTGTAAGCCAATAACGGAACCACGCTCACAGCATATAGAATATGAATCTATTGATAATTTTTTTTATTATTACTACGCGGATATAACCTTATTTATTGTATATTATTGTCTATTTTTCATAACCTTTTTTTAACTTATCATGTTACTTAGTTATCTATCTAATCTTAGTAGCTTACTTAGATCTATTTCCCAGTGTACGATTGAGGTGAAATTTGGAATACAAATTCAGTTTTTCAGTTTTGAAGACAATGATGATATATTATCATTTTCGTTGTTAATCTAAAATGGCCGCCGCAATAAAATAGCGAATTGTAAATCTTTAAACAATCCACCCAATGTGAATATCAAATGAAACTGCTTAATTTATAGAACGTTACGAAAAAAGTTTGATTTTAAAAAGACTTTTAAATAATTATTTTTATTCTATAGCAGAATAGTTAGAGAGAACTTAGACTCAAGACGATCCATTTTAAAATATTTCTGAAAAATACATCTCCCCGAAGTCAAGCCATTGATGTGACGTGAGGTGAAGTGGTAAGACGTACAGTTGCTAGTCCCATTAAATTTATATATTTTGCTAATTTTTATGAAGATATGTAAAACAGAACGCCTTAACATTTTTTCAATGTTATCGTTACCTACGAGTCTTTTGACGGATGTTACGTAGCCAACCTACATGACGACAACGTTTTTTTTATAGTCGTCTGTTCGCAACTACTACATTCTGAGGGAAAGGATAAGTAGGAATAGGGAAAGCTGACATGACATCGAGCCAGAACACTTCATTAGATATTTGGCAGATCGATTTTGTTTTGTGTGACTCAAGTCAAGACTTTCCGTTTACCAGTTTTCATTTGAATTCGAGACATTACAGTGGCGTTACTCAACTCTAACAACAATAAGACTTCAACAAGTGATTGAAATAATTGACGCGTTTACTCATCTACGAGTAACGCTTAAAGAATACTGGTACTTTGTAATATTACGCCACTATACCTCTTATATCCATATAATTTAAGTCAGTAGACAATATTCTCGAAAATATGTATATATATTCACAGGGGAAATAAACAAGCCTCGTATTTCACGTGTATAACGCCTCTTTTCTTTGATATAATAAAATATTTTTAGTACAATAGTATGGAAATTGTAATCCGGGCTTACAATTATAAATGAAATATGTGTGAATTAATAAAAAGAGGCCGGTAGTGACGCAGTGTGACAGCGTTTGACTGTAAACGCGATCGATTGTGGGTTCGATCCTCACTCGGGGGAGTGATTATATTTAAAATTATTTTGACTTCCTCGCTCTAGTAATATAAAGTGTGAGTGTGGCGAGTGAATTTCACCATTCGACACGCAATGTCTCGAATTCGGCGGAAAGCGAAGTACGGGGTGTTATGACACTAGGTACTTACTTTCTGCTATACCCTGCTATGTGGGATAAAAATCGTGAAGCTAAAAAAATTAAAAGGTTGTAATCGTTTTTTTATTTGATTTGTATCTATGTATGTAGAAAATGTATGTAGAAAATGTATGTAGAAAAACTTTTAATACTATTTCAACTTCTTCTTGCCGTTCAATTTATACACGTGTATATTTCGATAACATGACCTTGTAGTCATTGGCAGGACGACTAGGATAACAAGAAAATAGTTTTGCGTAGCGTGTTTCTTTTGTGAACGATTAATTTATTGAACGATTAATAAAATTTTCAATTCCACTGCGTTCAAATTTTTATACGTTTTATCAAAAATATTTTTTAATCCTAAGTCTGGAATAATATTTTAAAAATAGTAAATAATAAACCTAAGCTAATATTTTGCTTTACTCATTTGATTGAATGAAAATATTATATTTAAGAATTTTTTATGAGGCCGGTCGTGGTGCAGTGGGACAACGTCTCAATGTAAACACGATTATTTATGGGTTCGATCCCCACTCGGGGGAGTGATTATATTTAAATTATTTTCACTGCCTCGCTCTGGTAAAGGCAAAGAGCGGCGTTGAGTTCAACACGCAATGTCTTGAATTCGGTAGAAAGCCAAGTACGGAGTATGTTGACACTAGGTACTTTCTGTCTACCCTGCTATGCGGGATAAAAGCGTGAAGGCCTTACTCTTGTGATCTTAAAAATCATAATTTAAAAGAATTTAAGTATTTGTTTGTTTTAAAATAAGCTTTTTCATAAATTTCATACATCGGTTTCTGCTCACATGGAAGTTTTATTTTTATTTCGTGTAACTGTAATTCAGTTTCATCATTAAAAAATATAAAAGTAATATATTAGCTGCTTTAATAAGGTATTCGGCCGGTCGTGGCGGTGACAGCATTTGACAGTAAACGCGGCCGGTTTTGGGTTTGATATCCACTCGGGGGAGTGATTATATTTAAAATTATTTTGCACTTCCTCGCTCTGGTCACACAAGGTGCGGCGTTGAGTTCCACCACTCAACACACAATGCCTCGAATTAAAAGCGAAAAAAAAGATATTCACTATTCAATTCAAACTTTACTTTTATTTTTAACAAACTATTAATTTCAAAATTTAAAATACGTATTTAATTATAAAACGAAACAAACTAGAATCGTATCGAAATAAACGTAGTTAAAATAATAATGGCGCCGTTCATAATCCTCACATAATCGGGCTGATAGCATAAGTTGTGTAACACATAATCGTCTTATTCATGACACCTCCGTGTAATACTGTAAGCCAATAACGGAACCACGCTCACAGCATATAGAATATGAATCTATTGATAAATATATTTTTTTTATTATTACTACGCGGATATAACCTTATTTATTGTATATTATTGTCTATTTTTCATAACCTTTTTTTAACTTATCATGTTACTTAGTTATCTATCTAATCTTAGTAGCTTACTTAGATCTATTTCCCAGTGTACGATTGAGGTGAAATTTGGAATACAAATTCAGTTTTTCAGTTTTGAAGACAATGATGATATATTATCATTTTCGTTGTTAATCTAAAATGGCCGCCGCAATAAAATAGCGAATTGTAAGTCTTTAAACAATCCACCCACTGTGAATATCAAATGAAACTGCTTAATTTATAGAACGTTACGAAAAAAGTTTGATTTTAAAAAGACTTTTAAATAATTATTTTTATTCTATAGCTTCTGCTATAGAATAAAAATAATTATTTAAAAGTCTTTTAACTATTAAAACTTAAAACTATTCTTAGTTAGAGAGAACTTAGACTCAAGACGATCCATTTTAAAATATTTCTGAAAAATACATCCCCCCGAAGTCAAGCCATTGATGTGACGTGAGGTGAAGTGGTAAGACGTACAGTTGCTAGTCCCAATAAATTTATATATTTTCCTAATTTTTATGAAGATATGTAAAACAGAACGCCTTAACATTTTTTTAATGTTCTCGTTACCTAAGAGTATTTTGACGGATGTTACGTAGCCAACCTACATGACGACAACATTTTTTTTATAGTCGCCTGTTCGCAACTACTACATTCTGAGGGAAAGATAAGTAGGAATAGGGAAAGCTGACATGACATCGAGCCGGAACACTTCATTAAATATTTGGCAGATCGATTTTGTCATAATAGTGGCGAGCCAGTTGGAGGATTAACCTCTCAGCATCAAATTACGGGGATACGCGCCTGTTACGCGACTCTAACCAGCAGTAGAAGGGAACTCTATTCTTGTATGTCCCCTCACAGGGAAGAGAAAAATAGAAAACAAAAAAAAGAGAACGTTGTCTTTATATTAAAATTTCAATATTATATTTTAATGATTAATTATTCTTTTCTAAAATTAAGCATTTAAAAAAACAGAAGTAGTCCCGTCGAGTTCTTTGCTCCGGTTGTGAACTGGTAAGTTATTTGATGTTCGAATAATGAGACATGCAAATTCTTAATTTTAAATAATAAAATTATTTAACTTTGAAAAACAAAGACTCGTTTATCTATACGTCGTCGTCGTTTACATCTAGGTTAGGTTTATATTATTTTGAACATTTCCTAACCTAGATGTAAACAAAATTAGAGTAGACACTCCGTACTTCGCTTTCCATCGAGTTCGAGACATTGCGTGTTGATCGGTGGAACTCAACTCCTCACTTTGTGTTACCAGAGTGAGGAAGTGAAAATAATTTAAATATAATTACTCCTCCGAGTGGGGATCCAAACCCCCACGATCGCGTTTACCGTCACTATATATATATATATATATATATATATATATATATATATATGAACCATGTGAATATGCCTTTATGTAATAAAAGGATAGCTAATTCGACGACATAAAGAACTCAACTTAAATAATGGGTTATCCCTTTTAAAAATGGACATTAAAGTATCTGACATCTTCGACAAGTTCTTTATAATTTATTTTATATTACTTGTAAGACTGAACTTCAATACTTAAATTACTTTTTCTCATCTTTTAACTTAGGAAATGTTTCAAAAAATAATCGCAACTCATCTATTTCCTAATTATTTCTAAGATAAATATATTAAAACATATATAACACAATAATTTGACTAGAATAATTTGACTAGAATATTATAGATTTCAACTATTTTTTCGTCTAGTAACGTATTTCCAAAATATCAACCTTGAAGACTCTTTTTTTCAGTTTATTACGTCTAAGCAGCCTTAAGCATTAAAAACTATAGTACTAAAATCAGAAATAAGAAAAAAAAAATAAAAAGACATCTGACTCGTGAAGGATTTGAACCTCCGCCCTCCGATGGTCAAGTATGTATTAAATATCGGCGCTCTCACCTACTGAGCTAACGAGTCTTCTGACGCACAACAGGTATTCTGGCTTCAGTTGCCGCGTAATGACGTCATACCCTATCAATAAAACATCCATTCTATTTTATTCTTTAACAACCAATCTATAAGACCCATTTTTGATTGTCCTTTTAATCGCCTATGCACTTTGCAAATAACAGGCCGGGTATGAATTACTGAAATGTGTTCTAACACAGTTAAATAGACTTACGTATTGATTTCTACTTCTTTCCTCTATAGAGTGAGTACTGCTTATTAATCAAGGCTGACATGCCTGACGCTTATTCTCATGTATTTTTAAATACAAAAAATCTTACTTTTAAATATTTAGATACATATTTATGAAACAAAAAAATTATACTAATTAACCTAGCATTTGAAAATTCTCTTATTCATTTTTTCACTCGAAGCTATAATAATCGTTAATTATCAAATCTCCATTTTACAGTACCGTCACGGCATCAAACGGCTAAATTCATCAGCTTATGGCAAAAATAGATATACATTTTTGAAAAAACGTATAAAATTTTTTTGAACGCAGCGGTATTCGAACCCGCGCCTCTTGGATACCGTCCAAGCGGTCTGACCGCTAAGCCATGCGTTTTTATACGTTTTTTCAAAAATGTTTTCAAATCCTAAGTGTGGAATAACACTTTAAAAATAGTAAATATTAAAAAATAGATATATTTTGTCCTTAATTATTTTTTATATTTATTTTTTATGTGTGTTATTAGGAGAAGAAAAAAGCATGAAGACTCAAAACTTATGTACGAGTGATACGAGATTATTGAATATAAAGGATAAGAAGGAAGAACGCAAATCTTGTAGCGTTTAGCGATCTGTTCTCGCTGACTTCTCTATTCATATAAATATTAAGCCCTGTAAAATAAATATTAATTATTATAAGCTATTATTCTTGATGGTATTACCAAAATATTGTAATTTTTAAAAAATGTCACCAATTTTTACCTCCATTTGAAAATAATTTATGACAAGTGTTTTCATTTTTAGATTATTCCAACAAAACCTAAATTTTGTACAGAAAAACACAATACGACTATAAGTATTTACTCGTAAATCCTTATTTCTTTTAAAAAATCTTAGTTAATTAACGTTACGTTTTCACCATTAGTACAAAACCAGTAAAATTATTCAAGAAAATATTTTTTTTATATCTGCAAACGCTCAAAATAACATTCTGTCAACTTGTTCTTTTAAAATAACTTGATTACAAAAGAGATTGTAAAGTTTTGTAACTCAATATCATTTCGTCACCGCAAAAACTTTCGGACTTTATTCCTTTTCGTGTCTAAAATATATATTGTGAAATTTCTTGGTGTAATTCATCTGTTATTTTCCTTTAAAATAACCGGTTTGATTTTAGTTCTATATATGAAAATGTATACTGTATTTATAATTTACCAGTCCTGTTGACGCGTTGCCTTAACAACGTGAATGTCACTTTATATAAACGTGTACGTCAAACAAAAGGTAGTGTGTGTTATACTTTTGTATTATTTTTTAAAAAACATTAGCATCCTGCAATCGTTTTCTATATAAACTATAACTTGCCAAATTGCATACTCCCCTGTACAAAGATTTTGCTTCACGTGTTAATATACAGATACAAACAATATGCGACACCATACGCCTACCGCTACCGCCACTGTATATTTAAATTATTAATGGAATATTGTATCAATATTTTCTGTCACAGGTTATTATTGAATACAACAAAAATACTTGAGGCTAGTCGTGGCGCAGTGGAATAGCGTCTGTAAACGCGATCGGTTGTGGGTGCGATTCCCCCTTGGGAAAATGATTAAATATTTTTTTTATTTCCTCACTCTTGTAAGACGTAGTGTGGCGTTGAGTTTCACCACTCAACACGCAATCTCTCGAATTCGGCTGAAAGCGGAGAATGGAGTGTCTTGATAGTATGTACTCTGTTATGCAGAATAAAAGCATGAAGCTAAAAATAACAAAAACAGTATAATTTATGTTATTTTACTATGATTTATTCCTGAAAATCAGAGCTTATACGTTTGAGGATAATTTATTTCATTTACATAATGTAACCATACACGTGTCAGAATTCTACAATCTAATATATTAACATTTAGTGTCGTTAAGTTAGTAGTTCATAACAAAGTTTTTAAATGTTATTAGCACCTATAGAACTGTATCCCTTTTGGATCCTCATGTAGAGTTCGTGCTACGAATACCGATATCGTAGCATTCGTAGCACGGACTATATATATATATATATATATATATATATATATACATATATATATATTTATGTATATATGTATATATATATATATATATATATATATATTTTTGAATTATCTTTAAGCTCGACGCATTGGATCAGAGATATATTCCTCTTTGTTTGTAAAAAAAAATATGACATGAATATCATCAATATAATTTTAACAAAAAATATATTAAAGATTTCTGAAACCATTTTTGGCTTCATCTTTTATGCTTGATAAAGTTTCCTAGATTCAATACAAAATCAATTCAAAATTATAATTGTAATTAAAAACATTAATTTGAGTTTTAGTTACATATAACTAAAATGTATTCACACAAGGAAACAAAGTTTCAGACCCTACATATGTTCGTGGCTCGTTCAGCCGGCGTGCGTCTATCAGCTGTGAGCTCCGAGGTCAAGGTCTGCCGGGTCACGGGGGGTGAGGGATGCGTGGGCGTTGCCATGGTGACCGGCCCACGCCACCCACGCAGCAGGTAGTCAATCAATTACCTGAGTCTTTCACGCCATAATGAGACATTATTTAATAAATATTGCATCCAACTTAAATGTTTTGTGTGTGTAATTTTGCATATATTATTAGTGTGTTTAAAAATTACTGTATTCTAATTGTGTAGTGTCAATGTAGACTCTGTAAAGCGTATAATTGTGTGTTTAATCCTTATTCGGGAAATAATTATATGGGAAAAAAATCATATATTTGGTTTAAACCAAATAGATTGCAATAGATATCAATATAAACATTGCAATAGATATCAATATAAACTATAATTATAAAGTAATCAGAAAGCAAAAAAAGCCGTTGTTAGGTGCTACGTTCTGTATCCCGAGGTTGTGTGCCAATAAACAATAATTATACAATTTAAATACTCTTACTATTTCATACTTCAAAAAACCATTTTGGTTATTATAATTGTTTCATATATATATATATATATATATATATATATATATCTCACACAATTTATTCCACATAGCAGACTGCTTAGTGTTCAGCGAAGGCGTTTTGTCTTACCAAAGAGATCTACTCTCGATTTGAATGAAAGTGAAAGGTATGAATCTGTTTAGCAACCAATATTTATTTGCTGTGCTATCCCCCAACGTGGGTCAGGAGGAAAAATTGGTATATATTTCTAATATAAAAATATTATCGTATTGACAAAATAAAAACAATAAGAAAACATAGGCAAAATTTGTGATTTGCTTCTAAGTTAAGTACATATATTGATGGCAATTTTGAAAATTTGCTAGCCATGTTTCATATCAATAGTAACTGATCTATTCAGTTTCTGATTTGATATCAATGATTCCTTTCAGTTTTACTGCGTATATATGCGTACGCTTTGCAACAAGTTTGTTACTATATGCTGAAGTGTATTTCAAACTCTGGAAACTGGAAGTGTATCAATCTCATGTCTATAACACCCACGGCTAGACCTTAGACGGACGTAGGCCTTTCCCAAAAAGTGCTACGACGATCTATTCTGCACCGAGATTTATTTGATAAAATGTATATATTTCTAATAATCTATAATAAAAAGTGTATATACATATTTATATGTGTATAAGGCATTATCTTTATAATGGGTTTATGTATCACTAGATCTTTTGTACGCTGCAACCCTTTTCCCGCCCACACATGTTGAGGTAATGTAAAAAATAATTCAGTGTAATGCGCTTAAACTGTTTTTCTTTGACTTTGTTTTATAGATACTCAAAGACGGTAATTAAACACTACATACAAAAAAGTCAATAAAAAATCAAATTTATTTTTATTTATTAAAAGATCATTTTCGTGTCCTTATTAACATAAAGAATGTAAAAATGTCAGTAATTTCAGTACTACAGGAAGCTACTGGCTCGGGTGCTAGCTCTGCCAACAAGAGATGGCAATAATTCTATATGTATAATACTATCCTCATTTTGCAGCTTGACGCTTTATCCTATTTAGCAGGATAGTCAGAGAATACCTAGTGTTAAGATGCGCATTTGATTGTTTGCAACCCGAAATCTAGATACTGCAAACTCAATGCCATTGAATTCAATTGAATTGAACTCAATAAAATTTGTCTTACAAGAGCGGAGAAATGAAGATAAATTCTAAATAATACATTAATCATTTCTTCGACTGAGAATGGAACTCGCAAACAATCGTGTTTACATCCAAACGATAGCACGATGGCCTCTTAACATCTATTAACATCATCTTCATATCTAAAAAATATATATAGAAGGTTTTCACATACGTTTCCATACCCAAGTATTTAATATGTATATGTCTATTCTAGGCATAGCGTTTAGACATGGTGGATATATATTTTTTTTATTTTTGGACATTGGTTACTGACTCTCCGATTGACAATGTAGAGAAAAAAAATCAGCATTTCATGGCTTCACTATGCAGGTACTTTATTGTGTTTTAGATAGAGAGGTTTGACGCAGTGATTAGGATGATACAAATGTACATAAAGGAGATTTAGAAAGACTATACAATTATATTGATTAATTTTTATATACTTAACATAAAATAGCATTGGGCATACATTACATACGATAAAAAAATTAGCTAGTAGATATATAAAATAAAAATATCTATTAACAACATCTTCATATCTTAAAAACATATATAGTCAGTTTTCACGTACGTTTCCATACCCAAGTACATAATATATATAAAAGCATCGTGTTCAAAGAGCACCATTCTAAGTTCAACTTCATACTCTATTGCCTACTTTCATTTAATGATTTTATCCTGGTGTGTTCTATTGTTTAAAGTTTAGCCAGACAGTATTGTAATTGCTGAGAAATTAGGATCCGCATTTGATTATACATATATTGTACGGGAAATTTAAATTTGCACATCTAGTGAGGCCATCGTACCACAGTGACAACGTAACGGGTGAATACGTATATTTAAAATTTATCTTCGTTTCTCCACTCTGTAAAAACAAAGAGCATTGAGTTCGCTACTCAACACATAATGTCTTGATTGAGGGCAGAAAGTAGTTAGCATAATGTCTTGACATTAGGTTGTCTCTGACTGCTTTACTCTACGCTTTGCTTTACGAGATAAGGCGTGAAGTTGTTTGTATTCTTTAATTATAGAAATGCTTATTTTATTTATATTTATTGATTAATATTTCGTAGAATTTGATACTAGATTATTTATATAACTTATTTCAAACAAAAAACCGCCTAAATGACCAATGTTCCTTTAAAACACAATGCGAAAACAAAAAAAATATCCATCTTTTCCCAACACTGACATATAAATGGCTATTACTTTTACTTTTTCCAAGAGAAAAGGAAAAAAAGGCTTTACAATATAAAACGCGGCACATAAAGGCCGTGTCAACCTATCAACCGAGGGACTCTCTCGTGCGTTGAACAGTGCACGCACTGACCCATGAGAACTCTTCACGCTTCGCACGACTTACCGGCAAAGGTGCGTTATATATAACTAGTGAATTGATTTTGCAGATTATAACATATTAAATGATTACATTCAGAAGAAAATGAAACTGCAAGAGGCTAAGAATCTACCTAATGTACCTAAGAGATAGACGTGTCGATAAACAAAATATTTTATTATTTGAATATATTACGTATGTTGAAAGTTATCGTGACATAGTGGTTATGCTGTATGGTTGCCTATTCGATCCCAATCAAAAGCATGTTATGATTAATTTTCGTCTCCATAATCTGACAATTATTTAAAATAAAATCTGAAACCTGGTGAAGGTATTTTAAAATTATTTTTTTTACACATAGACTACTTAGTTACCTGAATTAAAAAATAACCTATTATTTGTATTATTAGCTAGCTGCCCTAGCTGTCTTGTGAAGGAAATATGTTTGCCCCATACCCGCCTTAGTAGAAATATTTATGAACTTCCTGTTTCAGTGGATGCTAACTTGAAGTAGATACCATATCTAGTAAGCTGATTTTTATTACTGCAATTACAATGAAACCTTGTTAATTGGGATCCAAGGAGGTTCAAAAGACTATATGTATAAATGGTACGTTACCATTTAAAGAATTTCACTCGTCTAGTTTTCCAATTAGACAGATTTAGAATTATTCTTGTCTTCTTTACAGAGGCCCCAGCATATAAAGGTCGAAATACTGTAATTCTTTTTAAAGAGGTAGAAATGTGAAACCCGAAATAGGGCTAAAAAACAAAGAACGTGCGAATTTGTTAGCGAGCGCCACTCAAGCGACACGCTACGGTTCCTGCATACCTCTTTCGCATCGTCCACAGTCAATATCCTCTTCATACATGCCCTTCGGGGGGTCATGCTTTTTACGTGACCTTCCTTCAGTATCTTCGATACTGTGTTTTCGAAGGTCAACCGCCTCCCCTGACCTCTCACACCCCTCACCTTGGCTTCATAAGTCTTTCTTACCATTCTTTCATCGCTAGTTCTTTCAACGTGCCCAAACCACCTGAGCACGTTCTTCTTCATTCTTACTATGATATTCGCGCTTACACCTGCCATTCTGCGTATCTTCTCACTGGATATACGGTCAGCTAAACTGACTCTGCATACCCAATGAAGAGATCTCATCTCTACTGCATTCTTCTTTCTTTCATTCTTCTTTTGACACACCCACGTTTCGCTGCCATATAACAACGTCGGTATCAGTACTGCACTGTGAACGGCAAGACCTTAACCTTGTTACCGGCAGCAATACGACTTTCCAAATCCATTTCGTATCTTCCATCTCTACTAAATATACTTCCCAGATATACCACCTCATTCACTCGTTCTAATATCTTTCTATCTACTCTAATCTTGCATTCGGTTGTTTCTTCGTCTCTTTCAAATACTAGAATCTTAGTTTTACTCGCATTCAGGTTTAGACTATTACTTTTACAGCTTTCTTTCGGAGTGGTGACCAATGCCTGTAAATTGCATTCTGATGATGTAATTAGTACTGCATTGATACTCGATTGAATTCAAACTGAGGCGACATGTCAGCTCCTACTCGTACATAGGCTGAGTGATCTTGATAAAGAAATTTTACAGCTTGCAACAAGAGTCCGTTAACATTGTACCGGGGCAGTATCTCCCATAACTTCTTTCTTACGACCCTTTCAAATTCCTTTTCTAAATCCACAAAAGCACAGAAAATTTTCTGGTTTACAGCCAAAAGCTTTTCCGTGGTCACGCGGAGACGTGATCCATGTACCCTCTCCCAGGCCCCACCCCTTCTTGAGCCTCCCAAAAAAGCCTTTCATATCTCTCTTGCATTCTTCTCGCTAAAATTTCAGCATAAATATTACTGCCCAAGCTAATCAAACTGATAGCCCTATAGCTTGAACAGTCTATCTGTGAACCTTTACCTTTATACAAAGGCACGATGACTGCTCCTCGCCAATCATTCGGGACCTCTCTCTTTTTCCAGCATAAATTGCATAGAAAAAAGAACCGGCCGAAGATGCGCGGCTCACCATATTTGATCATTTCTGCAGTCTCCATCTGCTTCGACTACCTTCATTCACTTTTCAGACTTTGTATAGCATTCTCTACTAATTTAATACCAATTTCACCATCTGCCACATCAAGACTCATTATATTGCTGTCGCTTGAGACAGAGGCGTCATCACATTTATACATCTTCTTGTAGAAATCCGCCCATCATTGCAAATCATGTGTTCTTTCCGTAAGTATTTCACCGTCTTCAGAAAGCACCCCATTCATTCTACAGATTGGCGAGCATCGCTAAGAATCACTAACTTCTCGCCAGCTTCGTGTTTTCCCGGATTTTTTTTTGTCACTCTGTCGTTAAAGAGGCCGTAGAAACGGCCTCTTTCACTTTATAATCCCACCATTCATCACGCTTTTTACTAAAGCCATTTTTCCCAATGCCACACACCTCAGTTGCAGTTTCAATCATACAATTCCTAAGAATCGGCCAGCATACTTCAACACTTTCAGTACCTATTTCGCAGCTGTCTAGCTTCTTGGAAAGCTTTTCTTCATATTCCTTTGTAATCAGTGGATCTTGAAGCTTCTAGCTTCTTATGCGATTATTCGCCTCCAAGTTTGGAGACCTCGTGCGGCTGCATGAATCGGCAAAGAGATCCCTTATTCTAGCAACTACTAGATAGTGATCTGTTCTCAAGTCGGCACCCCTTAACACACACGTGTTCATAACTTGGTTACGAATACGCTGATCTACTAGGAATAGATCAGTCATGCTTTTCTCTTCCATCCGTTATCACGTGTACATGTGAATTTGTTTGTGGTCAAACATAGGGCTTGCCACGATTATATTCTACCATTGCACACACCAAGTCTTTTATTTCACAACCAAATAAGTATATAATAATATGTTAGTATTGTAAAAAGTATAATTATAATGATGTTGATCTTATAGTAATATTAGTATTTTTATTTTATAGTTCCCCGCCAGCATTGTATGAAGACCAACAAGCCACCCACAGTGGAGAGACAGCCAGCACTTCTACCGTTTGTGAAGGGAGTTACAGACAGGATTGGCAACATCTTTTGAAGAGCTTCTATTAAAACCATATTTAAGCCTAATAAAAAAGTGAGCCAATGCTTGAGACCCGTGAAATGTTGTATTCCTTTGCAGTGTGCAGGCGTATATAAACTAGACTGTGACTGTGGCTTGTCATACATTGGCCAAACAAAGAGGAGCATCGGGGTTAGGGAGAAAGAACGCATATCCGATATCAAGAATGGGCGTATATTGCATCAGCTGTGTGTGAACATACAATAAATAAGTCCAACCACTACATCAGATTTGATAAGCCACATATTCTCGCTAGGGAAAGTAGATATGTTCCTAGAATGATCCGCGAGGCTATTGAAATTCATAAACATCCAAATTTCAATAGAGAAGATGGTTGGAAAGTCTCTACCACCTGGGACCCACTTATTAAAAATTTAAAGTCTCAAATCCACCACAACAGAGACAAAGATACAGTGAGCTCATTATGCAAGAATCCAGGGCAGTACGCGAGGCAATTAAGAAACTGATGGCGGTAGTTTGATATAATTAATTTTTTGTATCAACTGATAGACGAATGCCACTTCAGTCTACCTGTGACCACGGACTACTGTAAAGTGTTCAAAACGTCAGGTGTCAAAATGTATTTTCAAATACCAAAATATACGCGATTAATCCGGTTAAAATAGTTTCATTTAAAATGTATAAAAATCGCGAAAATCAAAGATCTTATTAGGTTTCCCTGTATTAGTTAATAATAATTTGAAATACAGTTTTTATTAAATCTTAGGACCCTATTATTAATGCCATCCGTCTATCTATATACATATGTATATAATTAAAATAATTTTCAACACGTTTGTTATTTTAGATCCACATAAGCCCTGTATATGTACATATAGTGCTATAGATAATAGAACTTAAAGAACCCGATGTTCAAAACATTTCTATTTGCTTTCTATTAAACTATAATCATTCTACGTAAAATAATTTGTTTTTCTTTTTCCCACCCATCTTTCCCTCAAAGCGTAGTGGTTCCACCAGTTCTTGTTGCTGAGGTCACTATACTATCTCATTTTACTTCCATCGAGGCCGGCGACGCATTCACAACTCTAACGATGTGGATGTCCATGGGCGAAGGTAACCACTTACCATTAGGTGGTCCTTCTGTTAGTTTGCCTCTTTTTTCTATAAACAAAAAATTAAAAAAAAGGAAAAATGCTATATAGTCCTTAAGTAAAGTTTATAAGAAATTTCACAGTGGTTTAAATTCTGTATTGACGAGACATTCAGATTTGTTTTTGTTTACTAAGATTTAACATTAAACGTGACTTGGTGAAGTAATTCTAAGCACGTACAATTTTGGGTTGCGGTATTTTACTTATGAAATTAAAAATATAATTGCCTATAAGCATTTACTTACACGAAATCTATTTATGGTATTAAAAAAAACAATGTTATTTTTATAAATTAATAATACGTACAGTGATAACAATATAATGGATACCAAAGAGTACAAACTAACTGTCCTTAGTAAACTAAACAAAATATATATTTATAGTTATTACATTTAATATTTTTAAAATGAGAAAAAATAAAATAAAATAAAAATGTTTATAATTATATATAGGTACAAATAATAAAATTAATCGTTTCTTACATTTGATATATTTGTATAACCCAAATTTTGTACAACCCTACTTTGGTCCATGACTACGCTACTCTCAGCGTGTGGGCGTACAAGAGATACCATTAAGGAACTAAGGATTTACGCAAAGTATTAAAATTCACTTAAAATATATTACATCAAGCTGAAATCCCCCTAATTTTCATGTCGTTCACAACTTTCTAAGCTTAATGGAAACAAGGTATTTCTTAAGAGCTTTTAAAAATTACATTAGTTACCCTGATCTTTGAATATGGGCTTCAATTATATAACTTTGAGAAGACAGAATGTTTGAAAATTTGTTGTTTTTCACGTTGTTATTCATATCGTTTTTGTTTTTTTTTTTAGATTTATACGTGACATGCGCCGTGTTTATTGAATCTTAAACCCCATAGCAGCTCTATATGAGTATTCCACCTTCAGTCATTGATTAGTGGGTATCTGGTTATATTAATATTTTTATTCCGCATCTAGGATTAGTAAACATTTTTGAAAAAAAAACATAAATAAGCAGTGACATACGTATAAGAATTTCGACGCAGTCGGATATATGTAGAATGCATGGCTTAGCCAGCAGAGTGGTTTCAAGAAGCGCGGGTTTGAATCCCGCTGCGCTTAAATTTTTATGTTTTTTAAAAATATTATTTGGTTATTTTTTATTTATAATTTTACGAATATAATATATTTTCCTCTAGTTAGCAAATTAAAACATCTTTATGCTTAAACAGAGTCAGGGAAAGTCTAGTGTCAAGATTTTTTGGTTGGTTGGCTAATTTGTTGGTGATTCTATGTTTGGGATCGATTAGTTGTATGGCATGTGAATTGAAACGTAGAAAATCTGCAAGTGACTAAGTATTGGAAGAGCTAGTTAATTGCATATAGTGGATATAGCCTGGAAGACAAGAAGAAGAAGCTTATTACGGCTTTTACTTATATAATACTAGAAGAAAAGAGAAATCAGAATTCTATGTATATCTAATTACACTTTATTATTTTTTTTATTAAATTATTATTTTTATCTTTAAATTGATTTTTCAAATTAAAGATTATTTCTTAGAAATAATCTTTGGGTAACTAGAACTAGAAAATCTCTACAGAGATACTAAAAAAAATAAAATAAATTGTATAAGAATGGACGTAGCCGTTTAAGAAGGGTGGACGGTTTCTAACACAGGCGTAGATTTGAATCCCGCTGCTTTGATCCGCTGTGTTGAGTGGTGGAACTCAACGCCGCAATTTGTCTTACCAATTAGACCTACATTGGGAATTGAACCCACAATCTACTGCATTTACAGTCAGACGCTGTCACACTGCGTGATAACTGGCCACTCTTTTTTATTTCTTTTATTTCGAATACTAGTTAATACTTTATATCATATATAAAAAAAATTGAAACTTAATACCTCTTTACTACTCACTGGAGTCGTCTGCTTACCGACCGCTATACCATCCGACCGCATGTCCTCAAGCTAAGCTTCCGTATAATCGTTCCGTTCCAACCAGCAGTGAATGAATATCTGTTTATTTAGTTATGAGTGTTAAGAGTATAGACAAGGGCCGGCGCCACACGCATTTTCACAGATCACTCGAGATTAGAAAGCCAATTATACACCTATCGATATTTTCTTTGTAACTTGAGTAAGTAAAAAATATGACTTCATAGTGTATCTTAGCAATGGTTTTAGGTTCAATTCCCACTAAAAATTTAATATTTCTATGGATATTTAGAGTGTCTGAATATATAATACTATAAATATCTTTATTTTTTACTGTGTTTCAAAGTGTTATTCCATACTATGAATTAGAAAACATTTCTGAAAAACTTATAAAATTTGTAACAGTCAGAGCGCTCGGGCGATTCTAATAAACAATAACTGAGATATTATAAATAATTATAATAACTGATAAATAAGTCATAACAAAAACGTATAAGAACGTTGACGCAGCTGGTAGTGGAATGCATGGCTTACCGGTTTCCAAGAGGCACGCGTTGCAATCCCGCTGCGTTCAAATTTTATGTTCTTTTTTTATTTTTTCTAATCCTAAGTAAAATTATAAGATAAATAGCATCCTTTTTGCCAAATGATTATTTCTTAATTATCTTTGGGTAGTAAAAATTTGTAAAAATCTCTCTACAGAGATGCTAACAACGTAAATAAGTTGTAACAAAAACGTATAAGAATTTCGACGTAGCTGGTAGTAGAACGGATGGCTTAGCGGTCAGAGTGAGATTTCTCTGTTGTTTGTGAACCGATATGCAAGTAACTGCAAAGATACTTTGGAGATTGTCCCACACTGTTGAAAGTCGGTGCCAAGCCGTTTTTGGACCAACAATAATTAGCAATGATGATTAGCCATGAAAGCAGGGCATGATAATGAAGCAGTTATCGATCTATTAGGACCCATACACGCATCAACACACCACAACTTAATCGTGTATAAAGATAGGGGGCAGGATCTAGGTTTTATTAAGGAAAGAAAACAAGGAGTTAAAAGACAAGTTACATCAACGATTAGCGCAGCGCGGTGCCTCGAAGAGAGACTGACTACAAAAAGGAAATGGCAGAATAACTGCGACCGGTAAAGATCAGAAGATGAGAGAGTAACACGCCCGGATATGTCCGTGGCTCGTAACAAAAAACCTCAAAAATAAATCTTTATAAAATTATATATATATATTTTTTTACCTTTCAGTTTTTGAAGTCGGTTTTTTAAACGTAGATTACTTTTATTTAATAAAGTAACGTAAATTTTGCTAAGGTAACGCATTTTATGCCTTAATGGAGAAATTAGTTTTCCTTCCTTTATTTTGATTTTTAATTGCTATCTACGGTTTTACGCCATTAAGCGCTATCAAGATGCTGCATAGTGAGGAGTAGCAGTTAGACTTCAGGTAACTTTATATTATAGTGTACAGCAAAATTTTAAAACATGAAAGTGGATTTTTTTTAGCTTCACGCTTTTATGAAGAATAAAAGCGTGAAGAATAACTAAAAAAATTCACCTGCATGTTCTAAAACTTCGATGTACATTATAAAACAAAGTTACCCGAAGTCTAATTGCAGGGTAGACAGAAATTATCTAGTGTTAAGACACTCCGTACTTCGCTTTCTGGAGCCAAATTCAAGACAGAATTGTTAACTTGTTTTTAAGCTTTTAATCCAAAAACTCAGCTTCAATCAACTCCGTCCGCTAGTCCTATGACATTTCAATTTTTTAATATCAATCTAATAAATAATAAATTTCACAAAGATAAAGGCAAAGACCTTTAAACTTTTATTGATTGTAGGTAATCAATCACAGTACAATTTTTTTAAGGATGAGAGAGAATATATGAATTCTTTCCAATCCAATTATCAATAATTCTCTGTAGTCTCCGCTGTGGTAGGACTAAATGCGGCGTTGATTACACCACTCAACAAGCAACAACATTGTCTTGATATTGTGTGGAAAATGGAGAACTGAATGTCTCGACACCAACTATCCCTGAGCTCTTTACTATGGGAAAAAGTGAAAAGCTGCTCTTTTTTATAGCACTTACCCATAAAAAAACTATAATATAATATAAAAATTATAATGTAATATAATATAAATTTTAAGAACATAATAAAAAATCAATTGAATCGTTCTAGTAGAGATAGAGATCTCAGTGAACAGCTTAACCGTAAGTATAGCCTGTTATGAGTAATACTACAAGTACTTTGTCTAAGTAACTCGTTCAAGAGTCCATGATACTTAAGCGCTGGCTCTGTACAAATCAATATACGTATATTATAGTGTACCGTATAACTTATACAGTTTCTTGAAGTTTGTACTATGCTTTCTTTTAAATTATAAAGTGTTCATCGTTGCGTAGTGGGACAGTGACAGGTAACACGATTGATTGCAAGTTCGATCCCAAGTCGGGGGATTATATTTAAATAGTTTTATTTTTGCGTTCTACTGGGACAAAACGTGACGTTGATTTCCGCTAATCAATATGTTATATCTAGAACTTGGTTAATTAACCGACCGAACTGAAATCAATGTTTCTTGATATTAGATTCACGCTATTAAACCCGCATAGCAGGATAGACACAAAGTACCTAGTGTCATGACACTCCATGTGCGTGTTGAGTGGTGGAACTCTACGCCACATTTATCTTACGAGACCAAAGAAGTAAAAATAATTTTGAATATAATCATTCTCCCGTGGGAGTCAAACCCACAAACGATCGCGTTTACAGTCAGACGTTGCGCCACGACCGGCCTCTGGCTATCCTGCTATTCGGGATAAAGAATAAAACTAAAAAAATTAAATATCCTTTTAAAGCATGAGTAAGAAATAGTTTGATGAATAATGCGCAATGTAAAGTGTAGCATATGGTTTATTATCTTGTCTATTTTAATATGAAAATAAGGATACTGTTACACTTCTTTGAACTTCACATACTTAACTGTATGTAATAAGCTTTTGCTATAAATATACTGTTAAACTATAAAATTATATAATAAACGAAATTCAACTTTATTCTCTTTTAATTTCGATCTTTGGTAGTTTCGATTGTTGAAATATTTTTTTATTATAATATTTTAATTTATGGTGAGTTATATTCATTTTAAATAAAATTGTTTTAAAAAGACTAATCGCGTATATTTTGGTATTCAAAAATAAATTATTGAAAACCCGACGTTTCTTACACTTTACAGTAATCCGTAGTCACAGATAAACTATCAGGCAATGTAAGAATTTTTATTTAAAAATAAACTTGTTATTTGTACTGTAAGGTTTACGGGAAATTCTCTCTTAGTATGTACTATTCTATATACCCCAAGTAACATTTTAATTTCAGATTTCTATGTCCAGTAATTTATATAACTCCTACGCTATTTTTATCGAATTTATAAAAATATCCCGTTCAAATATAAAATATATATATTTTTTTATTCAATACATAATTTTTAAAATATTACCTAACTCACTACTATGAAAAACAACTAAGCTTTTAAAGAAACTTTTTTTAAACAAAGAATGTGAGTAATAACTTATGTTATAAATTACAGTCCTAGTTTCCTTTTAATATTCCTTTTGCTTGCGAAAGGAGCAATATGTGCCTCCTCATACTACCCTGTAAACCCAATTTTATATTATTAATATTGTACCATGGCTTAAAAACTAAATAAAAAATAAAAAATAAATAGTCGTTACTCTTTTTTGGATTATAAATTTATTATTTCAATCTATGTAAATAAATAAAATGGGTGTGTATGTTTATTTAATACATAGTAAATGTTATTTTAATATACATACACGGTACATATACCATAGTATCATTTTTTATTTTTTGTCTGTTTGTTTGTTTCAGTCACTCTCTGGAAAGGCTGTACCAATTTTGACGGAACTTTCATTCATAGATATCTGATGTAATAACGAGTAAATTAAAGATCCAAAGATGCCAAGTACCATGCTTTGAATTTTTTTAATTTCTCGATTTTGTCCTTGTTGATGAATACAAAATGAATCTATTGTACTTTACAAAGAATAATAGTAGAAGGGACAATATAAAAACATCTCATCGTTCAAAATCATTTTCAACATTGAAAATTTCTTTAATGGTTCTTTATTAAACAATTTGAAGTAAAGTAGTAGTAAAGAGAGAGTCGATACACTTATAGGGAAGATGTCTCAATATTTGAAACCATGTATAACAAGGTCTATCGTGACTCAGTAGGACAAAGTCTGACTGCAATCACAATTGGTTGGGTGGGTTCGATTCTCTCTTGGAGGAATGATTTTATTAATAGTTTTTCCTTTTCTCCATTCTGATAAGACAGAATACGACCTTCTTCGCATAACACCCAATTTCTTAAATGCAGGTGGGAGACGGCAAACGGATTAACTTGATACTTATATATATATATATATATATATATATATATATATATATATATATATATATATATATATATATATATAACCTTCTTTAGGAGCAACTTGCCTGGTGGACTGTACACGTGGTAGTTTGATCGGCTACAAGTCTAAAGCCGTGAAATATTCAGAGGCAAGGACGGCTTGAAAGTTGCTATCGATTGGTGTCTTTTGAGTAGATGAACAAATGTACTTCAAACAAACCAATGTTTCCGGTTTACTTTAAAATGGTATTTCCTTATTTTGATTTTCTTAAATAATGCTCTAGACTTTGGCTAAAAATAGCTAGATTTAAGACTGCGTCTAACTGTAAACACCATCGTTTGTGAATTTTTTGGTGCCCACTGAGAAAATGATAATATTTAAAATTTATTTCTCCGCTCTGGTAAGACAAATAGCGGCGTTGAATTCACCACTTAACACGCAATGTCTTGATTTCAGGTGGAGAGCGTACTTTACACAAGTTTATATCTGGCTGGCTGGCATAGTATGCCAGCGTGAAATTGAAAACATCTAATCTATACCTATATATTTTTAAATATACATAATATAGTTTAATAATTCACCGATGAATACGTACCATATCTATTATTTTACTTTTGTAGATGATGAATAAAATTATGCCGATAAATATAATTATTCCTAATATAGAAAACCTTTTTTTAAAAAAAAAACCAAATGAACAAGAAAAAGTAGAAATAACACCTTAAAATAGTAAAATATAATCATTCCCCCGAGTGAAAATCGAACCCACAACCTGAATTCATTAATAATTAATATTTCACACTAGAAATTAGTATTAACGAATGAATTAGTAAAATTTTAATTTATTATTACAGAAACGTGAAAAAATATAAAATATAATTCCATACCATCAATATAGCAATTAGTACAAAAAATCATTCAATCCGCAGGACATTGTATAAAAGAAAGTATAAAGCAGGCAATCTGTGATAATACACAATCATCGGCCATTACTGTCAGGTAAATACGTATAATAGAAAATTATACCAATTTCAACTATAGCGTCCTCCTATTGACTTTGTGAATTATGAACAGGTTAAGTTCTATATTACGTGGAAGTGGCCGGTATATGACAGTGGTATGTATATTTATTATTATTTTTTATAATTTCACCCTTTATTCTGCGTGGCAAGTTAGTTAGGGATAACGTAGTGTTAAGACACTCCGCTGACTATCTTCTGACCAAAATTGAGGCTGCATGTTGTATGGCGAACAAATAATAATCTCTCCTTGCAGTGGGATTGCACCCACAACCAATCTCGTTTACACTCAGACGCTGCCCCACTGCTCTACGATGGCTTCTAGCATAATATTTTATATCTTTTATTTTCATATTCAATGTATATTGCGGTTAGCTTAATAAGACAGACCACAGTAGATCCACTGTCATAAGCGATATTTTTAAAATTTCGTGCTAGATAGTGGATTTGAACGCCGGTTTTTGTCTTACCAAAACGCCATATTTTAAGACATTAAGTACGATCATCTGCTCACGGCTTCGCCTGCGCGAACTCACCACTATTTTATACTGGCATCCAAAAAATCACTCTTATCTATCCCGTGGATATAAGTATGACAAGTAATTTGAATTTTTGGGCTTTTGTTTCGAAAATCATATTAAATACCACGATAAAAATTATCTCCTGACTACTCCTGGCTCTTACTGGAACAAACGGACTCACAGACTGACAAAAATTCTACTGCTAGTATTGTTGACTGATTGTTGATATATATATATATATATATATATATATATATATATATATATATATATATATATATATGTGTGAGTGTATGTATATATATATAAATGTTAAATTATTTCTTAAATATTTCATGCACAGAATTCTAGACTTTTTAGTATATGTATGTCTGGTTACGTGGTATTCTATATGTTGTAGAGATTTTGGTTGTTGAGGTTATTTTTTAGGTTCATTATTAGTTTTATAAATCGATAAAATTATGAATATGCAAACCGAACGAAATAAAAACGAAAAATCGATTTAAAAACTATGGGATAGATAAGAGTGTTTTTTTGGATGCTAGTAGCTTAGAGCCTCAGAGCTTAAAAGCTAAAAGTATCAAATATAATTTTTTTATAATATTCAAGTACCTGTAGCAAACAAAAAACCGACACCGTCAGATTACGTCGATTTTTGCAAATTTCTTTCCAATCTTAATAACTAGTTATTAGAAAAAAAAAAACATTTTAAAGGTATTCGTATATGTAAGTGTGCACTTTTTCTTAGCTTCATTTTTTATTACGTATAGCGAAATACGCAAACAGAGCCCAGTGTTAGGACACTTCGTTCTCCACTTTCAACCCATCGCACATTGGCTGGTGAAATCAACGCCGCGTTTTGACTTACCAGTGTGAAAAAATTAAAATAATTTAAATATGATCACTTCCCCGCGTGGGAATCGAACTCACAATCATTTACAGTCCGTTACTACAAGCGCTGGCCCACTGTGTCTCGATGGCCTCTTATTATTTCATTGTTAAATAATCGATTTTAAATTTTAATATTTCATTGATATCTAAAGTACGCACAAGGCGGGACCACCATACCATCACCACATTGCAAATGAACGTTTTATAATAGGCGTATGGTCTTTCATTAAGACGGTTTTATTAGCACCAAATAAAATAAAATTATATTCATTATTTGAAAATAATATTAAATCGAAAAAAAATGTATGTCTTCATTAAAATATAAATTTATTCAATTCTAATTATTTTTAAAAATAAATTGAGAAAATAATAAGTAAAATTTAAACATATTTTTGTTTCATTTAAAGCAGTCATTTTAAATAATTAATTCATATTATAAATTCGACATTTGGCCCTACATTCAAATTTTAGTATTTTGTTATTCGTAATTTTAGTTAATTTCAATACAAGTGACGTAACATACGACAAACTTATTGTTTGCGATTAGTACAGTAGTCATGTCTATGGATCAAGCTGCAAAATTAAGTTTGTTATTTAATGTATGGGGTTTCCCAATAACAACAATATGTTTTAAAATTGAAATAAAACATGTAATATATGTTCAAATTTCGTGTTCAATGGCTTTATATGATAGAAAATTTTATGTTATTTATAATTTAAATAAAATATCGTTCAAATGACCGCCACAACCTTTTTTGCACTGGTGAATACGAGCGGTCCAATTTTCGATGACTCGGTGCAGCATTTCGGCTGATATGGCCACTATAGTCGCTCGAATGTTGCGTTCAAGGTCTTGAATCGTAGCTGGTTTATTGGCATACACTTAAGATTTAACATACCCCCACAAAAAATCGTCCAAGGGTGTTAAATTACATGATCTTGATAGACAATTGTGAGGACCGTTACGAGAAATAACCGACTCACCAAACTTATCACGCAATAAATCCATTATGACGGTCGCAGTGTGGCATGTTGCACCATCTTGTTGAAAATAAATGTTGTCTGCATCGATTTCATACACTTTAGAAAAAAAAATCGTTCAACATGTCACGATAGCGGTCGCCATTGACAGTAACAGTACGGCCTTCGTCCATGATTCCACCGTACCATAATCCGCACCTTACAGTCAATTTTTCAGGATGTAATGGTGTTTCATGAACCACTCTTGAATTTGACTGACTCTAGTAACGATAATTCTGTTTGTTCACATAACCATTGAGCCAAAAGTGAGCCTCATCTGAAAAGATGATTTTCCTATGAAATTCGGTGCCCGTTTCCATCATTTCAAGCGCCCAATCAGCAAATTCACGACGTAATCGATGGTCTTCTGGCTTGAGTTCTTGTGCCAACACAATCTTGTATGGATGTAGGCCAAGATCCATACGTAGAATTCGCCAGATTGTCATTCTGGATAACCCCAATTCTTGTGCACGTCGTGGAACGGAAACATTTAGATTTTCTTCGACACTGGCTGATACGGCGGCAATATTTTCTTCACTACGGCCTGTCCGTTGTCGTGTTGGTGATCTACTATCATACAAAGAATATTCACTTTCCAGTTTTTATGCGACGTATAACGAGTTCAGACGGTGCACCATGACGACCATAAGTAGCACGAAATGCTCTTTGAATAGAGACAATACTTCTCAAATTTTGATAGAAAATTTGGACAATTTCCAAACGTTGAGGTAACGTGAACTTGTTCATGATTAAATGACAAACATTACTAAACACAAAACAACGCAAATGTCAAACGTTAAATAACCAAAGTGGCGGCTGTGAGCTATCAAAATCCTGTCACCCTTATTAGGAAACACTATATATACCTTTCCGGGATAGAAACTACCCAGTGTGATGCCCAGGATGTTAAAGAAAAATTATACCAAATTTCAATGTCAATTAAACAAGGAGTTTTTGTTTGATACTTAAACAAACAGATAGAAAAATTTAATCACATTTATGTGTTCTCTATCAAAGTAGCAACACTCCCTGCTACTTATTTTTTAATATTTTCAATGAACTTACCCTTCCACAGTTTTATTATAAGTATTGTTATCTATACTTTTTTTTATCTCACATAGCAGGGTAGACAGAAAGTACTTAGTGTCAAGACACTCCGTACTTCGCTTTCCACTGAATTCGAGACATTGCGTGTTGAGTGGTGGGACTCAACGCCTCACTTTGTCTTTACCAGAGCGAGGAAGTGAAAATAATTAAAATATAATCACTGCCCCGAGTGGGGATCGAACGCACAACCGATCGCGTTTACAGTCAGCCGCTGTCCAACGGCGCCACGACCGGCCTCTATACTTATAAATTCAGATATTACTTAAATCACTAAGTGAGATTTTAAAACAAGTTAAAAAATATATCAGTTTCATTTTTTAATTTTTATATATTTGAATGCTAGTGAGTATCTTTATTACGTTAAGTTTATCTTAATTTTACATTTTTTAGAACCTTTGGTGGTAAGTGCTGATATTGATAAAAAATTATCTATGATTTACACATACCCATACATGCACACACTTGCATATAAGTTATACACACATATACAGTATACACTTACATATGTACTGAAGATATATATTAAATTAAACCCCATACTTGATTCTTGATTCGACTATAATACAAATGCGTCAGTGTGAAATATAATTTTACTGACATGCTGATGTATATACATTTTATATATGTATAGTAAAATTTATTCCTACGAAATTACGAATTCCGTGAATTCTTCCATCACAATAAATATCAAAGTACTTGGTAATATTAGTGTTAAATTCCTTCTCTACTCCAATATGAAAAAAATATATTGTACTGTTTATGCTGAAATAAAATTAATATGGCTCAGTGAAAATTAATTGAAAAATTCTATGTATGTCTGTTTGATCCCAATTTGGGGAAGTTTTAAAAATATTTTAATTTTTTCACTACAAGCTTTTTTTTTGTTTTTTTTTTCTTCTACTTATTTCAACCGTTCCCCATAGTAACGTAGCTTGACGCTTTTATCCCGCTTAGTAGAGTAGACAGGAAATACCCAGTATTAAGAGACACCGTACTTCACTTTCCATCTAATTCGAGACATTGCGTGTTGAATGGTGGAACTAAATGCCGCACTTTGTCTAATCAGCGTGAGGAAGTGAAAATAATTTAAATATAACCGAGTGGTTATATTTAAATTATACTCGGGGGAGTCCCCGAGTGGGAATCGAACCCACAACCGATCGCATTTACAGTCAGACGCTGTCCCACAGCGCCACGACCGGTCACAATTTTTCATTGGATTCGAACTTATAATCTCTTCATTTTACATATATCTACACCTTCACAGTTGTAACCATAAACACTGCATATATAATACTACATACTCATAAATCATAGATTACATAGCGCTGGGCGGGAGAGACCGCTGATTGGTCGCGGTTACCGCCGTATACGGAATACGCTTGCGGATCGTATTTCATTGCGCGTGCGCCGATTCAAGATTATTCTATACTTAGATTTTTCTTGCCTTATCGAGATTCATTTGGGTTTAGCTTTACAGTTAGATGTTTCTCGAGTTTTCATATTTTTGAATAATTCTTTTGCGGAATACTTCGCTTTTAGTTTACTTTTTTAATTACATTAAAAAAAACATAAGTAGATTTATATCTGAAATGTAATACTGAGCACGTATTCTGAATCAATTAAGAAAAGTCAACAAAAATAGAGTTCCTTTGCAGATATATAAGCGGAAGTATTTCCTATGTCTTCGATTTAAAAAAAAAATAGACTAAAGTAATAATTAATAATAATTAAAAAAAAAACCACACTAAAATAATAATTAAATAAATTTAAAAAAAACTAGAATAAAACTAAAATAATAACTAGTTCATATCAAATGAATCGGCATTACATTTCTAATATTGTAAGGTCTTTAAACTGGAAGTTAAAGTTATAGAGCTAAGCAAAGCTAAGATAAGCTATATGGCTATTAGTTAGAAGTAAATAGTTATGTAATTAGATCCTTTCTTTAACTTCCGGTTTATAGTTCTTAGTGTATGAAAAATATAAAAAATAGAGTGTTTCGTTAAATTTAAAACGATAATTAAAGTTAAATAATTTAAAATTTATTTTGTCAATAAGTAATATTGAAGACAGTATAACATAAGCAATACTTATGCTTATAAATTTGTATTTTAAATCAACTTTTATTGATTATTTTAAATTTATTCAGAAGATGTTCTCAGTATAACAGCTTGAGAGATATATCTAGTTATGATTTATTTAATATAATTAAAAAACACTAAAGTATAGTGCAATAGAATATTCAAAAGGTTTAAATATCGACAAATATTTATGACATTTGTAACCTAAAGTTGGAGAATACATCAAAAGCGAACTAACCATGCTCTATAATTTAGCTATTACATAAATATCTTATTATATACTAATATAAGTACGAGTATGAGTATGAGTTGCGGCGTTGAGTTCCACCACTCGACACGCAATGTCTAGAATTCAGCGGTAAGCGGAGTATCCAGTATCTTGACACTAGGTAATTTTTGTCTTCCATCCAATGCAGGAAGCGTGAAGCTAAAATAAAATATATGTTTTATATATTACGTGTTTTGTTTTATTTTTCCAGATTTCAACTGTAACTGCTGATATGTTTTTTCTAAGCATATTATTTATGATTCAATGTTTTGTAACATAAGGTCATGTTATGAAAGAAACTGTTATTTATTAAATATATATACCTGTAGCCTACTATTGTTTGAACGTAAACACAATGTATAAATAACGAGGAACAAGGCGATGATATAAGGACGCCGCTCACACCTTGTCGGTAATACATAATCGTTAGTTATCTAACCAATTTCCTACATAAATTCGTAGAGATTAATTCTCTACTTTTAAATGTGAAATATAATTCTAATAAAAAAAGCAAAAATAAAAGAATAAAGTAATTATTACATATAATATAATCAAATAATTATATATATTATATAAATAAGCTAAGGAACAACTTTAGAAAATTATGTGGATGGAGAATTATGATATTTGGCAAAATAAAGATTTGTATACGTGCAGAAAGATATTTTTTTAAATGAATAACATTGGGAATTCTTCTCTTATTAAAAAGACCGGTCGTGGTGCAGTGGGACAGCGTCTGACCGTTAACGCGATGGCTTTTTTAAGCAAAGAGCGGTGTTGAGTTCCGCTATTTTACACACCATGACTTGAATTCGGCGGAAAGAGAAGTATGGAGTGTATTTTTACTAGGTGGTTTCTGTTTACACTGCTATGAGGTATAGGTTTTATCCTAAGGAATATAAGCTATAAAAATAGATTTTCATTTTAATTTGAATTTAATCTGTATATTCATAAAACTATTATTTTAATATGATTTCATCAAAACTATATTTACATGTATAATTGAAAAATATAAATATTATATAACACTTTACAAGAGAAAAAAATGGCAGTAGGAAAACGTTTGAAATTTCTACATTCGAAGAAAAATTATTCCGCTTATATAAAACTATCACGCTGACGTCTACATCTTATTTAAATTAAAAAATATCATTTAGTCATTTCATTTTAAAGTACATACAAGAAGATAAATTAAATAGTTAATACTAACAAATTTATTATAATATGCAAAAAAAGAGCAAAAAATAATATAAAATAGAGCACAAAACGTGTAGTGTGGGCGAAGATCCGTCGCTTACGCATCCAAATACTAATGACAATAATTAAAGGAGAAACTGGAACAAGTTGTTTTCGAGATGTTTTTTTTTAATTTGTTTATATTTTTATAAATAAACAATTAAAAAAAATATTTTGTACATTTCAGCAAAATATTCTAGTTATTATTATTCCTCAGTTTTTTCTTTGATTTTAAATATTATAATGCTTAAATAAATATAAGTATTTCGCTATTATTACATCACTAGGATAGCCAAAGTGTGCTTTCAAATTATTCTTAGTGCGTTACTACTATTTAATTTCTATTAAGAAAAGTTTGATTTAATATCAGTTCACCCACATTTTATTATTATAATTACTTTTTATTTTGTCTGTCGGCTTATCATATAAACTATATAAGAACTATCACAAACTAAACATTTAAATCTATTAATATAATTCATTATCATTTACATCTTTATATAATATTATTGCATGACAAAAAAATATGTTTCCGCTTTAATAAATACTAAGCGGATAGAGGAATATAAAATTAAGTATGTATAGCTCAAATAAAGTAATAATGAGGAAATGTTAATATTTTGTTTTAAATAATAAAAAAAAAACAAAATTAAAATTACATAGTAAATATGTGCTTCACATATACGTGTAAGTGTACATGAAGTGACTTACACGTTGCCATAGCAACGAGTTATTAAAGCGTCAAGTAAACTTTAAATTTAATTTTATAAAAATCGAATTTTTAATTTTAAATAATATTTAACTGTAGTTTGTTTATCTCAAGCCAGAGGTCACTCGCGGGTGGTTAGCGTATAAACAAAACGAGTTCACCGTAAACGTAACAGTAGACCGACATTAATCCGGTAAAGTAAACTGAACGGCGGAAGCAACAACGATTATCGGCTAACATAACAATGTAATGTACGCGGCCTTAGGACATGGGTGGCAAATGGTGAGTATGGTGTGGCCATAACATGTTTAACATGAGTAGCCTAAACTTGATTATTCGTATAGAATTGATACTTGAATATGTGCTTGGATGTGGTAGTGAGGTAGTATATATCATTGTGGGATTTTTGCATTTTGTGCTTAAATTATGATTAAAGTGCATGTAATGTCTAATAATTATAAAGTTTACCAAATGTTGTTAGTAAGAATTTATATTTTATAATTTGATTCCAATTTGTATTACGAAGACCTCTGTTGACCTTCGAAAGCACTGTATTAATGATACTGAAAAAAGGTCATTAAAAGCTCGAAGACCTCCTGGAATCATACATAAAGAAGTTAATGACAGTTTACGAGACATAGAAATACACAAAGACAATGAACGTTTATCCCTATAAGATCTGTAATATACTAAAAATATTATTAAGAAATTGAATACTTAGTATTGAATTATTTATGTATTATAACAAATATGATTACTTTTAAATTAATAAAAGGAAAAACTTAATGTTTGTGGCTGATTTTATTTTAGAGGATACCTACTTTAAGATATTAATCAATTAATTCATTCGCTGAAATAAAGGTTTACCTTATTAATACATTTTATAATTGAAAATAGCAGAGAGACTTGTCACTCGCCAGACTCAATTATAATCTAAAAAAATATAAAGAAAAAATATAAAGTAATAAAAATAAAAAAGCCATTACGACAAAACTTTTTCATTCACACACACATTTGAACACACGCAACAGTGGCAATAAAACGAATATTCCAACCTAATTCATTTCTCAAGCGGTGCTAGGAAGGCGAGATGGCTTAGCATATAGGTCGAGATTCTGGCCCACTGCCAGTGTTAGTCACTAACTCATGGCGCCTGCAAAGGTTACACTACCGGGAAATTTTTAATGGTAAGCTGATGGGTACTTATTGTATGGTTTATAGTGGCCTTGCTTGTTGAAGATGTAATATACATATAATACTCAAATATTAATAAGGTCATCTTGACACAGTGTGACTGGTGAGTCTGAGTCTGATTATAAACGTAATTGGTAATGGGTTCGATTTTTATCATATATAAATTAAAATTTTATCTATCCTCTGTGTTAAGGTAGTATGCGGCGTTGAGTTTCGCCACTCAATGCGTAATGCCTCGATTTAAAGTGGAGAACGAAGTGTCTTGATATTAGATTCTCTATTTTTTTCCTTTACATATATACAGTTCTTTCGCAGAATAAGTCCAGAGGCATTACTCTATCCTTAGTTGTAATATAGAATTGAATAACCCAGTGCTAAGGTTGCTCAATGTAAATGGAATCGTTTATTAATTTTAATTTAAAATATTTCCCTCACTGAGAAATAGTTAGTTATTTTCGTCAAAATTATAGAAAATACTGATATTATATTTCTTGTATGTTGATGTTTTATCAGAATGTAACTTTGGCTTTATTCATTTAATTTTTTTTTATTTATTAATTACCATTATTGTCTTTGCTTTAATATATTTTTTATGAAACCAAATTTTGAAAGTATTCATTATAAATAAATATTTTTTGTAGTAAACAATGGTATAGGTACCAGTATCATATTCATCTATTATATTGAGGTCGCCACGGACGTTGTAAGACGTCTGTTGCTCGTCCGTCAAGCGGTAAAATGTTTCAGCGAGTATATTTGAAAATATTTACCGCGTGAAAAACTGACTGCTTAGTTTGAGTTACTGATTAAGAAAGGTGAAGTGGCATGTTTTGGAAGGATAACATATGTATTCCTTTTTAACGCAACCTTAGTACTTTAATAGAGAATTTTCAATATCTACTACGTTATTGAAAATCCCATAAATTACGACTATCTCTTAGTAATTATTATATTATAAAATATTATTATTTACAATGAATGTAGTCTCAATTCTTATAACTACTTTATTTTTAACTTTCACGAATCCTATAAATCACAAATCTACACAAAAATATTCTGGTACAATTATGTTAAGTAAAACATTTTACAAACGTGATCTATGCAAAGAAATCGTTTCAAACCAGCCCCAATAGATTAATTTCCTTCGAGCGCTGATTACTAATGTTTACGTCATAACGACCTCGAATAATGTAGCTGTTTCCTTTTAGTTTATATTATATTCTTTTATTTGTACAAGTAGAGTGACCTTACTTTCACTAAAAAAATAATACTGAAATCATCAAGAAAAAGGGGGAATTAATTTTAAATGTACAGCTTTTCACAATTTTATTAGTTTAAGAATTGTTGTGCCAATATATTCTTAAATGTATTTCAAAAGTGCATAAAAACCTCAGAATTAGTATCATAAATACATTTTTATTAAAAAGGTAATATTTCTAACAATGGCAAATATAGAATTATTTTAGAGATCATCGTGGCGAAGTGGGACAATGTCTGATTTTAAACGTGATTGGTTGTTTATTCACGTTTTTATCCCGCGTAGCATGGTAGACAGAAAGTACCTAAAGTCAAGACACGCTGTACTTCGCTTTCCACTGAATGCGAGACATTGCGTGTTAAGAGGTGGAACTCAACGCTGTACTTTCTCTTTACCACAGCGAGGAAGTGAAAATAATTTAAATATAATCACTTCCCCGAGTAGGGATCGATCCCCAACCCACAACCGATCGCGTTTACAGTCAGATGCTGTCACACTACGCCACGACCGGCAATTTTTTTCATTATTCGATTTCTACTAAGAGAAATGATTCTCTTCAAATAATTGGTATTTCTTTGCTTTGGTTTAACAAAACGCGGCGTTTAGTCATGCCAATTAATACATGAAGTCTCAAACGGCGGAAAGTTACGAATAGAGTGCCTAGATTTTCTTTAAATATCTTCTTACCTAGATGAAGTACTCACTGTTTTTTCTACATTGCTAGTGAAAATGAATTAAGATAAAAAATGTCCAATGACACATGAGCCTCGTGGTTACATTAACGCAAGTACGCCCACTGTAGGTTTTTGGCAAACGAAACATAAATATTATTACTGAAACAGTCATCCCCTGTCGGATTAATATTACTAATTCCATTTCCACTACATTTATTGGAAAAATAAATACTTTTATTGAGAAAATATCTAAAAAACACCCTATTAATGTGTCAATATCAGTTATGAGACCACTGGAAAGCTGAAAGCGATCGTCAATTTTTGTTAGTTCCAAAAATTGTAAACTATAAAAATTTTTGATCGTTGATTTCGATTCAGTTTATCGTTATCGTTAATTTCAAAATCGGAGGTGATTATTCTGTTGTATAATAAAACATATCTGTTAAAATTTCACACAAGATGAGTTTAAAAACAATAATAACAACAGCACAGCAGAATCTCAACTTCTCGGAAATAAAGGAAAATAGATTTTTCATAGAAAAATAATTTAACTAGATAAGTACTTCTTAGGCCTGAGTTTATCATTATTTTTTGCCAGAAAAAAAAACTATGTCAACTAAACCCATTATTGCAAGTTTCCAATGTTAAAAAAATGAAAACACTTTCTGAGAAGCGAATATGTGTTAGCGACGTAACAACGCAGTGGTTCGGAGCGTCGGCATTTGGCTAGACGTGCCGAGGTCATCGTCTTACCACGTCGGTACACTCAGACGAAATAATATGTTATAATAATATTTAAGATATTTTTTGTATGTAAAATGCATTAATATTTTCTTCCCTTAAATATAGCAAAGAGTGAGATAGAGAAAGCTTTAATATATTAGATATGAAAAAGCGAAACTAAACGCCGTGTTTTTTACTAGAAAAATATTTAATATGTTTATATTTAAAAAAAATACTATCTAAAACTATCGTTTATTCTGTATAACCTCAACAATGATATTCTCAATTTTAATAATTTTATATAGAAAAGCTTAATATAAATGTTAATTTCTGTACTATAGTTGAATTTTAAACAAAATTTCAAACTAACTATTGTGCATGTTTAAATTGTACGTCATTGCATACAGCCTACGTAATAAACGCCACCCGCGGTCCCGGTACAACTAACGCGTGGGCCGCTCGTTCCAGGGCATATTCTATAAATAAAGGTAGCTCGATAGAGCATCGATTTTCACGATTCAAACTCAATTCATAAAGTTCATTGAAAATTTCATTACATTTTCTTTCTGTTAAACAAGGATATATAGTACTTTTGCGTAGGGGTATTATTAAATTAAAGTATATAAAAAACTTTTTACTTTTTTTAAAACGTAGTTTGGATTTCTTAATATAAATATGTATGTCTTTTAAAGTGGCATGATTGACTAATGAATATTTAAGTTTTCAGCATTATATCATCCCATTTCATTTTTACCTGCCTTATTTTAAATTCTAACTTTAATGAATAATTTGATACAAAATTAAACCTTATTCTTATGAATAGCGTTTAGATAGTAAGTCTTATAATTTGGTGGTTTTACTATTTTGTTTCTAATGTCACGTATTTTCACCTAAAATATTTTATATAGAAATTGTTTCTTGATTCCTTTACTGTTAATTATTATATTTTATTTTTACATAAATCTAAAAGCATTTAACTATATCGACTGTACGTTTTCAGCGCACACGCACACGTCTCTACTACATCATCTAAACTTGGCTTCAGTCCAAAAGACTCGGATAAGCATCGGAGACTTATCTCGCACCATGATTTTCATTATTTCATTATTCGAAATACGGTATATGAATTACTTTGGTATGTTTATTATTTAATTTACTATTATATGAACCTTATTATTATACATTTTAAAACGCTAACAAATAAAAAATACAGGGTTCAAAATACAATCAGGGAATATTACGAATATTATGAATAGTTCCATTTTATAGAGAGAGAACTGTTCAAAAAGAATATGAAGGATCCTAACGCTGCATTTTATCTCTTTAAAGTGGAACATTTGTTTTGTTTATATATATACATTTTACTCTGAGTAGATTTTTCAACTCACAACTCGCGACTGAAGGATATTCAGACCGGAAGTCAATAAAAGAGTTACCATTGACATTTTTTTACTGATGCTACGGTATTTATGTAAAAAAGATAAACTGAAACGATTCTCTACTTACTAAATACTAAAAATATGTTTGAAAAAGAAGGCGCCAATCGACCACAGAAGCATAGTTTTACGACATAACGGTTAAAAGCGCGGCTAAACAACATGGCCGTTAGAAATGTAAGAAAAATATATTAAAATCATTGTTCCGTTGTCGTCCGCCTGTTGCGTCTTGGCAAAGAACCAGAACACTCGAGTTTTCACACAACATCGGGTGTTAGAACGCTGTCTATAAAATTTTAATAGGGCCCCGTGATTTATACTGCTCCGCGTTACTTGTTGTTGATTTAGCATTTTTAACTTTGGTTTTGTAATAATTTTTATTTGTTTATTACAATATTCTGATATGAAATTTTCATAATTTAATTTAGTTAATTATATATTTATATATTAATTCGTCGTTAAGATGTCTTTTTACGAAAATTATGCGGATCCATAACTATGACGATAACGAGTAAATTTCCTCGAACAATCATTCCTTTACATAATAATACATTAGAAGTACATTCAATTAATGAAATAAACATAAGTATTAGTAATATTTATATTAGACAAATAGTTTTGCGTATAAATATATATTAAATTATTGCGTATGTCCTACATGTTAATGCTGTTTAATTGATAATAGTTTTAAAAAAAGCTAAGTAATTGAGAATTAGCACGATTGATTTAAAAACTTTTCATTATTGGCGTATCAAATATATAAATATATATATATATATATATATATATATATATATATATATATATATATATATATATATATATATATATATATATATATATATATATATATATATATATATATATATATATAAATAAATAAAAACACATTAAATAACATACCTGTTACTCACGTAATGTGCGGGCTTTCTTGTTTCAATTTAATGTTATACGTGTTATCTTTAATCTGTACATATCTTCTGCACTTTTTGAACTCTACACTCCCCTTTGTTTGCATCTCAGTCATACTATATGTATATATATATGTATATATATATATATATATATATATATGTGTATATGTATATATATATATATATATATATATATATATATATATATATATATATATATATATATCATAAGAACATCGAAATATAAATCGAATCCATCGCGTATACAATTATGATCTACTGAATGTACCACGACAGCAGCATCTATATACTACTTATATTACAAACAAAATAAATTATATTTATGTATTTATTTTTTATATATCAAAGTCAGTGTAAAAGGGACGTCAGTTTACGCTTTAGCTCTATGATTGACAGTAATTGAAGCTGGCATTTCAATAATTTTGACTCGGGAACAATTTGACATTATGCTTTCATTTTATTCATATTAATGTAGATAATAGACTGTACTATATTAAACCATGCGAGGGTTTTGAAACAAGTGTTATTGCCATACACACCTGCCATAACGTATATACCTGATTGTTTTTTGCATTGATTTGTAACATTTCACATAAGGAATTAATTAAATAGTAAAAAGTTTATTTGCCATTTAGTTCCTTTTTCTAATATTACTTATATTTTATTAAAGCTAACTTGGTAAACATTAAACAGTTGCCATAAATTGTATCAATATATAAAATTTAATTTAATAATACATATATAAATTGTAACGTAGCCCCAATAACTATAATTTACAGTTGAAAATCGTATATTTCATGATTTCCACCGCCGCCGCCGTGCAGCGCGTTGCGCTGACGCATATCAGAGATGCGCGACGGCCATTTTTTCCATACTACATCCCGATTTGGCGCGCGGCCACAGACGCCGCCTGGCACGCGGCCAGCAGCCCCACTTGCCGCCCCCCGCCGGTGCGTCAGCTGAAACACGGTGAGACCTGCTATCCAATATGAAAGACAATGAGAATTATTTAATCTGAAAGTATATTTTGTTTTGCAAGCAGCTTTTTGATGTCTAATTTGATTTTAAGAAAAAAACTATGACATTTATAAATAAATGTAGTACATCTACTTGATTGTATACATTTTATAGCAAAAATGAACTTTAATTTCATATACATTTTAAATTTATTTAAAAAAAAACAACATCTACGTTTCATATATAATAATTAAATTTAAAAATGTTTTAAGATTAATATAGAAAAATCTCAACTTTTCAGTATTATCATAAATCAATACAAAACGCAATTTATTAAGAAAATTATTAAGAAAATTACAAGTAATTAATACTCGTAATTTATTAAGAAAATTACAAGAAAGGAATAATTTATAAGTCATAAAGTATATCGAAAACTAATTTAATTTTTAAAACCCTCGAGTGCATTCTACTTAAACATCTACATTTGGCGGTTCTCTTTGAAATAGGAGGCAGGTGCTATGACAATGCACTCGAGTCTCGAAGTAATGATTAGACAAAGTGCTATACTTGTAACGTTTATGGAACCAGACTGATCTGGCTTTTAATATTAAAGAGATACAGGATGCTAAGAGGATAAAGAAATCTTAGTTTATATCGATATTTATTATGGACATATACTTTATATGTTCCTTTTAACTGTACATTTTAATTTTACAAATATATTTGGTTATTAGAAGCCATCTTTGCACAGTAGGATAGCGTCAATCTGTAACGTGTTCGTTGTGAGTTCGATATCCACTTGAAGCCATTTCTTCGCTCTAATAAAACAAAGTGTGGCGTTAATTCTACCAATCAACATAAAGTATCTGGAATTCAGACGTTGAGTGATGAGTGCTAACCGTGCCTTGACATTAGGTTCCCTCTGATTACCCTGCTACGCGGGAAAAGCGTGAAGCTGATTGCTGATTTCATATATTGGTACTTTCATATACGAGAAAGTATTTATAAAGACTGGTTAAATGAATAAAAATATAGTTTGTAATGATTTCGGTCTTCATTTTTACAATTTTATTTATTTTTATTTATTCATATTTAAATAAAATCTTTGCTCTTGTTAATCCTTAAATAGCTTTTTGAACGGCCCTCTAGAGACGCATTATCGAGTCATTTGAATTTAACGCAGAGAAGACAAGAAAAAATAAGTAAGTAAATATTTACTTTTAATAAGATTTATAAAAATAACTTGAAAGTGAAATCAAATTTATTTCGAAGTACTTAATTATTGGTTAAAATGGATTTAAAGTAGCAGTGAAAGAATCTAATATACATTTACCATAGTCACCCAATTTATAATAATTACCTTGACTTGGAATCGAACTTAGGAATCGAATCCAAAGTTTGTACCACCAGGACTGCCCTAATGACGTTTTATAGTAGAGCAGAAAATAAAATTGACTTAAATTTCATCTGCGTTTTGAAACTAGTGTAATTATATTTAAAGCGTCTGCTTGTTCCGTAACGCTATTACCTTTGAAATGTCAGCTTTGTAAATGCGTTTTCAATAAAGAAATATGTTCCTTTTTGGAGTATAAATTGACAAATTTAACTTATCATGAAAGGCTATGTTCGCTGATGATCGTTAATGTTCGTAAATTATTATATGCCTATAGGCTTATCTGTAATATGTAAAGGAATGACATCATAAACACTTTTAAAAATTATAATAAATTAATTTTAGACATTTTTATACGTTTTTTCTAAAATGTTTTCTAATCCTAATTGTGAAATAACACTTTAAAAATAGTAAATATTCATTTTAGAATTCATTAATTCACGTTTATGAGATGTAACTTACATTAATGTAAGTTTTTTTTCAGTTTTTCATATTTTCCAGTAAGCTTAGTTAAGATAGTATGTTCTCCGTTATATGTTTAAATTGGAAACATTGTTGAGTTGCGGAAATCAACGCTGCCGTTTGTCGTACCATTACGGGAAATTAATTTTCATTATTTTATAATTCTGAATTCATATTAAGTTACTTAAGAGGTTAGGTGCAAACAATTTTATAAGAAAAATATTTATTATCTCATCTATCTGCTTTTCATTAGAAAAGCAGCCCATATTTTCTACGTTAAGCCAGTATTTGTGTAATAACAACAGATTGAAACTGATATTTTGCATTTCGCTACTGTTTTAGTACAATGCGCGCTCAAAACTATACCTGCATATTGGAAGGTATCCCGTAAATTACTACAGTAGTCTATTTGTATGTAAGTAAAGTGAAACAAGCAGAAATTTCATAATAGAAATGGTAAAATGTGAAGATTTTGGCTTACTATGATGTGATGTTTTTTTGGAAATGATTCTCCTACTTGAGAGCAAGTTTATAAAAAATCCGCTTTACGATATTTTTAGGTATTTATGTAATATAGTACAGTACTGATAAAAGGAGAATTATTTAATTATTATTACGGGAAATGCCGCTACATACCAGAATACAGGCAAATTATGCATATTCAGGAAATTTATTTGGTACATTTTCCAACTTTAGTTTAAGTTGTTATTATATGTATGTAAAATCTATTGTGAAAATTAATAAAGGTCATTAAGAACACCATCGGCATACCTTTAGTAATTCTTAATAAATTATAAATTGTATGTCGCTTAATTTGTTGTTTTGGGTCGGTCGTGGCGTAGTGGAACAGCATCTGACTGTAAACACAACCGGATGTGGGTTCTATTTCCATTCGAGGGAATGATTACATTTAAATAATTTTCATTTTTTCATTCTGGTAAGATAAAATGCGGTGTTGAGTTCCGCCACTCAACACGTAATGTTTCGAATTCAGTGGAAAGCAGAATATAGTCTTGACACTGTTATTGAAGTTTCCTGTCTACCCTAGGCATGAAAAAATCTATCATTGAAAGAAACAATATTCGTATCATTATTTGTGTATCATTTACCTTTCAATTTGCGGTAAAAATTAAAAAAAATATAATTTTTATTAAAGAAAATTGTATGCTCTCTCTATAATCTAATCAGTACGTAAATATGTAAAATATATGAATATGTCAAACCACACCTATTCCTGCATTATGGAAACTAATATGTACTTTGCAGGGAAGAGCTAATTAAGGAATGTCATTGTAAGAATGATAGATCTAGTACTACGGGGTTTGACTAATGCCTGTCTCTCAAACGTGACAGCAAAAGTGGCCTTGTCTTGAACAAACAGACGGTTGACTGACTCACCTTGTAAAGTCCAAGCATGGTAGTTTCATATAGTGTATAATTATTTATAATTTTAAAAATGAAATATTAATACGGTAATGATTGTTTGATGATAATTTGCCGACTTTATATCAGATTTTAATTATAAATTCTTGTATTTTACTCGTAATATTTTTATTTATTCTTTTAATCGTGAAACCAGGCACAGCATTTGCTTTTGAATGGCATTGCTGCATTGCTAACTTTTTATATATATGTATACTATATATATATATATATATATATATATATATATATATATATATATATATATATATATATATATATAATAAGTAATATAGACGACAATACAACAAACCTTGTTAAAATACATTAAGATATACCACATATATACAAGTAAAAAGATACAAAAATGTTTTCAATTTTAATCTTCATCGCAAAGTTTCATCATCTACTCTTTTAAAATACTTCTACTTGTTAGATTTAAGTGATAAAAAAAATCTGGTACCAGCGTATGCTTAGTTTTTGAAAAATTGTTATTTTATGCAAATAAATAACATTGGAGTGACTGTTTATAATATGGAAATAACTGCTTTTTACTAAATATTTTATACGTGTGGTAAAGTCACGTTGCCAGCAATTGCACTAATGGGTGGACACGACCGGATTATTACCATCCCTGGCATTTAAAACCGACGTTAAGTAATAGCTTTATACCAATGCGTCCTCCTTCGCCCAAAATGAAAATGGTACTTAAAGACTTTTTACCCCAGGAGCCCCTACTACACTTGACGTAGATTTTGTAGCATCAGGGGACTACATTCCAAGCAGAACGCCGTCCACCAACATTTTGAGATGGCTCAACCGGTGTTGTTATTTCTAATGGAGACCTAAGTTGCCCAACCAAGCTACATAGCTTATTTTCAATACGATAGATATAAATAATAATCTCACGAGCGTGGTGATTCCGGTTTCACCAATATTGAAGGTCGACCAATATTGACCTGTCTATCATGTGGCTTCGTATTGATTCGGATGATCACGTCCGAATCTACGAATGCTTGTACAGGTCCCATAGTGGTAACGTAGAAACGAATTAACTTATGGAGCACATGCAATCGGCTATTAACGATATGCTGGCACAGCATATCGTTGATTTAGTGGTAGTTGCAGAACACTCGCAAGCAGAATGGGATAGGTTACGTACCTTTTACTCATCTTATCCCTGGAGGCCGTTTTGCTTTTTTTCTGATGATACGAGATACTGTGCCGCTGCTTTTGCCAACGTGGTTCTACAGAATATAGAACATTACATCCCTAGCTCTGTAGTGCCAATCGGTGGAAAGTAACGGCCCTGGTTTGGTACGTCTTGCAAACAAACTGCCATCAGCAAGCGCGAGGCATACCAAATCTGGGCTGAGAAACTGGTCACTAAGGATTCAAAGATAAAAGTCTTAAAGAAAACATAACACGTCAGTTCTAGGCGCTTTCGAAGGCAACTTGACAACTTCAGCCAGTCGTCGCTTCCGCCGTTGCGCACCAAGAATGACACCCTGGACCACACGGCGAAAGAGAAAGCCGATCACCTGGGCGCTCTATTCGCATCAAATTCGACTTTGGATTACAGAGGAAGCACGCCGCCGACCATTCCGCGGTTTCAGAGCGTAAGGCCCGTTAAGTTTAGCCAAAAAGCAGTTTGGTCAGCTCTATCTTCTCTGGACATTCATAAATCGAGTACGTCGGATGTCATTTCTCCCTTAACAGTGCGTGTATGTGCTCCTATGTTGTCACTGGTGTTAACGCGTTTATTTCGGCAATCTTATTCATTCGGCGTAGTCTCTGATTTATGGAAGAGCGGCCTAATCCACGTGATCCGAAAAAAGGCGATGGTTTCGATCTGACTAACTTTGTAGTTAGATTGAAACCATCGCCATCTGCAGGGAGATTATAGCGATAGGCTAGAACACCTCTCTGAAAGCCGCACCCGATATTTATATATTGGGTCTCAGCGTTTCGAATGACTGCCAGTATTGTGATTATCTGGAATGCAAGGCCAAATTAACCTCGAAAAAACATTGGTGTCAGCGACAGAGTGAGCCGGTACTTCAAGCCCAAACATAATTTCCAAGTCGATGAGATATAAACACCTTCAAAAAGCATACTTATTCCTACCTTAAAGGCCGGCGACGTTTCTGTGGCTCCTCTGGTGTCGCACGTGGCCGTGGGCGGCGGTGATCACTTACCATCACGTGTCCTGCACGCCGTATATACATAAGGTACAAATACCTATATAATTTTTAACATTTTTTCAAGAAAAAGTATAGCCAATTGTGGCGCATTCGAACAGCGTGTAAATTCGATTGGTCGTGGGTTCGACTTCTACTTAGGAGAATGATTATATTCAAACTAAATACACGGACTTAAGTTGCGGCGCTTAAAATAATATATTTCTCGAATTCCAGTAGGCAAATAAAGCATCTTAACACAAGTTTCTCTTTAACCACCCTAACTGGTGGGAGCAAGCACGAAGCTAAAGAAAAGAAATTAAGATCCTTTACTTGACTTCCTTGTTTTATAATATTTCTGTTGTTATAAAATATAAATTTAAATTAGAATAGATACTCATATAATATTTCAATTATATAAATCATTATTTAATTTTTATATCTCTTCAAAGGGTTGATACAAAGCGTTACGTTATCGATTTTATAAAAGGTCTCCTATTTCATTGTCGTATTATTTACAAATATCATTTAAAAGTGGAAAAATCTCTTTATAAAAAAGAATTGTTTGTTATAATTTAACCTTAATTACAATAAATTATCAAATAACAAAGAAAAATACGATACTTCCATCATTTCAGATTACTCTCCTTAGTAAAATTACTTTAAAGTAAAGACTCGTGTAACAGATCCGTTAAAGAATTTTGCTGGAATTATGACTATTATATAATTTGCATAGAAGTAATTTTTTTGCCAGCTGTTATTTACAGAATTGTAAGGACTTAGGCTATACTATCTAAAAAGCTGAATGCAATAGTACAAAAAAAATTAAGAACTGAAGTTAATGACTTTAGAGAGAACTCCATAATACGTTTCGCACATTTGAATGATTCAATTAGCTTTTTCTGAAATCATCTCAAGTTGAGTCAGCGGGCGTCACATTGAGCAGCAGCTGCCAAAGGATCTCATTTTACATTGCGCACGGCGCACGTGTCGCACGCACCCTTAGACCAAAAAGTATTGTAAAAGAAACACGTTAATACTTAAAATATAAATTCTTCTATTTAGATACAGAGAACCTCGTCATAAGACACTACGCTCACCACTTGTCAATTTAGCTACAAACATTGGATATTTGCTTGGCGGAACCCAGCGCCGCGCTAAAACTTATTGAAATTGGGAAACGAAAAAAGTCAAAATATAATTATAATACCCTAAAATTTAATTATAATACCCTAAATATGTATAATACCCTAAATAGGGATCGAACATACAATTACCATACGTTAGCAGATACACGTTATCCCACTGTAATAATATGGCCTCTTAAGATACTTTTTTGAACGCAGCGGGATTCGAACCCGCGCCTCTTAGAAACTGTAAAACGCCCTGACCGCTAAGCCATGCATTCTACTAATCCATTTAATCCTAAATGTGGAATAACACTTTAAAAATAGTAAACTATTAACTGTAAATATATTATTATTAGTATTTTCTAATGAAGTCTACAGAAGGAGACTATACTTACGCTCTTATTGGTCAATGTGAGAGGTTCTACATTGAACATAAAAATTAAATTTATAACCTGGAAGCAAAGTATCCCAATCATGTCAGCTTGCTAGGTGACTGTAAAAATATTTTTTCTTCAATTGCTTTTATACAATATTTACTGAAATTCTACTTTGCGTGGTCGGCATAGAAAGTCTAGCAATATTTCACTGCGTTCTAAATATTTCGCTTATTTTTAGACATTGAGCGTTGGGTGCCGAAACTAAATTAAATAGACAAACTTTTATATTTTAAAAACAAAATTTATCCAAAATCGAATTTGAAGCCGCCATAAAATATAGGAGACTTACTTTCTGTCTAAAATTTTTTGAAATTTATATAACAAAAATAATAAATGTTTTTAATGAGGTTAGTAAAATAAGTAATTTAAAAAAATATCAAAATGTCAAAAAAATATAACTCGTCAACATAAAATACAGACCAAGTTAAGTGACGCAAATAAGTAATATTTGCATGCTATTAAGTATTTATTTCTCCGCTCTAAATAGCCAAAGCGTGGCGTTGAGTTCTATGTGGAAAGTCAACGAGCGAAGTGTCTGGACACCAGATTTTGTCCGACTACCCGGCTTTGCGAGATTATAAAATGCAGTTCTACAAGTACAGAAAATTCTTTTATTTTTTAAATTAAGTTATAAAACACAAAACTATTACGTTTTCCCATTTGTTTATTATCACAGAGATTATAAATATAATATATTTGGAACTAAAACTTTGTTTAAGTATAGATATATATTTCATAATTGTTACTATTTTTTAAGATGTCGCCCGGCTTAAAGAGAAATTGTATTATTCATTTGATTATTCATTTATTTTCAAGTTCATAAATATTGAGTATTTTGAATTGATTAAAAAAATTTATATGACTATTGGAATTTTATAAGGCAAGCAAAATAATATAAACGATATATAGTTAATTACCTTGCATTACCAATATGGTGTGTAGATATGCAGCACGTGTTTGTAAAATAAAATAAAATATATTTGAGTAAGAATGTATTCTATATTACTAGAATTTTTAATTTTTGACTACTAAATGCAGTTCTACATATACAGGAAATTCTTGCATTTTGCCATATTGCATGCATTGCAATAAAATGCAAGAATTTTCTGCATTTCATTCATTGCATTTTATTTCAATAAAAAAATATTTCATACAATAACTTCAATTCTAAGTTATTTAATATGACAAATGTTAATTACTCAGTAGAGTACACCGTAAAATCAATATCACGTAACTCAAGATATTAAAAATAAGTTTCCAAATAACTAAATTTCATAGTCTTTTGAAACTTAAGTGCAAAAGAGATATAAACATTTATTCTACCATAAAATTGTAATACATGGTAAATTATGTCAATGTCTAAGACACGTAATAACAGGTGCATAATCCTTGTTATTCCCGCATTAGAAAAACAATACGAGGGGTTGGAATGTTGAAAATCTCCAGTGTCGGTCTACGGCTCGACGGGAGGCGAGGCTATATATAGATGCGCACGCGCCGCGACGCGTTAACGGCGCACACAGTGACCAGATGTCCGTTTAAAACGGGACAAGTACTTTAATTTTTTTTAATAATTTTTAAGTATTTAGCGCAGACTTTTTAGGCTTTACCTTTTTATTTTACCTGAAGGTTTCTGAAACTACATACGTTTATGACAAGAAAAACTACTAATTTCTATGATGATATAGATGAACGACGATGAACGATATATAGGACAATAAATTACTATAATACCAACAAGATTAGAACAATATATTACTATAATACCAAAAAGACATAATATTTTTTTATACTAAATCAATTCATACTTATAACCAACCTTTTTATATTTTTGCTTATAATAGTGTCCGCAGTAAAAATCATCGTGCTCACCGTACAACCTCGACGCGTTACCTACATAAGCTGTGTGCGTGTGTTCTAGATGAATATTGCATCGTCCCGGTGCCCGTACCTAAGAGCAGTGAACTTAATTTCTTATTAATTTGTTTTGTTTTCTATGTAATATAGAAATTGCAATAATAATATCAAAGGGGACGCAATCATAAGTCATAGGTATTATCCTAAACTCAAATTTTAGTACAATCTTTTATAATAGATTGATCTTTGTTTTGACGACCAGAATTTCCTTGTAAATAAATTTTCAAATGTTTTTTTAAATTACAAGCAAAATTGAAAAATAAATAAGCTAGCTTATATTTTATATTTACTTTCTTTATAATAAAACGCTTTTATTTTTCAAGACTCTTTCCGGTCATTATAACTTTATTTATATTAAGTATATATTACTTAATCGCTTCCTACTTAAAATTATTTCATTTTTTAGACAAGTTTTCTAATTCCTCGAAAGAAAATGTACAGTGGCGGGTTACACCAGGTGCGGTAGAGAACAGAGAGTCTTAAAACTAGATGTTTTTTCTGCCAACTCTTCTACATAATAGATACGTACGATGCTAAAAAAATTCATCGCCTCGAATATGTCAAAAAAAAATACATGTTTTATTATTCTATTTTCCATAAGCGTACAACATTTGTCTTATAAACAACCAGCTGTACTGTTAAATATTCAATTATAGTCAGAAACCCCCTTGAAAAACCCTGTTACAAGATTGAATTCAAAGATAATATTTTCACTATGATTTATTTATAAAAGCTTGATATGCTTTATTATGTTTCAACAAATACGTAAAAATTTCGAAAAAAAAATAAAGACTGAGGAATTAACTTCATTTCTTCGTAAATGTTTTTCTTCGTAAAATATCGAATATTAAATTTGCAAATGTAGGTGATTTGTATTTATAATTTATTTATTTTTTTTATCAACTATTCGCATGATCCCATATAGCAAGTTAGAAAGGATTCAGTTTTAACAATCTTGGTTCTTCACTTCCCCCCGAAATCAAGGACATTGCGTGCTAAGGGACGGTGCTTAACGCCGTGTTGTAATTCATCAAACTCTGAAAATTGTAATAATTTAAGCATAATCTACTTCCTTGAATCGGTGGAAATTGAACCCACAACCATTCACAATCAGACATTTACAATCAGACATCCGCAAAACTTATATTTTATCTAAATATATATAATTATAAATAAAAGTTCATATTTTATTGTATAAGCGAGACATTTTGCCGTCAGGTGACGCACTCGTATCTTATTGGAACTAATAATTATAATTTGTCTGAAGTGATTCACAGCTTTGAAGAAAAACACCGACACAACACAGTATGGGAGCGCATGTGTTAAAAATTATAATTTACAGGATATAACTAAGTGTTGATTCATTACACTTTTAAATATTTATTAGAGAGAGAGGCTATAATCAAAATATAGAGAGTCAAAATATATATTTTAAAAAGAAACTTATATATATATAAATTTATTTAATTAAAATTGGCTTAATATTTTAAGTTAGTAATACAAGAAAGGTCACCAATTTAAACTCTATATGTTTTAGATATACGTATAGATGTAGTATGATTACCTATAACTACATAATATATATTTTTATTTATTTTTACGTGTCTCATATATCAGATGAATATTTTCATCTGAATCTCCTTTATATAATACCAATGGTGTATTATTGAACCAAACTTAGTAATACTATAATGATGCTCCTGCATATTGACGTTCAAAAGGTGTTTGTACATGAATAAAAATACAGATATTAATTGTTTAATTATCGGCTTTAAGTAAATAAACCGGAAATTGAGCTGAATTCAAAAACAAATGTTAGAAAGAGGCAGTGAATGTATCCATTTATTAGACCTAAGAAATTCTTTGATATATTTACATTATTTTTATAATCGATATCTTTAAAAAATACTAACCAGCAAAACATTGAAGTAGTACATTTGCAACGTAAAATGCCATGCTGTACATATATACATACATAACTACCTGGCGCGTTCAGATTTTCATCACCCATTGCTCAAACAACAAAAATTCATATACTAACCTAAACTATATAAGAATTTAACCCTTATACCGGTCGGTCTAGGCTTATAATCGCATACTTATTTTAAATAGTTAAAATTTCAATACAGATGGGTTGTAAAAGTACGTTTGCTTGCATAAATCACACGCACACATGCAAACAGGGTGGCGGCCATTTTGTGTGCGCGTGGGCAGCCACGGCGGCACGTGCGATCTATTTTGGGCGGTATAACGCTAGCCCCCCGCCCTATACTGCGCAGGCGCTTTGCAATGAAGAAAGGAGTTTTGATTTGGAATAAAATGATTAAATAAATATTATATGTGTGACTTCTTTTAGGTACCTATGTTTTGAATATGTATATAAATATTTGTTCACTTATATTATTAATTTAATAACAAAAAATGTCATAATGGTTAAAAATACTTAAATCTGAAATATAATTTGCCAATAATATTAAACGTTTACAACGTCATCACAGTTTAAATTGAGTTTAGTTTAAAAAATCATATTTTTTCATATTTTTTTTATTAGAAAGTTAAATAAAACATAAGATTAATTGACAATGTCATAAAATACGACTTATCTTACGAATTAACGACAATAGCAAATAAAATTTAATATGAAATTAAAAAAAATAATGCCTAAGAATAAAAAAAAAACTTCAATATTTTTTTAAATTCAGTTTATTAAACTAAGCTTTCAAAAAGCTTTCATTTTGAGTTCATTCTGAAGTAACATTACGTTATACTGTTATTTACAAACCATGTACCATAAAAAGTGGATTTGACAGTTATAACAAAGAATCGAATGGGTTCCGACAGCTTCAAAGCTTGGTTATTTGTTTATTCTACGCCTAACGCGTGAACAGCGCTCACATTTCCCATTTTGATGGTGGTTTTAATGACCCGTCACTGTGACGATGGATTAGGTACGCTACGTATATCGTATACCGCTTTAGTTATTAAAGTAGAGTCAGAGTAGAACATTGATTTAAATTTATGATCTAGATGAAGATATGATAATTTATATTTTGGTATGACTGATGATAAGTCTCCATGTGACCACAGATTACAGTACTTTCATACGTTAAGTTTTCAAAAATCAAAAACAAAAATAATCTTTTAATTACTAGATGTTATAAAGATTAGAAAATATATCTTTTGCTTATATTTCATACTCGGACTTCAATACAATACAATAGTATGAAAGTTAAACCCACAATCTCTGTTCTACAAAACAAAACTAGCCAGACATATGATACTGCGCCACAGCTCTCCCACGTTTTGGCCGCCTTCAATAATAATATAGTACAATATATACACATATGTGTACAGATTGACACTCCATTTGGCACGCTCCACTACGGAGCTGTTGCCCAGCGTAGAATTCCTAAATAGAGTCGACGTAAAACCAATAGGTAGTGCCAAGATCTCCGCGGCAAAGTACTTTGAAATGCCTGACAAAAAATTGATGACACGGTTAATATTTTGTGCAGAATATTTTGAGACAAATACATACTTATGTTAAATAAGGCGGATATGTTTTGATCTTTTTTGGTATTAACGAGATTTATATGGATTATTTTTTAAGGTTAGCTTTATATGTGTTATTTTATAGTTTTGTAGGATGATCAATTATTTAAAATAAAAGTTTCCATTTTAATTTGAATATTTTTTAAACATATAGCATCACGTTTTTACCCTTTTACCCCCATAGCAGGATAGACAGAAAGTACCTAGCGTCAAGCGTCAAGACACTCCGTACTTCGCTTTCCACTGAATTCGAGACATTGCGTATTGACTAGTGGAACTCAGCGCCGCATTTTGTCTTACCAGAGTGAGGAAGTGACAATATATTAAATATAAGGACTCCCTCGAGTGAAGATCGACCCACAACGGATTGCGTTTACAGTATATGAGATTAAAAATTACCATACTTGTAAACTGTAATAGAAGTTACAAGTTACGTAATATATAATTTATCAAAAAAAATTAGATTACATACTCAATACATTATCAAATATAAAAAAAGTTACGTTAGTAAAAATTCTGTATAGAATAAAATTCTATAGCTTTCAATTACACTGGCTCACATGAAACTACGTTTCAATTCCTGTGCCATGATACTACGAAGAAAAACTAATGATTTTATAAAATGCCTACAAGTTGATACGTTCAGTTCTATTACTATGGTGCTTTGAATGTGCGAGGAAATACATATAAAATATTTAAATAACTGAGTTAACGTCTTCTTTGCTACTAGCATTTAAAGGTATTATATATATATATATATATATATATATATATATATATATATATATATATATTATAAAAAATAATGTATTCTTTTCCAATAATACTATTTTTTTTATATTTCCTCTGTATGAAAAAAACAATATATGAAAGCTAAGAACTAAATAATATAAAATAAATAGCAGATTCGTACAAATTCCATACTCCTTGTCCCATGAAGTAGCATTTATCATTAATGCATGGACTCAAGAGTACGCCGTCGCTCAGACAACATGAACAAGTGTCTGAGTTGTTCTTCGAATTTTCCTTACAAAATTTGATTTTGTTGAATGTTATATCGTGTAAACGAAATCAACAGATTGTATATTTTAAAATTCTTTTTTTTATTTTTGTATTCGTAAATTAAATATATTATTATTTATTAACATCTTTGATTTTCGCGGTTTTTACACATTTTAAATGAAAATGTTTTAAACGGATTAATCGCGTACCGCCACCTACCATAGGTCATAGGAGGTCTACCTGTTACCACGGACCACTGTAAAGTGCTCGAAACGTCAGATTTCCAAGAATGTATTTTCGAATACCAAAATATTCGCGATTAATAGGTTTAAAATAGTAATATAATATTTAGTAGTATTGAAGTTTGTTAGCAATGAGTATAGACTAGGTCAAGAATAAAATCTCATATATAATCTTTTGAAGAATATATCATTATGAAAAGTTAACATAATAAAACAATTATAAGACTGTATTATACAATAAGTAAAAAAAATAAAAATTGCTTTATTTCCCAGATCATACAAATATGTATGAGACGATCCCAGAAAGTAATTTCTACACTTGTGTTGGGATTAAAAAACAATTAAATATTTTATTTTAATAAATTGGGGAGATTGAGACACCTATTAACTGGGGATCAAATTATTTAGTAGTGGAATTTTTGCTAAACTATACGTAGATGTGTTGTCGTAGTCCTATAAATAGCATCAATATTTGATGATTATTTTTATATAAGCTGGATTACATATAATAAGACTAGAATATATATATATATATATATATATATATATATATATATATATATATATATATATATAAATATATATATATATATATATATATATATATAATAAAATATGTATATATTTAATATGTATATATTACGACAACTATTTATACAGATTTCGTAGGTGTGAGAAATAAATGAGAGCATTTATTATTGCAATCAATAAACGATCGAAAAAAAAATAATAGAGATCCTAGTATCAAGTCACTTGACTACTTGCCGCCCAAAATTGAGCCATTATGTGTTAAGTGGTGAACTTAATACCGTGATTTGTCTTACTAGAGAAGAGAAATAAAAATTAATTAAAAAAATTGTTGATGAGATTTAATAATTGTAAAAATTAATTTAAAAATCATTTTGTATTTAAGTAAAATTCCTTAAGTTAATACTTCACGGTTGTAAACATTTACCCAAAATATATTTATATACAGAAAATGATTAGGTTATTTTTATAAAAAAATATAAGATGCATTCATGTTCCTTTAAGCTTAAAGAAATAACACTTTAATTTCTCTTGATTTCGTCGCTGTTTCAATAAAATAATGGAAAGTATATCTATTGATGTAATATGTCATCGTACCAGTATGAATTTGGGTTTTTACATGTACACATAACATGAGAAGCGGTTATAAGAAAAAAAAAAGGTGCCTGATTAACCAAAAATATCATTTGAGCTCTACTATCCTGCAACATACGATAAATTTAAACAATCGTAGAACAAGCAAATTCAACAAAATGGCATTTTAAAACAAAACAAGAGAAACCCCATGAAAATTTAAATTTAAATTTTCAATCAAACGTAATATTCTTACTATTTCTCTTATCTTTTTACTCCAATCGTTATAATACTAATTTCATTGTTTTATTTCAACGTTCAAGTACTAATTAATAACAATCAAAGAGCTTTTACTTACTACGTGCTCATATAATCGTAACTGTGTTCGCTTTGGCGCCTTTCCAAGGCCCAGGCATACCAGTGTCGAGATTCGTTTGTCATTTCCGAGAGGAACATTAATTCTAGATCTTTAGATGTACGTAGGTATATTATGATTTATTTTAATAGTGAACGTCATTTTGTATAAGTGACTTTCATATTATTTATATAAAAGTAAATGTATCTATGAAAAGTTAGTACATAGGAGTATTCTTTATTGTTTAGTAAATGTTTTTACGTACAGTTATATTTTCAAAAATCAAAAATTGAAATTATCAAATTGAATATTTTACCAGTTTTAACGTTGGAAACGTTGAAACTGGTAAAATACTCAAAGATTCGTTAGATTTGATCGTTAATAAAATATATAGCAAATATTTAAACAATAATTACTTCTTGTTTTAAAAAGTCTATCTATAAAGAACAAATCAAAAAATAAAAACACGTGGCGTAAGCTAGTCAGTACTAAATAGATAAAATATTCCAGGCTTAAGAGAGGTGAAATTTCGAAGTCACTCTACCTGTATATTCTAAGTTAAGCGTATTCAGTAAGTGGTCTTGGTGAAACTCACTGGCCATTTAACGTAATTTCCCTCTCATTACAGAAATGAAACAAGCGGCCCTTAAAAACCTTTGAATTGCCGCTCCACCACATTTTACAGGGTCCAAGGCTTAACCAATAAAGCTTAAAATTTAAAAGTCTCCCTTTGATTTTTTTAGCTAAAACTTTTGCGGCCGAGAAAGCGTCTAGAAAATACACGCATGTTAGACCCCTGAACGCCAGTTCAGGCTCATATTAAGAAAACTGTTATCTTTATGGTTTTTTTTGTCATGTTGAACAAGCTTACCTTCAATATAGTTATGTAATTGTTACAACAAGAGCTTCTCGTTCAATCTCTCTCAACCAAGTACCTTGAAATTTTCGAATAATTTTTATCGACGGTATCACTTGTCTGTCAATGCGTACAGTGGTCGTCAGCGGGCGATCAAGGCAGCATTCCATTGGTAATGACAAGTAAGCCATGGCGAAGTCCACCTGGCAGTATGGCGATGTCATAAGTTTGGCAGTTTGCAACGCGCTCGTCACCGTAGCTGGCTGAGTGAATGGACGCCGTGTCGTCATGAGCAGCAGAGCAGACGGCGTCTCGTTGAGAAACTCAGCACTAATTTTACCATCTGGCTCGCACGCACCACTAAGTTTAGCCGCCCCAAGATAGCCCCGGTCCACGACCCATCCCGCATAAACTTTTCACAATTAGACTATTATTTTTGGTAGCAAAGTCAGTCGGTCGATTATTAATAGAGGCTTTTCCGAGTTTATATTCGTTACGTGTGTTGTGGTGTTAACTTTTAGTGAATTTATACATAGGCGCGTATAAATAGGATGTTCTGTAGTTACGTCTGACGGACGGGGGAATACCTTCCTGAAATATCGTACTACGGCCAGTGGTTTGCGTGTTTTCGGACGTATTGGTAAACGATTATTTATACCTCGATCGTGAAGATTTTCGCTGTGCCGCGCAAGATGCAGCGTCCGCGTCGCGTGAAGCTCGTGCGCGACGCCTTCCGAGCTAAAGGACCGATAGTTCTTAGACTACAATGGCTACTTGTATATATTTTTATTGTTATATTTATTATGACATAACATGAATAAGCATTTAAGTTAGATTATGTTAGCAAAAATAAAATACATACCTACTACGAAATTCAGTTCTTCCATAATTTTAATATAAAATCACAAAATTTGTACAAAAAATATTATAATACAATAAAATTAACACAGATCTACAAATGAAACGTTTAGAAAAGTTTATTAAATACCCTTTCGTCACTCTTTTGCACTAATTAAACAGCTCCACTCTCATTTACGGGTGGAATATTTGTTCAAAAGTTCGGATGGAATTTAATGCGAAATCAGAGAGCTTTTATTAAAATTTCATTGTGTTTTTAAAGAGTGGGCGTGTCAAATACCATTACACTAGTGGTGAATGCATGATAGTGGTTTATAGTTCTTACCGGGATGCAGTTAAGAGTCAAAATTCATGGTACATAGAGATGGGGGCACCTCCTAACCCCACTCGAACCAGACGGTAGATGTATTTTCGTCTGGCCTCATGTGTCAATTTAAATTAGCGATGCAACAGATCCGAATAGCTAATTGCCGGTAATCATTGTATTGGATTTTGTGTAGGTCATGGACCTTAGGTATTGAATATATTATAATGTTGCGTCAGAATTGGTATATTAATTATAATTTGTATATTATTGGTTGGAATTGGTATATTATAATGTTGCGTCAGAATTGGTATATTAATTGGTCAGCAGTCTAGTAGTTAGTGCTCTTAGCCCTCTCTATATATTATAGAAAATATATATATATATATCCTTCTCTACTTGCACGGAATACTCTAATAGTTCTTCAAGACTATGTATTTTCACAAAAAACACATTAAGGAAGGAAGGTTATGAAACTAACATTTAAAGAAATTGCCTGTTCATATCTTAGATGTTTATTCTAAAGTCTCTTACTGTAACAAAATTTATTAGTATTATTAAATATTAGACTTTTATTTTTGTCTTATTTCATCATCATCATCGCACCACATAAAAAAATCAACCATTTACCTAGTACCCAGAGTCAAGACACTTTGTTCGCGGTTTTCTACGCAAAATGGAGACAGTATCACGAAAAAGAATGGTGGAGATGAAAAATAATAACAATTTTCAATTTGCCTACTTACGAAAATTCACAACTAACAATATTTTGTAATATAATATATACTATATATACAGAAAAAAATGCTTCAATATATAAATTAACTAAAACTTCGGGTTAAATCGCTTGTGAATTCAAGAATGGTAACTCAACGTTCGCCTTTACCCCCTTTACGCTATGAAACTTGTTGCGTTTGAGCTCTCAACAAAGGATTAAACTTGAATGTTTCAAACACTCTGGAGGAACAAAATTATTATTCGAAAAAGTATCTATGATGTTGAACTTAGTGAATTTTTGGTTACATCGTAGACTTGAACATTCTATGACTTAGAGTATAAAATAAATGTATGTAAAACATTTTAAAAACATAAAAATTGGAACCCAGCGGGATTTGAACCCGCTATCAACGTAAATAAGTTGTAACAAAAACGTATAAGAATTTTGACGCTGCTGGTATGCATGACTTAGTGGCAAAAGCGGTTAAACGGTTTCCAAGAGGCGCTGGTTCAAATCCCGCTGCGTTAGATTTTTATACGTGTTTTAAAAATGTTTTCTAATCCTAAGTGTGTGAACAACAAAACAATATTCTTTTATATGATTTGGTGGAATTAAATAAATCGTTTTAAGAACTGATCGAGCGTTCATATTACATCGAAAAATTTATGATTATGATTTGGCCAAGGTATGATTGGCCATCATTTTAGGAAATGCTCGATCAATTTTCAATTTAATGATGTCTTAAAACGATGATTCATTTACACCTAGAAGATAATGTTCGTTTACATTTTTTTTGTTTACCCGCTTTTGTAGGCAAAGTCAAAGCATAGTGTTGAGCTTGAATTCGAAACGCAATATCTCGTTTTAGGCGAACAGCAGTCAACGGAGTGTCTTGTCACTAGGGTGGGTAATTACAGAGAGTAGAGAATAGAGTATCTTTGATTCACTAATCACTGGTCCACTAACTATGAAGATGAAATATATAAAAAAAATGAAGAAATAATATACTTACTTAAGGAAATTAATGAATTATTATTAGATCAAATTATTCGAAAATATTAAATATAAAATGTCACATCCCAACGTTTTTTAAGTGTGACAAAAACTTTATTCCTGTAACGGTGTAACAGAAAAGGAAAAAAGGGACTAATTGTGACAGGAAGCTGGCCCAGCCGGTGGGCTCAAACTGCGGGCATTGACCCGCCGGCGCCCCGGTGTAGATCCGCCCTGGCAGCAGCTGCTCGATGAAATTCAGTATTTACTTGTACCTTTTTATATGAAATATTAATAGCGTTAGTTAATGAGAATATAATTTACTTTAATATTTGAAAAAAGATAAAAATAAAAAGCTTTCGTTCTTCAATAGAGAAGTAGTGAAATTACTAAATAAATCGATACAATTGTCGATTTAAGCTTTGTGTCATTTATAAAATCGAATAAAGTAATATATTTTAATGGGTATCGATACATATTACGACAATAGTCCTGCTCAAGCAGAATTGAAAATATTTATTATAAAATCTATTTTGCTTGGTGGAATTGAACCTAAACTCATCTTTAGTCATAATCAAAAACTTATTTTTTAGCTTCACGCTTTTATCCTGCATAACAGGGTATAGAAATAGATAGTACCTAGTGTCAACACACTCGGTACTTCGCACTTTAAATTATTTTCACTTACTCGCTTTGGTAAAGACAAAGAGCGGCGTTGAGTTCCACCACTCAACACGCAATGTCTCGAAAGGGGAAAGGAACTTATCTCAACGAAATCTCTATAATTTCATAAATTTATTTATGTTATAATCTGTGATGAGATCCAGTCTTAATCGAATGTATGAAATAAAGGTATATTAATTGCTTTTTTCTATGAGACAGGTAAGGCAAATGAGCGTTTGGATCACCTGATGGTAAATGATCACCGCCTCCTTCATCCCGTGTTGTACCAATGGAGCTACAGGTGATAGTGATGTGACACAGTGATTTTTTTTAATATAAATTAAGATATTGATTAAAACGTCAATAAGCAATTTATATATCGATCGCATATGCCTAATGCGTTTGGAAGATATTTAAAAGCATTTGCGTTAAAATTGAACTGATGCTGAAGTGGACTAATGTCATAAATTTTAGTTTTGTTTTCGATTAAACTTCACGTTTTATTCCTAGCAGGATGGTCAAAGATGACGGGGCGCCAAACGCTACGGCCCTCTTTCATATTGTCCACAGCCATCAACCTCTTGTTACATATCATTCGTTAGGTCTTCATACTTTTTCCGTGACTTTCCTTTAGTATGACAAACACTGTGTTTTCGGATGTCAACCGAATGTCCTTTTATCTCTAATGCCGCTTAATTTTGCTTCATATATGTAAACGTAGCTTATTTTAAATGTCACTATTTTTTTTTTTGTTACTGTATTAAATGAATTTATTAATTAAATTTAATTAAACGAGAACTAATAAGAAATATAGATAATTTTGCTATAGCAATGATTATTTATATGATATGCTGTGGCAAGATGATTTCAGTAGCAACCCCACATATTTTAGATCTCTTGGGTAAAATAACACTTATTTCCCGTCTTAATTTTGTCTTTACTGATCCACATGGCAAAGGAAGAAGTTTATATACTTAAAATAATAACAGTAGACAATTTTTGTAATAACATTATATTTTACTTAAGTCTTTGAATGGGAAAAATATTCTATTACCAATAACAATAGTTAATCCATATAAAACCATTATATATTTTGATTTTTTCACCGAAATTACTAAATTCCTAAATCAATTGGTCTAACGTAATCTTAATATGATAAAAGCTATTTTAAGTATAGTTCCATAAATACTTAGCTTGTATAATACAAGCGTACGTGAAATATAATTAAAACAAACAATTGAAAAAAATATTGTATATAGATAAGAAGAGATAGTTATTTAATTTCAACAAGTCAATAAACATCTTCATATACCATTTATTAGAAATCTTCGTATTTCATCTAATTATACGTATAGTCTATATTATAAAAAAAACGTCCAGACCTTATTTTAAGACAACACATTGATCCTTAATATACTCGCATGTGTTTAAATTAATTTTAATTAAAAAACAATAATAATATCTACAATTGTACAAAATGATACAATGTTACGTCAAATGACTCCAGGTGACGACAGTCAACACGTGAAATTCATTTTCACGCTGAGTGCATTATTCGGTCGTTCCGCCTCCCCTACGGCGCTTGCGCATTTACAAGGGTCGCTCAAAATAATTGCCGGGGGATGTTTTAGTACTAAAAAGATAAATTATTTCAAAATATGTTCGCTATTAGAACGTATCTATTATATTTTATTTAGTTATGTTAAATCTATAAATTTTTAAAATATTTTAATTAAAGTTTTTTTTTTCTTATAACAAATTAAAAATTAGTTACGTGCTTCAATTATATGTATGCATTGTTCACTAACTATTATTAAATAACTAACTAACTAACTATTATTAAGTATTTTAGGTTTAAATATTGAACACTATAGTGTTGAATATTTAAACCTAAAATACTTAATAATATAAAAAAATCGTAACTACCTTTTTTTATTTTTCTGTTTCCATATTTATGAAAGATAGAAGGGCCACGAAAACATAGATTTTAGCTCTCAATTTTTTGCCCAATTTAAGATATTACAAGTCTAGTCTATGCAATCAGCAAAAACGAAAATTTTTAATTAATTTAAACATAAACATTATTTTTATTACAAGTAAATCATAAATTTCTAGGTAAATTTTAATCAATGTCCAACTGGAATTATCCGAAAGTGTCGGGCATAAAATTGTATAGCGCCAACATTTATTTATTTATCCTTCAGTTACAAAGCTTATAATTACACTCTAACCATATTCTGCCATGGAAAATTATTAGGTGAATTTATTAGCACCGCTCAAGGAAATCAAATTATGTAATACTATATTATATTTCGTTTATTTTAAATATAGGTTGATTCACATCGTTATGGTGCTTTTGTAAACAGTATATATGATCAGTTTTTCGTCCGTCGAGTCGATACAGGGATTTTTGTATTTCTTTATCTTTTACAGTGCTCTATGCATAGAATATGACACACTTATTGTTAGAACTAAAATAAGGAAAATTAAATCTTAAGGCCCGCAATATAAAAAATAATCATATTGACCGGTAAACGAATAATCTTATCATCTAGCTAAGTTAACTCATATATAAAAGTTATATCCATGAAATTTAAACATTAAAAGTACAAATGAAGCTGCAGTATCATGAAAAAACAAAACAAACAAATAAAACGTCTTTAAGTCAACTAAGCTCTTATTTCGTTTTTTAATTGTTATTTGAGAACACATAAGCTGAATAATTTTAAAATTCACTCTTGTATACTCAGTTATCTCGCCCTCTCTCATCCATCCCCTCTCGTACCCCTCTCCCCCTTCCGTTGTTTTCAGTCACATCCGGCGCGACACCTGCGCACGCGCTGTCAAAGCCACGAGTTATAGCTTTTTAATTTTCTTCCACGGTTAAATTAACATATATAATGAGATTTTTTCTTTCAGTGGTGATGTACGTGATGTATGGCGCTATAATTACTGTTGTGTTTATGGCCATAATAAAATGTTATAGTTTGTTTTAGTTGATTATTATAAACTAGCGTTTGACGCTTCTGGCATGATAAAGACGAAATGGGATTTACACTGGGTGTTTAATGTAGGTACAATTTGATATAACAGTTTAAACAATAATGTTTTTAATATTTTATTGTCGTCTGACTACAACATATAAAAGTATTAACTGATATCACTGAGTGAATGGATGAATGCTGTTTAGTTAAAATTATATAACTGACTGATGATCAAATTCAAAAAAAAAAATATAACAAAATAATAGTGAAACACAAAAAAATATTTAAAGGAGTATGACAAAAATGAATAACCATTTTAGAGCATTTTAAATACAAATTGTAGTATTTTACTATTTCCGAGATGCAGATAACTGCATCAGAACATCCTCTCAGACATTAAATCGCATAAGAATAAGTTTTTTTTATTATTATAGCTTCACGCTTTTATCCTGCATGTGATCGTTCGTGGCGCAGTGGAATAGCGTCTGACTGTAAACTCGATCGGTTGTGGATTCAATTCCCACTCCAGAGAGAAATTATATTTTAATTATTGTCACTTCCTTGCTCTGGTAAGACAAGAAGCGGTGTTGAGTTCCACCACTCAACATGTAATTAAACGAATTCTGTGGAAAGCGAAGTACGGAGTGTCTTGAAACTAGATACTTTCTGTCTACCCTATTATGCGGAATAAAAAAAATAAGATTTTAAAGTACAAATTCACGAAGCTACCGAAACTCACAGACAGTCCGAGCGACAATGCAACTCAAACAAACCGACTCTATTGCATAAATTATTCAATGCCGGATAAGTGGCAGAGCCATACTCCAACATATATAATTCAGCCCCCGACTTGACAAGTCAACGCCTCCCACTCTGGGGGGACGTCAGTTCTGTTCCCAATTATGCAAGCTGAAATGTCACAGCCACTTAGCGAATGACCCTTAGACCTATTGGCCTTTTATTTTAGTGTTTTGTGGATTCGGGTTAGGATTGCATTTGTTGACAGCAAGGTCATGTGTCTTTCAGATGTCCGGGTTATTCGATCGTGTATAATTTACTTACACATAAATTACTAAAAAAATACACTTTAAATGAAACTATTTAACCGGATTAATCGCGTATATTTTGGTATTCGAAAATACATTTTTGGACACCTGACGTTTCGAACACTTTACAGTAGTCCGTGGTCACAGGTAGACCTCTGCGGTTAAATAGTTTCATTTAAAATGTATAAAAATCGCGAAAATCAAAGATCTTATTAAAAAAATACACATTTCAAGTAAATATTCTTGAGTGAGATATATATTGTATATACATTTTTTTGCTTAGTATAAAAATATTGTTATAATCAATATGAAATTTCATATTAAGACTTAGTTAAGCTTTTCAAGTAAAACAAACGACACAAGTGTTGTTATTATGCAAGTGGTTATTGAGCTTGTTCATTTCGCAAAATGCTATAAATTTCAGATAGCTTTTTCAAACAAACTTTGAGTCTCTCTCTATAATTTAAAATTATAATTCTACATGTGAAAACTATATATAACTATATACTATATGATTATATACATATATATATATATATATATATATATATATATATATATATATATATATATATTAAATTTAAAATTATTATACATAGTATTTTAATGGAGATGCAAAACACTAATGCATATTTGACAAATGTAAGTTTTTTAAAGGATTGGTGAAATGATAGGAATTGCAAAGTGTATATATTTCTGGACAGTGCAACACGGAAAACCGCTTAACCCGGTAGTTTATTAATGAAAATTGAGCGACATCCAATGTAACAGCCTCTGATATAGGCCTTAAATAACTTTACCTGCAGTGAGAAAATCTAGGACAAGATATTTTGGTAATAGACTATTGCGCATTCAGTTCTTTGACGCTTATGAATATTTTAATATATTTTATTGACTTTTTACATTTGTTTAAAATGATTTTCACTTTCTGATATTTTAAACTAAAATTGTAGTTTATATTTATAAACACGTTGAAATTGCAAATACAATTATTAAGTATATATATATGTATATGTACAATTAATTTTTTATTAATTTTTCAAGGCAAATAATCTAAAGAAACGACTTGCAGAAGAAAGTTTCTCTCAATATTTCATTAAACATATTATTCAAAATTAATTAATGCTAAATATTAAATTATACATTATAGAACGATAAAGTGTCATCATTGTGTTTTATCCAACTTATTGTTGGCGTTGTGCACTGGTTCCCGATACTGTATTTACACTGTGACGTTTGCGTTTTTCAAATTCTATGTGGTTCTGAACCTATCTTAGTGTCTACAACGTTGATGTGTTTAGTGGTCAAATAATAGGTAATAGAAGAAGTGCGGTAAAACCAATTAAAGATAACTATTAAGCATTTATAGTCGTTCGACAGAACTTAGAGACTTAAAGTAAAGCATTGTGGGACATATATTTTGCTGTCTTTCACAAAAAAAAAACCATTGCATTTATTAATTCCTTTGCTGTGAATAATCACAATGAAACGAACATATGGTTCTAATAGAATTACATAAACACTTTAAGCGACATTCAGTTTGAAATAAGCATCTATGGTAAAAGGGCTATCAAACGTAATTTTCCCCACAATGTGATTACCTTAAATAATGGAAAATTGCTAACAGTAGGACCTGAGGTAATTACTTTAAAGAAAAGCTTTTGTTTTAATATTTTATACAGTTATTGAATGAAAAAACATTATCACGTGGTAACAATTAATAATTTTTAAATGTATCAAGATGATCACGACGGATTGTGGGTTCAAAATAATTTACTATTTTTAAAGTGTTATTCCACATTTATTTTTTTCAAAAATGTTTTTCAAAATAATTGTTTACTATATAGGCTGAAATAATTTTTAAATGTCCCATAAATATCATTTTGCTTTATCTTTATATTAACACGTAAAGCAATATCTTTACACTCTTTTTATGAAAATTATGCGAACAGAGGAGTATGAAATTTGTACACAGGTATAGCCTATATGAGCAGAAGGCTATATTTTTTTAAAAATAATACATAAAATATATTAAACTTAAAAAATAAATGCAAACACAAAGTAGTCCTTGTGTTAAACATACACCGTTATATAAAGTGATATACACGTTGCTAAGGCAACACGTTGTCAATGTATCAACGGGGCATCTAATATGAAACGATATACAATAATACTTTCAAGTACAGCCGATTCTTACAATATTAATGCTATCGTATTTACAAATATCATAACACTCCGTTTACAGGTAATGCGTGTTAAGTGTTAATTTTATATATTTATTTTTAATTACTTTTTAATTATACTAACTTCTCACTGTTAATGTAACATAGTAAATTTAACAATAGAAAAATATAAGTTTATGTCCTTGAAATATTTATTTAATACTTTAAGCAAATCTAGTTTTATTGTGGCCTTAGTGTATTATGACACTAAATTATGACCATTATAGGCACGCAATTTGGTTTTCTTTTTAAAGGTAGGCAATGTACAAATAGAGTCATATTCATTGAAAAAATAATATAAAGGTTTATTTTTATACCACTTTTTTGTTAAATAATTATTGTACAATTAAAAAAACAAAACACTTAGTTTCTGTGATTCCATTTTTTTTATTTTTACATGTATGTTTCTTTACATCAGACTTTTATGTCAGATATGAAGACTAACTCTCCTCCGTTCTCTACTTTCCATCCAAAATCGAGATTGCATATCGAATGGTCGTACTCTATGCTGCATTTCTTTGTCTGACTTACCAGGGCAGAGTAATTAACAACTGGAAATCGAACCTACTTCCGTTTGCTTTGCGTTTACAGTCCCCGCGTCATGATATTATACATTAATACATTAATACAACTATTTATACTAATACATTCAAAATTCCTTTACAAAAATAATTAAATAGCATAAAAGCCAAATATTATTTTATATTGTTGTATATACTACAACTAAGTTTATATTCACGTGTATCAAACGTAAGGAATGTGACCGCCTACGCCACACGTGAACCATCCATACTTGCAGATGATATGTTCCTGTTAGGTGGATAAGGGTAAATAGGACGTAAATTACGTAGATGATACCTAGCGAAAGACATTATAATGGCATTTAAAATATAGCTATTGATATTTATTTATCTTTTTCCTCTCGTTTCATTTTATGTATATAATTGAATTCGTGACGACAATTCTTTTTTTATCTTCACGTTTTTATGTCACATAACAGGGTAGACAGTACCTAGTATCAAAACAGTACATAGTATCAAAACACTTCATACTTCGTTTTTCACCGAATTCGAGAAATTGCGAATTGAATGGTACAACTCTATACCGCACTTTGACAATACCAGAGTAAGGAAGTGAAAATAATTTATATATAATCACTCCCCCGAGAGGGAATCGAATCCAGAACCGATCGCGTTAACAGTCAGACGCTGTTTTACTGCACCACGACCGGCCTCAAATTCAATAATAGCGTTAGCAATGTATACATTTAAGTCACTATATAAAAAAAACATAGTAGGATAAACACACAATAGTTATTGTTTCTTTAATTTCCTTTATTTTATAAAAATATTGACTTATTTCGCTTTTTCTTCATATAAACTTTAACCATTGAAGTATACCTCGTTATAAGTAACATATCTTGTCTTTACACTACAATCATAAAGAGTCTTAAAATTAAAATACTATTTAAAATACTCAATAGTAATTATCATTTAATGCTAAGCATACATATTCATAACAAAGCACCTCACAAACGTACAATTTATCCCATAGCCCTATCTATAATCCCTCAGATCATTGATTCAAAACTTCCCGATATAGGAGCAATTACTCAGCCGTATCACGGGAGCTAAGACGTATTAAACCCAGAAATGTACTAACAGACGAACAGTTCATTTCTCTAAAAGCGTATAGAGAAGCCGCTCTATAATTCAACGGTTGATTCTAATGTTCGAGCCATTTTTCGAAACATGACAGTTTGACGTTCCGACATTCTAGGAAAAAGTGTGAGACGATATACTGGTACTTCTCAGTCTGGATTTTAAAGTGGATAAATCTAAACTTTGATACATGGTTTTTACACTTGTATGTGTTATATATTAAAATATAAGAATTAACAACGAAATAATAAGATCTTTGATTTAGGTGATTTCTAAAGAAACTATTTTAAATGGATTAATCCCGTATATTTTGGTATTCGAAAATACACATACACAAAACGTCAGGTTTCCAAAACATGTATTCTCGAATACCAAAATATACGCGATTAAGAAAGTCTAGGACTTTAGACTGACCATTAATTGATCATAGAAAATTTACTTAGAAAGGAAAACCAACTTTGTTGTTAATGTTAAATGAAATTATTTTAACCGAATTAAGCTACAAATCGAGACATCGACACTTCGAATCAGAGAGTCTTAATTCTAGCGGTTCTATTTTAAATAACAGAAATGTAAAATAATAATAATATGTAAATGTGATAAAATTGATGAGGTCCGATTATTTTACTTATACTTGTTTATTAATTAAATTTAATTCTCGTAAGAAACACATTGAGATGCAAAGTACACTTACAATAAAACTGTTAATCGTAAAAAATAATTTAATATATTATACCAAATGAATCATGAATGAATTATGAATTATTACCAACAAAAACCCCAAAAAGAGGAGTACATAAGAACCAAAATATTATACGCCTAGTATTACAAATTTTGTTTTATAAAGATATTAAAAAACGTTTTTAATTCTTATACATGTTAATTGTAAATTATACTTCGTTAATGCAATCTAAAAAAAATACTGCTAAAGACAAATTTATCCTGCTCTGCTTAAAACTCAAATAACCGTTAAGTTAATTTTACTCGTAGGGTTATATTTCATTCGAAGTATTTTCGAAATAGGATATTTAGAGATTCGGTCAAGGATCAACTCCTATATTCGTGTACGGAACTATAATTGGTTTATCGATTTTACTTCTTGAAATAAATTTTATATGGAAAAGTTCAAGGATATAGGACGCTTCTGTTGTCAATGTAACATTAGTTTCGTACGTTTTGTATTTTGTGTTTATTGTTTTCAATTGTATACACATATATATATATATATATATATATATATATATATATATATATATATATATATATATATATATATAATTTAATTATTTTTATTATTAATTTTAATTATATAACTAATATTAGCGCCTGTTCTGGTGTAAGCGAACAGCGTCTGACATTAAACGCTATTGTTCCCACACGTGGGAATGATTATATTTCAATTATTTTGGTTTCCTCGTTGATAGCGTGGACATAAAGCGCAGCGTTGAGTTTTGCTACTAAACATACAATGTCTCGAATTCCGCGAAAAGCGGCGTATGATACAAGGTGTTTTCTGTCTACCCTACTATGAAGGATAAAAGCATGAAGCTGGAAAAAATAATAATATTATTTTATGTATTTTCTATGTAATTTTGGCAGCCATTACTTAGGTATATGTTTTACCTTTCCATTTCAAACCTATAGTAATTTATTTCTTTCAAATTTGTCCAATATTACCTACCTAATATTATAGCGTGTACTAATAAAGAAAACGACATAGTGAAAATGGACTCTGTTTTTATAAATTCGTGACACTTCGTATTCAACGGCGGCAACTATTGTTTCTTAAACTTGCTTTACCTTTTTTATTTATATTTTTTATTATTTATTTTTATCTACATATATGTAAGTTTATGATATTTAAAAATTATATCCCGCTATTTATGAATTGTAATCAATTCGGAGGGAAAGAGAAGAACAAAGGATTATTCTGTTCTCTACGACTACCCTACTATGCAGAATAAAGCGTGACGCTGAAAAAAAATCAAACTTGTTATTTCTCTTGAGGGAATTATAATTTTACTAATAAAATAGTAGCTGTGATAATATATTACATCTGTATTTGAATGTTATGAACTTGGTATAGTATGTTTCCAATAATAAAAGTAACTAATAACATTGCAACTCCATATCAGGCCCGAAGGACCAAATAACCTATGCATATGTAAATTTCTCTTATTGCACATCCTGTATATATTTGTACATTCGATGAAAGTCATGTTGATTAGATATTTTGTGCGGTTTGGATCGTATATAGTATAGTAACAGATAGTAACATACTATAAACTTTATAGGTTAATTTCTTTTAACTGAATAAAAAAATAAAAAGCTAAGGCTATCGTGGCGCATTGAGACAGAAACAGTCTGACTGTAGACTGGATCGGTTGTGGATTCGATTCAGATCACCGAAGGATGCACGGAAAGAACTCATCGGAGTGTCTAAAATTAGGTCCCGATGAAGGACGTTTTCTGGATACCCTGCGGAAGTTGCATCTAAGTAAGCAGTAATAATTTTCTCTGAGCTTATAACAAACAATAATGTATGAAACAAAATGATAATAAATCTATGCAGACCATATAACCGTGCACAAGACAAGATACATTTTGTATTATGATTCTGGTTATTCAAGATATTTTAGATTATTTTTTAACCAAACAAATAAGACATGTGTATGTATGTACACTGATAGGAAATGATTCAACGTACACCTGTGTAAAGTCGCTGCTGCAATATTTGAGAGAATAAATCTTATGAGATCGGTCGTGGTGCAGTGGCACAGTACCTGACTGTAAACGCGATCGGTTGTAGGTTTGATCCCCACTCGGGCAAGTGATTATTTTTAATTATTTTCACTTCCTCGCTTTGGCAAAAACACAAAGTGCTGCGTTGATTTCCACCACTCAACACACAAAGTCTCGAAATCGGTGGAAAGTGAAGTACGGAGTGTCTTGACACTACATATTTTCTGTCTCTCTACCATGCTATGCGGGATAAAAGCGTGAAGCTAAAAAAAGGGTTATTAAGGTAACTAGTGAAAATCGAAAACGGTAGCTGTAGCCTAAGTTCATTAAATGTGCTAAAAATACAGCCGTAGATATTTTATTAAGTATTTTTATTAGAAATTGTATTTGAATTATATTACTTATCTTTTTTTTTTTTGTATTATATTGTCGCCCGACGCGACACCCACCAATCAAAGTGTTGTTTGGATAATAACTTTTAAAACTTCAAATAGTTCGTGTAACGTTTAAATGCCCATAAATAAAGCTACAGTGTTAAATCGTAAAATTCCATTTAAAGGTCATTAACAGATCATTAATAAATAATCTATAGTGAGGGTAGGTCGAATTTTGAAATTCCTAATTATATAGAAGTTCCGAACCTGCATATTCTGGAAACGGACCAAATGCAGTCCAGTCCAGTCCAGTCCAGTCCAGTCAATGCCTCAAATTAAGTGACGTTGAAAAGCTTATTTTTTTAACTTATTTTTGTTACTAGCATTTTTATAGGGAAACACGCGGCTTCGATTTCCTCAATCGTCCATGTTCAAATTTTTATAAATTTCTAAATATTTTACCTTAGTATGCGAATAACATTAGAAAACCAGTGACCATTACTTAGACGATTCACCGTCAGTCACGTACCATATATAATTATTCGTATCTATTACTTTTCATTTTAATTTATCGGACAAAAACATCATTAATTATTTAATATACCTTAAGAATATATAGTATATTTAAGTGTGAAAATTTTTAATATAAATTTATTATTTTATTTATTTATGTATATATAAATAAATAAATAATTATATATATATATATATATATATATATATATATATATATATATATATATATATATATATATATATATATATATATATATATATATATATATATATATATATATATATATATATATATATATATATAATCTATTCACTTTCCACCGAATTCGCGTTAAAGTCAGACGTTATCTGACTAACTAGCTAAAATTATAAAAATTAAAAGTTTCATTGTTCAAATAAGAATTTAATAAAAATAATAAAACTTATGATTTGATTTACAATACGTATATAGCATATGCATTCATCACTCAGTGTAACCTGAACGAGCAGGATGTGCCACATGGCCCGCAAGAGGCGGCTGCGGCACGGGCGTCTATCGGTACGTACTTCTTAGAAGCGATATTACATGGATATTACTCGATATTACTTTTAAATTTAAATTATTTATGCAAACTGTAAAAAAAATATTATTAATGTATATTATACTTGCATAGTTAAAAAACATTTTTTTATATAAAAAATCACTTTCCGAGTAAAATGCTAGATCACAAAAAGGCAAAAATTTCAAATACACACATCACTCCTCATCAATGGTTAACGAAGAAGCCAATATAATTCATTACAATACATTTAAAGTACGTTATATTAATAAAATAAATATGATACATACAATCATGTATGCATTTGACATAGTTTTTTATTTAAAACATATATATATATATATATATATATATATATATATATATATATATATAAAAATATATATAATGATTTAAAATGACATAGGCGTCGCTATATCAATGTGTAATTTACGATTCATATATTATGTCATTTTTTTTTTCATTAATTTAAAAATAAAACCAATAATAAGTTATGTCCATATTAATATAGCGTAACAAAGGAGTAACGTTAAAAATCGTGAACCGCACGTGTGCACGGCAATTTCAGCCAAATGCACCGTACTTATACTTACTTATACTTAATGAATAATATATTATTTTAATGTGTTTAAGATGAAGTGTTTTTATTACTAACCTTTATCTGTTATAAATATGTATGCAGTCGCCATTCTTTACCATTCTTTTAAAATATTTTTTAAGTATTAAAAAATGTATAATAACGATATTTTTTTTATTTTAATATCTAATCATAGATATGGGTGATAGAATGTTAATCTATAATTAAAAAAATAGCATAGCAGGGTAATCAGAGAAGATACAGTTTAAAATATTTCGCTCTCCTTTTTTTATTAAAATTCGAGATACTACATATTAATTGCGGAACTCAATGGTGTATTGTTTTATTATGGATTCATATTCGTAGTATTTCCTGTTGTATATTAAATAATAGATAGATTTTCTCCACTACATAATACTCGTATTGAAATAGGAAAGAAATAAAAAAAGTAACTTTTGATGTGTAGCCACTCTTTTAGCAGCGTCACGCTTTATAACGCGTAGCAGGGTAGTCACAGACTAGTGTCGAGACACTCCATTAACTACTTTCCTCCCGAAATTGAGCCATTGCGCGCTGAGTGGCTAACTTAACACTGCGCTTTGCTTTACTAGAGCGCAGAAATGAAAATATGTTTCTAAATATGATCATTCTCTCGAGTGGGAATCGAATCCACAACCATTTGCTTTTTGAGTCAGGCGCGCCTACTGCGCCACTATGGTTTTAAAATTTGTAATTAAATAGCTATTTATTCATTTATTATAAAGATTTGTCCCGAAATAAAATTACTTTTTTAGTACAAATATTGCTAAAAACAAATAAAACGTTATTTTGGCAAAAACCATAAATAATAAAAATACATTTTCAAAATACACTCAAGTTATAAGTGATTATTAATATTAAATACATAAATCTCAAAGCTTTACCAAAGTTTGTTTAATCATGAATTTATGATGAAATGCAGCTGCAGCCCTATGGTATATTAAACTCTCAGTTTTGCACTTTTTACGGCTTCCCTTATACAGTTTTACGGTCAACATCGGCGTCTCTGGTAAACAAAACTAGTGGGCGATTATTAAAATCGATATACATTGTTTTATGATTGTTTGAAAATAACAATTTATTTATAATTTGAATGAAATGTACACATTTGTAAGGGTTTAAATTATAATTATATTTTTACATTATTTACTCATGATAAGGATAATTGATTTTAATAGATTGCCGTACTAAACTCAGTTTAAATTTGATCTATTTCATATTTGTTACGAACATATTTTGTCAATGTGGCGCCCACAACGTCTAATTGTAAACGCGATTCGTGTAAGTTCAATTTTCAGTAAGAGTTCAGGTCAGTCATATTAATTTCTTCACTGTGGAAAGACAGTACGCAGCGTTAAATTCCGTCAAATAATGACAAACAAACTGTCTTAACAAAATGCTTTGTGTTAATATCAATATATGCAAAATAAACTGGAGGAAAACAAATTTTGTGTTGAAAAACATAGAAAAGTAATAAAAGATCATGTCTTATCACGCTCTATATTTGTTTAAATAAATTAGTTATATAACCAATATAATACTTATAATTTATAGAAATGCATGAAGGCATGCGTGCCTGACCTTACCTTTGGCTCAAACAGTGGCGACCTTCTGAACTTACATGCACTGCTATTCAACACGCAATTTCATTTCAGAACTTTCTTAGAAGCGTTAAAGTTTATAATTTCTGCATATAGTAATTATAGAGTTATTTAAATTTTCATGTAAAGCTGCCGGGCTACTTTTTGTACTAAATAAGGCTATCCGATACTGAATATCGTAGGCCTACGATTTTTAACTGTGTTTCCAAAAGGAGGAAATTATCTATTTGGTCGGTATCTTTTGTTGTATGTAAGTACAGCGATTACGCCGATTTACGTGATTCTTTTTTTGTTTAATGCAGTAAGGCTATAATTTATTTCCACAAATAATATTTTGTATCTTTTACTTATCGGGTTAAAGTATTATTCCCATAATTATCAATATAAATAAATGGAGGGCCTTACAGAACAATTAACTTGGCATGATCTTTACAACTTATTTCTGAATAATTACTGCCAAAGTTTTCAGAGATGTAAATTTACCGTACAGTGAGTACTTGCTATATTATATGAACGCAGACGGATGCAAACCCCCGCCTCTTTGGTAACCATCCAACGGTTTGGGTTTCAAAAATGTTTTATAGTAAAATCTACCTGATTGACGGTATTAAGTTAGATTTATATGAAGTTTGTTTTTTTTATGGCGAGCTTGTCCCCCTTTTAGTGCCCTTTAGTCTCCCTAGATCAAGGAATTAAAAATACTAAAACTCTAAGGTGTAAGATATATAATTTTTTATAGTTTACAAAATAAACACTTGAAATTATCCAAAAAAATGTTTTATCTGATCTCGTCGTCTCATTGATAAAGTATTGTACGTAGGTACGTGTATCTAGTTGATAAAATATGATTAACTGCTCAACAGTTTTCTACCAACTTTAAAATCATTATTGAATATATTTGAAAAGGTATCCGTTTTTTATACTTACTTATATCTATCATAATAAAAAGTATTATTTTTACTAGTCAGTAGTCATTATAAAACAATTCATATTTGAAATAAGCAAGATATTCAAAAACATTATTTACTTTATCTATAAGTGAGGTAATAACGTACAGACAACATGTTATCAAGTATAATACTAAGTTATTATTAGTATATATGAAAGTAATTAAAACAGTAGAAAAGTTTATATTATCATTACCTAAACTGAACTAGACTTTAGACAAAAATCTAGACAGCTAGCTAATACTATTTTCTATTTAAATCGAATCGAACTAAAACGATAGCAAAAGTTCTACCGAGTCGTTACAACAGAATTTGGAAGTTATGGAATCTATCCAACAATGCAAACAAAGTGAGTATTGCGAAGGTATATCCGACAGCTGTTGATGCTGAATCTGGCGAGCCATCACCTTGGCCTCCATTGTCTGGATTGGTTTCATTTCCTTCTTCAGGGTTTCCATTGTCATCGTTTCCTCCTTCTTCAGGATTTTCGTTTTCAGATTCTGTATCAACTTCAGTGTTTTCATCAGTTTCATCATTTCTATCTATAATACTCCATCTACTTTCTGCATCAAGAAAATGATTTGTATAAATAGAGTCCCAAAATACTAATGGTTCTGGATGTGGATTCTGAAGTTGCACATCAAAGTTCGAATTTTCATTTGTTATTATTTCTGTGTCATCCAGAACTCGCAAGTAATTAGTGTTTGTTAGATTATATGGTTGCCAAGTAGTTTGCGATGTTACACTAGATGGTACACTGTGAAAACAAATAAAAATAATGTAGTTTAAAAAAAATTATATTAAGGAGTTGTAAGGATAATTATTAATTATTTCAATTCTTTATTATTAATATAAAAGTACTTTTTATTTCTTTTCAAGTATTTTAATTACAGCAACTTTACGATTTTAAAATTATAAGAAATAATACATATAAAATTTTACCCATTATTCGCAAAATTAATCCATCTTTCTATAAGTATGTCACTAACAGCTAGATCATAGGTAGAAGCTTCGATATCGTTTTCATCATAAAACATATAAACCAATTCTTCTTTATGACCTGCTGTTTCAACAGACAGTGGTCTTTGTAGAATTTCACTAAGGCTACCTCTATATGAAAATTGATACAAATATACTGGACTGGTTAAAGAAGCGGCTCTCATTCGAACTTCTCTAATAGCTGAAATTAATATCATAGTATCTCCATTATATCGTATAAAATCAGTTATATTATTTAAATTGGTAGAATTCTGTCTGAAATAAAACGTTTTTATTGTTTCAGCAATTTCCTTTTCCTGTTCGTCATTTAAAAAATTTAAATCAGGTTGAAGAAAATCTTCAAATGATTCACTCATTCTGGTCATCCAATCGCCATTGAGTGCCTGTTCTGCTCTTAATGTTCCCTCATTGTCAGCAAAACCGGTCATAAATGGAATTTGTAATTGCTTTCTTTCCATAATTGTTTGGTAAGGGGAAATTAACAACACAGCCTCAACATTTTCAATATTCCTTTCTACACAAGGTGCAAAAGCTAATGCATTATTTGTAAGATCAAGTTCATTTATAACAGCCATGAGTGCCGCCACACTTGTACGAGTTAAAATATCTGACAAGCTTTCAAGATCTTGAACGTTATGGCCAAGTGCTTCAGCTACTTGCACTGCATATTTCAAATTATTTCGCGTAACAGCCCAAGGGGCCAGTGCTGTTCCACTTTGTGCTATTGCTTTGTGAATGAGACCTTCTGCTGCCGGAGTTAACGTGATTAAATCTACAATAGATGCACCGCTTCCATGTCCAAATAAACTTATATTATTTGGATCTCCACCAAATGCAGCAATATTTTGTTGTATCCATCTTAGCCCCGTAATTACATCTTTAAGGCCAGCATTTCCAGGAGCTCCTTCTGTGCCTAAACACAAAAATCCTAAAATTGACTCGCGGTAGTTCAAATTCACTATGATAACATCCTTTTCTATAAATTTCTTAAAGGATAGCTCAGGGTTGTTATCATTGTCAAGTTCTTTTCCTTGAAGCCATACCATAACCGGTAGACTTCTAGTAGTATTTAGTGAAGAAGTGTGCACATCTAAAACTAGACAATCTTCAGTTCCTTCATAACCCACACCTAAAGCTCTGACACATTTTACACCTTTCCGGTTTGCTACGAATTCACTATCAAAATTAGGTGGTGCAGAGGGAGCCTATAACAGTTATACATAATATATATTAATAGTTATATTTTAATTTTTAAAGGCAATAACATTTTTCATTTTTAAAAAGGATGATTTCAAAATTTTACTATAAACAAAAATTAAATTCAAAATTAATAAGTCCATATAAACATACTATACAAAATAATATACTATAAAATTAGATATATTATATAAGTATACGTACCTTGAATCTGTGACTTCCGGAAGTAGAATCAGCATAAGGGATCCCATAAAATTGAAAATAAGATTCATTAACAAAGCCCGTTCCAACTACGGTTCCTTGGGCTATTATCACTCTGGGTGACGTGACCTCTTGGCCTGCAATTGCAACTACAATAACACTAAACGTGCACAAAATTAACCACATGTTACCCATTGCTCATGTCACACATATACTAGAATTAATCTGTATATTAGGAAAAACGTCGTAATCTTTATATTTATCTTATCAATAAATTCAAAGTTGACAGATATATTATTCTCAGAAGTATCTCTATTTTATTCATTTTTGTTAAAGATAAATCACCTTGTCACTACTTGTCACTACCTTGTCACTACTTTTTAAATTATAATTTTGATAGTTAATTGTATTTTTTGTAAGAATAATAAGATATGAATCTGCATGGGTATATTCATCATTATATATAAGCTAATTGTTCTATTGTTCAATTCCTTATACTAAGAATATACACTTTTAAATTAGATAATACTAAATTCAGATTGAGTGAATAAAACCGTTATATAAATACGTGAAAGAAAATTTTGCATTATTTTTTTTGAAGGGTATGCGTTGAAAATCGTATGAAATTTGGTACGGTTAAAGTTTATATGACATGCAGTATATCATTATTTCTTTACAATAAATCAATAAAATAACTCAATACTGTATATCTATTTTAGACCTTTGTGTAGAGACGTAAATGAGTTTAGAAAACAAAGTATTTTGTACGTCAAAAGGGATATTAATTATTATATAAGAAAATATTATGAAATTATTAAAAAAAACACTAAATATTACCCGAATAACAAAATTTCTGACAAGGTCAATGAACTTGCGTTGATTCTAAGAAAAAAAAATGTCAATTCAACGGCACATGTAAATGTAAAATGGAAACCAGTTTCAACTTTATCTCTTCATTATAGAGGTGCAATTTTTTGTGCGGTCATATTTTTTCAGTTCCCTTAGAGGTTGGTCTGAGGGATGCTACAATGTGTAACACATATGGCCAAGAATCGTCTTCATGAGAACTTCTGATTCATTGACTGGTATTTTATTTAATTATTAATTTCATTACTCTTTTGCACGGATCGTTTGCAGTTGAAGGTGACAATTCAAGTTTGTTTGGTTTAGACCTTGTATTGATATTAATCTATTTAATCAATTGTGTTGTCATTTTTTTAAATAAATCAAGTATAATATTAGCATACTAGATTTAAATTATATACGTAATTAAATATACGGTATTATATTTTTAAATATTTTTTTTATTGTAAAGGTCAACGAAATAAAACAGTGGTGTTAAATTACAAAAGTAGCGGTCAAACAAGTTGTCTAAACTATATTTATTGCGACTATTTTTTTTATACTGCAGAGCAACCCTGACATAAGTGTCAAGACACTCTGTACTTCGCTTTCCGCCGAATTCAGAACACTGTGCGATAAGTGACGGAACTCACGCCGCATTTTGTCTTACTAGAGCGAAGAAGTGACAATAATTTAAATGTAATCCCTCACCCGAGTGGGAATCGAACCCACAACCGATCGCGTTAATAAAAATATGTAAAATAATTATTAAGTAAAGTAATTAAAATATTACCAAATTTCTCTAACACACTAGTAGTTTGAATATATAAATGCAAAAGGTTAAAACTTGAGAAAATAGTGCGCTTATCTGAGTTAAGTTATCTCCCGGATTGTAGTGGGATGCGATGTTCTTAAACATGTGGCGCACCACGTGGGTCTAACACAAAAAATATTTTAACAATAACAACTTAAGTTTTAAAAATTAATTTTGACAATATGTACTTTAAATTACTCTACATAGAGTTCATTTTCAATTAAATGTGGGTTAACTTATGTTATTAGAATTAAATTACATACCTTGTGGGAGACTCCGATGTGACAGGCGAAAGGTTAGCGTAATGGGTACCATAAGAATATGTGAGTTTTGAGTAAATTTGTAATATGTTTTGATATCTTTATTTGAAATAAATTAAATAATGTTTATATTACACTAAAATATTTTGACTTAATTGTTTTTATATTTAAGTTAGTCAATATAAATAGAATTGAAAAAAAAACTGATCTATATAATATACTTATGCGTTAGTACTAGAACACTGAATAATTTATTCACCTTAATATATTAACGCATTTATCATATTAGCTAAGGATAAAAGTGGAACAATATGTCATGACTTTTTATATTATACCTTCAACAATAAATGAAAAGGTCAATTAATAGTTTCGGTAAAGTAAAAATGTGATTTGCTTAACACTGAAATTATAAAAAGAAGAAGAAGAAGAAATCTTTTTTTTAATATATTTATATTTAATTTTTTGTCGAAGTTGTCGTTATAATTACATTTTCAAAAACACGAAGTGAATAATAGAGTTGTTAACAATGAATTACTGTATTCAGAGAGTATTTTAATTTACAGTAAAAAACTGCTTTACGCTTTATCCCGCATACCATGGTAGTCGGAGACAGGTGACAACATGATAGTGTAAGACACTCCGTTAACTGCTTTCTGCCCGAAGCCAAAACATTTTACACTTACTGGATAGGAGAAATAAAATTCAATATTAAGTGGGTATAAATATTTACCGAGTGAAAATTGAACCCACAAACAATAACTTTTACAGTCAGACGTTCCCAATCGCGAAAATACAGTACACAGTGGTATACCCTTTGAGGGATAAAGAGATGAGACGAAGAACAGAAAGTCTTATTGCTGTTTTGTGGCTTATAGTAAGCCACAAAAGCAACATTAGTCGTAAGTATATGGGAGAAGTGTAAGGCTATATAAATTGCTGGAATCTGTCTTCCTGCTTCGTATAATTTAACTTGTACGGCATATGTAAAAAAAAAACTAGTGTCATACCTAAGTAAAAATGAATTAATAAACTGTATTTTTTTACACAAGTAATATTTAATATGTCAGTCATTCTTTAAAATTTAAGATACGGTATTAAGTAATAATTTTTGCGTATTTCTTCAAATTTGTCATCAAAGAGATAAATATATACGTTTAGTCGCGCAATCTACTATGTCATTTTAATTAACCTAAGTTTAATATAAAAGACCAAACGAAAATCTATAACATTGAAATAAATAAACAGTGACGGAATTTCTCGTTCGGAAGCTCGTTCTGATTACCCTGTTATGCCGAATAAAGTGCAAATCTGTGTTTTTCTAAACAAAAATAGACCTTTTTTTGACCACAAAAGGAGACCATTACAAAATAATTAAAAACTTGATTTATGCTCTATATATTTCATACATATATCTACAGACGTTTACAATTCAAGTCAAAAAGCAATAAGTATGTATAAAAAAATTTGATATCATTTTTTTACTATAAGCACTTTAATTTACCATTCACCTAAACATATTTTATTGTTACAAGCCCCGATACGATTTCAGTTTCAGTGCATTAAACTCTGTAATACGCGCTGCGCACGCGCCGACATTCATGAGAAGGGGAGTTCAAAAATAGACCCGCACGGATTCCTGCGTTCAGATTACGGACTTAACTGTTAGGCACGGATTTTCTTTTGTAACGAAAGACTGATGGCTAGTTTTGTTTGTTGTTTTAACGACTAGCGTTTTTTTTTCGTTAATTTTAAGTATGTAACGATTGGAGTTCCTTGGTTAATATAGATAGGAGATGGACGAGTTTGTTTGTTTGTAATGAATTTAAATACTAGAAGTTATGAGGAAAGTAATAGTAATTTAGTAATATTATGTAAATTTTTACTCTTTAGATCAATAACATGAAATTTGTGTAGCCTTGACTAATTAGTGTAAAGATATAAATTTAAGCAGTAACAATTTATAATCATAGGGTTTAATTAAAAGTTAATATTTAACATTTTTTAGACGTATATTATTATATAAAATTAAATTATCTTTAAAGTTAGAGTTTAAGATAGTTTCATTTTTTTTAATTAAATATAAGTATATTTTAAAAAAAATATACTTATATGTAATTAAAAAAACTGAATTATTTTCATAATTGATTAATTATTTTTGTTATGATTATAAATTCTTTTCATTCATCACTCCGAAAGTAATTCCAAATGAATTATATATTATATTTCAATTTATATTTTTTATTATTTTTTCATGGTAAATAACCAAAAAAACGAATTACGTCAGAAGGGTCATTTAATATAAGGAAAAATATTGATTTATAAAAAATATATACAAAATACAAAATTATACATTATGTGAAGATAAATACTAAATAAAAAGATTTTTTAAAAATCTCGTCATGTTCTGCCGGAAGGAATTGTTGTTGGCGTTCAGAATTGGTTTTCGATATTTTATTCGCACTCTTACGTTTGCGCTTTTCTTACTCTTTTGACTCTGAACACATGATTTCAATATTATCTCCTTATAATTTAAATAGTGAAATAAATAATAAACAAAAACAACAAAATGTTCTGAGGTCATCTGAGGCCGAGGTCCAACTGTAAATACGACTGGTTTTCAGGGTCCATTCTGACTAAGACAAAGCGCGGCGTTGATTCAGCACTCAGTGTCTCTATTTCGGACGGACAGCAGTCAGTCGAGTCAGTCAGTCTTGCCACCTTAGTCTGCCATTCAGAATAAAGAGTGAAGCTGTAAAAAATATACTTGTTTTTTGTTTATTGTATTACTGATCTGTAGTTATGATAAATTCAGTTGACGCATCTGTCTATGCTATCAAATAATAAGCAATAGAAATTTTTGTTTGACACATACACACACATCATGCGGCACACATATACCCAGACAGCGCCATTTCGTTACGTGACGATTTCTACTAAATCGCAATTCTCACAAGCCGCATCGGGGAACTTCATTCTGAAAATAAACAATAAGCAAAATAGCAATGTATAAATACGTAAAAATATTAGTAAAAGATGACGTGAAATGCATGTCAATAAAGTACAATGGACATAGTTATAAATATTTTATTGACAAATACGAATAGAAATATTATCACTCTGTTTACATGAATAAAATTAAGCTTAACAAGTCAATCAACAAAAAGACTGTTCATTTTTTAAATAATTATATGAAAAATGAAATATTTGACGTAGACAAAAAGTTGAAATAGTTTAAATTAAAAAAAACGCTACCGTGTCTTTGTACCGAGCCACAAGTTGTAGTAAAATGTTGACAACCCATTATTATTTTTATATCCATGACTTAATAAAGCGTTCAATATTTTAAATCGTAACTAACATTTGTCAAATTATACATTATTAATATATTAGGTTTCTAGCTGTATTCTACATATTTATAATTTAAACAATTAAAGAATACGACAAGCAATAAGTACTTTTTAATTGTAAAGGAAACTACTAACTAGCCATAAGACTAATCAGCCATATTTTACTATAATTAACTACACTATTTCAATATTTTAAAATGCTATCCACACACTGATTGCATGCATAAAAACTTTGCACTAAGTAGAATTAACTTGGAAGGATTGCGAAAGGCGCGAGTTTCAATCCTGCGTTCAAATTTTTGTAAGTTTTCTAACTATATATCTTCGTAATACAACTCCTTGATCAGATTAATTACACCTGTACTCAAGTAATATGAATTAAGTAATGTAATTAAGTAAACCTTTACTTAAGTAATACGAATACAACAAATACATAGAGTATATATGAAAACAACATATAAAGTCCATAACATTTTCACATTTATTTCACTACTGCAATCTGCATATGGTAGTTCTCATAATATAATGACACATTATTAATAATTTTCTCACAACCTCTTCGATAAACTGTTAAATTGTTCTAATAGAGCAATTATTTTTTGCAGGTAATGAATATCCTTGTTGTATATAAAATTAATTTGGCAAAAACCTTTCCTTTGATGTGAAATTTTAATATGATATGTTTGTGTGATCCATCAAGTATTTTTTATATGTTCATCATAATAAGTAAATAATGATTTTTAGCAGCTTTCACCTTTTCCCAAATAGGAGGGTCGGCGCAGATAACCTAGTGTCAAAACACTCCGTTCTCCGCATTCTATCTAAATTTGAGACTTTGTGTTTTTAGTGTTGATATGAACAATTATGTCATAGTGAAGCATAACAAATAATAAAAAAATATTATATTTTATATGTTATTTTTATTTATATTTTATTTTAAATGATTATGTATATTTTTCTACAAGCAAAATATACATAATTCATTCAAAATTCAAAATTTCCCTGTACGGGCGGAGGCTTTCTTCAAAAATAGCCAATATTCCCTAGGTAGGGCTATGTAAGTCCATTAAAGTCCAGCTACTTTTATTATATATAAAAAAAATATTTCATAGGTAATCATACCTATGAAATATTTTTTTATAAAAAAAATATTTTTATATAAACTAAACATAATTAAATTTCAAAAGTTCTGATGCTATGGTTTCTTAGGAATACATATTAAATTTATTTTCATTTCCGCGGTTTACATCGTTAAAATTGCGGTGTTGTACTCCACCATGTAACACACACATTCTAAAATGAGTGAAAAGAGCAGACAATCTTTTAATTCTAGGAATAAAAAAAATAAAGGTGATGACGCTGGCATCTGTTTTGTTCCCTTAATTCGAAGTAGTTGCACATCCAAATTATACACATATGATGCATATTATGATTCATAATTCGGATGTTTACCGTTTCTGTAAGCGCGACCTTGAGTCTCACCAATCGTATACGGATCGCGAGCCCAAAACATATTTTTCATATATAAACTATTTTATTAACAATAAATATTTATACTTATCTACTATTTAATATAATTATAACCATATCTCCTGCTTTTAAATTATTTTCTAGCGGTTTAATTCTTAGAGCTTCACTAAAAATTGTGTGAAATGACTTTGAAACATAAAACCTTAGTAGCGATTATTTGAAAATATCATATAAAGTAGTATTTTTAAAAATATATAAAAATAAAGATTTCATTTATTATAAATCAAATGGCACGTTCAAAAGCTGAATTAAAGAACTGAACTAAACTATTTAATTTAAGTTCAGTTAATTTTTTTAAATTTTATTTATTTAGTTATTTTTCAAGCAAAATGTCCTTTATATGTTAAAACTAAAATATGTTCACGTTATACAATAACATTTTTCAATATAATACTTCATAAAAGCGTGAATAAACATAGATTCATCAACATTGTTAATATTTTCTTTACAAACTGTTTCACTTTTCTATATAATTGCGGTAAATGTATAATACGTTTCCTGTATGGAATGGTGTCATCAAAAGTAAATTATACGTGAGTACGATTAGAGTTCTTTTCCGATCACGTGTTAAATTGCCTCTTCAAGAAATTCGGGATTTTTTATGTAGTCAATGAAAAGTTAACTTTAAATTTATTGTAATAAGGTTGTGTTTGGTTAGAAAATAGGTCTTAAATCCGTCGTGGGTGTTTAATGGCAACACTGAGGCTTGGGGACAGCTGTCGCTCCCTGGGGCACGACTGAGGGTTTTGTTTACAGCTCACTCTAATGATGTAGCTCTACATATTAGTCTTTCGCTCTTAATTTGTTTTCAATAAACTCCGGTACAATTATATTGGAACGGCAAAAACAGAAGTAAAAGTCGCTTATGGAAAAAGGTCTTAAGTAAAGTTTCAATTTCTTTTAATAATATTTAAATTAATCAGTTGTTGCAAGCAGTACATCATTCTTGTTTCCGATGACACCGTCAATTTGCTTTCAACAGTGATTTATTATTGTGTTTATCTACGGAATAGGTATATTCACCTTAACTGGCATCTACCCAACAAACATCGTAAGAGTAACAGACGCTGTATCAAATAAGATTACGAGGACAAAAGCGATCTAATGAGTTAAAATTTAGCTGTATTTGTGTACTTAAGTATATGAAACAACTTGATTTTCATATTTGATTTCAAAATGTCATTTTCCCGGCGTTTGCCGCCCGTAAAAGCACACGCCCAAGCTGAAGAAAGCTCTGTAGGGCGGGCGAGTTTTGTAACGCTAGCGCCTCTGGCGGCCGCCTGGCGAATTACTCGTCTTGCGGCCATTGGCCAGCTGACGTGACGTCATGCCGCTGCCGACCAATAGGGGGGAGAGCTCCGTCGCCCGGCCGCAGTGCCAGTCGCCGCGCCTTCGTAAGAGCCGTGTGTTGCCGTCAGCCTCCTCCCCCGCGCCCCGCGTTCGTTTCGCCCGCATTCTAGTCGTGGGTGTCGCACCGTGCAGTCCTCGCGTGTGCCGCTGAACTTAGTGCGCCTGTTGTGAGTGCTTTAGTTCCCGCTCGAGTGTCAGTGTGACGGAGAAACTCGATTTCTATCGCGGAGGATGTTAACAGCGAACGGTGAGTGATGATAGAGTCGTTGGACTCTTATCTAGCAGCGGCGCCACGTGAACGCACTCTATTTATAAAATGTAAACACACCGCTAATTTGATTTGAAACATTACTGCGGTATCGCTGATCAGGAGCACGCACCGGACTCGGGCACACTCGCTCCTAAGCAATAAAGATTGCGGCGGTCCAGATTGGCAAGTTCCTGTAAGGCGACTAGTGTCGCGTAATTGTGGTTAAATGAATCGTGTGCAAGTACAGTTTGTAGGTAATTACTGTGGGTCTCGTATGGTAGCAACATTAGTGGGTTTGGCTGGCGACAGCTTGATAACGTGACCTTGAGACGCTGTCGCGAATGCCGGCCGGCGCTGGAGGCACACGAGCTCACGGAAAATATTCAAAGAAACAATGATAATGCTCTGCTCTTAAACATAATGATAACGCTGTTAACGTGAGAAACAGTACATAAAACATTGAAAATCTACTTATCTCTAAACAAATTTGTCTTATTTGAATAATATTTATTTATTCACATTATATAAAATTAAGAATGTTAAATTATTCAAAACAATATTTGTCTACTTTTCTTTGTAAATGAATAACATACCAGTGTGCTATATAATGAGTAATAATAAAATAACATTTAATGACTAATATATTCAGTCTAATTTTTCAAACAATTATTGATCTAATTTACTTAGAAAATGCATTAATTATTTATCTTAAGAGGAAAATTATAATATTTATTCAAAGAAATAAGTAATTATGGAATAAAGTTTAAAGAAAATGTTGTTTGCGTCTGTCCTACTCTACTAGTCACATGTAGGTAATATAGGCTGCAGATTTGTAGTATGTCAGTCAAGTCTGTCCGGTTAGGTCACCTCAATACGGTCAGGTTCGAGGTGTACGGCCCTTCTCTGTTTGTGCACTTTTTAATACCATACTTAAAATTACTTTTAGTATTGCATAAACCTTTGTATATTTTTGCCTAAAATTAAACAATAATATGCATGATAATTATTAATTTGACTAGAAAGAGCACGATTATTTTCCTTATGTGGATTTTTTATTGAAAAATATAATGACCTTCAACATTTGCAGCAAATTAAAAAGCAATATAAGACTCTACAAAATTAAGAAGATTTAGGATTCTCATTCGCACTTACGCACACAAGTTTTGTTTGAAAAATCGGTTGGCGTATGAGTTGCAAACGTTTTCCCTTCGTTCCTATAGCTGTGAGCGTGGGTGAGAGCGGGATAGAGTCAATTCGCATAGAACTAACCGGCCATGCGAGATGCTCAGTCGTATCATAAATATTAATCAGGCGCTGGTGTCAACAGCCACCGCGTAACGTGATACCACTGCGATCCGCTGCTCGCCTGGTACTTGTGTAGGAGCCAGACGAGTGAATACTACTAACATGACGATAATAATCAATCGAATGTTTCTCTCACTTGAACAAGTAACACTAATATATACCGTTTATTTATATGAAATATTTTGATATTTGTTTAATGATTCCGTTCTAGAAACGTTTAAATGATATAAAAAAAATGAACTTTCACAGCTTCAGTTACGAATAAACAACAAAAATTTTGATAATAAATTATCGTATGCACATCCGTTTGCGCTTACGCATTCAGCCATGACCTGCCCTACAATTCACTGCGGTCGCGATATATGATGATGAATTCCTTTATTTCTTCTGCTATCAGCAATTATAAATAATGGACCAAGAATATGTTATTCTACGTTTATAGGTTATAAAGTAAATGTAGAGTCCTAGCATGCTTGTATGTACGTAATAGACTTGTCTTTGGCACTTGTTTGAGTTTATTGTAAGGAAGTATTTGTACCAATTGGGCTCATATATGAACTCTTGTAATAGGTAGTACATATCTGTTCTTCACCAGTAAATAAAGGAGTTTCAGACTCATTATAATAAAATATTATAATAATTTTATAAAATTATATTTTATAAACATACTAACTTTCTTAGATCTCGAAAAAAATAAAACAAGAAATTGATGACGTCTTATCGTTTTACATTTAAAATTAATAATATAATAAATATCGGAAGTTGCCTCTTAGCCTTATCGACCTCCACGTTGAATTTATTAATTAATTAATATTAATATATTAGTATATTCTTAAAACTCGTATCTTCACATCATTATGCGAAATCTTATCAGACATGATGCCGTTAAAATTTATCTTCATTATGTTTTGTTATACAAAGCATAATATAATGATAAATTTAGCTTCACGCTTTTTATCCCGCATAACAGGGTAGACAGAAAGTACCTAGTGTCAAGACACACCGCTATTTCGCTTTTCACCGAATTCGAGACATTGCGTGTTGAATGGTGGAATTCAACGCCGCACTTTTTCTTACCAGAACGAGGAAATAAATAAAATTTAAATATAACCACTCCACCGAGTGGGGATCGAACCCACAACCGATCGCGTTTACAGTCAGACGCTATCCTACTGTTCCACGACCAGAGTTTTACATTGTGATGTAAAAATGACAAATTTTGGCATAATATGTATAGAATGTTCTTCGATTTGGTTTACGGGTAGTGGAAATTGATAAAAATCGTCACGTAACGATGCTGTGTGTTTGTGTGCGTGCGTAGATCGAGCCTACTATGAATAAAGTTAGAATTTCTAATATTACTTATTATTTGACAGTAAGTGCATTGGCACACGTCACGTCACGCACAAGTCGACTGTTAGCAGAAACTGTCACTGTAACAGAAGAGATAAATAATAAGCGCAATAATTTTAGAATAAAGAAAATAAATAAAATACTTATTATTTTACTAATTAAATATTGCAAAGTATTGCTCCACGCCAACAACAATTTCGTAGACAATAATGAATTAATTTGCTTTTTTATTTAATGTATATCTTCATTTATTATTTAATGCAAACTTGGGGAGGCCTGTGTCCAGCAGTGGACTGCGATTGGCTGACGACGACGACGTATATCTTAATATAGTAAATAATTTCATATTTTGCATATTTTAAAGTTTTCTAATGTCATTCGTTTCTTTGGAGTATTTTTCTTGAAAATATAAAAATAAATATAAAAAAATATATGGAGTTCATTATAAATGAAAGGAAATTTAATTAGTTTTATGAAAAAACATAAGGACCTTCGTTCAACCGCACAGTCGTTTTCTACAGTAACACACGAAGTATTACTACGCTTTAATTAAATAGCTTAGTTTGATTGTGCCCAATATATAATTTTAAAAAATTACCCTTGCCATGCAATGCAATGTATAACAAGTAGGAGAGTACTTAAATATGGACGCGTTATCTTAAATGATATAAGTGATTAAACCAGTTTCGAGTCCGTGCAAGGGTTAACTATACTAAACATTTAATTGCGCAGGTTGTCGCAGAATAATGTTACTTGAGTATTTATTTTAAAAGGGTAAAGAAAAACCTAAGTGAAAACAGGTTTTGATGAGGTTAATAATTCCTAGCCATAATTCACTTCGTTCTCATAAATTCTTTTACTCTAAGATGCAATATAATGCATGGTAGACGGACCTACAGTATTTTGCCTTATGACTCCGAAGAAACAGAAATATACCAAGCGAGAATCGAATTCTCTATCAACTCACCTATTCTGATCGAAGGAGTCAAGAGTATGTTTATTAATTCATAAGAAATATATGAACATTATAGAAACTAACTTAAAAACAAAATAGTAACGCTTGGCCTTTTTTCGCCGTTGCGTGTGAGCACACATGTGTTGTGCGCTGTAAAGTTTTTTGCGCCATTGCGAGATATTGGGTCGTCTTCAAGACACTACAGACTGTTTTTTCGTTTTTTTTTTACATTTCACGTTACTGTTCGCAATATACTGTATCTTTTTCCATGTAAATAGTATCAAATAATGTTATTAATATTTGTTTGACATCTATGTACGTGTATACCATGTACGTATATTAATTTTATTAAAACGTTAAAATATTCTTGATAACGATGTTAAAGCGAATGCGTCAATAAATACATATGTTAATGAATTTCACATAATTGAACAGTTTTATATAAATTTATTTGTCTACATACTATTACTTTCAGATAAATATTCATTTATCAAATGTTTAATGAAGTAATGATACATAAGAAAAGTGCAGGAAAAAGCATGTTGCTATTAATTTGAATAAGGAAGCGATGGTGTTTTGTAATATTCAATTTGGGACCATATCAGTGCTAGAGAGAGTCTCAAATCCTTTAATATATTGATAAGAGTTGCATCAAATGAAATCTAAGTGGATCGTAATAGCAGTCACGAGTTATTGCGTAACTACGGAGGCTCGAACAATCTCACGGCGTTCACGTGGAATACTTAAACATTTTTGCACATTGTCTGTCTGTTTATCGCCCTCTGGATTTGCCTTCCGGTTGCCTGTCTGGATACATTCATTGACATTTTAAACATATGCTCAAAACACCAACTTATATGTCACTAGAATAAATTATGTAAAAGTTTCTGAATATATATAAATAATTATTCAATTCATTCAATCTGTTTTTGTAAAATACAAATTATGACACTTTCTAGAACCATATTATTTTGAAATTAATTATTTTACTGTATTAAAAGATATTGAAAGAACAAATTTTATCAATAAAATACAATTTTTATCTGAAACATCATTTCTATGGGAAATGTGGTATTTTTTCCTTAATGTAATTTAGGCGAATTTATCAGTGTGGGCGGACAAATTCCACCAAGTAACCCAAGTTTCAGTCACCCATTAATCTTATTCGGTAAAGAATATATGTAACATATAGAACGAAATAATTGAATAAATACCTTTTTGTATACAATCCTATCAAAATATAGCTTTAATTAAATTTAAAAATAAATACAGTTAGACTTTTCAATAATGTAGATATATTTATAAAGAAATCTTAATAATCATACAATAAATCAACATTTTGAACTAAGGAAGCTCTTCGAATAACAATATATGTACGGTACATATTATTCAAGTATTAAATCATAGTAAAAATGAACAAACCTTGAAGCAAACCAAAGAAACACATAAAAATGCAAATTTTAATTTTAATTATTAAAACCAAAACTGCGAATTGCCAGTTACGCTCTAACTTCATGTTGTTTTTTTGCTGATTTATATGATAAGTAATTATTATACGCTCATATGCTGATAGTTTTAGATTAGATTACAAAGTGTACAATAAACCTATTTATTATATGTTATTTCGTTATTAAAATGTACTTATACTTCCTCGCAGAAAAAATAACCTCCTATATTTTATTCTACGTAGAAATGTTACGAATAGTTTTTTTTTTAATTTTATATATTTATTATAGTAATTTGAATTAACTTTAAAAATATATATAATGAAATTCTTGTAAAAATAATGCAATACTGCTGTAATAACCTAATCGAAGAATTTAGAAATTTATTTTTTTCTATATATAAATTTTGTATGAAGCTCAAAAGATCTTTAGCCCGTTACAACTGATATAAGATACATGCTAAGTAAATTCAAAATATTCCGCACACAACAGAGTCCCAAGGCATTGTAATAGATATGAGTGATGGATGAGCTCTTATCAACGCTGATAACCTTCTGTCGTTTTCCCCTACCAATGTGGCTTCGTTTTGCAAGTGTTAAAACAAACTAAAAATTACGTGTTTTAAATTAAATGTTTATTGTTTAATAAAACATGAATTTTACCAGCATATATGTTAAAACAGTTAGGGTTCGAATCCCACTTGTGTAAAATAAATATTAAAAAATAAATATTTCCCTGTTGGGTTAAAAAAAAGTAGATAAGTAGATTTTGGTGAAACCAATCGCGGATAATAAAATTTACTGGACTGTTTCTGTCTATTTTTAATAATTGTATAAAAACATATTTATTTTATTTATTTTATTATATATATATATATATATATATATATATATATTGCTTGTAGCAACAACACCGCTTCTGTATAGATTTTGTTTTAGTATATTGTTATTTGTATGTTTTGTAAAGTAATTCTATTCTATTCTATTCTATCTAATAAAAAGGTAAAACAGTTCATTGGCATTAAAGGCAAAAACAATAAACGATTATATCCACGTAATGGTTATCATATAAGAAAAATAGTTTACATATTTCGCTTACTAAAGAAGCACAAGGCGTGCTATCACTTGCTTTATTGTCAGCTTGAAACTATCAAGGTATATTTATGTATCTCATTTAATATGTAAATAGATGTGCTTTGAATACTAAAAGTAATATATTTATGTGAATTTGAATTATTATTTAATAATATTTAAACTTGTAGTTAAAAGTATGAAGTAAACATGAAATGATTGTGTTTTCTAATCTTTTTCTAATATAATGCAATCATTTTCACTCATGGTCATAATAAAAATTACAATAATTTCAAATAATATTTAGTTAGAACTACTAAATAACATAAAAAGAGACTAAATTTCAAGTATACTAGAGACTTGAAATTGTTAGAGCATTATATCGATTTTCATTTTAGCATACGACGAAGCACCTTGACTGATGACCATCAACTGGCTGTACGTCTGGTTGTACGAAGTAGCACGTCTGTTTCCTCTATTCATTAGTGAACTTGGCTTATCGCGCTACTAATGGCCTGCGGCTGCATATCAAATATTGACTGTATCACTATCATATTACGTCACCTAGTAGCTGACATACCTCAAAATGGATAGAATGTATATACTACATATTTATGACATAATTACCAAAGAAATGTGTTTGGTTTTATCATTTAATTGATAAATGATTTTTTAAAATTTAATTACAATAGCAATAGAAGAAAAATATTATTTAAAATAACATTTATAATAAAAAAAATATTTTTACGAATCTCGAATATTACACGAGAAATAAGTTTTTTTTAATTGATTAAGAAAAGTCGTAAACATTTTTTTTTAATGAAAATTAAACTTATACCTATTAAGCGTTAGATCCTTCAACTCAACTGTTGACTGAATATTGAGAAAGCAATGAGAAAAATGACAATCTCACATGTATTTTTTATATTGTATAACCATTAAAACACAAAATCTAAATAGTGTGGTATTATTGCATTTACAAGTCAGCCAGCAGTTAATATTATACTTAAATTTGTTAATTTTTTTCCAAGACAAACATAAATTTTAAAGATATCCAACAAGAAACGGATTTTGTTCACATAATTATTGTTCGCGTTTTTGCTTAGCAATTGTAAATCATATACTAAATTATCATATTATTTTATAATAATATTTGTACAGGTTTTATATATTTTTTATGTTACTACGTACAATAATCATGATAAGTACTGAATTCTAATTGCTTAATATGTTAATGTTATCTACTAGACATTAAGTATACTACATGCGATCGGTTGTGGGTTCGATTCCCATTTGAGGGAGTCATTATATTTAAATTATTTTCATATCCTTGCTCCGGTCAGACAAAGTGTGGCGTTGAGTTCCTCCACTCAACTTGCAGTGTCTGGAATTCGGTGGAAAGCGAAGTACAGAGTGTCTTGACTAGGTACTTCCTCTATACCTTGCCATGCTACATTAAAAGTGTGAAGCTAAAAATAATGTTTACTTCAAATATGACAAAACCAGCCTTGGGTTTCATGAAATATGTTTTATTTTATATGAAAGTTTAAATACATAAAAAAATATTATTATATATATATATTTTTAAAAACCATTTGAATAATTTTATAATAAAAGCATAATATAACAAGTAGTTTATAACTGTTCATATCTGTTAATTAATATTTATCATTGATTCAATAAATAAATAGATTATACTATTTTATAGGCCATAAATAAAAGAGTATTATGTTAGATAGCGAGCTCTTCATTGCTAATTATGCAAAATAACAGAATTCAATATTATGGTTTATTGTATAACAGGCAGTTACTTCACCCCGCAACTAATATTATTTTTACCAACGAGTATATGACGATTTTTTTTTAAATGTTTCATGTGATTTAGTTACCCTAAGCATTTGATAATCTCTTTTCTCCAACAAGCTTCATAAAGCAGTAATACATGTGTAAAAATCAACATTTGCGTAAAATTTAGCTAACAAAAATAATAAAGATATCCTAACATTAAATTTAAACGCTTTAAATATTAAATTCCACAAACAAATAAAGTTTACATAAAAAATAAACACTATAATGAATGAAAAACACTTCGCTCGTGCGTCGTTTCAAGGTCAAGAGGGAAGGCTCGACCTCGTTTCTATGGGATCGATGGCTGCCCCAAAAAAAACTCCTGAAACCGAAGGTGGCTCGTGCGTTTTCAATGTCAGCCTCGTAATTGCCTGTTGCCATGACGGTACAAATAAATATATTATTCAAACGATTACGATTCAGAACCAGATATCTGTCTAGTTTTATTTGAAATTATATATTATTTTTATTATATACGTGCATATTAATTCATTATATTTAATCAGTAATATATCTTTATGTTATAGTACGATAGTTTTAATGGATGAAATTGAAGCCTTTTCCCGCATAGCAGAAGACGAAATGCTATGATGCTTCGACTTCCAGTTTAAGTTCGAATTTAAGGCATTTTCATTAAGTAGCGGAATTCGTCATTACGCTTTATCGAATCTGAGCTGATAATCCCGCTAAACTACACTAAAGTTGTAAAAGGGCAAAGAATAACCAAATAAATTAATTTATTGTTACCGGAAGCAGAAAAAGCTAAATCATCCTCAGTCCGTCGTCAACACTACGCCCAAAATGCAACATTGTCAAAATAAAGCTAATTATTTAATTGCTAGCTGATATTGGTGAACTTCATATCGCCTCTAAAAAAATTTCAGAAAACTGTAATCTATCTATTCAAAAATATTCTCAATCGTTACAATCTTATAGATATTGAAATGACATATTGTTGTCAATTATTTTTCATTTGACAAATATGAAAAATTTATATGGGAAAATAAAATTGTTATTTTTACTATTTTCCTTACAATTCCGATATAGTTTCTCACCTTTATATTATAATAAATAAATATTTTAAAAAATCTTGTTTGAGTTTTAGCGCAACTAGCAAACGTCATGTAGATAGATTTAGATGAGCATAAAAAATCATTTACATACAAAGTATTTTTAAAGTGCTCGATAATTTTCAATACAGTATATAGTAAGTCAATTAAAAGTATCACAAAGTTGTTAACAACTATAGCATTTTGAAATTCAAAACCTATGTTAGCTCCCACGATAGCGTACGTTTGTAGCCACTTATTTGCTCGTATTGGCACATATGTAAAACTAGTTATAATAGTACTTTATATCGATAGTTACTGTGTATATATATTCGCAAGGCGAAGGGAAATATTTTAAATATAAGCACTCCCCTGAGTGGGAATCGAACCCACAACCGATCGCGTTTACAGTCACACACTGTCTTACTGCGCCACGACCGGCCTCAATATTATAAGTTTTATTTTTTTATTTTTTTTAGCTTCATGCATTTATCACGCATAGTAGGGTAGACAGATTGTAACTAGTGTCAAGACACTCCGTACTTCGCTTTCCACTAAATTCGAGACATTGCCTGTTGAGTGATGGAAATGAACGCCGGATATAAGTTTTATAATATTATATTATACATGTTATTTGTTACTGAGTTAGTTTGTTCGTGCAAACGAATGTTCGAAATTTTCGGAAACGTTGTCACCAATTAAAATAAGGATTTACAAAATTATTAAACCAATTTATCATTTAATTCGTACAAATTGTAATTTTACCCAATAATGGTAATAAACGTATATATTTTACTTTTAAATTAATGTCACAGTGAGTGTCAAATTGGCGAGACATGGCAAATGTAAACTAAAATGTAATAATTCTTCACTTTTAAAGTTGTTAGAAGTCGCTCTTAGATAACTTCTTTGTATATTAATTTTGCAATACGTTTTGATAATAGATATCATAAGTTTCTTCGATTAAATTAAGTAATATCTAATTGGTTTTATTATTTTAACTAAATTCTGGTATAAAATTCGTGATTAGGCATACTTATCTATATCGTGACATATCGGTGCTTATCGCCCGATTATCGGATATCAACCTTAGTACAAATATTGGTTGACGTCACGTGCTGATAAAATTTGACATTGATAGATAAAAACGTCAGTTAAGAAATTTGTGGCGTTTGTTTTTAGTTATTTGGATTACAACATTTTTAGCTTCACGCTTTATCCCTGGGTTAGTTAAAGAGAACGCAGCTCCGAACACTATGGTCCCTGCATACTCCTCTCGCTAAAATATTACCGTACTCCATATTATAATAATAATGTAGGCTTTTTAGATTTTCATAGGTTAAACAATAGTAATACTAATTAACGTGTAAATAATTTATTCTAATCATAACTTATTATGTGCTAGTGACCTTACTTCTTGTTGATATTGTCAATACTAAAATAAACTCAGCCTAAATAGATATAAGCAAAATAGAATAATTTCATAATCTGGGCAAAAAACGATATAGTATTTAAAAACAACCCCATCTAAACATAAGTTGTTTAGATTTATATTCATATTTCAGTATGTAGACGTTGTTTACGTAAAATGTTTAGAATATATTTACATATACATTTCCGAAGACCGGATGGGGATCGGACTGTGGAGCTGCTTAAATGCGTATTTTAAATGGACCTCTTTAAGTCTATAATAGGCTAGCAAATCCCAAGCACTGCTTCAAGCTCCTCTCTCAAAGTCACAGGCCCGACACTCGCATAGCGAATGCATAGTCTTCTCTAAAGGAAAAATAGCTACATTTGCTTATTTTTCGAATTTGTTTCAATAATAATACATGATAATAATAAATCTCGACGAATTAACATATTCACAATGTAACGTTTAAGATGTTTATTTCATTCATATACCGGAGCACCTAACAGAGGTCTACGATAGGTAAATGTCAAGATAACCGTAGACTTCCTCGTTTGGTAGCGTAAAGTGTGTTGCGAAATCAGCGCGCGCGCATTGTCAGCCCACTTCCTCGCGTCTCAACCTTGACTGTGACGCAGTTGTACTGCGAGCCAAGCATTGCATTTATTATTTGAAATATAATTACTCTATTACTATTGTTCGTTTCATCTGTTTATATCATAATGTACTTTTTTCTTTTAAAAATACATATGTGTATTTTTTTTATCTTCACGCAATTGTAATAAAAACGCTGTATACTGAACGAAATATATAAGCAGTTTTCCAGATAATATGCATTTTGAATACATTGCCAAATTTTATATAAAAAATACATTTTTTTTAATACAAAGGTTAATTATGTGGTCTATTTAAATGGAGAAATAAATATATATATATATAAATATATATATATATATATATATATATATATATATATATAAATTTGCACCTATACTACTACTACTATACTACTACTATATATAATCAAACTGATCCTACGTGTTTCATAATGATATTATAAAAAACATATCTACATTATTCTATAATATCTATATATATGCCAAAAAAATGGTAAACATAGAGTTTATTACATACACTGAGCTCTAATCTTGTCATAAAGCAATATGATAGGTCTGTAAGAGCTCTGACAACTGTGAAATTTTCCGTTCCATCCAATTTACGTTTAATATAACATGATTTAATCTTAAATTAATAATTATATTTATCTTTATTTTTAAGATATCTAAGTAATACGAAATACAGGCCTAATATAGTAGCTTGTGATCTTTAAAGAAAAAAATAAAAAAGTAACTAATTATAAATCCTGGAATCACTTAGAGAATACATACAAGCACTAAGGGCTCTATGAGTTTTATAAGCTTAGTCTCAAACAATAGAAATCTCAAAAATGTGATTTAAAAAAGTAAAAAACTTCTTTGAGGCCGGTTGTGACGCAGTGGGACGTTTGGCTGTAAACACGATCGGTTGTGGGTTAGATCCCCACTCGTGTGATTATATTTAAATTATTTTCACTTCCTCGCCCTGGTAAGACAAAGTGAGGCGTTGAGTTCCACAACTTACGCAATGTCTAGGATTCGGTAAAAAGCGAAATAAGAGTGTCCTGACACTAGGTACTTTCTGTCTAACCTGTTTAGTGGGATAGAAGCGTGAAGCTAAAAAAACCCCTTTCGTTTGGTGCTTTTTCACCCTGACCCCTCACCGTGTATATTAAATTTATAATTATGTCTACTTAATGTCAAGTATTTACATTTTACGTAATATTTAACGTAATCTGTATTATGTCATACTTGCATGTGTAGGCAGTTTTTAAATAACAAGTTGAAAAGTAAAACTGTTAATGCGTTTAAACTTGTTTCTCGTTAATTCTTATTTGAGTGCAACTGTTGCTTTAGCGACGTTGCAAATGAATTATATAAGTTAAGTTTATATATTAAATTGAAAAAAATGAGTTAACCATCTATCTCAACTTTTTTTTTGGGGTAAGTAAAAAGAACACATACAGTAATTAACAATTCTGTATGTTTCAAAAGTCACATTAACTATTATATTTTATGTTTTCTACATACAAATGACAATATTATAGTCCACAAAACAAAATTGAAATTCCATTAAACGTTCGCAAAAAGAATTCACAATGTCGAGTATCGTATAAAAGCTGTCTCGCGAACGGCGCCACCCGTTCAACGTAGATTAATGTTAATAATCTTAATCATTTTTGTTAATTGGTACAAAGCATCTCATACTAACAATTGTCGACAATTTTAGATGTGGAACAGTTATTTTTATCATGTAACGTTTGTTAAAATTCTAGCCTTTAAAATTAGAAGGTCAAAAAATTGTATTCATAAGGAGAAATTATATTTACATTAATGAATAATTATTTAGGGAATATTTAAATTAGATTTTGTTTTCACTATGAAAGAGCAACTATGAAAATCTTTAAAAAAACAGTGGTTAGGAAAAAAAATATTTTTGCGCACAATTATTATATTACTGGTCATTTCAATCACATAAAGTATAAAAGTCTAAGTAGCACATTATATCTAACCGCCAAAGTAATCATATTTCAATATCTTATTGTAATAAAGACACTATAATTTACTTAAACACTTGTAGACTTTGTAATTTATTTTGTATCCATTTTTTTCTTCCAATATTTATTTATAAAATAAATATCGGGAAGAAAAAAATGGATCTTAACCCGAAACGGGTTTTGTATTATAAAAAAAATTAAAAAGTATATAATGAAAATATTTGTGTCCTCGTTAAAGCGTATAATCCACGTTACCTTAGCAACGTCTACATCACTTTATATATAAAATATATATCAAACAGATCCTAATATATTTAATATTTGTTTTATTACTTGAATGCTAATAATTTTCAGATTATTACTTATTATTATTAATTTCTTACTCGAAAGTTACTTATTATGGTTAACAATAATATTAATTAAAAATTATATAATGCTCCAATTAAATTCCACAATATATATATATATGACTCGTATCTGTGCAACAATTTAAAATGACAACAATCTTGTATAATAATCGATTATGTCACAGTGAAAGTAAATAATAAAAATAAGGTATGAAACCACAGGTAATTTACAACACTATTAATTGTACAGATTAAATATTTTAGTTTTAACGTAATTTGTCTTCAATCAAATAAATTATTTAATCAACTGGAAGACGATTGTATCCTCTAAAACAAGAGAATTTTTTCACAAGTAGATCATTTTTTGTCGGCTCATGTAATGTTATTAACAAGGGTAGTTTTTAGTATATTCATAAATAATTTAGAAACTATTATCATGAAAATCTCTGAAATTACGGAATTATCATATTTTGATTGGTTCGAATCCAATTTGAGAGAATGATTTTAGTAAAAAAAATACAATTTCAATGAAATATTTTAATATTAAGTCCTCTGAATCAATACCCTGCTATATGAGCTATAGCCTGAAGCTGTAAAAATATAGAGTAACTTTTCCATAAAAAACGATTTTAACATTTAAAAAATAAAATATTAGATCAAATATGAATTTAAATCTTGTTTTCACATTTTATGCAGTCTCGTATCATGTATAGGCATTCTATAACGAAGGTTAAAACAAGGCTGTATTACTAAATGACAACCCGCACCCGCGCCCGTTTACCGGTTGCAACTAATGACTATAAGTATTCGACAAAGTCAGAAATGTTAATTACATCGATTATATAACTGTTTGGAAATTTTAAATAATGAAAAATAAACGGTTTAAATTGTAACAATTTAGTAAATAATAACATACTTTATAAAGTTGGTAAACTCAAATAAGATTTAATAAGCGAGGAATGGATAAGGAATCCATTCCTAATGCGTCCAAAATGCGTCAAAAATATGTTTATCTTGCAATTTTTAGTCGAATTTTGATAATATTTATTATTTTTAGTAGCAATTATTAAATAAGTATTAATTATTGTACGAAACTAGAAATTAGTATATATAAAAAATTTGCCAGTTTAATCACATATCCATACAACATAAATTGACAACATCTGATCTAGTGTAGCCAGTGTAATAATAAATGGAAATAAAATAAATATGGCAATAATTTATTACATTACATTGTATTAAAAAATATATGTACATATATTTATTGGAATACATACGAAATTCCTTAGTATACACAAAGATCCAACATGTTACGTGACACATCTGCTAACCAGTATTTAACTTAAAAACATTCTCATATTCTTACCAGTACATTTATAACTTACATAAATACATATTGTATGCCAATTTCATTCATTAACCGTATTGCTTAATAAAATTAATTACATATTTTTTAGTTTCCCGCATAGCGTGGCAGACAGTAAGTACCTAGTGTGCAGTGGAACTCCACACTGCACTTTGTCTTACCAAAGCGAGAAAGTAGAAATAATTTAAATATAGTCACAGTGCCCCGAGTGGGAATCGAACCCATAACCGATCGTCCCGGTCTTTTTTTATACCCTAAACAAGTCAGCTTGATCCTTTGACATAACTTTACACAGATCAACTTATTATTATCTTAATTTAATAAACTTAAAAAATTTCACAATTGTAAAAAAATAAATACAACACAATAGTCCCTAAAAATTCATGCGTGATCCGAAAATTTTTATGTGATTAGCCTGTATGTCAATAAGATCAATCTAACTTGTGTAGATTTAAAATACAAAGAAAACACATCAATATAATAATAACCATATAAATTACTAACCTGCCGTTACTCTACTATCAGTAGCAGCGAATTGTTTACTTTACTTCTATCTCACTCCGGTTCTTATCAACACATTGTTTCTGCATAATTATGTATTAATGTCATATTCATAATAAAATATTGAAGTTATTATTGTTACGTTTTGTCGTAGACTTGGTCTTGTAAATTGAGTTATTTTGTTTGATAATAATCATTCAAACATACATACACAAATACACACACATATATGTGTATATATATATATATATATATATATATATATATATATATATATATATATAGTGGTTTTTTAAGATTGCCACTTAAAACGAAATGTCTCGATTTCTGGCGGAAAGCAGTCAACGAAGTGTGTTGCCATTACGTAGACAAACTAATAATTCAAATGAAGCTAATATAATTGAGTAGTTCGCAGTACGTTTAAATTGCTGCCTCATTTATAATAAAATGTACATATATACGCAAAAATATTTTACAAGCAATATTTACTTATTATTAAAAAGTAAAAAAGGCAGCTTCACGTTTTATCCCTATAGGAGGGTAGTCACGTCACGTTTTATCCCTATAGGAGGGTAATAACATCACGTTATATCCCTATAGGAGGTAGGTAGGACAACCTAGTGTCAGGACACTCCGTTGCCTGCTGTCCGATACAGTCGCATAGTTATAAATAAATAACATCACAGGTTGTTCAGATTGAAAATATTAATTAATTCGATCAAAATATTACAAAAAATTTGATTGCTTATTTAATATATAATAAAAAATGTCAATCAACAATTCAAACTTTAACCAATACGTAATTCCATTTTATCAGAATTAGGTAAAACTTGTTTTTTTATTCAGCTATTGCTAAGCACACTCGACCTCTGTATAACTTTGTATAAGAATTACTCAAAGAAACTCGAATTGCGGAAACATTGTAATATTTTTTTTATATATACTATGTCGTAACTTCACGGTCAATGTCGACAGGTCGGCCTTGTGGCACGGTCGAGCACGTCTCGCAGCCGAATGGTTATGTAACCCATCGATTAATCTACTAATGTATGTAAATGATGAAATTAATGTGTATGCATAACAATCGTAAAAGCTAAATCGTACACTCCTCTTGACACGTACAGAAGCCTACTAAGTTACTTGTAACGCTTGTTCGAATATATAGTGATTTGGTTAGTCGATTATATTATGTACTTATTAAGTAAACTAAAATTGAACTATAAAAAATTTCTCTTGTTTTATAACTAAAAAAAACTATACACTTTTGGAAATATCATTAATTTAAAAAAAAAACATTGTAATGATACAATATTTGTATTAGAATAATATAATGAGAAAAAAAAAACGAAAATTTATAAATTTTACAAGAACAATGATAGCATATAGATAACCTATAACATTCTATGAATGTCTCAAACTGCAACAAGTCAACGACTCTATTACTTCATATTACTATTATCATGTAGCGTCATTGGTCGCGACGACTGTGTATTTTTAGCCTAGGCCGCACTAAAAATAGTTTACTGTACAACGGTTATTACTGAATTAATATTTCTAAAAATGGATCGGCTACGCGTTAGTGATAACGCGACCGAGACCGATAGTACGCTAGCTGACGTTGTGCCGCCATGTTCCATTGTTTTTGTTTGTGTTGATATATATATATTTTTTTGTTTTCGTGTAATTTTAGTGATTAATTTTTAATTTGCTTCGAGATACTCGTACACGAATAATCGAAAATATGCGTTTAAGGATATTCGTTTTGTGTTAATTATTTATTTCTAAAAATATTTGTTGTAAGTTTAATTATCATTTTTTAAGAGAACTGAAATTCTCTCCTAATTGTATAATAACTATGAATAAACACAATAATCTGAATTAAAATATTTTTTAATAAATTTAACTAAGTTATATTACATACATATATAAAATCTATTGAAAATAGATAGTAAGTTATTCTGTAATCAGTTTTAACTGCAGTTGCTGTAGTAAACACTTGGATGCTTAGTATAATAAGGGAAGCACTTAAAATTCACATCGTTATGAACCGCTTCCAAGATGTCTGTCCTGTGTATGTAAAATATTGGTATATATATATATATATATATATATATATATATATATATATATATATATATATTGTACGTACGTATTTTATTGATTTTTGCGATTTTTTTGCATATTTTAAAATGAAAATATTTTAAGCGTTTATTCGGGTATATTCCTGTGTTCCGTGTTAATCCGTTTAAAAGAGTTTCATTTTAAAATATGAAATTAGTTTTTGTTATATTAGTATATATGTGGCTTAAACTAATATATTGGTGATTGATGTGTGCAGGATTAAATGCATTGGTCTAATCTTTTTATTCGCAAAGTCTTTACAGTGCCATTTATTAAATTATTATATCTTTAATAAGTTTTGATAAAATACGTCTTAAAATTTCACTAAAACAGCAAATCCTTGAGGTCTAAGTAATTCATCTTGAGATTTTGTCTGTCTGTACTACGAATTTTACAAAAAATATTATGTTAAGTGCACTTGATGGTAATACATCCTAATCATTCCATGCATTTCCGTATTACCGAGTTTCCTTTAGAGTCACTTTTAATTCTAACATCGTAGCAATCTTATTTCCTTTATAATTAAACGTCATTTTCCTTTTGTTTCAGGTATGTTTTGCTCCGATATGATCCACTTTGCAGTTTAAGCGTCGTCGGCACAATTCCTAGAGAGCCTTTTATGCTTCATAGAACATGTCAAAGGAAATTTAAAGACTACTTGGTGTTTGCTATATACTAGTATTAATAGTTAATTTATCGTTTCTTTTAAGTTAAAATTATTTTGCTTTTACATATTGGTGTTCTTAATACAAAAAAAATATCTTTTTTTATAAATTATCTTAAAAATTACTTTTATTAAGAAAAATATTATTTACTTATATTTTCCAAACAAATTAATTTCCCGGAAAAAAATTAACTAACCGCTTCAATATTTTTTGGCTTTATTCCGTACTAGAAACCTATATAAATAACTTAGATAGCATGGTATCTTTATTAGGCTGACGTCATAAGTCAACGTTTTGGGTCTTACAATGTGTTTTGTTATAATGCCCTTATGTGTAATTGTAACTGTTGATCAAATAACTCAGTCACAAGGTCAGTAGTTAGTGCGGGTGTCAAGTGTACGCTGTAATTCAAAATTTTAAGTGAAAATGCACAATAGCGCAATGTATGTATATTTTACTATTTTTAAAGTATCATCATTTTTAAAGTGTCACTTGGAAGGTTCCCAAGAGACGCAGGTTCGAATCCCAATGCGTTTAAATTTTATACGTTTTTTTTAAAAAACACGTAATGTATATATATATTATTTATAACATGTGTCTTTAAAATAGTAGGACGTAAGGTGACTTTGATTATTTCTGCTGTGTACTTAAAGTTTATTACTAATGTCTTGTTCTTTTTATTTTAATATCATTCATGCACGTTAGATATATGATTCGTATTCTTTGTTAACTATGACTTTTTTAGCTTACATTTGTTATTCCTTAACTGAAAAATATAAGATAAGTGTTCCAAGAGAAAAAAGATACATACAATACTTAAGATCACTTTTTGCAATTATTTATTTAGCTTCACGCTTTTATCCCGCATAGCAGGATAGACAGGAGCCTAGTATCAAGAAATTCTGTACTTCGCTTTCCGCTAAACGCCGGCGGAACTCAACGCCGCTTTGTTCTTACTAGAGCAAGAATGACAATCATTTTAAGTATAATTCTTCCCCCGAGTGGAAATCAAATCCATTTGCGTTTACCGATTGCGTTTACTGTCAGACGCGTTTGCACTGCGCCACAATCGGCGATTTTTTTTAATATTGTTTATTAAATATCTTAGTTATTGGTTAAATAATATTATAAAATTGATACATCCATGAAACGTCCCTGCATTTTAATCTATTAAGTAGATTATATGAATGATTTATACACGTTTAATATACGTTTCATAAACTAATTGAAAATAATCAAATTCTCTATATTAATTGTTTTTGCTATTACCTCTTATAACGTGTACTGTGTGTGTGTGAGTCTGAATTATGCTTACCATAGATTATTTTGCTATGGTATTGTCAATGATACGTTAATATATAAAGCCTTACATATTTCATATTGTTCCGTCTGTGTCGTGTTTACCTAAGTCGATAGATCTCATTAAAATGTTAGACTGGTAAGCTTGAAGGCTGTCTCAGATTATGATGATCTCATCAGCTGAGGAAATACCTTAGCAGGTAGGTTAGCGGCCATGGATTTTGTATGTGTAACAATACAATCAATAAATTTCTATTTATTGTTTTTTGCAGAATTGTTTAAGTTGGTCGTAGTCGTAATAAAATATAAGGAATGTTATAATTTTCCGTTTAAGTCTTAAGTCAACTACTATAATGAAAGATAAAAAAATATATTGGTAAATAATACTTTCTACGTATAATCTATTAAACATTAGACATTATTTCTGATCTAAAATTAGTTGTTAATAACAGAAATATACCATGATATGTGTGTTTATTACAAACACGTAATAAACACACAAATTACGGTATATTTCTAAGTCTTCTAGTGTTAATGTAAATCATTATAAAGAACAAAAAAATTATCAACACGGCTATGACTAGTTTTAAATTAATACGGACATAACGATAACTTTATAAGATGTTTGTTTTCCATTATGAAATCTGCCCTTTAATGAAACCATTTATTTTTTTCATAAATCACATATTATTCAATATAAAGGTTGTTCTAAAATTAATTTTTACAATCTCTTAAAGTCTTCTGTTCTCCCAATCATAATCTTTGTTTACGTTGTTTATAGTTGTGACGTTGGAATAAAAGGGCGAGGTGTACTTTCAAGGCTACGCTAAGGCGGTAAAGTTCATCAGTCTATGCAAAAAAAGTATAAATCAATTTCTTTATTAAAAAGATGATCTAATGTTATTTAAGATTCATGTAAGCTTTTGAAGTACGTTTTCACTTGTTTTTTTATTCTTTTCTTCTTTATTTAGCTTCACGCTTTATCTATAGCAAGGTAGTCAGCAAGAATAGGGCGTCAAACGCTATGTTCCTTTCGTGAAGTCATTAACCGCGTCATACATACCCTGGTCATGAGTTTTACATGACTTCTTCCAATATCATAAATCGCTTCCTTTAGTCATTAAATTCTTATACAATAACAAAAAATAGTTAAGTATATATACAACATAGATCATTTGTTGCGTTATTTAGAGGCTACATTAAAAATCTCACAGTTTGCAAGGAATATTATTATACTGTCTTTCAATCCTAGTTTAGTTAGTTAATAAGCTTGCAGATGCAACGCCACGGGTTGTAATTTGAAGTCGTTGCTACCAGCCCCGACCGGTCCTACGCAATTAAGCGACACAGTAAAAGCAGCTATTAAGTATAATATTTTTACTCGCCCCGACAGACTGGAGATATAAGATCTTTATATACGAACTGGATGTTATCTATTAATCGTGAAGTCTAAGAACATCTCTATGCCACTGGTTGATATTCTCATTTCGAACTTTTCTCTTTCGAGTTAGTTATTACTTTTTTATTAAGTTACAAATGCCATTTTTGTATATCGATACATCATAGTGGAAATTAAGATATTTGGCATTATATATATATATATATATATATATATATATATATATATATATATATATATATCGCTCTTGTAGAAATTCAGTTTAAGACTTTCTTAAGCTCGTTAAAGAACGGTCTTATTTATGTTTTCACATCAATTTTTACCACATATGGTGTTATTAAATAAAGACAGGTTTAAAACATATTGTTCAAAAATAATAATATTTTTATAAGTTGCAAAAATATGAGCAAAGGCTTTTTATATTTATATGAATTTTAATTACATATATATGTAAATCTTTATTATATATTCTTGAACATAAATAAGAAATTTATGTCTTAACAGATGTGTTGTCTAAAGTAAATTAAATCACCAATACTTGATACAGTGAACTCAAAACACTTGTATGAAACTTGTATAAGACCAGCTGAGGAAACAACACGATTATTCCTATTTCATGGTCAAAATTAGGAAAAATTGTAATAACAAAGTTAGTATTTACAAGTAGTTATTTACATGAAAGTAGGTACATAGCAGTCAAGCGGTTAAGGCAAAACCTTTAGTAATTTTCAATAGTTTTTGCTATTTCGATGGGAATGTTTATTATTATATTTGAAATCAACTTTACCATCTCGTCTAGGTACATCTAGATGTAACCGACAGGTGCAATCAGCCGTTTACGGAGTTGGCAACATTTTTTTTATGTTTTATCTAAAATATTCTGTACTACCAATGGCAGAGGGTCCAAAATTATTGCAAAAAAGGTTTTCAGAAGATGCACACCGTTCCCAAGCATCGTCGCGTAGTTCACGAACGTTTTAAACTTTTTTCTCAAACGGGTCTACAATGAGATTCTGGTTTTGCAAGGCAACTCACAGTATCAATACGATAGTGCCGTCTCGATTTTATCGTTATTTTTCGCATGTTAATGTTTTTTATAATCATTTAAGATGGTATTCAGGATATTTGTATTTTAATTTTAATATTTTATGCAAAATAAACAGTTGCTTTAATATTTAATTGGCCGCGAGAATTTGAATGAAAGAAAAAAATAATCTTATGTGAATATTTTTTCTCTTGTTTAATAAGTGTAAATACATGTGGTAATTAACTTTGGCATAACTTCTTCCAACGCTACCAAAGCTTCTAGTAATACATACAGCTAGTTACAGAAGTTGTCATTATTTTTTATATATTAGTAATTAGTAACATAGATACTAATAATATCTATACATATAAAGATACTACTAAATAGATTGAAATTTAAAATTATAATCTGAATACATAAAACAAAAACAATAAAAAATATGTAGTTTTAGGTTGACAACATCTAACACTATATAAGGCATTTCCAAGTAATATTCGTTATTATAACTTTCATACTTATTATTTACTCTTCGCAACGTTGTCGTCTTACCATCTACGAATACATTAAGTTTACCTACTAACAACGTATTCCATACAAAGGCATGTCATTCGGCGTCTCAGCACGCTGAACAGCCTCCTGCAATGCAACCTGCAAGTCCAGTTTGGCCCAGCTCATCCGCGATAAAATGTTATTAAACGATTTTCTGGTTCATTACTCCATTATGACGGTACAAATTCTCGTTAACATGCAAAAGATGCAATGGACGTGCAACGATATAAAACTATCAGCCAAGAAATGAGGTATTAATTTAAAAACAAGCGATTATAAAAAAATGTAAATGCCCTCCGTGACTAGGACAGCTTCTTACGACCTTGGCGGCGGCCATTTGCTTTTTTTCGCGCGCTCAATGTTGCCAGCATGTCGGCGTGCGGTGCGTTCGCTTTTACTTGATTTTATTTTACCGAAGGCATCTTGTTATGCAACTTTTTTATTTTTTGTTTTATGTAATTTACACTTTTAATTAGTATAGTGTAGATAGTTAGTTACTATATATACCTATCATCTATACATCGGTTGGTTGAAATTATATTACGTATATATCTTCACGAATTTTTTCACGTCGTTTCGATAATCCTTTTTTGTCTTTTAATAATGATGCTTCAATAAAACATGAAATAATTAATTCCACCAAGTATATTTTGCTACTAACGAAAACTTTGAGGGTAAAAACCTTTAGCAAAAATTTTTATTTTTATATATATATATATATATATATATATATATATATATATATATATATATATATATATATATATATATATATATATATGTGCTCCCTTAAAGTTTAAACCTTATTCAATTTTCAATTTGTCATGTTTTGTTTACTTACTAGCTTTACTCTTTTTTCTGTATATCAGGGTAGTTTGAGACAATACTCCGTTGACTGCTTTCTCTCCAAAAACCTAACATTACGTATGTAGTGACGAACTTAGCGCCGCGCTGTTTTATCAGAGAGTGTCTGAAATATAATAATCATTATAATAACATCACCAAGTGGAAATTGAACTCACCACCAATCGCTTCTACAGCCAAACGTTATCTGACTGCGTCACAACGGTCTCATATATATTTTATAACAAATTTATACGTACGTGGTCGTACTTATGTACGACCAGGTGATCCACTATGATGAATATAATAAACATTTTTTCATATATTTAACAGTTACAATTAATGTGATATATGAACAAGACTTTTTGGTTCAAAATAAATACTATAATCTAATAATATCGACAAATTATAACAAAAAATGCGTAAAAAATTATTTACTTAGCTAATATACCTGTTAATGCCTATGTTGTAATAGTTTATTAATCTGTCACTCCTTAAATCTTGATAACACCAAATGAGAACATTTTCCGGTCATTATTTAAAAAAAATTACGAAAAAATACACTTCTGAGGTATTCTTCTGGGTTTGTACCCATCCTAGTAAATAGATTTCCGAGTCATACATATACATATAGTTTATATATAATTGGTTAGCTTCAATTATTCTTAGTAAATAAAAGATCGATATTTACTTCTCAGCAATATTCTGGCACTGTTCAGTGACGTATGTTATCTATCACGGCTGATGGGTCGCGTTAATCCGTTTCCAAGTTCGGATACCACGTACAGTGGATTTGTGACGAGATTCGTTATTCGAGCGTTAAGATTAATACGAAATTGCTACTTATTAGGGCATAGCTTTACCGTTTACATTTAGAATGTTATTTTCTAATGCTACCGTCACGTCGTGGGACATTTGCAGTAACCAAGACGGTTGTAGGTTCGATCATTATTTAAGCAAATCATTATATATGATGAGGCCGGTCGTGGTGTATTTTGGGACAGTGTCTTACTGTGAAGCGATCGTTTGTTCGATTCTCATTCGGAGGAATGACTATATTTAAATTATTTCCTTTTCTCGCTCTGGTAAGACAAAACGCGGCGTCGAGTTCCGCCACTCAATGAATTCGACGAAAAGCGAAGTACGGAGCGTATCGATACTAAGTACTTCCTGTTTTCCTACTATACGGGATAAAAGCGTAAAGCTAAAAAAATGTATGAAATAGCGTGGTGTTGGGTATCACCACGCGAGACTCAACATTTTATAATTTGAATTGAATGGGATGGACTGTCTTGACACTAGGTTTTTAATACCTATCCGATTATCTATGAGATGCGGTAGACAACGGTAACATGCTTATTTCCTCGTTTATACATACAAGCACTATTGACGCTAAATAGAATTTAATAGAGGAGACCAGCTGAAACAGAATACAGAGTGGTAATTTGTTTGCAATGTATTTATATTGTTCCTTTACTTGAGTTAATGTTTTAAATTTGTCGCCAATATCAATCAGTATTTAAACGTCACTTAAAGTTGATGATTTTATTTATTTGTACCAAAATTGTATTTACATGAGAGAGAGGTACATATTATTTAAAATTATCAAAACACTTAGAAACTATTTTTTCTTTCAATTAATTCTTATTTCTTGTAATAAATAGCAGTCATCGGAGTTGCTAACATTAGATATATAATATCACTATGTAAACATAACTCTTCATTGTTTTTGCTAAAACTCGTTCTCTTATTTTTTAAACATATTGAATCCATTATTTATGTCAAAAAGCAAATTGTCAGTTAAGAGAACGAGTGTTTTACGCGTCATTATTTTAGTATTAAATATAATTTATTATAACCGATAATATATATTATCATATTGCAGTGATAATTAAGAGAAAATAAATAAATATTTATTTAATATGACTTATGTATGAAAGTCGAGATGAACGTACATGCAACATTTTTTATTAGATTTTCTTTTTTTTTACGTTTCGTTAATTGATATTATTATAAATTGTATAATTTATTATATTAAAAATACATTCCACTGTTACGTTTTTCTATATTTAAAAAAAAATAACTCTTACAAAAATATGTTCTATGCATAAGATTCAAAAAGTCTTAATATATACGTCTAATATTCACATTTAAATAATATATATATATATATATATATATATATATATATATATATATATATATATATATATATATATATAAATATATATATATATATATATATATATATATATATATTATAAGTAACTTATAAGAGTTAATACATGACTGTCTTTTGATTGTAAACTCAATTGGTTATGGGTTCAATTCCCACTTCGAAAAATGATAAAATGATTATATTTCCGTTTTTTCGCTTCAGAAAGACAAAGCTCTGCGTTGATTGCTGCCGCTTAACACAAGATCTCGAATCCAGGTGAAAAGTGGCGAGCGGAATGTCTAGACACTGGGTTCTTTTTGTCTCCCCTGTTATGCGAAATGAAACAGGAAGCTGCTTTTTGAACACATGGCATGAAAAAGCGTGCTTGAAAATAACATGTCGTTTGATGTTTCCCCCTTTTAGACAGAAGAGGATGAAATCAAGTGTGCTAACTACTACGATTTCTTAGTAAAGCGTATGCTATACTATATAGCTTATGTTGGGTACATACCAACTAACTTTGCAAATATCTATAATCACATAAAAATATCCGATCCATATAAATATATTAGGAATTAGTCGAAATGAACAGGCAGAGAAAAGTTACAAAATATTCATTGAGAATATAGTTGCAAATCTTAAAGAACATTACATAATTTTCGCTATAAACATTTAAATAAAAATAATCAACTTAACTCACACTTTCTGTTACCCGTTTAAAACAGCGAGGAAAGTTAGATAGAACTGAAGTAGAAGAGAAAAAAAATATGCACCAACTACATCATTGTAGATTCCAGCTAAATCTTATTTCAAATAAATATATCTTAAATACATTTTAGATTTTTAAAAAATATATTAGGTATTATAATTATCAACTACACTAAATTATAGCTTATGAATAATGCACCTCAAATTGAAATAAACGAATCATCCATAATCTCCTTTTTGTAAATTTAAAACCTTTGAATTCACGTGATCGAATCAAATATTATTTACTCTTTGTAAGTGTTTAATAATTCATCGTTATTTTTGACAATATATCGAGTACAAATATTGTGTATATAACTATTATAAAATAATTTTAATTAAATTATACTTTAAAATTTGTTTTAAATCCGAATAATTTAATACTATACAAAAGGCGTACAAGGTAATGAGTGAAAAATTAACAATATTTAAATATTTTTATTAAATACACAATACACATATATAGTGTGTTCAAGGACAGTGAAGCAAAGTAAAAATGTTCCCTATGTACGTGGCTTAAGGAATTTGAACGCTATTGGTCAGATTTTAGGTGTTAAATCGCGCGTGAAATATCGCTGTTACGGGCAGATTGAATAAACTGCTTGACACACTTTCGTCTTTCGGGTCAGACGGGTGCCCGTGCTGTAAACAAACGCCCGTTACGACATCTTGAGATTTGAAAGAATCTCGCCGTTTGACTTCGCACGTTATAAGCTAAGATTTTTAGTTTAACTAGCATTGTTCGTGTTGAAGCGGTTTGTATATTATTTATTATATATATTTATTGTTATGTGATATTTATTTATTTTGTAAAGTAGTAGAGAATAGAGAATATCTTGATAATGGGAGTTTCTCTACCAACTCTACTATGAAAGGAAAAATCTAAATAAATAAAGTACGTGTGTATTAGTGTACACACGTTAGAAGTGAAACATTTTTATAAAATATTTTTTCAAAAAATGAACTAATATTTATACTTTTACAAGAATTGGTGAAATAAAGCTGAATTAGATTAAAATTAAGCAAAAAATAAATATAGGTAACGGAAAAATTTGATTTGTTAGACATAAAGATAGTGTGTAACAGAAAAATGTTACATTACTTTATATTACTATAAAATTTCGCCCAATTGTTGATATTCATAGAAGTTTCACTCCAAAAAAATATAATACATCCAAACACAATCTTTTGTTCTTCGTAAATTTCTTACATATCATACTTGTATTTAAATGAAATTACTCATTTACTTCAATACACATATTACAATAAATTTGAGAAGTTCTTACAAAGGCTATGAATAATTCGTATTACGCCAACCAACAACGAGAGCTGTACGGCGATAGCATCAGATCTGGCGCCATCTTTTGTTATTAGCATCATAAGCGACACTACAGTTTGACAATTCCAAATTGACATTGTAATCTTAACAAAAGGTCTGACCCGCCTTATCAGTTGTAAGGAATATTTACTTGAAGTGCATTCATATGACTCTTACATTGAAGGCATAAGGCTTAAAATTGAGTAACATAGTATATCTGAATGATATTGTTCCTGCGCTACGGAGCTCAAATACATCCTGCTTTGAAAGAAATGGATGCAGAAGCTGTTTACGTAACGAGTGTTGTATCAGAAAACTGCTTAACTAATTTAATGTGTTCATATGTTCAAAAATTTGTAAATATGTATCAGATGATGTTACTTAGATGAATATTTTAGTAAATATATATCGTATCTGATTCCCATAAATATAACCTAAAAATCATAAAACAAAATATAAATAATTAAAAGATTTAATGTTAATAATGCGTTATTACTCAAGTTTTATTTAACTACATTAGTAGGTATATTTCTTGCCCTTTAGATGTTTTGTGTCCTAAATTCCTTTTCGGTTAAACTATAAATATAAATGTTCATATACGGTATTTATAATAATTAAGTATATTTAATTAATAAAAAGAAATATAGTTCGATGTTTTGTGCATGTGTTATATTTGCATAAACCTCACATTAAGTCAAATGCTAATTGCAAAGAAAATCAATGAACTTGTAGTAAAAAAATACGTTTGAAAGCATATACAGGTCACATAACTAGTTTCTGATACTAGCTCCTAATCTAGACCCGCTAGAGAGCTTTTTTTTCTAACACACCGTTATTTCCTCGTTAATTTTGATAACATTAAGATAAAATGGCCTGGCATTAAAATGTAATGCATGTCCGTTTAATTTACAAGAAACTTATATACCTACATATATGATCAATAAATATCGTATGAAGGAATCTTAAAAAAATATTATCGTTATCTAAAGAAATGACATTGAGGTTATATAGCTTTTTACCTCCTAACATGTTGCAGAATAGTCCTTTTATTCAAAGTACAAATATTGTTTCTTTTTTGACTGCTCAAGTCAAAATTGATTCACACAATTTATATATATTACGCTTTTGGATACTTATATTTATGATTATATTATTTACTTATTAATTAAATGTAAGATATGTTATTAAGAAATAAATATAATAATCGTCCATTACACGTACAGACCACCGCGGCAATACGTTGTTATATTCAATTAGTATGATCAAAACCATCCCAGTAGCACTTATACATTCTGTTTGCGACTCAACCAACTACATTTTTTAGTAAAAGTACAAAAGAACTAACCACTATATCTTAAATTGAACTATCAATTATTTCTCACCTTGACTTTTCCTTCGTAATTTCTACGCTTAAGGCATTCAATACGATATATTACGAATAATTATTAATTATTATGCAATTAGATAATTTTTTTTTAATTAATTGCAATAACTTGTATGAAAATCTGTTTTTTTTCTCTTTGCACTTTTTACGGTAAAAGCAAAGAGGTGATAATAAAAAAAGTTATGTTCTATATTCCTCTAATATTAGGAAATATCTACTTTGTTAAAGTATGAATATCAATATATATTTGTAAATAATATAAACAATTATTTTAAGATAATTTAAATAATCATTTTAAGTTAATATAAATAATATAAACAAAAATTTTAAGTTAGTTTTTTAAAAAAAAATAGAAGTCACCGTTGTAACACAAATGTAATATATTTTACTATAAACACTTAGTTTTTCCGAGTCTATTAGACTAATACTATAATAATTACTGTGGCTATTGATACACTAAATACTCTTTTTAGGTTATAATATTATCAAAATAGAATTATTCATTTTATTTTACAAATATTATAATTATTCTATAGTTAAAATATTAAAATACACAAGTTATGATCAATTTAGCTTGCTTATATGAATCACTACTTAAATGAAATAAAGTTCCTTATCCCATACTGGGAATTCAGTGTACCATAGCCACTACAAGCTAACTAACGGCTAGCCACTTTCCTCATATTGTTATAAATGTTATAATGTTATAATATATATATATATATATATATATATATATATATATATATATATATATATATATATACAAAAAATGAAGTTTAAAAAAGTACTTAGGATGCGCTTGAAATATACTTTTGTAAAACATTACATAGACGTTGCTAGAGCTACATGTATTTTTCGTGTCAAAAACACCTCAACTAATATTAATATTAATTTGAAATATATTAAATTTCTCATATTACAATTAACTTCATATATATGCATTTATATAGATAATAACAACGAAAGGAAACATTCAGTGTCGATGCTATAACAAATAAGCGACATGACCAATTAAAAACATAACGATCTCAACAACAAACAACGAATGTAATCTTTTAAATACCCACACTTGTGCCCGAGTACACATATTTGCGGTTTCCTTATCAGCATAATACTAATTGTGTATGTGTGCTCGGGTGACGTCAGACACATTGTCATCGACTCATCGCTGATGGCTAACATGCAACAGAGGTTCCCTAGTTAATTTCTGCCTAATATAATTGACTGTATTATTAAATTTCCTCACTTATGGCTCAGTAATAAATATATTACTAGAATATTCAGTTCGCACGACTCTACAATTATTGAATGCCACTCAAAAGGGCGGCGTGCGGATTGTCCATAATTTTCATTTACAACATCTTATACGGGCCTAACAAGTTTCGCTTTCACTGAACTTGACATAGGTCAAACGGTTGTGGGATGGCACTCAAAAGCCAAACAAACCGTGAGGACCGCTGATGTCATATCCACCTGTCACGCAATCGTAAACCTTATGGCTGACGGCGCCTCAGTGATTTTCTGTTTTCACGAAGAGAATTGCTTTGTACTTTTACCTTCCGCAAGATCGTTCCAAGGACAGCGCTCTTTCGGGTCTCAGGCCTCTTTTTCATTGGGAAGTGACACGCTTGGCCGCAAGACCTTGCGCCCCCTCACCGCCCCCCACACCTCCTCCCGGACGCGCTGACGTCACCCGCGCCATCTTGCTTTAATGACGCGTTGCCGAGCAACTCAGTGTGCGTTACGTAGAGACAAATTGACACAAATTCATACATTATTTTCACTCTTTTCATGTGACTGTTAAATAACTCGATATCGTAAACTGTTTTCTGTAGCATATCATAAATTGATTAATACATTTTCCGCCATTAGTAACATGGTGTAAATTGTTTATAAAATTTCCGAGCTACTAAAGTACGCTAGTGGATGTGCAAATATTTTTCTTGTACGTGTGAATGAGATAAATGTATTAAATATTACTTTGTCAATGAGATGTTCACGTTTGTATTGTGAGGACCGTTTAGTAGTTATCTTAAACTGGAAACTTTATTTCCCAAACAAATTTTTAGCTTCATATTTTTATTCCGTATAGAAAAATAGACAAAAAGTGGTGATGTTCCGACGGATACGTCTGGGAGGACATCATCACCTCCTCAGTGCTATACGAAATAGAAATGTGAAACTACAAAAATGTTTAGGAAATTAATTTTCCAGTTCAAGATAACTAGTAAATTATTGTATAACAAACATAATAACAAAATAGAGAAAATTACCTAGTGTCAAACACTCGTACTCCGTTTTCCAGTGAATTCCAGACATTTCTTATTGAGTGGTAAAACTCAATGACGCGTTTTGTCTTGCTGACCAGAGCGAGGAAATGAAAATAATGGAAATATAATCATTCTTCTGATTGGGTATCGAACCCACAACAGATCGCGTTTACAGTCAACACCATCCCTCTACGTTGCAACCGGGATCTCTTCAACTTATTACAAAATTACTATATTTTTATTTAATTTTATAAAAACAAAGAGATAGGAATTTATACTTTTATTATGACCTTCTTAAAGAAATAACAAATAATAAACAAAAGAAATTACACAAGCTAAATGTTATGAAAAAATATAATATTTCCGATGTTAATTAAGTAAGTAAAATGATATTGCCTTCGACGTTTAAGTAATCTAGAATATCCTTTAAAATCAAGTTGGACAAAAAGTTGCGTTGACTACTTTCACAAGTGACTGGGCGCATAATTAACTAAATGTGTTATATACACCTTTATATGTATATAATATATATGGTGGAAGGAAAAATATTATTATTATTGATTCATTTTTATTATTTAGTTATGTATATATTATCATTTTAACATTTTTGAGACATACCGTGTTAGGTGACGTAACTCAACGCTGCATATGGAATGCAATGCTATTTACATCGCACTGGGGAACATAGACTATTAAATTTTATTTTTATCAAAAGGTTTTATATATTATAATATTATATAAATATCCATAACAGTTATTTATAAAATATTCAAGTAGCACAATTGTTTTAGCTCTATTTTTGACCCTTTACCCTTGACGTCTCTAATAAACACAAAAGTTATAATTTATTTATTCACTCTGCTTCCATATATCTTGCTTGCTTAAAATATCAATTTAAACATAAAATATCTCTATCGTGCACATAAATAAAAAATGTTTTAAATTATATTGGATTCAATTATTTTAAAGTGACAATTTTTTATTATATTATCTTCACTTTTCATGTAAATATGACTTGATTTAAATAGACGTATATATTCTCCAGTCAAAAATGAACCCGCACCCATGGGTGTTAAGACTATAGACTCATAGGGTATAATAATTGCCACAAAAAAGGTATATTGGTCTTTCGAACTGTCTTTATTTACGCACTTGATTCCCAGATCAAGAAAATTTACATGCAACTAGATATAGATAAGTTGTTATAAGTAATATTGTGAATGACGTGTACACAACACTCATACGCTGAACAAGCTGAAATTAAAAATAAATAAATAAACAAACGTACATACCACGAGACTGTGTACAGATGTAGTAGGAAAGCTCGCAAATACAGCTTACACAAGTCTGAACACGCATGATCAATAGTGACTGGACTAAGTTGTTTATTTTCAAATTGTATGAAATATTTAATATCTAAGTAATAAACAATTAAATCGACTCCATAATAACTATACAAATGCTTACCAATATTTTCTTACGAGTAACTTACCTGTATCTCTGAAACTACTGGACATATTTTAATGAAACTTGTACTGTTACCTAGGTTAAAATATACTTATTAACTTAAATTATTTTTACTTATTTTTAAGGATATCCGTGAATAAACTAAATGGAATGGAAAATGGTGAAATAATGGATCATCATACTGATATATTATTCAATTCCAAAAAGATTAACCTTTTTTACTTTAAGTCGGTTAAATATGTATAAATTATTATTTATATGAACTGAAATAATACAATTTTTCTTTACATCTAAACAAAAAATAGCAAGAATTAACTATATATTTCTCAAAACTGCATAAAAGCCCTAGCAAATTAATATAAAATAGACGGTCATAACAATTTGAAACATTCCCTTTTACAAAATAATTCGTTCATACTTTAATGCCGTATTATTAAATTTCCCTTTCGATTGCTCTCATAGAACGTGGGAGTAGGGAGGGGGGTTACACGTGCACTCCACAAATGCATCGCCCACTCGCTCTTACTTGCCTCCTTGTAATAGGGCACTGAAATTCAGAGCGGGATTCCCTCCGCATTAGTCTTTGTTCATGTATAAAGAGCATATTAAATCCGTTAATCTAATGTCTTTAATCTAGATGGTTATTAAAAATTGATACTAAGTACTAAACTATATTAGTTTGAACAATTTTAGTTTGTATTATTTAATGATTTAATTTTAAATCGCGTTAAATCAATATGAAATTTTTCAACATCACTTTAAATATTTTTTTGCTTACAAATTTTCTGTTCAATTAGTTTTATAATTAAAGTAAATAATTATTGACTTTTCTGATTTAAATATATATTCATCTCAACTGAAATTTATGTCTGGTTGCAACAACAAGGCGACTGCAAATCTGAAACGCATATGACTAATGGATTGCTCCGTAATGACACCACTGCTGGCAAACAAGCGATATCATCTTCCCTGTATATAATCGAGTTTCGATTTATTGTATGGACTGGGATTCAGGACATATTGAAAACTTGCCAATATACCTTATATACGGGTATATAAAGTTCATAGTAGAGTGTTCCTAGAAACAACGTGGGCGCCCTCCCTCCCTCTTACCTCCCCGGCAAGGTCACGCGGCTTAGGGTAGAGAGGGGACACAAAACAGGTGTTTATGAAAGGTGTAGATTTGATGCAGCAGGATTTGTTTGTGATTTGGTGTCGATGTTTGCGATCTAAGACTAGTTATCTAAATAAAAGTTATCACGCAAATATTGATATTATGTAAGCCTCACTGAGATTTCAGCGAAGGTGTGTGGGTGTTGCAACGTTTATCTTCTTACTACTCAAGGATTGTTATATTGAATAATATTAGCATTTAACAAAAAATACAAATAGTCGATAACTAGAGCTGGCGTTTTTTTTACAACGTGAATTATAAAACATGTTTTTTTCATTTATATTGTAAGTAAAAATATTTATCAAACTTTATATTTATATATTTTTATAGATACATATGTAATAGTTCACATAAAGTAGGCATACTATTATCCATAAATATACATAGAAAGAACTCGATCAAATGACCTGTCAAGAGCAGACGGGATTTTCACACAAAACCTTTGAGCCGAACGTGTAACGAGCGTTGAGGAAACAAAGGGCTCGAAATAAATTAAAATCAAGGAAAAATTTAATTTTAATTGAAACGACACAATAATAATTATATTTTGTTATTAATTATTTTTTTTTAATATTTTCAACTTGCGAAACATAAAACGTGACTTAACAATGTGTATGAAACTCGTTATAAATGATATTATTAACCTTTATGAAACTTAAAACTTTACACAATTGAATATTATGGAGTTATACATAAAAATTACGATTTATTTCATATAAAGATATAAGCGAAAAACAAGTTTATTTTCTTGTTTTCTTTGAAATTAAAACGCAGCGACGATTTTGTGTGGAAAGCAGTCAATGTAGTGTCTTGACACTGACACCCTTATAAGTGATATAAATCGTGAAGGTATTTGATAATTATTATATTAAAAATATTATACAAAAGTACCAATAACAATGAAATTTGAACAAAGACTTAAAATAATATGTATGCAGATATATTGTATGGAATTCGTAAATGATTTTAATTGACCATTTCGAAATGAATACAAATGACTCCATCAGGCATAACAAAGCGTTTTTTCTACAGTAAAAGTAGTGTTAGATAACTTATCGAGTGCCCTAGTCCTTGACTCATGCTTGTGTAATACTCACATAATTGTGTTACAATATTAGATTAAATACCGACTACAGTAAGCGCCACTGTATTGTTGTGTCATCACTATTAAGAATATTTCAACTGTTTTATATTACAAGGTCATATTGGTATAGACGTGTCTATGCATTAATACGTGAAGTAAAAAACATGTATAACTTTTTGAAATTACTATTATAACAGTATGAAATTTGGCACAGTTATACTTTAAATTGAAAAGTATCACAGAATATAAATATGTTACATAATTTCACGCCTTTTATCGCGCATAACAGGGTACACTAAGAGTACCTAGCGTCAAAACACTCCGTACTCCAGTTTCCGACAAATTTGAGACAGTGCGTGTTGAGTGGTCGAACTCAACGATTTGTCTCACCAGAGTGAGGAAATGTAAATAATTTAAATATAATCATTCCCTCGAGTGACAATCGAACCCACAACCGATCGCGTTTACAGTCAAACGTTGTCCCACGACCGGCCTGTATATGTTAACATATTATGTTTTAAATAATACACATTAAATTAATAATATAACAATATGCTTGAGATGCGTTGCTATGGCAACGCGTTGTTTACGAGTCAATGGGACATTTACTTGAATTACTTTAGCTTATTACACGTAAGCTTGTTTATCTTGTGCTTTGGACTTATAATATAGAAATTATATAGAAATGTATTCAATATCGATAAATATTATATAAAGAAAAAAACTTTTTAGTATTATTAGTATATGTTGTATAGAGTATATACAATTTGATCAAATTATCTTTTAGCATAGCTAGTTATATATACGTTTACGTCACATTCCTTTTGAGCGTAGGCGTCCACACACCCACGCTTATACACTTCAGCGGTTAATACATTAAAAATACGACTTATTTCATGTTATTCGAATAATAAAAAAACATGATAAATTAAAACACGTATATTTTAAGTTGTATAGGAAAACATATATTTGTCAAAAGTAATTACACTAATTTTAGATATTAAACAATGTCATGAATTCGTGCGAAGAACGAATAATGGAGTGTCTTGACACTAAATTCTTTCTGATTGACACTGCTATGAAATCATAAAGCCCGAAGCCATGTACTGTTTTTAGATATAACGATTAATAATATAGGGATAAAATATATGATTTATAAAAAATTAAGATGTTTTTATATGATCGCAATGAAATGTAATCGTATGTTAAAGAAACTAAAGCAACATCAGAAGTTGATTCTGCAAGTTGACTAACTAACCTTCCGTATGACGCAATCTTATGGCGTGACCCAATTTCCACATTCGAAGAAACAGAAAAGAACTGAAAAAATATATATAATAAGTAGTTTTTTAACATAGACTATACCATCAACATACACTAAACCTATATGACATTTTGCGTAAGTCATCTCCTATTTTTTACTGGGAAACATTACTTACAGTAGCTTAAAAAATAGAAAAAAAAATGAAAATTTCAAATAATTAATAAAAAATTCAACTCACTCATTTGAATTTGTTGCAGTTACAACTGTTTAATAAGGGTAGAAATAAAGCAGTCGTTATATATGTTTTAAATTCAGTATTTACCTTAAAGAACGTTTCATTACTCCAGTAAAAAATAATATTTTCCGCAAACTCACTTAACGCTTTATGCTTTTATTATCTTTTAAAGAAAAACGTAATGAGCCATGAGAAAAAAGGACAGCCAGGGAACTGTTTACCGCTCGCAGTCAACTAAGACTAAAATAGATTAATTTATATCGATAATTTTACTAAAACAAAATAATTTCTAGTAAATAAATTAGTTAATAGTACTGTATTAATATAGATCCGCCAATATAGTTACTATTGCTTACTAAAAAACTCGTGTTTCGAACCGAACTAGAAAACATCTGACACTGACAAGTGTTTTGAAGTTTCTCTATTTGCTACTTTTCATATATGTACTATAGTACATATATGAAAATATATTTACTATATACAATAATCTAATAATGTAATAAAATACTTTTACTGTGTGTGATATATAAAAAACACATATAAAAATAATCCTTATAATTCAAATATGATTTATAATTTGACCTCGCAACTAAGAAACACAACGGCACATTAACTAAGATTTACCGTCACTCATATAAAACGTTTGATAATGCCTGATTAAACGTAAATGCCACGTAACAAGCCACCTATAAACACAGTGACCTGACACCCTCCCCGACCCACCCTTTCGCACACGAACGCAATGTGTATGCTCAAGTGAGTGTATGCAATGTAATGCGTAGCGGACAACGCACACATTCACACACAGGGGAAACTGGGTAAATGTGTGCGACTTGCAGGAAAATATGAAACTAATAAAAACTGTTCGTATAAGTTTTTAAATAATATTTAACTTTGTGAAAACAACTAATTATATGTTTGAACATTTGCCTCTTTACTATCAAATTAAATTACTTATATTTAAGTTCTAAACGTAAAATATAGAAATAATTTTAAAAGCGAAAATCTTGATTCAGTATTAATTTTTTTTATATATTCAAAACTCATCATATAAAAAGTGTATAAGAGATACATAAAAACATTGTCAATTCTTTTTTTACCGTATGGTAGAAAAAGCAGAGAGAAGCCACTTGAATCTTTATTTGGGGTATGGCGAATTTACTGGCGAAATTGAAGGCTTTGTTTATGCTTGTCCAGTTCAGACCGGGGAAATGTAAATAATTTAATATAATTGAACTGTGGTATTGATCCTGCGACCATCAATCGACAGTCAGTCGGTGTACCACTGCACCACGATAGCCTCAAACAATTAAATGTATATTTTAATTTTAAAATTATATAATATAATAATATAAAACTTACTATACAAACATACTATACAAGTATGCAATAGATATGTACGGTATAAAGTAAAATTATGTTTACTGAGTTGGGTAAAAAGCATGACAGACATTGCACGTTGTCCCACTACGTGTGTCGCGGTGGGTCGCTGCGAATTCGATGAAAAACGGAGAACGGAGCATCTTGGCACTTACTGTTTACCCTGAATATACACTAGGTACTTACCGTTTCCCTTCTAAGCAGGATAAAAACGGGATTTTTTATATTAATTATTGTTATAAGCCAGAAAAACAGGTTCACTATTTTCTTTGCACGTATAAGAACAATATATCAAGACACTTTCTAGCCGAATTCGAAACATACCTGAATACCTAAACTTAATACTGCCTTTTATTTGGAGTTCTTTGATAGACAAATTATAGTTAAGGGAATATTTTATAGTCTGCTTTTTATCTTTACATATTTAGAATCTTTTTAGATTTTATACATATGAAAAAAGCCTCCTAAAAATTATTTTATTTTATTCATTTTTCTATTAGACAAACAGTATTGCGTGTCCTTTTGTAAGTAACCATAAAAACGTTGTTAATAATAATAATTATATATACATATGTATGTATACGGTGATAAGGATTTTTCACATTTTATATATAAAAGTTAAGTGTGACACAATTCTACGTAGCATATATTCACGCTCTCATCAAAGCCTACTTTGTCAGAAATCGCTTGTCGATTAGGAAAAATCGAGGTCATAGGGGCTGACAGTAGGGGTCATTATGCAAATCTACGATTTACCGATCCATATATTATGGATGTATTAGCAGTAAGAACGTTATGTGCTTGTATATAATCATTTTTTACAATTCCATGATTTATGATTTTTATATTCAGGCACTTTATAAAAAATAATTTGACTATTAATATTGAGCAGCGAACAGTGTCTTGACACTAAGCTCTTTCTTACTACCTAATAAGGGAATAAAACGTGACACTGAGAAAATTCAGTATAATTCATTAAAAAGAGTATCGTCATGACAACATTACGTGCAACAACCTTTCTTTTGATTCTTAACACTAGATTTGTTCAGTTTACAGCTTACACTCACGTATTTATTTTACAATCTACTATAAGTAGATAGTAATTTAATATTACAATGATTTAGACTCAATTTTCTCAATTTTTTTTAGCTTTATCCCTTGCGGAGTAGTGAGAAAGGACAGAGCGCCAAACGCTACAGTCCCTGCATATCTCTTTCGCCTCCTTCACAGTCTTATTAGCCTGTTCGCACATGCCCTTCGGGGAGTCCTCATGGTTTTTACGTGACCTTCCTCCACTATCTTCGATACCGTTTTCAAAAAGTCAACAGAGGATTCCCCTACCTCTCACACGACTCACCTTGGTTTCATAAGTCTTTCTTACCATTCTATCATCACTCATTCTCTCAACGTGCGCAAACCATATCAGCATGTTGTTCTTCATTCTTAGTATGACATTCGCGCTCACACTTGCCATTTTACGTATCCCATCGCTACATATACGGTTGGCTAAACAGAATCCGCATATCCGACTAAGAGGTCGCATCTCTACTGAATTCATCTTTCTTTCATTCTGCTTTTGACACACTCACGTTTCGCTGCCATATAACAACGTCGATATCAGTACTGCATTGTGAACACCAAGACGTCAGGTACGTCACCACGTTAGGTACGCTGACGTTTAGCCGTCGCATCAATGCAGCAAGAACACCGTTTACCTTGTTACCTGCAGCAATACGCCTTTCTACATCCATTTCGTATCTTCCATCTCATCTAAACATACTTCCCAGATATACTACCTCCTTCACTTATAACAAAAATATACTTTTATACCAATATATCCAAGCCAAAAAAAATATTATGAAAATCAAAAAAAATATTTAATGACTCCGACTATTTAATTATAACAATTTTCATAATTTTTTTTATTCCGATTTAAATCCAAAATGTCGATGCTAGTTCATATTTTTACACTTTGTAACCAGGAAATCGTTATTTCTTGAAAACCTTGTTTATTTTTATTTAACAATATGTTTTTGAAAATCTCGACCAATTTTTGGTTTTGAGGGTTGTTTTTTGCGTAATACGCTTACGCATGTAATAAGTAGGTATTTGTTCCTTTCTCATAAAAGTAAATCTTCTTTGTTTGCAGATAGCTGTTGACGTCCGTAGTAGCAGCCGCCCGGCCACTGTTGTTCTCCCCCCCGCTCCTTAAACCCCCTCCAAGATTGCTGCCACCATGGGTCGGAAGAAAATACAAATATCACGGATCACGGATGAACGGAATCGGCAGGTTAGTATTTTTAAAATTTATTTTAGTATAAAAGCGAGCCATCCTGGTATAATGAGGAAAGGTCTAACCGTTTACGATACTGGTTATGGGTTCGATTCCCGATTGGTGTAATGATTATATTTAAAAAATTATCTTCATTTCTCCAATGCGGCACGATAAACCGCGGCGTTGAATTCGCCATGCTTCTCGTTTGGGCGAAAAGCAGTCAAAGAGTGCTGTACTGGATAAAAACTGTTTTTTTGTATAATAGTTTAGGAAAGAATAAAAAATTAAACGTCTCGGAACTTGCACCTACGCTTCTTGAAAATCGTCCAAGATTTTCATATTGTTCCCTTAGTGTGTGAATAATACTAAAAATATTGAAATATTATTCTTAAGGTTACTGATATTTAGAAAACGGATTTATATATATATATATATATATATATATATATATATATATATATATAAAACTTAATTAGATGATTTTGAAACATATTCATATAGTAATATGAAACTTTAGCTTTTATTAACATAAAAATATAACCAGTTTAAAAGTTAAAATTGTAATTTTTATTTGTTAAGCTAATTTAAATATATACATAAAGGTATTAAGCGTAGTACTAGATGCAATGTCAGTGACGTACAAATAGGTATTCACGTACATAATTTCATATTTTTCCTTAAACAAAAAGTATCCTTTGTATGAAAATTAGTAAATAAATTTAATAATTAATGTGTTCGCTTGTTGTATATGTTAATATTCACCTTATAAAAACAAAATCGAATTTACAATAATTTTATTATTATTAGTACTTTATAAAAATTAAGGACTTTTAAAAACCGACCAAGTAGCAAGTGTGGAATAACAGTTTTAAAAAAGCAATATGTTAAAAAAAACGTTAACCAAGTAAACTTTTTTCTACCATATTCTGTAAAATGTAAGAAAGGCCAAAATAAATCATAATATACATTATGGTTTCTACAATTTTTAAACATTTTAAATATAACCATTTTATTCGAATTATTTGTGAAAATATATTTAAATTAATTAATATTTAAAAATGTATCACACTTTAAAAGTTTGAGTTTTCTAAAATGTGTTTTCGAATACTAAATATATATACACGAATAATCATTTTAAAATTATACTAATTATTGAACAAAAGATGATCCATATCAAATAATAATACAATAATGGCTTATGAAATTGTAATTTTATATAGAAATGGTACTGTGCTATTCCAGCATCTTTAGTACGCATAGCAGGGTAGTCAGAGATTATCTAGAGTCAAGACAATCTGTTGACTGCTTGTCGTTCGAAATCGAAACATTGCATGCTGAGTGGTGGACTCTCGAAACGAAAGTAATTTTTAAATAAAATTATCAACTTAAGGGGAAATCAAACTTACAACCAATGCTTTTACAGTCAGACTATTCCACTACGCCACGCTGGTCCATTTGTTTGACTAAATTTAAAATTTTACAATAACACGATAACCAACACATTTATAACGTTAACAAGTATAGGCACTTTAGTTTCATACCTATGTAAATAAGATAACGCAATATTAGTGTCTACATTCATATAATAATGATAACATTTACATAATAAAAACTATACTAAAAATAATAATTTACACAAAATTGGTTGATGATTATTAATAAGTGTTCGGTTGTAAATGATAATTTCAAATACGATTTTATATCGATATCTAAACTATTTCAAATATTGTATTGTCGTTTTCGAATTTACTTATAAATTACTACTGCAAGCAAAAAAAACTACATTTAAATGCCTCCGAATAATGACAGAATAAAAAAAATGAATAACAACTCCAATAATATCGTATCATATTACTTTATCACTAACACTGTAAACCATGTAAATTGAATGCAAGGTTGTGAAAGGGTGAAATGACCTTAGCGTTCTGACCCAACAGATGGGTATATCGGCAGAACTCGCCGCGAGCATTATCGCAAGGGACAATGACCGCTCCCGCTTGTAATTTATTAATTATACAACTACACACATTTGTCCAGTGTTCTTAGAGCTATTAAGCTTCTTCTATGCCACATAAATCCATTTAATGTTATGGTGGGAGGGGATCACAGCTAACTGGTTTTAGCTCAGACGGCTGTAACGCAAGTTGCGAAGGTCAATTTGCTTTTTTTTTCATACATAAAGTTAGAATGTAGGTGACAGTGCGATGGATATGTTTTTTTTTTTAATTTGAAGTACTTTTATAAAATAATTTCATAAATATTCGTTTAAAAATACTATTACTTAAAATATAATTTAAGTACTTAATAATTATTTATTACATTTTTTTTATTCCATTGTCGTTAATGTTTGATAACAATATTCTTTTTCTCATAACAGGAAATTAAAATGAGTACAGATTACACTGTATGCTTTTAATTACATGACTTAAATTCTCTATAGATATTTTATATATATTTTTTAATTATTACATAAACAACATATAAATAAAAAAATGTCTTAGAAGAAGCTGTAATTCTTTTATTACACGAAATTTCAGTTACATGCAGTATTAGGATAAATATATTAAATTAATATATATTAAAGTATTAAATATATTTATTTAAGATATATGTGTTTTACTTTGAATTTTAGCATTATAAGCTAAATTTATTTGAAATTGTTTAAAAAAAAATAAACTCACTGTTTTTCTTTCTATGAAATGAATGATACATAATTAGACACACATATACTAGTAATGCCCTTGTTACCTTTCCTTGTTATTATTTTTTCTCGTATTTATAATTCAATTACCAGTTTTGCCACGGCTTCTCCGCTACAAATGTAAATTTCTTAATTGTTTTTCATAAATAACATTTAAATGAAAAAAATCGAAGCAATCAAATGTCAAACTAGACTCGGCCAAGATTGATTGATTAAAAAAAACTCAAAATATCAATAAATATATGTAAAAGTTGTAAGCATAGAGAACAATATATATATATATATATATATATATATATATATATATATATATATATATATATTTATATATATATATATATATTTATTACTTAAACAGACAATAAAATTATTATTTACTATTTTTAAAGTGTTATTCCACACTTAGGATTAGAAAACATTTTTGAAAAAACGTATAAAAATTTGAACGCAGCGGGATTCGAACCCGCGCCTCTTGGACGGTATCCAAGAGTCGCGGGTTCGAATCCCGCTGCGTTCAAATTTTTATACGTTTTTTCAAAGACAATAAAATTATTATCACTATAATTTTCAACCTAAAGCATTTAATGACAGCAGGTACAAGATGAAGCAATTATATTATTCGTAAATTTTATTGTCATTTCCTCCTTCTATTAACGCCAGGCGCGGCGTTAAGTTCCGCCACTTAAATCGCAATTATTCGAATTCCTGTCTACCCTGCTATGCGGGACAAAAGCGTGAAACTAAAAAAAAATGTGTGGTTAACAAAACATTATTTTTTTCAAGATCTACTCAATAAAATATCTTGGATATACAAAATATTAAAAGTATATATTTAGTTAAAATAATCTTCATATACTAAAGTGATCAACCATTTAATTACCATAAATACATGGAAAAGAAGCGATTTACTATGACAAGGTAAAGTCAGTTATTGCTGACTTCAGTGTCATTTTTGTATATACGTTTAGATGACAAGATACATATTCGCTTATTTACATATATAGTATAATAAATATATAATTCATAATGTATATCTAAATTTTAAATAATTTTCAGGTGACTTTCAACAAACGTAAATTCGGTGTAATGAAGAAGGCATATGAGCTTAGTGTACTCTGCGACTGCGAGATTGCTCTTATCATCTTCAGCTCCAACAACAAATTGTATCAATATGCCAGCACGGATATGGATAAGGTACGGGCAAATATATCCTATAGTTCTATTCTTGAAACATACATAAAATTCATATAAATACAAAAATAAGTATTCCTAATACTGAAAATTTTGATGTATATATAGACATCTACTACAATAATGTTATCATTGGCAGTTGTATCAGCAGAAATCGTTAAATTTCCTTTACATATATATTTTTTTATTTTAAAAATCCATAGGTAAATGCGTAATATTTTGGGAAAACAATAATTAAGCAGTACCCTCGGAAGTACTTAAGGTTACAATTGAAAGTAAATAAAAACAAGATGTTGTTAACGTATTTTTCGGCCTTTTCTCTTGACCTTCAACATTTTGTTTTTAACAATACGCGTAGAAGGCTAAATATCGCGAATAAACATTTCCAAAAGCTTTAAAATAATAATGTAGACGTTTGATAACTTACAGGTGTTACTTAAATACACGGAATACAACGAACCGCACGAGTCCCTGACCAACCGCAACATCATCGAGGTACATTAAGTACGGCGTCATCTGTGTGCTCGTGGTCAATGCAATGTCCATGCAATCTTGACTTATCCATTAACAGCGCTTATACTCACAAATATTCCTAATACAATTTGTGTTACTAAACAAACCCAAAAATATTAATAAAATCTTATAAAATACACTAATCGAGTAGACGTACACGTCGATTTGATACGATATTTCACCAAAGTATCTCAGTACGTAAATAGAACACCGTACTACAAGCATGCCGGTTTATTTCCTGTTAGAAAAAAATACGAAGTTAAAGACCAGACATCCAGTTGTATACTAACAGTTTATGACCAGCCACCCCAAATATTTATGTTATTTTTTCCTTGTGCCGCATGGATTTTATAAATATTTTTGTGTTTATTTGAATCAAGCGCCTACCTGATAGATGTTACAAGGGTAAAGTCAGTGTTGTACCATTGCATTCGACACAACACACATATGTACGCTAAAAAGTTTTCACGTATAACTTAGTAGTAATGCTTTGTAGTTGTTTTAGCACTTTTACCCTCCACTACATACTGGCAAATAAATATTTTGACACAAAAATTTTTTTAGAAACTAACAGTGTGTACAGAGGGTGGTTCTAATATTTAATTTTGAATTGCATGCGAGTTGAACAACATAGTATTTATGATTTGGGCTCGTCAAGCCACCTGAGCTGGTTTCGCTGACACTTACAGGCACTAACGAAGAAAGAGCATAAGAACGGAGTGATGTCGCCTGACAGCCCTGAAGCGGAACCCGAATATAACCTTACACCACGGACCGAAGCTAAGTACTCAAAGATTGACGAGGAATTCCAAATGATGATGCAGAGAAATCAATTGAATGGCAGCCGTGTTGGAGTTGGTGTGACCGGAAGTAACTACAACTTACCCGTGAGCGTCCCTGTTGGAAACTATGATCAGTCACTCTTGCAAGCCAGCCCACAGATGCACACTTCAATCAGTCCACGGCCATCGTCTTCGGAAACCGATTCAGGTAAATTTTTAATGCAAATGTCAAACAAAAAATTTGTCAAACAAAAAATTTGTATGTTCTCACCATCAAATTAAACTATTTTTTTCCTCATTGAGCGTCTTTAATAAGAATATTTAATTACATTCCGTTTATTACATAACAGTTAGTTAAGTTGAGGCCGATCGTGGCGCAGTGGGACAGCGTCTAACTGTAAACGCGATCGGTTTTGGGCTCGATGCCCACTCGGGGGAGTAATTATATTTAATTTATTTTCACTTTCTCACACTGGTAAAAAGACAAAGTGCGGCGTTGAGTTCCACCACTCAACACTCTATGTCGCAATGTCTCGAATTCCGTGGAAAGCGAAGTACGGAGTGTCTTGACACTAGGTACTTCGGGTAGACAACCCTGCTATGAGAGATAAAAGAATAAAGCTAAAAAAATGGTACATAATTAGTGGCGTTCAAAAACAATTAACAAAAAATAACAGTATTCTATTTATTTTCTTTTTCCAGTCTACCCAAGCGGCGGAATGCTAGAGATGTCAAACGGATATCCAGGATCAGGATCACCTCTGGGGGCAGGATGCACTCCGTCTCCTTCACCTGGACCAGCCCCGTCTCCTCATCGCCACCCTCACAAGACCCACCATGCTCCTCCACCGCACCACTCGCCTCGCCACAACAACCTACGCGTCGTTATACCGAACTCTATGCCACCACCGCAAGATGATATTTCGTATACTGGAGAAGTAAGTTTATAATTTATTGATATAGAATATTGAAAGTAGGTAACGAGTTATCTTGATATTCGGCCGGTTGTGGCGTAGTGTAACAGCATCGAATGTAACAGCGATCGGTTGTTGATTCGATTCTCACTCGAAGGAGTGATTAAATTTTTGTCACTTAATTTCCTCTGGTAAGACAAAGTACGGCGTTGAGTTCCGCCACTCAACACGCAATGCTTCGGATTCAGCGGCAAGCGAAGTACTATGCGGTATAAAAACGTAAGAATATGTTATTATCTTGATTACTGTTTTACTTTGCGGCAGTTGAAATTTAAAATACCTACGGCTTCAGTATTCAATAATTTTTAAAAATATTTAAATTCATTGCGCTGTACTCGTAAGTAATATAATATTCATTACACCTAATAACCTAAACTAATTTAACTTTTGTTATATACACACAATTATTTATAATATATTTAAAAATATTCAAAAAACAAGAAAAAGTTAATATTATCATTCGTTTTTTTAACTCATAAAGTGTATCAATTTTCGTTATTTACATAACAAAAATGGTTTTCAGACACCGTTAAGCTACTCAGGACTCGGCAACTTCGGCGGACCACAGGACTTCAGCATGAGCTCGGACATAGGCATTGGACTGTCATGGGGCGCGCACCAGCTACAGACTCTACAGCACAACAGGTACATGTCTGTACAATTTCATTTTACTTACATATTATATATTACTTTACACTAATTGTATATAGACATACACATACACACACACAGATATATATATATATATATATATATATATATATATATATATATATATATATATATATATATATATATATATATATAAGTAAGTTAGTATGTATTTTGTGATAATGCGGAATGCCGTAGTCAGTTCTTTATATTATAACTAACTAAAAAAATCTAATATAATTTACAAGCAGCATATTAGTACTAAACTTCAGTTAAAAACAGTAATTTAAAGCAATTTTGTTATTTTAAGCAATATTTTAAATCGATATAACTTTTTTATTTATGAACCGGTAATTAAATATTAAGGAAGCTTACCAATATACAATAGTGAATATTGTTTAAAATTCTCCTATATGTAACAATCAGTTACATTTTTATAATATGTATGGATAAAAAGTATTTTGAATAAAAACTTAGTTTTAAAAAATATTATTTTATCATTATAAATACTAAAAGATATTGGTAAAATGGTGTTAATTTTAAATAATAAATTAAAAATAACTCCGCCGTAACAGCTTTCGCTGGCGTGACCAGGATTCGAACCTGGGTTACTACGGCCACAACGTAGGATCCTAACCACTAGACGATCACGGCTGTCGGAGTAACTATCACGAATTGTAAATTTTGACTCCACGTTGAAGTCACGTCACGTCGTTCTCTTCACGCTTGGCTTGTTTTCTATTGAAGCGTTAAAATAGCATTAAATTTTGTTTTTTTTTGCGTTTTATATTCTATTGTCTTCCTTATAATCTTTTAGAGGTAATAGGTATAAGTAAAATAAATGTGGATATACATATTTAAAAGCAAATGTACATAAAAATCATTCATTTTCATTGTTAAAGGTTTCCCTTTGTGTTATATTCAATTTAATTATTTTATGCTAATATTTTGTTATTTTCTTTAATGTGAAGATATAAGAAAAAATATTTACACATACTGATGTCTAATAAATTATGTATACATAATAACATACCTACATATGCACGTTTTTATATTTATTATTTTTGGTTAATGTCCTTTTTTTAAAAAAACAAAACTTAAAATAATATGTTTAATTTAAAATAAGAAACGTTTCTTAAGTATATTTAAAAAATGCTTAGAAAATTAGACCAGTATCTAGAACTTTAACATTTATAAAAAAAAACATAAAAATATAATATAAAGAAACTACTAATTTAATTAGCGGTAATCGATTTTAATTATTATTAGCCAGAAGTAAATGTATAGTGTATCGAATCACGTTTCGCACGAGTGAGTCGCTTAACTTCTTGTTACAGCAAAAACTAACTCTAGCCCTGAGAGTAAAAAGCATTCACACTATTCAAATATAATTAATGAAATAGGTGGAAATTGGTCAAGTCAAGGTTTTATTTAAATAAAACAGCTTCATGCTTTATCCCGCATAGCAGGGTAGTCGGAGACAACCTAGTATCAAGATACCCCGTTAATTCTTTACCGCACGAAATGGAGATGAAGGTTTATTTTTATATTTATTATTTTGTGTATCAATAATCTATTATAAAGTGCACATACATTTCTGGCTAATTATTTACTAAGAACAAATAAATTTTAAAAGAGTTTTTATCTAACTGACTCTGAATTTTAAAATTATTGTAGCTTTTTTGCTACGAAAAGGCTTACGACGATCCAATTAATTTTCATAATGCTAGTTTATTACCATAGCGATTACCTTCATTATATAAGTTATTTATTAAACTAATCAAGGAAAATATTGATAAAATAATTAAAAATATTATTTCTTTAATTTAATTTAGTTCAATTTTAGTGATAATTTTGTAAATTTATGTCAGTGTCATTTTAATTAAAAGTACGCAAGATTACGTCATAGTAAAAATTGTAGGTGACTTGAAAGTGACTAGCAATTTCGTTGTATCAATTATCTGCTCCGACAGCCGTGATCGTCTAGTGGTTAGGACCCTACGTTGTGGCCGTAGTAACCCAGGTTCGAATCCTGGTCACGGCAGCGAAAGCTGTTACGGCGGAGCTTTTTTGTTATTTTTTTATATATTTTTCATATTTTTTTTATAATATTTATCTTATTAAGTTATTGCAAATGTAAAAATAAATATACATAACTTTACCCGTTGTAATTTAACTTATATCATAATAACTGCTAGTATTCAAAATAAAACTATTTTAAAAACAGATTATACTATGGTATTCGCCTTCGCCTTTATTTATTAAAATATATTTTTGAAAACTCGACGTTTCGACTTACTTTACAGTGATTCGTGTAATTATCATTTTTTTTTTCTACTATTATGATATTTGACTGATATTGAGCCTAAGCTTATTTTAAATAATTAACTATAGTACATTACTTTTCATTTAATATTTACTTAAAAAAAATTTCAAGCATTTTATATATTACGCCGATATATAGTTTTTTTTAAAATACCAAAACCACTTTTCAATAAAATTAACATACAAAAAATTTAACTTTTAAAAATTTTAATTGTACAATTAGATTAGTAACTAAATAGAAAGTCATTGTGTATCAATAATCTATTATAAAGTGCACATATATAATAAACTATATATATAAATAATCAGCCAGAATTAAATCTACATACTAATAAACGCATTCGTCCAACAGTAGCAGCCTGCCAGTGCTCGGCGGCACGTCACCACCTGCCGCGTCGCCGAGCAATGTCAAGATAAAAGCAGAGCCAGTGTCACCGCCTCGCGCCCCCGACCACATGCACCGTGCGCCCGCGCCGCAGCCCGCGCATCTATCTGGAGTTATTGACGGTAAGTTATGATTTTTTTGATATTATTTAAATTTTCGAACACTTACACGCATATGCTAAATAATTATATATATATATATATATATATATATATATATATATATATATATATATATATATATATATATATATATATATATATATATATATATATATAATTCTTTAATTACAAAACATCTATGTAATATATGTACATACTATAAGTCAATCTTGTTATTACCATAATAATAATAATAATTTTAATAGTATTAACCAATAATAGGTATCCCTTTCTTTTAATAAATTACATATTTTACTTATTCTCATTGTATTTAATTAATTTAATACTAAATAATAATACTTTAAATATTATAAATACAATACATGATTGTGTCATTAAATATTAAATTCATAAATAGCTTTAAATATATGTCTAAAATACAATAATTTCGTAACTCAACTAATAAAACTCCACATCATTGTTGGCAATGCGTTTTCATACTAAAGTTAACATTAAAAGCACTAAATAAATAGCAACATACTTTTCAGGATCGGTTACATCGAGCAACATGGGCTCGCCGGCCGGGCAGGACATGAGGCACAGCACCGTCCCACTCGACTACGACCAGCCACACACAAAACGGCAGCGGATCGAAGGCTGGGCCACATAGCTAGGCTGTGAGGCCTACGGTCCCTATCCGAGGCCCCTCCATCCGCACTGCTAAGGCCTCCAGGCCCCGCACCTCCAGCCCTCGACGGCATCCTCCAACGAGCTTTCGGTACTGTACCGTCCTGGTCTATACGCTCTATTCAATACAAAATTGATAACGCCCTATTTAGGCAAAACGGTGCTTCACTATGGCACGGTAGCAGATCAAAAGGGCCTAGTGATGTTCTACTTACCTTTCCCTTATTGATGTTGAATAAATGTTTCACAATCCTTCTATGATACGTAATTAATGTAATGCACATGCAACTAAAGGTTAAGGATTAATGTTAAATTAAGTACAATCATTTAGATGCAACCCTGATCAATTTTTCTATATAGATTTATAATTTCATGTAAATAGCGACATTATATGTGGGATCCGTGCCATTGTCTGTATTAGCTTAGTCAATTAGCTGTAATTCTGAAGTTCGGTGAAAGGAGGCAAAGTGCGCGATAAGGACCACAGTAGTGCGAGTGCGTTGAAGACTAAAGTAAAAGCCGACTGTTGACTTTGTGTTAGTGTTTTAAAGTTTTTTCGTGCCATTTTAATTAAAAATATGATTAGTGTGACATCCCAACTTTGAACTTTGTAAATTAAGTGTAGCGTCATCACAGAGGATTGTATGTTATGTATTGGAAAATGTACTTTATCTATTGACATATTTATACATGGAAATCATAATATTTACATATGTATACACGTCCCGTTAGGAACGAATGTTATGTAATGTAAGTAGGTAATGTTAGCTAGATATGACTATATAAAAGTACCACACAAAGCTTTAAAATTCTTATGATAACACTCGCACTCTAAGCAGTCTCGTAAGTAAATACGATTTATATTATACAATTGGATACAAAGTAAATACTAAAAAATCGTTCTGTCACTTCATTCTCCTCGATACACTTACACTGCGAGCATTTGAAAACACTAAATTATAAGCCACGTGCGGGCGTTTCTCATTTTCAGACCAAAAACCAAGTCAATTTTGAATATCATAATTTGTAAAATTGTACTTTTGAAGTACCCTTTAGCGTTTACAAGATTAGTGGCTGTAATTGGTTACTAGTAAAATTAAAGCTTGTTAGAAATTATCACTTTTGTTAATGTGATCTGAAGTATTGCATTATAAATCCTATTTACATAATAAAATAGTTTCCGCATAATATATTTAGCTTTAATCAAACACAGATATATATTTTCACAAAGAATCATACATATTTTGGTAAAGCACTATAAAAATCACATGCCGCCCTATTTTTAGATCAAGTTGTAATTAATCATATAGCAAATCATAAGCGTAAATCCCTTCAACTATTGTTATCTAGTTATCTTTGTCTATTTTCTTAATGTAACGTACGATTGTTGAAAGGTTGAAGTGCATTTTTGTAACTACCAGCCTGTTGTTTTTTAAATTTTATATTCTAAGACGTTTGAGATTAAATGTAGAACTCCTTTGTTCGCTCAAAGTCCTTGTTACTTGAACAGACCTTTAGCAATTGTACGTCTGTGTTGAAACCCATATTCAAATGTGTACTGGTTCTATTTATTAACCTAATACTTGATAGTCATATTAAAAAAATGAAACTCAAAGCTTATCTTTTCTCTATGGCCCACAAACAGTTAAACTGTATTGTTTTAAAATAAATGTCGTTCAGAAATCAAAAGCTGTTATCAAGTATTGGGTCCTTTACCCCTCATATCTTCTCACTGTAGATGCCTTACTCACAGTGCCTAATGTACCATATTTTACCAAATTTGTATCGTACGAATAGGTTTTGTGCATCGATTTTTTCACATCCTAATATTTTTAAGTATTTACAATATAAAAATATATATAAATGTTAATGTTTTGCAACTGGAAAACTTTTTGCCACGCACAAAAGTGTTTCACTTGCATATATACGTGTTACATTAGTATCATTGTACAAATTGTACAAATCAGTTAGAATAGTATAATAATTAGAAAACGTTATCACTATTATATCTATACATCACTATTGACGCTGTCCATCAGCCGATAGTCTGCCAATTTATCTGAGAAAATCGTCATTTTGATTGTTGATGGAAATTTGGTGTAACAGATTCACGACCAGTTCCACTATCGACAGATAAATTAAATCGGTGTTTAAGTGTTAGAATCAATGTGTTAATTGTAATTGAAGCGATTCTTCAAATCACAGTAACGAACGTTGAATGTATATTTGTTATAAATTGTACAGGGAAGTAACCAGTTTGATGTTCAAAAGTCTGAACGAATAAGAAATGTATTTTCGCATTGTAAAATATTATACACTAGATGTAACTATATTTTAATACTGGATCATAAACGTTGACCCTTGTAAGGGTATATTCGTACACGTATATATATACATATATATGTATGTTTAGAGTAAATTGTTAATGTGATGCGATGTGGGTGATTATGAATGGCTATTGTATCGATGTCCATATCCATCGTTGATTGTCGAATGGGAGAGGGTGATTGTTTGGTATTAATATTACTAATTGCTTAGTATCGAGATATCTCGAGATATTCTGTTTTCAATGGTATCTCTCATAATTGCCCACCTCTAAGTGATATCAATATGCACTGTTACAATTCTTGTGTTTCAAATTTTAAGCCTAGCATTTCAATTTGATCGTTTTCGGTCATATGTTCCTTTCGATTACTTGCGCTTTATCTGTTGAAATTTGCTCAACTTACATTTGGCCATAGCTATTACTATTACCGCTGTTAGTTTCAATTTTTCATCTACTTTGAATTAAGTTGATTATGTAAAAACTTGTTGGTTCTTGATTTCTCTAAACAATTAGTGGCAAATTATAAGATAGCATTTGCAGTCTAAATATGAACTGAGAAATCACGAAAAACCTCACTATAGAAAGTTTATATAAACTAGATCTACACGTTGTTACCTATACCTATCACCAGAGTGTGCACTGACAATGTTTAAATGTAAGTTCCGTAAACGTATATATAATTAATATTTTTCGTGTCATAGTCATAGGGGACAATATGTCTATTTATATGAATCACTAATAATATTCGTCTGTATGACATGGACTTTAATCTTTCGCACTACATAACTTATTGAATTTCTTGTATAAAATCATCAGTAAGCTGGTATTGGGAGCATTATTTGCAAGGTTGTGAGCTTTGCTGTCGGGAATGATTTCACTTATTAATATAATTAATTATTTAATTGTAATATTCATTTCGCACAATTCGTTGTGTGGTATTGTAAAAAGAGTTTGGTCTGTTTGTTTCGTAGATGTATTACGTGTATGTTTTACCTGTATTTATCTAGCTGTGTGGCAATAGTGAAAGGTGTACGTTTGTTTACATTATTGCATTTAAATGTTGTAGTCATAAGCATAGTATGAAATCTTCACAGGTTTCTATGTAGTAGTTATATAACACTCCTGTCGTCCCCTATCCCCCTTTTTGCTATTGTCTCACAGCACTTGTGACAACCCGGATAGATTAGGTATATAAATACATATCCTTATTGAATACTCAAGTCGATCACACTTACTTCTCGTAACATCAGTTGTGCAATACATGTAACAAATCGCTTAGGTAGGTATTAGGTATATTTTTGTTTGAATTTACAAAAAAAATAATGCAAAATCTGTTGTATTTTAAACGATATTTTTACTGATAATGATGATGCTCCTTGTGAGTTTTCTAGGGAGCATCATGGGAATTTAAGTCATAATGTATAATTATTTTTAAGATGCGGCCGGGCCAAATATTGCATTAATTTAGGTCTAACATCGCCTGTCAGGGCAGCCAGTTCTGCTGACTATGATGTACATGAGTAACAATAACTTCTCAATGGCTGAATGAAATATTAATGTTAATGGACAGTGTTAGAAAATTGTTATAAATTATTTTGATGACTGTTCGAAAGATAATAAAGAGTTGGATGTCAATGTGTTTTTATTATTTGATTTATGAAATTAATAATTTTATAATTCCTATCATGTTTTATTTACCCCCTACAAAATGTTTAAACCAAAATATTACTGCTTCCACCACATAATAGATACTCCGATATATAGATAATTATCAACGAATAAAAAGAAAAGGAACAATGATATTTTATTTACGTTATGAACTAGTTGTGACCAAGACTTTATTAGCGTTAACCTAAAAATCGATATATTATTATATGATTTACCCATTCTTAAACAGACTTTTTATTACTTTTTTGCTTCATAACTTCTCTGCTTCATTATACGTATAACGCTACTGTCTACTTTTAATGATTTTAAATATGACAAAAAAAGTAGAATTTAGGAGAAATAAGGGCTGTTAATAAAATATAATTCACTAAATATAATTTATTAACATCTATACTAAGCTAAATCTTATCTTATGTTTAGTCAAATAAATAAACTTAGATGTTTTAATATCGTGGAAAGTGTATTTTTTTCATATATTAACTATTGATTATTTTACAGACAGTGTATTATATTTTCAACTAACTCAAGTAAACGGCAACTTTTACCAATTTTATCGAACTTTGTTCTTATACTTAAACTGATATAACTTTTTATTTATGAAACAATAGAAATGAAATAAATACTTAATGTTAAGAGAAGGCTATTAAAATACAATAGTGAAAACTATCTGATTAAAATGAACATGTAACACCTATTTTTTTATATTTTTGTATTATAATATAGATGAATTTTCTTTTAGGTAAAAGAAATAAAGGATAACGCACAAAAAGGATAAGTCTAAAATGTTAACATATCAAAATTCTAAATAGTTAGGCAGACAGGCTGATATTATTCCGATACCTAACAATATTAAAGCAATACACTCCATACACACGAATAATATAATGAGTATATTATTTCTAATATATATTCTTAAAGTTTATCTCCAAAGGCATTTTTAGATACAGTATTGTGTCTATCGTCATTGACTAAATCTTCTAAAATTTCCCTCTGTGAATCCTGAACCTCTCTGTTCCAATCGACTGAACTAGATCGTCTTGAGTCCCAATTGCGCTCATCAAAGTTATTATGTACAGTTATGTTTTCTTGTGCAACATTTATTATATGACCTTCTAGTGTATCTTCAGATGCATTGCTGGGCGATCTTGATATAAAATGTATGCGATTTTCCGAACCCCTATTAAAATGTATTTCATCCACGGAGTTATGTGGTGTAATCAATTTTGTAGTAGACATTTTGCTGGACTTTATTTTTTCACCTAACATGCGGCACCTTCTTGAAAAACCTCCCATCCACTCAGATAGAAGTGCAATGGCAGCTATCAGAAAACCAGCGCCAAGTAATAAGAACATGCCTTGTGTATCTTCTAGCGTGAGTCCTTTTTCCTCTATGGAATTTATTTTCAATGAATCACTGTTTCCCACCTGAAATATATTAATTATATGAAAAAAAACTTTAACAAACAACATGACATTTTGCTCGAAAATCTTGTTATTAAATCGTTACAAAGGTAACAATAGGGAGTTATTATTAGATTAAGGATTGTGTTTTATACGAATTATAAGCCTGTTCATTGTACAATTATTAACCTAAACGTAAAGCTATACCCTTTTTACGCAGATAGGATAACAAATTAGTATGTATAAATCAGCATGACGTGTTCTTGACATGTGTTATAGTGTAGTTTTGAATATATAAATTTACGGTATATGTAAGAACATTTATTTTGTTATAAGTAATGGCTTACCGACAAAAGTCTTCCAGAACTCGATCGCTGCATTTCCCAGCGCACCTCATCGTTTAATTTATCTAAAATTCCTGCCTGTAACATTCTTCTAATATCATTGCTTAACTTTGCGCCATATAGGGAATTATTTGGAAATCCTAAACTAACTCCAAATGGCACAAAGCATTTATCGGATATATGCAGTACTGAGCGCTTTGATCTAAAAATCACAATATTAATATATAATAGAGGTGGGTCGTGGCGCAGTGTGACAGCGTCTGACTGTAAACGCGATCGGTTGCGGGTTCGATCCCCACTAGGGGTAGTGATTATATTTAAATTATTTTCACTTCCTCGCTCTGGTAAAGACAAAGAGCGGCGTTGAGTTCCACCACCCAACACGCAATGTCTCGTATATATATATATATATATATATATATATATATATATTAGCTTCAAGCTTTTTATCTCACATAGCAGGGTAGACAGAAAATCTAGTGTCACTCCGTACTTCACTTTCCACCGAATTCATGTTGAGTGGTGGAACTCATCGCCGCACTGTCTTACTAGAGCGCAAGGAAGTGAGAATAATTTTAAATATAATCACTCCCCCGAATGGTAATCGAACCCATCCATCCGAAAATATTTTAAAATATTATTAAACCATATTAATTAAAAAATAATTGACAAAAAATATTTAGATAATACATATATTTATATTACTCAGATTTAGAGAAATTCGATTGAACAATATATTCCAATTCTGCTCGAGATCCTAAGAAGGCATATGGAAAGAAAAATGCCTTGGTTGTATTACGTATACCAGCTCTGACATCTGGTACAAATTCTATTTTTTTTAATAGTTTATTTGTTAACGGATCAGAAGAGTTGAAAAACCATCTTTCCCAGCCTCCACGATCTAAAAATATTTAAATAAATCAATATGCATTTTTTTTATTTTCAGTTCAGTTCTGATCAATGTTATATTTTTTATTTTATATACATATTCTTTATTGTACTTTGTGTCAATGAGTATGAAATTAACAAAGTTGTTTGCAATATTTATTAGAAAGTTTAGAGAAAAATTACGCACCCAAAGTACCGACACGATAAAATCCCGATAACAATTGCTTTATAGTATCCACTGTCTCAGGAAAAATAGGTAACGTAACAAATGCTATGATAGAGCCTGTATAACAACTTGTTATAATAATAGTAAACACCCAATACCAACCTACAAACACATACTTTGGTTAAAATTTATTAGAATCAAAAAAAATTACAATGAAAAACAAAGATTACCAATTAACAATCGTGTAGTTATCTTCGTTGTTTTACTCCAAGAATTTTTTCCCACAAATGTGAAACAATTAGTGAACGTTCCAAAGACGTACCAAAACATGTTTTCGATTTCTCCTTTATCATTAATCAAATGGCGCAAAGTATGTTTGTCCGAGAAAGCTAATGGAAAAATACCTATTAAATAAGTAAATGTTAGTGCTACCCATACGTGCCAGTGGAACGGACCTAGAATTGCTCGATATCTGGAAAATAATACAAAAATAAAATATCATTTTCTCTATAAGAATATGTGAAGCCAAAATACGAACGGAATCAAAAATTTGGCATTTTTGAAGTTTATACGGGATAATGTCGAAAATAAAAAAAAAAAATTATTAGAAATATATAAAATTAATAAAAACATTACATACGCTACCATGTATCATTGACTTTTGCTAAGGTAACCCGTTCTTTTACTTGTCAATAATGTCTTTAGTCAAAACCTTACGTATTTTCTACACATTTGTGGAGCAGGTAGCGAGAAACTAGTTATTCTGTTTACTACTTTCACCATTATGTTCTCATAATTTTTAATAAATGCATTTTTTATTATAGGCATATCTCGACTGCCCTACACTGGTGTTCATCTAAATATTTTTTTCAGTGCAAATATCATTCAAATATGTAACAAAGCATATAAAAATATATTTAACTGCCTCAAGCTCTAAAATAATACCAACAACATACTAACATAACCCAGTGCGCTATATGAAGAGCTTTAAATGTACAATAACATCAAACTAACCGAGGTAATGCCGTAGATGTCAATGTGATAAATACTGCACAATCTTGGGAATGAGAAAAACTCATGTCTATCATACGAATCCTTTCACTTGTTACGTACATTCCCGCCACACCTATGTCTGCTCTAGACATGGCTATTTCATCCGTAACTGCATCGCCTGGTCTAAATATTATTGAAAATTGCTTTAACTTCTATAAAAAGTAATAGATGAATATATTTTGGCCAAAAAATTTTAATTTTATTTATGTATGTAATGATTATAAATTTTACCCCAAATCTCCACTGCTGTGAGGTTCAATTATTTCAACAGAAAAATTATTTCTATCAGCCAAAAGGCTTAGTATTCTTATTTCTAGTCCGTCCCAAATAACTTTAGAGTTTCCACCATCGGCATCTGTGTGAATCCTTAAAAATAATCAAAATACTTAAGCCCACAATAAAAATTGTCTTTGGTTCTACTTCTGAATGCACACCAATAATAGAGGATAATCAAATTAGTTTTCGCTATCATTCGTAACTGAAATTGTACCTCCTAAAAGTAAAAGGTGGCTGATTGGCGGCTGCAACAACAAATCTGTGACCTGCATAGCCATTCGTCATTTTTATTGGAAATAGATTGACTTGTCGTGAAAATTTTCCATGACTCCAAGAACATAGTACTTTTGGTTTGCTAGCACCTAAGCCGTCAGTGTATAGAATATGAGTGTATAGTATATATGCTGCCTCCTAAAAAGAATAAGATCTCAAATATGTATTTAAAAAAATAACACTATTTTTATATGGTAAATTTTAAACATATTTACATAATGAATATTGACTTTGGTATTACCGAGTTGTCATTATCCTTAAAACTTTGGCCTATTACTACCAAATTGATGAAATATCTCGATAATGATCCTTCTAGAAATTCTTGAACAGCCCATTGCGAAGATCTAGCGACCACAACTACTTTACTTCTAGACTGTTTACCGAGGACTTTAGCGCTGCTCTTGACATCGGTTAAAAAGACAATAAAATGAAAACATTCATATCTTGGCTTAAGAAGTCTTGGATTTTTCAGCATATATCTATCTCCTATATATCCGTGTATAAATGACACTGGAAAACTTTTAAATAAGCCTTGGAAAAGATATCCATCACGCGACTTGATTTGATTGTCATAAAGTATAACTGGGGTACAATCATTTAAATAGGTTAACGTTATATTGTATATCAATTGAATAAGAGAAGGATTTTGGTTAAAACTCGTCGATTTGCTCAAAAACATTTCGTGCCACTTCTCCTCTCTTGTCTTAGGATGTCCATAAAAAACTGGATCAGTATTTCTCTTCGTTAGAAGGGATTTCATAATATTATTATTGGCACCTATTTTTTTTCTTCTAATTATCGTTTCGTGGACACGCTTATGATTATTCTTGGACGTTTTATAGGTCTTAGAGAATAGTTGATGATAACGTATAATTGATTTTTCACCTAAATTATTTAAACCAAACTTTGTGTTATAATTTTCATTACTACAAACAAGTGCACATTTAAAGATTAAAAGCAATAAAATTACTATGCTGTTCATTTTGAACGTCTGTCTTGGGTTAATCGACTAGCATTGTAGATTCTGAGCATATCCTATGGTTTTATAGGCATTTGTAGGCCTTGGTATCCAAAATGTCATCCAGGTGTTATGATTGAAATTTTATTTTTCATGAAGTCTATGCTTCATGGTCACGCATAACATATGCATGAAACCTTGAAAAGTATATGAAGTTTTTCACTTTCAGGAAATCTATAGTTACTTTCATCTAATTTATGAAGGCCAGTTGTGGCGCAGTGCGACAGCGTCTGACTGTAAACTTGACTGGTTAAGGATTCTATCTCCACTCGGGGGAGTATATTTTAATGAGAATTAAATTTTAAATTTTTTCACTTCCTCGTTCGGGTAAGACAAATTGCGGCGTTAAATTCAACACGTCATATCTCGAATTCGGTGGTGCGAAGTACGGAATGTCTTGACACTAGGTACTTCCTATCTACCCTGCTATGCCACTTAAAAAACGTTAAGCTAAATAAAATCTAATTTATGAAATGCATACTAACTGAACACTGAACTATAAATTTTTTTATTAATTTTGACAGTCAAAACATGTTGGAAGAATTAGCAATGAACTCTTCCATTTATTGGTTATTTATATTTCTAATTTTTTATTATTTAATAATTAAAAGTAATTAAATTTGATTATTATTTTATTTTCTGATATTATGTTTCTGTTCTGTTCTGTTCTTTAGGGTATGGCGCTTCGAACGTGCCAATAGAGCACAAATCACTTCGCGAATGTCACGTTGTACCGAGAACACATTTTATGTTTCTCATATCTTAATATTTCTTTATAAATCTACTTTTAGTTTAATTAAATAAAAAAAATTAAAAAGAATAACATGTCTATAGTAGATAGGATAACGAAATAAAACTCATATATTTTATCATATTATCTTTTTATTACGCCGCACTGGTTGCGTCCATTACATATGCGTTATTTAACTACTAAAATGAATGCAAAAATTACATTTATAAGAAAAACATGGGTCCCAGTTGAAAATTTACATGAACGATTAAGCCAAAATTACATATAACTAATATTAAAATTCATATAAAAATGGAACTATCATTTTAAATATTAAATCTATATTTACAATAAAACTTATAAATATTGCAATAGTTTAAATAGATTTTTTTGCAAGCGCTACAATCAAAATAGCATATCAATTTGTATGCCGAATATATCCAATATAAAATGATACCAATACTTCAAACATTTACTACAATTGGAATCTAGGATTTTGCTCGCAGTTTCAGACCTTAATTATTTTCAAAAATGCTTAGCAGTCACATAAACATGTGCTTCATCAATAAAGCGATGCAGACAGACGTCTATATGACGCTAAAAATTTCAATAGAAACAATATGGGATGTACAAAAATAGCCCAACCAAGGTAGATTGAATATAATTTTCAAATTCTGAATCAATTTATTGATTTGAACTATAACACAATTAAAATAAAAAAGATTAGAAATAAAAATGAATTTTCTATAAGTTTTATTTAAGCGCTTACAACACACACTTACGTTTAACTTAATAAAAATAGATACTAACTATATTTACAATTGTATAAAAAGGCAGTATCAACCACAACTCTGGCAAGATAAGAAATATTTTCTAATTTTTTAATATGGCTCGCTTTATATATGAAAATGATTGTTTCTTTGAAAATGGTGACGATTTAAAATCCAATTATTGTAAAATTACAAAACTATTTTCATGAACTCATTTAAAAATACTACCTATCGATATAACTATACTTCATTCGAATAAGAGTATTTAGAATACTTAATTATAATAAAATCGAACACGTAATAGGAAAATTTAAAGCAGATAGATATTCATACGACGCAACATAAAACAATTAAATATTCGTAGATGTTTTGGATGTATTTCTTTCTAAGCGATTGAAAACACATAATATCACAGTTTCCAATACAATACAAAAGTTTAAATATACATACGATACTGTAAAAAGAAGCAAAAATATTTAAAAAAAAAACGATACAATCGTTTTAAAACTTTGCTTTGTGACCATCTAATCTAAATGGCACTTACTAGTTGGTGACAAAACAGTAATTGATAATAATTTACTAGCAGAATGATCCTCGCCTCGTTGGCTTAAACATTAATACGTACTTAGGGATCATTTTGATATGTGATAGTGTCCGACCAAAGGTATATAAGAGATATCTACATATACCACTATTGTAAATATAGAATTATTTTGTATCTACTTTTGATTTTTATTTCTCATAACAACCTTAAATAGTTTACACATCAAAGTACTGTTAATATTTAATATAAAAGTTGTGCCTTAAATTAAAAGTATTTCATTTTATAGAAAATCGATTTTAACAAATCAACATATTTGATGTAATTTAATAATAAATTAATTGTTATTTACACAATCAGTTCGTGTATTGACCTTCGATCGGACACTAGTAATTTGTATACACCTACTTATATTTATGTCTTATTCGTCAATATCGTTGTCAATACGTGATGATCTGATGCCAGTTTTACCGGTCCAAGGGTATATTTCAGGACAAGGTTGGCAGGTCCTCATATATCGCACACCAGATTTATGCCATAGGTTACAGACTTTTGGATTATTACACTTCTTGGGTCGGTCCTGAAAGAATTAAATTAATTAATTACTCATCGACGTTGGAAACAAAAATATTTTATCAGTGCGTGGAAGTTTTCTATAATAAAATGCAAATTACAATAGATGTACAGAGTTGAATAAATATACGCCATATTACGAGTAATTTAATATTAAATGAGACTATTGTTTACTCATTATCAGAATTTGATCAGTTTTTTAGGTTTTTTTTAATATTATTTTATTGAGTATGCAAGCAATGTCTGTACTTTTCTTTTTTTAGTTTTACATTGTTTATTAACTTGTTAGTTATATAAATATAATTGGTCCCTTAAAACAAAGGCTACTCTCTAAGCGAATTTTGGTAACTCTTTAATTATTTCAATTATATGAGATACATTTTTGATCATTGAATTGGTCCGTTAGAATGGTTGTGGGATTGAATTCTTCTCGGAAATGAACATAAGCTAATAATATCGACATTATCGTGGGCTGTGTGCTGTAGACACTCAGTAGTTGACTCGCTTCTTACCGCTCATTATCTTTTGCGGAGATAATATATGGTTACAGTTATCACTAGCCAACCAACCAAATAAGAAAAGGTGTAATGATAAAATATGTCATTTTATATATTTACCTGATAATTGCACTGGAATGGTTGGAAGTTGTTCAACCGTGATATAGGAGTAGGGTCTCTCACCCATTGGATAGCTTGCCAGTTGGTGATAATCCATACATCGTTCATCTGATTAATAAAATCTAAGAACTTGATGAATCCTTCTTTGTGATGAGGTTGAGTGAACCACGCTGCGTGGTAGAAAAGACCGAATGGTGCTCTGTAATAAAAAAAATATTTTAGTGTAGAGATTTGTGTTAAGAGTATTTTAATTATAAAATTATAATATCGATATATAAACAATAACATTATAAGTTTAAGTTTTATTGAATAATATACAGTTTACAGCCGAACACCGACTGACTGTAAGCGCGATCGGTTGTGAGTATGGTTCCCTTTCTCTCTCTCTATATTTAAATTATTTTCGCTTCATCGCTTTTTTAAAACAAAGTGTAACGTTGAGTTCCACCACTCAACACACATTTGCTCGATTTTGGTGGAAAGCGAGGTACTTTTAGTCTACCCTGATATGATGAAAGCGTAAAAGCACTAAAAAAATGCTATTTTTATAAACAAACTAAGCAATACCTGTTGCTAGTATAATGTCTGTCGAAATTTTTCAAAATCATTTTGTAAACTCCGTCCGAGTCAGGTGGATTGGCACATGCGTCACCCATTGAACAACGACCGCCGTTAAGATCTTGCCACATCACCATAGGCACTTCCCAAACTCCTATAAATGATAAAATAAAATATTAGACATCATAATGCAATTGGTGTTAGGTTCCTCTTTTCACTCAATCACGCAATATCTTCATAAAAAGTGGAAGATGCAGCCTCTCTCTCAATTCCGCGAAATATAGATGAAGTTGAAATTAATATAAAAAATCTATAATCTAAGTATGATGATGTTAAAAGAATATTAATAAAATATTTAACTAAATTTACCTGGATATGATTTAGTTGGGCATGGCGGGATCATGCAGTCGTGGAATAATTTGTAGTCCAAGGTGTACGGCCAACTTGGGGGTTTGTTTTCATAAACGGGAAGCGATGAATCATAAGTGAAATTGGAATCGTACAACATTTTAAACATTTTATTGCCACCAACAGATAAGAATGGAGCTCTCATGCCTCTAACATCTTCAAGTTTGACACCACCATATGCTGCCAAGATTTCTCTTTGTCCACCCACTTCTCGGTTCCATTTCTTTTGAGAAAATTGCTCTCCAAAACTATGACTAAAATGTATAATTTATTAGTAAGCAATTATTTATACTAAGAAAAAATAAAACCAAATTGTAAATGAAAAGTTTTTAAAATTATTAAATTCAAGCCAAACCCAGTGTTAAAGAAATTAGCTAAATGAAATCAAGATCAAAGAAGAGAAAAATTGTAAATATATTACAGTAATAAATATGTAAAGTATCCTTGTAAGTAATTTTTAATTGTGCCATATGTGCAATATGATTGAATTCTTTTTTTTTTTCAAATTTAGAATTTGTGCAAATTTTTCATTTATTTTTCGTGCGAATAATCTCCAATAACTTACGACACAGTATGTGATGCCATCTCATGTCCAGCTGAGTAAAGATTCTGAACTTGGCTGTAGTCGGTCCACTCATGAGAAACGTAAAATGTGGCCGAAATAGGGCAACCGTTTGGATTGACACGACCTTTCTCAAATAAGTCCGCGTAAAGTCCCTTATTTAAGTCGTTTACTGAATCATCAAATGTCAGCAGAACAATTTGCGGGATTTTATCCACTGGTAGTTCGCCTGTTTGTCGCGGGAATAGGTTGTGCATGTATTTGGGTATATTAGATATGTGCCAGGAAAGGATAGAGTACAGGTAAGTAGATGGTTAAAATATAGGTAGATAGGAAGGAAGAAAAGAGAGAAAATTTAATTAATAAAATGTTATAAACCTGATATATAGTTTAATAAATACTAATAATTAAACATATTTATATTTTGCATATATGCATATATAGATGGCCAAGAAACCGTTAGTTATAAACCTGAATCGAATAATCAAATCTTGATCTCCAGTTTTAATTTTCGATCCAAAAATTTATAAGCTATGTATTAATGTTACATAACTAAACCTCCATAGAAAGAAAGTATCAGAATCAGCAGTAAGTTCCTCTATTTTAGTCACTTACGATATAGTATGTGAGGCAAATTCGTGGCCATCTGCATATAAATTTTGGATTTGGCTATAGTCTGTCCATTCATGGGATACATAAAAAGTTCCCGTAATAGGACAACCATTTGGGTTGACGCGGCCTCTTTCAAAAATTTCTTCATAGTAAATTTTATTTAAATCATTTACTGCATCGTCGAATGTTATAAGTACAATTTGCGGTACTTCGTTGGCGCGTAAATTTCCTAAGATATACACGTAGTTAATTTTAATTTAATATCAGGCTATGGGAAACAACAGAAAATTCAAAATTATTTTAAATTACGTTTAAAAATTTGAATGTCTGCTCATGAAAAACGTACCAGGAGTGTCTTTTCCACCACAGAAACAGTCAGGCAGCAGGCAAACATCTTTCCTACATTTCGCTGCAGTCTTGTCAGGAGTCGGTTGAGGATACACAGGGGCTGGTCGACTAGGAGGACTTAAATAGATATCCACTTCAGATACTTTAGATACAATCGCTGTGGATGGCTTTAATGTAGGACGGCTACGACTATAATAAAAACATACATCTCATTATTATTATAGAGATATCATAAGTAATTATGCGTGTATAATAGATATATCATTACGATAATAATATTATACTACTGTATTAGAATTTGGATTGAAAAAAATACTTCAGCGAAAAGCAATGTCTTTCATATACAAAAAGCAGGTAAAGTGATATAAATCTAACGTTGGAGGTGTTCCTCTGTTGGGAGTCTGCTGCGAAGAGTCCGATGCACCTGAAGTGGAATAATGAGCTGAACCCCGTCCTCTTGTACTGGATGGCCTGCAAGGAAACATTTATAGAAAAAAGTTCATTTTAAAATACTTATTAGTATGCGTGATTTTAGATGAAAGCAATTATTTCATGATTTAATACAATTCTCATATTATCTAAGGTTAATTATTTGGCTTCATAATAATAACAATCAGTCAAATTCTTACATATATGTACATATAAGTTAATTAAAGCAAAATAATTATAAAATGTGATAATGTCATGCATAATTATAAATTATAAAATGTGATAATGTCAAGTATAACGAGATATATTTTAGTTTACAAACTGACGTGCATAATATATGTAAAATTTTACACATGTGTTTATATGGTGCTACCTTAATAAATTCTAAATATACTTAATTTTTTATAAAATAAATAAATTAATATATCTTTAATTTTATTTATTTAAAGTATATATCAAACATCAAAAAGAATGTGCAGGAAATGAAAATGGTCGCGTCAGGAGTTAACAATTCAGGATTACAACTCAACCGACTGGAAGTCCCCCAATGATAACTTTATATAGAAAAGTATGATAAGCGATAGATTTAGATAGCAATGGGTGCCATTATCAATGTTTTAACGAGATTTTTATGAACATGCCAGTTATATCGCGAGGCGGAAAGTAAGGAGTATGAAACCTCCACCGTCCATTAATGAGTATGAAACATTAGGGTGCTAAGACTACTGGCCGGCGGGTACCTCTGGTATTTGATTTCGTTGCATTTTGTATTCACTTGCAGACTGTTGTCTGATGTACAATTGGACGATGATTGGTAACTCCTGCGCCCACCTCCAATTTTTGCCGCAGCTAATTTTATGGCGGGGTTGATACGAGAGGCTCGAGTTGGAAAGGATAAACTTTTAGTGGTTGGTTTAGTTTCAATTTCAGTTCTTAAAGTTGTTGTCGATTTTGTCGTACTAGTTGTCGAGACAATTTCACTTATATAGTCATTTATTTGTCGTTCGTCATCAGTTTCAGTCGTTGTTATCACGTTCTCCGATTTTGGGGTCGTATCAATATTATAATCATGCTTATTAGACTGAATTGCTTCGCTAATTTTAGGAATATCTTTAATAATTTTATGATAAATTCGTGACTTTTCAATATCTGACTTACCTTTTAAAAATGAACTAAATTTTGAATTATCAATATCTTTTGATGACGTGTCATCAAATGAAGATATTCTTTTTGACATTTCTGTTTCGGTTTTATAATCTAAAACAGGTAATTCTGTAATAGAAGATGAAGAAGGCTTGATAGATGATGAAAACATATTTTTATTTGAATTCGGTCCCATAAATGTGATAGTCTCTACTGTTGGAGTAACAAATCGAATAATATTAGGCTCTGATATAATTTTTACATGCTTAATATTACTACGTAGAGGTTTCTCCGAGGTAAAATGTTGTTTTTTCTTAAGGAAACCTATATTTACTACCTTTTCGTCTAAATTAGGGGACATAGAAGATGAACTATGTTCTGCAAAGTTAGATACAGAAGAAGTTGATAAATTATTCATAAAAGATTTAATTACATTTTTTACTTTATTGCTAAGTACCTCTGTAGTTTGGTCAGCTACAGCGTCATCTTCTATATGGTATACGTAATAAGAAGGTTTTCTAGTTACGGATTTTGTTGAGCTTATCGTATTATGTAATGGTGTAGTTGAAGGAAAACTAGTAGTAGATGTAGAAGAAACTGTAGACGTAGCCCCTAAATCTACCACGTAATCACTTAAAGAATCTTTTTCATTATTACTAAGGCTATCTAAACTTTTATAAGATGATATGATAGGCTCATTATATTTATCATCATAGTCTAGGTCTTTCCAATTATTCGAACTTTCAATATTTGGTAAATCTGAATTCATATTATCCTGTTTTTGGTTGTCTATTTCAACAAAATCTCCATTTTGAATATTGTTCTCTGTAGAATAATCACTATCCGCATTTAATGGTCGTTTTAAAACAGTTTTGAGATAATACTTTGTAACGTCAGTAGTTGTTGATATGGTACTTGAACGTGACCTAGGCTTAACAGTAGATGTTTCTATTGGTGGTCTTAAGAAAATAGAAACATCTTCATCTTCTATTATTTCGGGTCTAAATTTGTTATCACTTAAAGCTGATGACTCATCATCTTTATTTCGTAAAAATTCAGTAGTTACTTTTGTTTCAGGAAAATGTGTGGTACTACTAATATCATATTGGATTCTTTGTATATGATGCTTTTTGGTGCCAGTATTAAAGCGACTATTTTTTGTTCTCGAGTTTGAAAAATTTTCAAGAGGTTTTGAAATAAGAGTTAAAGTATAAGGATTTTTTGTATTATTAACATTTCTACGTATTGAAAAACCAGTCGTTAAAGATATCATTTTTTTACTTTCTGTGGGAATAATGTGAACTCCATTTATAGGAATGTTAGCTTTCTTGTTAGTCACACGAGAAGGCAGTACTCGAGTCGGTAAGTTTTCTGTCGATGGTAAATTTAATCTATAAGAGTTATCTGTCTTTTCAAAGGGCTTAGCAAGGGATGAAAAGTTTATGACAGGTGATATCGTAGGAGTCAATGAAGTGGGCTTATCAAAAGACTTTTGGTTTTCTGAGGAAACGGGAACGCGAATATGATTTTCATCGGTTGATGATCTGTCGAATACAAAGTAAAAATATGATTCTAAATTCAGCTCTCAAATAAGTATACGCTTAGAAATATCACTAAGATTTTTGTAGCAATATATTCCCATTATAAGTACTGAAAAGTACTGATAATTAAGTTTATTAAAGGTATTAGATTAATAAAAGATACTACAAAAGGTTTAATAAATTAATTCGTTACATCATAAGGCCGAATAATTAAAAATTGAATATGACTCGTATATATATATTTATTTACAAAAAATATTTTCAATGATCCACAATACAACCTTTAAACCGAGGAAATTAGTTCCAAACCAAAATTAGTCAATCAGTCTGAAGGTTGATATTTAATGATTTGTATGAATGATAAACAATATGAAACATATCATAATGAAGATGAACATTGAATTGTGATTTAAGCCTTGATGAAATGATTATTAAAATGATCTATGATAATGTAATCATTCTTTTGTAGTACCTTAAGGTTTGTCGAGACGGGGTCATAGCTTCGGTGTAAGGTGCAGTTGTTGGACGTCGTGTGGTAGTGGTAGTGGTAGTGGTGGTAGTGGTAGTAGTAGTTGTGCTTGTGCTAGTTGTTGAGGGAGTTGTGCGAAGGGAAGTGGCTTCGTAAACAGTCGTCCTCACGCTGCTTGGAATATGATCATAGCCCAATTCATTACCTTCGCCCCTGGATTATTTTTATTATATTTTAAACTTAAATTTATATTTTAGCGTTAAATTGTGATTTTGGCTTAAGCTAAAGTAAAAATACATTACCTTGATGGCTGACGGATAGGTGTTTGATATTGGTTCTGGTTGCTTATCTGTAATATAATATTAAGCGTCACATTAATAATACAATGAATCAATTAATAAATCCCACTAAATGGTTTTCCTTGGCTACTAACATTCATTTTTCTAATATTAACAATACGTATGCAATTTCGTAAAAATCATACCTGTCCTTGAATGAGAGTATCATCGTAGTCATCAAGAGAAGGTCTAGGCGTATAAGTTTCCACAGGACGGCGGGACGGGGGAGGTGTACCGCGATACGTCTGCTGGACTGCCGGTCGAAGCGAGGCCGTGTTATATTGCTGCACATAGTCTGCCAACACCGGTACCATACTCCCGTTAGTTGTTAAATGCCGATGGTAATTTCGACATTAGTGAAATATTATAAAGGTTTTGTACATATTTTTTTTGTTAATATATGTTGTTTACGAGTATGTACAGTGTTATCTGTTACGTTTTAAACGTTTATATACATTTCACAACATTACTGATAAATTTACGTAACGTCAACTTAAAATTATACGTTATTACAGAAATTATTATTATTATTTCATTAGTGTAGTATTTCTGTTATAAATTTTTGCTTATGAAGTTAAAAGAGTTATGTTTGAAAATTTAATTTTACTGTAATAAATTTTATTTACATTAATCTATAACCCACAGTAAACCACCACTGTGTATGCAATATTATTTTAGCCTCGTAATTATTATTTAATTGAGGAAATTAAATAATATTGAAAAACAAAATACTATTATTATCCAAACTTCATCGTTTTGTTTATTCATATTGTTAAATTATTAAAAAAATCGTATTTTTTTAAACTAAGCATAGACAGTGGTGGACATTTATCCTTTATGATTTTTTTTATGTTAAGAACTGACACTAAGATATTTGCTTCGTAAAGATTTATTTAATTTTTTATAAATATTTGTTAGTCTATTTTTACATTTTTGGTTATAAATATTTCCTTTTAAATGCCATTATAATTATGTAATCATACATTTAAATGCCATTTTAAAATTGTAATATTTACAATGGTAATTTAAGTCACTTCTTATTAAAAATAATTAAGTTACTTATTATATACACATACCATTTAATTTATATAACCCTTTATATAAAACTAGAAAGGTGCAAAAATCATATACAATTCCAAATTCAAAAATTATATACAACTTTACTAAGTATCACATATAATATGGCTATATCAATTATTAAAAAAAAATTTTTGTAGGTTGATAATACTTTCCGACAAATTTAATATATTATTTAAAATTATTACAGTAAAAATTGTCATTTCTTTGTAAATAACAAAAAAAATTAAACATAGAATCAGGTACAAAATTATAAACCATATTTGGCCATAATTTATCGTTATTATCGACTTGAATTAAGTATATTTTCTAAATAAATGGTTTTACATAAAGTATTATAACTTTACACGTTTGCCCACATGTCCGATAATTATTGAGGTATTGAATTGCATTCCTCTCACCTGTGTCCTTGTATAGCTCTCCATCCTCGTCGTAAACGGCGTAATAAGGATCGTATTGGTCGGGACTATAGGTTTGAGAGCCATTGTACAGCATCTTCGGCCGGGGGCTTGCTGAATATGAAGACGGAGTAATGCTCTCAGTCGGTTCCAAGCTGAAATATTCATTAGAATTATAAGTTGTGTGCATACCAGGTTATTTGTAAGGAGGTACACCACCATTATGAATTTTGCTTGCTCATATATAAATCTGAGCTTCACAATGAAATTAGATACTTAGTATAGAGTAAATAACAGAAGTCAGTTTTATTTACAGTCCTGCTGAGTCCATGTCAGAAATATTAGTAACGTCATGTGCAAGTTTTTAAGTCAAAGAAGTAAAATAGTTAATGAATAAATATAATATACACCTTACAAAAAGAAATATAAGTACTAAGTGTGTTTTCTTTTGGTTAAAAGCTATTTACATTAGACAAAATAATAAAATCAAAGGAGAAGGCTAATATTGCAGATACAGTGCGCAAAGTTTTTACCTGTTAGTCCTATCGTCATGATTAGTCTTTGTTATTCGAGTCTCCTGTTTAAAGTTGTCATGGGGTGTACTATGTTTTAACTGAGCCACAATATTGTGATGACGAATGGTGCCTCTATTTTTCTTATTCTCTTCATCATCAAGTAGCATTCCTTTTTCTGTTGTTTTTGCTAACCTGTGCCTGACAGTGTACGGACGCAAAGTTGTTTGATTTAGATACTTGGGAGGTCTTAATGTGTTAGGATTATTTTCGATGCGAATAGGTTTACGAATGTGAACTGTTTTATTTCGAAGATTATCATGAATAACTCGATAGCTAGAAACTTCTGGGTGCATAAATATAGAATTTGGCCTCCCAAAGTCAACCATTACAGGCACTGGAATTTTTCCAGATACATTTTTATTTTGTTGTTTATATGGGGCCTTAGTGACTACAGATACATCATTGTGATTTTTAGTTACGCTTTCCTGTCTGTAAGCGTTATGTTTATCAGGTTTTTCTGTCGAATGATGAGATTTTGTATGTGATGACCGGTTTTGATCGTACGTATCTTCATATTCTTGATAATTCTGAGCCATAGGTGGCCTCTGAGGCTTTATTTCAGAACTTGGCATATATTTAGGTTTAACAACAGGTTCATAATAATATTGATCATCATCTTCATCATAGTAATAGTCATTCATTTCAGGAGAAGGTTTTGGTATGGGTTTACGTTTAGGAGGATTGGGAGATGTCGATGACTGTTTTGGAACTTCTGTAACTGTACTTTGTCTATACATTGACGGAGTTGTAACCGAAATTTCTTGTGAAGGGTTATTCCAAAAATTTTGTAGAGCAAAAAGCTGTTCGTTAGCTATCGTTGATACTGGTTTAGCAGTGGAATGTGCAAAAGATGAAATGAATGCATTAAGTGGCTGAGCTGTAGATGATATGTAAGGCTTATTACTGGACAATAAGTCTGCATATTGTGTGTTTATTTTATTATTTCTCAGAGTCGAGTGGTATATCGGTGGGCTTGTACCGGTTATTACCGTATACGGTTTTGGAGTTTGTGATTGCTGCGTAGGTTGCCTAGTATTAAAACTTTCTTTAGGCTGATTGAACTTGTAAGTAATAGGAAGCTGTCTATCATCTTTAAAGTTTGGTGGCTTAAGTTTCGGTAATAAAGTTTCTAATGGGATCCTCGCATCTTTTTGTGCTGATACTTCGTAAGTTGGTTGATTGAATGGAATTTGTTGGGACTGATAGTTTTGTAATCGTAACTGTTGAAATTGCCGCATCTCCTGTTGCTGTTGAGGTTGTTTTTGCAATTGATTAGTGTTTTCTTGGACAGTGCGAACACTGCTGAGCTCTATTGGCATTGTAAATGGTTTTGGAGTGCTTATTCCATTGTAGCTTGTTGAATGTAGTCCATTGTCTTTATAAGACGGCGTTGTGATCTGCACTTGTGCATTACTTGTTACTACGGAAGCTGGCTTATTTTTAGGTTTTTGCGTTGACACACCTGTCGCTGAATAATAATCTTTTTGTAACTTCGCCAAAAAGTCATCAAAATTAAAACTTGGACTAGCGAATGGATTTTTTATATTAGCAAATTTATTGGTCGGATGAATGTAATCATATGGAAGATTCGTATCATCTGGATGAAAATTATAATTTGAATGTTTATTTTCCTCTTCTGATGAGTTTTCAATCTCTTCTGATGATGTTTCTTCATCTCCTTCTTCGTCATATTCAGGCACAGCTACCTGGCTAGGCCTTTTAGGAACCTGCTTATTAAGTTTATTTTGGTGTTCACGATAATTATTAGGTGATGATGATGTCGCTAACACTGGCTTTTCAGTAACAATTGCGCTAGAAAGTTGGAAAGAATCTGGGAAAGATACTATATTTGGCTTCTTTGTGGAAGACACAAATTGTACCTGTAAACCATTATTGTTTCCTTTTACATTGTTATAAAAGCCACCGGATAACGCAGAAAATGGATTTTGATTGTTGTTTAATAAAGATATGGGAGGACTTTTTGTTATAACTTGAGACGTTCCACTCATTTGTATGATCTTTTGATTTGATAAATCAGGTAAGCTCGCTTTAAAAGGCATCAATGGTTTTGAGTTCTCAATTTGAAACGTTGAGAATGTATTAGGTGGAGAAAATTGATTACTGCTTAGAATATAAGGCTTTTGATTTGGCCCACTATTATAAAATTGACCAGAGTAACTTGGTTGTCTTTGCAGTTGTATATTCGGATTATAATTATATTGTTGTACATTTATAACTTTTACAGGTTTTGCATTAACCCTACTTTTCTGAGGTATTTTAAAATCGTTTTTTACATAATATCTAATTTGTCTTTTCCCTCTTTCTGATTCCTCCAATATTTCTTCATCACTTTGGTCACCATTTGGCACTTCATCATACTCTATATATTCCATCACTTCATCGTAATCGTTTCGTTTAGCTATTTCATCTGGAACTGTAGATATATTTTTAAGAGGCTCTTCAATATTTCTTTTTTTTCTTTTAAGGACATTGTCCTGTATGTCATGAACTTCGTATATATCAGTCGAAAAGTCTTTAGGTCTGTCAGAAGAGTCAGTAACGTCATGTCTATCACTTCTGAAATCATACAGTCATTAAAGTTATTGAAAAATTTGTCACTTAATATTAATAACTATAAACCACTATGACTTACCTGTAAGATTGAGGCGCTGGAGTTACACTGGCTGTTCTCCTGTCGTCAACTTGCGTTCCAAATGAGAATGAACCAATTTTACTATTTTGATTGATTGAAGAGGGTATAATATTTGAATTGAGTGTTCTTCCAGAACTAATGGACTGGGACCCGTATCCATCTCTGTCCTTCTGAACTTGTCCAATTGTGGAAGGCTGACCTCTGTATACTCTTTGTTGTCGATCATTCTCTAGCTCTTCTACTGGTGGTAAATCGTCTACGTCAGCATACAGCTGTTGTTGCTGTAATGTATTGAATGTTAACGCTATCATTTACAATTACAGTAAAAATACCAAATTAAAGAAATAAACTAAAATCAAAGATTTCAATGTTTAGTATTCTTTTCCTTAAATAAACATAGAAGTCTAAGGACCATGAATATGAAAAAAATTAAAAAAAACAAATTGTTATTCTATTTTAATTCAAATTATATGTATAAAAAAGCATACCTTTTCGTATTCTTGCCGATTAAATTTGGGTTGACCTCGAGAAGTGATAACAGGATTAGGCTGCGCCCTCGGTGGTGGGGGAGGGTTACGACGTGGAGGAGGAGGCGGTGGGGGCTCCCTCTCATTTAATCGTTCTAGGTCTTCGGCAACCACAGCACCAGTGGCGTCGCAGCCTACGTTACGTGGCCAATCACATGTTTGGAGCTCATGGCTATAACATATTAGAATGTCATTGCAGTACCACTATATATTTATTAATTATTATAAACTAATATATTATAACATATTTTTAAAGTAACAAAAAAAGAAGAAAGAATAATGTTTATTTTAAAAAGAAATTTAAAAAATTTATAACTTGTACTTATATGTAGGTAATAAAATATTGTAGAATAAATAAAATAAATATTCAAGAAAGTAAAGTTGAGTTCATAATTGACAAATACTTCGTTTTTTGTATTTGCTTCAATTTAAACCAATTTTTAAGAATAAATTTTACCTGTACATAAGGCCACCCGTGCATGATTCGAGCAATGCGCCGCCGAATACGCAAACGTAATACAGTGTGCAATCGGTGGGATGAGGGTAGTATCCAAATTCTTCAGGACAGTCAAAATCAACTTCCCTCTTAATATCAGCCGCGACGGGAACGCTTCGTATAGGGCCGGAGCGCTGACGTGATCCGCGGTCCTGTGCTCCGAGACATTCTGTAAAGAAAAAAAGAATAATATTAAGAATCTACTAGAAACGCTGATTTTTATGTCTTTTTTTTGTTGAAACTAGAATTAATTTTTAGCTTTGAGTAAATAAAATATATTCACGCTTTGTTAGAGATAAACTAGTGTCAAAACAATCTGTTGACTGTTTTCCTCCCAAAATCAAGATATTATGTTTCAAGTGACGAATTCAACGCCACGCTTTGTATTAACAGAGCGGTGATATGATCATAGATTTGAAATTCCCCAAATGAAAATGGAGCCATAGTACATTATTAGGAGCTGTTTCAGAAGACAACCGATCATGATTGCTCCTATTGGACAATACATTAAGTTAAGTAGTCTTTGCCTAAAAATATCAAAAAATAATGAAATAATATTTTGAATTGATCTGTAATAGCTGGATAGATTACAGAGAAACTCTGAACAAGTGATAATTATGACGTGCTGGAAACATCCAGTTTTCTAATCTATTTTCAAGTACCTAAATATACTCGTTTAATTGGTCAAATTGATTTCATTTAAAATAATCGCGGAAACGGAAATTATTTTATATTATTATATTTTCCAACACTTTGTTACCGAAATGCTCAAGGAACTATATAATCAAGAGCGTGCTGTTAATAGCTGTACTAAGGAGAACTATTCAGAACAATTGCACCACCGGCCTTGTAGATAACAAACCTGACTGTACTTGCATTCACCTAAACTCATTGGTCTGATTTAACCGCACCTCACATTATTTACTTATGATATAGAAATCTATTTGTTATGTTAGGACACTCATTAGTATCTGTCACAATTATATTACGTTTGCTCACAAGAAGTTTCAAAAATTATTACTAAGTTATTGAAAATTATGACACCGTGGCAATGACAAAGTCAATAATAATCAATCAACATCTTTGAAATATGTACTAATATTTATTAATAATATAATGTTTAAATGTCCATCGTATATTAAGAATTAAGAACTGAGAAAAAGGCAGTGCTTTTATCGACAGAATAATTTCAGAAAAGAGATAAAAAATATATTGACCAATTAATGCCTTAAAAATACAATTCGAGATAGAAATTCAGTTACATAGGAAAAATACGCTAAGAGATGTACACGTTAAATGTTTGTTTGGCGTCTCAGGGATACATAGAAAATATATGGTATATACATCGAAGCCGCACATGAGTGCAATTTTCTTGGTTGGTAAAATTCGTATTGCAAAGTATTCTCTTCATTTACACAAATTTAGACTTAAAATTTATAATAGCGACTAAATATTTTTTCAGTTTTTCTTCAGATATCTTCTAAAGAAAATCTGAAAAAATATTATTAAATGGTTTAATAAATTTGCGCAATTACAAGAAATGTTATGTATTAATAATTTTGAGTATTTATCACATCATACAATCACGAGGAGTGTGGGATTTAGGGCAGCGACTGACTCCCGCGCACGTTCAAGCTATTAATGTGCTATATATTACTATAGTTGAGATTAATAAGAATTTACCTTAATTTAAATTTTAACACTCGTCTTATTGGTAGTGATAAGTTATAGTTAATCGGTTTAGATCAAGGTTTTTTATGGACTAGATAATTTTATAAAAAGTAGAACTTGAGTTATACGAAACGCATAATGTGTCTCACTGAAAACAATCATAGTTGGATTAAACCTCACTAGTGACTGTTTTAATTTAAAATATAAGAAAAATATTGATTGCCACACCCCAAGTTTAAATTGCGGCGTTATGTTCCGCTAGAAAATTCCCTAAGGATAAACAATTTCTTTCTATTAACCTCCTCTTCTATAGGAGAGGATATACAGCATATTTATTACACAAAAACAGATATAAATGCCTATTTTACTTAGAAATAATACGGATAATTAAAAAAAGAAATATAATAGTCAATTAAAAGTATAATAAAAAAAATTTAAGTAATTACAATACATCATTAGCCACAACTCTCATGAACAACTGTTCTCCTGTCATATGTTGTAACAGACCACGTATAAAATAGTTAACAAATGCATACATATGTACATAAACAATACTCAATAACGTTAAAGCAAAGAATTAATTTCCCATGGCGAAGTAACTTAAAACCAGTGTTTTAACCTGTAACAATCAAAATATTTCATTTAAATGTTCACGGCTATCAATTTAAAGGCTATTAAAGCTATATTAAAGTTTTTTTTATTAATTCCATAGTGTTTGTACTTAAGATAGTTAAATTGGCTTTATATGATAATTGAAAGAATTAAATAGTGTAATGAGACAGCGTCTGGCTATAATCGTTATGGTTGTGGGTTCGATCCCAAATTAGAAGATATTAAAATAATGTTAATTTCTCAGTTTTGACAATTTTATGTGCGGCGTTGAGTTGCGCTACTCAAAACGATTTGTCTGTCGCTTTCTTTCGAACGAAAAGCGGGTTACAATGTATTAATTACCGGGTACAATGAATTAATTATCCAGTATAAACTGGGCTCCCTTTGTTTATCCGTTTATGCCGGTAAGTCCAGGCCGGTTTTTACTGTATAAAAACATATGTCACTTTTTATATTAGACGCAAAGTAATTAATATCATAAGATCGATATTTATAGATTTTTCTTTGTTTTCAAAAGAAACATTTTGAAAACCCAACGTTTTGAAAACTTTAAAGTAGTTCGTGTTGACATTTGGACTGAGCGACGGATTAAAATAGTTACAAGTTATTTCTCCACTTATACGTAAATGAACAATAGAGAACCATTTTTCTAACCAAAATAGAATTTACCTATATATAAACGCTATAGAAAACTAAAAACGTTTTATTGACTTGTATATAGTAAAATTAACAACACAAATAAATAACAACATTGATCGTACGTCGACCTGTATTTTTGCGTATATAATTTTATTCAATGCATTTTATTCAGAACAAGTTTGCTATTAGATGCTACAAGGTGTAGGCGGCGCGAAAAGTTCAATTTACTCAATAATCTACATTCTTTGTGCATCAAAATGCATAAACACCCACTAATCCACTTACTTTATTGACATTTAACGAAGAAAAAGGTAAACTATAAAATACTGTACGATTCAAATTGGTAAGAAATTACATGCAAGTGATTAACTATTAATTGGAGTGAATCATTTTTTTTCTCTTACTATGTCCCTTATAAGGATTGGAAAAAAATGATATTATAGGTTGTTTCCGGTCGTTTACGTAAGTGTTGAAATTTATGTTATATATGGCTAAAATTTACTTTCCAACTATTACTTTTTGTTACAAGTATTGGGATTCATATAAGCAAATAGTATTAAAGCACTATATTTCCACTTTTTGTCAATGAATGGACGTTGCAGAACTTAACGCCGCGCTTTCTCTATTTTGTAAATAGGTATCGAATCCGTAATTATTGATAATTTATTTACTTTGGACATTATATATATTTTTGAAACGGCAAACGGCGTATCTTGACACTATATTTTCTCTTCTAGAAGCTGTTTTTTGAGGAAGAAAGAGACAGAAATTAAACTTAATTCCTAAGTTTCAGACACTTCTATATAATTTGCAAATCATTTAATTTATTCACGAAATGAATCAACCTAACATTACTTACTAACAATATATGTGGGATGTGACTTGTCCGGTATAAACAGCAAGTGGGTAGACCTTTGTGTACAAACCTAATATGTAAGTAATTAAATTAGCTTAGCACGAGTAGGAATTAATTCAGACAAAATAAATGTAATCATCACAATTAAGAGAAAAATCAAGAAAAGAAAAGCTTGTTTCATTTGAGCTTAACGCTTTATCCCGACCGGATAGTCAGATTAAACCTAATGACAAGACACTCCATTTGCCTCTTTTCATCGTGTGTTAAATTACGAAACGCCGTACCTTGTGTGACTTGAGCGAAGAAATTAAAATATAAAGAATTTAAATATAAATATAATCATTCCTCAAGGCTGGTATCGAACCCACAACCCATCGCATTTATAGTCGAACGCTATCCCATTGTACCATAGTGACAATCTTGCAATTCGATTTTAATATAATGTGAATAAAAATATATACAATTTTTAATGCCATTAAATATTTACTATTGTAAATAAAATAGTTGAAATAATAATATTAGGTGAGAATAGTGAAATTCTTCAAGCTTTAAAATATTTCAAAGTGTAACTTATTAAGTACTAAGCAGTACATAGAGTTTTTATATCACTTTGCAGGTTTTGTGACAAATTAAAGGACATATCAAAAATGATTTAATATTAAAATAATATATTTTTTACCAAACGATAAATTATATCACCGACATCCGGTTAAGACTTGGAGCCTGGGAAAATATAAAATTAAAATTAAAAAATCTACTTTGTTATAATTGCAAGGACAGCCAATATTGAATCGTACGCCATTTGTTCTCAACAAACACGTAATAATATGCAATTTGTTTTAGATTTGTCATTCGATATGAAAGATAGGAATGCAACTGCGGTTTGCTCTTACGACATTAGAGGTCTGGTTTTGATGTTATGTGGTATTATAATGAATTAAATAAATATGTTAATTTTAATAAAAATATATAGTAATTCAAAGGCGTTAGGAGAGGAAATAGTATAAAATTGTTTGGAACTAATAAAATTATATTATAACTTGTTCTTTAAACGCAATAGTTATAGTAGACAGCATATTCAAACTCACATATGACTGCTACAGGAAGACCTTTTTTTAGCTTCACACTTTTATCCCGCATGGCAGGGAAAACAGGAAGTAGGTAGTGTCATTTCGTGAACCGCTTACCGCCGAATTTGAGACATTGCGTGTTGAGTGAGAAAATGAAAATAATTGAAATGTAACCATTAATCCGAGATAGATTTGAACCCACAACTGACCGTATTTACAGTCAGACATTCACTGCGCTTACTTTTCTTGTTCGGTAATTACTCTTTTTCCGTTGTTATAAATAAAGTAAAAATTTGAGTCTTTTAGGAATAAAAATATAAAAAGCATACAGGGTTTTACAGTAAATTGAAAACTATGAAATTAAACTAGGTATATAATTATGACACTCCACCAAGCAATAAACCTTGACAAGTGAAACCTATAATTTAAAATACGAATTTCAAATATGTTCTAGTTTAAGTATGACATAGCTATGATTTCTATTATTCTTAGCCTCAAAATTATAACAAAGCACAGCGCATACATTGCATCACTTTACAGGGTTTTTTTATATCTTTATTCGCATTTTTGTTTTGTAATATTTTATTTTTTCCTATATAAAGTGTAAGGAAATAGATAATATATACTAAGAATATATAATAAGTACTATGTATTTTATCAATTATGTATTATTAATAAATATAAATTCTAGACTCCCTTAGGGAATACATAGAGACACTAGGATCTCTATGAATCTTACTAGCTTAAGCACTTTAAATTGTACAATAATGATAATAAAATAAATCATTGTATCAAAAATTATGAGCCTGTGTTCATATAGTGTTAATAAATAATAAAAAATAAAAAAATCACATGTTATATTAATATTTTCTATTACTTAAACTAGTCTTCTAAATATAATAATGGCAATTCCTAAGACTCCAAAATATTTTATTTGCCTTTTTTTTTATATTATTTATATTATTTAAATTAAAATTTCACATTAAGGCGCGATAAAAGTGCAATTATATACCAAACGTAGCCTTGATTCTCTTACTTTGTTTCAAATACAAGCTAACACTAACAATAGTGTGGGCGTGCACTGTATACGAAGTTGTAAACAAATTAAAATCAATCAGTGTGTCTGTTCTGGATTTCACAACTCATATTGCTGCTCAGTTATTAGAGAAATAAATCCTTGACTTATAAGGTACTAAAATAGCTGTAATTCAAGACACAGTAAGACGACGTCGAATTAAAAGCTCGATTAGATATGGGTTCGATTCCAACTCGAATTCCCGTTTAGGTAAGATCAAGGCGATAAGTTACGCCACTTAATAATGCAAACTCATGAGGAAAACCGTAAACGGAGTATCTTGACACTATTTTATTTCCGTCTACCATACAATTAGGGAAAAAACTTAAAGCTTATAGCTTTGAATTTCTTTAATATTATAGAAATGTAATTTCTATAAAGACAAAGTCAAATATAAACGTTCATAAAGACTGGCCTAGTACTGGGGACAGCACGTTTATTCTATAATGTAAGAAAAAATGAACGAATGAAAAAATATTATTTACTTAATTTAAATTGTCAAGTGGAAAATATATCAAGATACAAAACATAAAATGATAGACATTTAAAACATAATAATAAATTGAATTTTAAACTGAGGTTGTAATTAACACCTAAGGATTCAAGTCAAAGTTATAATATAGAGCATTTATGTTACAACACAACAATACTTTGAACTACAAAGCTATTCCGGTGCCTATATCACAAGGTATATTCGTGTTTTGCAACTTACTTACATGGACAAGTAAAGGGCACCACAACTTGTTGGAGATCTGTCATTTGATATGAAATGGCCGGTAACGTCTTGCTCGTAAATTATTCGACTGTTTAAAATTTATATTGTAGCAATGCTTTTTTTTAATTTTCCTTGCTCTCTAGCCAGTCGTTGCGCAGTTGGATGGTGTCTGACTCTAAACGCCATCGGTTGTGGGTTCGATTCCCACTCGTGGTAATGTATGTATTTAAATTATTTTCCATTACTCGCCTCAGGTAAAAAAAAGCTCGACGTTGAATTCCGCCAAATACGCTATATTACGAATTTGGCGGAAAGCGGAATATAGAGTGCTTGACACTAAGTACTTCCTGTCCTGTTCCTGTACCCTGCTGTGCGGAATAAAAGCGTGAAGCTTGGACCTCAATGCCGCATTTTGTCTTACCAGAGCGAGGAAGTGAAAATAGTTTACTAACTATAACTCCCCCGAGTGGGATCGAATTCATATCCGATCGCGTTTACAGTCAGACGCTGTCCCTCTGAACTACGACCAGCCTTAAAGAAAATCATGCGACCCTTAGTTCATATGCCTATATAATTTGTCGTGCGCTGCCTTAATATTTCTGTACAAAATAGTAAATTTAAATTTTTCAAGGAAATTTGCGAAAAAAGCGTCTTAGAATTCGGTACCTCGAACTAGTAACCTCATTTTTCACGGGCGAAGTACGACAAAGAATTTTTATAGACTCGAGACGGCCTTGTTTACTATTTTTTCACTTTGTGTTTTCTTACAGTTGAGTATATGTTTTACTTTCAAAATATGCATAACTGTAACGCTTAACTGACGATTGCAAAACCCAAGTGGCATAGTTACTTAAATTTTGTACAGTATTTATTACTTAATTTAATGTCCCTGTATTTAATATATTTTTGCTCAATAATTTAAATTTGCATCTAATTAGGCAATCCAATTGTTTGTATAGTATTTTTTCTCTATCTCCATTACTTTATTCAAGGTAACAAAATGGAACACCACGCTTGTTTTACCAAGTACAGATATAATATATTGTATTTATTTCTGCTTCTTGTTTTTATTATATATAATTTCTAGTGTAGTGTATTCAGTAGCATAGTAAAATTAATTCTATTTTGTTTTAATCCTTTAATTTTCTTACCTATATCTGTTAAGATCGAGCTTCTTTCGCCAATAGTTGTCTGGCAGAGATTGCTATTATAACACCGCCTTTGCACTCTATGTACTAATTTGTATTTTTGTTGTATACTGTTCTTTGTGTGCAATAAATGAGGCATATTTCCCGTTGTAAATTATGAGAGATATTAAAAGTTAAAATGTGTGTCATGTACTTGTATGTGTCTTCATAAAAAATACAATTTCCAATCTAATTTTCGGTAGAATGTATGGCTGTAGGTGAGGGCTGAGGATTTGACGTTGATTCGAAGCATGTTTATATTTAAAATATCCTTCAGCGTCTTTAGTCTTATTAAACATACCGCGGCGTTGATTTACGTAACATAAGGAGTACCCAGAATATGTTGAAAGAAAATAGTGCATATTGATGCACTCTCTCAGTATCGATACGTAGTACAATACATTTGAAGGTAATGTACGTATTTAACACTAACATTCCATTGAGTTATTAATATTAAGCTCTCAAGTAATTCTATATAGATCACTTGAAACCTGTAAGCCTTGACATTTAGTTTAGTACGATCCTTATAATTATGTAGGCTTAAATTGCACTGGCATAAAGAAAATTTCTGGGAAATCATTTGTACAATGATTATAATAAAAAAAAATATAATGACAATATTATAAAATATAAATTTATAGAATACAGTATTTCTATATATTTCTTATAATGCGTTCCAGTCTCCATAATGAAAAATGAGGTACAGATACGATAAAAAAATTACAACTCATACTTAAAAATAATGTAAATGCATGTACAAACGTCGTAAATATAGTTTTATCATTATAAAGATCTGTATTACAAAATACATAGAAAACACAAGGTCTTTCCCAGCACTTTAAGTTTTATTTATTTCTCACCTTAATAGGGTAATCTGTGTACTTTAAGTGACGTATACGGTTGGTACAACATTTAAGGATGCATGCATGGTGTCCAAATTTGTTATTTTACTATTATTTTATAATTTTATATACATAATAATAACATTGGATAATAATATTATATAAAATTATAAAATAATATCTATTATCTATATTGAGGCCGGTCGTGGCGCAGTGGGACAGTGTCTGACTATAAAGGCGATCGCTTGTGGGTTCGATCCCCACTCGGGGCAGTGATTATATTTCAATTATTTTCTCTTCCTCGCTCTGGTAAATACAAAGTGCAGCGTTGACTTCCACCACTCAACACGCAATGTCTCGAATTCGGTGGAAAGCGAAGTACGGTGTGTCTTAACACTAGGTGCTTTCTGTCTACCCTGCTATGCGGGATAAAAAGCGTGAAGCTAAAAAAAATCTATATAATATTATAAAATAATAGTAAAATAATAAATTTGTACACCATGCATGCATCCATAAATGTTATTTTATATAGATAATAATAACATTTGCAATATTTATAACAATAGATAATATAGTTTTGAAAATGTCAAGAATTCAGAACTTAAGTGGGTAGCAGAAATAATGAGCCTATCGATTCTTGTCACCTCCAAAATTATTCCTATAAATAACAAATATGCTTATAATCATTGTTTTAAAAATATATATGTTTTTTTTATTAGAACAGAAATAATTAATTAACAGATTTATTTTCTTTACAGTTTTTTTTTGTATTTATAAAAACTAAGTTTGAAAAGTTTATTTTTAAATTTAAAAAATAGGCTAAGTTGTAATATATATATATATATATATATATATATATATATATATATATATATATATATATATATATATATATATATATAAAAATATATATTATTTTTCTAAGTAGATTATCAACGTAACAATAAAAATAATTACACGACTGCTCTATATAATACAAAAGCTCTTTAAATTTCTTGATTAACCAAGTGACCTGTGGTTCACGCCGGGAGTCACGTTTTTGTATCAAATACGAGTAAATGTATTCAAACTTACAAAATACAATAGCAAAATATAAATAGCCTGTTATGTGAAGGCGTTTTAAAAACCTTGATATGTTCAGATCCTTTCACCTAATTTCGAAGATTTAGTATTTTCAGACTACACACACACACACACACACGAACACACACACACACACACACACACACACACACACATATATATATATATATATATATATATATATATATTATAAACTTTGCAAAGCAATCATAATTTATATATTTAAATTATTTATATTGTGTTCTGCATAAATTTCGAATTAAGTTGCGTTAATTTTTCATATTTTTTTTTAAATTTTTTTTAATTTGGATTACTTTTAATTAAGGAAGTCCAACTTGTCTGAACACATAAAAATAACTCTTTACTAACACTAAAGAGTCTAGAACTTAGGTCAGTTCTTAATAGTTTTATATACACATAAGTATTTGACTTTACTCTTTATTCAAGTACAATAAAATGATTATTAAGAAGTATAATTTAATTTAATTGTAGGTTTAATTTCCTACCCATTATGTTGTAATGTATTAAACAATCAAATAGTATGGGAAAATCACGCAAGCTCTTACACTATCGGTGTCCTTCAAATGTATATAATAGATTTTCCTTCTCAAATTTACATAAGTTGCTTAATAGCTGATGCGCGTGAGTTTAACATTGTGTCAAATTGAATCCGGTTTAATCGGTTGCTCATTTTTTTTTGATGAAATTTCGAGTATTTACTGGTGAAGTCATTTTCAAGTATGGACATGAGGAGTAAATTTACTTAAGACGATATGAGATTTTTTAAATATTTTTTTATTCATTTAATGTATTTATGTATATTCTGTTGTATTTATAAGATTTGTTTTTAGCTTAACGTTTTTATCTCGCATAACATAGTAGACAGGAAGAACATAGTGTCAAGAGACTCCGCACTCCACTTTCCGCCAAATTCAAGACACTGCGAGTTGAGTATTGGAACTCAACGTCGAGTTTTATGTTACCAGAGCGAGGAAATAAAAACAATTTAAATATAATCATTCCCCCGAATGAGAATCGAATCCACAACTGATCGTGTTTACAGTTAGACGCTGTCCCATTTCACCGGGCCCTGCTATAAATTTTAAAGAATTTTCTTGTTTACAGTATCTTCTTGGCAAATTACAATTTTTCCTAATCTAATAATCCCTTTCTTCAAGCCAATATGTAATGTTTAAAAAATAAATTATTTTATTTTTAATGAAAAGCGAAATGTTCCTACAAATTCCAGACTCCCATTACAACATTGAACACTGTCCGGTTTCGATTTCGCAATAGTAACAAGTGGGCGCAGCGGACCTGTCGACTGTAGAGACAGACGGCAACACCGAGTCGTGATCGTGTTATACGCTTAGTATATACTGTAGTATTAATCAAGGGGAATTGTATACTTGTAAGGCGTAATGGTAAATTTCCAACGCTTATCTTTTAAGAAATATGGTGCCTTTATGTATATAACTTAAATTTTTAATTGTTTAAAATAATGAATACCTTCCTCCATGATTTCGATTTATTTACTATTGTACTTGCAAATATTAATTATAAAATAATGTTTTTTTTTATATATTTTACTATTTTAATGTGCTATTTCACACAAGGATTTTTGTCAAAGGTTTTCTTTTTAAAAACGTTTAAAAATTCGATTTCGATTCGATTCGATTCGATTTGAACCCGCTCATCTTGGGAACCGTCCAAGTGCTTCTACTGCTAAGCCATACGATTTGTTACAAGTAATTTATGTTGATTTTCTTTGTTTTCATTGATTACACGTTTAGTAAAAGAATTCGAAATAGCAACTGTTTAAATTATTTACAAACTTTGCTATAAGTACCTTACTTCAATATAAAAACTATTATCTCTAGATTTCAAAGAGTTAAAACATTTACTTCCTCGCTCTGGTAAGACAAAGCGCAGCGTTCAGTTCCACCAGTTGAATTCAGTGGAAAGTGAAGTCTAACCTGCTATGCGGGATAAAAAGCGTGAAGCTAAAAAAACATTGAACGTTCACACGTTCTACATATATTTTCTGCTATACCCACACGTCTTGTGATTTTAAAATTTACATATGTAGTAAAAATTCGACTTTAGAAAATAAAACTAAGCTATATTTTAAAATAACCAGTCGCTTATTCGATTCAATAATTCAATCAATAATCACAAATCAATAGAACTTGCAAACCATAAAATTAAAAGTACTATAAAAATTACAAATTTTCGACATATAATTAGAGCAACTTATATATAATTCATTCATAATAAGCAGTTACTTAACTGAATCACGATTTGTGAATGTCCGTCTGTTACCTGATCTATACTATTAAATGGGTGTGCAAAAGAATTCAAAGATAAACAGATAATCTATTTTCAATCACTCTAATTAGAATACAGCTGGTACTTTGCTGTCACGAAGTTTGAACGTGACTGGTTTTGGATTCACGAAGAGAAATGTATCACTTTCAAATTATATAAATCGATTTAAATAAGGATTATCTCATAATGAATGGTTTGGTTTTTAAGTGGAAGTCTTAAGACTATTTTTTTTATTTTAATCTGTCTTTCTCTTTGGAATTATATACTTCAATTCGTGCATGATTTTTAGCTGTACGATAATGTATAACAATCAATGTTGATTATCTAACACTACGAAAATGAAATGAATACCTATCAATAAAGAGCCTTTGAAATAATAAGGTGATATATATATTATCATTAACCTAAAACAAAACGCGGCGTTGAGTTCCGCTACTTAGCATACAATGTATTGACGCACACTAGATTACTACACTGAGTTCTTTCTGGCTACTATACGGGATAAGGCGTGAAGGTTTATATATTTAAAATAGGAACTTGAAAAATTGATGCTTTAATCGATTTTATTCAGCAGCAGTATATTTCAACCAAATCAAAGATATCTACAAATATATAAACAACAAAAAACTGTCATTATTAATAATACTTATTACGTTCGAGGAATTCCATTAAGGCTAAATTATTCGCGTAGATAAAATGAAATTTAATATGAATTTTATAATATTGCAATAAGGACTTTAAACACCTGGTACAAACGCATTTTACATTCAAAGGTGATAATGTTATGTTGGCATTACGTCACTCAACCTACGACTTATTGACCGAATGCTTGAACGTCATGCTCATCTCCAATCTGTTGTGACCTTTTCCATACAAATAAAATTAGTTAGAGTTATTATCTAATATCAACGTGACTCTATAGTTATAAACTACCTAATTTAATACAAAAAATATTTCCTTGATCGCGAATAATGGAGGATTATGAGATTTAACGAAGTATTATAAATGAAAATTGTATTTTTAAGAATAGGTAGGCTTAATACATATATTAATTCAATTTCTGTATCGAAAATAATACAACAAAATATGATGTTTTAATATTCAATGGAAATAATAAGCGGGAACTCAATGACACTCATGTTCTCTACAACAGACGGTATATATAAAAAATCTAGCGTCCAAGATATACTCGATTGAAATTGAGTCGTGAAAGGTAAAATAATTGGAAAAACGATAATATAAAATTATAGTAATTATCCCCAAATAGGAATCGAACTTACCATCGCATATAAACTCAGACACGATCCCACCTCGCCACAATAGCCTATATTCAATAGTTAAATTTTGTATTTAAATATGTAATAAACACGACCTATTAACCTTTCTCCGTGAAAAATTGCCAATACCATTAAGACTATATTTCACAAGGATAATTACGTTCTTAATTTACAATATTATGTGGAAATATTTGACTAACAAGAAGGAAGTAATCGGGTCTACAGTTAAAAGTGCGTCTCTAAATGCCGCTGCCAATCAAACGAGCTTAACTTGCAAATAACAATAGATTTGGTTGTAGCGTATTATATAAAGCTATAAAAATGTATTGTGAAAATTTTATATATAATATATAGGTAAATATATATGTATTTATTACATATTAGGAGAATAATATTGATGTTTAAAATATAAAATGTTCGTTTTCATATGTCATGGATTATCGTATACCCGCAACTTTCTTTGCTAGAACTTGGCTCTTGCTACTACTTAGTACTATCTGTCGGTGGATATGGAACTTGAATACAAAAATATACCGATTTTAAAGTAAAAGAAATACTTATAAAAATCCATAGATTTATAATTGTCTACATTGAAAACTAAATTTTCAGCAAAATTTATAAAGCGATTGGAATAAAGTACTAAATATTAAGCTTTTAAACCGTATAGATACGCGCGGACAAATTTTTGAAAAAATAAGAAAAAAAATCATTTATTTTGCTTTCACTAAATTAATAAACGCTATTTTTGATGATATTTTTTCCCATTATTATATTTCAGACAGCGATCAGTTATATTTATATTATGTATATAGATAGAAGAGAACGTGTTATTATTAGTATTGATTACATATTATAATGATACTTATTCAAAACTCAATAGCACATACACTACATTCTACAGTATGATGAAAGATTAAAACAATAACCTAGTTTAGGTACTCCACCGCCTTAATAACATACAAAATTACTTTATAAGTGCTGTCAAAGTATCGTTATGGGCTGTAATAAATCACAAAAAACCTTGAGACCGATCTGACAACTCGACTGCAAATTGTTACCGCAAGTGAATTGTAGTAACAATATACCCTATGTTATTAGTGCATGCATAAACCACAACGAAGTATAATAAAAATTAATATGTATAATCAATTTTAATGTTTTAAATATTTTTTATATATAAATATTTCTTTAGTTATTCAAAGACTACAGTAAACGTGTATACCTATTACCTATATGTATATCAAAGCGAAAGCAGTGCAATTTCTTACGTTTCTTTTAGCCAAATTAAGATACAATATTACATAAACATATATAGATACATTGTAATTTTCATGATTTTTACGCAAAAATACGCAATAAAGAATACCTTACTCGTGAACATAAATATATTTTTACACACGTCTTAGATCCTCCTCTCAAATTACCTGAAACAAGAATAAAAATAATTATAAGTACAACAGTCATTACAAAATTAAAAAATTAAAAAAAAAATAATTTACTATATATTTATAATACAAGTATATTATATAAGTATATAAAATACTTCGAAAAACAGATCACTATTTATGAAGCAAATCGTAAAAAAAATCACATAATGCTTAGTATTGTAGTAATGTTAGGAAGAAATGGCCACTTCACGATCTGATCATAAATTAATATGCGCGTGCGCAGCCATGCCCGAGGCGATCATTACACACAATTTATCACTTGACACGAAAATATGCGAATTGATTGTAGCTTTCAGTGTTGTAATTTAACAATCTTGGTATATTTTATTAAATTAAAGCTTAATGTAAACCACAAAATTTAAATGAGTAAAACGGTTTAGTTGATATTGACTGGAATTCATATAAGTACTTCATTGCTATTTTTAAATTACTTTATAAATAGAATTATTTTAAATTACTTTGTAAATAGAACTCTTTAAATGTAAAATTGCTTTGTAAGTGTTTGTGGGTTCAGTTCCCACTCGGGTAACCATGTTATCCTTATTATATTATTTTCATTTTCCACTCTTCTAAGACAAGTCTTAATGCATAGATTTCGAGGGAAATGATGAAGTGTCTCAACTCTACGTTCTCTAAGACTACAATACTACGTAGAAAAAAGCGTTAAATAGTGGTAGCTAAAAGCCCTGGTGGAAAGAAATATATTGGATAACCATAGACCAAATCTTCTATTTATTATTAATCCATTTACTAGATCGTACCATTTCGATTATCTAACGACATTTTCCTGTTGTTATGAAATAAGAATGTAACTCTCGTATCGTACAACTCAAAGCTGAATGTCGAGCTTAATCCCTCTAACTGAGATCAGGTGATAAGCGCTTACGTATCTGCACGTTGCTATCTTGTTGTGGTTGTGGAACAAATATTTTAATATCAACCTTTTTTATATCAAAAAACCTCCTATATTCGGAAAAAGTCACTTTTCTCTTCATTTATTGGGCATAATTTAAGCGGCAGTAGACAATCTTTGCATTGCGAACTATACCATAGAAAGTCTTAATTTCAAATACAACTATCAAAGTTCTTGATGAAATATCATAATTAGGTCACCAATAATGCATATTAAATAAAAAGACTAAATTTCAACAATAATTATTTTATCAATATCATGACTATGACATATAACAACAAGTGTATGTATTAGTACAGATATTGCGGTATACTATAATAGCTCTTTGATGATTGCAATACACTAGGGTTACATAGATAGTAGTTGTGAATGGCGCTGCACTATTACTAAGTACGTTGAACAATAGGCGAATGTACTACTTACTCCCTTTGTCTTTTACTTTATATAAAAAAATTAAGGAATACGAAAGATTAAGGATAGATATAACTTATTTTGTAGAAGTATACATTACACGTAATACATATGTATGTGGACGTTTATTTTATTTTAAGATCAGGGCATTTATTTATTTTTATAGTTTATCTTTTATACCTATTAGCTTCTTTTCTTTAAAACGTCTTGAATAAAAGTAGAAAATAGTTTTAATAAAACTATAAAATAGATTTATTATTTAATATCTTTTGACAATTCACAAACAATATTAGAAAGCAAGTTTGGAACTTTTTGCAATAGTCCATAGTCTCTGGTAGACTGTTAAAATCTGAAAAGTCTTTCCGACTAATCCTATTCATGTAATAGTTAACAGCAATCAAAAAAACTCAATTTTAAAATATTTTGCAAATATATTTAAAAATTCGCAGTATGATAAAGCTTTTAGACCACTCTCAAACATAATACTGATATAATTCATCGGCTAATCTGATAACTGAACAGCAGTTACATTTAATTAGATTATTGATAAAACCTAGGTCACACTACCTGTACGAAAAGATTTGATAAATCTTTTCGTACGTTACTTGTGTACTTTAACGTTAAGTTATTAAAATGAATACTTATATAATATAAATTATGCATACGGCCAGCTTTTTTAAAAATGTATACAATTTTTTTCAAAGATAATTTGTAATCCTATGTGTGGAATAACACATTAAAAATAGTAAATATTATTATAAAATAGCAATCTCTCTTGTTAAACGATTATTTCTTAATAATCTTTAAGTAGTGGAAATTTGTAAAAATCTCTCCACACAGATGCTAACAACATAAATATGTGTAGCAAACGTATAAGAATTTCGACGCAGCTAGTAGTAGAACACATGACTTAGCGGTCAGAGCGCTTGGACGGTATCCAACGTTCAAATTTTTATACGTTTTTTCAAAAATGTTTTCTAATCCTGAGTGTGGAATAACACTTTAAAAATAGTAAATATTAACATACGAACAGCTATCATACTTTTAACGCTTATAAATCTATAGTCATGTATAGTGTTCTGATCAATGATTAGTAAACTGATATTACATTTTATTACCACCATTTAACACGCAATGTTTCCAAAAAGTAGAAAAGTAAGTTTTTTCTGCAGGGTGTACTTTTATTTGAAAAAAAGTAAATAAATGTTTGTATATATAGAAGTAACTCCTATAATGACTCTGTCGTGCAACTATTCTTTATCAGTCATCTTAATATCAACACTTGCGCATGCGCAGACGTTATCTTCAATATGTCATACTCTAGAACGCCTCCTGCCCTCGAAGTTATTGACATGTTACAATACTGTTGTGAAGATAACTATTGTTTACGATATGCTATTTACAAGATAATCAGATGAAATATAAAACGTCTCTTTCGTAGTTCTAAGCATTTTTATTGTTTACCGTATATTTTTTTTGTGAATTGAGACACAATGTTCTATGTATGTACGTATCAAGTTCTATGTATCCAAACGTGAATATTCATTTTCTAATATTTTTATTTGTACTGTATAATATTTATCCAAATTATATACATACATACATACAGACACAGATCTGTAGAAATATATAAAATTGGAGCGTCTCTTTTGTAATATTAAAATAATCGTTTTTTTACTAATGCAGATGTATGTACACACGGTACATACACCATATATTAATAATATTTTTTTTATAATTTTAGTCCATCTGTCGGTTTACTTGTTAATGTTAACATCACCAACGTTTGAATTAATTTTGACAGATCTTTGAGTGGCAGATAGATAGATAATGTAATAAAGAGTAACTTGAGCACCTTTTATTTTAGAATTATAAAATGAAAACGCGGAGATGTTAAATTCCACGCATATAAAGTCGCAGAAACAAAACAGATAGAAATATTTAATCTGTTTTTTGTTAGAAAGCTCTTTTAATTAAACTAGTATTTTCAATACTATAATAATTTGTAAGTTTAAAAATGACAATTTAGGCAGATACTAGAATTGGTACGACGTGTTGTGTGAAAATAACAAGATGGAGATTAGAGATAGTTATTGAGAAACGCATTTCATATGTACACGCACTTTTGAAATCGTGTCAATGAGATTATATCTTTCTTTTATGTGTTAGATGAATGTAGTATATTTAGTTTAGACAATGACGAATGAATGCAAAACTCTTTAATAATATAGCATGTATTAATAAAAAAAAGCATTGTATGACGCTATACCATAGAGGATGGCACGTGGGTGCTTCTTCTAAACGTTACCTATTAGAATATTTATATTTACTAGGGCATAATGACGTGTAAAATATGTGTTGCCTTAGCAACGTGAATGTCACGTTATGCCAAAGCGTATATCAATCATATAGTAATGAGTGTAATATTGATTCTATTAAATAATATACTTTTAATGCACTATCTCTCCTTTGTTTGCATGATTTTCATAAAAAAGTACAACAGAGTAAAAGCTTTTGAGTAGATATTTCGGTATTGAGTTCTTACAGCCGAAGCTTAAAGGTGCCACTAGATGTTTCTATTTACGTCTCAAATTAGAAAATTACAATAAGTAAAGGGAAAAAATATATGAAATATAGATTTTATATATTAAAGACCGGGCGACTTTAAATGCAATCAGTTGTAGGTTTGACTCTCACTCGGGAGAATGATTATATTTAGTTATTTTCAACACGCAATGTTTCGAGTTCGGTGGAAAATGGAGTACGGAGTGTCTTGACACTAGATACTCCCTGTCTACCCTGCTAGGTGGGTTGTAAAGCTTGAAACTAAATTAATTTATTTAAAAATTAAAATAAAGCCAGCAACTGCCGACAAAATTAAATTAATGTTGTATTCAATATTAAACTACAACAATAAAGTAGTTAATAAAGAAAAACAACAACTCTTACGTAAAATAAGTGTAACACGTGAAATTGTTTCCTAGATATAAATTACTATGTAATCCAAGTCTCAGGTGATTGCCCGCCAATTTGTACTATGCCTTCTATGCAAATATTCACTGTATTTGTGAAAATTATACATTTTCTCATTAATATTATATAATAAAGTTTAGTAAGACCTAGATTGTGTGATGTAATGAAACTTGCATTGATAAAGTTATGCTAAAGACCTATTAAAATATCCTTTATCGATTTCTACTGTAGTTATTACGTAGATACTTGTTACAATTTAAAGTATTGTATTTATGTAGAGCAAGCTTTTGAAATGGCAAAAAATTCTTTATAAATTTTATATAATAAGCAGTAAATTTCATCAATTTCATTTCTTCAGTACCATTTTTAAACGCATGTAGTGATAATGGGTTGAAATACCGCTTGTAATTATATTTATGTTAACATCGAAGAAAATTCATCTTGACTATGTATATAACCAATATAAATATACAATTAGTCTACGAACATGTGGATATTTCATAATATACTCTGTACCCGACCCATAAAACGCAAAAAGACGTATGTATATATATATATATTTATATATATCTTTTTATAACCCATTTGCCTTAAAAAAGCTCATAAATCTATAATATTATCTCGACAATTCTATAACAAACTACTTAGTAGACTTCACGCAGCCGTTATGAAATGTTTTTGGCTTTTATTATACCTTTCACAATAGCGGCGGTTATTAAGGCTCTATTTGAATAACTGTGACAAATGCTAGCTTAAGAAAGGTTAGCAAAATCGTGACCTAAACTTATATATGGAGCAGTTGCGAATAAGTACTGTACAAAAAGCGTTATAGTGCAAGAGCAAAATGGAAAGTGAACAGGCATTATTTACATATAACAGAAATATTTTTTTACATATGGCACTTGAGATACTGCAGTTAAGATGATTAACGTGATGGTTATATTTTGATTTTGCTTCACATAATAACATACAATAGACGTTGCTCTTCCCGCTAACTCCGAATAAGGCAGTAAGTAGGTAAGAGAGTCGTAAATCATAAGCTCTTTTTGCTTTCTATTCTAATATAATGAAGTAAAAATATGAAAGTAAAAATCTTAAAAGTAAATAAAAGGATCTTTATGCTGGATGGCTGATACTCGGTCATTTTGCCATGGTAGTCAAAGAACTTAGAGTCTTAACATTGTTCTCCGCTTGCCAATCATATTCACAAAGTTTACGTAGAGTGACAGTAGGTCAATGTCATGCACAGATGAGAAATATAAATCAATTAAATCGTTTCCAAGACATGGGATCGAACCCACAATCATTGCCATCAACAGTCAACCACTGTTCTCATGTGCTAAGCCATAAATTCAAACAATATAATAAATCCCGTCGCTTACGATGTGAACCTTCATACATTGTATCGTTATGCAACGCATCCACTGCACCACAGCGACAACGTCAGCACTTTAAGCATACTTTAAAATATATACTATTTTATAAGATTATATAAAGAAATGCAATTAAATGCGTGTTATATCACTTTTAAACTCGTCTAGATGGGCATATTAATATTCTTTTATATGTAGTGTAATTACTCTCTTAATTGCTAAAGCACGCTAAAATAAAAGCATGACACAGTTACGCGTTGTATGAAATTTTGTGGCGGTGTTACAATAAATTATTAATTATAACAATTTCTGTTTCCTTATATGTACATATATAGAGCTTTCAAAAAAAATCGAGGGTAATCTTATGTAATATGACTATTTAAGATACCAACGGCTTGAATTATTATTCTATATTTAAAAATTATCGTTTATTTCGAAATATAGATATCACTCTCTTATTTTTTTATATGTTTTCTTTTCAACGCGACTTGGCACCGTTTGTTTGCTTGCCATACAGTATGCTTTGTTGTTTATTGTTCTCAACTATTTACCAAAATACCAAGTAAGTACATAATAATATTTATGAAAATAAACATATTTAAAGTGGCATGTCCATTGCTTTTAACCATTTAAATAATGTTTAGTCAAATCTCAATTCTTCAACAACACTTCATATTTAAATATATAATTTTTAATATCTTCTCTCTGTATCCCAAATAACACAGTAGACACAGGGTTAAAACCCTCCATTCGCCGTTTTCAGCCTGAATACACATTACATGCGTGCATTGACAGATCTCAACGCAGCGCTTTGTCTTACCGAGTATTAGCACTCAGACGCCATCCCACAACGCCACGCAGCTCTATTTTATATAGATTATAAAAAAAGCCTTTTATTTTGATAACAGTGGAATTAATGTTTCAAGGGCCGCCTTATTACACAACACACGTGATCTACAAAACCGTACTATTGCACTCACGTTTAGAGAAAGTAACGGAAGGACACTGTTTGTTTCCAACGGCATGTACGTGATTAGATACAATAATTTGCGGCTAAGTCCTATGACATAATATTTTTTAACACGCCACTGTATTTTAACCCTTATTGAAAGGCAGTATAGACGTATAATAGACGTCTACTACTTAGACTATTAAATCGTATTAGTGCTAACTTCGTCTATGGTGACCCTATAATCTAAATGATCACTCATTAGATGATATGTGTATCCGTCATATTATGTTACATTATGTAATTTTAATTTATATGTATGTTATATATGTTATATAGCTTCCAAAGTTATAATTAATTGTTACAACCAGATTTGAACTAGTTATGTGACCTACTTTTTATAATAATTATTAAAGTGATGTTGATGATTTATGTTTGCTTTATTTTTATTAAGTGTAAAAAAAATTTAGGTATGAATATAGAGCAAAATGAAAGTTATTTTTTTTAATGTTTTTATTTCATTCATTATGGATATACGTTTCGTACCTATTTTCGCTTCAAAATAATTCTTAGATAATGATACTCTCCTTTTATGGCTATATATATATATATATATATATATATATATATATATGTATATATATATATATATATATATATATATATATATATATAAATATATATATATATATATTTATAATTATATTAAGGACACATATGTAAATTTAACAGCAAGTAGATAAAAATAGCGTTGTATAAAAATTTTTTTTCTCTGCTTCACGTCCACAAAGGAGGGTAGACAGAAAGTACCTAGTATCAAGAAACTGGACGCTTTCCACCAAATTTCAGACATTGCATGATGAATGAAGAACTCAACGCCGCATTTTATCTTACCAGACCGAGGCAGTAAAAGTGTAACTCTGTTTAATTTAAAAAAAAAACACTTTGAAACCTCAAAACGATAACAATATTAGCTACCTTCATGACTAAGTTTTCGCTAGATATATTGCAACTACACACCTTAACCAAGCATTATCGAATTAGGTAATACCTAGGAAACTATCGTTAACAATTTACTATCAAAATTTATTTATTATATATTTTATACTAATAACTAACATTCAAAAAACATTATTTGAGTGTATCCAAAACTCAGTGATAATTCAATTTGTATAACAATACAACATTTCCGCTCTACTTCATATTGAATTCAATTCGCGACGTCTTTATCGGTGCAATATCGGTACAGACGGGGAATTAAACGAGTGAAAGTCGGCTATTCTACTTTGAATACTGATTTAAGTGGTTTAGGGCTCATTACACAATACAAACTGTTTTTATTACGTCAGTGTAATAAGGTCACGATTTTTAAGCGATTAAAGTGTAAAAGGACTTGAGCTTTGAATATGGTATGTCCAAATATGATGCTTTTTGTGTCCTATATAAATTTTAAAGGTCGTTCGCAGTAGGACAGCTTTTAAATGTAAAAGAGATTGGTTACGGATTCGATTCCCACTCTAAGAGTGATTATATTTAAAATTATTTTCATTTCCTCGCTCTGGTAAGATAAGACACTCAACACGTAATGGTTCGAATTCGGCAGAAAGACTACGTACTTCCTGTCTTAACCTTCACGCTTTTATACCACGCACTACTATAAAGTGTCTCAAACGTCAGGTTTCCAAAAATGTATTATCGAATACCATAATATACGCAATTAATCCGGTTAAAATAGTTCCATTTAAAATGTGTAGAAATCTCAAAATTCAAAGATCTTATAACAACAACAAAGAAATAACAAATACTTCCTGTTTACACCACTCTTTATTGATTAATAATAATATGTAAAAAACTGACTAGAGTTTGTAAAGCTACCTAACTATTACGGCTGTTATTTAATCAAACTAGTTGAATTGCATTCTAGATGGCGGCAATGTGAAATGATCTTCCGATGGCAATGACCGTCAGCGAAAGCGGTGGCAGGTTTTAAATGAAACATGCATTTTAATACTAATAAAAAAGTAAGTAATTGACGCTACTAAGCAATATAATTCGTTAATCACTTTGTGTATTTTATATTTTGGTGCTCCATGCGCATTTTATCTACATTTATAAAAATATTGGTTAAAAAGTTCCGTTGTCAGGTTTGTAAATTATTTTATTAAGTCTAGATTAAATATAGCAAATATCTTTGATTTTCGATAGGTAGTAGGTACCTGTGACCAGTCGATTAATTCCTTTAAAATACTTTTATTTATATCTATATAAAGAAATAAAAAGTTATATATTTTGTATACATTATTCGCTAGTTATATATCAATTCGCTATTTCGCTGTAACTCAACGCCGTAGTTTAAATTGGAATCGAACCTACAGCCAATCACGTATACAGTCAGACGCAGACCTACTGCGTCACGATGGCCTCAAGCTTTTTATTTCGACCATGTAACTCGAATTATGTATACCTAGGTCGCACGCCTTAGATTTACCTTGATTTATATTACGCCACAACTGGGCTGGACATTTACAATATGTGCGGGGCGTGGTATATAAATCTACAGACTGTTTTAAATGACTAACTCACAACTTCAAATTACTATTGTCTTAATTGAAAAAAGTTTCACAAGGCATTGCTTGATTACTATAATTAGTTAAATATAAAATATATTTTTAAAAATAAACTTTTTGGAGCCATCTTTAATTTATTTTTTAATAGCTTATCGTTATCACTTTACATGCCATGTCATTTGATACTCATATTGTGCAAAGAAATATAATCTGAATTTTATTACAGTAGCTAGCTATTTTAAATAAATAACAATGTTGATTATATATTACAGACACTCGGAAGTTACAAAATTTCACATGCACTAACTACACGCGGAAAGTTAAAGAAATGTTTATAAAACCATATCTAGTCTTTGATTCATATGTTAGACACAACATATGCTTAAGACCCTAGAGTGTGCTATAAATGATATAATATCAAATTAATTGTCTTCGGCTTTATTCAGTACAAATTTGATAAAATTAACTTTTTATTCTGTTTTCTTTGAAAAAAAAAGATTTAATACAAAAAAATATTATCTTAAAAAAATATACACTTACATATTTTTTTTAATATTTGAAAAAATAGCATAACAATAATATTTTTGGCAAACACAATAAGTTGCGCAAACAATATGAACAGCTTTAAAATTAAGCTGACCAAAGCCACTAATAATTACCAGATCGTTAATTAAATGAATTTAAATCTGATATCAAATTAAACGTTTCAGATTATATCATTGTAACTGTAAAACTGATTGACGAAATATCGATTAGCATTAGAATTGACATTTACCACGCAATTTACGATTTCAAGCGATTTAAAACCATAAACCTTGCGACAGTTAGAAAAATGACCAAACATAATGGCAAACAACAAGAAACTGTTGTTGTATTAAGCAACTATAACCTAATCGTCACGACTTAATATTTCACTTTGTATCCCATACATTTTCATAACAATATGATAAAATTTAAAAATTCGACTTTAATTATATTTGCATGAATGTTCATAAATTATTTTGAAATTATATTGGAAGGGCTCATATCGAAGGGCACATATAGCTTATCTCATAATACAGGTATTTTAATTATTATTAAAAAGCTCTAAACTCTTTATAAATTTCAAATATTCTCCAATAATGCTACTAGGAACTCTAATATCCTCAATATTCCAGCATTCCTCGAGAGCTTCAAAATAGTATTAATTTCAATCCAAACCCGAAGTTCGAGTCACATGTGGCCTAAACAGTGTTATAGTGTGATTTATTAGTTTTTATGTGGACATAAATCTTTTGCAAAGCATACACACAAAAGCCAAAGATATAATCCCTCGCTCCGTTAACTCTTTAATCACAAATTCTCTTTATCTCATTTTAAATATAAATAAACAACCAGACAACTATTTTTAGTTTTATAGGTTAATTAATATTCGCAAAAGAAAACCATATTGAAAACTAATTTTAATTATCGAAAACTATTTTGATAACATCGATTAAATTAAATTCGAAGCAAAACCACAAAACATTTTGAACGTTTATAATTACGACGCATTAATATGTATTAAATTACGAAAATATTGTTTGAATGTAAATAATGCATCTATTAAGCCGCCAAGTGGCTTGTTCCGTAACGATTTCGTAATTACAATTGCCCGCTATTATGCACGCAATAGATAGAGTGGTGAACGCGAGTGACCTTGAAAAAGCGCCATCTAGCTTTAACCAAGTAAACTATATCTATTTTCACCTTCACTTTAACGTGTCTAGAAAAAACCAACGAAAACCACTGTCCCTTTCATATACCAAGCTTATTGTTAAGTCAGTTTGTTCGTTTCTGTGTATAAAGGAAATGGAAGCTTTTATATTTTTATAACTTCCGCTTTTTACTAGCGAGACAAAATGAAATTTGTGAATATAAAACCGAACTTTTTCTGTTCATCCCGAGATTTCTCAATTGAAGGTACTTATTAAAAGATAAATAATAGTTTAAACAAATAAGCTTCTCGCTTAATCCCGCATAGGAGGATAATTAACGTGAACATATGTCAAAACACTGTTCGCAGTTAAGCCGAATATCAAACAAAAAACCAAATTAACGCCAATCTACTAAATTTGTTAAGTTTTCAATTACATTCCTAATAGACGTAAAACTTTTTAATGGTGAATATCTATATATATATATATATATATATATATATATATATATATATATATATATATATATATATATATATATATGACACCTAAAACGTTCATTTGGAGTCGGTAAAAATTTCACAAAAATAATCTAGTATTACGGTTACCAAACCTTTCCACATGATTGCACAGGACATATCCAGTGTCGCAACTAGAATATATAATGAGCAGCTACAGCCATCGAGCCCTAAGGCAACTGACGGATATTACACATAATGCTTGAAATAAATGTAGGAATTTGCAAATATTGGCTAGAGGCGCTTATCGAAACATTTAAGAGATGAATTAAATATTGAATCAATATTTTACTATTTTAGTGTTATTCCACACTTAGGATTAGAAAACGCGCCTCTTGGAAACCGTTCAAGCGCTCCAACTGCTGAGCCATGCGTTCTGCTACCGGCAGTGTCAAAATTCTTGAAGCGCGGGTTCGAATTTCGCTGCGTCCAAATTTATATACGTTTTTATTAAATGTTTTTAATATTGAAACATATTATCAAATTAATAAATCAAATTAGATGTTTCGATTAGATTCTTCGTTTCAGATTCGTATTACTTTAATTTTTATTATTGTTATGAAGATAGATGTTATAATCGCTCTGTTATGTATATTACGTTACAATATATCACCACAATATACATTGATTAATATATTTAAATATTTAGATAAAAAAAAATATTCTTATTAGGTAGCATATTTTTAGATAAGTTAGAATACTCATATATTAGAAAGGAATTCGATAACGAATTACATTGAATTCGTTTCAAAATGAGTTGAGTCTAGTATGAGTCTAGAGTAGTTAACGATTACCAAGTGTAAATACGCGCATAATTATTTTTTTTCGTACCACACAACATGGCAAGACTTTTTAAAATCAATCGACCTTTTTAAGAATGATATATAAATTCAAATTATACTGATAGTAGGACCAAATTTAAAGGGTCTATAGGGGCCAATGCCCCGGGGCATTCCACGGAAAATACTGTCCAAGCCTCGACAAGTCATGATTCTCGCAGCTGCAACATCTTTTTTTTTATTTTTATTGACAGCATTTGCAAAATAAGATATTTACTACATAGTACATGCATAGCTAGTTTATTTCAAAAATAATAGAGAACTTCCACTCCCTTGATTTTCCAGTACCTTCAAATTTTTAAATCTGGCTGTGACTGTATATTCTATATATTTGACTTGAATATCTAGGTACATATATGACGTTATAAAATAAAGACAATTTTAAATGTTGTGTTAGCGGCCCAGTTCAGTTGTGATTGATTAACAATGGTGGCGGGTTCAAATATCCTTTAGCAAATAACTTCGCTTTGAATTTGTATGTCAAAGAAAACAAAGAACGAAAGGATACACTTGTCTTTAAATATTCAAACCTACAGCAAAATGTAGGACGCACTATTTTCATACATATTACACTTTTTTATCTATTTATTCCAAAATATAGTACATCACCTAAATTATATTTTGTTCAGCAACACGCTTTTAATAAATTTTAAAAAAAAAATGGCTACGAATTTGACATATATAAAAAAGTATATTTATTTTGCATTTGCAGAATAAATTAAAAACTTAACTTTATATGTTTGAAAATACATATAAACATACGCTATTTTCCTGTTTTTGTACAAGTAGGTAGTTGAATGTGCTTGAATTTGATGCAACGATGACCGCCAAGAGGTTAATAACCTGCGTATTTTGACTGACAGGTGAGTAGCGATGGGACAGTCGCTCAATGACTATTCGATTATAACGTTCATATCGGATTAACTAATCATTCATTTATATCTACAATTAAAATAATTTAAAAGATAAGAAGACATGAATTTTCAGAAGTGTCAAAAATTTAAAAAGCACGTATATGTTATAATAATTTATGATAGATTACTTATAATTATTTAGTATTATTACATCTGATACAATTTACACTAAAACGTTTATGGTTAAATGAGAAAATATTTTTTCTTTTTTTTGTTATAGAATTTCTATATAATTTAATACTTAATAAAATACTGAATATCTAAGAGGCATTATCCAACCTTGGTATTAAGAATAAGCTTAGGCAAGTCAAATATTTGTTACATACATCAACATAACGATGTGGAATGACATAACAGAGGAACAAAAAGTTATAAATTCTCAAATTAATGATCTAAGAAATAACATTGACCATTTGCCATTGTAACAACTACAGATGTGTTAAAGTATACGTAATGATGAGCTCGTAAGAACAATTTATCTCTATACAATAATCATTTTATAGATAAACATATTTAGGAGAGTTCAAAGATGTTATAATTAATTACTTTATGATTATTTTAGGTACTTTTTTTTAGCTTTTGATGCGGCACAGTAGGGTAGACAGGAATTAACTAGCGTCAAGTCACTCCGTACTCCGGTTCCCACCGAAATCGAGAAGTTGAATGACGTGTAGCGGAACTTAACGCCGCGTTGTGTCTAATAAGAGCGAAGAAATGAAAATAATTTAAAATGAAATCGAACCCACAACCGTTTACAGTCAGGCGCTGTCCTATTGTGACACGACTAGCTCGATTTAAGTAAATTATCTAAGATTTACAATTTTGTAAATAGTATTCAAGTCTCGCCTAAGTAAATTGTTTGAATCAACAGTTTAAAGGTAAAAATAAGAAAAGTATTCACAGAATTACTTTTTATCACAGAATACGTCAATTGAAGCAGAATATCGGTCAAGATTGTCATTTTGTGCCTATTTATCGTCTTGAAGTCGGTTCGCATTATATTACGACACACTTTTTTAATGACCAAGCAACTTTCAAATCTAAATATTCCCCGAGGGTGATTTAAATCAACAAAAATATTATAATGATTCTATAATAGCAATGTTAGTAAATAAATTTAGTTAACTATACATAAATTACGCTGTTCTTAAAGATAATACATATATTATTAAGTTGAATAAAGCTATATTTTACTATAGACAATATGTTCAGGTTTTGCTAATAAAACAAAATATATACAGGCTTTCCTAACTTTAGTCAGATTAAACATATACTCGAAAATACTATATTAATGATATATAATTAAATTATTAATGTAAAGTATATTTTTACAGTAATAAGAGGTAGATTTAATATTATGACAATATGAGGCGCGTCCCTAATTTACCATCGAGGCAATCATGTTAAATATTCGGGGCCATTGCACTTTGATAAATGTTTTGCGGTCGCATCATTGCGTGATGTAATCGTTGAATCTCAATATTTATTATGGTGTGGTTTATTTTAGACAATGTGGGTTCGATATATATAAGTATGGTAACTTTACACAATTTATTGTTTTTTTTTGCATTATTGTGAAAAACGATGTAGTTGTGGCGAAATGGGGCTACATCTGACTTCAAACACGATGGTTATTTGTAAGATACACTACGCCAAGTAGCAAAGATACTTAAATGTCGATTTCGCCGTTCTGATAAGAAAAAGTGAACACAAGAAAAAATTATGTGTTATTATAGTAATTAATTAAAATGATGTTATTTTTATTTTAATAGTGTATCAGGGATGCTGTTTTTCCTTATTTTAATTTATATAGATATGTTTAAATAATTTGTAGAAACTTTTTTCATTTTTTAGATCACATAATATGTTGCAAAAATGTAATATTCTATTATACCGTATATTTCAATTAAAAGATCGCTCAACGTGCTTTATCTCAAATACAGGAAATCAAGAAACGGAGTGTCTTGACACCAGGTCCTCTAAGCCAACCTTATTATGAACAAACATTTTCAAAGAATGTTAATAAAATAATATAAAATCTATGTTGTTGCTTTTAATGAAATCCGCTTTAATAGGTTTAAACCCACAACTTTTCAGTGAGTAGTTTTCAGTAGTCTTCCTTATGTTAAGACAGGGAATCAGAACAAAAAATATTATTATATATTTTTTCATATTACTGAATATATTTTATATACAAAGGTATCTGTTACTCTGTCAGACAAAAATTACTGAACAAATTTGGATATAACTTCTGATGGCTATAATACAGTAAAACGATACGAAAGAACAGTAACTTGTTATCAACTTACAATGATCGCAATTCTCAAAAGCCTTTACTTATTGTTTATTAATAGCTTATTTTGTAATTGACGATTGACCTCTATCTTGTCAATATTCAACTATTGGTATCGCGCCTAGTTTGCCATTTGCGGCTGGCACAAGGCCGCTCGGTCAAAGAAACATTGTAATGTACATTATAAAACTCTAATCGTTAACCATTTAAAATAAAACTACTTTATTATACAGCTGCTCAGTGCCAATCGGACGATAGAAATCTTATATTCACAGATTATCAAAAGAATCATGTGTATGCAAATAATTATAATAAAGTGTAATATAAATTATTTTTCATTTAAAAAAAAATCTTTAATGTAATTTACTTAGAAAATCTTACTAAAGGTGAGGGTTTAAAAAGATTTTTTATAAATCTGAGGATGAATAACAAGTAAGTTTTGATAATGTATTAAATATAGTGCGATAATTCAGGCACATATAACGAAAATTTGCTTAAACATAACTTAGAAAATAATCTTAGAGTAGAACCAAGAATCATCATGTCAATTTGACCGCGAGAGTTTCAAGAAAAAATCGATTCAAAGTAAATCAAATTTGGAATTTAACCTTATAAGCTAGGCGGTTCTATACGAATATGTGGAATTTCCATACAAAGATGATACTACCAAGAAAAGTCATATTAGGCAAATTACGTACATCACGACAATGACTCACAATTTTTGTAACATTGATTTTATTACATCACGTAATATATGAAATTGGACTACACGTGCGTACTGCGTAGGCCATTGATGTTATCTTATGGCTCGTTTGGTAAAAATCAGTCCTTTGAATGCATCGTTGCCGACCACGCCGATGCACCGATTTAAGTGAAAGTAAAGATTGTAGCAATAGTTATTAAGTATACTGATGTAATCATTTGTTGCACTTTTTGTATTTCAACTGTTGTGCGACAAACATTTAATTGATTTTTTTTTACTCAATACACAAACATCTTAGTGTGGAGATGGAATCGTGTCTCAAGTTAAAACACTTTCAAACTGCTTCGTGGTTGGTTTATTTAATTTAATGGTTATTAACCTTTACTAATTTTTGATTTGGTCCGTCTAGACTCGATTTTGCCTGATTTAATACTTTGATGTCAAATCGATGCAATCGTTACGTTATACAAGTTGAAATAGAGCGCATCTCAATTAAGCTAAAATAATATAAAATGTGAATATGTTTATTATTAATGATTTCTTAAAGTAACTTTAATTGCTATCATGGAATAAATTAGTATAAATTGAATGTATTGATTTATATATATTATATAAATTTCTTACTTTTCCAAAAGAAGAACAACGGGATCTAACTAAGATATATTACAAAAGTAAACATAAACCCACAAAATATTTGACAGGCTTTTAACGGTAATTTCAAACGAGGAATAAAATAAATATTTTTACTTTGTACGTTTTGAATTATTCAATATGAACCACGGGGATAAAGAACAGTTTCTTGATACTTAGAAATTCCAGTACGGAAATTGAGGGCTATCTTAACATTGTTTTTCTCCATTTTAAACTTATTTTAATATGTATTCAATATATTCAGATATTTCTTTAATTAATTTCAAATTTATTATAAACCATATTATTGTCAGATGTTACCTTAATTGAAAAATAAATCAAAAGTTAAAAAAATACAAGAATTATAAATTATATACAGCTGTATTGAAAAATCCTAAAGCAAAGTAATGCAAAATTCTAAAAAAGCCCTAATATATTAAGTAATTAAATTCTTTTACATGAAAATATCATAATAAATATTCATAATTTTCTTTATTTTGTTATAAATTCTTACATTGTGTATACACATACTAAAATACAGAATCATGCCAGTCAAGAGACTTGGCAGACTGATAAGTAGGATGTGATGTCATTGAGATAGCCACGATTGTCGGACTGCTAACAATCGCGGGGAACACATTGTGCTGTCCGCATTAAGTACTGAAGGAAGCTACGACGTCAAACCTTGAAGTTGCAGTGATTGAAACTCGTGTCCTTACCACATTATCACACAATACCAAGAAATTCACTACCAAATAACACTTGAAAACAAAATAAACAGATGGAAGCGGAACTCGAATATCCATTCGTTTTTTAGACAATGGCTCGTTAACGAGTTGTATAATAGCAGGTGGTGGCAATCTTCACGGAGTTAAACAAAAAAAAATGTACAACTCTTTCTAATTTAACGCGCCAACAGCAACTAAATATTAGATAACGAATTAAGTCGTCTGTCTCGATATAATCTTTGTTAGTTTTGTTTTTTGCGTTCACGCTTTTTTTCTGTCGGTACAAAAAATATTCTAGTTTATATTGGTAACGTCGATATTGAGTGTTCATATTATTAAGTCATTGCCAAGCGACCTTTACGCAACTCTCAAATCTAGACCGAATCAAATTAGCTAATAAAATTTGACATGTGGTACCGAGATACGTTTCGAAATAATATTATAAAATTTAGAAAAACATACCACATTTGTTCAAATAAGCACTGTAATACTTTATTTGTAAACACTTCAGATTCGATTTTCAGGTTTTTTATGTGTAATATAGATTATACATAAAAAACCTGAAAATCGAATCTGAAGTAATAATATAAAATACATTTAAATAAAATAAATTATTTTAATTTTGGTAAATAAATTATTTGGCTCTGGTAAGACAAAGTGTAGCGTTGAGCTCCAACAATCAACACGTAATGTCTCAAATTTTGAGTAAAGCGGAGTGCAGAGTGTCTTGATATATTAATCTTTATCCTACATGGCAGGGTAATCAGAGACACCTTAGTGCCAAGACATATGTACTTAAACATAACATACCAGTATTACTTTTGCATTGATTAATGATATTTTCCAGTTATCATTTTATCGTAATCTGTATCTCGGGGGGTTATTGGCACCACAATACAGCTATAAGTACACTCTACGACTAAATTAAGTCTTCAATCATTTTACGTCCACTTATTTATTATATAAAAGTATATTATATTAAACTAACTTGTTCCGAGTACTTTTACTGTTAAGAAATCGTAACTATTGCGTTATATTTTAATAACTGTATGTTTAATGTGTGAAGTTTCACAAGTAACCACAAAATATAATTTACATCGTAATATTAGATTTATTTTTTCCCCCACAAATTTGGCATTAAATGACACGGTAAGTATCTTTAGTTCATATATTCAGGTTCAATAATTAAAATAAACACTTTCGCAAGGAGAGTCCTCCTTTTTCATTACAGAAAACTGCGCTACAACATTTTTTGATAATAATTTAAAAATAGCAAGGAAAGTTTTTTGTAAATATTATATCTGTAAATGTTATACTTAATGCAAAGAAAAGTAACGTTTAGTTAACCATGCCACATACTTATTGAATTATAGGCTTCTAAAAAACTACAATCGTTACAAATACTTAAAAAAACCCCATAAAATTTAAAAGGTATATAAAGTTATGAACACAATAAACAAGTCTCTTTACATAGAGATAATTATTTTCAAATTTATTTAAAAATATTTATTTTCAAGACAAATAAATATTTATTCGTTTGTATAACATATACAAATGATTTGTTATTTTATAATCCGATTGCCTACGCATTTACGACAAGGATATGCGCCTACGCAACTAACGAACGTCTACTATATTTACAAGATGAACCATATTGGGAAACTAAGTTTGTTTAATCATAATAGCTTAAAATTTATATGTCACTCAAATCACCATCAGCTCTTGATTTCAATCGGCATTATTATAGAATCAGAATGTCATAGTATAATTTACATGTGGCAATATCACGATTTGTATGGCGTTGATTTAAAATTTATATTTGATTTTGAATACAATTTAATTACATTATTCAATATTAATATGAACATTGTATCTAGTTTTATTCATCAAAGTATTAATAATAAGCATATTTTATTAGAATTTAATGCGTGAATTGCTACTAATTATTTAACAAATATTGTAATAAACGTTTAATGAGCTTTTACTAAACGCTATTTTCGCGATACCAGTCCAAATTTCCTTTACAGTATATTTAAGCAAGCCAAGGAAATTCTAGGAAATATGATCACTATAGTGGCGTATTTGCAAAATGATTTATTAATATATTTACACGTCAAGTCATATTTGGAGCATTTATTTAATTTTTTTATTCGGATAACGGAATGTCTTGACACTAGGTCTTGTTCTGACTGCTATGTGGAATAATGAAGCTGCATTTTTTAAAATAATTTTCTCTTCATCGCCTCAGAATTACATATTTTAAAAATATTATTATTACATATGAGGTGAAAAATGGAAAACTAAAACATTGATTTTTAATTTTCTACGTTTAAATTCGATTAGACGTTAAAAATTAAAATAAAAAAAAAACAAATATTTACGACCTTAAGCCGAATCATTATAGGATGAATCAATTTAAAAGCTTAGGCAATACACAAAATGTGGTATAGTTGCGCCACTCCAATTAATAGAATTCAAAACCGGTCAAAGTTATTCGTGTATTGAACTACGACCTCTTTATGTTTTTATTATTTATTATTGCCAAAGAACTGAATAACTTAAGGCTTAAATAGCACAATAGTCAAGTTCAATGTTACAAGCGAAAGTTTGACCTTCTGAGATGACATAACGCGTGATTGGAGACGATGCTTGTATATCTAAAGGGTCAATCATAGATTAGGAAAAGCTATAGAAATAACATCTCTTCCAGTATTAATTTTTTTTGTTGTTTAATGCAAAATTAATCTTAGTAAGTTATAAAATCGTGTTATAGTATTACAGGATAGAAAACTTGTAAAGAAACCTAACATAATTAATTTCTTCTCCGCCCGATTAAAATATGACTTTTATATATATTTAATTTGATACCAGTCTTATTAATAGTAGTCAATTATTAAATTAATATAAAAATAACGAGCTGTGTTATTAAGTAATTCTAAAGTAAGCTATCTACCAGTGTAGTTCTGTTCAAATCGGTGCAGCTGGTTCTAGAGATTTACCGGACCAAACAGACGTACAAACAGACAAAAATTGGAAAAAAACCTTATTCTATATCTGTGCTGCTTATTGGGGATTATTTTTTATTATAAACAGACACTCCCATCTTATTGATTTGTATAGATAAATATAAAAAATAATATTATTATAAGAGAAAAGTTTTAGATATATCTCCAAATCAAATCTCCAAAATAAATCCAATTTTAACTACAAATATGGAGGTCTACTGCCAATTCCATACTGAAACAACGTGTATTTTTTTTATCTAAACTTAAACCCAAAAGTTTGAAGATAAATTAATATATTTTCCACTCATTTCACTAATAAAAGAGAACTTTTGAGTAAAACAAGTACCGATTTATATTTAATATTCGGCTAAATGGTACAGTAAATATTATACTATATATTTTTTCAAGGCTTTATTTCATTTCGGAAAAAAGAAAACTTCATTGTACACAATAGAACCTTGACCTAATAGAAAATTAACTTTTGAATGAATAATTACAATCATTATAATATGGCCTTGTTCCATTCAATACATTTAGAGATATTTACGTAATTTTAAATTTTAACCACTTCCGTTTGATATATAAATAGAATACTTTTGTAACGTTCAACTTGTATTGATTTTGTTTTTCTCTAAGCCAATTTGAATTAATTAAAACTAAAATGGATAAACCGTTTCCTGTGGAAAAAAAGAGTGAAACTATTAACTTATATTGCCTACTTAAGTATATATGAGTAAATACAAGCTATCGCCCGCTACTTCAGTGGCAATAAACTTTGCGACCCTTACGATACTTTTTTCATTTCCGTTCCGTTTTTATCGTTCCCATAGGCTTATTTTGGGAAATCGCTCTTAGAATAGCAGACTACACTCACATAGGAACCAAAATACTAAATTTCTTATTTCTACCAGGCCACTAGTTTCTTATGTGCGTTGTCTGTCAGTTACTGGGTTATCGAAGGCTTTTACATGATTAAATGCATGAATTTTCTAATATTATCTGATCTAAAAAAGATTTCCTATCATACCTTAAAAATTGCAGTTAATTCTTAGTACTAGCCAGTTTATTTGAACAGAGTAAAATATGCTTTAATATCCTGTAATAAAGTTAACTACACTTCGAAACAATTAGAAGATGAATAGAAAGGATGTTCTTAAATGCAGTTTCACAATTTTGTCGGTATTTTCGTTTAACTGATTCTGCTATGCCTTCGTGATTCAAGAACGTATTGCAAAAATAGGACATACCTACATCCTAATTATATATATAATAACTTCTGCCCGCGACTTTATCTGATAAACTCAATTTTAGATCCAGTGAAATATGCAGTTTTAATTAATAATATCCGTTAAGCCTCTCTTCCCTTATCTCTATCATATTATCAGACTTTACACAATAGACTATGGTATAGTCACATATATGGTGTAATTCAATAACAATTATTTTTTACAATTATTTATTAAAGAAAAAAAAAGACTTGTTAACTGTATATATTTGATAGGACAATGCTCATTTTCTTAAAATTATAGCATCAATATGTGAATCTTAATGTAAAATCTGTAAAAATCGAATGTAATATTACTACAATGTACGGTGTTTAGTTTCGCTATTCAACACACGTTTCTTAGATTTTACATTTTTGGGGCTTGGCTCTTATTATTGTTAAAAGATCCGGAAGATATTTGTATTAAGCATTAACCTAAGATGGCTGGAAAATGACTTTAAATATAAATATATCATTTGCAAAAAAAAACTGTTTAATATTTTTCACCCTGACTTTTTCCAGTTCAATTAAATTTTACTTAGGGTCGGACTACAATCCAGTTCTCGTTGCTTCCTTATTGCATACGACACTGAAGAACTATTTGAATTGTTATTTTATTATAACCGGTTGATCACAGCCTGATATGCTTTTTTTACATTACTGTCATTATACTGAGCATTGTCCATTTTATGAGCAATAAAAGTCGTCAGCTTACTAGAAACTTCTTAAGGGTCTTGTATACAAAAGTGGAGTTAAAAATGTGTGGTATTTTTACTGCCATATTTGTCAATTCAGGTATTTTTGTTTATACTTTTATTTAGTTGATTAATATTGACAGTCTAAATTTTACTTGTAATCAAAATACCGAAGTCCGGAAAAATAAAGTGCAACGTATCTCTAAGCTCTTACTGCCTACTCCTTAAAATGTAGGTGGTATGTACAGATAAAACATGCATAATTTAAAGTACAATTTGTTTTTTTTGTCTGTGGTATTGTATATTAGTTAATTTATCGGGAATAATCTATACCACAATTTAATTTTAACTCTATTATAACCCATATAAGATAAATACATAACGAAATATATTATATAAATCTGTTGATAGCCCAAAAATAAAGATCCTGTTGTAAATCCTACGAGTAAAGTTATCGGTACTTTTTACAATAGCTTTTTTTAATAATGTAAAAAATATGTCACCTAATATGTTTTGATTGACATAACAATATCAGTCACTGTCAACCAAGACAAGTATGGTTTTTAGTGTAGAAAAATTTTTTTTATTGTGATTTCCTTTTTTTATTAAATCGTTATAATTATTACGACATCGTAGTGTAGTGGTACAGCGTCCAAATGTTAATTGTGGGTTCGATTCCTAATGGGGAATGTTACTTTTTTACTTTTCTCCGCTCCAATAAGAATTGTGCTGCGTTGATTTCATTGCTCAACACCTAACACGATTTAAGACGGAAAGCAGTAAACAAAATGTCTGGACACTATATTGCCTCTAACTAGCGTGATATGCGAGATAAAGCGTGAAGTTAATATTTTTTTTAAGATCAATAGTCTGTGGCATTCAATTAAATATTGATCAGTTTTCTCAAGCTAGCGCTATAAATGCAAGTGGACAAGTGAATGGCTGGCCTTCGGACACACCTTGTAAGGGTTGCCACCCGGAAACACTTTGCTAAACTGGTTCAGATACCACGCATTATAGTTACAGTGTATGGCAAAAAGTGATCTACTTTTTTTGTTAATTTTTCATACAATATTAATGAATAAAATTATTATATAGCAACACTTATACTATATATAATTTCTAATAAATAACATTAGTAACAATTAAATGTAAATGTGAATTTTTTATTGAATTTCTATAAGTTTTTTATGATTTCGTGTTATTTGTTCTATATTTATTAATAATTATCAATTTATTACTGTTATTTAGAATATAGTAGAATTAAGTTAGTACATTTCGACTCAAGTAAATTTTAAAAAGTTTCGATCAAACATATTAACATAAGTATATATTTTTTTTATCTTTTGCTAACTTTAGATATATTGCACAGTGAGTGGCGGAACTGAACGCCGCGCTTTGACTTTATACAAATTATGTTATTTATTTGACTTCTTAAAACTGCACTTAGAAAAACTTCAGAGTAAATAATTTAGTCCATTTCGAAGTAGAATTATAAAGGTTATTATGAAAATCAACTACTAATAATAAATATAGACAATATTTTATGGTTAACCTATCACGAAAACCTCTAGCCGCTAGTCCTTTGTACGTACCTGACATATCACATTAACATTATTTTATTTTGACATTGTTATTATATTGGAGAACAAAGTGTCTTGACACTTGGTTCTCTTTGCACACCGTGCAGGAAAGTACGCGAAAACAAATCCTTAACTAATTTATTAAGTTATTAAGATTTTTTAGCTTCACGCTTTTATCCCCCATAGTAAGATCAGAGAACAGAAATCACCTAGTATCAAGACCGAACTTTGCCTTACCAGAGCAAGGAATTAAAAATAAATTCAAATATAATCACTCTCCGAGTGGGGATCGAACCCACAACTGATCGAGTTTACAACCAAATGCTGTCACACTGCCCCACGACGGGCCTCTGAAAATTTTAATAATTCTACTCAAGTATTTATATTTGTATATAGTCCAGACTGAACCTGGCCCTACAAATGCGCTACGCTTCAACGCTACGAACTTGTAACAATTTTTACCTAAAACTTAAAGGTTCAAATGAAATTTAATATCAAATCTGTCCTTCAATATCAGTTTCTAAGTTTCTATACGATTGTCAAAATATCAAATAACTTTAAACAATACTATTTGAAAATAATATCTCAAAATAAAAATATACTTTGGTGAAAGGTTGCCTTAAAACGCATTTCTGACCTTATCGCGTGAAGGTCGTAGGCGACCTATATGTGAGTACAATACGTACATAACTAAGTACGTATTTCCGTGTAGGCACCAGAAATATATCAATGAACTTTATTAATAGTAAATAGTTTAACTCAAAGGTTATTATTCAATTTTAAGGTTAAATTTATCATAATTTTGTTTGATAAATAACTAAATGCAAATATATGAGTATTTTTTTCTTTGTGAATATAAAACTGAATTCTTTGTTTACGAGAATCAATAAAAAATACTTAAAATATTGATTTTAATATATAATTTGATTCAAGTGTATAATAATTCAAATATTGGATATTAACACTAATTTCGAATTGATTAATGTCATCTGTACCATGATTTAGAATTCAAAATTACCATAAATTAATGAGGCACACCAATTTTTTATCTTATTCATTGTTTTTTATACATAAAGGAAACCAAATAAGAGATTTTATTCTTAGCTTTCGTGTGTTGTCTCTCGAGCAGCGGAACTCAACGCCGCCTTTTACCGTACTAAAGCGGGGAAATAAAAATAAATTAAATACCCTCGTGCGTTGATCAAACCCACAATTATCAATTATAATTCGGTGTTCCTGATCCAAGCTAACAAGATATTATATGTCCAATCATAAAACGCAAAATCGTTCAAACAGAATACTCTACTTTAAATATTTTCAAAGAGCTACACACTTTATTCCTCATAGCAGGGTAGTCAAAAACAACTTAGTGTCAAGACATTGTGTGTTGAATGGCGAACTCAAAAAAATGCCGCGCTTTGTCTTACCAAAGCAGAGAAACGACAAAAAAAATACATATAATCATTTCACCGAGTGTGAATTGAACCCACAACCAACCACGTTTACAGTAAGACAATATTCTAATGCGCCACAATAGCCTCATTGAAAAGATCTGAACCTTCACTCACTTAAGGCACACACATCTCAATGGCTTTAGGATCCCGTAAATAAATAAAGAAAACTATAAAAAAAAATAAACAATATCGTAATATTACTCACTCTTAAAAGTTTCTTATCGAATCAAATTACTTATTTTAGACAGCGGTCAATTTATCAGTACAGATAAGTACCCTTTTAGCGATCGTACCTGAAACAAAAAAGTGTCATTAACGTCGTTACTTGTATGACATTTGACAAAGTAGGCCGTATTCACATATTCCGCAAGCATCGGCTTGCATCAGACAACCTTACTACGTGACGTTAGCACTGCTACTTAAGTCGCTTATTAAGGGTACTATACACACAATGCTACTGTCATGCACTGTTTGATAAAAACAAATGTCTACCTAAAGAATAAATAAAGATAATATTTTTATATATTTACACATCAGTCAATGGGGTGTCTTGACACCAGGTTGTCTCTGACTCTAGTAGGAGAGTAGATATCTACACTATAAATAAATAGATAAATGAACTACCGATCGCTGTTTTATGCTACCGCTGGCTACCGTGGCGTAACGAAATTATCTTTTTCAAATTATTCTCATTTAACAAAACGGAGTGTCTTGACAGTATATTCTCTCTGTTTTCGATGTCATCTGCAAAAATAAGAATAAGCAAATGGTGTCTACACTTAATAATTATTTACTCCATGTAAATATAAACATAAATCAAATTGACATCACACCTTGGATAAGTGCAAGTGACAATACATGTTACACCCGTGACACGACCTTTATTGACCGAAACCTTATCAATTAGACATTTAGCACGCGCTCGTGATCGTGCCTAACACATAACGAAATTTTGAAATAATTATATTCGTAACTAAAAATGTAGCTGTATTAATTTCGGGTTAATGTAATCATCCATCATGGTGCAGTTGGACAACGCCTGAGTGAAAACACAATTAGTTGTGGGTTTGACTCCCACTAGGGGAAATGATTATACATAAAATTTATTTACTTTTTTTATTATTTGTCTTGATTTGGAATGGAAAGCTGTCAATGGAGTATTTTGATACTAGGTTGTCACAAACAATATTTTGCACAAAAAATGTGAACAGTTATTTAAACTTTTATCTTAAAGTTTTTAGTAACTAATTTTAAATCTGATCGAACAGTAAATAAAAAGTCAATATACCTGCCAATAGCATTTACTGAATAAATTTGAAACGACTCAGTTAAATTACAACGGCTTTATTTTTGTCCTATTGGCGTTTTTCTGTTATTCTATTAATAATATATTTAACACTATTATTTACTAAAACCATTAAATATATATAATTATAATATATAATTAACCTTTACGCTAAAACTCTTGGTTGCCATAAATATTAATATTCGTAAAGTAAGTGAAATAATATGGCAGGAATCATAAAGCCCACGCATATGAATTAGTGGCGAAAGATAGTAATTTTATATTATTATATATGTATGTAAACTTTTAAAGTTAAATACCGCACACTTGTATTAAAGTGACTCAACTCAAAATTTATTGAATTTGACAAAGTTCTATATCCCAACACAACATTTGAATATTATAACTATTTCAAATTTGATAAATTTTAAGTTGAGCCACTTTATCTTAGGGTACAATAAAAGAATTGTAAACAAAGTACAAGTAAATCATAGATAAACACTTGTATATAAATCAATATTCTAGTTTACTCTACGGAATGCATAGCATTCCACTTATGGAGCCGGTCTTTTGGCGACCTTGCATCTTTAACGATAGTCATCCGCATTACACAGATGATAGCGATACTTCAATATATAAACAAACGTCATAACAAGGTTATAACATCCGCACCGTTTCCGGTGAAATGTAATCTATTTCGGGCGTTCTTGCAACGTAAAAGCTATATATTTTATAGTATACTGTGCTTAAAGATTAAATAAATATTTAAATTAGAAATATGACTTATTAAAACAAAGCTCGACACAATTGCACTATTCAGGCAAACATATAGAATAATTATAGCTTTGCTGTAAAATATTTGAATATATATAACAAGAAAAAAAGTACTGTCTGATAAATAGTTTTATACCTATTATTTTTTGTAATATTAAATTAATAAAACAAGCGAAACCACGGCTTTTGATCGTCGCTTACAATTTTGACAGCTGACCTTGTGTCGACGTTCAAAAGCCATTCTCTGCGGAAATGTTACGTGAGCAATTCTAAAGTCTAGTTACCTGCAAGCGTTTAGCGTTCACCGCGAGTGTTATTTCATAAAATACCGGAATTCATATTATACGGCTACCGACATTTTTTCCTGTAATTTCAATCAATATTTATTGCTCGATCTGTATTTTTATTACTGATACATGTGTTTAAACCGTTTAAAATACAATGTACTGCGGTATCCACGTCGTATTATAGAAGTAATCATTTTATTTATGGACGTAAGTTATTAAGTTTCCGTGTAAAAACTTTTCAACAATATCATAATATGAACAATTGATTACAAATTCTTTTGTGTTATCAGGTTTACTTTGTGAAAACAATAATAGAATTCTAAAGAACGCTTATGAGAATATAACATTAGAATCGTAGACGTATTTGCGTAGTAAAACAAAGGACACCTAGCGTAATAAGTATTAATCAACTTATTAAATAAATAATATCCCTTTTTACACTTTCATAGCGAATAAGGTATTAGATAGTTGCAGGTTTGAATTCTAAATATTCATAATATAAATTTCTGCTTGATCTATTTTAACAAACTTACTAAAAGTACTATACAAAAAGTGTTTACGAATCGTTTGCGAACTACCATATTTAAAAACTGAAAAAAATAACCATTTGAAAAACTAAGTTATATTAAAGTGCAGTATTATTTAATCTTTACTTAAATCGTTTGAAAGACACTTTTTCAAAATTGAGATCTCAATTATAAACTTTATCAACCTCTCCAAATATAGGTTTATTATAGATCATACCCATTAAATTCTTAAAAGGCAGTAGGTTTTTTATAGTGCAGTGCAATACCACATTTTTTCACAACTTCTTATATGCTTGATACTTTTAAAGTACTTACTGAATTATTTATGAGTTAAACATTAATTTTTCGTTCCCACATAGATATGCCTACTTACATACACCGATGTTTAATAGGTACCTTTTAGGATCGTTTGGTTGCTTTTGGTTATTTAGAGTTTATCTAAGACACTGTACAGAGAAATATTTAATTAAACATTACAGTAAAATATTATTAATTTTGCATTTTGTAAATATTTGACCATTTATAAATATGCATATCAATTACATAGATGTATACAAAGCTACCGCTAAAGGACAGGGCCGGCTTTAAAGTGGCGCTTTGGGCCGGCTTATCCACAAAAGAGAGGCCTCCACTATAGAAAAAATATCCTATCCTCTGTCTGTCAGCATTATTTACGCTGTAATATTTTGCTATATTTTTACATTTTTACCGACAACACACCGAAAATAAAAAAATAATTCCAACCTATAGCACTAAATTAATTCGGAAAATAATAACGGTCTTCACTCCTTTGATGTCATTGTACCACCACATTTCTAAATCCTGCCCTGCAAATATAGTATAATAAGCAACATGTGCTTAGCCGTAATTTTCCATATATGGACTGCCCTATCGGTAAAGGAAACTGCACACAATATGACAATATGGCACGTAACACACATTCAAATGCCGTTTTAACTTGAAAACCTAACAGGTAGTTCAATAGTATATTTATTGTAAATTTTCACTTATCATAATATAATATCGACAGTGTGAGAGAAGAGTGTTGAGAATAAATGTAATTTCATAGCATTCGAGGCAATAGTACACAAAAATTGTCTCCCATTTACATTCAATAAACGGAAAATATAAATTCACTCCACTTCCTGACTGAATTTCGAACATAATTTAAATATTAATAATGATCACAAATGTCAAATAATAACATAATTATATTGTATAATAAAAAAAGAAATATGAAGTGTTTAAATGTAGAATATTTAAAACTCGCATCTCTAGGAATACGTTTAAGTGGTCTATCAATATCTATACGTTCTCATCGCTATGTTGAAATTTTAAAACACTTATTGCGATATATTTTTGATGCTAACAATTATTCTTAAAGATTGATTTGGGTAATGGAAATCGAAAATTTGTTATTTTATCCCTATAAACTGAAATAAAATCTATTAATAATAACTATATATCCTTTACTTCTTCTATATAATTTATTAGATAAGTCATAATCATATAACTAGCAATGTTTAGCTAACATTTAATTAACTACGGAAACGTATTCGTTACAGCAAACGACCACGGAAGAGCGGTGTTGAGATACAAGAGTGAAAATGCATTCTGGATGTACGCGGAAAGCGGATCGATCCGCTTGAGCTAATCGTGAAATTTACGCACTTAGTGCATCTGGATGTGGTATTTTAAAATTAAATATTATAATTTATTTAAAGATTATTCTCATAAATTGATAACATTATGAAAATTTATTTATTGATTTGATTTTTTTTACACAGTAAACTTACTAAATAAAATAAATAAAAAAAAACCATAATGAGCATCAAATATAACATTTTTTTACTATTTTTAAAGTGTCCTACACTTAACAGTATAAGGAAATATTAAAAAAAGTCATATAAATGATATTTAAATTCGAATCCACGCCTCTTTGGAAACAGTCCAAGCACTATCCGCTAAACGCGTTCAACATTTGTCCGCAACGGAATTGTTTTCTTATATGTGTTTTATTATTCAAATAATATCATACTACAATTATTGTTCAAACGGCTTTTCCCATATCTTTTATATCTATGTATTTAGATTATGGCTATTATTAAATACAAGATGTGAGTACTAACGTTGCGGAAGAACGGTCGGAATGAAATAGAAAATGAGGGAAATCTTTACGTCATGCGCATATGCAACGCAAAAAAAATTATTCGCTTAACTATTTATTTAACAATTATGATAATGATATTTACTCATTTAATATTGTTAGTATGCTATAAACTTTTTTTAATTGGTTAATTTTAAAAAAGTTTTTATTGATTGAATAATTTATAATAATAAAAAAAATTTAAAAGGGTACACCTTTCTTATTTATAATGATGACTAATTCACACTTAGTTTTATCATTATGGATTTTGAACTGAATGAGTGAATGAGGCAATCAGGATGCTATAAAATGTAAACAATAATAAAACCTTTATTGACTAAAAACTTCTTAGAAAAATATTATATACGTCGTAGTCTAGACCACAATATAATTGTCTGACCAAATAAGTTAAGCTCCGTTCCACATCACTGACCATAATGCCAAAATGTCACTATTACAAAAACTTAACATATGCATATACTTAATTTAAAAAAAAAACTCATTTTAATTTTCTATTGACAGATTAAAAGTAACATTATATAGCGCTGATAATGTATTCAGTCACATCAATCATTTCCTAATCGTTGAAACAGATTTATAGTCTATGGACATTATTTGCTTACTGCTTTTAAATTTTTTATTTATGTTAACAAATATTGCAATACTTTTTTATTATTAAAAAAATATAATAAATCAAAAATGTTGTTCCCATCATTCAAATTAAATTCGTATCATGCTAAATAAATAGATATGGGCCGGTCGTTGCGTTCGCAATGTGACTATAAACGCGATCAGTTGTAGATTCGATTTCCAATCGGGGCAATGATTATATTTAAAATTATTTTCATTTCCTTGCTCTGATAAGACAAAGCGTGACGTTGAGTTCCGCCACCAAACACGCATTGTCTCGAATTTAGCGGAAACCGCAATACGGAGTGTATTAACACTAGGTACTACCTGTCTATCCTGCGACCAGGATAAAAAAATTATACAAATACTAAAGAATCAGTAAATAAAGAATACATTTACTGCAATGTTTTATATTGAACAGTCATGTAGTTGCACGGTGGCAGTTGAAACATTTCTAACTTGTACTGAGAATTAAAATGATTTTTCTTTCAAAAATAATACCGAGATATGTTCATACTAAAAATACACAAGGTATTTTGTTATTCTAATTAAACAAATATGCTAATCTAGGTTAAGTAATAAAAGAGGTAAGTATTAGATATAGTCAAGTGAAGTAAAGCTTCACTAGCTTTTCTCAGACTAAAATATTCATGCAAAAAATACATTAAAATGTGTCCTAATAATTATAATATTTAAATTAAAGTACAAATATATAGTAATTAATTAATTTCTGTATTGAAATCAATATATCTGTACTTATGGATTTTTTTTTAATCGCAAATAATCTAAGTAGGTTGACGGTCTCAAATATCCACCTACATCGTATGCACCTTGCTCAAGTAGCAACGACAAGTGTAGTTGCAATCGCTCCAGTTTTGAGTTACATAATAAGGCTTATCCGATATCATTGCCTAAGGCCTAGGACCGCGCCGAAACTGAAGCAATCACTTACAGGACCATTATCTTTATATTTTACAAGATTTTACGTAATTAGTGTAAAATATCAAAGCAGAAAAGTCATTTTAAGTATACTTACTATTAATAACTATTTATTACCGTCATACATACGCATCAAAAGACGTTTATTACGTGCACAATGTCTAACTATAAACGCGTTTCATGCATAGTTTACTATATTTTCAACATTGTCCAGTCTGGAAAGACAAAGCATAATGTTGAATCCCGCTCCTTAAAACGAAATGTCTCCGATTCAAGTGAAAAACTGCGAAGTGACTGTCTTAACAATAATATTCATATTTAAGATTATATTTTTGTTCTACCCAGTCTATATGGACAAAAGGAATTAACTTGTGGAAGACAATTAATAATTTTTTTTTATTTATTAATTTTCTAATATTCCACCACTCAACACGCATTGGATCAACTTCGAGCAGATAAGTAAAGAAAGAAACGTCAAGACGCTAGGTTCTCTCTGCCTTCATTTGCATAAAGCAGCTTATTATATAATAATTTAATTGCTAAATATTCTGTTCCATTTTTTTATTGTAATAAATTATTAGAACTATATATCAGTGCAATGAGACTCAAAATACAATAATTACTACACCCACCTACATTCATCCTCTAATTAATTCTTGTAATTCATTATGATCTGTCAAATGTGTTTATTTTATTTATTTAACAATATCACTTAATTATCATAATCATAAACAAAAAAAGAGACAACCTATAGATCCTATTTTAATCTCTTGCGATATTTTTTAAAAGATCATTCTAATCGATAATGTCATTTGTATGAAATATATAGACGTGATAAAAAAAGGAGAGCTTAATTTATAATTCCACGAAGTTTTTGAAAGTTAATTAAAATGTAATTAAATAAAAAATAATACAACAGTATATTAAACATATTTTTTGAAGAATTGATTAGTTTGGGATTATAAATATAAATAAAATATCGTTTGCATGATTTTTACTTACAATATATGTAGCTATATAATACGCCCATGTTTTATAAAAAATTACACCCAACCGCAACGAAAATAAAAATACACGATCAAAATTTCGTTTAAAAAGTACATTTTTCATAACTTTTGCTAATATCATAGTATACAGATTTTAAATGAGGAGACAGCGTCTGACTTTAAACGTGATCAGTTGTGGGTTCGATCCCCACTCGGGGAAGTGATTATATTTAAATTACATTCACTTCCTCGCTCTGGTAAAAAGACAAAGTGCGGCGTTGAGTTCCACCGCTCAACACGTAATATCTCGAAATCGATGGAAAGCGAAGTACGGAGTGTCTTGACAATAGGTACCTCCAATCTACCCTCTTATGCGGGATAAAAGCGTGAAGCTAAAAAAAGATTTTAAATAAATTACTGATTAAAATCTTTACAAAGATACTAATTAGGCTAGACAGGGTACTATTTATTTATTTTTTAGCCCGTTATAACAGGTTAAGCGAGAACCTAGTGTCAGGACACTTCATTCTCCGCTTTCCAGCCGAATTCGAGGTATTATGTGCTGATACAAACGCTGTCCTCCTGATCTCTATAAAAAGTTCCATTTTATTTATTCTAAATTTCAAAACATATATTTATGTACACTAAAGGAAGGAATAATATGTTTTTAATTTTGTCTTAACATCTGTCACTGAATTCTCGCTTTCCTTTCATAATAAGTAACAAATAACAAATTACATAGTAATAATAGCTGCTGAGAATATGTCGCAAAAATTCCTCTTGAAGCAGAACAAGTATTTTAAGTGTCTCTAATAGTTCGAATTGGAGCAAGAGCGTATAATAACTCGTTTCAAAGGCAATTGCAATAGATATACAAATAACAAGTTCACTTCATTAATTTAAAAATAAATCATGACAGGTGCAATAATAATAAATTAAGTACCAATAAAATGTAGGCTAAGCTTACTCCGTGGTCCAATTGTGTAGTCCTTCTTATATATAAGTATTTTTAAAATGTGAGAAACGCGTAATTTGTGATGACAAGATTTATTGCAAAACCGCCATTATTGCTACTTATGCCTATAAAATTTTAGTAGTTTCTGGAAAACGTATAAGTTTTGTACCCTTTTTTTTCATAATTTTAATTTTTAGTTTTATTGAACTTGATAAATATGATTTATACCAAGAAAATAATTTATATTTGGCTGATAAGAAAGGATGGCCTATCATGTGTCTCTGTTTACGCGTTAACAGCGTTTCAAACGTTGGAAAATGTGTTGAAGTAAACTTCCTGAAAAACGAGAATTGTTGTTAAAACATTTACTTAAGTTAAGTATATACTTTATAAGTTTATACCGAGAAAAGTCTGTCCCTTGAACTTAAGATATAATAATATCCTTATAGATAAATTCTCAGGCAATAAACTTTTACTTTTTTATACATGAAATACCTGCCCTTAATACAAAAAATTAACTCAATTTCAAAACCTTTGTAATTTAAAAATATCTTTAAAATAATAATTTAAAACCAAAAATATCAATAAAAAACTTAATTTACAAGTATCAGATCAGATCAACAAATAAAAAAGGTCAAACCTTACCTTCTTCTGACCTCAGTATAAAAATTAATCTTCATTTACTGATACATTAGTACCAATTAGCTGTTTATTGCGATTCATAATAAAACTAATTTATCGAAGTCGCATTAAGCCAAATTGCGTATTTTAAAATATTAAAGTGTCACGGTAATAGCGTGTTTTTTGGCGCAACTGGATTAAATATATTTAAAAATTAATATTTTTAAGTGCATTTTGTAATATGTACAAAAACCGATTTTGATCCGTTACTGCGAAAACGTATCATAAAATTGCCGTTAATAAACGTGTATACTATGTTTACGACCTTACTGTCTTACGTACTCTACCGTCCCCATATTTTTTGAAGAACATTTTAAACTTAAATATAATGATTTATTATATCTTAATGCAATTTTGCATTTCATGAAGCTGCTTTCAGCAAAATATATGGACCATTATTGTACTCATTGCACCCAGAATATTTATATACAAGTAGACATCTAGTAAGAGATGTTGGATTCAACTAAGATAAAAAAATCATTCTCTCACGATATGGTTTCATTCGACGTTTGTCAGTACTAATATTTTACTTGTTTAACATATAGGCCATAATATTTTACTATAGACTTAACGTGAAGAGTCTTCTAACTGAAAAAGTAGCTTGATTATTAATTATTTTCAGATAGTTAATTATATAATTTGCATTGATAAATGCTTAAGTATATTGATATTGCATTCAACATATACAATGGTGCTAATTTATATGGCGCTATAAGAGATTATATATTTTACAACAATTATAGTCTTGGCCTCATTTTAAATATTCATAAAGAATTATAAACATTCTCTATGTACGCACCATATTAATTTTCAACCATTCCACTCATTCGGAGAAGAGTTCAATAGAAATATTACTGATTATATTTATTTATTTATTTATTTACACCGATAAATAAAATTGAAGTGTCTATACCTAATATTTAAATCAATAGACAAAAGTAACATTTACAATTTTTTTCTGTCTGTTTGTTCCGGCTAATTTCCGGAACGGCGGGGCTTTTACGGAGTTTTTACTAACAGATATCTGATACAGTAATAAGGAGTAACTTAGGCTACTTTTATTTTAGAATTAAAAAATTGAAATCCAAACCAAATTCTCGTTTTAAATAAAAGGAAAAGTGAAAAACAGAGTGTCTTAACATTAGGTAGCTTTCTGTCTACCGTGCTATATACTACATCTCTGCGTGAATGTGAGAGATATATGTTACTTAAAACACGTTTAGTATGCAAAACATTCAATGCTTAAAGAGCATGTTTATTTAAATAATAAAAAAGGTAAGGCTTTCTTACTAATGTTGTATTCCTCCATGACTTATAACAACGAAATGTTACCTGTAACAAAAAAGAATAATTTATTAAAAAAATATCAATACCATATCTAGTAAAAGTATTGCAGTAAGGTTTTATCTGGAACATTGCGAGCAAGTTTCACTTTTTGTTGAGGTCAAGAGCGTTGATTATAAACTGAAACTGCATAAAAAATATTAAGTATATTCGATTTTATTGAAATACATTTTTAATACATACCTACATATTAAAATTTATTTTCGATTATTTGGTTAGGAAAAATAAATACATATATTAATTGATTTGGTATATTTTTCTATAGTTATATGTAGTTTGGCAATATTTTAAATAACTTCATAGCGTAACTGCTATTTATTTAATAATTATTTACATAACACACTTTTTTAAATAGTAATGATTTTTCCTTACAATATTGCAATTACTATAAAAAGCTAACGTTTTATTTGATTGTAGTCAAAAACTTAACAGTTTAAAAAAGTATTAAACCGATCTGAGCCACTTCGATCACGTTACCGATTAAGATGTAACAACTGTAAGTGACCCACAGTTATATAACGAATGGACTACTTTTAACTCGATAAGTACAGTTTGACATCAATTTTATTTCGGTAAGCGATTATTATTAATCATTTATATTATTATGGCCTGATTAAGTTGTTTATGTTAATATTTACAGCCAATCAGTATTATTTTAAATTGATGTATAATGCAAAGAATAAATCATATTAATTATGTATATGAAAGAATTATTATAATATAATTATTAAATATCTATCGACCCAAACAGCCTTATAAGGTGACATAGAACACATGACATTCTTAAGGCAGTTCGTTCTGCTCCGGCCTATATCTAGATATTGTGTATTAAGTGGCGGAGATCACCGCCGCTGGACTATGAAATCACTGATAAAGTGTATGAATCTTTTTTTGATTCAGTACAAAGGTCTCAATAACGTTCAGTGAATGCTGAAACAAAACATAAAGCAAATACAATGTTTTTTTCTATGTAATTGTAGTTGTCTGAGTCAATAATGACACTTGTTTATATCAATTTAGTTAAAATTGCGTAATGTGAAAGTGATTTAGTACAGTTACAGTTCTATTGTAATATTAGAAAATAATTAGTCTTTTGTAATTCAATGGTTAGCGGAAGTCGAACAAGGAAGTACAAGTTAAACGTCATCGATAGAAATCTATAAAAAAAATTCTTTTACATTAAAAGAAATTTTTTTGGTAGACAAAAAGTACTTCGTTTTCAACCGATTCGAGACGTTCATCGACTGCCCCGAGTGGGGATCGAACCCACAACCGATCGCGTTTACAGTCAGACGCTGTCACACCGTGGGCCACCAATATATATTGGAATGTATATTTAAAATTTCGTATAAGACTCTTGAAAGAAGATTTTATTTTTTTGTAAAAGAACTTTAAATATAATATTATTTAATGCGATATAATTCATGTGCATAAATTAAATAGTAATAATTATTATTCGTCATCGAATTAAGCGAGACATAACGTCAAGATAAGATGACGTTAAAACATTAAGAATATAAATATTGTATTTTAAAATGAACGCATTTTATAAAATTTATTATTGAAGATGTTCTATATTCATGACTTATTTCGTAAAAAATATGTTTTCGTTGGCAATGACATTTTGACGAGCGAATTCTTTTCCATATGTGCAAATGAATATTTTTTTTATACGTTTTATTTAGATTTATTCATATATGTATAGCAAAAATAGGGGTCACGGTTATATTTGACTTATTGAAGTATAAATCTTAAAACCAACACTCGCATTTAATACAATTCTCAGTAACTCTAAAATAACTACCAACATTACTTAAATGAACAATCATGATAATAAATTTATGTATGTTTTTCGCAACGCTCGTGCAGCCTCTGCGTAACTTATTGGCTAACTTTAATTCATAATATAAAAAAACGGCCCTAAAAAGCAATTCGTATCAGTAATTATAATTCCAATTTTAATTATACACATCTACCGCTAATTCCGTTATTATTTAATTTTAATTTCAAATTTTAAATTAAAATTGTTTACTTAACACGTAAAGCATTAAGGCTTATTTATTTATTTACGCTTGTAGTAACTTACATCGTTCCTACCTACTATATTATATTTAATTAAACAACTCGTATTTTAAAAAAAAATGACATATTTAAATTGTCGTTAGTGCTTATTACCTACACATAAGAAACAAGTCAAGCGTAAAACGACAACGAAATCGTCTTAGGCTGCCCAAATAATTGTCTTATATAATCTGTTTTCACTAACATGACACATCTGTCAAGTCATTTCAAGATGGCCGAACACAATAGCATCTGGCGGGAATAACGAGAAATTAATACCTTAATTAATCAAGTTCTCATTTGATTACATGAGCGGATGTGAAGGTTTTGGACTCATAACAATGGATTATTATGTACGTAGCGTATGTATTATCAAATTAAATATATATATCCTTATATATAGTATAAATTAATTATAATTAAAAAATATTAAATGGCTATTTTATATGAAATAAATAAAAAAAATTTAAACTTAATTCAAATGAACTAAACAATCAACCAACCTACAATCCATACAAAATTTTATAAGCTATAGATTTTTTTACTTTAACATTATATGAATTTATTCGCGTACAGTTTAAATAAATCACGCACACAAGACAGCGTTGTAACATAACAACAGTAATAGGTACTAACAACACAAATCAAAGCCGTCAAAGTATGTTATAACTACTGATGATTATTACTGCATATTATTCAACTGTAGGCTGGAAGGAAACTCAATTATGCATATAGAAATTGCTAGATTGATTTGTTTGCCTTGCCCGTATCCTGATTTCCATGATTATAATTGACTATTTTAAACATTTTAATAATTTTACATCTAGAATTAGTGTCCTGTAGATGTAGTTTTTGTTTGTCAGCTTCACGCTTCTGAACCGCCTAGCAAGGTAGACCGAAAGTTCGTATAAGAATTTCGACGCAGCTGGTAGAAGAACGCATGACTTAGCGGTCAAAGCGCTTGGACAGTATCCAAGAGGCGCGGGTTCGAATCCCGCTGCGTTCTAATTTTTACAGGTTTTTTAAAAAATTTTTTCTAATCCTCAGTGTAGAATAACAATTTAAAAATAGTAAATATTAAAATAACATAGCAATCTCTTTTGTTAAACGATTATTTCTTAATAATATGTATTTAAGTAGTACAATTTTGTAAAAACCTCTCTGCAGACATGCTAACAACATATAATAAGTTACAAACGTATAAGAATTTCGACGCAGCTGGTAGTAACGCACACCTTAACGGTCAGAGCGCTTGGACGGTATCCAAGAGGCGTGGACTCGAATCCCGCTGTGTTCATTTTTTTGTTTTTTCAAAAATGTTTACAAAAATGTTTAAACAGAAAGTACCTAGTGTAAAGACACTTCGTACTCCGCTTTCCATCGGTTTTGAGAGATTGTACTTAACTAATATATTTAGGCTTAACATAGTTAAATTATTAATTGAATATATCAATGATTTGAATCGTCTTTTTGATAATATAGAATTTGAATCAGTAATTATTGATTCTAAGTATTTTCTAAAAACGCAAGCAAATATAAAAATATTTTATTTTGACATGATCATGATTTTATCATATGTTGTGGGTTCGATCCCCACTCAGAGGAGTGATTATATTTAAAATTATTTTCACTTCCTCGCTCGTAAGATAAAGGGCATTGAGTTCCACTACTCAACACGCAATGTCTCAAATTTAGTTGAAAGCGACGTATGGAATGTGCTTTCTGTCTACCCTGCTATGCGGTATAAAAGCGTGAAGCTTAAAAAAACATGATTTTAAATTTTAAAATCGATTAGTCGATATATTTTATAGAGCCTCGTCAAATATAGATAATAGTTATCAATGCAACACTTAAGAAATATTCGATGTGAAACGAAATTTTACACACACCTGTTTAAATGCGACAAAAATACGTAACATTTTTATGTTGTTTCGAAAAACCCTTTTATGAGGGCAAAAATGCACTAAACCTTAAAATATCACATTATATCCAAGGTCCCATTGAAATGGAAAGTAATGGACCGAAACCACTTTCGATGATTCTCATTTATTTCGAATAAAACATACACAGCGGCTTAAAAGCGAGTTCGTCAAACTGGATATCCACATTTTAAAAATACTTATATTTGTTTACGAAATTCTGTTAAACTTAGTTCAAGTGGTTGCGAATACAAGATTAATTGACGTCATTTTTTACAAAACTCCTCAAATGATTGGGCCATACGATAATCTCTTACAAACTGCTTTGTTTTTTTTTATTTTAACATGTTATTATTTATAGCTTTAATAATCACCACATAGTGCCTTAAAATGTATAAACAAAATAATACAAGTTATTTATGTATTCTTAATTTAATTTTTATTCGTAGAAAGTAATAGAAATCAGCTGTTCTATGAGTTTTGAATTCTTGAATTCGCCAAATTATAAGTAGAATTGTAATAGCTTAAAATATCACAAACAGAAATACATAATTAAAAAATATAAATATGCGTGTTCCAAATTGAAGTTCCTAGACGCGTTTGTCGGTGCTAAATTATACCATCTATTTTCTAGATCGAGTTGAAAAAAAATGCCATATCAAGCTTGTGAGACGTATAACAAGTTTGTGAATTACATATATTTTACCAGCAGTAAGTTTAATTAAAAATAATTGATATTATAAAGAAGAAGATTATATTGAGATTATTAAGGAGAAGGAATATCACGAATGAATTCTAATGTATATTTTGTCTAAGTAAAATATGTTGCCAGTTCCAATTATAATGTGCAAGATGTGACCTTCATTTTGTGCATTTAGTTACCATTATCAAATGTTTATATTTAAGTGTTCAAATAATGTATCAACTACTGAGTGTCTTATATAAAAAAATAAATAATGAAGAACATATCACTATTGAGGTTCTCTGGTTAACAGCAGTAGCTGAGATAAATCTGAATATAAAGCAAAGTTAACAAATTCACATATATACAAAGCACTTCAATATATGTTCCTTAATGTATTTTTAACACGATCTTTATCTCAATGCAAGTCATTGAAATCAACTTAAATCTTTTTTTAGATGTGTTTCAATGTAAATCCCTTTTAACGGATCGCTAAATCAAATAATCTTGATGCTTTTATGGATTTCATTAACATTAACAAAAAAATTACAATTTATTATTTTCTGATACATGCATATAGAGACATATAGAGACATACATAAATCTATTTATAAATATTAGTACAAATATAGGCTTATCTCATTATTTCTAAGAAACTGATCATGATTGATGGATTAAAATATTACTTCATATCAATTTATAAACTTTTTTTTTATTTATAAGTATATAAGACTAAAACGTAATAAATAATTTATTCTTACAGTTGTCTTAGCATTCAGTATAACAAACATATAATAATATGTGTTACATACACACTATGAAAGTAAAGTGATTTTATTTTTTATTTTAAAAAAAATATTACCAAAGACTCTTTCACTATAAACACAATCGTTTGCGGGTTCTATTTCCACTTGAGGAATGATTATATTAAAAATTATTTTCATTTTCTCGACCTGTTAAGACTTGAATTTGGGCGAAAGCAGAGTACTGAAACACTAAGTACTTCCTGTCTACCCTGTTATGTGGGATAAAAGCGCGAAGCTATAAAACGTAAACGCAAATGCAAGTGATTTAGACGCATAAAGTATACAAGTGTAAAAACTATTTGAAACTATAATTCAACCACCTAATGATTGAATATCTAAGTTAATGTATATACGTGCGTGTCTCCGCTATAGACGTCCATTAAATAAGAATGTAGAATGCTTCCGAGCATTAATGATGGATATTTGACATTATTACTATTGCTAGTACAAAAAGAAACTTAAAATATATTAAAGAGAAAACAAAGCAATTAAAATTTTTATTATTGTTTAAAACAATGTAATCTTGGTGTATGTAATAAATTTTTATTGACTTTTGATTCAAATTTTTATTAAATGTTTATTATTTTATAAATAAAATAATTAAAAATTAATTATAATGTCTATCATAGACATATCTTTACACTAGGTTGTCTCTAGCTACCCTACTATGCGGGATCAAGCGTGAAGTCAATTTTCTTAAATAATTATAATAAATTAACTCCGTACCAGGCGTGAATAAGTCGATGAGTTGACTTGCAAATATTCTTTTTAAATTATAATAAACATGAGGATTGAATAAATAACTAAGTCGATAAATCTATTTTACCAAACAAACCAAATATTTTTGTTATTAAATAATTCTTTCACTAAAGAGAAAATTGAAAATTAAAAATGGCAGGCCTAAAAAAAGTTTTGACTAATTTACTTTTGACGTCCTGTTCGGAACTAATCCCTTTAGTGAAAATAATTGCAAATAAAAGGTCAAGCATTTGAAAGATCATATTATTTATGTATCTAATTATATAAAGTATCTGCTATAACTCTTTAGCTAATTTATAGTGCAGGTGCGCGATATTTACGGAAGCTATACACATGCGTGCATATCGCATGCTTTTCAAGCACGCAATTCTAAGTGAATGTACGGAGTTTAAGTATTAGCGATACACATATATTGATAAAAACGCCTTTGTCATGAAACATTTTAAAACAAATTATTTAGTGTTATAAACCTGTCGTCGTCTGTTGGCTGTCTTGGTGCAAGTAACTGTAAACGTTATTGGTTGTGGGTTCAGTTCTCTGAAGAACTTTTTTTATTATTTTGCTTTTCCTTTGACGGAAGACGGCGTTCAGTTCCGCCATTTAACGCGCAATGTCTAAAATTAGGACGTAAAAATGGAGAAAAGGGTATGCTAACACTACCCTGTTTCTGGGTTACCTCAAACTACCCTGCTATGCAAGATGTCGTATAAAATTTATTAAATCTATCCTCAATAATATACTGAATGTTTAAGTATACAAATATCCATGAGTAATGAATTATCACAATATTTTAAAATAAATATTAAAATTTTATTATTTAATATATAAATTTATTTAATATACATAAATTTATATGACCAAAACGGAAACAGATTATTTTCTTAGAGTAAGAATTTTTTATTATTTATCCTTCAGGACATTTTCGACCACAAATCAGTCGTTTTACTAATCCCTGAATTGTGTATTTATAAACTTAGAAGATTTATATGTTTATATTAAAATTCTAAATAAGCCTGTGCACTTTTTATTACTCAATTTTATTTGGGTTCTTTATTCAGAACTGACGTAAATTAAAAGGGATGGGGTAAATAACCTTAAGATGGGTCTTTACCTGCGTCCTAATTTAACCCTTATCTCAGTTCGTAGGTATGTACAGTCTATATGACATCATGCCTTATAAGTAACTTGTGTTATTTTAAGAAAGAATTTTAGTGATAGAAAGTTCCTTATAAATTATTTGCCAAACATTATATCTCAAAATACAATGGAACCGTCAACACTAGACTATGAGTTTATAAAAATATTAAAATTAACTTATATAATATAATGTATATATTTTTTATGTTATTACTTATTTACACACGAGTATCTGAACAATTTACGTATAAATGTTCGTGAATATTAAAAATGTAAGATTTCATCACACACCCTTATAAAAACAAAGGTCCAATTAAGTTTGAAATATGACTTAGCTCTCATGCATTGTAGCTCATTTCCCGCGCTAAGGAAGAGGCAATAATTATGGCATAATCTGTTTTACCAATGACTGTCGGAAGGAAAACAATGCCATATTTTCTCGCCTTCTATGAAATTTCCGTATTCCATTCAAAATGGCGGAAATTTATACTACTTTTACATAATATTAAAGGTTAAGTAATATTGAAGATCATTACTTTGATTGTAAAGAATATTATGTGCATACATAGCCAACACTTGTTTGCTGAATCAAGTTTTTTCAATGTAATACCGAGAATCATAATTATATAACTAATTATATACTTTTGTTTGTTTTACATAATCGAAATGTTAATTGATGATCATTAAAAATTTCTAAAAGAATTTAATATTTTTAATAGCAACTTGATTTTGCCAATTATAACTTTCAGCCGAACGGTTTTTTTGCATTTGACGTTTGTACTGATCAAATATATCTACTATATATTTGATTATTGAATAATGCCATCTATCAAATTCAATTGTATAAAAAAAATCTATTCATCTCTCAGTGACAGTGAATCCTTAAAGAGTACAAAGGTGATTTTCCATGAGCACCCTCTTCCCTCCCCCTCCCAGTGTCACTGTAAAGACCAATAGAGTCAACAGGATGTACTCATGTGTCAGAAAAAAAAATGATTTTGCAAAATTTCTAGGAAACTCGAGACTTTACTAACTAAAATGAAAGCTATAGAACTAGATATTACAAGAGTCATAAAATTATATACAAAGGAATTTCCGGGTAACAATTAATATAACTTTTCTCTAATTTTAATAACAAACAGTTTTAGCCTTTTTGACTACTTCTATCTTATTACAATATGCACATATTGTATGATATCGGATCGCATTCCAAGTTGTATTATATATGTACGCGCAAAGATTGTTTCCAAGCCTTATTTTAAGAATGAAACATATTGTTTTCGAAATAATAAGCCATCTGTTTCAAGTAGTAATTACAGGTTTTGAAATAATAAACAATTTCAATTAGCATACTATTTAACGGTGTTGAGTTCATGACATTTTAATGTACCAACGAATCTGCCACGAATACTTTAAACGTATAATTAACGGCTCTTCTCGAAATTACATAACATCTAATATTGCAGAAATATTTTTGATATCTTTAGATTTATTTAAGCGTCTTGTACTTAAATGAAATATGAAACACGAAGTATATAAAAAATGGAAATACTTGCTATTGAATATTGTCGTGTAGGGGGAAGAATTTAGTTTTATTATTTTGACTGTTTACAGTATAGAAACAATAGATTTAGAAAAATTGTGCAACCAAAAATACATGTTAAAGATAAGAAAATTCGACATGGAAATTTGAATTTATATCAACAAATGTTTAGTGAAATTGTTCCGAGCGTTTGGACGAATACCATTAACCATCAGTTCAAATACTTTTAAGCCTTTTTTATATAAAATTTTAGTATAAGCCAATTATAATAAAAAAATAAAGATTTATAGTCCATATATTTGTATAGCTGTAACAATTAATCTATTTTAAAAGGATTAATCGCGTATCGCATTTAAAATAGTTTCATTTAAAATATTTAAAAATCCCGAAAATCAAAGGTAATATTATAGCTGTAACAAGCTGTGCCCGCGATTCGTCTTCATGTTACTACTAGCTAAAGTTAAAGTTACTCTTTATTGAATCAGCTAACTGCCAGTAAAAGTCCTGTCAAAATCGATCCAGCCGTCCCAGAGATAAGCCTGACAGATAGTAAAAAAATATTACTTTTTGATATGTATCCTGTATTTATGTATAACATATATAATTTTAGTAGAAACGGGAATATTTTAATTATATAAATAGCAACTCTAATTTTGCTTATTTATATATAATTCTTTATTTACTTATCTGCACAAAATAATTGCAGGATACATTAAATTGTACTTCCTTTTGCTTGAATATACAATATACTGTATTGGTAATTTTATTACAAACTGTGCAGGAATTTATGGCGATTACGATTTCTAGTTACGATTAATAAATTCGATAAAGATCGTATAAACCCCCTTATTTCGAAAATGTTCTTGAAAAACACATATTTGTTCTATCTTATGAAGCAAAAATGGTCTAAATATGTATATTTAAAACCAAAAAAGCATACGTTTTATTAATCCTTAGAAAATCGTGATAAACAAACAACATTTAAGGTTAAAATGCGCGTTCTATAGACGCCTTGCAAGTACTGCGAAGGTCTCACTCATTAACTCCTCATTTGACATGAGCGATAGGGCCATCTTCGTAAATACTATATACTTGCTTAATTGAATAATAGTATTATATATAGATATGAACTGAATATCATAAATCTATACTTGAACTATAAAAAAGCTTTTATAAAACTATTTTAGGCGAACATTTGTTCACCATAATTATATTTAATTAACTACACTAATGTCAACTCCAAACCAGGATGTACTTATTTGGCTTTTTATCTATACAAATGAATATTATTGGAATGTCTGTTTGAGATATCAAAATAACCACTTTTCACACCAAAATAACATTTCTTTACAAATTGTGACTGACTGTCAGTTTGTTTCGAATAATCTACCGAACAGGTGAAACGATTTTAACAGAGTCTTTTCACTATATAGGTAATAATTTTGGAAGTAACTTTAGCTACATTTATTTTAATTGAAATATAAAATGAAAATCCGGGAGTGTCAAATTCGACGATGTCGCGGGTACATATAGTTTAACAAAAACCATTATATAAAAAAATGCTGATAAAGCATTAGAGGCTAAACCTTTTTAATTCAAAGAACTGCTAAAGAGCAATGAACGAGCAAGAACACAGATATGGAGACACTCTATGCCTACGTGATTATATAATATATATATATATATATATATATATATATATATATATATATATATATATATATATATATATATATATATATATATATATATATATATATATATACAACAAGTAAACTAATAATCCGTACATTACTATATACGAATAAAATAATATATACAATTTTACTCATATAAACAATCGTACACAATCTACATATATTTCTGAGATAAAATCTTTAACTACAAGTGTAAAGGCTTTAAGGATCCGGTTAAATTCACAGTATTTTGTGAATGTCAACAGTACAATATATTAAATTGTATTTGTACAGTGATCAACATTTATTTTACGCCATAAAATTACTGTAAGTTTTTTTAAAAAAATAATTTTGTCTGTAATAACAAAGTAATCAACAGCTTCACGCTTTAGCCTTCATAACAGGGTAGCCAGAGACAACCTAGTGTCAAAACACTTCGTCGACAGCTTTCCAACCTAAATCGAGAGATTACGTGTTGAGAGGTGAGCGCCGCGTTTTATGTTACATGGAGAAGAGATAATTTTGAATGATATGAAATTGAAGAGAGCATCGAACACAAAACTGCATGTACAGTTAGACGCTAATCCACTATGCCACGATGGCCTCCATAATAAAATATTAAAATTAATTTTATAATTTCTATTTGCTTGCTGTTAAATTTATTTATTTATTTATTTTTAGTATTGTTTAACACCTCTTTATCGAATAAACTACATAAATCTATCGTGTACGTATAAATAGTTCTAACATCATCACTTACCACAAGTGTTACTTGAAACTGAACTTGTATTGTAAATTTCACAATTGCTAAGGTGTCATTTTTTTATTACATACAAGGTCTTATCACGTTATATAAGTTAGATCTAAATGATGTAATAAAACTAATGTTTTTTATGATGCTTATGGCCCTTATAAAAAGTAAACCATGAGATTTGAACCAGTACTTGCTTATTACTTTTAAATATCTTTACAAGAAACTTTGTAAAATTTAAAATACTTATATTTAAATGAATAATATCATTCGTTTAAGAGAACACGAATATAAATAATAATTAATTCTCCGAATTATTGTGTCATGTGTTGAAACTATTTAAACTGCCAAACATACCAGTATGAGTATTAGTACGAATTGTGAATTATAAATTTAAACAAGTACGGTCGGCAAAAAATGCTAAAATTAAATATCTTCTATATTGTTTTTATCATAAAAGTAACTATTAAAATTTGATGTATTGTACTTATTTAAAAAAAATTACATTCATAAAGTTTACTTTTTTCTGTTAAAAAATAATATTATTTAATACTTATTTATTTACTATAATGATTATTATTGTTATACTATTATGTATATCATTTTATGATGTGCTAACAAGTAAATAAATAAATAATTAGTTTGGTTATGCAAAATCTATCCTATATACAGAAGATATGGAAAAACTAAATAAATATTTATATGGCAACGGTACCAAGTGAAATAATGAACAAATAGTATGCGTTGATGATATCAGCAGTGGTTAGCACTTCATAACCTTGGCCCCTGGATAATCGATAGCCCTGACTCGATACTGGCAGAAATACTCACATGAAGCGATTATTGATCATGTGATAATATAATTATGATAAAAACTACATGTTTATCTTTATATATTTTTTACGAAAAATACCTCGAAATATTGGATTATATTGATTTTTTTAAAATGTTCAGAAGTAAGTATAGTTATATTGTTACCTTACACTAAATAAAATTTTTATAATATTTATTTATATTCCAATATATTTTTACGTATAAATTTTTAAACGTCCATTTTTTTTATAATATTTAAGTAAAAATTGTAATAAATTTGAATTCTCTAAAATAAATTTGAAGCTCTATTTCAATTAATCTTCATTTTTTAAGAAATATTAATCTCAATAAATTATACGACATCCTTATGCAAATTTTTTATACAAACAGAAAATAACCATTTCGTAAACGTATAATAAATCAATGAAGAAATAAATTGACCGAGGATACGAATCGTCAAAGGACACTGACTCTATATTACCGTTATAACACATTAATATCGTTTTTGTATATAAACCCATTAATGTTAGGCCTTAGTTTATATTGGCAACTTGAAATTCTGTTATAAAAAGAATTTTGAATGTGTAAAAATAATTTAGATATTAATATTTTCATAGGGACTTAATAATTTGATTTTTCATATATATTATATTATAAGTTTATTATCATTATCATTACTATATTTGTACACTACATTGTATGAAAAATAGACATCACAAATAAAAATAAACAGTCGTTCAAAAGGTTATATGTTTAAGTAGTTATCTCTTTCAGACCAACTTAACGGTGGAAAGAAGCAGTTGTAACCAATAGGTAAGTAATTTGTCTTAGTTTATCTATATTATAGTTTTAAAAGCTGCTATTTTTATATATGTATAATAAATAAAAAAATAAAGCGAAAATTTCTGATTATTTATAAGTTTTTTTGAACAAGCAAAAGTTTCAAATAATATTATAATCATCACCAACACTGCGTACACACGAAAAATTGACACATTTCCCATCATATAGACGATAATGTGTTTACGTAACAACTTAATAACGTCGCCAAGTAATCGCAAAATGAATTTAACTATTAACCTTTGCTTGGGAAAATGTCTTAGCACATTGAAGAAGTTTCAAAACTAACGCATACTACAATGACTTTACAAGCCTTTATACGTGAGAACTGGACATCCGACGCATACTGCCTTCCTGGATACATTGTGTATTACCTAAAATGAGAAAAAAAAACAATTATTAGACAATGAATCGTAAAAAAATTAAATAATAAATCCCATTTAATGTTTGGAATGATCTTATTATTACTGTTATGGAATTAAAAGTACAAAGCGTTGTTATTATTTATTAATACTTTTTTTAACCTCAATCTAGTATTCTAATTAGTTACGTAAGGTACACGTAAGTTGTCGAGACATAACTATATTTTATATACATACATGATAAGTAAACTAAGTTAATGTTTTTACGTAAGAGTTATGTTTATAATAACTAGATGTCCCGTTGCCGCGTTGTGGACGCGTTCCCATAGCAACGTATATGTCACTATATATAAACTTTTTTTAAAAAAAATGTTGACATTTTGCACTCCTTCTCTATATAAACTATAACTGTGCCAAATTTCGTAATCCTCAGTTCGTGGTAAAAATGGGTATAAAGATTTTGTTTCGCGTATTAATATAGATATGAATCTTTTTAATATAAATGGAATCATGCATAAACCTATTAAGTGAACTCTTTCATACTGTTATTTGAATTTTCACTTTACTTTGCTTTGAACCAATCATCTCAAAACCGCACCTGCAAACCACAATTTCGTGGGAAGTCCACCGAACAAACATTGTGGATAAATTATGTATTTGTATGAGACAAACGATTCTATTTGATTCTCAACTACTTCATATACGAAAGCAAGATCTCAATTTATTTATTAATGTTTTTTTGGAGCAATGTATTGAATGTGTTCCCGTACTCAACCTACTCTAAGTCAATGGACCTCACACCTACCTCAAACCTAGCTAACGTAAATTCGTAAATTCACTGAGTCTATTTAGTATAACAATTGATCTAAAAATTATATTAATTCAATTATAAAATTAATATAATTTTTAGATCACTTCTTATACTGAATAGACCATCAAAGTAACCACCTAAAAGACTCAAGAAAAATGTATTAAATAAATTATATCTTTACTTACTATACTTTAGACACTTATATATATATATATATATATATATATATATATATATATATATATATATATATATATACTGAACAAAAATACCAAAATCTGTTACAAATCCATACAATCAATAGACAAATTGTAATGATGTTAACAGTCAATTCGCAAATCGATGTTGAGAGTTGAGAAGATAGCAGCATCGTGAGATCGCGAAACAAAAGAGTCAGTATTGTAACATCTAATTGATTACTCACTTTCTGTAGGCCACTTTTTATGTAACACACGTACATATGTTCAGTTTCAGTTAAGACTACTGCACTGCATTTTTATAAGAATTACATAAAGCTAGAGGCTTTAGTAGAAAAATCACGTAACTACTTAATTTATTATAGGAACATTACATAGAACAATAATAGTGTATTATTTTCTTTAATATCTAAGTATTATTACGTGGATATGTAATACTACTTGAAACTAGGCTGGTATTAAAGTAGTATAATAATATACAGCTAGTTTATTATCATTATGTAGACACTTAAGCCTATTATAAACATTATTTTATAGTATAGAAAAAATCGTTTATTATTAATGTCGTTTTGTGCAATTTTAACGCGTTTGATCGCATATGGTGGCACCGAACCGAAACATAAACACCATTCCTGTCTTCATAGTAAGAAATTAGAGAGTTCTAAGAATATAATTTGTTTTTCAATGTACAGTCCAGGTTTATCTAAGTCTAGTAAGAAGTAAATTTATGAGAATAGTAGCAAAATAACATAAATATACCAAAATCTTTCGTAGGAAAATTAAGTAACCTTTCGTTCAATAACAATAGAAACAACAACGTACAGAAAATATAATAACAAAACAATCAAGGGCATCCAAGGCTACCGTTATTTTTCCTCGCCACTAATATTTTAAACAAAACCGGATCTGTATTAAGTATAATAACAATTTCGAAAACACAAATAAACAATATTTAAATTAGTTTAAAAACACAGTATAGTAAGAAAACGAGTTTTATAAGAATTCGTTGAAAGCCTTTACTTTTTATTTAGAGGTGATCCTCTATCGTTGCCTAATTCGACATTTGACGTATAAGGCCGGAAGGTTCTTGCAAGGTTGACATAATTGTACCGGAAATTCGATTCCGCCCTAAATGTGTTGAAAACAAAATACGTACATAAATTATGTTAATATAAAGAAAAAATGTTATGATTAAATTTAATCGATATTTTACCTATGTTAATCATATATTTGTGTAAAAAATACTAGAAAATTTATACTAGATGTCCCGTTGAAGTGTTGATAACACGCCGCCTTAGCACCGTGTTATCAACGCGTCAACTTTGTATAAACGTGTATGTCAAATACATGGGTTTTTTATGCGTTATTTTTAAAAATATTACCATTCTTACTTCTCAATTCACGTTATTTTCGTAAAAAGTGGTGCAAAGATTTTGCTTCACGTATTAATATATAGATATAACACATATTAAATATGCTAATGGATTCACACCTAAGTGATCGATATATATACCACCAGTACAACCAACCGCCAACATTTAACAAGTTTGTTGTTATATGCAAAGTCAGCGAGAAATCGCGTTTCGCCAACATTTCGTATACAGCGGAGAAATGTACTTTCGCACTGAGATTATGTAACCGCTGTCATCTGATTATTACAAGATATTGACAAATTTACTGTTTTCAAAGTTGTTGAGATGAATAAATATAAAAGTATATCAAATCAAAAGTCGAAATTTATTACATATTTTACGATAACGACTCCACAGTTTTAATTTTATAATTTAAATCATAACAATGTTCTCATGAAGATGTGAAGTAATAAATCTATATTTACAGTTTTTTATTTTTTTTTAATTTATAAAGAAGACTATATCAGCCCCGTATAATCTATATAGCTGCTTGAATATGGCATCAATTTAATTTTTTTTTCGCTTCATGCTTTTATCCCGCATAGCAGGGTAGACAGAAAGTACCTAGTGTCAACACACTCCGCACTTCACTTTCCACCGAATTTGAGACATTGCGTGTTGAGTGGTGGAACTCCAACGCAACCCACAACCGATCGCGTTTACAGTTAGATTCTATCACACTGCGCCACGACCGGCCTATATCTCTATCAATTTAATATATTGTTTCAATGTTATATTACTGCATTTACCGATCTTACTTAAAACTAAGAATATAATATTAAAAATTCAAAATAATCATGTATATTATGGTCGAGTGATCGCTCAAAAGTATCACCATAATGAGAATCAAATAAATATATTAATACAAAGCGTATACAAAACACATATAATTAGTTTACATTTTGTGCAAAGTGCAATATAATTTTGGAACCTTTCAATACGGCGCCGATTCATGCTTTCGTGGTTACTTGCACTACTATGTTATTATCTAATTAGAATACAGAAAAGAAAGTGGAGATTCGATAGAAATTTGAGTTGCCGTAATCATAACGTTCAATATCGGTTATGTAATAAATAATAATATTGTTGAAAATATATTAAGTTATTATAAGAAAGCAATAGAATATCTATTGCTTTGAATTTTGAGTTTTGAATTTTGTATATGTTTGAACTAAGTAATGTTTATTTTGAATCACTTATATATTATTGGCGTAATTCATATTTGTGATATTTTTCCCCAATAAACAGGGATAGATTAATATTGACAATATTAATTATTTATTAAAACGTATATGGTCAGAAAATCTTAATAAATTCTTTGAGGCATCAGACTAAGGTGTTTGAACTTAAAATATATTTATAACTTATGAAATTTATCTAATTGATGATCTCACCCGCTCAGATTTATAAACTTTCTTTAAATTTTCTAATTTCCTTACTTTGAATTTGAGTATGGTTAATTATTTTCAAATAATATTTAAAGGAATCTCTATATATTATATATTAGTTGAGAACATCGTGTCGCAGTGTGACAGGGTCTAACTGTAACACGATTGGTTGTGGATTCGAATCCCATACGGTGGATTTATTACATTTTAAATATATTTTCATTTCTCGACTCTAAGTATTAAAAAGCGTGACGTGAGTTTTTTAAATATAAATGGACATAATTAAAGTGTATATATAGGCTGTGAATTATTTTAAAAAATATCTCTTATTCCATTTTATTTATAAAGGTAGAATCGATATATCCTTTGTTATAATTTATATCGATGTGTGATTATATTAAAATTATTTTCACTTTCTCGCTCTGGTAAAGTCAAAGAGCGGCGTTGAATTCCACAAATCAACACGCAATGTTTCGAATTCGGTGAAAAGCGAAGTACGGAGTGTGTTGACACTAGGTACTTTCTGTCTACACTGCTATGCGGGATAAAAGCGTGAAGCTAAAAAAAATTATATCCGTATAAATTATGGAATTATGTTTTAAGTTAATCATATATAAATCAAATATATATCTCTTAATACAGTGTAAAGTTTATACATAATTACGTATATTAGAAAAACATAAGTATCAAATAAACGGTCATATTCGTACAACAAAGAAATTGTATCGTATACTTATCAACCTGACTCGCGATGCACAAACGAGAGCTCACGCACGTCTCACGTCTACAATAATTCCACATTAGTCTAGTATGTGCATGTGTGTACACCGTTTTCACTTGCTGCACTAGCAAACTGGAAGTGTTAGAGATATTTCACATCGGAGTAAGTTATAAAAAACGATTTCTTGAAAGGGAAATACTCATTTTTTTAAAATTTCTCGTTTCATATTAACGCTTAACGCTTTCCTTATTATATCATTTATTTTAAGCATTAAGCTTTACACTAAGTCGGAATCGATCGCGTAACTATTAAATATATAGTAAACGACATTTGACAACGGTAATATAATAACGTCTGTAAAACAATACCATCTGTAATACAATTACTTGTAAACGTAAGAAAACAGAAATTTCCAAATGTTCAAAAGAAAGGTTCAGTTTAAAACAATAACTCCAAACTTCGCACGTGAAGTAAAAGCCAGCAATTACAGCCATGACCAGATTAATTGCGTCGTGACATAACGCCAATGCATAATGAGCGAACCTTGCTTACAATGTCTAAAGAAAGTCAAACATGCGGCGACCGTGAAAGCCATTTAAAATAAAAACATGAAATATCTTAACATTCCACGCTCATTTTTTATAAGAACAGGACCCTGTTATAGAGCATAACAGCCTCTTTATAACGCGTCACCTTCAATAGTTTAACTCCTCTCTCTACTTAATCCGCCATTATAACGTAATATACAACATCGGTATAACAATTAGTGCATCACTATTTAAATTGGATACGTTCTGATTGCTGTTAAGTAAACAAAATTCCAAACATCGCTGTCTATGTTATTGGATTTTACAAACGGTTTCAACAGTGAATGAGAAATTGACTTTCGTATATAATCTTCGTGATTTATAATCGTTGATTTATAATCGTGATTTCGCATATTGTAATTTTATAGTAATTACAAAATTCAAATTTACTTGAATTACGTTTAAATAATAAATAAGGTAAATAACAACGGGCCTCTTTACATATTCGGTGTGATTGTACTTACAAACCTTATCATTATCGGTTTAGAAATAACAAAAAGCATCTTGTCGACCTCAATAAGGAAAATTTAAGCCTAATTTAAATAAATCATGCCTCAAAATCGATTGCTCATAAGTTACAGTGTTAAGAAATCTTTTCTCAATAATGTCGAAAAGAGTCCCAAAGCTACACGATCATAAATTTTGATCAATACTCGAAATAACCGACTCGCCCACATTACTAGTAACCTTGTGAAGGAAATTAGCTAATATGCAGATTTAAACAATTGTGTAAACTTTGACCTATTATATAAGATAAAAAATTAGACAAATCGCATATATTATAAATGTGTAATATGACTACAACATAGGTACGCCCAGTTTACTAAATGCTAAATGACGTCATTCCAGTAATGTACTGTTAACTAATAAACATTTTTTTGCTGAAATTTGTACATTTAAAACAAACATGTCATGTTGAGTAATCGTTTAATATCTTTATATTCGTACACTATTTATTTTTATATATAATTAATTATATAAAAAACCTGCTTTGTATTAAAATATAATATTTGTAAAAAATATATCTGTATTTATTCACAATAATTAACTTATTTTATGAATATACAAAAAAATATTCCACGTTATTTTAATATATGTGCAATACATTCTTCGTACTTGTTGTACTTTTTTACGAAAATTATACATACGGCGAAAAGACACGATTTATATAAAAAAAATATAGCATAGGAGAATAAAGAACTAAAGAACAGTAGTGCTTTATTTCTTTATTCCCCTATACAAGAAAGAAGCCAATATTTTTGATAATGATGCATTAGAAACAAATTATTATTTTTTCTTTTTTTTAGCTTCACGCTTTTATCCCGCATAGCAGGGTAGACAGAAAGTACCTACAGTTAATACACTCCGTACTTCGTTTTCCACCGAATTCGAGACATTACGTGTTGAGTGGTGAACTCAACTCCGCTATTTGTCTTTACCAGAACGAGGAAGTGAAAATAATTTAAATATAATCACATCCCCGAGTGGGGATTGAACCCACAACCGATCGCGTTTACAGTCAGACGTTGTCACACTGCGCCACGACCGGCCTCAAACAACTAAATGTGATTAACATAAATATTACACATGCATAGACATTATTTAAAAAACAATTCATATTAGTAATTATTACTATGCCTATACAATATTTTCTGGTTTGCAAAGCCTCTCAATGTACAAATGAAACAGAGAGAACCTTTTACTTTTATACGCCTTTTTTAAAATATCGAATTCTGGGTCAAGTTAATATGTAATGATTTTTATTATTATAATTTTGGTAATATTAACACAATATTAAAAGCCACTAACTAATTTTTAAAAATATAATCCCTGCGCTAATCTAACAAATATTAATATCCCAATTAATTTTATTCAATTAATTTTAAAATATAATATTATGTTAACTTTTATACTAAAGGTTAATTTCTTGTTTGTTATTTATTTTTATTTGCAATAAAGTATATTTATATTGTATTGTATTGTTAATTATTTTATCTATTAAAAGTATCTATCGATTTCTCTGTGTGTGTGTTTTTTAGCTTTATTAATATTATTTACCACTAAGATAAAACATTACAGAAATAATAATTATCTATATTATAAATATTCTTAGTTAATAAAGCAAACATTACTAAAAAATATATTGTAAATAAATTATTCTCCTTGTCAAAAATACTCGTTTTTTTTAATTAAAATTTTTGTACAAAAGAACCATTAACACTATAATATTCAGCAATCTAAGAGAGTTCAAGGCGCAAAAATTAATGAATCTTAAAATAATTCCCTCAAAAATATCGCTTCTTTAAAATAACATTTATAGTCACGTAAAAGCAATTGTCATTCGGCAACCAATGTTTCTTAACAATTAATAATGATGACTTTACTTAAATAGCCTTCCAACAATGCTTTAAATTAAATATATAAAAAATATCGTGGTATAAAACGAACGAATTTGAATAATCGCAAGATGCTCTTTCAGTGTAAATTTCATAACTTACCTATAAAATTCAGATTGAAGTTTTTTCGAATTTGGTACATACCACGATTAGTTTCGTCACAAGAACCCAGATGTTTTGTTCCTAGTCTAGACCCGCCGAACAAAACAGTTGGATGCGATCGGAATCACTAATGCGTTTGTGAAACGAAGAAGCCTTGGCCGACATTATCTATTGTGGTTCTATACAATCGTTTAAACTGACACGCATTTGTGTGTTTTTATCTTTAAATGAGTTAATAATACAAATTATAATATACGTGAAATATTTACTGTATGGTTAGTTGACCTTTGCCATTAGCCTAGAAATTTCTGAAAAATAAATTGCCTGTCTATAACCTTAATACCTAAAAATACCTGTCTATATATATACTAACTAAATTATTTAAAAATTATAGTACAATTACAGATTATAATTAAGGCATGTTCACAGTATCTATCTACTTGCCTATCTGATGATATTAGCAAATCATTTTTGTGAAATAAATACTAGCATAACTTGTTAGTACATTCAATTCAAATGAAGTAATTAAAAACCAATTTGTTCCGAAGAGTGAATAAAACTGATGAATGGAATCATGAATTATATACATATATGGATATACATTCATACATAGCAGATAATTACGTATGTAATACCTACATGTTAGTATCAATTAAATTACCAGTTAATTAACATATTCGAACATACTATAGTATACTAAATATATCTTATATAGAAAACGTTACCCTTTCACCTCTCAAACAGTAATCAAATTAAAACTGAAGAAAGTAATAGCTATCGACGCAGGCCAAACACGCGCTGACCACTACCACGAACTCCATTCTCACTTTTTATTCGAACTGAATTCGAAAATTGTTTGCATAACAATGCCAAGGCGTAAATAATTCAGGTATGGAGCAAGTCTGTCTTTTGTGGTTTCCGAAAAACACGCGTATCAATTGTACTCGGATGTACAAGCATGAAGTGTTGCAGAATGTTATATAGAATAGAATACAAAAGTAGGCAAATAACCGTTTGACAGCGAATATTTTATTCTGAGGTAATCTGACGCTGTCGCAGCTTAGTTGTTAAGTTCCTGGATAATGGCGAGGATCTTGAGTTCGAATCCTAATAAAAAATATATATATATTTTTAATATTTTAAAATATTTTTATTACTTTTGTTGTGACATTAAGTTTCGCTCTTCTGGATAATGCGAGTTTCCCGAAAATCCCAAAATATATTTTTTTCCTTGTTTTCCTTTATTCAGTTTTAGTTACCGTAGAATATTGTTAGAATTTAAAATGATGAAATAGGCTAAATGTATGAGCATCACTTATCTCAAAAAAACTTAGAGATAATACTAAAGTACTATCTTATACGCTTTCGTATATATGTATGTATCAAAATATAAATGTTAAATTTAGCGCGAAGATGAAACCAATGACCTCTACATTCGAATTTATTCAACGTGATTCACGCTTTACGAATTTTAAACATCAATAAATATAATTAACGATATCGAAAAATAAGTCTATGCATCGTAAATTGCTTTTTTTCAAAACCGATTCTCACGAAGAATATAACTATACGTCATTCTACATTACGCATATTAAAAATCTGCGTGCTTGACCATAAAACCCATTTCTGTAATCTGGCTACCATATTTTTTAAATGTAAAAATTCTTCCAAGTAAGACTTGAACCTATAACTATTAGTGTAGCAATAAGGTATTTTAATGCCTTAGTGGTGTCAATAAATTACAAAAAAAATTGTTAACTAATTTATATATCAATTTATACATTAATTCGTATATAGATATTTAATTTATTCATAAAGAGAAATCATTTTTAATAAACGTACAAAACGTAAAAGAACGTAAATAAGCTGTATCAAAAACTATAAAAAATTTCGACATAGCCGGTAGCAAAATGCATGGCTTAGCGGACTCACCGCTAAGCCATGCGCTTGGACGGTTTCCAAGAGGCGCAGGTTCGAATCTTGCTGCATTTTTTTATATCTAAGTTTTTTATAAATGTTTTCTAATCCCAAGTAAAAGTTTTCTAATACGAAGTAATACTATACTCTTTAAAAATAGTAAAACATAAATAATGTTATAATTCATTAAAATAGAGGAATCTATGTAAAATAGAATCTATGTAAAATAGATTCCTCTATTTAATATTAATATATAGATTAATTGAATCTTTAGTAGAAATTATGAACCACCTTTATGTTCGATTTGACAATCATATCATCAACACTCAACTGTCATCAAAGTAATGTTATAGAAATGAATCCACTAACAAAAAAAGTGATACGGCTACATACACTTGGCGCTACGCACAATTTATAGTCGCGGTAGCGGCGCACGCGCATAATATTACGTAACATTGATTACAATTAATGACCGCTTGCAATAGTATTATTTCTTAACATTTTTGCTAATCATCTATTCGAAAAAAATATATTTTTAAAATATAATATAATATAATATATATTTTTAGGTGCTACGATATAAAAATTTCAATATTTTTATTTATTTTATTTTATTAATACAGGAGGTAAAGTAAAAACTAAATAATATACATTAAATTATACATTATACAGGATATATTATATGCCTATTATGTGGAAAATGGTATAGTAAAAGCATATAATAGTATAATAGTTACGGATACATCGAAAATGAAAGTAAGCTCGATTGGAATTGTATGTGCTCTGAATAAATTCACCGCTATAAAACTCTATGTTATAATTTACAAAATGGATTACGTAAACGTTCTAATGTAAAATAGCATTAATATATCACATAATTAAAGTTGTAAATTTATTTGTCTCTAATTAGGTATATTATCATTTAAAACTAGTGGATGGCTTGTATACTTCTCAGCCGTGTTCAGTATCTAAAGTATTTGAAATACTAAATTTAGATTCATTTAGATTTTAATTCTAGGAAAACTAAATGCTAATAAGTCGATGTGTTAACGGATATTAATAAGCCTTAGTAGTAATTCGCGGTAAGACCAAAAAGAAAATGTTTGAAACTTTGTTTGAATAAATTAAAGAATAAATATTGCTAAATTTTTTAATTATACACAGACATACTATCCGATTTATAATACTCTAGGTCATATAGTTATAAAATTATATAACTTGAATAAAAAGCTAGATAAACGGTAATGTTTTTTTGTATTTATTATTCATTAACTTAAATATTCAAAAGCAAGAATATTTAAACTGCAAGCGTGAGTGACGTAAGAGTCGAAAGAAAGTTCCGTTTCGTTATATTATATTAATGTGACTTTGAACTTTTCAACTTGCTATTTTACTTAGTTGTGTAGATGTCTATTTTTTTTGCTTACTTTTTTCATCGTTACAAGTAAATATATAATAAATCAATAGAAATTATTATTCCGCTAATGAAAAATGTATTTTCCCGTAACAAGTTGAGTAGAGTCAAAAAAGTCATATCGTTGCGTTTCTACTAAATTAAAAAAAAACGTGTGTTGCATTCCTAAACAATAATATGACATGAGAATAAGATTATAGAAATAAATAGTTTAAATTTAATGTTACATAATACTTTTAATTTAATGAATATACACCTTAATTAATTCAGTAAAAATATATATAAACATTATTTTTAATTTACTTCTTTTTTTATTGGCAGTGAATTGATTAATACATAATTAAAGCAAATTGTTAATTCACAATTAACTTCGATAATGTAAACTCAACTTCCCTACACATTTCTTTTAGTCGCGAAGACGCCGCGAAATTTCCACCTGTGTTAATATCATTTAATAGAATGCAGGAAACTTGAGATACGTAGATTTGTGAACATATTTGTACTTATTTATAAGATAAATTCATAATGGATAAAAAAATATATTTATTTTTATTTAAAAAAATATCATAAATAAAAAAAATATTTTATAAAATCAACAAGGAATAATATTTAAATATTAAATAAATTTACCTGCAATAACGGCTAGTGCGAGTAGCGCAGTAGCGCTGAGGGACTTCATCTTAATTCACTGTACACGACACTGCACTACACTTCACCACCGACGCATAGCGCGACTCGACGCGCGAAGAAACAGCGCGTTAGTGATTGCGATAGCAGGCAACGCACCAGCACGTAGTGGGGGCTAGGGCTGCAAATGTCAGGGATGTAGGGAGACCAACTCTAGCTCTACAGTACTTGTACTCTATACTTACATTTAAAACGAGCGTCATAAAGCCAATGACGTTCGTGAACGTATTTACAGATAAGTATAACAAAAGCATAGTTCGAGGTTTTTCATGTTGCGAAATTTCTACGTTTGTATATAGCTTTAATTTATGCTATTTATATAATATATTACTGTTTATTATAAATAATTTTATTATATATATATATATATATATATATATATATATATATATATATATATATAATCTGTAATCCATTATAATTACAGTATCGTAATTTAATAGAAGGTTAAAATAGTTATTTAAAGTTTACTTCAACGTACGGTCATTGATCTTTATCTTATCTTCTGAAAATAATGGTAGCATAAATTGTAAACTTTGCCTTTCATAATATAATTTCATAGAAATAATAGAGCTCTATCTCTATATTTATAGCAATATAGCAATAAATGTAGTAAAATCATACACTTTAATGACTATTATAATTACTTCAATTAATTACTAATAGCATAATTTGAAGACTTAATTGGGATCTAAAATATTTTTGTTTACAAAGCAAGCTTTTAAGTTATTATAAAGAAATTTTATACATGAATATATTTTAACATAAACAATTCCTATTACATATAATAATATTATAGATGAATCAATCATTTTATATGTAGGTATAATGGAATTTAGCTGTGTCGCGTTGAAGTCTTTTGCTCGACAAGCTTGATACTCGAGCCCCTGAGAACAGTGATCTGTAGAAGTATGACAATATAAATCGTATAGCACACCATTTACATTATATATATATATATATATATATATATATATATATATATATATAAAACGTATATGACAACATTAATGAAAATGTCATCACAATATCTTTAAATTATTGTTATGGAAAGATAATAATCTGATGTCCTTATAAGCCCTTTTTTTCCGGAATTTGGTTACAAGGTCGTATCATACAAAAATTTACGATTTCCATGTAATCCAAGGTTTACTTTATGAAGAGCTTTGTACGTATGTAAAAAGTTAAGTTATGCGTATATCGTTAATTTTTTTAGCTTCACGCTTTTATCTCTCATAGCAGGGTAGACAGAAAGTACCTAGTGTCAATACACTCCGTATTTCGCTTTCGTTGAGAGGTGGAACTCAACACCCTACATTGTGATACCAGAGCGAGAAAGTGAAAATAATTTAAATACAATCACTCCCCCGAGTGAGGATCTAACCCACAACCCATCGCGTTTATAGTCAGACGCTGTCCTACTGCACCACAACCGGCCTCAATCGTTTATAACAGGAGTAATAAATAGCTTAACGACGGTTAAAATAATAATTTTCCTCACCAATCTTTGCAATAGTTGAGTAAATTTGTTTGTTGATAATATATTTGGCTGTGTGCATATTAATGAAAAAAAAAATATTACTTAGAAAAAGTAAAAGTAATTACTTGTTTTAATATTTTTTTATTTATATTATTTATAAATACCTACTCAAAACTATAATGCGAATATGTCGTTGAATACTGAGTAGGATGGCGTATCTCTTCAGTATTTGTTTTTAAATTAGATTTGTTTCATGTATTGTAGTTTAAATTTTATAGATTAATTCAATTCATATATTTAAGGCATATTAATATATATAATTATTATATATAAGATTTTTGATGTTCTCAAATTTCAATATACACACACACACACATATATATATATATATACATTTTTTTAATTTTGCTTCACGCTTTATCCCACATAGCAGAATAGACAGAAAGTACCTAGTGTCAAGACACTCCGTACTTCGCTTTCCACCGAATTCGAGACATTGCATGTTGAGTGGTGGAACTCAACGCCGTACTTTGTCTTCTTACCAGCGCAAGGAAGTGAACATAATTTAAATATAAGCACTAACCCTAGTGGGGATCGAACCCACAACCGATCACGTTTACAGTCAGACGCTGTCACACTGCGCCACGAACGGCCTCATTCATATATATATATATATATATATATATATATATGGCGGTCCACTTATAATTATGCTACACATTCAAATTTGTAATTTGTTCTTCAACGTCGGATATATTTAACAAATGAACCTAATAATATCAACGTAATAATCTATTATATTATAATTATATATTTTTTAGCTTCGAGTACTATGTGTTAAGACTCTCCAATCTTCAATTTCGGAAAACGTAATATGGAGTACGTTTTCCGAAATTGGAGATATTGCTAGTTGAGAAGTGGACCTCAACGGCGCGCTTTGTTTTACCGGAGCAAGGCAATTAATAATTTAAGTTTGACACCCCCGAGTGACAATCGAACCCACAACCGTTCGCGATTAAAGTCAAACGCTGTCCCACTACGCCACGGTTATCATTTAACTTAATAATGGTTTTTTTAGCCTAACGCTTTTGTCCCGCACAGCAGGGTAGACAAAAAGTACCTAATGCATATTCCGTATTTCGCTTTCCGCTGAATTCGAGACATTGCGTGTTGGAGGGCAACGCCGCTCTTTGTCTTCTTACCAGAGCAAGGAAGTGAACATAATTTAAATATAAGCACTACCCCGAGTGGGGTTCGAGCCCACATCCGATCACGTTTACAGTCAGACGCTGTGCCACTATATATTTATAATTTATATATTTATATTATTTAAGAATAAATTAACTTATTATAATAATAAAATAATGTAACACAATATCCTTATAGCTAACCGATAAGCGATAAGAGCAATGCATCGATGCAATATTACATAAGTATCAAACTGCTCCGTAACACTTTCCATTTTGCGAAGGTAGCGACCGACTAGCCGCGTTACTGACACATTATTCGATAATCAACCCACTTGTGATAATGATCACTATTTTGTTTGTTTATTGTTATATAATATCATTGTAAAATTTTGTCAACATTATGTATAGAATAAAGCCAAGCCTTTAAATTGGCTATATATAGTTTTATTAATAGTATTTTTATTCGTGAAATTTTATTTTATTATATGTGGCTCAGATTGTTGAGGCGGAGACTATGGCTTCTATCTTCAACCTTGACAAAAACTTGTAAACCAAACCTACAAACGTATTTTAATACATTTATGTATTAAAATACGTTTGTAGGTTTGGTTTACAAGCTTATATATAGCTTCACACTTTCATTCCGCATAGACAGAAAGTACCTAGTCAAAATACTCCGCACTTCGCTTTCCACCGCACTTTGTCTTACTAGAGCAAAGAAGTGAAAATAATTTAAATATATCACTCCTCTGAGTGGGAAATCATATGTGTGAACCTACATATATAAATATATTTAAATTAAATAAATATTAATAAAAAATAGATTTGTATGTTTAATAGAAACCTATTTGTTTTAAAGTCTTAATAAAAAATCGTGTCTTCTTTAAATTATTAATTTATTACTATTAATATTTGGTGTCAAAGGAGATTCCATTATAAACTATTGTCTCTATTTCATATAAAATTATTTCGTTACCACATATGTATGTCGCTAACATTAACTGAACTTAAAATGTAAAAAAATCTTGAAATACCTTTCTATACTAATTATATATTAATCCTTCTATTATTATTTTATCTCTTTCATAATATCGATATTGATGGATCGAAAACTCAGATTTCGAAGTTAACTCCATCAGACCATCACATATTGCAAAACATACGTATGAAGTAATAATTTACTTTTATTGATTACAAATTTGAGTGATGTTGCGAAATTTTATTCCGTTTTTAAGACAAAAACAATTTTATATCTTCTTTTGAATGTTACTTATGTATAATCTGTATAGTAAGATAATAATACTGTTTTATTACATATTTAATTTATTAACTTAATACCAACTCTCATTTTATATTGACTATATGACGCTCAGTACAATAAAAAATATGCTTAAATTAAGAACCATTTTGTAGATTCAAGGATATATGTATGAGTATTTGACATACAAGTAGTAGGTTTGTTTTAACAATTTCCTTTATCCCGCATGTCATCACATCATCAAGACAGTGTCAGACACTACGTGTAAGTGACGAAACTCAATGCCGTGATCTATCTTACCAGAGCGAATAAGAAAAATGAAAATAATTAACATATCATTTTGACATATTCTCGAGTGGCAATCGAACTAAAACCAATCGCGTTTATATTCAGACGCTGTCGACTGCACCACGCTGGTTACCTCTAATCAATTAGTTATTAGAGAAATTTGTTATTAAAAACATAAAGCTTGAAGCTATATTATTGACAGATACGATTTAAAATTACTAGGATCGTAAATTCCGACATTGTATGAGATTGTTGTAAAACACGCTTTAAGCGTATCATGGTATACCCCTACTTTGTTTTCTACCATGTAGTGATTATCATTATAATTAAAATTCCTTGTTACATACAACTAGCCTTCTGGACTTGCTAAATACAACAATCGCAAAAGAACACAGGGTCAAATTACAAGTGTGTAACACATTAGCGAGAGCTATTGTTGAAATAATAATTAAGCAATTTATTATCGGCCGGCCCCATCTCGTCTAGGCGTTTTACCATTATCTAAGAACCTTTCGAACGAAGATAAAGTATCGACTCAAGAGATCAAACAACAGTGGTATTGTGTTTTAATTTATACACTCATCGTCAAAGCCCAATGCGAACAGCATTGGGGAACGTTTTCATATAGAAATATATGCGTTATACTATTGACATAGGAATTAAAATCTCTTGATGTAATATTGACATATAATCAAAATTATTTTAGATATCAAAAACAAAAGAATGTTAAAATAAAGTGCGGCCGTTTATAAATCATTTATAATACAATCCGCGTTACACATACTGGGCTTTTGTAATGTGCTTTGTTTTACATCTGTAATATGATGCAAAATATATTAAATCGCAAAAGTCAGTAGAGTGCAAGATATCGTAACGTATTAATGTATATTATATTATTGTAGAAATATTAAAGTGTATTTATGTAATTACTGCAAGTGCAAAATATTATTTCAAATAGCTGTAATTATTGCGTTATTCTCACATGGATGACTTTATGGAATTCCTATCAAAATTAAATATGTGCACTAAATTAAATATAAAATTGCTTTAAAATTGCACATAAAATAATAATTAAAAAATAATCAAATTTTATATATTTTTTTTTCTTTTAACATTAAAATTTCTGAAATTTAAAGTACAAGCAACATTAATGACTGCGTAAGTTTAAAAACATTGCGCACTACCAAATGTCGTATTTTTAGGTAAAATGTAAAAATATATACAAAAATGATGCCAAAGAGGACATAATATCCGAATTTGTTAGTCTTAGCAATAATGAAAATGCTTTTACAAAAATCAAACATCTACTCTCAATCAATATATAACCGATATAAAAATTTTCCGTTACTAGCTAAATTACTGACAGACAACGCACAATGGAGAGCATCTGCAGGCTGTATAAAGAAAAAAATTGGCTTATAAAAAAATAATAAATAAAAATAATTTATTTCAGACTTACATCCATAAAGGGTTAGTGTGTTAGTATCAATGTTTACTTATAAATTATATAAGTTATAGTTAGTCATGATATATTATTTTGTTTGGCCCGTTGTATCTATCCATTATTTTTGAAAAAAATAATCAAACCGAGCCGCTATTGTCTTCAGAATGCTCTTACTTATAAATTCTTTAAAGATTGTATGGAAACACTAAGAGAGGATTTCTAGAAACTGTTAAGTGTACAAAATAATTATAATTCTACAACTTAAAATGAAAAATCAATAAAGAAAAAGTTATAAAATAAACCAAAGGGCTTCTGTAACCAAAAGGCGGGCAACAACTTATTAATAACAAAATCATCTACATAAAAATAAATCACATGAAAAACACTACAAGCATGGACGCCCACTGAGTTTGAGATTCACACATTATCCAGAGTGCACGACACTCGTATTTTTCCTTTACATCCACAACGAGTTGTAACGAGAAAACGAGATTTACGATACTAATAAATCCAATTGATTCTTTCGAATTAACTGCAAAACTGTCTTACATTGCAAGCTAACAAAGAAAACCAATTATGTTAGACCATTACGTTTTTGAACAAAAATTAATAACAGTTATTTTATAATAACAATTTTATTGTATATAACAAATTTAAAATACATTTATGTAACAAGAATAACGATATTTCGTATGCTTAATCTAAATTTGATTTTTTTATTAAATTTATTTTAACAAACTTTTACATTACGCTGTTATATTCCAGTAGGCATTTAATTTTGTCGCATGGGGAAACCCAGTTAAGCGAACTCGCAATAAGATGATATGCGAGTTATGTGCTGCTCTAATCCTTCTCACTAAAACGGTAGCCCTATTACATTCTACCGCAACCTCGAGGCAGTTGCTTAAGTCACTCATCTCTTTAATTTCTGATTTACATTTCGGCGCCACAATCAGCAAAAGCGACATCCCCTTGCGGACGCAGCTGCAGGACGACAACTTCCCCATATATGCCGGCTACAGACTATTAGGGGGTTGAAAAATTTATACTACCGCGCCATGTGCGCCCCAACCTTCTGCAGCAATTTCTATTAAAAAAGGCCTCATTATCCCCAATTCTTTCGGCGACCTCTTTTTGTGACATCATAAGTCCACATTAACTAGCCCTTATTTCCATGTCTCTTTATCCTGAACCATAGTTTTCAATATTATCCCAATAGGCATAAACTACAACAATTACTTATAATATCCAGTCGAAGTTCCATTACCTCTATATAAGTATAAATATATATATATATATATATATATATATATATATATATATATATATGTTTCTTCCTTCATCCTGCTGAAATTTAAAATATAATATATACATTCTATTTTTTAAATATTAACTAATTTTTGTTATTTAAGTCATATCAGTTAACAAAGAAGGAGGATATAACTTAAAGGATATTGACTAGCAAGTATAATGTGAAAAATTTAATAATCTAATTACATATTTATATGCAATAAAATAATTAGATTTTTTATCTCATATATTATGTAAAGAGTTTTTTTATACAGTGCGTATAAAAAACTCTTTACTATTTTTATATTACGAATGCCAATCTCAACAATAGATAAGTTGTTACAGAGCCGTCAATCAAAATTAAATGTTTCATGTACAAAATGAAGCAATATTTAGGTAATTTTAAGGTCTACGTTAAATTATTTATTATATTTTACATTACATTATTTTAAATATTTATAATTTAAATCAAAAATCTCTACTTTTACGTAAGTAGAGATTAAAATTTATATTAGTTTTCAATTAAAATGATTTAACTACATGTTTTATTACTTCATAAGGGATGTCTAATAAAATAAATTATCTCTCCCGACTTTTCGTTGAAAAGCACCAACTCTGCCTTTATATTTCATGGTTGTGATTAATGAGAATCGAACCCAAATCTAACATGGGCAGCAAGTATTCCTTACTACTATAAAATAAATACACCTAATTCACTTCAAGTAATTGTATGTATCTATATTACAGCCGTCAGTACAGGTAATGAATTGTCATCAATAGAGCTTACAGTATTAATTAGTGTTACTGTGGGAAACGACAGAAGGTCACTTGAGATAAGCTTAAGATTAATACTATGCATGTAAACAAAGACTTGAGTCAATTTTATTTCAATGCCATGAATTGAATTAAATAATTATTTATATAAAGATATATATATATATATATATATATATATATATATATATATATATATATATATATATATATATATATATATATATATATATATATATATATATTATAGTATAGTTTAATTACTTACAATAGATATTTTATTTTTACTTTTATTTTAAACTGTAAATATATTATAATTTTTTTTTATTCCTTTCTCGGATTTGTAAAATAGCATTGGCTTAGCATTGATTTTTACTACTCATACATATGTCTAAAAATTAACGGAAGAAGGTGACACTAAGCTAAGAAGTAATTTTATATAAATATAATTTAAACATATTAAAACCTGAAAAACAATTCATATTGGATTTATTTCAGACTATAAAGTAAGAAGCTCGCTGCGAGATTTAAGATACACTCCACTAGTAGCACGGAAGCCTCGCATGACTACAAGCGCCTGTTCGGGAACAAATACATCTAATCTCTACTACATTGTATTGGTATTGCACACATTACTTCTACATATCTAGGGTAATAAATAATAATTTCTTTTTTTTAGCTTCACGCTTTTATCCCGCATAGCAGGGTAGACAGAAAGTACCTAGTGTCAAGACACTCCGTACTTCGCTTTCCTCCGAAGTCGAGACAATGCGTGTTACCAGAGCGAGGAAGTGTAAATAATTTAAATATAATCACTGCCCCGAGTGGGGATCGAACCCACAACCGATCGCGTGTACAGTCAGACGCTGTCACACTGCGCCACGACCGGCCTCAATAACTTGAAGTAACATAATTAAAAACATATATTTTTTATTTACCTTTTCCAAACATTTGCGTGTGTGTGTATGTGTCTAAGTGTTTGTAAAATAATATCTTAATATATCAATAAAATATATGATTCCTTGAAAAATAATACATTCAGTATTGTTACAAATTCTAAGTTACATACATATTACTTTAGCGTAGATGGTTTTAATGCAGTCAATTGATTACTTTTTACCTAATTTTATAGTATCACCTCAGTGCTATCAGATAAAATAATTTTGTCATTGTAGTATATATATAATTAATTTTCTAAAGAAACCCAGTCACACAAAAACCGGGTACAAAATGATTTATTTTTCGTTAAGCAATTTTATTTTAAAAATATTGTGTAGTTATAAAATAAATTAATAATTTAATAATATTAAATTTATATTTCGTATCCGTCACGCATGATCTAAACATTGCTAGTTATGTTGAAACAACTTAGGACAACGATACTTGCTCCCCACGGTTCGGAACGCGGAAACGCGAGCGCTTAACAGAATTTACGACATAACACGAATAGCTCGCTCGTGACATGAGATTTTATCTGGAATAGACTACACTGGATCACACTTTCAAGCTAAATCTTTACATCTTACAACCCTGGATGGTTTTAAAGCGTGTTTAGGACTTCGTGTCGTGTCTAGATAGCAAAGCTTGGTATTGCAATTGCTATATTTTATTAAATAGACATACATCCGGCCTCGGGTGGATAATTCGATAAAAATATATCGAATTGTTTGTTCGTGGCAGTAGTATAATATATTTTTTTTAAATACCTAGTGTCAAGAGACTCCGTACTTCGTTTTCCCTCGAATTCGAGACATTACGTGTTGAGTGGTGAAACTCAACGCCGCACTTTGTCTTTACCAGAGCGAGGAAGTGAAAATAATTTAAATATAATCACTCCCCCGAGTGGTGATCGAACCCACAACCGATCGTGTTTACAGTCAGGCGCTGTCCCACTGCACCACGACCGGCCTCAAGTAGTATAATAATGATAGAATTAATCTCAATTTTAAAGGTATCAATAAATGTTATTAAAATTGAATTTCCGACCGTCCCAATAATTTACTCTAATATATAAAAAATGTATTATTATATTTTTCTGTTTTCTTCCACACTAAGGATTAGAAAACATTTTTAAAAATGGTTTAAATATTTAAACGCTCCTTTTGGTGCTAACAAAATTTCGATTCAACTAGATGTAGAACGCGTGGACGTCAGAACGCTCGGATAGCTACCAAGAGGCGCGGGTTCAAATCACCCTGGAATCAAAATTTTTAAGTATTTCTTAAAAAAATATTATTACTTTAAGTTTCAACAAAGCTATAAAGATTAATAAAATGGTAAATGATAAAAGAATATTCTCGATAAAATTGTATTCTCAAGAAACACTGTAAAATTTAAGTGAAGCCAATAATGTTTACTAGTATTTTAATATGTAAAGACACACTCTCTATCCACGTGACGAACACGACACGACCTTGCGGACGGCCTTTGCGTCATCGTAGAACCCTTTCAACTATCACCTGATATAAAGCAATATATATGTACCTAGTAATATTAATTACATTAAGCTCAATTACACTTCACGATAGAGCTTAATTTTCCACGACTGATTTATTAGTTAACAGATTGAAATAATTTCCGTCACGCATTCATATCCGTATTGAAATTCTTTCATATGGTATAAAATTAAGCAATTTTTTATTTATTGTATATACAATAATTGTACGTACTCGGTGGTAATTGGACAAGGCCCTTAAATTGAACGTAAGTAAAATTGTGGGCGAGAACTGGTTTATATTTATACATTTTATAAAAATTTAGCTGATCACTGTCTGTACATTAAAGATGAGAAATTGTATTAACAGGGGCATTATTCATGTAATAAAACTCAAAGTATTTTTTTTTATTTATTCTCTCCTGTTGTCTATGCGTTTGTGCAGATTAATCTCGAAAACTGCTTAACCAACAACTTGCTTGGCAACCTTTCCTTAACATTTCACTATTGTATATTGGCAACTTTCAATTCAATCGGTTAATAAATAAGAAATTTATATCAATTTTTATTATTATTTTGGATTAAATTATACCAAGAGTCACGCAAACTTGCGGGCATGCTCTAGTCAAAAATAAAAGTGGTTTGACATTGGATTAGCCACTGTTAAGTGACAGAGCCAAATTTAGGAAAGCAATGTCTCAATATGGTAGGAAAACTTAGAACGGAATGTAAGCTATATAGTCATTTTTAATGTTAAACAATGTTGCCTTCAGAAAATAGAGAAAATTTTCCACTTTCTAATAAGAATAGTAGCTATAGAACAGACGACGTATAAAGATAATAAATAAACGAGTTGTCTTACTGTTCATCCTATAGAAAGTTTAGCCTGTCCGGAGAAGTATATATTTAACACCATCGTGGCACATTGAGAATTGTCAGCCTTCGTAAGCGATGGTTGTCGGTCCTACTTTAATATATACTTAAAATTATTTACAGAACACTGAAAATTTCTCAAATAATTTAAGATAATTACTAATTATTTAATGAAAGATGTACCCGTAGTCACTTTGTATCAATACCAAATTTGTATCAATTAATATATATCGACAAATATTTTTGAAAATTCAATTTTTTATTGTATTCTTACATATTATTACACACAAGTATAATATTAATAAAACTATAAAAATTTTGATTCAAAAACATAACTTATTAACATAAATCCGATAATAAAACGACCAGCAAATAGTATTACGGCAGCTATTTCCTTTTAGGTGTGCAATTTCTTAAGCTATAGGTACTGTGTCATTTAAATATCAAGGAAGATAAAATACATCGACAAAGAAATATATATTACAAGTTAGTATTAAATATAACGTATTTATAAGTTCAACTATATTTATTGAATTGGTGTTATGTATTCTTTCATTTCTTCGCTTTATCCACAGGTTTTTTTTAATATAGAATAGTATTGTAATTATACGCCTATGATGTAAAAAATAGCAATGAAGGTTTAGTCTCATATATTTTGGTATTCGAAAATACATTTTTGAAAATCCAAGGTTACAAACACTTTACAATAGTCCATAGTCACAGAGAGTCTGTATCTTTATTGAATACTCAAATATACGTGATTAATCCCTTTAGAATAGTTTCATTTAATAAGAAGAATGTATTAAAATGTCTGTGGATGTAATAAATAGGGAGCAATTTATTCAGAATTGTTTTAGTTATCAATTAATCAGTATATCATTTACAAAATTAGTGAATGTAGCATAGTTAAACGCACTGACTTTTGCCTTATAAATGTTTTTTTCTAAAATAGTATGCAAAACACAAAGCAATTTGCCTTCCATTCTCGCACAACGCAATTACGCCAATTTAGGTGTAAATTACCGTCTAACAAAGCAAATGAGACCGAGACGGCTAAGTTGAGTTCCCAAACCACAACGCCTTGTAAGGCGCCTTGGAGCTAGAAAAACTGTAATCTATTATAACCATACTCTATCATAATATAATTTATCTAGCTTCTAAGGCGAAATAAGATTTCATTCTTGCTTTACAAATTTACGTAAATTACATTAGATTATGTTAAGTTCCATACCATACTTGTTAGATACAACTGATCTTTTGATTTCCGTACCTTTAATCTCATTTGCACTTTTGCTATTCATTGTTATGAGATTTTGACATTTATTGCAAGGCAAAACGTTTCATTTTCTTACTTAATGTTAACAGACTATATAGCTGCCATTTAATAGTCGCTATTTTCAAATAAAGCTATTATGAAGGAACCGTAGCTAATTCTTTGATTTAAAGCCACAGTGTAACGTATGATTTGTTGGTTAAGGTGAATACATCACGGTAATTGACTTGAGTATGCTATTATAATATATTTAAAGTGATAAAGGCATTTATAAAAATATTAGAAATTTAATTTGTGTAAAGCAATATAAAATATATATATGTAAAATAACAAAAAGTATATATATTATCTTTATTTTTTTATTAAAGCAAAAAAGGTTGGTTAATTCCAAAATATTCTATCGCACCAGACAAATTCATAAATGTCAATGAGTTACAGACCTAGATCATTTCTCCATATAATGCATGATTTGGTCCCATTAATAATTTATTAACAATGTAAAATAAATTAAAAAGTAGGTACTTATATAAATAAACATTAACAACATACGAGTTAATTGCTCAAGCCTTTCTATTCTAAACAGTTATTTGTAAGCTTTCATTGTATTGCAGTACAAGCAATTGATTTCAATAGCACTCGTTACAAATATTTTGTTTATTACGAAAACAACAGTGAAAGTGAAACCCGAAATGGATATCATGATTGTTAAATATTTTTTAGCCTTGAGTAATTAGTATGCAATCAACTACTTATTTAGAATAATTTTTATAATAACAAGCCTACCTAGTTTGACAGAATTGCAATAATTATGTTGAAGTAAATTAAGTATATTTTCAACACATTTTTAAGCGAATTCTAGGAGGTCGCGGTTTTTTATTGTTTATCACGCTACTAGTAGAATAATGTTCTAACTCAAAATTTATCGCATTTGCCATGTCTTTATTTAAATATTATGTTTGAATACAAAAATGTGTCAAATTTGATATATTTTGAGTTACGATACTATTGTATTATTAAGTACAATAATGCTTTTGATGTAGACTTATTCCTACATTGTTAAGACAACGATAAGTAATTGTATTAGTAATTAAATCTCCGATAACTCTATTTTGATCTTCTTGTCTATGGTTTACTTAAAAATTGCACGTGTCTATAAAAAATATTTAACCTATTGTTATTGCTCTTATTATTTCATTAATTCAGCGTTAACTATAAATATATAGGTAGGTGATTCATTTATCAATAAAAAGCCATTTGAACGTTACCTTATAACTAAATTATGCATATTATTTTAATTTATTTTGTTATAAAAATTCAAATTTGCGTTTTTATTTTTTTTCATTGGATTCTAAATGATATTTAAGTATTATTTTTGGAATAATATTGCAAGCAAATATCATAAATCATAGTAATTATAATGAATTTACACATTAACACAATCTTAGCTCTAAACCCACAATTTGAAAGGTAATTATTACGAAATAGTTGTGCAATAATACGCAGACAGTTGTATATACATTATTGTACATTATTTGTATTTAATATTGTAAATATTTTATTATTTTCTTCATTTAAGCAGAGTAGGTAGGATACATATATATATATATATATATATATATATATATATATATATATATATATATATATATATATATATATATATATGGACGACGGAAAAATTGAGTAGTTTGATTTTATTTATATTTTTGCTTAATTTGTGTTAAGACTATTATAAGCTAATGTGTTTATGTCGAAAGTTATGTAATATTTTGGTTAATTTTTTTTTAATTTTTAATTATATGCTCAGTGAAAGTTTTAAAAAAATTGGGTGCTTGTTCAGTTTGCTAACTTCTAATATTTTATTATATTTAATTCCATTACTTACTTGCGTGTGGGAAATAAGTTAATCGAACAAATCAGAGGTTTTTGAGTTTCAAAAACTTTATTTCCCTTTAATGTAATATAGACAGGGTGTAAGTTTTCCACGTTAGCTTTTAATGTAAGCAAAAACCGGAAACATTAGTAAAGTATAAAACCCACGACCTTCACTAGAAAATGCACATATATCACTAATTAATTATTATTCATTCACTTCCTACAAATCGAATTTATTTTTAAATTTCATATTTTTTTCTGAATTGTTTTACTAATTAAATGGGTCAAGATTTATTTCCTTTAAGCAATTTTAGTTAGGTATTATTTGATTAAGCCAGATATACAAATACATATTTCAAGTTAACATACCTCATTTTTAGTATAATCTAGTACCAACATATGTTGGTGCTTATATATATATATATATATATATATATATATATATCTATATACATATATATATAAATACATATATATATATATATATATATATATATATATAAGCACCGTTTCCTATAGTCTGATAAAAAATTATATAATATTTTTTTTATATTTCCGCTCTACCTGTTGTTTTTAGTTATTCCTTTTATTTTATTTTAATTGTTTGCTTGTCATAAATATTTATATAAAAACCTTCTATATGAGAAACAATGATATTCCGTTCTATTATTATTATATTAGTAACGGTTGTTTTATACAAACTGACATTATAGTTTGGTCTTTTTTAATAAAAATATATATAAATAAAATGTATTAATATAAGTTATTGGAACCTCTGACATATATAAAGCTTAATACATATTCAGCCGCAGGTCAGCGTCTGACTGTAAACGCGATCGGTTGTGGTTTCGATTCCCACTCGGGGGAGTAATCATATTTAAATTAATTTAGCTTCATCACTCTGGTAAAGACAAAGTGCGGCGTTGAGTTCCACCTCTTATCACGCAATGTCTTGAATTCGGTGGAAAGCGAGGTACGGAGTGTCTTGGCACTAGGTACTTTCTGTCTACCCTGCTATGCGGGATACAAGCGTGAAGCTAAAAAAAGCTGGCAACAGATCGTATAATTTTAGCATGATTCGTTATCACAACTGAGTCCTCGTATCTATTTTATTTTAAAATTTACATAAACGCAATCGGTAACTTGCGTTTTTATTTATTACATTTAGTATTATAAGCTGTGTTTCATCAATTACGATGTTAAATAATTATAACCAGCCTAATAAGGAAGTAGTAATGGTGTAATTAATAAAATAACACCAAATATTTAAAAGAGCAACAGAAGTTGGATCATTTAACGATTATTTCACATATAAAACTCTGATCAACGTTATTTTTTTAAATTAATTTGTCATTAACTCAAATAAATGGGCTTTAAAAACGTAGTAACCTTCACAAAATGCTTAGTCACAGGCTACTTAGGACTTGTAGAATTTATTATTTTTACGTTAATTATTATATATTTATATGATTAGCACATTTCCTTGACATTTACGTCTAATTCTGTTTAATGGTTCTGTTAAATTATATCATTCGATTGGTATGACATAAAGTTTGGATTAAAACGGCCTAAAATAATAATTAAAAAATGAACATCAATCGTTAAGCTACGTATATCTTTTTCATCTTTCCGCTCTTGCTTAATGTGATTTACATAATACATTTTGTATTTAAAATTGAAATTATCTTGAAACGTACACACACTTCTGTTATATTTTTGTTACATACATATTATAAAGAAAAATATACATTTTTATAAAGCAATGATATTCAAAAATAACAATCAGACTAAAGTACATTAAGAATTCAAGTATCACTAACATTAATAGCTTAAATGGATCGTGCAATAAAAAAAAGAACATTTGCCACAAGAAACTATATTAAATAACACATTAAAATAACAAGTTTGTTCGTTCAATTGTTTATTACTCATTACGGAAAATGATCAAAGAGGCATACTTAGATTCAAATGTCTTACGACATTGAAATTGACATTAAAGCAATTTTATTAGCTAAGTAATTATTTGATTAATTATTTTAATTACTTTACAACTTTGCTAATAACAACTGTGTGGTTTACAAACATTACTGTGTGCTTAAAATGATACAATAAATAAACGACAACACAAAAGTGTTTGCTAAAGTGGTCAGAGATTTGACAAGAATTTGCAATAATAACAAGTGTATATAATGAAATAGAAGAATGTATGTAAAAGTAGAACTATATTAATCTAGTAGCCCCGTTTACACAAAATATACCTACGTATATTCTGCTTAGTGTTGGTTACTGTATACAATACGTTAAAATAATTATTTACGTCTAGTAAATAATTAGCATTAAAAAGCATTTTATTTAAATTATTTAATATATTTTTAAAACATTTTTGTTATTTATACATTTAATTATTTATATTTTTCTCCACTTTAAGCCGGCGAGTATATTTTTTTAGTATTTGTTAACGAATCATCAGAATTACTTTAAAATCAAATGTATATATATATATATATATATATATATATATATATATATATATATTTATATGTATATATATATATATATATATATATATATATATATATATATATATATATATTAATAGTAGGTACGATTTGACAAATTGTTATACTTCTAATTAAAGTTCGTTAGTAAGTAATATAATAAATTTATATTCAAAATTACTTTAATAATAATGCTGCACCGGATGCTTACTGATCTTTTTTGATTAATATTACTTCAACACAAGAAATATATTAGGTATAAATCATATCTTAATCGATATTTGGACCCCTGTATCGTCGATATACTCGTCCAAATATCACGATGCGCTCGCGCCGCGCCGCACTCTATACAACTGGTTTCGCCATTCGGATAATGACTTTTGACACAACATTGACCTCTAATACAAAACAAAAAATAAGGCTTATTCCACATATTTTTCTATTAATACTTATGATTAGTTAATAAAAGTTTTTCGTTTATAGACATATGTGTGTATGAATTAATTTAAAAAATAAGCAGCTTGTTCCTTTCTTATTAAAAAATAGCTTACAAGAATCAATTCTTTCATTATCTATCATCACAAATAATGATATCGAGTTATATTTCAATACAATGATTAGTAATGTCTAAACAGTATTGGAGCTTCATAATCTGTCAAAAATATCAAAAATCGCGTTTAATATCTCAATAGAATATAATTAAGTTATTTGAAAATAAATTAAAGCTTGAATAATTTTTTACATAATTGCTATTAGTCGTTTAAAAGAAAACAGCGGTTTGCTTGCAGAATTGTTTACGGTCTACTTAGTAATAACTTTAGATAGGCATTCTTGGATATTTCAGAATTTTACTCACAAAATGAAAGTGATTATAAAAGCATTGTTTTTTGTTTAAGCGCATGCTAATTTTTGACGGGTATCTATTTATTGTTGAGAAATTTAAGAAAATAACCAATCGCATTTGTAATCATCCGACTGGTTGTTGGTTGATTACTTATTTAAACGTTTATCTTTTAAACAATTAAACGATTTTAATTGAAATTTTACTGGTTTGTTCAGCATATACATACATACAAAGGTAGGATAAAAGGAATATATTTGACGTTTCACGTAACAGAATAATTCAAAAGAACGAGCTAGATTATAAACGGTTTCTCAAAGATATGTCTCAAAGATTTGTATGGGAATATTTTTTATATAAAAAATATTAAATGTCCCGTAAACAATTAATTAAAATTAAATAAATTTTCATAAAGTTTCATAAATTTGTACCTACGTGTATAAAACCTCTACCTCTCTGTGTTTCTATATCTTCATTACATTCGTACTTGGGCTGGTCGTTAATATGACTGTTTATTTTTAGTATTTCTTTATAACGTCAATATAAATTAACAATTTATATAGATATAACATTTTATATTCAACAATTATTTTGTTTCTTTTTTACCCATGATGCGATGTCTTACAATTGGGCTGCATGAAAAGAACGGAGAGTGATAACATTTCAGTTATTTTTGCTTACTCTTCCAAAGACATGAAATGCGACGTACGTAAAGCTACTTTTAATTATTATAACTATTGTAAAAAGGCACAATAAAAGTATTAAATTATATTTAAAACTTTATTATTCCGTTTTCTACAATGTCTCATACTATACTGCCAACATATTCAAAAGCATAATCATAATAAAGTTTAAAAGAAAGACAGGGTAAATATAAAAAAATATATGAAGATAAATAGGAAAAAATATAGATTATCATATCGAAAACATTATTTATACAAATAAAAATATAAACCCTTACACTATTTAAAGAAAAGCTTCAACTTCATGCTTTATCTCACATAGCGACATAGTCTGAAACAACGTAGTTTCGAGACAATCCGTGAACTGCTTTCCAATTGACATCTAAACTTTAATAACTAAAGTAGTGAATTCAATGCCGTGGTAAGACAAGTACCAAAGCGAAAAATTGAAAGTCCCACAAGTGGGAATCGAACTTACAAGCAATCATGTTTACAGTCAGACGCTGTTCCAGTGCGCCTCGATTGCGTCTTACTTCTTATTACTTTTAATAGATTAATTTTATTCAAATAACGTAACCGTATGGAATAATATAAATCATATTCATATATTTTTATTAACAATATTGTTTACTAAATCTATTCATATCGATTGATCATCAGTTGCTGTAAGCAATTAATTATATGAATTATGCAAAAGCTTTTTTGTGCAAATTTGCATTAGTTATGTGAAGTCATATGGTCATTTTATATATAATATTAATATTAGATTTTAACGTTCCCGCCATCTCTAGCCAATTGATCTATCCATATGAAAAAAAGACACTACAAATATGTAACAGACAACCGAAATTGAATCAAATTTATTATTTTTATACGATGGCATCAGGGACGTGAGAAGAAATTGCTGAGATAAATCTAAAGTGTATGTTTTATTTCATACATAACTTAGTCAGATTGCTTGAATACTTTAATCCAGACAATATAAAAAAAAATAAACTGACAGAGTTTTAAATGTTTATTTTAGGAAATTTTGTATATGGCTATAAATCGTTGAATAGAAGGTTATAATATCACTAAACGACCTAAAATAGAAACAAAAAGAACACGCTTAAACTGCTTTCCCCTTACCCTGGTAATTTTGGTATTCGGTCTGGCAGTTAGTCTGACTACAACATGAGACTCATTCTATGAAGATATTGTAGTGTCTTTGGACATCTGTGTAAATTTTAAATATAGTTACAGCGTGCAATATACATATATATATATATATATATATATATATATATATATATATATATATATATATATATATATATATATAATATATGAAAGTAATAAAAGCGTATTAAATAGATAATAATGAAACTAAAGTTCTTTAAATGTGCACTGGGATTGAGTGTCGCAACTTCTCTGTACCATAATAGACGATCTGTAACAAAGCCTTGTACCAAATTAATCGATCAAATGTGACATTTTATTGTAGATAGAGTAGAAAAATAATACTGAATGTAATCTGATTTTGAATAAAGCAAAAATAATCAGTAGTAGTTATTTATATAAAATATAGAATTTTTTTATAATATTCTATTATTAACTTTATCATTTTATCTATTAACCAGAAGTTCTAACACAAAACTAGTTTTAACTGCTGTTTATTTATATGAAGGAAATGAGCGGTGGTGTAGCCAGCGAACGAATTTATGTATTCTTATATATATATAAAAGTTTTCACCAGGTAGATTTTTAGATTTGAGGAGATGACTAGCATTTATTTTTCTCTCGATTTGCAAGTCTACCGTCGCTCATCCCACCCACCGGTCCGCAACGAATGTTCACGAAGCTATATATGTATATACTATTCTCTGATGCCTTTCGCTAATTATTTGACAAAAAATAAAAATGGAAATTGAAAAGTCTAATCTGACCTAAACCAATTTTCCCGTCTTAATGTTTCGTTGATCAATTTCATTTATACCGTGTAAAGTAGTCAAATTAAATTAGTTTGAGTTCTTGTTTATAAGTTATATTATATATTATTTTACTTTCACATGTTACATTTTGTATAATTGATGCTCAAACTCTATATAATAAGACAATAATATATCTACATTTAAAGTTATGCTTTAAATAAATATATTAAACTTGTACTTGATTTATAATCTTATATTATTTCTAATTCATTCCAGTTAATATAGAAAATAGCCAACTGGTGTGACATATCAAATTTAATATTAATTACTAGTACTTTTTTCATATTGGAAATTACACCACGAGGTTATCGTGGCACAGTGAATTATTATATTTATTTCTCCACTCTAATAATACTCTTAAAATATCAGCGGTGTTAAGTTCTGCCACTTAATACGCAATATCTTGACTTCGGGCGTTAGGTGGCGAAAGGAGTGTTGTGACTTTAGGTTCTCTCTGATTATCCTACTAGGCGGTATGAAGATGTTGTATACTCCATTAATATTATTTCTTTTGCTTTTTAGCTCCACGCTTTTAACCCGCAGGGTAGTAGCAGTAGCAGGGTAGACAGAAAGTACCTAGTGTCAAGACACACCGTACTTCGCTTTCTACGAAATTCGAGGCATTATATGTTGAATGGTGAAATATAACACCGCACTTTATCTTAGACAGAGCGAGGAAAGTGAAAATAATTAAAATATAACTACTTCTCCGAGTGGGAATCGAACCAACAACCTATCACAATTACAGATGTTGTCCCACTTCGCCACGACGCAGTGGGACAACGCTAGTATAGTACTATGATTTAAATAACATCTAAGTAAAAGTAGAAAAACATCCAATGCATAAATTTGACGTTAACAAAATGTTTTTAACATGTGAAGAATCTAAATTGATAATTAGGCAAATGGCTTATAGAGCAAACATTAAGTTAAGTTTAACTTGCTTCAAATTACTGTTACTCAATTATTATATAATTGTTGTTGAAATAAATGAATGTGTCTGAAGAAAAAAATGTGCGAAGAATGTGCATTTGCCTTAAAAATAAGTAATTTAACAATTGTGGTACTATTTGCTAATACATTAATATAAATCCACGAACTAAAGCTGCTTTTTAAATCCTGTATAGCAAGATAATCAAAAAAAAGAGTGTCAAGACACTCCGTTGACTGCTTTTCGTTCGAAATCGAGAGAATTTTTGTTAGCAGAGATCTCAACGCCCCGCTTTGTCTACCAGAGTGGGGAAATGAAAATTAAAAATATAATATTCTCCCGAGAGGGAATCAAACCCTAAAACAAACGCGTTTACATTCAGATGCTGTCCAACTGCACCGCGATGTATGTCCATATTATATTTATATTAACGTATAAGGAATAATAGTCTGGAAATCAAAGTAAAGTTGGAATTATCTGGCTATACCCAATTTTGATTTAATTTTCTTTCAGATTATACCTATTTTATTACATTATAGAATTTCCTTAGGCTAGCAAATGAAGTAAGGTGTTCATTTCCGCCTTCTAACACGCAATATCTTAAAATGAGCGGATGTAATAAAAATATGCAAAATCAATATAAAAAAGTTTAAACACAAACATGTGTGTTCAGATACCAATAACATATTTAAATAATATGACATTTATAAAACAATAACAAATGTTATTTATTTTATATTGTTTATGTTTACTTATTTTTATTATGATATTAATTTAAAGCACACAGCTGTTCTTTATAGTACTATATCAGAGATCTATTAATATCAATTAGTTATAATCAGAACACATTACAAATCAAACCGACCTTAAAGGCTTTATTCAGTGACCTTTATAAATGAACTAATTTCAATATGGCTGTGGGAACTAGGCGGGTTCCAAGTAATGTTGTTTATGACCATTGGCTATTATTATTATACATAGTAGGTATATTAAAAAGACCATTTACGTAAGACCTTCCAGGCAATGTCCAATATTGCATAAATACATTCCTATGAAATTTTATACTATAGTAACAATATATTTATCTTTTATTGCATGATCTATATTTTGTAACGAGCGCAAAGTATAAACAAGGAACACAGTACAGACTAGTCGATAAGATGTCTAGCTTTTTAATTTAAAATTTATTCTTTTCTAATTATTTTCTTCTTTTTGTTAAACGTAACTGACATATTGCACATAGTGAATATTTAAAGAACAAAGAGTTTAAGTATTTATAATATTACGTTTGTTTTATAAGATAACTAAATAATTATTAAAATGTATTATAATTTTACTAACGAAAAATTAAGCTACAATATTAAATTATACTCTAAGAACAAATAAAATAAAAGTTTTAACAACCGATTATATTTGAAAAAAATAATAATATATCGAGCTTAAAATTGTCTATTAAAAATCCAGCTTTAATTTTAGTAATCAGGTTTTCTAGTGTGAAAAAATGAGGAAGTACCAAACTATTAAATTAATTGTTACTCTGTGTACTCCACCCACTTTAGCCAAAGGTCGCTTTATAGTGGACACAAGATAAGACCAATTTTGCCTTTAAGCTTCGGAATGCCAGGCGCCTTGGCATTTAGGCATTGGTATATATTGTTGACGTAAACTGTAGCAGGATTTCACGATTGATAAATGATCGCAATTACCAATTGTTATATGGGATATATGAAATTTCTAATAGAACAGACCGAAACTTATGGCGTGTTACATTTTTATATTACTACATAGTAGATAGAATGTTCTCGAATGTTCCACTTGCAATTTAGGATATTAGCTAACCGTACGAATAACTTTACCTTTGTGTAATAATTAAATCTTTTGTATAAATTATGTAACAGTTAATTAAATAATATGATACATTTGGTTTACAATTCATGTAACTAAAATAGAGGAAGTGACCAACGTATCGTCTTTTACAAAATAAGACTTTATATAATTTATATGTTAATGTTATCCACCAATTACTGATGGGTTAAGTATTCAGAGTGTAAGCATCGTGTTCTGAATTTAATCTGTATTCAGATAAATATTTTATACTTCATATATTAATATTTACCGGTATGGTAAAATAAAGAACGGCATTGGAGTTTGATATTCATAAAAAAAATATGAAAAGCTTAAAATAAATTAGATTAAATTTTGTCACTGAAAATTCTGGTTCCCGTAGTCTAGCTTATGATGGTCAGGGAAGAGCAGCGTAAGATTTTAATGGATATATGGATGGCCCAATTGTGTGTCAGTAGCGGATCTTCTAAAGAAAAAAAATCTCTCCATCTATACTGCTGAATGAGTTGCATTCATAAAGCTAAAAAGTCTGTATTAACAATTTCGTGAAGATGTTCCCGATTCATAAAATACCTTATTCTATCATGACTTCGTTAAGGCCGATTTACACTATCAAAGTTTTAATTATTTATTAGTCTTTTGTACATTATATATTGAACGTGTCCCTATCAGTGTCAAGAATGACACTATGCTCTAAGTGATTTAAGTAAAAGAAAAAAATAAGCGTTAAAATATAGCTGAGTTTGGAGAAGTCGCGAGCAGTCTGTAAAAGCTGTAACTTAAGATATTAATCTTGACAGAACTGTCTCAACACATAGTCGACAGTAGTCTTGAAAGTTTAGATATATAACTTGCTTATTTCTGACCTTATCGACATCTTAAAACAAGTATTATATAAGGACAATAGTTTTATAATAATTATTTTTGCAATATATTAAATGCTAGTTATCAGGATCTCGTATGCCTTGAATATAAAACTGGATTAACGCGTATTTTAAATCATTACTACATATTTATAGCTAGAAAACATTTTTATATTGTCATAATTACACTTTAATTACCTACATATACATAATCACATTTGTATAAAGAGTAAATGTTTATAAGTAAATATTTAAACATTGCCTGCAATAGTTATTTTTTTAAAAAATCCATAATGACAATTTATTTTATGTATTAATTGTATACTTATACAAGATTATTTTACGATTCACCCAGATGTGCAAGTAGCCACCGGTTACTTACTAGCACCATCGTTTTACCGGAAAATATTCAGATGTAAACCCATAACTTTAGCATTTATTCGTTTAATATTACAATGAATTATAATGTATTTTATATAAAGATTCTTAATTAAATACAAACATATTCATCATATTCAATATTTATTACAATCTAATAATAATATTTTTTAAAAAAGTTTTATCACTTCTTCGCTCCGGTAAGACAAAGTGCGGGGTTGAATTACAACGATCAACACGCAATGATTCGAAATCTGTGAAAAGTGAAGTACGGAGTGTCTTGACACTATATACTTTTTGTCTACCTTGCTATACAAGATAAAAAGAGTTAATCTAAAAAAATAATCTTCTAAAATTTCATTGAAACATATATAACAACGAATAATACAAGTAATAAACGTGTTGCAACATAATTATGAACGAAGTCAGATTTCTATTAGTCTGAAATATTATGTATTTGATATTAGACCAAGGTCCACCAGTCACTAGTACAGACAAGTCTAAAATGTACCCATTATAAAATGAACAAATAAAATATTGAGGAAGTCATATAACACTTAAATAGCCCAAAGCGTATTTGCCTAATTTTTCTACATTCCATAGCACGAATGAACTCCATGATATATAAATGTTTATAACTGTCTAAAAATTTAATTATATATGATAATTATTATTATGTTCATATTAAATACCAATTATAGTATGTTTTACGAATAATATCTAGAAATTTCCAAAAAATATGCTGTTTTTATTATAACAACATTCCTTCACAGAAAATGTATTTAAAAATTAAAGCTATATCACGAAATGTACATAATAAAAATACCTATCAATTTGATCTACATCCCTCGGCCTTCGTAGTTGTTAGCAATAACTTTCATAACAAAGTGAGTTTTTTTAAACTTGCAACAGCTTTAGGAAAATTATTGGTATCCGGAAACATAACGTTGCTACGCGGTACTAAAAAGTGTCGGTACTCGGAAATTCTGTCAGAAACGTGTTGCTACACGAAAGAACATATAGAATAATATGTTATTTGGTAACGAATGCACTAATTTTAATCAAAAATATTAATAACTAAACGTCCGTTACCACGTACCTACATTTTTTATTTTTTTACGTTAAGCTAAGACACTCCGTTCTTCGGTTTCCACCGAATTCGATACATTGAGTGATAAGTTAATGGTGGTACAATGCCACACTTTGTGTTTGCAAAGCGAGGAAGTGAAAATAATTTAAATATAATCAGTCCCCCGAGTGGGAATTGAACCCACAACTGATTGCGCTTACATTCAGACGCTGTCCCACTGCGCCACAACCTGTCTTGTGTACTTACATTTCATAAAAATTATGGAAATTAAAAATATCTCAAGTTGCTTGAAAATTCAAAATATTTGAATAATTAGTTATTTTTATATTTCAAGCAAATTACTGTTTTTGTACTATAACACAACATCTTACTCTTCTAAAATTTTAGTATCTTAGAAAAAAAAATTTTTTTTTCGTATGCACACTACTGCTGTGTCTACAATTTTTTTGGCTTGTTTAGACTTAATAAATATTTTACAATAAACACAAAATGTAATGTTGGAAAGTTTTATAAAATATAGCAATTTTATGAAATAGCATTCAAATTATTCTATACACTTCGTGGAGTCTCTTTAATTATTTCATATTGCATATCGTTTCATAGTACTCGTGTGTGTAAGGCGATGTCATATAATCTGAAATATAAGAGACGAAACTGAAAGAAAACAATTGAAATTGAATATATGGTAAACGATTTCAACCGGGGCCGCACCTAATATAGCCAGGACGGATGAAGCGTTTGGCGCAAAACAGATTATAATTTCTACATGAGTAAAACCTTTATTAAATGAGGTTAAATTTTAAATATAATTTGAATTAAATTGCTGTGTAAACCAAAGCTTCCTGCCGTAATAAAAACGGTTCTTTTGTAATAAAGAACGAGTATTTATGATTTCAATATAAATGATAATTTTAAAGCGACCACAATAAGTAAACAAATAAATACATTTTGAAGTACTTCAATACGTAAATATTAAAAAAAATAGCTACAAAAAATTCCACGGTTATCTTGAACCAATAACTCGAAGGTAAAAACAATCATGACATTGTGCATATGACCTGAGAAAAAAATTGATAGGTCAATTATCGACCTAGTGAAAAGTACGTTACAAGAAATACATAACAATAGGTAATACACGCTAAATAAATTATTTAACTATATTTCACAACCCTCAATGGGCAAGGTTGATTGCAACACCCCATTCACACCCCTTAATTTCGATCATCTTGTCACCTTATATCTAATTCTCATATTACAAATTATTCATGACATTCGACCTTTGTCCATATAAATATTTCACAATGAAGACGATACGACAAGTTCAATGTAATCTGAATAAGAACAAAGGTCACATAGCATTTCATGCGTACGCGCAGAGATTGAATATGTATCATGATTCATAATGCAGATGCGGAGACCAAGTGAAATTAATTAATTATTAAAAATATTCAGCTTAAAAGTTTTTTTAATGGCATAATAATATTATGCTGGTATACATATATTTGAAATTGTATAACATTAACAGCTCTCGATCAAACTTTCCAATTAAATTCGATTAATCAAAATCAAATGGATTGTTTAGAAGTTACAAGCGGGTACATAAATATACAATTAAACAGATGTACACAAGTGTTATATATACATTTACAATATAATCACAAAGTACTTTCTCTATTATTAATATAAGTTAACAATATTATACGAATCCACAACACAAGTAATATTCGTGAACAGCAATTAAACTACCTTGGACTCCGAACTGAAAGTTAGGCTTAACACTGATAATCTTAAATCTTAATTCACTATCGCAACATATAAAAAAAATAAAAAAAGTATATTTGTTTAAGCGAGCATGAACAATTTTTGCCTAACCTTCAAACACGACTATAAAAAGCTTTAAACAGAACGATTATGATAAAATGTTCTTGAACTGAAAATCACCCAAATCCGGGGCACGCAAAGACAAAGCAGCCAATGTCATTTCTATCACGAGCACATTTGTTGCTCGGTGAACAATATCGATTCAATACGCCGTGTCAACGATCGTCGTATCGGTGACGATGGCATAATCACTATATACCATAGACAAGGCTAGATCTAGTTGTGAAATTGAAAAATATCATTACCAGTGATTAATTGAATGAAACAAAAGAAATGGATTTGTAGAACGAAATTGATTTCTAACATGTCATTAATAAAAATTTGGTAATATTCATTGATGTCATGAGTAGGTACATTGTATTGTTTATAAGTGTTAGTTTTGAACTAAGCTAAATGTGCTCTAGTGGTGAGGTTATTGCCTCCTCAATATATCTGCTTACAAACTCAATTTTTTAGTTGGTTGTTACTATTTTTAAACAATTTTAAAATATTTGTATCAAGGAGATGTTTGATATGTATATTTATTAGGACTATAACAATAAACTAAAAATCTATAAAATATATATAGATAAATTCTTGTAAATAATAATAATAAAAAATAAAAAATAAAACAACAATAGTAATATAAAGTAAAAGAGAAAAATAATAATATACTTAAAAATGGCACATTTGAATTTCAGTGACAATGCAAAAACCGTTACATTGACCATGTTCTCTTACTTACGGAGCAAGGTAAGCCGAATAGGTTCAAACCCCCCGGCCTTACACCTAAGGTTGTTCTACTAATTAAATTAAGAAGTAATTTATCGCCCATATATTGTGTTACAATGATCTACAGCATACAGTTCATGATCATTATGAATTGTAATAACTCAGTGTGAGATTTATGCAAATTTGATTTTTTATTAATTACTTTAATGTTATATTAAAAATGGCTATATAATCACCGTATTTATTTATTTATTTATAATGATCTGACACAAAACTAGCTAATTCGGTGTTAAATGTGAGTACTACTTCCACATAACACCCTAACTTAAAATAATTACTGTGCTTACCGATGTCAAGTACAAACTAAGACCGAATTGACCGACAAATTGCGTAAGAAATGCCCTATTATAGAAGGTAGTTTTGCTGAACTCGATACGAGGCTGTTTTTTGCTATCGTTCCAGCGACACCTATGAATCTGACAAAAAAAACGATTAATCTAGGAAATATATATTTTTAAGAACACTAAATAAGTAGTATAATTTCAAATATAAATTTAACTGTTTATAATTATGCCATTTTATAACCAATTAAAAATATACTGTAGATATACAGAAATAAATATTTTAAAAACGGTACTTTAAATAGGAATATTTTCATACTAAAAATGAATAAAAGATTAGTACTATATGCTTGGTCGACATAATTTTTGTATCAAGTGGTCCAAAAATTTTCCATCATGTAGTGGTATAATGATTATCACAGTTAATAAGAAGAATCTTTGATTTTCGCGACTTTTACATATTTTAAACGAAATTATTTTAAACGATTAATCTTGTATATCTTGGTATTAGAAAATATATTTTTGGAGGTAGTGAGTCTACCTGTGACCACGGACTACCGTAAAGTGTTCTAAACGTCAAGTTTCCAAAAATGTATTTTCAAATACTACAATATATGCGATTAATCCGTTTAAAAATAGTTTCACTTAAATATCACAGTTAATGTTTGTAGCATTAAGACGTCTATGTCACATGACAATGGCGAAGAGTGCACAGAGTTTTAATTGTAGGTTTTTACTTGACCCTATTTATGTCACGAGTGCTGATACGTGTACCGCATATCTATTAATTACCAAGAGATTTATTTACTTAAAAAGGAGGAAAATACATCAAAGGTAAGACAAATCACGATTAACATTATACTTATTCACTATCATGTATATACTATATCTATCTACTAACCCTTAAACAAGCAATTCTTGTATAAGGTAGCGTCGCCTATTAAGATCTGGGTTTTTATGTATCTTTATCAACATCATTAACACTAAAGAAATTGATTTCATTACGTAAATTGCAATTTTTGATTAAATTTAAATGAATTTAAACAAACTCCCAACACTTATTGTACGTAAAAATTATAATAAGTACTTATAGTAACAAAATTCCAATAATATCTGGAGATGCCATACGATGCTTGAATATAGATAAAAGCCGAAATCGAGTAAATTTGTTTAAAGTATTTTCAAACTCCATTGGTAATATATTTCTCCCTTAAAATGAAGAACAATCCATGTTGAGAAGGACGCATAACCTTATCAATAAAATTTGTAGTGTATATTTTTAATATTGAAATAACCACTTTTTACTAAATGCCAATCCATGTACATATATACAATACACACATAAAAATTTTTTTTTTTCAATTTTTGCCTCCTTAGTCCGGTTGACCAACGTCGCAGTCATGTCTCAGTTAGAAACGTTTCCTCGTGCTCCTGTTCCCCGACGCGCTGGATGCTTTCTAAAACGCCGGAAAGAGCACAAAAAAAGATGACTTGAACGCCGATGAAGCAGAGTCGATTCGATCCCGACCTGCAGACATCGACATGGAGAACAAACCTCAACCTCCGCGACAACCTAGGCAAAGTTCCTTCTGTACGATCCCCAACGTGCTAATTAGTGATGACGAAAATGAAAACCACGACAGCGGTTTCGAGACCGTCCTCAATAAATGAGGCAAACGGAAGGCTGAAGCCATAAAGGATGCACAACCTGCGAAAAGGGCGACCAATAACGAACCTGCAAGCCTCAGGCAGTTCACCAAATCGTGCACCCGCACGTGCACGACATGACCCACCGCGGCGGGAAAATAAGGCTCCATTCCCCGATCATCGTCCAAGATAAATACAATAAAATAAAAATGACATGATCATGGTCATATTAGACTCTTCGCTGGAAGGCAAGCAGGTCCATAACCTACGTTCCATCTGCCAACTGATAGGCATCAAGGTAAAGAAGCCATGGTCACATGGCCATCCCGGCCAGTGCCATAGGTGCTAATTATACGGCCATTCAGTCAAAAATTGCCACGCCACAGAGAACTGTCCTCGTAAGGTCCATGATCTAGCCGTGCCACCCCGCAATCATCCCGCAAATTAACGCGAGTGTACCAAGGGCCCGCATAAGCCCAGTGGAAAGGGCGGTGGAAGGTCGCACATGGACCTCAGACCCGCCCATCCTAAAAACCCCTTTCTACGCAGGAAATACGTCCCTGACGCCACCTCTTCCACAAATGCGTAGAACGGACCCCCGTTTTACGCATTTGTGGTCCTCCAACCCACTCCACCGACGAGATCAAATCCCAAGCTGGAAATTAGGTCGACAATTCAACGTTCACCAAGGCAACCGGAGTCCGAAGTATCAAGTAAATTCGCAAACAACCTAGAACAAGACATAGATCTTGTTTTCGCGTTCTTCAGCTCGGTGGCTTGACATGAGTGATGTAGCCTCCCTCGCAGGAGGACTTAGAGCGTCTGACGTAGCTCCTCCAAACCATTAGCCAGCACACTGGCTTAATAGCAAAGATCAGAGATGCGCTTCTAAGCGCAAAACCATTAAATTCCAATGGCGGTCAGCAATAATTTAATAATAAATGCCGGATCTCAGAATCGCGCGAGTCAAACCGCGTTCTCTAAATTTAGTATATTTCAAAGCTACCAATTGCAACCAAATGAGGCTAATATGATACTTTGTAGTAGATCAAAAAGTCGATATTATGTTTATTCATGAAACGTTCTTGAAAATTGCAATAGAGACCCCAAAATCGTGAACTACCACACAGTTAGACACTTCAGAATTGGCCCAACAGCAGGCACATTCATTTTTTACAAATGCACATGACGGGACACGCACGGATAATAATAGCTTCAGACTATCTTTCCCCCAAAATACCCATGAGCCCATGACGCGTATCCTACCTCAGAAAATCTTAAAAAACTATGGACACTCCAATGACTGGTTCGATCCCCGTTCGCGGAACGCCGAGAGGAACGGTCACCGATTAGCAACGGTCTCGCCATCGCCCCTTGCAGAACGCTAGGTACGATGGCCAAGACCTTTAAAAATAAGTCAATCACGGAAATGCCTCCTCTTACACATCCGGACGGAACGATAGCCTCAGACAACCTAGCAAAGGTTGAATGCCTAGTTGATAATATTGAAAATGCTCCCTTTCTGATCAACCGTATAATCCAGATCACGTCGCCGTGGTGGACATACGGGTCGAAACTTGGGCGCCGCTACCACCAGTAGGAGAACCCATAACACCGACCTCAGTCGAAGAGGTCAATCAAAGGCCTTAAGCCTAGAAAAGCTCCAGGATCAAATCGCGTCACATACAAGATCTTTAAAATCCTGCCCGTTCAGATTATTTCGCTACTCGTAGCAATCTTCAACACTCTTCTAAAAAAATATTCGTTTCCTGAACAATGGAAAGAAGCCATTGTTATAGGTATCCGTAAACCGGGGAAGCCAGTTATTGACCGATTAACCTTTTAAGTAGCATGGGCATAATCTATGGGCATCGTCGAGGCCAAAAACATCATTCTTCCCGAACAGCTTGGCTTCCGAGCCCAGCATTCAAGCATTCATCAAGTGCACCGCCTCACGGAGAACTTGCTATATAAATCCAAATGGATGTCAATAGCAGCCATATTCTTGGATATCTTCAAGGCCTTCGACAAGATCTGGCACAATGGCCTAATCGATATACTACTTCAAGCACAGCTTCCGGACAAGCTAGTGCACATCCTACGATTATCTCACAAACCGCTCATTTCGTTTTCGGGTCGAAAGTACCCTCTCCACTAAACACCTTATAAGAGCAAGAGTCCCCCAAAGTTCCATTCTATATCCACTTCTGTACACGTTGTACACTCATGATATACCTAAAGCCCTAAGTGCCTATCTAGCTCTATTCGCGGATGATACCGCAATCTTCGATAGTGACCACGATACGGCCAATATAGCAAAACGTCTCCCAGTCGCAACAAACTGTCTGGGCCAATGGCTCACCAAGTGACGCATAGAGGTCAACCCCGAGAAAAGCGTCTCAGTTCTGTCCCCTCGTCGTAGACACGAGGTCACGCCGACAGTCAAACTGCAAGGCAAATCAATTCCAACGGCTAAAACTGCCAAATACCTAGGAGTTCTAAACAGTAAATATACACATAGGTAAATTCATACACACACGCAAGAGCACAGGCTATTTACACCATCCCCACCGGTGGAGACAAGGTCCAAGTTTCGTAACCGCCCTTAGGCCTGTTCCGGACAGGCAAGTCCCCCGCTACAAACGGTGTTCCAAGCCGAGGTTCGTACCTCACAGGACCTCTCGAGGTCTTCACGCCTGGGTCAGAGCTCTTCTTGCTCGGCCTCCCCCAAAACCCGGTGACGCTATCAAGATCGGCAGGGCCAACAGCATACTACACAGTCAAAAAAAGCCTCCTTAGTAGTCTGTTTATTCTGCCTTATCTCTGGAGCGCCTGAACTAATTTTAACGGAATCCTTGCACTGCTGATGTAATAAGGAGTAACTTAAGACTGTTTAGTTAGTTGTAAAAAAAAGTGCAATTTCAGGCAATTTCTCAAGAATATATTAAAAAATATATATTTATATTAATAATGACAACTTCAAAATAAGACACAGACATAAAATAAATCTGTGGCAACCAGAACAACACTAAAAAAAGAAACAACTTGCGCTGTTTTTATTTTTGAATTGTAGAATAAAAATCCAAAGATGTCAAATTGTACACTGACTAAGAAGCGGATGTAGCTAATAAGTAAAGTACGTATTATAATTACCATGTAATATCTGCATGATATTAAGAGAATAACAACGCATTTCCTCACAAGCCTTCACATAAAAACTCACATATCATAAGATATAATTAATCATCTTAGTTAATGATGAACGTCAATAGACGCACGTGCACTTTCTCGCGGGCAACTTATCAAAATAACGTCACGCTACGCTTCTGTCTAAAGAATCTTCCCGATTATATAAGTTATTATTTATTTTTTACGTTATATAAAGCAAAGCAGTGAATATTTATAATTTATACTCTCCTGAAGGAGACCATACCTACGGCCATCGTGTTCATAGTGAGGTGTAGTTCCACTGCACCACGGTGGGTCATTAGTTTGAAATCTTGGTTTTTTTTGTTTCTTTTACTTCAAATTTCAATTTATAGCAAGCTTATCAGTTTTTAGGTTAATAATATGCAATATACTGTGTACTATATTCGTAAACTTGACCATAGTCGAATTGAGAGAGGTACGTGAGTTTCGTTAAACGGGCTGAGATGATGTTTATAATATTTGCGTATCTATTGTTAAAAGCTCTATACATTTTGCTACAGCAAGAGATTAATATAGAGATACAATACGTACATTCTAAAAACATATTGTAATATGACAAAAATACATTATGTAACGAGATATTAATATTAATATATTTTCTTAAATTTTATATAACCAACCTCTAATCAATTTCCATATAATTTTTATATAGTCTACTTCGTTTTGAAAAACACAAACTACGCATGTGTTAGGCTTAAGAAAGGCACTATCTGAACAATGGCTTGATTACATAGTCTTCTGAACTAAAATTGTACTATAATTACCGCTATTTAAATTACACGTTATGCAAGACAAGCTTAGTTTTAATGCCTTTCTCAAGCGATTAATTGACATTCTAAATATAAAGGCACAAAAACAAAAGGTTACAAAAATAGACTGAAAAATAAATAAATTTTAACTCCATATTAGTTTACGCCATTATGGCCCTCTATGTATGGGTTCGATCTCACATCAGTATGATATATCGCTACAATATCTTGCACATATCCGTATATAATTAATAAATATGATACTTAGGTTATTGCTTCCCAAAGAGAGGCTTTAGAAGCTGTCTGAAGAAAATTCAGGGAGAAATGTACGTTGTTATTGCAAAATAAAAACTATTTTTTTTAGTACTTTTAAAATACGTTATGTTTAATATAATGTTAAAATAGTTTCTTAATAATAAATTTACGTTTCGATACGATATATTATTTTTTTTAAAAGTGTCACAGAAGACCATTCCATTATATAGATATAATGGATATGGGACGATAGTCAGTGACAGCGGTAGGATTCGATATTTTATGTAATGGAATAAGCATTCTTCCACTGTAATGGAAAAACATTATGTGACAGTGAAAAATAATAATCGAAAAATAATATCGAGACTGAGGCCGTCACGATTGATAGCTTTTGTGGATATGCAGTGAAAACACTTCTTGACTTCGTCTTCTGTGACACTTTTAAAAAAAATAATATATCGTATCGAAACGTAAATTTATTATTAAGTAACTATTTTAACATTATATAAAACATAAGGATATCATAGATGATATCCTAAGTCTTTGAAAACATCGATTATAATCAACTCTACTCTTTTCTCTCTTCTCATAACCTACTACATCCTTAACAGTCCGATATCCGTCCGGCATCCCACAGCACAGTTAGTGCACTACTGAAAATTATGGAGTACACTCGGTGTGCTTTGGATAACACCAAGCTCACTCCAATAGGACTGCTTGATGTCAGCAGTGCTTATAACTGTATTGATTGTGTGATACATAATCAATGTATTGATACAGTTCTTGATAATCTTCGTGCAAGCACATCTCATTCACAGTCATAAACTGGTTCCATTCTCATATCTTCGGTCGCTAGCAATGCGTGAAAGCCAAGGATAAGACATTGTCTTGGATAGATCACAGCCTTGAGGAATACCAGCAGCGTGGTGTTCCTCAAGGCGGCGTTCTTTCTCCAGTTATCTCTATATTCATTAACAATATCTCGAAAGTAGTTTCTTCTCCTTACCATGTGTTTGCCGTTGACTTGCAGTTGCATCGACACGGCTCTCTCACAACCCTCACATCTCAAAGTCCCCACATCCATTCAAAAAATCCCATCAACAAACAGCAGTTATCATTAAAATTTTATATACCGCTAATATTATTTTTAGTTATTTTTATATGTACATATGTAGAGCTATACGCTTTGTATTTTAAGATATGTATATCTTTATTTATTAATGTGTATGTATACCTATTTATTTTAAATGGGTAATGTTTTTTAGCTTCACGCTTTTACCCCGCATAGCAGGGTAGACAGAAACCCACAACCGATCGCGTTTCGGGTCAGACGTTGTCCCAAGGCGCCACGACAGGCCTTTTGTTATCCTTATAATTTATTAATTGCACTATATTATCACGCTATTATATCTCACCCTCTTCTACGGGTTGGCTCTAAGTCCACCATTGCGAACTTAATTTCTGTAATGTCTTAATTTAAATGCATTTTATTAAACGCCATAAAGAATATATATTACCGTTACATCGATATAGTTCAGACTATATGTTTGCTCGATATATCATACTCCTAATGACAATATTATAATAAATATTATTTATTACATTATAAGATCATTTTATATTTTATTAATCATAAAATTCCTAGTATTTACGTTACAAAAAAAGACTATTTGTTGTCTGTCATATTATTGAATATCTTATTGTACATGATGACTAAATTACTTACAGAAAACGAGCATTAGACCTTTATAAAGACTTGTAAGAATATTTATTTTATTTCAATACGCCTGAAGAGTGTACTGTATTACTCTAGCTACTACAAAATTATTAAGCATTCTTATTCACTTTTTACTATATTTCATATCGATTGAAATGTACGTTGTTACTGTATGATTTTATTGATATAAAAGTAAGGGATGATATCCCATACCGATTGATACAGAAAGATTCGATACTGTTTTGATTGACGAGATTACATATTAAGACCACATTGTAGTCAATAAACGAAACTTTTTCCTACCCTTGAAGAAAGAAACGTGATTTTATGGCAGAAATTATTTTAAGTTCAGTTGCAGACATTTTAAAAATTGAAAAAATATTTCTTAATTGTGATTTACGCGAAAGTAAAATAAATATATACTTATCTTTTAATTAAAAAATATTACATCGCTAGTGTAATTAATAAAATGAATTCTACTTCTTTTCTTGATAAAATACTTCAAGGTCGCAATTTAATTTTATTAAATTCCTTTTTTACTGTGCTAACTGTAGTGGCAAGCAAGTTTGTTAAGAAAATATTTTTTGTACTTTGTGCATAAATCATATTAGTTTGAGTGAATGTAATGTCAAGCCAAAGGTTACGCCACCGCTCACTACAGGACTAACTGGCTTGGTGCATTGCAATAGGTCTGTAAATTCTCAATCAAATGTGACATAAATTCATATTAATCATGGTAAAAATTATCATTCTATGTTTTATAAAACAAACAATCATGAATATCAGATCAAATATCAAGTCTTTGGTGTGTGCTCCCATTAATGACATACGGGAGTAATAAGTGATCGCTAACTATGAATATTTGTCTCATAAGAAGGTTTAAGATCTCCCAGGGAGAAATGGAGAGAAAAAAAGTAAATGACATTTCTCGAAGAATAGCTCAGCTAAAGCGATAGTGGGTGGGACACATAGAGAGGAGAACCGATGGCCGTTAGGGCGATAAGGTTCTCGAGTCTCCACCCGGGAACCGGACGACGCTCAGTGGGCAAGCCTCCTGCAAGATGAACCGACGATCTGATCAAGGTCGCTAGTAGCCACTAGATACATTAAGGATAAATTGATCGTTGAGGACATCCTTTGGGGAGGGCTATGCCCAGCAGTGGGCGTAAGGGCTGAGATTAGATCAGAAATCAGAATAGAGTAAAAACGAATGATCAAACTTGTAGCAATAAAATTATTTAAGCCCGTGATATTCACTAACATGTTTTTTTTAATTTAATATAATAAATCCCCTCTATATTTTAAACTGTAGATATGTTAAGAACATGGTATTGTATATATCTCTAAAGTGTTATTACAATGTTTTGGTTCATTCCCATATAAACTAAATTTCATACTTTGAAAAATGGAATTCAGAATTGCCGTTTCCACATAAATCAAATACTCCATGTGTAAATTGCCTGATTGAGTATGTAGTGTGACTTTGGCATGCACCATCATAGAGATTTTTCCTTAAGTAATTATAATATATAAGTATATTGCCCGAGTTACTGTCTTTATCACTATTTTAGTTTGAAATTAATACAAATAAAACTAAGAACAGACATGAAGCAAAAAATATTGAAGCGTTAGGCAAATCAAATAAGTGGTAGGTGCCGTTCAAACGTATATCCTTGAATGGTAGTCACAATAGCTTTACGGTCTGTTAGAACAATTCACTCGGAATAGTATTGTCTTGTTGTTTAAGCGTTTTTCACATGAAAAGGATCCGTGAATATTACTATACACGTACAATAAAAGGTCAAATTCTTTAAGATATTCTGTGTAAAAAATAGCATTGCTTTTTGTTCCCTCATGATTATATCTATTGTATAGTCTAATTTGACAAGTGTTTTATTAAATTAAACATAATACGTGATCTATTTTGAGATTATTTATAATTAAATAATATTTTATATAAACGATTATTATACTTATAAAAACTAAAAGGCATCGTTTCAAATGATTTTGAAATTAATTTCATATAAAGTAACACTACTTCGCGCTGTGTTTTAATATACAACTCTTATAATGATAAAAATAATTAACAACTTGACAACCTTACATTTAGTTCCTATTACGACCTACTTTGTAAAATCCTATATCCGTGAGCAGTACCGCCTTACAGTCAAAATCAACGTCCGACTACCGCCGTCATCAATGCTAGCAATTAATTATATCTATATAGATTAACAATACTAATTGTAACTATATGTTATATTTTCGGCAGAAACAAAACTAGACCTTGTTTTTTAAATAAATCGGTTCACTTTTGTACAGAAGTGGTAATCTTGTAATTAGGTCCACTTATTGCTGGGTGGGGTAAATCGAAAGGACTATGGAAGGACCTTGGGATTTGAAAGTACACAATAACCGGAACATACTTGTAAGACACGAGTAGGTAGTACGTTATACGTCGTGATCTATGGAATAATCTCGATCAGAAGAAAGAACAACTGCCGGTTGCGAAACCATCTTAATTTATAAAATGGTCAATTCATTGAGCCAAAATTGGCTACAGATAACATAAAATAAAAAGTACTCCAAGGGACCAAAATTTCGTAACAATTATCCTTAAATTTTTAAAAAAGGAATAGGCGCTATTTTTATATAGAAAAACATGCTATTGTAAAAAGAAACAGAAAATTAAACCGTAACAAATAATGAACTGGTGGGTTATTAGGTACATAAATATACATATATTTAATAAGATATACAAAGACATTGTTTTATATGTTTGATATAGTAATTAGAAAATACTTAAAACAAATTGACAATTATGAGTAAACTGGAAATATCGCGAAAGTTAATAAATAAGCTAATTTGAATTTGAATACCAATCTGCCTCAAATTTCAAGTAATGTGATCATTTCGCATTAGCGTTACAAAAGCTCATATAATTATTTAGGTATAATTAGCATTATTATATATTTTAAACATATGTTGTCTATATCTGTTTAACTACACACAATTTTTAAATGCAATAAATAAATGTGAATTCATTTACAAACACATGCATATATATTGACATTAATAGATCGAGAAGAAAAGTTATTGCTGATATAAAACTATCAGGTGCATACAAAAAATAATGAATGAAATATAAAATTTTATATTTTGTGCTGCATGTATGTACAATACTGATTAAATGAAGCTTTTAATATATTTGATTGTTTATAACAGTAAAACTTATTAACATAATTAGGTATACTAAAATCATATTACATATAATAATATGTAATATGATTTTTAAATAAGATTACTCACTTTCTAAATATTTACAACTGATTGAAATACTGTGAAATACTAATGCATTAACCAAAATTTAATAATAGAATATTTTTAAAACTGATCATTGCACATATCGACATTTTTTTTCTGTCAATGAGTGCATGCTGTTGACCCTATTGGTCTTTACAGCGAAACCGGTAGGGGGATGGAAAAGGGTGTTCTAACCCTGCGAAAAATAGCAAGCACTGACGTGGCTGCTGGAGAGGATGTCGACGACCGTAAGGGCGCCTCTCGCTGGACTTGACCCTTGGCCTGCGGTCGGCGATCATATCGTCAGATGAATATTGCATTCGCAATATATCATTATTCATCCATGTGAACATTTATAAATAATCTGTGTTAAGGAATAGCTTTGAAAAAGAACTGTAACTTAGCATTTTAACAAATATATACATTTTTAATAATATAATATTTTTTATTTTAAATAAATAATAATTTAATATATACCTAGTTACTAAACCTTTACTAACTTTAGTAAAAACAAAACGTTTGACAGCTGTTTCGGTTTGCATCTTTTGTTTGAAAATTGAAATTTTTACTCAACGACGGATTGAGGGATAAAAAGATCTAAAACAATAATACTTAAGTTATCCTAAGAATTATACCACTATAAAGAAATGGAAACTGCAAAACGGCTTAACTTCAATGGGTTTGTAAGATAAAATTAAACTTTCGTGTACGCGTTTCAATATTTTGAACTTGCGCGCTGTAAGTTATTGATTTTCTTTTAAAAATAACTCGGTTAGATGTAAATAAATCATAAAGCTCCTATTAACCTTCTCATAATGTGCATTTTACTATTGTAACGAATATTTTAGTGATAAGCGCTTTCTGTGTTTCTTACAGTGTCGCTACTACAGAAACCTCGGATTTTACACCTATAAAGCCCAGATTAGGCAAATTTTTAGATATTTACTCTCCAGAACATCTTAATTTGACGCCAAAAGCAGTACGTATTGAATATTAATCAATTAATGAAGTGATTTTTCAGTCTTCTTTATATTCATGATTATATTTCCAGCATCCTACACTTGCTCTTACCAGATTGACAAATGATAACCAAAAGAAATTACTTACTCCTGAAACACATATTAACATCAATAACAAGTGCAGGTACAGTGCAATAACTAAAAGCTTTACTTTCATATCCCATTATCAACATGAAATTCTACACCTTTTACCTAAGTATAACATATTACTGCATTGGACAATAAATGCTAATGCAATGTTTAACTTTACAAATTTACTAATAGTTATTGACTTCGTTATTAGGACAGTCAAGGTGCAGCAAAAATTTAACAATGTTTGGAGCAACTGTTCTTTTGAGGGTAACCAAAGTTTCCCACGTTTGAATCGGAGACTGAGACCTATTAAAATGGACCTTGAAACACCTACGAAGGTGAAGCCTTCAGTTGACTTAGTGAGAGGTAAGAAACTGTTATAATTGTTAAAATCATGTCAATATTATAAATGTTGAAGCTTATGATGTTTGTTTGTTACTCACACATAACCTACTAAACTAGTTTTAGATGTAACTTTACAATGAGTAATATAGAATAACAATTTATAATGATGTGGACCAATTAAGTCATATAATAATTAATATCAAGTGCTAAGATACTTTTATCAACATGACATACAGGTGATGCTGGTATGATATAGTTTACTGGTTTCATACAAATTTTGAAAAATAATTTTAAAAAATTGACATATGTTTATAATTTTCATATAATAAATTAAAATTAACCATTTAATTTTAGTTGATGGCCCAAATGGATTACGATTTAACACTTCACTGGCTGCTGGTGAAGTCACAGGTTCCCCTGCTCAATCACAGACTGACCGCATCCAGCAGTCTATTAATCCAAGCAAAGCAGTGTTCACTATTGAACCTAATACTTCTAAGGTAATTATTATAGTAATTGTCACTTAATTCAGATCTATTAAATTGTTCATGTTATTATTTTTTTATATGACTGTAAAATATTTCATTATAATTTAAATATTGTATATGATACTTTAAACCTTTCATATTTTCTTTATTCACAGATTCTTATAGTAAATAATAAGGCATGTTCCCTCCTTGGATATTCATCCTCTGAACTATGTGACATGCGCATCTCTGATCTCTTAAAAAAAAGAAGCAGTAAAACTTTCAGTCTTCATGAAGCTGAGGATGCTGACATTTCTGAAGATGGCACTATTATTCTTTTAAGTGGGAAGGTTAGTGTACTTTATTGTTCCTTTAAAATTTCTATAGCTCTTTTAAGTTTATGTAATGCATTTAATATTTATATTATATAACTTTATTGGATTTTATTCAGGATGAGACATTCATGACTTTCACAGTCACGAATGTTTTCATTCTTTTTTCCTACTCGGTGGCAACAATTGTATATAAATTTATTTTCATTTATCCATTCTGGTAAAACAAAGATTGGTGTTGAGTTTTGCATCTAAGATTCACATGCATAATAGACAGTGAAAGAATGACTTGACACTAAATTCTCTGTAACAACTTTGTTATAGTGGAATATAGTGTGAAAGTAAAGAAAAAAACTAAATGTAATCTTTAAGTGTACATATATTACCCACTTATGGCATTATCGATACTATGTATGTCAAGATCACTGTGTGTTACATTTCCCATTTTTAAAGTGTAGGCCACAAAATGAATAAGAATGCCAAATAAAATATACTGAATATTCTTAGAATGAAAAAATGGATTATTTAAAAAAAAACGTTTTATATACTCTTTCTTTATTTCTATAGGTAGTAGAATTCTTAACAAAAGATGGAGGAACAGTTCAGGTGTCTCTTTGGATAAGACAATTGGACAATGATGGTCCATGCTTGGTTGTTGCTGAACCAGTTATATGTAAAAATGTTGTGGTGAGTTATTATTATTAGTGTTTAAAAAATTAATTAATACCAATAATGTTTAATTTAAAAATAAAATATCTATGATAAGAAGTCCATCTGTGCCCATGGTCTAATGTAAATTATTTGAGATGTACGGTTTCCAAAAATGTATTTTCGAATGCCAAAGTATATGTGATTAATCCATTTTAATATTTATAAAAAAATCCTTATTCTGTCTTTTGTTATATAGTTATATAATCATTTATTTTCTATTATTATTAGGTAAGTAAATATTAGTTTAATGACTATGATATCAAATTAGGCACAATCTGTTCTGTTGAGGTGTGCTAAGTGATATAGAAATATATGTATCTCAAGAGATTTATAGTATATATTGAATATATCATATTTACAGTTAGATACATGATATACCAGCATTGAATGTATACTATTTATTTATTATTAAAATTTTAATCTAAATCTTACAGAAAATTATAGAAAATATTAAATTCAAGTTAAATTAAATAAAATTTAAACATAAACAATTACAGTTAACAATAGAAGCTGAATCTGGTACGATATTGTCCTGTGAAGGCGACGACGCCGCCATGTTGTTTCAAGCGGAGAATTCGGAGAAATTGATTGGACTGCCTGTAGCTTCACTCATACCCTCCATACAAATACCGTCGTATGAATCGCTGATACCTAAGAATGTGTCTAAACAGAAAGCTACTGGTAAGTACGCAATAATAAAATAAAACTTTTTTTACTCATTTCGTATTTTTAAACAAATTAAACTAGGGACACGCAGGCGGCTTTGTCCGCCTCATCAATGTAAAACAATGAAACTCCTTTTTAAAATTCGCATTAGAATAACCCTGCGTTAAAATTTTTATATGTTTTTTCAAAAATGTTATCTAAACCTAAGTGTGAATAACTTTTTAAAAAAAGACCCTCAAAAACCTAATTATAAATTTTCATCACAATCGGTTAAGCGGTTACACTGTGATGACATGTGACTGTCAGACTTTTAAGTTTATAATATTAACCTTTTGATTTGTTGAGAATAACAAGACTGTCATTTTACGGTAGGCACAATAATTCGAGCTTATGCTAATATTTAAACTTTAGTTACTATGATAAGATTATAACTTGATACAACTACTTCTGTTATTTTAAGTTTGCGTTAATATACTAAAAGAGTATTGGACATTTAAATTGTTTTGACCAACTACGTTTTGTCAGTCTAGAAAAGGTAATAAAATGCGATTCTTTTATTTTTTTGTTTAGGAAGAACATTAGACGGCGGATCATTTCCATTATGCCTTTGGATATCAAAACCTAGTAGCGTAGAGTCGACTACATGGTCTTCAGTAAAGACAACTAAGGAGAAGCCTGTTTTTACAGTTAATGTCAGGGTGAGTTATTAGGTTTAATCGTTTTAATTCTTGTTTTAAATTATTTCCTTGTAGTTAAAGCAAAAAAGAGTTTTCTCAATTTTATATAAGAATAAAATAATTAAAACAATTAGTGATAAATTTTATACTAATTAACAAATTGAAAATACCATCTTTAAAAAAGTATATTTACTTTTACATGGCAGCATGTAACATTTTCATTATTATTATTATTATTATTATTATCTATACATATAAATAAATAAAATTAAAGTATCTTTGTAATATTAAAATATGTATCTTTATTAAGTGCATATATAAATATAAAATAACATTTTTTACAATTTTTGTCTGAGTCAATTCTGTCTTGATTTTTGATAGAGAGATATTGTTTTATTCTAGGTAACATATAACGTAAGCGGATTATTAGTAGTTGATGAAGGTGGTATAATATCAGCTTGCAACCAACACTTTGCAATGTTGACATTTGGCAAGCCCCACTCTGAGGTGATAGGACACCACATAGAAGATGTCATACAAAACTTCTGTAGAGAATCTGATTTGGTTAAAATGGACAACCGAAACAGAAATATGACACTGTCTGTTAATAATGAAGATGAGGATTCTGGTAATTATATGGAAAATTCCTTTTTTTGGTATTATAATAATAATAAAATTTTATTTCACCACAAACAGTTTTCACAATATAATTCTTAATATTAAGTTAGCTACAATGTCGTTCAACATTTTTTGGAAGCCACTGTCGCCGTACTAAGAAACCTATATTTCGGCACAGCACCAACCCCTTAGACTTATTATAATAAAACTATAGCACTCTGAAATTAAATGGTGCAAAATTTTAATGTTTTTTAAGTCGCACGAAGATTTAAACTTTTCAGAGTTTAAATAATCGTAAGTATTATATTTAAATAGTTAGATTTGGAACTATCTATTTCATTAAAACTGATATTACGTGCATTTTTATGCTGATGTAAAACATAGTGCGGCGTTGACTTACGTGTTGGCACTACACGCAGTCAATGGAATTTCTAGACTTTCCTACATTGTCTTTGATTAGCCTAGACTTTTCTACACTGTCTTTAATTAGATTATTATCGCTTTATCGTGCATAACATGCACGATAAAGCGAGATGAAACCGCGCATCTTCATTATTATTTAATCTTTATTATTATTTATAACATGATTTGACTACTCAATGAACATTTAATGTTTTAGCTTCAGACACTGATGAAGACTCATGTGGAGCGTTTAATGGCAGTCAAAAATCAGCTTGCATGTCCCTAAATGTGCAGCCTTCTTTATTATCGACTACAAGAGAAAAATCTTCTAGTGCACTTTGCTTAGACAAGTCCTACAGCATGGTCACACACACGCCCACACCTACTCAGGATATGGTCTCAAGTATCAGCACTACGGAACAGCGAAATGATGTGTCAGCTCTACCTGATGTCACGTCTGCGATATCCGGAATATCCATAGACGACGAAATCTGTCCAAGTAGCATTTCCAAATCCCGATCAGAAAATATACTACGCTCAGAACAAAGTAATATGAAGTTGACGCCGTCGAAATTGGCGGAAAAGTCGGATTCCATATATTACACGTCGCAGCACTCTCAGGAAGTCACGCCTACTGGTAGTTCTTCGAGGGTTCGAATGAATGATCCGTCACTTAGATTGTCATTTGATTCGAGCAAATATAAATCTATGAAAGTTAATGTTCAGAATAAGGAGGATAGAAGCAGTATATCGATAGATTTTTGTGATTCAAATGAAACTAGTGCGGATTTTCTGACGCCTATTAACGAAATGCCACCGCCTGGATGTGAAATCGAAGACTTGCCAAAACATAACGGTAACGACGAGAGCATAGACAGCTTGAGTAATGATAACGATCTAGAAACGCAAACCGAATCGGCTCCAAGGAAGAAATTTGATGGTAAATTTAAATTTTATTTAATTGTTTTTTTATACCTAATACATTGTACAATATAAACAATAGATTATGAAGTTTAAACATATAGCTAATGTTACATATTTGATTTTTTATATAAAAAATATTGTAGACTATTATAGTATTAGTAATACTATTCAATTATTTGTAATTTAATCTAGATATTGTAGAAAAAATATTTCTTATAAGTTTTTTTCTTACCTGACCAGACATTATGATAGTGAGTTCATATTTCTCTTGGGGTAATATTTACTTAAGATTTTTTTTCACGCTCTTATAGGCGGCACGACGAAGTGGCATTTGTAGCAATTGTAATATTTTTAAAATAGGTTTCAACTATCAAATAGTATAACATATTTCGTAATGAAGTATATTAATTTAAATATATTATTTCAGAAGAACCAGAAACACCCTGTATAACGAAACGCATTATCCGCACTCACATCACGACGTCGACGCCGCAGCGCCGCGACGACGACTCCGGGTACAAGGACGGGACATACCGCGGCGTTGTGTTACACAAGGACGGCACTGAGCTCAGTGAGTTATATTAAATATATCTGCATGTGTTTTAGGATTGTTTTCCGAGCCGGTGATAGCTTAATTTCATTCGAGATATTTTAATATACGTAGTGGAACAATGTTTAACTCAAAACGTAATAGTTATGGGTTCGTTCGCCGCTTGAAGTATTAAATGTATATAAACTATTTTATTTCCCTAATCTTATAAAAAGTTTTTCCGTTGTTCAACAAGTATCTTTAATATTAGCGGAAAGTCGAAAACACATTGTCTCCATTGACGCCGGATTCTCTTTGACCACCATGCTATGTGGGAAAAAGCTGACATTTTACAAAATAAATTTCTACAAGTACCAAAAAAGTTTATTTTCATAAATACAAAAACCTTACTATTCACACCTATTCCAAACCATTGAAATGGTATACCGATGAACTGTATTCTCTTTCTTAATTTACACATACTTACATAAAAGTGCAAAATCTAGTGCTAAGCTATATCACAAACTTGTTTGCCTGGTCTTAATTGAAAAAAAAAATAATTTTTTTATATAAGTATAATTTCCCTGCAGACGTAGTGTATACGGTGTCGAGCATGCAGCTGGCGCGCGGCCGCTCCGTGCGCTGCGTGTGGCTCAGCGTGCGAGGAGAGCCCGCCGTGACCAAGCACACTACTCTCGCCTCCAGTCTCGCTTCTACGGCTGACAACTCTCTTGTCATGGTGAAATATTTTTTAATATTCGTCATTATAGTAAATATGGGACTGGTGGAAGAATTTAGAATTATTGGTAGAAAATATTGAAAAAGATAAGGAAAGAATCATAATATTAACTATTTTATCTATGAGGTTTGGATAAAGATAATTATATTATACCAATAAACAAACAATCTGATCGAAGTGATCTTAGTAAGTTAGTGAGTTCTCTTTACCCACCGTATCATAGGACTATGCAGACATGGGAAAATCGTATTTTAATTTAAAATATGTGTTGCTGCGTTAGTGTACACATGTAAAAGTCAAACAAAGTTCTTTTTAATATCATTTTTCGAAAAATTTTACACTATTTACAGCTTTGCAAAAATTGGTACAAAATTAGATAAAATTTTAGCAAAAAATAATATATGGCGCGTAACGGAAAAACGTAATTTAGAAATAAAGATGGTACATCAGAGCATAACGTTACAATTTTCTACATTGCTATAGAATTTCTCCCATCGAAACGACGATAAAGAAGTTTTGCTTCTAAATTTATTAATTTATTAAATTTTAATTATTTGTTTCTTATATATCCATTGAAAGATGATGAACTATTATGATGTTTCTATTTTTATTAATATTATGAAATTTATAAGGATTTTTATGAAACAATAAATATATGATATATTTTATTATTGTAGGGCAATAAATCAGCAAGTAGTAGACCTCAATCAATGTCCCTGATGAGTCAATGTGGGGAAGAACAGGTGGCTGGAGAGTATAACAAGAACTATGTTACCTTGAAGCAAATAGGTATTAATATATGTTTAATTTAGGATTATTTGCCTTTTGTATGGTTGTGATTTAATAAATGATTAGGTCTATTTAAAGCTTTTTATTATAGCAGTTGTTTTGATTGATTGATCGCAATCGGATTTTAGGAAGTGTTGATAATATCTAGTTTTAACATGTTTAATAATGTAACAAATATCTTGTTATTCGGGGTAACTATGTAACTATAGGGTAATCTACAAGGTCATCCTGACGCATTGACATTTTATCTAATATATACAATTTCAAAATCTTTGACTATGGATTCGATCCCCATTTAAGACAAAGAATACATTTAAATTATTTGTTCATTCACAATTCAACAATATCCCAAAATTAAACGAGGAACCGAGTGTCTAAACACTAGGTTCTACCTAAAAACTTGCCATATGCAATAGATGTATAAAATAAATAATTCCCAAATTCCCAGGTAAAGGCGCCTACGGCTGCGTCAAAATGGCGTATCGTCGTTCGGACAGACTGCTGTGTGTTGCTAAGTTCATAGTGAAGGAGAAGGTGGGCGCGCTGTTCTGGAGCGACGCGCCCGACGGACGCCGCGTGCCGCTGGAGCTCAGCTTACTCATGACCTTGGACCATCCTAATATTGTAAGATTTCTGAGTTAACGGAACATGCACCTTCGATTGTGTATAATATGTGGCTAATAATTTTTAAATACAAACATTTTCTCGAGTGGGAATCGAATGTGCAACCGATCGCGTTTATATTCAGACGCTGTCCATCGTTACCCAGTAGAGCAACGATGGCGTCAGTGTGAGTACACTTTAAAAATAAAAAAAACTGAAATTCAATACTTAAAACTACTTAAATTCTCATTAAGTCAGATAAAAATACTTTAAGGTTCTATGAAGTAACTATTACATTTTATTAAAAGTTTCACTTATATAATTTTAAAGCTTTTTTAATATATATATTTAAATATTTATAATTAGGTAAGCGTAATCGACGTATTCGAAAATGAGAAATATTTCCAAATGGTGATGGAGAAACACGGCGCCGGTATGGATCTCTTCGAGTTCATAGAACGCCGTCCGCGTCTCGACGAACCTTTACTTAGCTATATATTTAGACAGGTAAAAATATATACATAGATATATTTACATTTAAATATAAACTATTTTGAGTGCAAGTGTTAATATATGATTATTTTATTTTTTATTTATATTTAGCTTTATGTTTTTATCCCGCATAGCAGGGTAGACAGGAAGTACCTAGCGTCAGACACTCCCTACGTCGCTTTCCACCGAATTCGAGCCATTGTATGTTAAGTGGCGTAACTCAATTCCGCACTTTGTCTTACCAGAGCGAGGAAATGAAAATAATTTAAATATAAGCACTCGCCCGAGTGGTAATCGAACCCACAACCAATCGCACTTACAGCCTCGGATACCAGTAGAAGAGGACTAGTCCGCAAAGTATAGTTGCTAACTAAATGGTCCAAGGAGGTGAAAATGTCCGGCTTCTCATTCTTATCTATTTTTCATACAAATGATAGAAATATGATAAAATAAAACAAAAAGAATATAATAATAGAATACCTGAATTGTTATATAATATTTTTATTTTATAGTCAATTTATGCATTTTGAAACGTAAAGCAAAGCCACCTTCTTTCTTTGGTCAATCAGTCAGAAAACATTAATGCAAATAATATTATTAACAAACAAAACAACACTATATATTTAAAAAAAAAAACAGTTTTTTTAAGAAGAAACGTGATGTGATCAGCTTGGCCAACATATCTTAAAGCTTAAAATCGATTTTATGCTTTAAGACCGGTTATGATTTTGGCTGACCGGCCAATAATTGGCACATTAGTACAATAATTCGCATGTTTTAAATTAACTATTATAATTGATCAGTTTTGGTCATAACTCAATGTGTATCGTATATTTTTTGAAATTTGTTATATCAAATTGTAAATACTAATAGAACTGTTTGCCCACAAAACTTTATACAGTAGTGTTTTTGAAACTTATGGTCATTTTAATCTATTTCTAATATATGGTTTTGAGAGATTTTTAATTTATTGCCTACTCTTTCTCCTGTAAGTGAATAATTTGTTATAAAAGGGACTCCAAAAATTTTTCTACATATTAATATAATGGTATAAGCATTACTTATTTAAAAAAAATCTTGTGTCAACAGATAGGTCAAGCAGTGGAGTACTTGCACTCTCTCAATATCTTGCACCGGGACATAAAAGATGAGAATATTATAATAGACAACAAATTCCACGTGAAACTCATAGATTTTGGTTCTGCCACTTTTATGAGCAAAGATACTCTATTCTCTACGTTTTATGGTACCACCGAATATTGTAGTCCAGAAGTTTTGGCTGGGAATAAGTGAGTTATAAATTAATATAATTTAAATATTATTATTTTTTATATTTATTGTTTATTTACAAGAAAAATATATATAAATTTTTAGTTACAAATATTTTATAAATTTAATTTATTCACTGTATCATATATTAAGTGGAATTATATTTTTAAAAAGGCTGCTTATATAATGGTATATACTTTTGAAATAAAAATTCTAGTTCATAAGCATTTTCAGATAATTAGTTACAAGTTAAATGTCCACCAAGTCACATACATGCTTCATTTTTTACAAGCTTTTATTTAACTTGTGTGTTTGTGTTAGTTAGTTAATTAGTGTGCGTTAAATCTGCAAGCTTAATTATGACCTTCAATTTGACGTCAGTTTCCGATGTCAATGAAATTATATTTAATCGTTCGTATCGTAAATATTTCGTTGGTAATCTAAAATGGCCGCCGCAACAAATGGAGGATTATAATTTTTTTACACAATCTACACCAGATGGTTATCAACTATGAACGAAACTTGTCTTTAAAAATGATTTATTTTATAATAATATTTTATTTTGGACTGTATTGTTCAACGTTTAATTTACAAAAGGCTTTCTTAAATTGATTGAAACACAAAAACATGATTTTACAATTTTTTAAAATTAATAGTAGAACAGTTTTGGTTTTGCACTTGTAGGGAATAGTTCTATATTCATTTAAAATATATATTTAAATTTTATAGATATGCAGGACCCGAGCTAGAGATGTGGTCAATGGGTATTACGTTATACGTTCTTACATTCTTTGTGAACCCTTTCTCTGATATCGAAGACACTATACAGGGACCACTTACCTTCCCACAAATTGTTTCTGATGGTAAATAAATATATTTTTTTAATATATTTTTTATTGTTTTGAAACTATTTTATATTTATATCATTTAAAGACACCTTAATATTATTTAAAATCGTATTTTAATTTTATAGTTAATACATTAGATAATTATTTGCAAATTTAAATGCTAAATGCATACTTTAAATATAATCATTCATAGAAACCCACGACCAACAGCTTTTAATGTCGGACGCTTCCAACGCGCCATGTGGCCTATAATTAAATAATATTATTGTAATTAAAACTAAATTATTTTAAAACTAAAAAAAGAACCTAAAAAAATTTGAACGCAGCGGAATTCTAACCCGTTGTAGGATAAGTTGTAACAAAACGTGTAAAAATTTCGAGGCAGTTGGAACGCATTACTTATCACTCAGTTTTCCAATCCTAAGTGTGGGATGACACTTTAAAAATAGTAAAATATGAATTGCTTATTTATTTCAATAACAACTCTTTACTTTCTTCTTAAATGCTGCTTAATAATATAAATAATAAATACATTAAACAGATCTAGAACAACTGTTGCGATGGATGCTGTGCAAAGAGCCCACACAACGCTGCACGGTGGCGCAGCTGATGGCGCACCCCTGGATACGACAGCCCGTCTCCCTGGCCAACTATGTGTTCCAGGAGATTGTTGATTGCGGTAATGTGAATTATTTGTGTTTTAATTTGTATGATTAAATTTGCAATTGTAAGCTTCCCTATTCCCATTAAGAAATTAATGGTTTCGTTCTGTAAGAATTTTATAGAATATTTATTGAATTAAAAGTTTGTTAGGAAAATGTTTATAAAATCAAATATCAATATGACAAGAAGAGAGCTATGCGCAACTTCAAACGACCGCCGCCATGCTACCTAATCCTGATAAGAAGACTTCTATTGCTTTATATACTTATATATAATAATTTGTTATTGTAATATTTTGTTTATTATTTATTTTTATATAATAAAATTATTGTATTAATAATTCTTATAGATCGACATGAAGCAAATCCGGAAATGTACTTTAGCGGTAGCTTAGGATCTCCCAGGAGCGGCTCACCCGTGTCCCTTGCCGACCCCCATGCTAAAGGTAATTACATAATGTTCATTGGTTTTAATGTGTAAACCTGCACCATTTTTTGGTATTTTTAATTTTTATATAACTTGTATACACGAAAAAATATCACTTTGTTTATTGTCAAAAAAGATTGATTTTGAAAATTATCAAATCCATGATTTTATTATACACAATATCACAATCAAGTTAGCTTTATACGAAAGCCTTCTTATAAAATATGTGATTTTTTTTGCCTGAATGAAAGAGATGTCTTTTAAAGACAAATCTAAAATTGTTATTTTTCTGTAACGTGTTTTACAGAAAAACCTTCTTTGTTTTTCAAGTTCATAGTAATCGAGTCGACGTTGAACATATCTATTTTCTATTATCACCTCCAATCTGATGTAGTGTACTTCTATATCCACCAAATCTCTATTTACTGTTTTCATCTGATAAACAACCACTAACTAAATATTCTAGAACGTTCCAACCCGTCAGAAGTGGTACAGCGTTCAGACAAAAACGCGCGCGACGACTTGAAGCGCAGCTCCGTAGCGATGCACGCGCTGTCCGGCGAGCGCGAGCGCGAGCGCGACGCGCACTCCGACAACTACAGTCTTAGGTCGTCTGCTGATGTGAGTTTGTGTTTCTTTTTTATGTTTTCATAAGAATTCAACAATCAGGAAAGTGTTAAAATAGAATAAGAGTTGCAATTTTATGCAACATACAAGAAAACAAATGACTGACTTGACTTTATATTATACTCGGAGGTATGATTATACTTAGTTTACTTTCATTTCTTCGCTCCGCTAAAATAAAGCGCAGATGTAAATTCACTACTCATCTCTGTATTGAGAATAGGTCGTCTATGACTACCCTGTTATGCAGGATAAAGCGTGAAGCTGGTTTTTTTTTAATGTACATATTGAATTGGTATATTTTTTTACTTTTGTTCGAGTTCAACTTTAAATTGAAATGTTTAATTTTTTTTTACATCCTAAGTTAACAATATTGTGAAATTGTTTATATTTTTATAAACTTGGACTATATAAATCATTCTTAAAAATATAAAAATGAATTCAACAGATATTAGACATATCGTCCAAGCCCGTCTCGGATGCCCTGACGGACATCAGCTCGGACGCGACCGGGCACGCCGCCTGCGACATCGATTACGACTGCGACCAGTACGAGTGCGACAGTTGGGACGAGTGCGAGCAGGACAGCTTCTCCTAAACATTATATTCTATCTCGCTCACACATATTGCATAACTGTGACCACTGGGACGAGTGCGAGCAGATATCTCCTAGATCGCTCGGACTCGATGTTTATATTGTAATATTGGCACTATGCTTTTTAATTTTACCTTAAGTTTAATGGAAGATCTTCACGTATGATTTATAGAATAGTTTTTGTCTTTTAATTTACTTCTAAAAGAAATAATTTAAATAAGATATGGATAATATTTATTTATGTATGCAATTTTTAAGTATGAAGACATGACTTATTAGATTATATACTTAATTTAAAACTTTACGTGAAAATATTAAATTTAAATATTTTCACATATAATTATTTCAATAAAAAAGAAGAGATATTTTTTTAAATTTTGACATTTCAATATTTACAATTTGGATATTGACTAAATTATTTACTTTACTATCTGAATACAATTTGAGTTTCCTTTTTTTTGGAATATTTCATATTTATACTAATATTAATTATTGTCAATTGACCAATTCTGTATTATGATTTATGATTACTGAATTTTATTTGAACTATGAGTGCCAAAGACCATGTTTATTAAATGATTTGAAAACACGGTTAGACAGATTCACTCGTAGTATATTATTGTATGAGTGCGGATTACACGGTCTCGGTAGATAGAGTAATTTTTGCTATGCTTATAATTAAAAAAGGGCCGATGTTTATATGATGTATGTTGTGTAAATATTTTCGCTAATTGTGTATTAATGTAGTAATGATAAAGCAGAATGATAGTAATTTTGCTTTCGTTTTTAAAAAAAAATTTACGTCGACATTTGTGACGTCGCTAGTTACAAGTCCTTAAAGTCTTATGAAATTTTGTTCCTATAATTCCGCCCTACATTGCATTTGTTTTTTAACAATATGTCAATTGTCAACTATTATTCTTTTATTTCACATCCAATCTTGATAAATCAGTCATGTCACGTTTATATTCACGTCTTATATTTCATTGTATAGATTGAATCAACTTTTTGCTTCTTGAATTAATTACAAATTTTCTTTTAATTCCTATTTTTGTATTAAAATTATAAATTAAATAAATCGTTCAGTATTAAAATTTACAAAACATTACATAGGTAGTTACTATATTTATATATTTGTGTCCTTGATCTCGACTTGCATTTATTCGGAATTGAATGAAACTACCTGTTATGAAATGAATCGTCATATTGCGTACCATAATGTTAAAGTATAAATATTCAGATGTATGCACACATTTCATATTTTTTATATGCTTCGAACATAATTTATTTACTTAAATTTTTACTTCAGGAAACCTTTTAAACTTTTATTAGCTGTAACGACTATTGCATATAAAAAAATTGAATGTGTATATCACTTAGAATTTAAAAATATAAATTTATTACTCTTAATATAAACGCATATATGTCAAGTGTGTAATTATTATGTACAAAAAACTGTCTTCTTAACCTTTTTTACGCTTGTACAAATATGATTACACATTAGATGATATATTTATAATGTGCATTTACTATAGTATTACTATGGCAACACCAGACTCAATTTATTAACGGCCATAATTTTTTTCCTTACTAAGTGTTGAAATTAATAAAACTATAGAAAATGCACAAATTCAAAAAAAATCAACTTTTTCCATTTAACTTTTTTAATCTATCCTTGTCAGTTTCCTCGATTTCATATTATGTAATATTCAATGGCTTTACTAATTAATAGTACGGAATTTTTATATTAGAATGTTGTAATAATAGCAAAATTTTGACTGTAAAATTAATTTTCCTAACTGACTCAAATCCGTAATGACACACACAGTTCAAAGTATTTTCTTTTACTTGCAGGGGATAAATTACACAGTAAATAATTTTTTTTTATGGAATTGTTTTATATTTTGTCACCTATTAGGTGATATCATATAGAAAAAAATGAATTTAAATGAATTTTATGACCATATTGATTAATTCAACCTTCAGGCTTGTTGGAGTGGCTTAAAGAATTTTTATTTCAATGTCCTTTAAACATAATTGTAATAATTTTTTTTAGAATTCCATTGAAGGACACGTTTACAAAGAATATTCGCTTGATATCTAGTAGAAACCTTTTTATTAAATATAGATGCATCTACCGCTTAGATATCTTTACTCGCGAATGTACGAAATGTGTCGTAATTATTAATTCCACCATATATAAAAATGAATGGAGGAAGCACGATAAGGAGCTTTTAATGTATATGTATTTTTTTAACATTCCTACTGCATCCTTGTTGTACCTATCGTCAAAATTGAAGATAATAACAAAGTTTTGCCTTGAATTAATGCTGTAGTATTTCTTAATATTAAAAAATTATTCTTATGATAAACTAGGACATTCTGTATTAGGACAATACTTGTAGTATTTTCGTACTTAATTAGAATAGATTAATATGAATGTATATCTAAAAGAACCAAAGCCCTATTAATTTGTAGAATGGATGTACATTGTAAATATCATGATGTAATATGTTACATATCTGTATTGGGTTCAAATTTATAGAGATTTTTATTAGAACAGAGTTTGTCCACGATTTTTGTTTTTTTTTTAGATTATCAAAATAGATTATCAAATTATACAACAATTATAAGTATACAATGTCGTGTTATTATACAACTTCATAATAATTTAGAATCTAGTTTACACTTTGTAAATTGAAGTATTCAATTATATAAACACTTAAATGTAAAATATTATTAAACTTTCATTACCAATGAAAGCTAATGCACCAACTATAATTAATTTATTATACTTAACAAGTGGACATGTTTTAATTTAAATATAGAATTATGGTGTATTAATATTTATAGAATTGAATGATACATGAAAATGTGTAATGTATGGAATTTAGTAACAGCCAAATCTCTGCTTTACATGTGAAAATGATTTCAGTATCAGTGTGACTTGTCAAGAATAAAAGACAAATGTTATTGTTTTTTCTAAGCAAAAGGAAGAAAAATATATAACTTTATAAGGGATGTGTCCAGATCCATCAGGAATCAATACAGTATTAAGTCAACTTAACAAAATAATGCAAAAATATCCTAATTCTATTCCAACTTTTTAAATACAACAAGATCATTTGTCTTTTTTTCCTTGAAAATGAATAAAACATAGAGCTATATATTTTTGTAGGTGTGACTTTTATTTAATAGTTAGTTAGTACTTATTTATTTATTATCCGACGCGTCCGTTTTCGACTAGTGCCTTACAGCGGACGGCGGGTTACGTTGCAGGGGTAGACATGATCATTCATCGTAATAAAAAAAAAATATTTATGTTGTATTTATTTACTGCCAAATCCATCTGATTCAATATCCTTTTCACTACTATACAAATATTTATAGTGAGTAACTTTCAAAGTTGTGGTGTAACATGAATTTTGGGGAACTTTTCTTTGAATTCTCTAACATATCACCACATTACAAATTTAATTATTAACATATTAGATTTTGACATACAAATGCAAACTAATTTCACAACAAAGTATGTTTTTGTACAATACATTTATCTTTAGTAAATACTCCAGCACTCTTATTATTCCTTATCGTATCATATGGATAAGTAATAATCGTATATATACTTCTTGACATATAATAACATGATCAATTTACCTTCGTTTCATCTGTTCGTGAGTAGTTTTATGGGTTTTCATTTAATGACATTTTTTTATTATTTCTTAGTTTTGACAGTTGTTTTTTTTTGGCTGGCAACGATTTTAGAAATGTCAAATTGCATGGCGGTGCGTCGCTTTTTAGCTTATCATCGCATATTTTCCGCGAATTTTGCAATATTTAAAGTAAACGACAGAAAAGTATACACAAGTTTAGTTACGTCTTCATCATTTATATCCACAAGAAAGAGATTGGTAAGATTATATCACAATATTTATTCTTATTAGAATTTAATGCAAGCTGCATATTGTGTATTATTATAACTATATAATATAAGTATTTGTAGTTAACGCAGCTTATCAGTTTGAGTTCATGACTTAGATTTCGGCTTATTGTTTATTTAAGTGTGCGATATAGCGGTTTCAATCTCTGATATTTAAATTTTAACATACATTTTCATTCTAATTTAACTACCCCCAAAAACTTACTACTCAAAATTATAGCAAATAAATTTTACAATATTCACAAAATGCTTTATGTTCTTATCTAATTAATAAATGTGGTACTCTCGAAATGCTATAACTTAAGAATTGAATTTAATTTCAATAATTGTACAATATTATTAAAAAGTATATGTTTGACATTGTTTCCATTGTTTGTACTTCATGCTTCATCTACTATGTGTGTGCTATTAGATAATATCTTCCAACATATATTTTATTTAAATATATTTAATTATAGTTTTAATGCACTGTTTATTTTTTAACTTCTGTTAAAATGTGTGTGGAACGGAAGAAATTTGTTATTTGTTTTAAAAGTATATAATAACTATATACTTAATATCTCTTCAAACATTGTCAGTATATTGAAGTGCTATACATCCATATTATATTTTTGCAGTTATGTTCTATGTTTATATAGTAATCTCCTTCGCTGGAAATATAAAATGACTTCAATATAATAATAATTATTCGCTCTTATATATATTTATTATGAACAGTATAGTAAAGAAAACAATTGATAAAGTTCCTGTTTTTTTTTTACTATGCAGAACATAGAACATGTTATTAAATATTTAATGCTGAACACAGGTAGAAGTAATTTTAAAATATAAAAAACCAACTCAACAATCAACTTTAGATAATTAATGAAATCATTAGATAATATATAACTTAAAATATAAACAGAACTTTTAAATTATTTAATACTATTCATTTTATAGGTACATTTAACATATGTTTTTCTCTTTTTAATTGATTGTATATTAATTATTTATTTACTATGTAGGAAAAAAAAGTTTGGCTAAATAAACCCATTAAGAAAAGTTTAAGTAATCCTTTTTAATATATAATTAGTTAAAAAAAATGAAGACACATGAAAAATGGTTAGTGATATTCTTCAATATTTTTATTAAAAATGTTAATAAAAAGTAAAAAAAATCACTTAAAAAGATCCAATATATAATAACAATAATTTTACCTAATTACCTCACGCATGCCGTTAGAAAGAGTTACAAGAGATTCCAGTATGATGAAGATATACAAGAAGCGATTTATTTATTTTACAAAAACTACAATATTGTAATATATATATTTTAAATCTCAAGGTCATTTTCACATTGAAATATTAATTTATTAAGAAAATAAAAAATGTAAATGAAAATATTATAAATGGACTAAACGCGTATATTGTGGTATTTAAAAACGTACTTTTGAATGACGGACGCTCTTTACTTATTTTACGCGATTACCCGATTAATCCGTTTCAAATAGCAATTTTTAACTTTACGTCTTTATCCGCATTGCAGGGTAGACAGAAAATACCTAAAGTCAAGACATTGCGTGTTAAGTGGTGGAACTAAACGCCGCACTTCTTACCAGAGCGAAGAAGGGACTAATTTAAATATAATCACTCCCCAGAATGGGAATCGAACCCACAATCGATCGCGTTTACTGTCAGATGCAGCTCCACTGCGCCACGGCCGGCCTCAATTTATAATTTAGCGTCATTTAAATTATGTAAAAATTGAAAAATTTACAGATCTTACTGACAAACAAGTATACATGAATTTTTTGAAAGATTAAAATCACGTAAAACGTCACGTCACGTCATTGGTCACGTACGTAGTTACGAATGTACGTGATGCTCATGAAATTTCTTGAAAATGCATATTTTAGTTTTGTCAAAATTCTAAAAAGATTTTTTTTAATTTCTTCAGTACAATATAAATGTTTTTAAAACCGGTACAATATAAATATTTTTTAAAAAACTACTAATGGATAACACGTGTTTTTTGTTGTGTTTGTTAATTTTATAATAATATTCTTCGTTTATTATTAAAAAAATCATTTTAAAAATCCAATATCAATACTTGTACTTGAATATAGTACTAATTCCTACGATGACATTAGCCAATTTGTAAAAGAAATAGGCTGGCAGAATAGTTTCTAAGCAAAAACCTGTCAATATTATACTAAAACTCATCTGTTTCAAATTGATTTATTTATTGTTTTCAAATTGTACAACGGGTTTAGAAAGAGCTTTTTTTTCTAACGTCTAATATAAGGCGGCTGTCGACATCGCAGCGTTTAGTCGGCACCCAGTAGCAGTGGGTGCAGGGTTCACGATGCGTGCTCACTATGTGCTATCAATTTTTGCGTTGTTTCAGTACTCAAACGCCTCGGTGTACACATCCCCGTGGAATATGACCTTCGAGTATCCAGAAGCTAGGAGAGACGAGACTGTGGTTGATGATTACCATGGAACTAAGGTAAACTAAATTTTATATACAGTATATTATTTTTAAATTATTTAGATTTTTTTAACGCTTTTTCCTGTATATCAGCAGGGTAGAGATCTAGTGTTAAGAAATATATGTTTCTATATTAGGAACGTGACAAATAGTTTACATAAATGCGGACAAGGCTGGAGGAAACGGCTAGCGTATCATCTGTTATCGATAGCCAGTACTAATGCCAGTAACTGATTTTAACATTTTAAATCCGTATTAAGTGGGTAAATTACTTAAACTATAACCTATTTACCACCTATCTATCGTATAAACAGGCGAGATGTAAGTAAAAAGTAAGGAAGATTAAAATTTTTCTTTTACCATTTAATCATCTTAAATATCGTGGTGATGTGATTAAAGCATAATGTACATTGAATATAGGTATATGAATTAGTACTACGTACTTATATATGGATTAGTACTACTCTACTAGAGGATTTCTAGTCATTAATAACCGTCTATCTTCTAATTAGGAGCGCCTGGTCACGTTCACATATCACTTATTCTACGTATAGATTGCATTCACTGACTGTATTTCTGTTAAATATGTAAATACTCGTAACGTACTGCCAATGTTAGGCCCTTTTCAATGTTAAAAGAGCTTATAATGGCTTTATTTGTTAACTTTAAATAGACTGATTTAAGTATTGCTTGTTTTAACAGCTATTCGCCACGTAAATTGCTTTTTAGTCAACAGTAACACTCCAGGCTCCATATCTTTCGAAATATAAATTTCAATGCGCTTGGACTAGTTACTGATCTTAGTGTATCTAACATCACAACTACAGAATGACGTGCGATTTTTAAAAAAGAAAATTCTAATAAAGGAATAGAAAGTACTCTTATAAAAGTTCATCTTTCTTATATTTTAGGATTGTTCTAATTTTTGCAAATATTATGATTTGTTATGTCATATACAAAATGCTATAAATGAAAAACTTGTTTTGTAACTATAAAATCAGTTCAATGAACTAATTCTTCTGGCCATGATACTTAATTATTTTTTTATTCATCATATCTGACAACATACGGCATCTATTATATTTGCGGTAAAGAAACGCACGATTACTAATAAAACAATTTGTATAGCAATGTAATAACAAAGTCTATAAATCAAAACAATAGTGTTCAATTCAAAAAAATCATTAATATTCTATAGTGGTTCTGCTAGTTCTTTGTATTCGTATGGCGTATAGCTACAGCTTCTCTCTAGCCTTGTGCCGGTGAGTAAGAAAAAAACGTCAAGTTCATAATTATTTTTACGAAACAAGAATCTGAGCACTGACCCCTAAAGTTCTTTTGCAAAAAATTGTTTTCACGAGATCGGTGTTTAGAATAATTTTTATTTTTTGCTCATGTTCAAAATTTATATTGATTAAAATTGTTTTTAACCGAGCTGATGGGTCGTTTACTGAAGTTATATAACTATTACAATTATTACATAACTTATTTGAAGTAAATGCTTACATTAATTGTGCTGTATTTTAAAATACATTTACATTTATCAAATAATTATTAAATACAATTATATTACAGTGGTGATGTTAGCTCTCAATAGTATATATAGCGTATAGTGATATCAGATTCATATCTTTTGCTGGTTTATATATATATATATATATATATATATATATATATATATATATATATATATATATATATATATATATATATATATATATAGAATTTTTTTTTATTGAGCTCAAAAATCAATTTTCAATTCCAACATTCTGTTCATTCCAATTCTGATTTCTTTGTTTTTTGAAAAAACTATATATATTTAATACTGATGTAGTTAATATGCTCCAACAGATAGCAGATCCTTACCGATGGTTGGAAGATCCTGATTCAGAAGAGACTAAAGCCTTTATAGAGGCTGAAAATAAAATTACCCGTCCATTCCTCGACTCCTGCGCAGTGAAGACTGATATTAATAACCGCCTTACAGAATTATGGAATTATCCAAAATACTCAAGCCCCTTCAGAAGAGGCGACCGTTACTTCTTTTTTAAAAACACAGGACTTCAAAATCAAAAGTAAGTTTATGTTACTTCACAGTAAATTTTATAAATATTATTAGTAACTTTAATTATTTTCTCTTCCTCGCTCTGGTGAAGACAAAGAGCGGCGTTGAGTTCCACCACCCAACACGCAATGTCTCGAATTCGGTGGAAAGCGAAGTACGGAGTGTTTTGACACTAGGTACTTTCTGTCTACCCTGCTATGCGGATTAAAAGCGTGAAGCTTAAAAAATAAATAAATAAATAAAATAATATAAATATAGTTAATTGGAATTATTTCTTATACACTCATATATTTTTATTATATTTATGTATTTCCCATAGTAAGAAAAGGCAAAGTATACAGATAGAAAATAAAGATTCGTAATGCATCATTAGTTCAGGTTTTAAATATTGAAAAACGTAACTAACGTAGTGGTGGGGAGTTAAACGCCGCACTTTTTCTAAGGAATTGTTTTGAAGCCATAACTTATCAATATTAGTTAAGCAAATTAAGTTCCTACTGAATTACTTATTAATTTACTTATTTAAAGAATATTACTGATATTCATTTTTCTACAGTGTCCTCTACATGCAAGAGAGTCTAGACAAGGAACCGGTGGTGTTCCTCGATCCCAACACCCTCTCAGAGGACGGTACGGTCGCCCTCTCCGGGTATAGGTTCACAGAGGACGGCTCGACCTTCGCTTATGGGCTGTCCGCTAGCGGCTCTGACTGGATTTCGATACATTTGAAAGATGTTGTTACTGGTGAGTTTTTTTATCTCTCTAACCAGTTTTCTTCGATTCAATTTTTCATTTTTACAACTTAAGTCAGGATATCAAACTTATTTAAACACAAACTTTTTTCTCCAAAATAAATATATTTAAAAAGATTATTTATTAAAAGATATTTATCTTATAATTCATAAAAATACGTTTTACTTATATGCTTGTTTCTCATGAATGGTCTTATGTAAATGTTAAGGTCAATTTTTCGACCGTTAAATGAACTTGTCATTTATGTTTTTTTTTGTTCGTAATTGCTTTGATCTCGCCAATTTTATGATTTCAAGCAGGTTTTTGTGTTTTTGCTATCGTTTAAAATGATTGAATGCAATTATGGGGAATTATTATATATTTATACGAGACTAATTTTTTTAAATCCTATACACTACATATAAGTATTGTAAATATATAAAAAAATAAAAAAGAGTTACTCTTTTTTATTTTGCTGTGTTTTTTCTTTATTTTCCTTTTTTATGAACAATTAGGTTATAGAGACTTAGTAACTTTTATGCCGTACAAATAAATATTTATAAATCGAACCTTTTAATTAAATAACTCATAAACACCGGTTGTCCAATTGTACGCGATAGTCGTAGCTCCAGTTAATAAAATATCCATTTTAAAACGCTTTTATTACTTGTATTCACCGTAGCGCTTGGCGCTCCGCTCTCTCCGATTACCAGAGATACAGCGTGAAGCTAAAAAAAATCCAAAGCCTTAAAAAACACCGAGCCCAAGAAACATTTAATATCTTTAAAAAAATGTATAAAAATTTGAGCGCAACGGGATTCGAACCCGCGCCTCTTGGACACCGGTATCCAAGAGGCGTAGGTTCAAATACCGCTGCCTTCAAATTTTTATACGTTTTTTTCAAAAATGTTTTCTATTTCTAGATGTGGAATAACACTGTAAAAGTTAGTAATTATTAAAACATTATTTACATAATCTAAACTTGATGTCTTCAAAGGATTTTTTAAATATTTTTTTTGGTTTGTTTATTTGTCATCAAGATTCTTAACGTGGCGAAACGTTAAATAAATTAATGAATAGCGTATGATGATTAATTAGGCTTTCTTTACCTAATATGTATAACGCGGAAATATCAAAAAATACATTTTTACTAGAAAATTATTGTTTCATATCAAATTTAACTATAAATATACCACAATAAGTTGATTGGTTTAATTGGTTACATTGACTAATAAATTGTTAAATCAATCAAAAGTGTAACAAGAAATCATCGAAGCAAAACAATTGTAGACTCGTTTCGTAGTACTTATACAGAACATAAAGTTTAACATTGTGTAATCTTGTAAATTAACGAATTAAGCGTACACAAAGATTATATAATTTTATCTCGGTAAATAACAGTAATTGGCTAGTAATTTCAATTTTAATTTGAATGTAACTTTTATATTTGAAACCAATTCTGAAATTCACGTAATGATGATAACGCAATCGGAAAACCTTGCGCCTCTTGGAAACCGTATAAGAGACGCGGGGTCAATTTTGTATACGTTTTTTTTAAAAATGATTTCTAATCCTAAGTGTAGAAGAACACTTTAAAAATAGTATAACAATATAAGCACTTACCTTACGAACTTTTGCTAAGTAAGCTATATGACTATTAAAAAACTTCACATTTTTAGAACTTTTTTTTCTGTAAATACTAAATTTAGTCGATTTTACATTGGTTTGTGGCTATAAAAATTGCAATTATTTCAGGCAAAGATTATCCAGAGGTCCTGGAGAAGGTCAAGTTCGCTTCCATGGCATGGTCGAAGGATAACAAAGGACTATTTTATTCTGTAAGTACATATTACCCATATAAATAGCATATATATACAAAACTTGAATACGTTTATTGCTATGGCTGTTGGCAAGTGTTTGACCAATCATATATAAGTAATGTTGGTTTCCACACGCGAGAGAGGGTATATCCGCTTATCTTTATTGTTTATTTAGTTTCTATTGCGTTTTGATATCTCGTAACTAATTACGACAGTTGAGAACAGCGTTCCTTTTTCATATCTATACAATGTAAAAGTTAATATTTCATTAAATTAAGCATTTTCTTATCAATTTCGAATCGAATGAGTCATTAAATAAAAATGTAAAGTAACAATAAATATGTTTGGTTTAACAACATATAACGTACATAAATAGATTTATACAAAATTCTGAAAATAATCAATTTTCAGCGTTACCCAGACCAAGCGGGCAAAACAGACGGCTCTGAGACTGAAGTGAACCGCGACCAAAAGCTGTGCTACCACCGCCTCAACACGCCACAGTCTGATGACGTCATTGTTGTGGAGTTTCCTGAAGAGCCATTATGGAGAATGTAAGGTTTTTTAATATTTGCTTCTATAAAGAAGCATCGCGGTGTTAAGGTTCGCTAAACAACACGCGAAATCCCGATTTCAGGCGGAAAGCAGTGAATGAAGTCTCTTGGCGCTAGGTTGTCTCTGATTACTCTGTTGGTTGGCTGTGGTTTCGATTCGTACTTTGAGCTGTTAGGTGTAAAAGTATTGTGTATATATAATGTTACCATTTAAGAATGGTGAATATTCTACTTTTTTAATAATTATAAAAACTTTATTATAAATTATATCATCCTTTTAAAATGACGTATTCTTATTCAATTTACTTTGCAATATTAATTTTTTGTTTATAGAATTGAATCTATAAAATATTAATTGATTTATTAGTTTGTACCGAAAATTTATTTAAAATAAATAGAATATTATCACAATAAACTTAAAGTAACATTGTATTGATTTTTGTGAACATTTTTTTCTACCATACATTGTTATCTACAGAGAAACCAATACGCGAATGCTGGGACAAGAGAAACGGGCGTATGTTAATTTGCGCAATTTTTATATATATAATTGATAAACTATAAAGTTTTAGTTACTTTAGTTTACCTAGACTTTACTTTATGTAGCTGTTTTATTAGTTAGCATATTTACTCTGTATTTTATTATATTGCGCAAATTACAATATCAATTAATTATATTAGAAGTAAATTGTCTGATTCATGTAATTTTATTACAACCAATATACAAGTTTTGTTGCATCATTGGTACTTAATCCTCTTAGAAATAGTTACCATCTATATAAATATAATTATATGCCATTTTGTTAATATCTTTATAGCAATAGTTCTATGAATAATCGTCATTTATTTTTAATAGCTTGTCATATGTTTCTTTGTTTATTCGATGTGTAGAATAAAGTAGCTGTAAAATTCTACAATTGATAGCTTAATAATATGGTTAACTTATGTAATATGGTTAACATGGTTAATATGGTTAATATGGTTACTTATGTAATATGGTTAACTTTTGGTTAACATCAAGTACTTATATTATAGTGGTAGTTGTTTCTTAACTAGATGTTAGCTGAGATTTCGCTCGGATAATCAAATGGAATGAAAAAGCGAATGGAAGGTGTATTTCCGCCATTAATAGGAAAATCTCAATTTTCATCTTGTTGATTGTCCTCATATTAAATTAAATAGCTTATCGAATTGCAGCACGGTTTCTATGTAAGAGACTGACATTGGTATATTTAAAAAAATAGAATTGTGTTTTTTTTAAGAAGAATTTTTTTTTTAAAATAGAATTGTGTTTTTTTTAACAATATTTATTTAAATATTTTCTACTAATGGTTGACATTCTCAAAATTTGGCTAATATGTTATTTAATTATAAATGCATTCGTCGCACTTGTTTTTGTTTGTTAGTCGTAGAATGGAAAAGATACCTGCTTCGTGCTTAATTTTTATTACTATTTTTTGGACAAGAGTATATAGAAAAATAAGACTTTTAATTTAATCTAATAATAAAAGTTGCTATTAACATATTAACGATGAAAGTTGTAGTAAAAGGACTATTTTTAAAATATTTCCCCGTTCTTATAAAACAAAACGCAGCGTTAAGCACCTCTACACGAAATTTATCCATGGTGAAAACCTAGTTCTCTAAGCCTTCATGCTTTTTCCTGTAAAACAGTTGCAGTGAAAAATTGTTTTTATTACATTATAAATTTTATTTTTGTAAACATTTATTATAATTTTTACTTGCACATTAGGATAAAAAAAAACATCTTTAAACCTAGAGGGATTCCAATCGCGCCTCTTGGAATTTGTCCAAACGATCTGACCGCTGAACCAGGCGTTCTAGTTTTTCTCACTATGTCAAAATATTTATTGTTGTTAGAATCTCAGTAAAGAATTTTTTTAATTTCGCCTACCTCTGCTGTTTATCAACAAATAAGTCACACTTATAATGAAAAAATATATTTAAAAATCATATAAAATTTAAAAGCACCTGGATTTGAACCTGCGCCTCTTAGAAACTAACCGCACATTAAGAAATGTTTCATATATAATATTTGTTTATACAGTGCAGGCGAGGTGTCGGACTGCGGACGCTATCTCATAGTGACGCCCGTCAAGGACTGTCGAGACAACCTGCTGTTCTTCGCCGACCTCAGCAAGACGCCCGAGATATCCGGCAAGCTGCATCTCACACAGATCGTACACGAATTTGAAGCTGATTATGAGGTATTTATATTTTTCTAAGATTTTTTTTTACTTTTGTGCATATTAGAAAGTTTTGTTAAAATATATTTTAGATACTCGAGGCTGGCTTATAAGACTCATTCATAGACACTGTCTTTCGTTTCATTTTATTCTAAATCTTTGTATAAAGAAAAGTTGCAGTAAATTAGTATTTTTTATAATAATGGAATATATATTTTTTAATAATAAAAGAAACGACACTACCGTGTGTTTGCATGTCGTTTCTGCATACACCGACATATTCGTTGTTAAGGCAACACATGTTTTACGCATCAGCAGATTTTCCTAGTAATGCATAAATAATTATTTCAGTATGTAACAAACAATGGATCAGTATGTATATTCAGAACCAACAAGAATGCACCCAACTACAAACTTATCAAGATAGACCTCAATAACCCTGCGGAAGAAAACTGGGAAACTCTTATTCCGGTAAGAGAAACCATTTATTATATATTTTATTATTAAAGTGAATTAAATTTAAGTCTGATTTAGTTTTCTAATAATGATTTAAGAAATAATAATTATTTATATTTTTTGTTTAAATTATATTTTTTTTGATTAAATTGAAATAATTTAACAATGCTACATTTTATAATTTTCTTGACTTATTTTTTTAAATATAAATATATTTTAAAATATTTTTCGATATATATTCATGCAATTGTAGGAACACTCCCGTGATGTATTAGACTGGGCGGCGCCTGTAGACAATGACAAACTGGTTGTACACTATGTCAGAGATGTCAAGGTAAAACTTACAATTAGTATGCATTTATAAAATATAAAACTTTTTAGGTCCATTTTTATTTTTCAATAACTTGATTTGTCTTTCTCTCATATTGCCATAGAGAAATGGTGAAAAATTGAATAACGAAAACATACATATAATTATGGTCTATTAAACTTGAGAAAATATTATATTAATATTTAAAAAATCTTTGAAATAAAAAATATCTATATTATTATGTACATATAAATAGATATATTGTCAATGAGCTGTGAATATCTTGAAACTACTAAACAACCAAAATTTACATAAAAGTTCTATTTATGTCAAAATGTCGATTTTTTTCAGTACAATGCAACAACTTAATTTGATACAAGTAAAAATACTTTGCAGAGTGTTCTTCAAGTGCACTCGGACGCCGGCGAGCTCATACAAGAGTTTGACCTGGCAGTGGGCTCCATTGTAGGTTTCTCTGGAAAGAAGGAGCAAACGGAAATATTCTACCACTTCATGTCCTTCCTTACACCTGGCATTATATACCGGGTTGATTTCACTAGTGGCAAGCCATATACGCCTACTGTGAGTTGATTCTTTATAAAAGTTATTTAATTTGTTGTTGTTGTTTACCTAATTTTTTTTTATTTTCATTGTTTATTTACTTAATCGAGGCGCAGTGTCTGACGGTAAACATGGCTAGTTGTGGGTTCTATTCTCACGCGTGGGAATGATTATATTTAAATTATTTTGATTTCTTCACTGTAATAGTATAACGTAATAATATCTGGAATTCAGGTGTAGAGCGGAGAATGGAGTGTCTTGATATTAAGCTACTTTGCTATACGAAAAAACATGAAACTTTCAACTCAATAATATTACTTAACTTACTGGTATATTTTCTTTAATAGAGAAAGAGCCTCGTAAGTTACAATGGTAACTGATATGTAAACGTAATATAAACGATAAAATAATTTAAATATGAATGTTCTTGCTCTTGCTCTTGCAAAAAACGGCGTTGAGTTCTGCCACTCAACACGCAATGTCTTCAAATTCTTGTCTTGACATCAGGTACTCCTCTTTTATCCGTACTATGCGGGTTAAAAGCTTGAAGCTAAATAAAAACATTTTCTTAAGATTTACATTTATAACAAATTGATAAAATTTATCATCTGTATACTTAAACAATAGATAATCTAATTGTTTATTTTATGTTTTTTTTAATAATACAGGTGTTCAGAGAAGTAGAAGTAAAGGGCTTCGACGCATCACAATACGAAGCTAAACAGATATTCTACTCCAGCAAGGACGGCACTAAAGTTCCTATGTTCATTGTATCTAAGAAGGTAAACATTTAAATGTAAATGTATCATATGTTATAGAATTTTTTAATGTGTTATAGATTTTTTCTAATTTGCTGTAAGTTTATAGTTTATACCATCAAAAATTTTCGTTTGTTCAAAATATAGCATTGACTTTCACCATTTATTATTAATGTTTCGGACAGAGAGCCGAGTGTCTTGACCAGGCTCTCTCAAACTATCCTGTTATGAGGGGTATAAGGCATGAAGCGGCTTTATGCCAACAAAATTAAACTATAAAAAATAACTTTGATAACTAGTTAGATTTAGTATTAAAAATAGCATTCTCTCTTATCAAAGTCTTGTAAATAATCTTTGTTTAGCAGAAAATTGTAAAAAGTTATCTATAGAGATACTGACAGCATAAACTGTGACAAATGTTTATGAATTTCGGAGCAGCCGGTAGTAGAACAGGATGGGTTAGAGATCAGAGCGCTTCGAGGATTTACAAAAGGGCCAGTTCCAATCCCGCTGCGTATGGGTTTTTTAGATTTTAATCAAAAAATAACAATCCTATTATTTTGTTCGCAGAATTTACCACGCGACGGGTCCAACCCGGCTCTAATGTACGGCTACGGCGGTTTCAACATCAACGTGCAACCGAGCTTCAGCGTGACGCGGCTGGTGTTCATGCAGCACTTCGACGGCGTGGTGGCCATACCCAACATCCGCGGCGGCGGCGAGTACGGCGAGCGCTGGCACAACGCCGGCAGGCTGCTCAACAAGCAGAACGTGTTCGACGACTTCCACGCGGCCGCCGAGTACCTGGTGGCCGAGGTGCGTCCGACTGCAATGCGATTCGGAGGAATATATTTAAATGTTTATTTTGATTTTGCCACTCTTTTGAGACCTCTTTGACGCTTCGTTGTCTCCGTCGGACAACTTTCTAACGTAAAGTTGCTTTTACTTTTAATAAAAACAAATTAAAAACAAAAAAATAATTATAAATAAAATACAATAAATGACAAATATTTTTTCTAGGATTGTCGTGCATAATATGGTTATTATTATATAATAAAATTTTATATCGTTGGCTTAGAATATAAAACTCCTACTCCACATTTAATACCACATTCATCAGACGAATCAAAAAATATTTTTAGAAATATAGAATATACTTCACATTGTTTATACATGAGATTTGTATTATTAAGCGTAAGTCGCGAACTTTTGAACACATAGATTTGAGAGTTTTTCTCAATACACTTGACTATTTTAAGTGAAAATTGATACTAGCTGTTTTTTTTTTCTTGTTGTTAACGTTTTTTAAAAGGAAAAAAATCGTATAAAAATTTCGATTTAGAACATTTGGCTTAGTGATAAGGCAGTGGGCAAGACGCACAAGGCCTTTAGGGACTATTTTAAGAATAGCGGCGCTGGGTGCCGCTAGTTACAAATTTCTATATGTTAAGTAAGGATGCGGTTTTTCTTAATTTTGCGTTTTTCATGCTTTTGAAATTGTTCAGTGAGTGTAGTGTCTTAGCCTATGGTAATCTTAATGTGAGTTTTTTACATACATAACTAAACGATATTCAAATACCAAAATATACGCAATTAATCCGGTTAAAATAATTTCATTTAAAATGTATAAAAATCGCGGAAATCAAAGATCTTATTATTCAACCCTTATCCGCGCAGGGCTACACGCGCGCGTCGCTGCTGACGGCGCAGGGCGGCTCCAACGGCGGGCTGCTGGTGGCGGCCTGCATCAACCAGCGGCCCGCGCTCTACGGCGCCGCCATCGTGCAGGTCGGGTCAGTACCACTACACTATTCTTTACTTATTTTTTGTGAATTATATATTTAATAGTATTTATATTTTTGTACATTTTAAATTGTTACTGTTATTTTATATATGGTTATATTTTTCTTTGTTCTAATGTAGTCATTTAAAATAATGTTAATATTAATTTGCAAATATGCAAATTGTATTATTGTGTCATACTAAAATAATGTGATTTATAAAATATTACTTAATACAGTTGTAAAAATGCTTACAATTTCACAGAAGTGTTTAGTTATTTCTTAATAAATCGTTCATCCATCGTTGGGAAATCGATTCCTACTCGCATAAATGATTTTATTTTCAAATTATTTTTATTTTACTCGAAAGTATGATAAACCTAGAGAAACAAGATTCTATTAACGCTAGGTTCTCTCTGACTACCCAGCTGTACTGAACATTCATATTATTATTTAATTATAAAACTAAATATGTTAAGTTATAACATTGTTATGAATGTTTCAGAGTACTTGATATGTTGCGGTTCCAAAAGTTCACAATCGGTCACGCGTGGGTGTCGGACTACGGCAGCTCCGACAACAAGACGCAGTTCGAGTACTTGCTCAAGTACTCGCCTCTGCACAATATACAGCCACCTGATAATGGTATGGTTGTATACACTATGTATATAAATGTATTTGTTATGTTATGGTTAAATAATTAAAAACTATAGCGTACCTAGCTAAATTGTTATATTACTATACCATATGTTGTTTTGAATACTAATAAGCTGGCAGAAGCCGGTCGGGGCGCAGTGGGACAGCGTCTGACTGTAAACGTGATCGAATCGGATTCGATTCTCACTTACGGGAATGGTTATATTTTAAATATTGTCACTTCCTCGCTCTGATTGAGACAAAGCGTGGTGTTGAGTTCCGCCGCTCAATACCCAATGTCTCGAAGTTGGCGGAAAGCGAAGTGCCGAGTGTCTCGACACTAGTGACGTGTGTGTGTGTGTGTGTCAGCGGGGCGCGCGGAGTACCCCGCCACGCTGGTGCTGACGGCGGACCACGACGACCGCGTGGTGCCGCTGCACTCGCTCAAGTTCATCGCGGCGCTGCAGCACGCCGCGCGCGCCGCGCCGCAGCGCCGCCCGCTGCTGGCGCGCGTGGACGCCAAGGCGGGCCACGGCGGCGGGAAGCCCACCGCCAAGATCGTAAGACACCCCTACACTCGTACTACCTCTGTTTACTTAGCTTTGTGCTTCTTCCCCGCCGCCAACATTTTTAATACGATCATTTTATATTTTTAATATGCCATTTAATAATTCCTTTATTTTCTTCTAGATTTTTTGTACAAAATTTGTGGTTGAATTTTTAATATAGAAGAGGCCTTGCCTTATGTACTGGCTCACTTTTATATATCTCCATCTCTGTTAGAAGCTGACTTGATTATAATCTACATTTTGTTGTTGTTTCTTGTATATTTAGAGTCTAACCTAAGTAAGTCGAGCTATAAATAAAATTGAAAAAAATGTACAGTATTTCGTGGTAAATAGAATGGGCCATATTAAATGAAAGATAATTTACTCTATTTAAACTAGGGAGACCCACAATGTATTGAAAATATTTAAACTAAACTGTTATAGAATATGTTAATAAAGTTATATAATTTAAAAACAATCATTATAAAAAAAATATTTATTTCCAGATTGATGAGCACACAGACATCCTGTGCTTCATGACGCAAGCGCTTGGCCTCAAGTTTGAGAAATGATGGAGTGCCATACCAATAAATAGTATTAATTGCATCAAATGAAGATTGTACTAGTATTATGTAAATATACAAAATACCCACAGAGTCAGTTGATTACCTCAGGTCTTTACATGAGACTGGTGATATTGTTATGCATTGCTACTATTTTTTATTGAATAAACTTTGTTTTTATTTTTAAATATTTGCTGTTTGTTTTTCTTTAATGAAAACCCTTCGACTATTTTTTATTGATATGCGAAAAAGATAAACTTGATTATAAAACATTTTTATCTATCAGCATTATGTTTATGCAGTTTGAAGATTCGAGTACCTTCTTTCTAATATCTTATTGATTTTAAAAATTATGGATTATACATTGTAGTTGAGAATAAAATCACAAAATATAGCTTGTTATTATATATAATCTAAAAATAAATAATATTACGAATCAATACAGTCGTCGATACAACTAAGAAAAACAATTTTTTATTCCTCATGTTTTATTTATTCTCCATTCTGACGCTAGAAATAGTTCCATTTCGCTTGAACAGCGTTCATGTTCTTCGACCTGCTATTGTTTCTAGCGTCCCTTTCGAAAGGAATTTGTGATCGCTCCAATTCTAATATTAAATTAAACTCTTCATTCATTTAACCCTAGACATAGGTGTCTTCCTTCGTGGATTCTATTAATACTCGATACAACTGGACGAAAACTTAGTGAACTTGGTGTTTACAGAGTTTCCGGGAGGTAGTCTTGTCCGGTAAATTCTGTATTTTAGTGTCACAAGTGTTCGTCGTGTCGACGAATGGTTAGGATTTATTTACGTTTTTATCCTTAAGCAAAATTTTGTACTTTGAGCGAACATCTAAGTGAGACTTAAAATAATATGATTGTGGATAGATGTAAAAAATTATTTGGATGGATGTAAAAACTAATTATACAATTCTTCAGACAATGAAAACACTAAATAGTTTCTTCCGTTAGAAGATATCACGAGGCCTCAAATACATCCTTTACTTACCTTGAAAGAAGCAATAATTAATATGAATATTATACTTGCTTAATAACTCATTATGGGATAAGAGTAAGTGGCAAGCTTTAAAAGGACGATAGCAATAAAAAAATATCAGGGTGTTTATCCGCGCACTAAAGATATATAGTAAATCTATCGGTATTATTTGAAAAAATCATAACATAAATTGGATAACTTAGATAGTGCCACAAAATAACAATGCAAAATTATAATATCAAAGATGAGTTATTTTGATTTTTAGTACTTACTAAAGTAGCCGTAGCTATAAAAATGTATGGCATGTGTTCAAATAGAAAAGTCGTATCTCAAGTCATGAGGTTCATGCAATCTCACAGTGCAAGTTGTAGTGAACACAAAATTATTTTTTAGTTAATTTTATCTAATTTAATTTCATACAAATATGTTCTCTTCTTTCATAATAAAAACAAGTGTTTTAAAGTAGTGAAAATAAAAGTATAATTTATTATAAAACAAAACTATTTTTATTAGTAACATTTATTTAATTTGACGGGCCCGCGACATAGCACTGTAACGACTTTGATATTCATCACAGAATTTTATAACTTATAAAGCATGTTAGTTATTCTAAGTACTATTTTAAGAAAAATTAAAAAAATTTAGTTAGGAATAATGTATTTTTGAGTAAAATACTATAAAATATTTTATTTAATGTGGAATATATTGTATACGGGATTTATGACATTTTAAGGGTTAACTTATTGCATCATGTTTTAACAACTGCTAATTTTCTTATGACACTAAAAGAATACGTTAGGAATAAAAGAAACAAGTATATAATACTTTTAAGTTTTTATTTGTTTATTCTTACACAATGCTAACAGCATGAACTTCCGTAGGGATTTGCTCCACCCATATAATAATATAAAATATTAGTTACTTAGAACAAAATAAATAAAACACTTCTTAATGCCACTGTGGCGTATCTATCGAATAATAAAATTAATTTCTTTATGCGTTGTTACTTGTGCAACATTCAACATGAAGAAATTGTACCGTTGGCCTCGATTTAAAATCGTTTCCTTCAAAACGGATAGGTCGAACTATTTTATCTAATTCTGATAAACTGAAGTAAAACTTCGGTTCGGTTCTCACAAAAATACCAGTTTGCGATACCCTTAACAATTAAATATGAAAGTTCGATACGATTCGTACGTTAGACCCATTACAATGAAATGTACACACACTGGGTACACATACAACCGATCAGGCGCATTCGTATGTCAACATAAAAATACTTCGAATATAAAAACTCCGATCAATTGTATCCCACGCGTTCTTACATCACGTCCTAGTTAAGTAATAGTTAAATATGTCTATATAACGATACAAGTGACTAAAATTAACAAGCAACCTTACATAGTCGGTTAGGAGCACTACACTAGTCGCAGTTTCGAGACGGGCTTAGCCTAAGGTTTCACATTTCATAGGTTAGGGTCGGGGCGGGAACGTACGTGCCAACGTGAATTTAAAAATCGAGGCCACAAGTCGTCCTAATCGCGGCATTCCCGGTACTAAACTAGGTGCTAGTGAGGGCGTGAGGGCGAGAGGGCGAGAGGGCGTGAAGGAATGCGGCGATTACTACTTACTGTAACTGTAGAGCTAAACCTAGAGTCACCATGGCCGCATGATGCAACTCGCTTGTCGGGGGCGTCGCGTCCCGACAAACCCATTTGGTTTGGCTTCACAGCCTCGTACGCGTTCGTTCCTAACAATACGTGACACCAGCGTCACTATCCGACCGCCATATAAAACGAGATAGCTGCATTTTATAACGACAATTATTACACTAATTTAAAACTACGTTGACTTACTTGTGTTGATTCAGATTCGACTCGTCGACTTTCTGTATACTTTGCAGTTACATAATATAATATCTCAATAAATACGTCGCCTATACAATACGATAGATTTCATGGTTGCTAACGTTCAGTTCGATGAAGTCACAGAAAGCGAAGTATAACAAAAAAAAATATACACATTTGTATTTCTAATATAATAGGATAAAGTTTAGAAGGACAAAAAGAGACTACGAATTGTTGCAAGACCCGAGACGAGACGAGCGCGCGTGTGAATACGTCATAGCTGGCGGGGAACGAAATAAACCACGCAGTATATATATACGAGGACGTCCCGAACTATTTATTTCGCGCCGTGAGGTATTCACAAGGGCCGCGCCGCGGACGCGCCTGCTCACTCGATGCCGTTCGTGATCACGTTTGACTTGGCGCCGGCCGGCAGGCTGCTCTGCATTCTGAAAGAATTATATAGTATTTTATATTAATAACTATATACACCCTAACTTAAACTATAAAATCAAACTACTTTAGTTAAACCAAATCACATTTTCCATAAGGAAATAAAAAATATATAATTTTTTTTACATTCTACAATTTCAGTCCGATATTAAAAACTCAACGACTCATTTTGTCCCTCCGAAGCAAAAAAAAAAATAACCAGTTTCTAAATGAATAAAATAAAATCATTTAAATAACCAGCTTCCTATTGTGAGAAATCCAGGTGTAGCGCGCTAGCCGCAGCGGCCGCGACCACCTCACGCAGAGCCAACACACTCCATGGCGTAAAAATGAGGTCGTGTTGTGCGAAACAGAATTAATATGATGTGTTTAATGTAGTGAAGTGCAACTTAACGTAAGTATGTCGCATCTTTGAATTTAGGAATGTACCCATTCATTCCACTTTTATATCTAATTTTTTTTAAAGGGAGGGAAGTGTTATGCCTACATATCATGTTATTCATATAACCAAATATCACTGTCCATATTTGGCACCCAGAAATAGATCGATATTCGATATACTACATACTAAGTTAATAAATGATCGTGTTCGGTATTCAGTCACCATTAAGCTTTGCATTTTTAATATCGTTATCGTTAATTAAATACTGTCTAATTATAATACTGCCATACACATCTATACTCAATTGTCTTTCATTTCATCAATAACAAATAGGACTCTGGCAAATATTCATCATTTATCATTTTCCATCATCAGAGTGGGGAATAAATCCACAAGCAATTTCATTTACCGTCACTAGGTATCTCACTGCGTCGCGCACACGTCGACATTACATTTTAAATGAAGCATAAACATTCAAAGCATTCTATATTTAAAATTTTCCTATATCCACGGGCCTAGTTTGATGTCGCAGACGCAAGAGCAGTAAGGCAGTACCCGGTGGTGGGCGCGTCCAGCCCCATGAGCGCGAGCGCGCGCAGGGCGGCGCGCGCGCACTGCTCGTGCGAGTGCGCGGTGGAGGCGCCGCCGCCGTGGCACATGACGGGCGGCTCCGTGGACAGCGACACCAGCGACAGGTACTCGCCGTGGTTGCGCTGCGCACGGTACACATTTAATCATATAGTACATTATCTATACCATTTTATCACACGCGAGAACTTATTACAATAGTAGCTATTCACAGTATGTTTTAGTATTCATATTTTAAAAAAATTATAACTATTTCTTGTATTTACGGCTAAAAATTTTATATAGTATATTTTCAGTACAGAATAAAACCAAATTGCATTTAATTATAAAAACTACAATAATGCTATTTGCAAATAAATAAATAAATTCAATCAAAAAGTAAATGTTTGACTGATTATTAAGTTTATTTAAAAATGCTTTTTCAGTCGAAAATGTGTAGTACATTTGTTTAGCACAAAATTTCACATGAAAACTTTAATTATAAGTAATAAAAAAATGTGTTCCGTATCCATTTTTATTGAAAATAACTAAAAACTACAACAGTAAAATAAAAAAACATTCACCTTAGGGAAATCAGAGAACTGCACAGTGAAGCCGAGCAGCTGAGACAGGTACATGAGCTGGTCCTTGGCGCCGGGAGAGCTGGCACCGCCCGCGACGCCCGCGCCGCCCGCGTTGCCCGTCGCGCTTGCTTCGCTCACGCCTACGACGATAGAGACAGACATTATTCATAACACTACTCAAAGGATAGCTAGCTGACACCAAATAAAATCATTTTCAAAAATTCTGAATTGCAAAAAAATATATTTATATAGAAAAATTGCACATAACATAACTTTTGTACTTTCTACAAGTTTATTTTTTTGTTCCTTGTGTATTTATAAAAGAAATATGCATCTAAACATTTTGTTCTCCATTTTCCACGCATATTCAAAAATACATTTCTTCAATCTAGTAACAAAACACAGCGTTGAGTTCGCCACTCAATACGAAAGTCTCATTTTCAGATGGAATTAGGTTGTCTCTGACTATCCTGTTAAGTACGAATAAAATATGAATTGCACTGATAAATGCCCACAACCATAGTTCTTTCTCTACCATGTGTACAGACAACGACAGTTTTATTATAAATATAGATATTTAAAGTGTACCATTAGGTTGTGTGGGCTGCCCAGACCGCTGGTGGTAGTCCATCATGAGCACGCCAGGAACCGGCTGACGTACATCACTGTTGGCGCCGCCCCCACTTGCATCATTATCCTAAAAAAAAAAATATTATTAAGAATAAACTACAATGAGTGAAAATAATAAAAAATTCTCAAGTTTCCTGAAACATATATTTTAAACGGTACACGTATATTTTGAGTACTATCCTCTTCTAATGAAAAAAAAGAATATAAGAAAAATGATTGCTATAAAAATGCGCCTTTTTTGTCGGATATGCGGAATCAGTTTGGCTGATCGTATACGCAGTGGAGACACGCACAGAATGACATCGTGAGAAAGCGTGAATGAAAAAGAACGTGATTAGGTGACGAAAGAATGGTAAGAAAGATTTAGAAGCAAAGGTGAACGGTACCACCAGAGGTCAAGGGAGATCTCAGTTGACCATCTAAAGCATGGTAACTATGATATGGAAAGAAGGTCACGTAAAAAGCATGAAGACTTCTCGAAGGGCAGTATGAATGACGGGTTAATGACTGTGGTCGAGGCGAAAGAGGTATGCAGGGACCGTAGCGTTTAGCGCTCAGTCCTTTCTGACTATCCCCCCAAGGGATAAAATGTGAAACAAAAAATCTTTTTTGTGTAAGTAGACAAATCTAATAAGATTTTTTAATACTGAGTTTCTCCACCAATGACGTATAAGGAAATTTTTTACGCTGCGTTTTGTCTAACAAAACGAAATAGAAAAAAAAATACTAAAATATTTCTTTAATAATAAACATTCCTAATCCTAACACTGAGCTTTGATTATCGAAATCACTACCTTTTTAAACCGTAATACAAAATAACACAATGAAGTCAGTAAGTCATCCTCTATTTTACTTCTTAAGATTACAATTTGAAAAAAAAATATGGCATCTTCTTCGAAGGCACCATATTTTTTGGTATTATTTATGTATAGTAGTATTATTTAAGTATAGTTCATAGTCTGTATTATTTAAGTATAATCTGTATAATATTACAAAACACAATTATTCAATCAAACACAATTATTCAATCAAAATTGGTTTACTCTGTAAAAAAAATATGCGTGATCAAACTTAAAAAAATATATATTGAATTCGAAACGTCTTATTTTCTTCATTGGTTAAAAAATCTAATATGTGTCGAATAGGGAACCCCAAAAAATATATACATTATCGTTACCTTTCGTTTAACGTCGCCATTAGCTTTGATGGCGTCAGGCGCAGGCGCGGCGTCAGCGCCCGCGGCCGTGGCAGGCTGCTCGCCGGTGCTAGCGCTCATCTCCATTGCTAATAACACATCTGGAATTAAATGTTGTCGCCCTTATTATACACTCTATTTATATAGTTGAATTTTTAAGATTATGGAAATAAATGATTATTTAAGTGTTAGTCAAATTACATGCAAAAAAAACTGAACAAAAATGATTTCCTTTTTAATTATATATATGCATATAAGATATTTGATGCAAACATGAGCGGCAAAAGTGGTAGAGGTAAACGCTATAAAAGACGTGTGTGAAGAGTCCATTTAGGGAGAAGCGAAAATACAACTCCTCACAGCATTCAGTGCCTATACGTTTGTCGTCCCATTCTCTCCGACTACTACACTATAGATAAAGGGTGAAATTAAAAAAAATTTCTAATCTATTATTATCATAAAAATCTAATTAATTGTTGTCTGTCTGTCGTTTAAGATATATGAAAAAAATATTTTCACACTTTACTTTAATTCAGTTGTCTCAGAAACGGCTTAACTGCTTCAAAAGGAGATTACACTATTATATTTTGGTAACATTTACACACAATATTAACGTTTATGTCAATCGGCTCATTAATAAGAAAGTTATTATTTAATGTTTGCATTGGGTTATATCTATAGTGATAGCTATATACACTGTCTCGGGCTCACAGAGAGTACACAACCGCAATATTAATTTAAAAGTAATAAAATTGCCGCTAAATAGAGAAAAGTTTTCAACATAGCCATAATGTAAAGGCAGTGGACGACTCACTGTGCGCCGCGCGCCGCTTGGCAGTCTTCTTGTTGGGGCCGAGGCCGGTGGCGCAGTGCGGCGGCGCGTCGCACTGCACCAGGAACTCGCGCCGCCGCGCCGCGCCGCGCTCCTCCAGCACGCGGTACTGCGGCGAGCGCGCGCGCGCGGCGTGGCGCGCCACCGCCAGCCGCGAGATGGGGTTGTCCGCGCCGTTGCTGGTGGGCGTGGCGGCGGCGGCGCTGCCCTCCGGTGCGCCGCCCTCCTGTTTATACACACTTTGACATTCAATATTTTACTATTGATAGTGTTAATTCACACTTAGGATTAGAATATTTAAAAAAAACGTATAGAAAATTAGAACGCGAATTAACGATTCAAACTTACGCATTTTGGAACCCTTCCAAGCACAATTATCACTAAGCCGTGCGTTCGTGCGTCGAAATTCTTAAATGAAGTTTAAAAATGTTTTCTAATCCTAAGTGTGGAATAGCATTTCAAAAGTAGTAAAATATTTAATGAAATAATATTCTCTCTGACCAAACAATTATTTCTTAGAAATAATGTTTAGGTAGCAGAAATTTCTCTACAAAGATGCTAACAACAAATATAACTTGTACGAAACATTTAAAAATTTCGACGCAGCCGGATGTAGAACGCATGGTTTAGTGCTAATTGCAGTTGGATGGGTTTCAAGAGACCGGAGAAAAGTACCCACTGGGCAAAATAAAGCGTGAATTAATGATTAAATTGTTAATTCAGTTTGTGTGTTCAGCTTTATGTGCTAGCACTATTCTTACATTTGACACAATTACTAAACAGTGAGCAAATATCTGATTGTGTGAAAACCAGATGATATCACCCAAAACTCACACACTCTACAACAACAGTAAGTGAGCGAGTTAGTAGTGCTAGCCCACCTTAATAAGATTCCTGGGCTTCTTTTTGGCGGGCGCGTGTCGGCGGCGGTCGGCGGGCGGGCGCGCGCGCAGCAGCGCGGGCGGCCAGCGCCGCCGCATCTCGTCCAGCATGCGCTCGGCCGCGCGCCGCTTCGACACCTTCTTGCCGTTGCCCTCGCCCTCCGTTTCCATTTCCCCCACCGTGCACGCCGTTATGAATACCTGTTCAGTGACAAACTTGCTTCAACCGTCAACTAAACTGCTTATGGTTAGGGGCTGACCGCACATAGACTCAGAGAAGTTGTCATACATTTGGATGATATTTTTTATAAAAATAATATTGTAATATGTAACTAGCATTTCAATTTTTATGATTGATAAATAATGATATTTTTAGTATTTTTTTAAATTAACGTAAACAATATTCCACTTATAAATTTATCATTGAATCAATTTTTGACTTCGTCTCAAAAGAAGATTCTTCTTTGCTCCAGTGTTGACTACTGAAATCACTTGAAAATAAGTTATACAGTTCGAAGTAAGTTATACAACAAAATAAGACAGACAATTTATGATTTTTTATAATTCATTTATAGTATAATGAAAAATATCATATAATAAGCTACTTTTGATCAATACAAGATTCCAAGTTGCTCCTGTATGCACATGAGCAATTTGGAGCGGAATCTAATGCTACTGAAAAATTATATATACCCTCATGTGTGGAGGCCCACGCTCAGATTTAACAGTGAATGCAACTGATAAATTCCTTTTCAATGCCAACTCATGCACCAATGAAACTGGAGATTTTACTTCGGAATTCAGTATATCTGAACCGTCACCTGTAATATAATATAAATGATCATAATTCTCAAACAACATTTAACATTTGCTGGACCAACTCCAGAACAAAATAATAAATATTGATTTACCCCGAAAAAACCTATCTCTCTAGTCTATCATAAAAGAAAATATATACAATTTTGATAGGCCCAACTTCAGTACATTAAAGGAGATTAATAATTAAAAGTGAATAATAAATATTGATAACTGGAATTGAGACCTCCCCTTTTTCGTAGGTACATACAAATGTTATATACACACCACTATCGTTATCTCCGTGGGAGGCGGGCCGCAGGTCGTGCAGCGCGCGCGCCGCCGCGTCGTGCCGCGCGCCCTGCGGCGTGGCGCCCTCGCCCACCCACGAGCGCCCGCCCACGCACACTCGCACTCTGGTGACAACACATTTAATGTCATTTCTCCGCTCAGGTATGACAATAGGCGTTTCTCAGTATTTTAACATTAGGTTATCGGTGACTACAACATATGTCAATATCTTGTTTATTATTTATGTAACGATCTATAAAATATATTATTAATTAACTTAGAATGTATTCACTTTCGTCTTCTAACGTGGTTTTAATAAAACATTTCTTAAACGCAGGTTTCAACAGTATGAGATCACACAAAAACGATATATTTTCAACTTCTTGAAACACTTGATTGTTTATCCGCTCTTATTAGTCGTGCTTGCATGACCTATTATAGTCTATAGATTTCTTCATGTGCATGACATCGTACATCCGGTAGTATAGAAGATTAGCGCGTTTAAACAAATAATTGAAACTTTTCGCTTTATAGTGTTAGTAATCTATACTATTGCAAAGATATTCAAGAAAAAAAACAGGATTATCTCACCTATACAACAAAGAGGCGGGTTCAACAAGCCGCGGAGTATGCGGCGTATGTGGGGAATGAGGCGTATGTGGGGTATGCGGGGGTACGTGCGGGTATGGGGGTACAAACGCGGGCAGGCGGTAGGGGAGGCGCGGACGCGGGCGGGGTACAGCTGGAACTGCGGTATAGACGGCGGGCTGGCAGAGCTTCATGGCGAGCGCGTTGAGCTCAACTGTCGGCATCACTGCACCTGTTAATATGTATGGTTAATATTTTAGTATTATTTAATAATTACATTAATAAAAAATAAACTATATGTGAATATATATTACTTAAAAAAAAGATATACATTGTTATGTAGATAACCAAACATATAATTATTTTGTACATATAACTCAGTGAATACAAATTCATATTCTTACTAATCCAATTTCAGATTACAGCTAATCCATTCAAGAAGAATTATCAAAATAGCTGCACTGAGTAGAAAAATATGCACGGTTTAACATAAAAAAATAAATGTAGAATTGGAAAGCTCCTGTTTTTTTATCTCTTAAAGACAGTTCTTTGTTTTTTAGCAGGGTACATAGGGATAACTTACGAGATATCAAAACCGCTTTAGTAACTTTTCGCTCGAACTTTGAAACATTCATGTTGAATAACGAAAATCAAAGAAGCGTTTTTTGTTACCAGAGTGATGAAATAAAAATAGTTATTACACATTATATTTCTATAATATATGACAATTATTATATTTAAATAATCAATCAGTCATCAATAATATTTGACGGTGTCCCGATATTTAGTGTTTCATAATAGTCAATGGTCAAGTACCGTCCGTACCAGCGTGTCGGTGGTGGTGCGCGTGGTGCGCGTGCGCGGGCGGCGCGCGCGGCGGCGGCTGCGGGAAGCGCGTGCCCGCCAGCGCGGCGCGCGCCGCCGCGTGCTGCGCTCGCTTTATAGATGACCCCTGCAAACAAATTATATCTATGTAGCTACATGCTTTATGATTATTTTTCATAAAATTTGTTTTTATTATTTCACAAGTTGACCATGACCATTTGAAATTAAGTAATTAAAATTGATATTAAATTAATTAATCTGGGAAAATTTGAAATTAAATTAATTAATCTGGGTCTTATTATCGATTGGAATATGATTTGGACACCACACGTTAACGAACTTAGTAAGCGCATGCATTTCTTTTTCCACTCTCTAAATCGTCTCCAACTCTTCCTTCTGCATAAAACAAAATTATGCTAGTGCAATACTCCTGCCCATCATTGACTACACCGACGTCTGCTATTTAGATGTGACCGAGGGGCAACTTAACAAATTAGAGCGTCTTCAAAATCTCGCTATACACTTTATTTACAGTCTACATTAATATGACCACTTGTCCCAATTTCGTGCTCAGCTTAATTAGCTCCCTATTCGCCTTCGCCGTGATGTGCATATCCTTTCTATCTTTTTTAAGATTTTAAATTAAGAGAATTTTCCTTCGTGTCTCCGTTCCCGTTTTAACCCCTTCTCTCACATTCTGTCCCATCCAAAAAAGCCCACAAGTGTCTATATAAATATGTACATGTGTGTGTGCGTTTGCGTGTGTGCGTGTGTGTGTGTGTGTGTGTTATACAAGTATAATTGTCAATTACGTTAACATTCAATTATTTTATATAAATTCATACTCTCACAAACTGACTTGATTGACATGACTTACACAGTCTTACTAGGGCAGTATGTTCTAAGAAGAATAGAAGACAATTTTTATTTCTTTGTTTTTACTTTCACATAGAAATTCTACCAAGGATATCTTATTAAATTTAAAAGGTAGAATGAATATGAAAAGTCATTACCTCAGCAGTGTATTCTTCAGTATCACCCAGTCGGAGTGTTACTGTGAATACTTTTTTGTGAGCAGGTCCTGTTTCTGAAGTGAGGCGATACTGATGCTTAATCTGAAATTATAAAAATAGATTTAAATTTTGTTACACTTATAAGTTGATAAAAGAATAGAGAATACAGTAGATTCAATATGGTGGTTTAACCCTTCTATTTATATTTAAAAAGCTACTTTTGATTGAAGGTGAGTTTGCTGCCATCTCAGGAATACAATACATACATAGTAATTCATTTAGTTTCTTTGTTCTGGTTAGACAAACCGCAGCGTAGCAACTTAACCCTCAATATATATAAAACGAGAAACTAGAGGACAGTTTTTAAAAGAGACTATTCTATGAGGCAAACTGAAGACAGATTTTGTTAGCTATTCTTATCAACTCTAACTATCAAAAAATACGTAAGAAACAAAAGAACGTATTAATGCAAGTTGAAACGACGAGAGACGAAACCTATCATATTACATTAAATAACAACACACACACTCACACACACATACCTTATTGTACCTGGCCAGTTCATTGACCAGGCACATAGGGGTCTTCTCTTTACTGTTGGCCGGCGCGGCGGCGCGGGACGCCTCGCCCTCGCCCGCCGCGTGACTGTCGCCCTCCTCCCCCGCGCCCGCCGCCCCTGCTACCGAACCCGCCGCCACGCTGCTGGTCGTCGTGACGGTAACGCTCGTGTTGGTGTCCTCTTTGGGTTCCACTGGAGCTGGGTTTGTTGTTGGGATTATTGGAACTACTGGAATTACAAAGTCATTTGGATATTAATTTAATTCAATTACAAATGACATCTGCAAATGCATTAGGAAACTTGTGTTGTCGTCGTGAGACATTTAATTGTTCCTGTTGACATTCTAAAAATTTAACAATTTATTACAGATATTAATGTTTACTTATTTATTTTTTTGCTTCACGCTTTTATCTCTCTTAGCAAGGAAGTACCTAGCGTCAAGACATGTCACACTCTGCGCTTTTTCTTAGCAGAGCAAAGAAAACAATCATTTCCCACAGTCTGAATCGAACCCGCCACCGATCGCGTTTACATTCAGACACTGTCTCACTGGGCCACGACCGGCCTCATTGTTTATTATTCATTGTAATATTATATTTATTTAGTTTATAAATCATTATACCATTATGACTTTGCTGCGTAGTCGGGGGCGGTAGCGGCGGCGGTTGCGCGTACGGCGGCGGCATGACGCCTGGTGCGCCGCCGGGGCCGTAGCCGCCGCTGACCGCGTACGGTCTGCGCAGCCTCGTTTGTTGCTGGCGGGATAATAATTTACTTATATACTAATAGAATTTATTTGATGATTTTAATTAGTTAAATAAACAATAAAATAATTTAAAATATAAACCGAAAGGGAAATAAGCATTACTTTAATATTTACTATTTTTAAAGTGTTATTCCACACTTAGGATTAGAAAACATTTTTGAAAAAACGTATAAAAATTTTTGAACGCAGCGGGATTCGAACCCGCGCCTCTTGGATACCGTCCAAGCGCTCTGACCGCTAAGCCATGCGTTCTACTACCAGCTGCGTCGAAATTCTTATACGTTTTTTAGCATCTCTGTAGAGAGATTTTTACAAATTTCTACTACTTAAAGATTATTAAGAAATAATCGTTTAACAAGAGAGATTGCTATTTTGATTTTAATATTTACTATTTTTAAAGTGTTAATCCACACTTAGGATTAGAAAACATTTTTGAAAAAACGTATAAAAATTTTTGAACGCAGCGGGATTCGAACCCGCGCCTCTTGGATACCGTCCAAGCGCTCTGACCGCTAAGCCATGCGTTCTACTACCAGCTGCGTCGAAATTCTTATACGTTTTTGTTACAACTTACAAAAAAAAAAATTTTATACGTTTTTTCAAAAATGTTTTCTAATCCTAAGTGTGGAATAACACTTTAAAAATAGTAAATATTAAAATAAAAATAGCAATCTCTCTTGTTAAACGATTATTTCTTAATAATCTTTAAGTAGTAGAAATTTGTAAAAATCTCTCTACAGAGATGCTAACAACATAAATAAGTTGTAACAAAAACGTATAAGAATTTCGACGCAGCTGGTAGTAGAACGCATGGCTTAGCGGTCAGAGCGCTTGGACGGTATCCAAGAGGCGCGGGTTCGAATCCCGCTGCGTTCAAAAAAATTTTTATACGTTTTTTCAAATATGTTTTCTAAGCATTACTTTATTATTAAATAGATAGAAAATAATAGAATAATCTTGGTACATTATCGATTTAGCTGAAGGTAAAATATAAAAAACTTAAAAAAAAGAAATTTGTAAATTTGTCGTTCGTGAATCGTCCGTGATCAATAAGCACATTAAGAAATTATAATAATACAGTCATTGAAAGTGTATATACATAAATTCAAACGTGGCAAGATACATAAAAAATCATCTGACAAAATTTATTTATAGATTGCAACTGACTAAAATTCTGTTGTATTTCCCGACGGTAACAAAATTATTTTAATTAGCAATACATTGTCATAACAAACTCACCGGTGGTACAGAATGGTGCTGTGACGGGTGGTGCATGGCCCTAATAGGATGCGGCGGTCGCTGCGCGGGTGGATGGTGTACGGGCATGGTGCCCATAGTGCCCATCTGCCCGTGCCCTCCCATACCGCCGCCAGCCTGTGTCGGACCCAGCGGCACTCTGGGACCAAGTAATTCTTACTGCACTGTTTATCTTTGAGAATTTCACTAATCTATTTTCTACGCGTTGCTGTTTTCATATGAAATTCACAACGAAAAACAATTTTAAGATTATACATCATAGTATGTCTTCTTAAAGTCATTTAGTATAACTCAAGCAAAAACCATACTGCTTTTGGTAAACAAATTAAAAGTACCTATTAAAATTATAATAAATAGATAAATACATACGCAAATTCACTAAGTTATCACTAATATAACATAGAAAATGTTTCGGTAATTTATTATTATTATATTCAACACAGCACTGCACTTCCTACAAGGCCACGTGAGAAATGAGAAAGACTTTCTAGGGGTCGCTCAGTCAGCCGCCTGTTGCGATACTGTTATTCCAACTGCCCGATCGTTCAAAGGACATGATATATCGGCCTGGGCTAAGAAAGTTCTTATATTCATTACAAGGCAAGTCTCGAATCAAAAGTGCCGTCATATGTTCCATTCATGACCAGTTTAGCAAACAAAGAGAGCCGCAAAGAACCCTCGACGTATCAACAAATTACACAAGATTTGCATTTCAATGTAGACATTTCTTTATAGTTGAACGAGTAAAACACAGACTTTTCTTAAATAGTGTCAATGTTTGAGTGACGATCGACTGAAATCAGGTATTATTATTTCGCTTCAAGAAAGATGAGACGATTATCAATAAAATCTACCCTAAAGGTAAGAAAATGAATGACCTGAGTACCATCAACGATTTTATAGACCCCAGACAGGCAGGCCCATTCAACACATTTTGACTCTCATAATTAAAATTATTAAGTTAAAAATAAGTATGTACATAATTTATGATGTGTTACATTTAATAATTCTTGAGTGAATAAAAGTCATTAGCCAAAAAGACTTATTTAGAACCTAAACTACATACAATATTCAATAAAGTAGGTTATAGATCATATAGATAGAAAGAAATATAATTAATAATCAACATTTTAAATATACAAATGTTATTTAATAGTTAATTATAATGCTGGTTTTCATTAGTAATTTATAATCCAATATAAATTATCCTCCAATCCAATTTGTTTTTTACTTAGATACTTATAAATATACTCACAGTACAGTATACTCACAGTAAAATAAATATATTTTACATATTCTTATCTAAAATAATGCTAAGTTATTGCTTAATTACTTATTACATATATAACAATAATATCATTGGAAATACATAAAACTTTTTAGTTTTCACTATTAACTATTTGTATGTTTATTCTATATCATAAAGATAATATGTTGTTCATTTTGTGGGCAACTATTGATTGATTTTCATGTCAAGTTTATCTTTTCTTATTCATTGAAAAACATTGCAAAAATTTCTTCCTTCTCTTATTTTCCCCTAATTACATTTGTATAACCAAATAGGTATTTAATTAAATAGTAATTGATCGAGAATATACTGCTACTCGCTACTAAGTCTTAAAATGTAAATAAAAACTTAGAAATAAACCTACTTTGAAAGTTTTTATATGCTTTATACCTATTTTAGACAGATACTTATCACTTTTTGCACTATTTTAAGATAATTTGATCATAAGTGATGCAATTATCCATTTTTTTCTATTACTATTAAAAGTTAACTACAAAAATAAGTTATAATAAATTTACAATCTTGCTTCTTTATATACATTTAACTCAGTAATTGAATTGTAGAATTCAGAAGACATGGTAAGTGTTTCTATTAATTCAGATTATGACTAAATTCTCATCTTGTTTTGATTTTATGAAAGCCTATGATTTTTCTATTTTCCCTAAAATACAAAGGGTTTATATTTTTTTGGCTTATATTAGTAAACAATCAACCTTATTGAGTAATTCAAAAAATAATGAGTAGTTAGTGAGTAAAAATGACATATTTGCTAAGTTTATTAAATGGTTTTATATAATCATATGATTAACATTGCATTGTTTATCTCAAAAGAACTTGTCATGACAAAGAAAACTGCATAATAAAAATAGATATTTTTATTTCAATTTAAACATCAACAAAATGAATAAAATTGAAATCAAAAACAAAATAAATTAGATAATTGAGAAAAAAAACATTTATTTTATATGTATCATAATAATAACATTTATTACATGACAGAAATAACAAAAAGAAACTTAAATTAAAATAATATTTCACGAACAAAGTAAACAATCTTTCTGTCAGTGCTTTGAAGAACTGTGTCATTTTTCAAATAGCATATACCTATTTACATTTACTGAAGCATAATTAAAGGTAAAGTAGCATTGTAATCCTTCCATTATTATAAAATTGCAGTGTACTATGTAAAGCGTTATGTATAATTAGCTTGCTCTAGTTTCTATATAATGAATGACAGTTATGTTGTTGCAAATCACCTATAAGAATGTAACTATATGTGAAAGTACCTACAATGTTTTAAAAATTATTTTAATGAATACCTACAAATTAAATGATTAAAAATCTGGTAATGTAGCAAATAAATAATGAAAAGCCGGACGTTACCTAGTTAATGTTACGTGCCTGTTCTCCCTGTGCATCTGATGCGGCGGCATTTGATGATGGGCGGGCATGCCTTGGTGGCCCGGCATGTGTTGAGGTGGGTGCCCGGACATTGGCTGATGATGCATGTTCGGGTGATGCATCATCGTCGCGATCGCAGCCTACATCACAAACAAATATTCACCAACCGCCGTCAAACAAACATTATTATGGTTCCGAATTTTGGTATCACCTTACTATTCTTACCGTAAATTTGTTTCACAAATTATTCAATGCTCCGGCTTCACGATCGACATAAATCCGTTTAGAATCAACGAAAACGTTGTTTTATTTGGCAAACAGTAAAGAAAATCGTTTCGTTCAACATGCGGCCATGTTAAAATGTTGCCATATCTATTCTTCGTACTGCAGATAATAAATATCTTTTTAAATTTTGCTATCTAAAAAATAATTTTATAAAGATTAAAATAAATATGTTTTAATCTAGTATTAAAACTTGAATTTAACTTAACATTTTTAGTTATTATATGAATTTATTTTTGATTAAACAATTTACTTTTACTTTTACTTAATGAATAATTTTTTGCTGTATAGCTTTTATAGATTTGGATAGAACTTAAGATATAATTCATTATGAAAATTAGAATGGGTGATATATTACCGTAATAGACGAGCTAAACTATAAAGAACTAAGAAAGCTAAAAAATATATCAAAAGAAAAGATGTGGAACATCTGACGAAACATGTATAGAACGGATCATAAAGCTGTATGCTGTCTGAAGCAGCTCATGAAAAACAAATAAATAAAAAAATAATAGATTAACTGAAGTATAAGAAATTATTATAGGACACAAAAGTTGTTCAGTATGATAGGCAATTTTCTATAATAAATTAAAAACAATGGAAATTGATCAGAAGTTTAAATAAGTAACACAATGGGAGTTTCGAATAGTAAATATGATGGTCAGGGATCGAAATCCTACCCGGACAGATGATTAATTTTAAATTGTAGGTAATAACATACGCTGGTCGAAGTTTAGTTTTCCAAACGGTAAATGAAAGTAGTATGGCAAGGGTCATTAAGTCTACCCTTTTAAGTTCCATCATTTATTAGTAAAAAATAAAGTATTTTTTATTGTAGTTTGTATAAGGTTGAATATTATTTTTTTAATTCTAATTTATTCATTCTGTTTGCCTGTCGAAATTGAGCCAACCGATACGATTAAGTTCGTAACTGAACGACTAATTGATCAACCAATCGAACGACTTGAGAGAGATATGAGAGTTATCTATAAAAATGCTTCTTTTTGTGATATGAATTATTAAAAAGAAAATAAAATTAAATGCAAAAAAAGTTTTATTAATTCTTATAATAAACAAGTTACAATTCAGATTGGCAAATATAAAGAAACACAATAGACATAAAATGAAAATAATCTTCATCATTGTTTATTTGAACATCAGTTAAATTCGAGTATACGGGTTCAATTTCTTGTAAAGAACTGTCCATTTCATCGCTATCCCTCGTAGTTTCAGCCCAGGAGACCCGCTTCGAGCTTCTAGAACTATCTTTTTTCTTATCCGAAGTAGGTGTTGAATGGGAAACAGGGGAAGGAGGTTCCTTTGTAGGTGTTTGTGCGCATTTGTCTAAATAGTGTTTACGTAAAATATATTCACGCATGGAATCGTGAGTCGAGCGTTTCGGAGGAGGCGGTGGAGGCAGGTCCCTCCCTAGATTATCATCTACGATACATGGATTTCTTTCTTGCCTCGCTTCTTCTATTCTTCGGGTTTCTTCTTCGTTTGCAACAAGCGGCCATGCTCCTAGCTTATTGCGTATGAGATGTGGTCGCATATGTGCGGCGCAAAGTATGCGTTTGCGTACAAAGTCGTGGAATACTGTCAGTTCAGAGGCGAGTTCACGTCGTACTAACTGTTTGTGGCGGCCAGGCACGTTGGGGTCGCGGACTGCGAGGAGTGCCTGCGACAAATATTAATATTATAAGTACATATAATAATTATATATAGTTTGATATACTGAGCATTAATAAAAATACTATAAAATTTTGTATCAAAATTTGTATTTGTATTTAGCTTCACGCTTCATCCCTGGCGGGGTAGTCAGAGAGTACGGAGCGCCAAACGCTACGGTCCCCGCATACCTCTTTCGCCTCGTCCACAATCATTATCCTCTTCATGCATGCCCTTCGGGGGGTCCTCATACTTTTTACGTGACCTTCCTCCAGTATCTTCGATACTGTGTTTTTGAAGGTCAACCGAGGTTTGCCCCGACCTCTCACCTTGGCTTCATAAATCTTTCTTACCATAACTAACATTTAATTTAACATTTAACAGATAAAAACATCACCTGCGATGCAAGCAACGTAACAGTTGCTTCAAGCGCACCGGCCACTAGCCTTTCATTAGGAGCTGGTAACGCGCTGGCGGCCGACGATATACTGCCGGCGGATTCACTTCTCGCCGCCCGCGTCCCCCGCGCCTCTCCCGCCGCACTCCCTCCCCCTGCCCCGCCCCCGCCGCCGCCGGGGCTGCTGGCACTGCAGGAGCAAGCGCGACGTCGACCGCGCGGGGAACGCGCTCCGCTGCATTCTTCTGAGTGGTATGCCTGTAATTGATAACGTACTTTTAATTATCACAATCACAATAGTGACTTGTGCCTTAAAGTTAAATGTAAATTCTTTATACAGCATTTTTATATATTTATATTTAGAAATATTTTATTCCATTTGATTAATTACTATACAAATTAAATAATACAGAATCATTAATTATAATATATGTCCAGATGTTTAAACTACATAATGAAATTAATTTGTTTAGATAGTTAAATCGTCATTAGACAGAAAATACAGTCAAATAGTTAAATTAAAAGTTCTAGACTTAGTGGTGTTTTACACTTAAAATTGATATTTTAATTCAGTACTTACATGGTTCAACGACTTGGTCAGCAAACAGATTGCGGATAGTATAGTGCCAAATGTGAGCTGAGGAAACTGTTCATATGTAATTTTAGGTGCACCAAAATGTAATTCCACTATTGGTTGCCAACGCTCTATGTCTAATACTGGATCAGCCAATAGAGATAAGAGATCTGGACTGAATGATAACAGACAAAGTGTTGCCATGTGGAGAATTTCTAGGATTCTGTAACAAAATATTTGTTTTATATTTAATTTAATATTGATTTTGTGAAGTTAATAATGTGAGAAAATAGATTATAAAACGTAAAGAACGTAATCGTGAGAAAATAGATTATAAACCTTAAAAATATTTTTCAAATTCTACATAATTATATAAAAGTCACAAGATAATTAATATATCTATATTCTATTATATAATTAAAGCGTTAAGCAAAAAATTTTTACCCTTTTTGTGAAAATTACGCAGACGGGGGAGTAAAAAGTATAGCATAATTATAAAGTTATAACTTGTTATAATACAAGAAGGGGTACAGAATGCTAATCATTTTTTAAAATAATGCATAAGAAATACATTAAATTTCTAAAATAAATGTAATACAACCTACCATATACTTAACGTATACGTTTATATAAAATGCTGTTGTTAAGGCAACGCGTTGTTAACACTTCATTGGGAAATTTTGGTATCAGGTGAAAAAAAAACTACAAGCTAGGATTTAATGTAAAATGCCTTATATGTTTTTGGTAATTTAATTTTCAAGTCTAGAGCCTCATATCTGTGTATTTAACGCTAGCTTCACATCTATAATATTAAATTAAAAATTCTAGGATCTGGTCTGGATGTAGCTTATTCAATTATCCTCTGTAGTTTCAATAGGTAACGTATATAAGTATAGAACAGAGGCAAAAAAACCAAATGAGAGATTTCCATGCCTCGCAATTATAAACTATATGTTACACAAATATATAATTAAAAGAAATCAGTAGTAACCTATGCAGCAGCGCGGGCGCGGCCGCGGGCTGGTCGTCGGGCTGCGGCGTGAGGTCGGGCGAGCGCCGCGCGCGCAGCGTCTGCATCACGCACTGGTACAGGCACGCGCTCGTGCTGCGCTGTTAATTATATTAAACACATGAAATGCGTACATTTAAAATCTTAAACAATAATAAAACTTGTATACTCATTTAACATTTGTGGGTTCTTTTGAATAGTTTACATGGACAGGTTGGTTAAATGGCATCTAGATTTTTATCTTAAAAAATTTACTTATTTTATTTGTGTTAACTAAATTAAGCCAGGAATAAGCTAATTGTAATAAATAATTTTGAATCCAATATTTTATTGCTTGAATAATTATTAATAGATAATCCTTACCATAATACCGATTAACGAGTTAATATTCTGCATGCGCCATCTGTCTTCAAATTTAACCAATTGTACTATAAGATTGAGGCTTGAGGCGCATAAGTTCAACGAATCTATGTTATACACTTGTCGGGGTAACAAAACAGCTTCAATCAAATGCTCCAAGTGCACCCCCACAAACGTAATGGCGTCTCCAGCGAAGAACTGTCCATGCTTCATTAACATCATGGATATAAAATCTAAACTGTAGCCGTAGACTCGCCACCACTCCTGAGGTTTCCAAGCTAATACGCCATTATTATTACCATTTGAATTTTCAAATTTAGGCGGCAATAATTGCATCCATAGAAACTGATCTACGTCGCTTATTAGTAAATCCTTTGAAAACGGACCCCTCGCGTACGCAGTTAAGCATCTCAAAGCGGCTAGCGAAGTGTGATAGTGTCGTCGATTTTGCAAGCAAATTTGAAGGCAACAAAGTAATTTGTTTATGAACTTCGTCGATTGGAACCATTGGGAGAGTCCTGAGAACATATCATCGTATAAATCTAGGCATTGCTCTAACATTGCCAAGGATAGGACTATGGGAGGTATTTCTTCGCTGCGGTCGCTTTGTTTAACACCATTTTTCTTGTCGTCCCGAACATCGTCGAATAGCTTCTCTAATTCTAAACTGTTTATATTAGTTACAGATCGAATAATACTTTGTGCGGTGACGCTGTTCGCCTTTATTTCATAGTCCAAGCTGCTGATAGCAACAGTGCCTATAGATAGAATAGCGCGTATCGCCCTCGGATGCAAACATTCATATACAATGGCTGTATTAGTAAGTAAATTGTCGACCTGCTTTGCGCTAGTTTTACGGTTCTCAAAGCAATCATCTTTCCAATTCGCCAACATAATAACGTAAAGTTCAGCCAAAATAACAATTAGCCTCTCGTCTTTCAAGTCATCTAACTCATTGAGCAAAGCGCTCATACACGGTGCCACCATTTTAGCTTTGTGTGCGATATTCAAACTTATCGGAAGACATTTGCAAAATATTGTCGTAAAATCTTTCCAGGTTGTGAGCAAGCCTAGCCAAACGGGAACCTTATCTACCAATTCTTCATCATCATCTCTGTCCTTGAAAGAGAATATATAATCTATCCACGTATCTAAATGCTTTTTGTTTGTATCGAAAAATTGATCTAGCATCTCTTTTAAGTTGGGTTCAAGTTTTCCTCTTGATACAAATAATTCAATTCCTAAAACATTGAATATTTGTCCATAAGTCCTCAGTCCTGGTTGAATTTCGCTAAATAGTGGGCTGGTCATGTGCTCCCAAAATTTTGGATGTTCTCTAAGTTTCTTGACTAAGATCTGCATGTTATTCTTCCATAAAGCGTGGAACAATGCCATGATGCATCCTAACAACGGACTGTGCAAGAGTTTTACGTCCTGAAAAAAATACACTGATATATACATACAATAATTATTTTTAAATTATTTTAGCAGCTTCACGCTTTATCCCTTATGATACAAAGAAACCTATTGTTTACAAAAAAAATGCTTGTTAAGTGTCTTTTCACTTAATACATTTAAATATAATTTATACAAATAATTATTAAAAAAATATAAATTTTAATAAGTAACAATAACAAAGTAAACTCACCGCTTTAACAGTTCCCAGATAATCAGCCATATAACCCAAAATACCATCGAAACTGTCGTCAAGCTCAGCCTTATCTTTTTCTTTCTTTTCTTCCTTTTCCTTTGGTTTCTCGTGGTTAATCATGAAGAAGGCCTCAGTGAGTCCTGGCTGTTTCCCAATACAAGTGGTAACAAATTCCAATATGGATAGTTTTAATTCAATAGTTTCATATTCGTCGCGTAGCCGGTCGAGAAACATTACACGCACTTGATACCCAGTCATGTCTAAAGACGCAAAAAGAGACATTTGAAAACCCTGCAAAAAATTAAAATATAGCTAAATTGAGTATATGTCAAATTTATTGTATTTATATCATTAAATCCTTATATTAAATATTTAACTTGTAAGTTAATTAAAAAAAATGGACATCGAAGTTACCTGAGTTTTATTTATTACATTCACACATGTTTATGATTAATTGTCATTTCATGGAGTATTTTTTTAAAATGACTCCAATGTAACAGCGCATTGGGACAGCGTCTAACTGTAAACGCGACCGGTTGTCGATTCAATTCCCATTCGGGGGAATGAATATATTTAAATTATTTTCATTTCTTCGCTCTGGTAAGCGCGGTGTTGAGTTCGGTCACTCAACTGCCCATAATAATAATAATAATTCTTTATTGACGGAATTAAAATTCCAGTACACATAATATATTAATAATATAGAAGTAATAATAACAGTTAATAATTATATTTAATATCAACAAATATTAAATATTACATTTTAATTATAGTACATAAATTATAAATATAGTAAATGATAAAATTATTCAACATATCACCAACATTACATTAATTAAAAAATAAAATTAAAAATTATCACGGATTAAAGGTTTTTTTGTATACAATACTTAATGAAGAATAAATAAAGAATTTACATTCTATTATTAAAATTAAGTATTGTATACAAATGTATTCGACGGAAAGTGAAGTACTTAAGAGTGTCTTGGGTACTACTTGTTGTCTACTCTAGCAGGGTAAAAAATTAAACTAAACAAAATAAAATTGTACTTACATCAGCAAACCTCTTCAATAGCCTACAACTTAACACCGACAAACTTTTATTAAACGCGTGATTTATATAACTTGTAACTTTAGGTACCACTTTTAACTCATCCTTCTGTTTGTTTTGCGCAAATATTAAATGTTCTAGGGGTGTGACGTCATTCGCGTCACATATCAACTCCTTTTGCCGTAGAGTAAACATGACAATGGCTAGACATCGTTGTAATGTATATGTATATTTGTATGTAGGTCCTGATATCCAGTTGGAATCTTCTTGTATGAGACGTTCCAAACGATTATTACCTGAAAAGAAAAATAACTTAGTAAAATAGACATAACGGCCCCCTTTTACAATATGTTAACGCTCACCTCCACCATGTTTTTGCTTTTGTTTAAATTAGTTTGTTATACTTTTCTTTATATATACTTTTATTATTTGTCAGTACTTATCAACATTGACTTACCAATAGAAATAATTTTCAACAATTCCAAAGCATTTTCTGTATATGTCAAGCTATAAAGACATGTTTTCTTTAAATTTTCAGCAGATGGTTTATTGCTGGTTTGTTGTAATATTAGTGTTAGGAACTTCGCACATCTTTCTAACAATTGTCTCCTTTCAGTTGCGTTTTTGTATCTCCAGCCGCAAATGTTGGGGAATACTTCGCGCACTACTAACACAAGGCCGGGGTGAATGACTTCTGTTACAATGCGATCATCATCAGATGCCTTTAAAATTAAAATGAAGAGTTATTATTTTAATATCCGTTTTATTATTACAGTATATTATTAGTATATATACATTTTCTAAATTGGTATCTAATATTTAAGGTTTTATATGGTATTGCAATTTAATATAGTCGTAAGTGTGTGTATAACATTAAAATAATAGGACATAATTTCCTGAAGTTACTCGTCCAAATACCTTTTTTAAAATATGACTGAATATATGCAATAATAAAGAAAAAATACAATAATATTGATAAAAAATCTATTAATCTATTCTAAAACAACATGTATAATAAAAAATCACTACTATTCTCACCTCGTAAAAAGCGCAAAGCATATCCATATAGGCTCCCAAGAAGCCATAGCTGCCGCGAGACTGCTCTATGGTGACGAGGTAGGAGCCCACCGCCGCGGAGTCCAGCGCCGCGCCGTTCGCGTACTCCACGTGAGTTAATTGGTAGTTGACTATACGAGGCAGTAGACCTGTGTTTACCAATCTGCAATATGTATAAAATTATATAAGCAGCTTATCGCTGTGTCCCCTGCCTAACAAGTACAGGAAGATAAATTTGCTTGCCTTATACATAACTATAATGTCATCTTTTTTTATATAGCTTTACATTTTTATACCGTATAGCAGGATAGATAGGAAGCATCTAGTATCAAGATACTCAATACTCTACTTTTCGCCTTGTCATATCAGAGCGAGGAAATGAAAATAATTTAAATATAATCACTCCCCGAGTGGGAAACGAATCTATAACCGTTCGCGTTTATAGTCAGCTGTCCCACTGTGCCACGACCGGTCTCTACTCATTGAGAGATAATAAATATCCTGTGACAGAACCCTTAGTGAACAAAACTAATCTAGGTAAAAACACATTTTATTATATAAAAACATTTATTATCTTTGTTAATCATGTTTATAATAAAATAAAGATTTTAATGTAATTAGTATATCTATCATTAAAATATATAAAAATTCAATAGAGAACAATATAAAGCGCAAAAATCTATAAAAAACAATAGCATAATATACAGTACTGACCTCAAATGAACCTCTTTTGGAAATATCGGTACCAAAACCGTACACACATTCAGACATTCCACAAGCAACTGCAAAGGCGGTGAATCGGTTCGCATGAAACGCACTAAAACGTCAAACACCCCTTCACTGGGCGCTACCAATGTCTTAGGTATCTCTTTATGCAAAGCCAGCGCTTTTAAAACTCCTTTCAATACTTTAGTTCCTTCATATACTCTTTCTAACGTTATATTTATATTAGAATGACTCTGCTTTCGATCTAGAACTTTCTCCACTTCATTGTTAAATATAGTCCAATAGGAATATGGCGTACGAAAATGTATCATGGGACCCTCTTTTCTCTCAAGCACTGTTGCTTTTGAACCCATTTCTATACGATAGGACGTGTCTCCTAGTGGGTAATACTCCCTGCCTATGATTGCATCGTCAGCTTGAAACGACATTATTGGAACTGAATTTGGATTATATATCTCTGTGTATACGGGTAGATTCTTAAGTTCTGCTAGGAGCTAGAAATTATGATAGTGCTCTTTACTTAATGTAGATATTACAAATATAAGCAAATAAAGCAGTTTTACGCTTTGTCAAGACACTCCATTGACTACTTTCTCCACGAAATCTAGACAATTAGCGAACTCAACGCCGCGCTTTGTCGTACCAGAGCAGAGGTATGAGAATAATTTTTATTCTTCCCAGTGGGGAATCAAACCCACAACGCGCCACGATAACCTTCTTAGCTCAAAACTTCACATGATCATTATATCAATTTAATATTAAAAATAACAAACTTCTATAATACCAGGTCAGATTTTACTATTATAGTCTTTTTATGGAACACTATTTTTGAAAGATTAAGAAATTATTGAGATATTTATAATTAGTTCAAAGCATTGTTTAAAAATCAAGTACTTTGAAATAATAATATTACTTACATTTCTTACACTATCTGCTCCAGCTTCAGCCAATGAAGCTGACAATATAGACAGAGCACTGAAATTATAAGGAAAGAATTCCAGAGCACTATTCCAAAGAGACACTACTCCGCAGTCTGTCTCACGTTGATTTAAAATCCAAAATTGCTCAGCAATTTCGGGTGTTTTGAGTAAATCCGCGCAAAGTTGTATCATGCCTGGCTGATGACTTAAAGTATCATCACCGTTGAACTTGTCACATAAGTCGTTTAATAAACGAAATATTCTTTTACGAATTAAAAGCGAACATTTTGAATCATCCTGGAAATATATTTTAATATTAAGAACAAAATTAAAACTCACAAAATAAATTATAAAAATAAATATTAATTACAGGTTTAAAAACTAACTTACAGAGAAGATAGGGCTGTTTAACATTTGTTGTATAAACGTAAATACTCTCATCCGTAATGCAGTTGCTCCGTAGTGTTGATATTGACTTTCAAATAACTTTGCATGTGGTTGGCTCTGAATAATATTAAACTTTTAAATTAATAAAAGTCTTAATAATTTTATAATTACCATTTAAAGTGAAACAAGCCATATACTTGACAAGAATGTTGGTTAGAGCCCTTGGCCAATTTTTGAGAGGTACAAGTTGAAGTAATTCTATTTTTTATTTATTTATTATTATTTTATGTCTCACGATTTTATCACGCATATCGGGGTAGACAAGAAGTAACTAGTGTCAAGAATTCGATAAATTGTGTGTCGAGTCGTGGAGCTCAACGCCGCTCTTTATCTTACCAGAGTGAGGAAATAAAAATAATATTAAATAAAAACATTTCCCCGAGTGGGAATCGAACTGACAACCGATCGCGTTTACAGTCAGACGCAGTCGCATTGAGCGATGACCAGTATTATGGTCTTATTATATAAACATATTTTAAAAAATTTTACCTGTAATGTCAACATCATCCATGTTACAAGCATTAAGCTTTGTTCAACATCAAGTTCTAATTTAGTTAATTCTCCTTCTACTATCTCCTTAGTTTTGTCGATCCAACTAGACACATCTTTTCTGTAAACAACATAATATATAAAATCAAACCAAAAAAATGGTAAATGTTAGAATTTGTATCCAAGCTCAATTCAGTTTGTAAATGTGATTAGATGTGGGTTCAATCCCCACCCGAAAGAGTGATTATATAAAAAATATTTTCACTTTTTGTTCTGGTAAAATAAAGTACAGCATTGAGTTCCACCACTCAACATGATGTCTCATATTCGATGGAAAAAAAGTATAGTGTCTTGACACTAGGTACATTCTGTCTATGCCTATGAGGGATAAAAAGGTGAAGCTATAAAAAAATCTTGATATATATCATTATTTTAAATTGTTACATGCAGATTTATTTCACATAATTATCCGCTACTACTAAATAATTACAAAAACTTACATCTTCTCCCTGTCCACAATTATTGTAAAAAGACTTAACTCCATATACATAATCTTAACACATGCTTCTCTATGTCTTTCTTCCAAAAAATCATTGTATCCTTGATTTTTGCTAAAGTTATGTTTTTTAAATAATTTAAATAAATTAATAAATTCAACATCTGTCAAAGTATCCTCAGATGCTATTAATGTTAGGATCTGAAGAATTGTTAACTGTTCTCTTAAGTTTCCTTCAGCCCATTCTTGTCTAACAGAATCACTGCCAAATTCACTTTGAATTCTCCTTGGAGGAGGTGAAGCCAATAATAATTTTTCTAATTGTGTTATAAGAGAACTTTTTAGTTTATCCATCCCAATAGCAATGATTATTTTAACAAATTTCTCATGATATTTATGATTTTTGTCACTTTTATGTTGAACTATGTATTGCAAAAGTTTAAGTAGAAATAATCTTTCTGCATAGTAAAAATTCCATGTGTTGGGTAGGAGGAATGCTGGTCTTGTGTCAACAAAAGCAATATTTTTTAGAGCATTTGCTGGGGTGCCATATGATATATCACACAAATAATGTTTGAGTACATCCCATAATTGAAAGCAATTAATATCCTAAAAGAAAATAACATTATGACATTTATATATATTTTTTCTATGTTACAGGCAAGATAAACAAGTGTACAGGTCACCAGATGGTAAATGATCAATGCTACCCACATTAATTTATAGACATAACACCAGAGGGGTAACATGTATTTTGCCAGCCTTCAAGGGCTATATCACGAGGAAAACACATTTAACATTTTTTGAAGGTATGCATCTTATACCGAGACTAGCTGGAAACACTGCCACAGATAGGCCATTTCACTATTGCATGGCACATCAAAGGCAGTTTCTACAAAACCTCACAGTAGCAGAGCACCAAAAGGTGTGGATAATATTTAAGTTTGTTATATAGTGTGCAGTGAGTAACAAACTTAAGTTAGTGGCACAAATCAAGTCAAACAGTTCTCTTGTACACTTCCTATGGTATACATATTGAGAATGCCAGTGGTGATATATGTTAAAGCACTCAAGAGTCAAGTCTTACACAGCATATTGGGTGGCAAATGAATCCATGTTATTTACAATCAAATGGCTTAAACTGATTTTGATGTGTACACATCTAGCAATCATATTAAATTAAAGTGTAAAATGTTGAAAAACGCAAATTGCCATTTAATCTCACACAATTTTGACAGTATACATTTGTAAATTACAATAATAGAACTTACGATATAATTTTGTAAAGTTTGAACTATATTCAACAGCTTCGTTTGATCTGTATGCTTAGACTGTAGTTGCGTAAACAATTCAGATTTAGAAGGTTTATAACTAGAAAGGCCTTCGCTTAATGCTTTTACGACATTGCTATCCAAAACATTTTCTAATTCTTCTTTAGTGAGGCTTTGTGAAGATATCCAACGCCATAGTCGCTTCCAATAACTAGAAATAAATACGATGCATTTAGCCGCCTTTATTAGATCAAACATTATTATTACACACATTAAATACATACGGAGTAATATTGCTCATAGTTGTAATGTAGAGCAATCAGCTCATAAGTAGTAAAATAAATAAAAACAATTCATATAACTATTTACAGAAAACAAGCATATTTATGTTATATAGGTTATAAACTCAAACGATAACGAAGCAAAGTAAGCTGAAAGTCAACTTTTGAAAAGTAAAATGTCAAAAAATGTACAACTTGAATTTGACAGGAATCAAAAAAGATAAGTTGAGAAATAAATTTATCATATAATATTTAATATAATATACTATTTTTATATTTTCTATGATTAAAATTAAGAGATTTTACATTTTATACTCGTAATATCTTATATATAAATATGTAAAATCTTATATAAGTTTTGTTTTTATCGTTACCTATTAATATTAAATTTAGGCTAACTTAATTTTAATATATAGACATACTAGTATACTTACATATGTAGGTAGTATCTTTATACATAATTTTGATTTTTGCCAGAGTAAATGCCAATATTATGACCATTAAATAATGACCTCTATAGAGTATAACGTTCCTTGATTGTGACATTATGGATCGACGTCATCGGTATATGACATTTGTGATTTCAGTTATCAATCAAGTTCCCATTCCACATGTTCATTTTAGTTCTCTTGCCGCTTTAATCAGTTTTTATTTGGTAAGTGGCATTATATTAAAGATAATATGTGACAGTGTCCCCTACGGCCTTGTAGAACCCTTTTCAATTGCGTTTGATATTAAGTGCTCTAAGTACATATTTTGCATTAATTTGTTTTTAATACCTTAGAAAAATGGCCCCAGCAGCACCTGAAGTTAAGCCTGTGCCCTCTGATGATCCGATCGGTATAAGAGCGGTGTTATTAGGGCCGCCAGGATCAGGAAAGGGAACTCAGGTGAGTTTATTTAATTTAATTGCTTAATTCTTTATTAAGATAAACATTTATTATTTATTTACCTGTAAACTTTTTTATCTTTACTTTAATAGTTATTACATAACTATTATTACCTATTCGATAAATTTTGATTGTATTTTTAACTTAGGCACCACGTCTCAAAGAGAAGTATTGTGTATGTCACTTATCCACTGGAGATATGCTCAGGGCAGAAGTGGCGTCGGGCTCAGAATTAGGCCGACGTCTCAAGAAAGTGATGGATGAAGGCAAGCTTGTTTCAGATGAAATGGTAGTGGATATGATTGATAAGAATTTAGATCAGCCTGCTTGTAAGAACGGCTTTTTATTAGATGGATTCCCTAGGACAGTGCTTCAGGCAGAAAAGGTATGTTTATCATTTCTTTTATCCAAAAATTTATAAGAAATTTAATGTGACAAGTGAATGACATTTACCCATATATACTATTGCCACCTTATATGATTTGGCAAATTATTTTATGCATGTTATTGCAAAATTAAGCCATTAAATTAATAAAAAATACACCCTATGCTAATTATTATTAAAAACTTATATGCTATTACAATAGCTGTTGTTCTGTGTATTACAACATAGTTCTTTATTATTTTTTCTTTTATAAATGGAAGTGTGATGTGGACCAGACAAAAACAAAATAATTTTAATAATGCCTAATATTCAACATAATATGTTTTATATTTTTTAGTTGGATGAATTATTAGAGAAGAGAAAATCAGCTCTTGATGCAGTGATTGAATTTAAGATTGCAGATAGCTTATTAGTGCGTAGGATTACTGGACGCCTTATTCATCCTTCCAGTGGCCGCAGTTACCATGAAGAGTTTAACCCTCCCAAGAAAAACATGGTAGATGATATTACCGGAGAGCCCTTAATTAGGAGGTCAGATGACACTGTCATAGCACTTAAGAAGAGACTAATTACATATCATGAACAAACTGAACCACTAATTGATTATTATATGAGGAAAGGCCTACACAACAGAGTTGATGCTTCCAAATGTGCTGAAGTAGTGTTCAGTAAAATTGATGATATATTTAAGAATAGATTGTTTGCTAGAGAAAGATCTTCCTTGTAATTTTACTGTAAAGTGTTTATTGTACAAAGATTAATTGTTCTATGTGATGTGGTTAATGTCATACTTTATATTTTTGGGAAACTTGTAGCTGTAAGGTAATTGAAGTCTATTTTCAATGCCATTTTCTTGTAAAAATATATGAAACATAATCATGGACTATGATTTTTATTTATATATTATAATATACAAACTGAGTAGCATTCATCATTTTTTGTTATAAGATCAAGATCTTTATATGTAACCCTTTAGTAAATAATTTGAAACATAATTGAGTTCTGTTCATTGATTAATAATGATTACTGATTATTTTATTATTCATAATAGCATTAATAATATCTTTCATAACTTAAATATTTTATATTATTTTCATATTAATTAACAAAGAAAGAAAGGCTTATTTGAATACATTATTTTATTTCGACTATAAGAAGTACATAGAATGAATATATATTTCAGCTACATGTTATAGGTACATGTTTGTTACAAATAAGCTCAGAAAAGGCAAAACACATCCAATTTCGTTCATAATAAATATTTAAGTAATAATAAATATTAGATAATAAAAATTAATACCTACTACACATAATCTTTCTCTTTTATATAATTCATATAAAACTTATACTCGGAATTTAATCTACAAATAATTTAAAAAAGATGCTTAACAACATCTTTTTCGCTAAAATCTAAAAACAAAATTAATTTACGAAAATAATTCATTGTATACCTAAAAATTAGAATAAATACAAAAATATTCCAGAAAGTAAAATGACTTGAAGGACCATTTTCATAATTTTTCTGATACTTGCAGCTCCTTTATAAATCTAAATGTAGACATATGTAGGTATAACTAATCAATATTTAAGAAAGGTCAACGCCTTTTAGTTTCTAAAATGTCATAAATTCAATAGTACACGTAAATCTAGATTACAAAGATTAGAATACATTGTAGAGGTACATTGTGGTTCCACTATATTAGGAAGGAATAATTTAAAATTTGTACAATTGGGAATACTAAAAAACACGTATTATCTGAAAAGTGATTTAAATGTTTTGTAAGATTGAAAATTGTTAGTAGCTATATTTTTATATCATCACTACTTAACTCACAGCCGCTTATAATAATATTTGCACTATAATTATAACAACCTACGTTGTTCATCTAAGTATAATTTTTTTTTTCAAATATATTATTGACTCAAATGTTATGAAAGTGGAAAGAAAAATTAAATATCATGAAAATGAAAATATAACATTGTAAGATTACGTAGAACATTTTAAGTCATAAATCTGGTAATTGATCTTTAAATATTAATTTCTTCTTTGTAAAAACTTTTAAAAAACTAAACGAAATATTTAAAATAACTATCACATATTTGAGACAAATATTAACAATTTAGTAAGAAATATTCATGTAGTATTTTTAAAATATACTTATAACAAATATATATTTTGTAACTATATGATATAATCTTGATATTTTTGTGTTTTAAATTTTAATCAAGTCACAGGTCAGTGACGTGACATGAGCTGGCACTTTTACGATAGCCTGATAACATTCTATCTTTTATTTTCGTCATTGTGCTTTGATACTTTAAAAATTTAAAGTCTGATGAAGTAAACTGAATGTTAAAGAAAAATTAAGATATTGTAAATTATATTAATAATTTATATAAAGATATTTTAGACAAAATTTACATATTACGTAAATGCTAGTTACATTAAAACGCAAAAGTAATGTCATGTGATTATGTATGGATGAAGGTACGAAGGTGAATAATAAATAAAACAACATAAAAAATGGACAAATGTGTGTAATTCATGGTCAGCTCCAATGACTTTTGTACAAGTCAAATTTATTGTGTGCAAAAATAATTTTAATGGGAGGCTTCGAACAGGTACATGAAGTCGAAATTATTCATTCATTATATGATTTGTAACAAATTCAATGAAGATATGCAATGAGATGATATTTAGTTATTATATAACGTTAAAGTACGAGGACAATAACATACGAAGGTTATAAAATACCGCGACTAGGATGTATTTAATACTAAATATACGAAAGCGCACGCATGCACCAGCATCCACTATATACGTTACGATAACACGATTATCATTTGTTAATATAAAAAATCGATTACGCCCTTAATATCGATTAATATAGACACCGCAAGAAATTAAATATTGGAATAGTGGTGAGCACCTTATTAAATTCCGTTAGCACAACTCAAGGCTCTTTGATCATTTATTAAAAACAGTTCATGGCTTAATACTGTCCATATTTTATTATAGTGGTATGTTAATGGATGATTGTGGATACGAGTTAAAATAAAATCAATACGATATCGATTCACAGAATGATGTACAAGAAAACATGATTAAATAACTTTTCTCTTTGTAAGTCATCTAAATAAAAAGAACATTAACTGTCATGGATTTTTATAATATATCGATACGAAAAGCACACCTACCGTCTGAATAAATAACTATAATTAAAAATTACAAAAGAGCATATTTACAAAGGAGATACAGACACGGCTGCGCAACAACGTCCTACGCTATATAGCTTTGGATTATCGTAATAACGATCTATAACTAACACTAATTTACAATAAAGCTTTTTAGAACAACATTTACATACATTAACAATATTATTGTTCGACATTAACGCGTGACGTCGGGGGTGACGACGCTCACTTCTATATTTCTAATACAATACACGTCACGATTATAATTAATTAGGAACAGATAACAAAAATGGATCAAAGCCACATTGTAATCTCGAAACTTTTACTCATATTACAAATTTTAATAAAATTCAATTTTAAACTTTTTATAAAGTAATTTCAATTCTTAGCGGATTATCATTACAGATAAAAAATGCAGGTCAGATCCATTTTACATATCTACTTCTAACTGAAACGAACAATTGCGTAATTTTAAAATTTAGATAAAACGTATTAGATAACAAAAATATTAACACAACCGATTAAACAGTATCTAACACATTTAAACACAAGGATTCAAAAAACAATTGAACATCAAGCATCTATATCAATAGCACATCAGAAACCAACACTAACACGCGGCAACCAACTAAAACGAACTAGAACATTTAAACAACGTCGAAAAGCTTAACTAGTCTTACGTACGTCTTCTAGACATATTTCGGATATTGCAGTGGAAAGTTACAACAAATGTATGAATTATATCGCACTTTCAGAATGTAAATGATCTAAGTTAAAAAAATGAATTTGTTGAAAGTTTTTTGTTTTTAATTTTAGATCTCTTTCATTCTAAGAGTGTGTTATGTAAAATGTTATAATTTTGGAGTGTGACTTCAATGGTCGTGAAGTCGGTCGTGCGAGCGACTTGACGAGCGCGAAGTCTTCCGTTGGTCCAAATATGCCGCCGGCGCCCAGCCCTCGCCCTGACCACCTGGAACAAGTAATTTCACTTTATTATAGTGAGTATTCAAATTCCTCTCAGGGGAGAGATTATACTTAAATTATTTTCAATTCCTGTCTATGGTAAAGATAAATTGCGGCGTTGAATTCCACCACTCAACTCGCAATGTCTCGAATTCGGTGGAAACGTTCGGTGGAAAAATTAGTAATAGAAAATTAGTCGAAAAAATAATTTAATATCTTCGTATAGATAGATAGCTTTATCAATACTTGTTTTTGCTTGAGAACCGCTTAAGTCATTTTTTTATTACAAATGAATGGAACCACAAGAAATCGTTATAAAAATAAAATGAATTAATCGGTTTGACATAACCTGTCGGGTGGACAGTATCGTACTGTAAGTTACTTTACCGAACGCGACACGAAACGATCGTGTATCTCACGCACCTGCAAGGCGCACGTACCACCAGCCCGCACAGCCGACCTTAAGCAAGTCGGCGTGCTGCCCCTCGCGCAACGACACCTCGCTCGCGCCCACCGCCGTGTAGTCTGACAGCGCCACCAGCGCGCACCCCACCGCCTGACAATTACATATACATATTTATTGTTATTATTATTTCAGCTTCATTTCAGCTTTTCCAGCATTGCAGGATGGTCAGAGAACTTAGCCACAAGAGTTCTTTCGTACTTTTCTGCTTGAATCTAAAATTTTCGATTCAAGAATTATGACTATTTTTGTTATTTTTTATTTAAATTTAAGTATATTTTCAAACATTATTACTACATGAAAAAAACACACTGTAATTAATACGTTACGCACCATAAATTAAACTAAAAGTGTACACACTATGATATATATTTATTCAGAGAGAAATATTTATTTTAACTTTTGTTTGTTTTAAAACTAACTGAAGTAATGTACTATAGACACTCTATAACTCTTACATAAAACAAACATGTCGACTAATGTAGAAGACCTATTAAGTAATCCCTGTAACACCAAAACATGCATACATTCAGTCCCTAACAGAAAGCTATAAATTTATTAACACTGATTTATTTAAACATCAATAACCGAGCACATGCGTGTTATTGCACATTAAACCTTTGTATCGATTCATATTGTAATGACCGGTTAGCATGCAACATCTCAGTTAGTAGAGCAACCATTCAGATTAGATGCTTTCACATCTTACCATTTTGACCGTAACAATTTTTTTAAATTGAACAATTATTATTTTCTTCAATTGAAACATGCTATTATATGAAAATAGAAATAATAGCTGGCACTATTGAGAATGTTACGATTAAAATGATATATTAGATACAATTTGTTAGTAATTTATACATACAAGCCATGCATCTTGCATGGGGACATATTAATGTACATATAATTACAACATAAAGCTTCTTTTTATAAATAATATACATTATAATTTAAATATCGATAAATTTCAATGTTCAAATCTTCGAGAAATAACATGTTGTTGTGTTTGTTCATAATTTAAAATCAGCGTTGAATTTGTGTACAGTAGGTATTAAGCTTAAAAATATTACAAGTTGGTTTTGTACATAATATAATAGTATAAATAACATTTTAATTTATATTTTTTTACATAATTAATGAATAAATACAAAATATATTTAAAATTTATAAAATATATGTTATATTTTACTTAAAATATAGAATATAAATAATATAACTTAATATAATATGATTATATATTCCAACTGGGAACGATTTAGCTGTAGAGTACATGAGCTATGAACCACAGAGCACTGTCTGGTAAGTTTCTGTTAACTTAAAATTGTCACCTGCAATGTCATTTATTGTATACATCTAGTAATCAGAAAAAAAAACGTAAAGATATCAGCTTTATAAGTTATCAGGAAGTTATTAGATAGTGACTAACAGGCCAGTGTCTAAAATCGTAATCTAAAGTAGAAGGGTTTTAAGGTATAGTATAGCAGAGAGCACGTCGAAAGCCAAGTGAGTATTCAGGTAAGCTGGGAGCCGTGCTGAGTGGTGGTGGATATAATATGTTCTTTTGTCAATATTTTCTTGGCTAGTTCGAAGTTCATCATACAAGGTATTTTATGAAATAGGTACCTATATATAACGTGTGTCCAGGAAGAAAGTGTGCCGTATATAATAATATATCAGTTCTAATATAATCTATGAATAAAATTAAACAGAAATAAGACAAATATTCTGAATAGACTTACATATAAATATAACACGTAAACAAAGCGAAGCGCATAATAGAAACGAAATCGAAAAGCACACGACAATGAGTGACATAACAAACAAAACATGACTTACACGATAGTTAATGTTCAGCGAAAAACTGATATATCCACGTTACATCGTTGTCTTTGGTTAATAAACTTTGGATATTAAATCAGTCTCTTTCATTTATTTACAAAGCTTCTAGCGGCTTAGCCGTAGAGGCGTCTATCAGGACTGTGATACGTAAAACGTGGAGGTGGCTTGCGTGGAGCCCGATACTGAAAAGAACTGTACCATTCTGTGTATGGTACCGTTGAGACCCACGGCCTCCGTCACCTGTTGAACAACAGAACTTTAGCGGCCATTTTGCCAACACGCATCACAAAATGGCGTCGGTAGCTTCTCAAGCACTTACAAAGGATACCTTGTGACTTTCCTAAAACGCAAGTGAAGTGCTTAAAGCCTACATCATGACGACAGTAGTGCTAAGTCAACATGAGTTTTATTAATTTATAGTTTCTTCTCAAGCGATGATGGGTGACTTGCAAAATTAATATGCGGTGACGGCGTGAACTATGTTGGGTACCGTTTTTATCTTTCGTATATTTTAGGGAATTCATAGTATGACTATACCTCTAGAGCTAATTCACAAATATATACTAGGAATTCTCTAATGACAATCAATTAAAAATATTTTATTTTCTTTAATAAATATTGTAAGGCGGATATTATTCCGGGAAGCGTTAGGTGCGTTCGGGTTGCTAGCCTTGTCATGCGCTACCCGGTGACTATTTAACCGCATTCCTTTATTAATTCATTTAAACTTACATAGAGAGTGGGTTTCACTTCACTCACAACTGTAAACCCAAAATTAGTTTGTATTAACATTAATTTTTATAATTAAATACCCAAAATAAAAGAAGCCCACTAAGCACCACTAAAGGCTTTACTGTTAGTGTTAACTTTAAATGCGACGACACAAAATAATACATATACACAAAGCCGCATCTTTATTTCTTCATTATTCTATTGATTTTACGATTTTTTAATCTCGCATGAAATTTAAGACGACTTTAATGACAGACATATAAGTGAAGGAAACGAGATTGGAATATGTTCAATTGGAGTGGAAATTATACATAATGTCATTAAAATTGCTTAAGTTATTGAAAAAACATATAAAAAAAATGTATACATAACTCAATCAGGAACTCAACATCCCTCTTCTAAATAGTGTTAAATTTTTTACAATTTACATTTACCAAAATTACTTAACTGACTGTTTGTAATATCTATTTAAAAAAAAGAAAAATATTTATTAATAATTGAAAAGACATAATGTTGAACAGCATTCATAATACCATAGTAAATTAGCAATACTGTATGTAAAATACACAATGAAAATAATTAAAATCTCGTCTGGTTTACACAAATTTGGCAATACGATATTGTGCATATACCGTAAGTAAAAGGAAAAAAAACTCTTTATCGACGTTTCTTTTATATTTATAAAACTATTGAGTGTTTTCGTTTCATTTAAAACACACCATCGACTTAAAATGTAAACTTGCTAAAGCTTGCTGTCTAAGCCAACGATATATTAAAAAAACAATTTATTATTATATATAACAATTTGAACTAACCGGTGCATGTTCAGTGTCGTCCTCCTCCTCGTCGGAGGGGTCGGTGGACCAGCAGGGCTCGTCGTGGTCGCGCGGCGTGCGCGCCACCGCGCCCGGGCCCAGCTCCCACGAGCTCGTTTGAATTAGCGTCCTGATACATGTGTATTGCGATATCATTATGTGTTAAATATTTTAAATATATATGACGAGTCGATCGGCGCGATTTCGTTTGCGTTACAAAAGGAGTACATTTACAACCTTTTCGCTGTTTCCACTAAAGCTCCGCTCTTATTAGTAGCCTCAGCCTATAGTCTACATAAACTTGCCTATTATAATCAAAAAGAATTAAGCAATGTGTTCCACTTATATTAATATTATACAAGTGAGATAGTGTGAAAATACTACTTTCGATATAATTGTCAAATGATGTAAGTAAATATCTGTTTTTATATATTGTTATTCAAGACTACTGTATTTATTATTATTTCCAGGGGAAATTGAAAAAAATCCGTAATCAACTTTTAATAATGTTATAACCGTTTCCTATACTGTAAACTTTCCTGAAATACTATTATTCTTCACTTACAATTTCCCATTTTCATATTTTACACCTGCTATTTGTGATATAAAAATACTATTTAATTTTACTATCTATTTTATCATACCTATGATGTTGCGCTCCATACTGCCTAACACGTTCCCCCTTCAGCTCGTTCAGCTGATCCAACAGCACCCGCTTGATGCGCTCTACCCACGTGCGCTTCACGTCCACGCTGGGCGCCGTGATGGTGTGCACCTCGGAGCGCCCTTGACGCCACACTTCAAACTTACGCGCGTCACCCTTTACGGATTCCGTGAGACCGATTTGTGACATCTGGATAAAAGAATGGTAGTAAATATGTAAAATATGATATTAACGAATGACGATATTAAAATTATGTTAATATATTACATTACTTTTTAAAAATTATATTATATATAAAGGGTAATATAAGGTGGAAGGCTGAGCCTAAGAATTATTGACTAAGAGTTGACCTAAGATTTAGGCAGAGTAAAAAAAACGTGGGACAATAGCGAATAGAATGGACCTATAATATTAGAAGTAGGGGTTGACAAGGAATGATTATAGCAATTTCGGATAAAAGTGTTCTAAGTAAGGTCTTCGCTTTAAATAAGAGCATTATATATTAGTACGTATAACAAGCACACACGTTGAACAGTTGAAATATCAGGCATTGTAATAGGAACTTTATAATATGTATTGTTGTAATTAATAAATAATATAATCATTTTAAGTCTAATGCATTAATTTTTTATTTTAGTCAACCGATGTTAAATTATTTGACATACAAAAAGACAAGCACGTAAGTTCGTTTAACGTTTAATAATTCGTGTAACGTTTAATAATTAAAAGAATTATCATTTACAAAACGTATAACTTACTTGGAGATCATGTTTGAAATGGTAGGTAGCTTTATTGTGGCTGTTCTTCGCAGCAGGTTTGCAGAAAAGCATAGCCTTCTCGTATAGAAAGATATGCCGACGCCTCGGTCGTATCCTAAGACGGAGGTCGCGTTTATTTTCTGATACCACGAGAAAAGAGCTTTGTAGTAACAGCTCGCCTTGCTGACTTAAGTCCACCTGTGACGTAAGAAATAGAGAAAGAAATTAGCAATGCATTTCTTTCCTTTAATTACTAAATAAATAAACATGTATTAAAGTAACCTAAAAATAATAAGCACTTTATATATCGATGTAGATCGATGATGAGTTAGACTAGTTATGGGAAACGTACGGCCCGCAGAAGCATTAACCAGCTCGTAGTCTTTACAAATTCATAGTATATGACTTGTGATATTATTTGGCGTATGAGAAGTAAGCAGAGTAAGGGATGCGTAGTAAAGTAAAGTATATTTTTTTGATAACTCTGGCCCTCCTTTGAAATTTCTTAAATTTTTAGCCTGCAATTAGTAATGCGTGCCAACCACAGAACTATATTTATTATAAATAAATTACATGTTTTAAATAAATTTGTTTGATAACATAAGCAGTCCAATATTTAAGCAGGAACAATTCAACTAAATTCCATCAGTTTAGGTAAATTGTAAATGAAAATAATTTATCAAACACATTGCGCGCACACGTTCGCATTCATTGCGTTCCAGCGATTAGAGTAATTCAGCGTATAACTAACCAGATATCCGTTACGGCATACGGAATAACATTTGACAAATTGCGACGCGGCCTCATATACAAAATAACACATCATTTGTTAATTAAAAGAACTTCCTTTGTAGCGACAATAATATTATTGTAAAAAAATCAGAAAATAATTTTCATATTTTTGTCAAAATAATATCATTCTTTAAGTCATGTAATTTATTTATGGGAATAATCCTTGTTACACATAATACGTATACGTCATCCATTTTTTTCTGTTTTTTGTGTCTCATTTCCAATTTTCACATTAAAACATCAATTCAGATTAATTATTGATCATTTTAAAATAAAACGCGTTGAAATATCATGTTAATATATTTCGTTTATATTGCAACTTGTAGTAACAACAAGTTATAGGTAAGATTACATACTCCAGGTTGAATAATAGCACGTACGATAAGAGATCAAACAACAACTAAAATGTCCGTATTCAGGAGGAAGAATTGCGTGTAAAGTGGCGGAAGTGAACGCCGCGACTTTTAATTAACAAGTATTGAAATAGCAACATTTTCGCAAACATTGTATACTTGTTATGTGTAATTTATTTTGTTTTGTAACGGTCTGCTTGTTTAAAATAATACTTACTGGAACTCCTGTTATAGCTATCTGATGCATAGAGTCGTTGACACATTTGAGCACTACGAGCATGCAATCCAGCGCCCGCTGTAAGCCTGTACTCATGGAGCCACACTCGCTATAACGTAGCAGATCCTGTGACATAAATGACAGATTGACATAATAATGTGAATAATAGTGTAAAGATATACGACCTAAGAAGTATCTATAGAAAAAAAAGGTGAAAAGTACCGACCTTTTTATCTTTAATCACCTAATCTAGATATAAACAAGTTTATGTTTAAACTCTTACCTTAAGGAGTAGTTGATATTTAGTAATCCTTTGTACTGGTTTGAGAAGATAGGCGGCGAGCGGTAGCTTGTGGCCAAGGCGTTGCTGACATGCTTGTAAGAAAAGATGTGTGTCGACGAGTGTCTCTCGTAGCCTTTCCGACCGTGGAATATTCTGGCAATAGTAGCTGTACAGCCGGAAGAAAGTTTCTCTCTGCGAATAAGTACAAATTATTTCAAACTGCTTATTATTTTTACAACTTTCATTAACTAAGTGAGAAAGAATATGATAGCCTCAGTTATTGTCACAATTATATTAAAATAATAGTAATATATAACATTATTTCACTTCAATATTATAAGAACTATCTATTATACCTTTTCAACGAAGCAAAGTGCAACGAGTTCTGTAGCTGAAATTGATTTTTCCAAGTCTTTGAGGAACACTTCTTGGTGGAATGTAAAAAGCTCGTGTAAGTTGCCGAAGAGCACATCCGCTTGTCCAACTAGAGCTGACGGCAATACGTGCTGGTTCTCAGGCTTTTCGATTTCCTCTTTATATCCCTGTAAAAATATCTTAATAAATAAACATTTTAGCAAGAATAAAATCTAAATCTTTTCACAAAATTTATGATCGATTATTGAAATACCGAATTGACCACAGATGAATAATGACTGATAGTATCACACCACTGTTGCAGACGCCTTTCATAGTCTTCGTAAACAGCTTCTAAACATTCACTCTCTGATGGAGTAAAAGTATCTTTACGGAATATTCTCTTTAAGTTTTGTATAGAAGTGGCAAAGTTGCTTGGTATACGCCTTTTTGCAAAGCTTTGCATTTTAGTTTGATATGAGTTTTGATATCTCGCGTAGTTTTGAGTTGTATACGGATATTTATATGATTTATAGTTATAGTATTTTGACAATTTTGATCGCTTTCTACACGACAAAGTAGAATGTAAACTCCGTACGAAACTTTCAGCGTTACTTTTTCTGCAAATCGAAGAACTTTTTTGGGAGTAAGTGTTTGTAGAATAATGTTCTTTAATAGTACTATTCCATTCCTTCATTATCTTCTTATAATCGTTTAATAAATAAGTTAAAATATCATCATCAGAGCTGTTCATCGTTTTTCTAAGTTCAGTGCAACTGTTAGAAAGCAGTTGGGAATCTTTAGTTATTGTGGTCTCTGCGGAATATTCAGGTGTCAAAATTTGAACATCTGTATCACGACAACCGTACAGTGGATTTTTAACAATTTCTGGTAAGTCAGTAATAGTCGGCACCGACTCAGTTGTGTAGGCTTCTGAAAGCGTAGTGACGTCGGAATCAGGCAAATAAAATATTTTTTCTTCCGATTTTTGTTTGTCCTCATAGCCTGGCAATGTTTTGCCGTAAAAGAAATTTCCAGTAAACGGTTCCATTTGAACAGGTTTGATGTGTCGCGGGCGGCACTTGATGCGACTATTTTTACCGACATCACTTACAGATTTCTTGCACTTTTTGCCTTTTGACAAATTTTCTATTTCAAAAAGACTTATTTGATTGTTATAATCGCTGAAAAGAGTGGATTCGGATGCAGAGCGTGTCAACTGTTTGCTTTTGGTTGTCGAATTATTTTTTGTATAATACCACGAGTACGATGTACCGACACTGATATTTGCTGATGACTTATAGAGGTCATATTTCCCATGCTTCATGTTGTAGAGCGCCGTGAGGTGCAACACGCGACGAAGAATCTGCACTGGCGAACACTTGGCGAATGTGTAAAATGCATTATGTTCCGCTCGCTGACTTCGCACACTAGTTTGCGTGCTGTATATCACATGTAGTTATATGCCTTGTGAGATGTCAGATGGTGCGTAACTGCCCACTGAATATTGTTACATATGTAAACCATGCGCTTCTTCTGATGTATTGGCATATTTACTTTTCAGAGCACGTAACTTATGGGAGATATCGTTCGACAAACTATTAAATGGAGTGGAACGCAAGTAGAATTAAACAAAGTATAAATAATCAAACCGTTAAATTATTGCGTCGGATGAATACAATAGATTTACAAACAAAAACTATTCAACCAAATACAGGCTATTGGATCGGTTATTAAATAACGATCAGTTGAATTTTATTTTCCTAGTAATGTTTTGGGTCAGTTTAATTTAAAGTTTTAACAGTCGAAAATCTATTATCTAAAATAGGTGTTTTAGTAAAATATTATTTATAGTACTACTCACAGTTAATATAGAGCCAAGTTCTTGAACGTAAACCCTCTCGGTCTGCAAAAGCTCGGCCAACACGTGACCGCGTCGGGACCGTCGCGCCTCCGCGTCTTCTCCACCCGAGCTTTCTGACCCTCCTGACGTTTCCATCTGTAAATTAAAAGTTTAATAAAGTAAGACACCAAACCTTAGAAAATGAATACTTTACACATATAAATGAATGAAATTGAAATCATTCACCCATTAAAAGATCAAATATTTTGACAAGATATATTAATGTACGATTTTTATTTAGATTACTTATATTCCATTAATTTAGATCAATTAAATTTAGAATTATAAGTACAGTACATCATAGAGAAAACGTTTATTTTTAACCAAAAACTGTTGAGAAGCAACGGTAATATTGTTGTAAACAATTTAATTTTCATTTCATTTTGACGTTGTTGACAGATAGATAGCTTATCCGGCGGAAATACTAGTGATTGACCGATTTGGTGGCGAGTGTTTCTTTGATTTGTATCTACGATGTAGGAATTAGTAAAAAATATTTTTGGACATTTTCTGATTAATAGTATAGAATTATTTCGTTGTGTGGTTATGGAATTATAATAATTTATTGAGAATATCAATATTTAAGTAGCATTATAAAATCCTTTTTTATATTTTTATCTACATACACAATTATTTAAATTATTGATAGCTTGACATACATTAACAAGCGCCATTCAATTACGGCACTTATTTTAATAAGCGGTTTCATGTTAAAATCGGTGCTTCAATAAAAATATGAGTATAATTTCCGTTATTTTACCGTTGGGCTTTCTGTGTTTTTTTATAACTTTCACACACGACATATAATTGCGTGTAAATACTTCAACTGTATGAATTGTAAAGCGATTAACGAATTTATTTTGTATTATAGTTTAAGTCAAGTAAGCAACTACATACTTGATTGGAACTGCGATACTAATAGAATATATTAAATTTCCTAAAATATTTTAGTCAGTATCCTTAAGAAGGATAGGTAATACGACTACTTACAGCTTTGTTTGGCTCTGAAAAATCCTTTACAATCTTGTAACCCGTTTTCAAAACAACATTTATGGTCTCCATAACGTAAAATAGTTTCAAAACGCACGAATATGACACAAATTAATCACTATCACACTAAACATAACTTTTTATTTAAAACTTTATAAAACACATAAAGAGTCGGACGAAAGCAGAGCACATGCCGTGTGCCTTTGATAGTAAGAATAAGGAACTGATGGCCTGGGATGTGAAGGGGCGCGGGAATACGTTGGGACTGTAAAAAAAACTTGCTGCCTCCGCTTTACAGTTGTGCAACCGACGTGGCGGATACTCTTCCTGTGTTATTTACAAAATTTAAAGAATTTTATGCCTTTTACGTTTAGTATTATTATTAATAAAATTAAAATTTTGTTTTTAAGTTAAGTTGTTTATTAACTTATTTTTTTTTCAAAGAAATTAATTTGTTAAATACATACGTCATGAGATCTTGTTTTTTATTAAATTGTGATAGAAATTTTGGTTTTCTGTTCTCCGTGTATATAATGGTTGAGTTACGTAAAAAGAAATGTATCGAAATACTTAGTATCATTAATATTAGGTAAACTTTTAAAATAATTTATGAGTATAATGCATAAATAAAAACATAACCTAAAATAGGTATAAATGTTGCTTAAATTATATAATGTTTCATAACTTTCTAATACATAAATATCTCAAATTTTTTATAAAAAGTTCGTAGTTACTTTGCTAGTGGAGTACTCTTCCAGCCGTACTCACTGCTTTTATTACAAAGGGCGAACGTGCTGCATACAGCGTTATAGACTAAGCACGTTGTATTTATCGATATTTGTGTGCGTGACTGTACACGTGTAGTGGAGCACACCTGCCGAGAGTTCCGTCGTTGCCGGGAACAGGACAGAAACTCTTCATATTGTGCTAACTTCTACATTATTTAACTCAACGGCAGTTCAAATCAAAGAAGATTGTTATTTTTTTGTATTTGAAACATCTGGCGCGGCTCTTGTTCGACTCGGATGTTTGTAAGAAAAAAGCACGTGCTACGTATTTTAGGTTGAATGGAAGATTTGAAACTATTTACGTTATAAAACGTGGGAAAAGAAACCGTGCTAGTGGTTACTGATTGACCAAAAGAATATTTTAAAACTTATTGAATTTTAAATAATGGCTATATTATAAACGTGACATATTAAGCCCTGACCCCATCAGACTTGCGCACTTGAACTGATTGACCATATTGTACCCTCAATTGCCGCACGTCGTCGGCTGCGCTCGCGCAATCGTAAATTCGTAAATTATGAAGCAATATATTGTGATATATTTCGTAATTAAATATTCTCAAGAAACACACATATATTATAATAAGTTATAAATAATATTAAAAACAATTAAATCAACAAATAAATGTCATATTCTAAATTAATTTATTCCTGTGCAGCTTAGTCTAGGTATTAATTTCTCAGAAAATTTACGTCCTGCTGATTTGAACTTACAATTATTCCTTTTCGAAGGGCTAATATGATATCATAACCGCGATACGATGGTGTCAATTTAAAAATATATATATAATTAGTTAATGATATTTTATAAACTGTCCTTGTAAATAAATATTATAATAATAATTTGGAATTCTAAAATGCAAAAATCGCAAAATTAATTTTGATATCAAATTGTAATATTATAAAATTGAATTAAATTAATAAAATTGGGATAAAATCTAACATACGTTGCGTGACAATGTAAACATAACTCACTTTTCCTTTTGTTTAGTTTATTAAGCTAAGTTCTAAGTATTTATTTATGTGGATGTGTATTTCTTATGTGTAAACATTAAACCATTGGCCATGGCTTTTGATATTAATAAAGTAATATACCATCTAGTGATTGGAAAATAATTTTACAAAAAAATAACTAAGTAATCTTAGTAAATGTCAATATCATATTAAATGACACCAAGAAAATTGCTCCCATCGAACTATGAACCTCGTATATCTGTTGTAACCGGCAGTTGCAAAAACGGGAGAACAGTTGTGTAACTGATTTAGCAACTAGTACAGGCTCCCGTTAAGGACCGCTACACTCGGTAATCGATTCTATATCTATGGTACTCTTTTAAGCTTAGAACTAGGCTTGTTGAATGTGAAAGATATGTCGATTATTAAAATTATATTCAAGTCCGTACAGTGTTCCATACTGTACTAATGTTTTAACTCACGCGACAACGTATATAAAAAGGCAGATTAAATTTCTTAATGACTAAAAAACAAAATATTTTATACAATTCAGTCATGAAGTAGTGTTAAATACGTCATTCATGAAGCATTTAATATTTTTATGAAGTTTTATTTAAATAGATTGAGCTATTAATGATCGTTTCTTTTTGTAAAAGTATTTTGTACAGTACAGAGATAGTTTTATTATTAAAATCTTATGTTTTATTATTTAAATAATGTACCTAATACGTTTAAACTTCAATTTGTATCAATGACTTTTAGTTATTAACCTCTTTTCTGATTATCGTTCATGTTCATATAACTTAATGGAAGTAAAATATAAATTATTTATTTGTGTGACAATGTTCACTAACATCAGTTAAGACTTCTATGTACGAACAAAATATAAGTATTTTATTTTTTATGTTAAAATATTTCATGACCTATGTTAGTTATTTTCCTATTAAGATTGAAATACTGCTCTAAAAATTTTATAATTTTTAGAAAAATTTCTTAATCTGGTTAGCGTTGACAAAAAGTATTCGCAGAATTTGGTACTCGTATTGGCATTCCTCGCGCTATGTTTGATGCGTAGATTTGTAAGCATATCAACATTGGTATTTGTGGAATAGCAGAGATACTATTACGGGCGACACAGTTCCAATCTACTAAGATCTGTTATTCAAACTTATTTATTGGCTAGTAGAAATATATCAAGATTATCTAGAATCAAAGCAATCATAGCACTTATATTGACATTTGTGATATATTTTTTCAACGAGTTAATATAACTACTATGATTATAACAGTATTTTAAAGTAGCTATTTTTATATTTTTCATTTCAGAACAATTTCAAATCAAAAATTTTAGTTGTTTTTAATCTATATATGCAAAACAAACATTAATAAGGTCAATGGAACAAAACATTACGGGTATCCACCTATCTATTTAATATGTCCAAAACACATGTAAAAGTTATTCTTAAAGCTTTAAAAAGATGTAACATGCATCGAAATGTTAACCAATATACTGCTGTAGTTACTTCTTGAGAAAACAAATGCTGTAAGATTAATGCACCATTAGCGTAACATAAATTACCTCATATTAAATTTCTCACAGTCTAAAGAAACTAAACTCTTAATAAATCACGATGTTAATAAATATGACATAATCATTGCATGTTGCATTTTTGTTGCAATTTGTTCTTTCTAAAATTAACAAAGTCAAGTTTGATGTGCTTGCTTTTATGCAGCTGTCATGTCAGTACATGACAGTTTAAAGTAACTGTAAATTAGATTACGTAATTAATTCAGCCTCTCCGTAGTTTTTAATTTTAAAGAATGGAGTTATTTTATTATAATAAAATTAACTCCCCTTTCTATAATTAAATAGCAACGACGTTACCATTACGTTTTATTTATTCTCAGTAAGAAACAATATTACATACAATAAAATTAGATAAAATTAACACTTATTTATATTTATTTTACTTTGGAAACCTGCAATGTATAACTTATATAATAAAAACAACTGTTAATTGCGATTAGAAATTGTATGCGGCGCTTACATTCGGATTAAATCCAACCCCAATGTCAATCGAATCCTAAATAAATCAATGTTGATACTTCAACGTTATTTTTCAACGTTATTGTATATAATATGAGATAAATGCTAGTTATAAACGGCGTACCTTTATCCGGTTGAATTACAGTTCGTATACGATGGTAATAAATTGTTTGTTTTTTAATTTATCATGAATACAAGAAATGTATCACTTGGAGAAATATCAGTCGCAATTAATAATAATGACCATCAAGTTGATCTGGGTTAAATCAGATTCGGAAAGTTTTTATGAAGTTAAAACTATCATCAACATGTGAGGCTGCAAGCTCTTGTATTGTAATATGTGAAAAATATTATTATAAGAAAGTTTCCAAAAAAGTTAATTGTTTTTTCTTAATCTAATTTGTAATGTTAGCCCGTCTAACAATCTGTAACAGTTTCTCTATTTCCAAATTTGACACGTGTAATTGAAGAAGTAGTAAGTAGAAATAGACTCAAAAAAAGATTAACTTTATAATTTTTTAAGTTGATCAAGTCGGTAAATGCCTATATTAAAATAAAAAAATAATAAATATTAAAACCTACTAAAGAAATTAAATTCGTAGATAAATGATCTACGAATTTAATTTCTAATTAATTACATACAGCGACTTTTCAACCATTAGCGGACTTCGCGTGTTGAATTTCGGAGTCTAGAGATAATTTGAAAACAACGACATTATGAATACAAGCGTTTCCCCGAATAGGGAAATGAGCGTACGTTTTAAGTCCAAAAGTTGAGTGGTGGAACTCAACGCCGCCCTTTGTATTTACCAGAGCGAGTAACCCGAGTGGGGATCGAACCCACAACCGATCGCGTTTACAGTCAGACGCTGTTCCACTGCGCTACGACCGGCCTCAGTTTGAGGTCAAATTATATGAAACTCATAATTGTTTTCTTTAAAAGAAACTATACTTTGATATAGATAGCAAGCAATTAATAACAATAACTAGTACTAAGTAACAAGTTCAAGCACAAGGATGTCAAATAGTTGATACAAATTAAAGCCGTCATTTAAATATTATAATAGATAATATAAATAGGTTAGTTACAAATTGTGTTATCACAGACACACAAGTTATATACACAGCTTACTCACAGATTTTATACGCCATGTCAATTCTTCCATAACTTGCACCCATTTAATATTTAAATTCATTATCCTTGCTTGTCGTTTGTACATATAGCGCGTCCTTGTCAAGTATGGTCTATTTATTTTGTGTACAATATGTGGCCTTAGCATCACAGTGTTTTCTGATTCTTCAGCAGTTTCAAAGGAAGCCGCCATCTTTTCATTAATTTATAATCACTTTTTTCTATCAGATACACTTTATAGTTAGGAAATTAAATTAATTGCTTGAAAAGGGATTGTTATTTTAATCAACATTATATTTGAGCAAATTTGACATTTAAAGAAAGAGATGTTGAGATAACTTACGTTAAAAATATTTTGACTAATATGAAGATAGATAACTAATAACCTACAAATTCTAATACAGTAAATTCAAAAACGGGACAACTATCCCACTGCGGCACCTAACCGGGGTTTTCCCTACGAATATAACCGACTTAAAGTTATCAATTTGAAATTGAGTCCCTGTTTTAAATTTACAAAATATTTGTAATTTATTTCAAAATAGAAGATATATTATGTAAAAGTAAATTTGTAAGTTTTAAAATATATAATACATAGATGAGTTAACTTTTATTGCATAAATTTGACGTAATTTGAACATTTTTATAGTTATAAAATTACAAAATGGCCAAGTCGATGTATTTTTACCAGTTATAATCAAGAAGCATATACGTAATAGAGTGATTCTCAGATTAGTAGTATTTAATTTCTCGAGAATTAATTGCGTTGACCTGGATGATCGCTGAGACCGTACCGTTTTGCGACCAAACTTGCAACGCAACGAGAAACCCCTATCTGAATAACCGGTTGCTCGCGTACGACAGGAAGTAGGACAGTAGAAACTTAGAACGACCTTCAAAATTACTTTGTCTATTTCGAATTCGGTAATTGAAATATATTTATGCCTAACGTAGTCGTGATAGTTCACTTAAAGTAATATGGTGTTCAGTTTATAAGGTATTTAAAAATAACAATATGTCAAAAAGTCGTGATTTTTTACAAAGAAAAATATGTGTAAAATATTCTATAGGCGAATATAAATGGCATAATCTCTAAATGTGAAACTCGCTTAAGTATTCATAACAATTAGTTCGAGGACGCAATCAATGGGTAATAGGTTAGGTACATAGCGTTAAGTTAACATTTGAGTTAAATACGCATCACTGACGGCCACATAAAGTCTCTTAAGTACTATAGTAAACATTACGTTTACTAATTACCATGCCAGTCATCTTGTAGATATATCATTGCGTCATATGCTTTTGTGATGCAACTGTAGAAGTCGTGAGGTATTGGGAACTAAGACGAAAATGTAAAATGTTAATAAAACCTAAAATACGGAAAAAATAAGCATTCATTTAAATACGTGTGTGTATTTTTCTTTCACAATGGAGGCGATTGTAAGGAAGATATTTGAAATTGTTAGGTATTCAGTGCATGATTACTCTAATTAAAGTAAAGCTTATAAAGCAAAAGGGAAATCAAATGGAGACAGAGCTAAACTATGACCTGTCATTCGTGATATCTTTGAAACTTTCTCTAACCGGTAGAATATCTGACAAATGTGGTAGTAGTCAGAATTTACGTAATAGTTTACAAAGTATTTGTCGTTTTATTCTTTTTTTATCAAAAGATTGGAGTTTAAAAGAAAATACCAATAAATTATCAATGTTATTTATGTAAACACTTCAATGATATACTTTAATGAGACCTATTATTATACTTGTATCCTGTAAACAGAGGTAGATGTGTAAGAAGACCATACAACAAATAATACAAAGAATAACGTTCCCGGAATGACGGCTACAATGAGATCCAATTTCTATGTGGAGTGATAACATCGACTGCTTGCCTCCCACGGTCTTATTATTTCGTTTTGCGAAATATCACGTAATAATGGCTATTTGAACAGTATATTCTTTCTTTACGTCTTTACGTCTTACGCTAGATAATAGTGAGTCTTAACATTCCATTGTTTTTCAGTTTTTTTGTATGTTTTAGTTCTTCTATACATATGTATATTGTTCAAAACTAACGAAAATACTTTCAAAACTCTAAACAATACGTAAAGAGACATGATGTTATTTAATGTTTGTATCGAGTGAATTTGAAACGCAGACGTCAATAACTGGTAGAACAACAATCAAATAGAAATATTTAAATAAAAACAAAGTACATACTGCCAATTTTTTTTTTTGTAGTTAAAATTTTCAACAGATCTTTATTCAGTTAGTCAATATTTTTGATACATATAAGCAAAACAATTGGATTATTTTTTTTAAAATCAATATCACTAAAGAATTTCATAATACAACAAGTGTTTTAAATACTCTTAACTATTATTCCATTAGAAGAAAAAGAAGTGTCCATTGGAGCATGTCTTTCACACAGATTGACATGCCGTAAACAATGGGACTAAAAGCTTGTGGTAATGCGGTTCACCACGTAGGCGACACCGTTACCTATTGTGTCAAGTACGGAAAACGTTTTCCTTGGGATGGCGTCGAAGTTACGACAATTTATATCATACCTATAAGAAACAGAAAAAAACATATTTATAAGTTTCTCAACGGATCAATGTAGGCAATTATGATTTTATGCCTGTTGTATTAGCTTTTCAGGTATACAGTAATTTATCTGCTTTTCTGTTTCTCTATATAGTTTTTTTTATTTAAAATTATTTAAAACAAATTGTTGTTTGAGTAGAATCTTGAATCAAACTGAAAATTTAGTAGAATTAATTATACTTAGTTATTTTTTTAAGTACAATTTTACCAAGTTTCAAATGTTTATAGCAAATTTTAATGAACTAATAACGTTCGGCTATAAATTCTACGGTTAAATCTGCGTAAGTGTCATCTGTTATGAGTCACCTAACGTGTAAAGTTTATTATGATTCATCAGGTTCCCGACAGTTACAATATTGACCTTGCGTCGTGAATAAATAAGTACAGGAAGAGGGTTTAGATACGAGCGTGATCGATGGAAGTGAAAATACGGACCCTTGTTTGTCTAGAAGAAATTCTAAATTGCCGCCTGCATAATGCATACTAAAATATATTATTGTAGGCACATGATTCAAATATTTTCATACAATACATAAACAGAGAAATTCCATTTTTTTAATATAATAATAAGTGGTTAAACGATTATACAGAACGTTTTTTAAAAAATGTTTTCTAATCCTAAGTGTAGAATAACACTTTAAAAATAGTTCTTAATAATCTTTGAAATTTGTAAAAATCTCTCTAGACAGATTGCTAACAACGTAAATAAGTTGTAACAAAACGTATAAGAATTTCGATGTAGCGAGTAGTAGAATGCATGTCTTAGCGGTCAGAGCATATCGACTGTTTCTAAGAAGCGCAGGTTCGAATCCCGCTGCGTTAAAATTTTTATACGTTGTTTAAAAAAATGTTGTATTCCACACTTAGGATTAAAAAACATTTTAAAAATAGTAAAATTTGTTAAATGCTTATAGAAATATTTTCGGTGTGTACATTTTCGGTGAAAATATATAATATGACAGCTTTACGAGTATTCTAATTTTAAGTTATATTTTTTTCAAATTTTATCATCTTGACAAAAACTTATCTATTGCTATTCACTTTGTAAGTTGATACAGCAAGCGCCATATTATTTACATAACATAAATATTAAAATCATTAGTAATTCACATCACACATTGAATTTAATTTTAACGGAACTTTCACTTGCCTTCGTAAAGGTTGCTACGTAAAAACAAATTAAGTATTTAACCTTTTTCGTTACCTTAATTGATGGGTTGTGGAAAAACGTGATAAAATGTACGTGAGTAAAGCAAAGACTTTCCTTTAAGTTATATATGAGCCTATAATAATATAAGCAACAATTTTGACAATTCTATGTACATTAGAATATAAAATTTAGGCATATATATCAATGATGATTTTAAATCAGAAAACATATAAATTAAAACCATATGTATATAAAACCTATAAGGATAGCCGCAAGCAAAATCCTTAGCGCAGCTTCTTGAAACGAGTCGGGCCGCAGCGGGAGCTAGAAGCAATCTTGTTAAGTGCTCTCTGGAACAATGACCTGATCATAATAACTAAAAAGTGGGGACATGAGGTGAATGCAAGATTAATCAATCCTAACCACAACTCGACAGGGTAAAAAGATTTTTTGCCTTATTAAAAATACGGGTCGACATAACATTCTACAGAAGTTAGTTTAAATTAAGATTTAGATGTTATATAAGAATTATATATTAAATTTCACAAATATGCAGCAATTAACAAAAAGATCATTGTTTTAAATTTATAATACAAGTATTAATGAGAATAAAGTAGTAGTAATTATGAGGTACAAAACGGACGTTTAGCACCTATCGTTGTGCTTTGTTTGCAGAGTAATCGTGCTCTTAACTGGTATTAAGACTGACGTTTTTTGATAAAAATTATATGTTATCTATGACTCAAATTTAACCTATTTTTATTCCATATTTTTACCTGTATAGTACATGTATCAAGATTATTTAATAAATAGTATTACAATAAAATTATCGTGGTACAAATTTAAATAAAGCCATATTTCATATTACTAATAACAATAACTCATCATAAGTATACTAGCTTGAAATTGCGACCAAAAGTCTAATGCACATACAATGAACTAAATAACACGAAATGAAGCGAAGGTCAATACGATTGTGATCGCAGCAGTAACACGCTGATTTGATTCAATAATACTGCCGCTAAGCTACGTCACGCACCTTGCACCTTTGTAATATTTAACATATACAGTATATGATTATATAAACGAAACTAACGAACATATAAAATAAACTGTAAAATAATGTAAAATGTTTTGGCATGATCTAAATTAACTGAGATATAATTTGACGAGAGATGCAACGGAAGTGTGTGCTGATAAGCTTTTGACACATATATTTGTCGTTTGTAAACAAAACGAATACAAAACCCAATTTTATTATGAGAATAAATTTCATTTGATATGTAACTACTTATGTCAACGTACACCACACGATCTTAGTATTAACATTTTAAAGCACTAAACTCTTTTTTATTCAAAACACTAATAATACATTAAGCACTTTTTAATACTGAATAACTGAAACGAGTCCATCCGATGCACGTTCAAGGAAAACTAATAATTTAAGTAGCTTGTTAAAATAATATTATTACAACATTAACAATTTACAACAATAAACAAATTTCCTTGTTTCGGCTTAAGGTTAAATTTTTGAACTTTAATGCGTAAATAACATAACAATATTATGTGAATTATATTTCGAATGTACATGTATAATATTATAATCTTTGTTATTCAGCTTATGGTTTGAATCATAATTAAAACACTATGATTTTTACTTAATTTGTGTTATTTTATGAGAGATTTTCTATCATATTTATATTTAAATTATATGAGTATGTATGTATATTATTATAAATATATAACGGAGGCCTTATGTTACAAGTCAAAGTAGTACGAACTTATAAACTGGTGCCATACGAATTCGCGTGAGTTATCCAATGGAGGAGTGTGAAAGGCCGGCCGACATATGGTAATATGGCTGTTAGAAATCGGAAAACGTTACGATTTGACCGTACGTGTCATATAAACGGAATGTTGATAATTGTTTATGTTTTAACTTAAATCAAATTAAAAAAGTTTTTAAATAAAATGGAGCAAGATTGAGGGGCTATTATTAAGGCGGAATTTGTAGAATATAGTAAAGCTATAGTAATGACAAAAATTAATCTTTAATTGATCCCATAGAGCAGTGGAGCAGTCTCTGACCGATCGTTGCTCTTTCATAGGAATGATTATTTATCATAGTTAAAAATATTTTTATTACTGTGAAAAAAGTATCGTTGAGTTTTGCTTTGAATTCTTTTTTATTTTTAATTGTAAGTGATTAATTTAAAATTTATTCTAATAATAGAACAGTATGCATCTATTATTGTAAAGTTTTATTGTAAAAATTGTAATCGTAGATGCAACTATGTAGTACAAAAATTATTTTTGTATTATATTAATTGTATTTGTTTTACCGTGAACATAAACAGTTGTGCGGTTTCAGAAAAATCTCTTAAATATTCATTTTGTAACGGAGCTTGGTCATTACAATTATATGGGTTGGCAATTAAGGCCATTATGATATAAAGTTTTATATTTTAGTTACTTATATAAAACAAAACCAGGTGGTTAAACGTCAATCGCTTAATAAAGAAAAGGTTTTATCTATCTCACAAGAATTACATACGAACACTTAAAATTCCTACAGGCAATAATAATCATGGTAAAAAAATTAACTGTTCGATTATGTCAATAAATTGAATTGTCTTCGGAAGCCATTATAAACAACGAGCTCGTTAATCTATAAACAATATAAGTTAGTGCTTCCCAGTAAAGATGCGGGTAGAAACTTCACTGTTATGTGCTTTTAGACAAAGCGCTAGGTAGAAAAAAATCCGTATAAAGTTTCACTTTCATTGTGAAACGAGCACTATTGTGCGACGCAGGCGGATGAGGCTAGACGCCATTTTGTGACTGCTTCTATTCAAGACTGAAGACTTTTAAGGGGTTGACTCAAGATATAGCAAAGACACTTATGTTAGTGTCCCAATTTTAACATACAGTACAATAAAAAATGAGTTACAAGAAATCTGAAAAATCCAGTGATTGAAAGAGGAAAAAGGAGGAAATTAAATGTTATTTAAAACAAAACACCACATAACCATGTTTCCGGTGATACATGATTTTATTGTTATCACATTAATTTTGTTTGTGGTTTTGAAAATATTGAGAATTCTAATTTCTTTACGGTTTAGTTTTTATAACTTCACAAATCTCTTGTTTATGTTGGGTCGGTTAAGTGCTTAGGTAAAACATTGTTTAAGCAATGAAAAATGCTATCAAATAAGAAGGAAAACATGTGTATATAGTAAGATTTCTATAATTAAAAAAATATATAATTTCCATAGAGTAATTATAGTAAAATTTGTGCAATAATATATGTAAGCGAAGCTACTTGTCATTCTGCCTATCCAAAAGAGAAAGAGAAACCCAAAATAATATGAATTGTAACCATACCTGTGCCACAGATTTGAATCCAAAACAATTCATATTGTTATCATAAATTATAAATGTTATCTTAAAGTATTTTTAAAGGTCTTTTTCTTCAACATAGCACAACGGTTTATTAAAAAGCGAGCAAGGAACCCTAGAAGAGTTCGTGTTTGAGAGGTGTCTTACTTAGAGTGTAAAAAGTAAAGCATATCTACCTATACTAACCGAGGGATCATCTCAAAGGCCCTCATTAGTAGTTTTTAGCCTACGGAAAAATGTCATTCAAATTTTCAGCTTTTAAAAATTCTGCCTTAATTGTTTAAAATTGAAAATGAAGGGGAATATTTTTGAATAAAATGTTTATGTAGGAGTTGGAAAATGACAATTAAGCTTCGTTATTTAACAGACAAATGGTTTGAATATCAATCCGTCTTGCCTAAATAAGAAAGAATCCTAAAGGCAAATTTGGTCAGACAACATATTTCACAACTTCGCATATAAAATTTCAAACGTGTAGTCAATAACATTTTAGAATTATAAGTATTTTTTGTTTCTCATTTCGTTCATATTTTAGTATTAAATTGAAACAGCTAAATTATAAAACAAAAATCTTTTACTGCGTACTAACATAAAGAGTTACATAAATATGTAAAGAAATGAATATTTGACTTGGGTAGGGATCTAACTCACGATTTTTGGGTTAGTAATCAGGCGCACTAATCGCTACACCAATGTCCCTGTCTAGAAAATCTGCTTAGTAACATTTTTATCTATGTATGTTGTAATTTTATTCTTATACATATTTATCAAGTACCCAGTGGCACAGTAAGATATTCTTATAAAATATATCCTTTTCGTTGATTTGCCAACGAGCAGTATTGGACTCCACTACTCAACTTGTAATGTCTCTTTTCGGACAAAAATGGAGAATGGAGTGACCTTTAATGTTAATAACGGTCATTGCGGTGTTACAATAATTTATTATTATTTTTTTCGTAACCTTTAAAATTTTACCTATCTACTAAGCTTAAAAATTCCCTTGCAGTTAAGGTTTACATCAAATAACATAAAAATTCCGACGAATTTTCTAGGAAAAGAGTAATGGACCTTGATTTCTTTGAATAGTTAAATGTTTGCTGAAGCCTTATCATCAAGTATACAATGCGAACCAAGTGATAACTGTAGAGTATAAAAATATTGAAAACGCACATAAATTTGAAAGTATTAAATAAAAAAATATATATTATTATTGTTCCTACGCATTGCATACATCGAAATTAAAATATTTCGATACTCCTATTGGATTAACATGAATATTTGATAAGTATACCTTATCGCTGCAGACGCAAACGTAGTTAGGGTTGCAGTAAGCGCAGTCGCATTCCGCGCATTCGCTCCAGAAAATCTCGCCGTTGCAGCCGAGCCGGCTGCCGGTTTCCACGTCCACCCACGTCGCTCGCTTCATCAGGATCACTCATTAAGTTCCGACACAGTCAATCAAACATCACTAATGCAGAACAAATTTTAAATTGCACTTCACCGATACTACAGAAACTATATTTGAACGAAAAAGTCTATAATAAGAACACAATATTACATCAGTTTCTATAACACGTTAATACTCCTTGGTCACTATGGAACTTAAGAGCAGAAGATGCTAGAGTATAAAAGCGTGGCGGCAGGACCGCCGCGCTACGGCTCATCGGACAGACTGCTCGTTGTGTACACCGTGCCGTTCACCTACGTGCTCGAGTAGGAAGCCCTCGACTAAACACTTGAATCAAAACACTAAATTCGTGAACAAGAAATGCAAACTGAAAAATAATAAAGCTCTACAATAATTCTGTTCCGTTTCAAGCAAAGCGTTTCAATGGAATACGCAAAATAAAAACAAGAGTATGTTTGCTCTCATTAATGACGGACCGTTGTGGGGAGCAATCATAATTTTCTTTGTTTATAATTTTACACCTGCCAAATAAGTGGAAAAACTGTTTACAAATTGGTAATACGATTTTAATGTTTTAATATTTTTAAAATCAAATTTAATAATTTTGTATGCAAATTTAAAATTTATAACTTTCATTACTCTATAATGTAGATGAAGGCAACCAAGTGTGAGACTGTAAAGCCTTCATGTTCGCGATGACATAGTAAGCAGAATTAATTTAATACGATGTAAGGCTTTGTTCATAGATAAATCAAAGCAAACATAAATTCCTTTCCTACTACGAAATTGTAATATAAAGAAGTGATGATAATTTTGTATAGATTTTTAAAAAATATTAAAATCAAGGAGTTATTTGTTTGTAAAACGAAAATTCAGATTAATATTAAGGGTACAATGGAAAGACTTTCGAAAAATTATATGACCAAATAATTGCATTATAAAGTACTAAATGTACATACAACATACATAAAAGAATTTTATTTCATTAGAAAGCGGATCTCAAGTATAAAATATATGACTTAATTATTCATAAGCGTATTTTTAAAATGTTCTTTATCTGTTTTTACGCAAGGAATACCATAAAGAATACTTTTAAGTTCAACAATAAATCGTTTTGAAAATGAATAAGGACTCGTGTCTTAAGTTTTTCATAATAATCTTTTTTCATTGCATTTGAGTCATCTATCTTAGTCGTCTCAAAATAGACTACAATCAGACCATGCTATAGAAACACCTGGCAGCAAGTTGTTACCGATTGAATAGTTGTGCACAGGAATATAGAGCAGTTTTTCTTCTGTAATTTGCAATCAAATGGTGCATGATGTTTTTGTTTTCGTAATGCATCACACGCCGATCATTATTCGTGTCTGTAAGTGTTACAACTTACTGAGGAAAAAGAAAGAATTGGAAATTCATGATTTCTTTTAATATAAATCGGACGAAGTACTGTACATACGACAAAGCAAAATAACAATATCACATGTGTATTGCATACGGCATTCTATATATGTATGGGTATATTTAATATGTACGACTCTTTAAATTTCTAAACATTTTTGCCATCACTAAGAAAGATCAGTATAAGATATAAGGACGCCATTTTGTATGTTATATTTTATTGAGTGTTCTTGTTCTTTGTGTTTTTCATCTTGTATTTGTTTTAGAGTCTAAGAGTTTTTATAATTATTGGTATGTTATTATTACGTAATGTAAAAAAACAAAACTTATTGTAATACCTAATGACTTTCGCTAATATAAATATACATATATAACTATAAATGAACCATAATTAGTTTACCAATTAAATTAATCAGATGAGTATTCGTTTCTTCAAGAACAAGATCATATATATTTATCTAAATAATCAAAGCGAAGTTTAACGTCCGAACGGGCACAACACTTTCATTTCTAAAATAAAAACAGAGAAATCTCGTCGGAGTAGGACAATTCCGTGATTCGAGACTTCAACTATTCAATATAATTTACCACAAAGCTTGTGTTTTAATGTTTCTTGGAGGCTTTTTGGGTCGACAGTTGGACGTGCTATGATTTCTGTTAATCACACCTTGGAGAGAGTGCATCCATAACTTATAACCAATACAAGTATATACTTTTGCGTTTGTAAAATAATTACGTCATTATTTTTTCTAACTAGGAACTTAATAAGCTTTAATATGGTATGCTTAATAATTCTTTATAATAATTTAACATTCTTCAACGATATTAATGACGTATGCGGTAATGAACGTCAACGAGTACTATATTATTATCAAAGAAAAATTTCTAAACACAGTATTTATTCTTACAGCAGAAGTCCATATTAGTTACCAGTAGGCTAAATAGTATGTATGTATATATATATATATATATATATATATATATATATATTATGCATTAATGTCCATACAACTAGTCTTACTTGAAATAACTTTGCACGTAACTTGACTAATAACTATTATAAAAAGTATTAGAATTTTTTGGTTCTTAGTTAATATTTTTTTAAAATGAGAAGTCCTTTCCAACATTGTATTTTGTCTTTTAGATTAAAAAATATATAAAGAACTAAATAGAAGCATTTATACAGCGACATTTACCCCTCGTACACCGAAGAGTGCAATGAAACTCATTGATGTACATACATATATACATATGCTTTTCGGTCGATCGAATCATCGACGAAAGTAATATGTATGATATTTTTATATACTTAAAACATTCAAGAAAAACCTATAATAATACACATGAAGAAAAAATATAATAATACAAATTCTTATGCGCTTATGTGCATATATAAAAGAATTCACAAATAGAATAAGTTTTTACGTACTAGAATGACCATTATAAATACTAAAATAAATCGAAAGTTATTGAATAAAAAAGAATACCCATGTTATTATAAATAATTACTTGTTATCTCAAATTGATTTTAATGCTTACTAAAATCAGTAGTGGCAATCTCGGTAATAGTGGGCAAACATCAATTAAACAGACAAAACAAATTTAGGCCACTGACACTCGCGTTGACTGACGTTTCATGTGGTCTTCAATACATTATGATGATTGAGCAATTTCGGATATAAATAAATGCACATTCATACTTAACTCTCGATGTTATTGAACTTGAAACAAAATTGGTCGGAGTTAAATATAATGATAGAACATGTCAAGTAAATGACATGGGTTTGACGGTAGTAATATTTATACACAACAACATATTAGAAATCCATTGTAGTCATAGTCATTATAGGAAGTAACTGGTTCATTCTCTATTGAAAGCAAGTACTGGTGGTTGTCATTATGAAATGTTAAAGCCTGATTAAAGTAAAAAATTTAATTTAAATAACCATTTACGCAGAATCATCTAGAATTTTATCTCATCCATTAAACGAATCGGCCACGTATAATCTATTTAGTTTTACTTATTCCTATCACATTAAATAAACGGTTTTATCGATTTCGCAAATCGTTAATTTCGTAATACTTGTGGCGACTGGAACATTCTACACATTGTGTAAAACTATGCATAATTTATATGAACCGATTAAAGTGTTACTTTATTTCAGGATATATAATGCATATTTTGCATTATGCGATACCTATATAGAGTAATGAATAGTGTCTATCTTAACTTTTTATTATTTGTTGCCTTTCCAGCGAAGGAGTTATGGAGCCGAAGGATTGCAAAATAGATTTCTGTTAGATGGTTTAAAAATAACTAGCTGAACTTTTTTAGAATATACATAACTATAGTTCAAGTCTATATATTTGTAACAATATATTAATTTTATTTTTATAAATATCAATTTTAGATATAATTTGTACAATGCAATATTTAATGAAATAATGTTTCTTGTTAAGGAAATTATATAATTTTATATAAAGTGCAATTGTATCACTGAAATTAAAAACTTGTTTTATTTTTATAAATGAAAAAAAGACTTGTTTTTTTTTTAAATTAACAAATAGATTGAAATCAAGGTTTAAAAAGTAAACATTTCGGTACATAACCCAGGGTCAACAACGCTATCTGCATTAGGATAGGGCATGTGGGCGAACAACATTACACGAACGGACGCGTGCTTAAACCTCAGATATATGACAAGTTTGGTCAATACGTGTCTCCTAATTGGCAATACGACGACCACTTGAAACAACAGAAGTTCATAAGATTTGAAATTTAATGGAAAAGTATTAAAAACATGTTTTTAGTTTTATTCACATTTCAAAACAAGGGGGTTAGGAAAGCCACAAAAAATTTAATGTTAAAATGCTTGGTTTTTCTTTGCTTGACCAGATCGGGATATGAAAATAACTTAAATAGCTGCAAAGGGATTGAAACTACAACCATCGCTTCTATAGTCAGGTAATTCCAATTTGCATCATGAGGGCTCATGACGATGAATAATATTTCTATAGAAAAAACAGTCTAAATGATTACGAACGTTATTTTTTTTGTTCTATACTGTGTTCAAGTACCGTAAGAGACACGCGACGTCTGCTTGCGGAGGCGTACTCAATTACATATTACAAATCCCGTTAATAAATCAGATGAAAGTATTTAACGAGTTCAAGTTTAAGTGCAATAAAATATAATCTGGTTTTGCAGTGTTTATTGATAACCTAAATTTAGTATAGAGGTTGTTACTATGGTTACATCCACGTATCTCTCGCACTTTTCTGGAGAGACAAATAAGTTCTATGTCTTGGTTGCAATTCCTTACTTTTTTAAATATGTATTTTTTACATATTTTTTTAGTAAAAATATATAAAGACTAATAATTTTACTAAAAATATGTAATTAATTTTTATTATTCTTGTGAATACATAGAATAAACATTTTTTTGCTATATTTAAGACTTCTGTCAATAAGTATATAGGTATAAATTATGTATATTATGATTTTACAATAAAATGGCAAAATGGTTCACAAATTTACTTTTGCTCGTTAAATTAAAAATAACCTAAATTAAATGCCTAAATTGTATACTAACGACTGAAATAACTCTTATTCGACTGACTGTTATAAATTATGAAACAGAGTTTCAGTTATTTTGTTTTGCCAATTCTTCTCAGGTCTTAGAAGGCTCTGTTATTAAGTTTATCTTTGAAATGGAACTAAAGCCTTGACATTTAATATTCAAAGGTATTTCTAAAATTAATAAATACATTTAATATTTATTATATATAACATGTAAAAGGCAGGGTATTTCAATAAACGCCTTATCTTTAGTGATATAGCAATAAGCGTAAAAATATTTAAATTTTTTATCAACTGTAAATAAACTGTTTGGTTATAACTAGGTATGATATAATAGGTTTTCGCGGCATACATTACAGAGCAGATTCTAGATAACAGCCTTCTCAAGGTGAGCATACCTTGAAAATGGAATGTTGTGGAGCACTCTTAAAGGTTGAGACTATTTGAGTAATGACATAGAAGATATACATTATAAGTTTTATATAATCAGAATAAATATAAATAAGATTTTTTATCTTCATATACTCCTACATTTTTTGCAAGGATAGATAACCAGTTATCTGATACGGATACATACGGAACAATTAAGTTGATTGAAAATGTATGCCTATTTTTAACACATAAAATAGTGAGGCCAAAAGGATTTTTCTGTTTATTTAATATAATCGATACATTTGAAACTAATATACCACACTTTTAGCTATTGTGTAACAAAATTGTGCTAGTTAACTTTTTTTTTTAATTGACTACATTGATGGGCAAATGTAGGATATGCTAGAGGGCACGTAATGGTTTTTGGACTGAAGTGAAAACTATAACAAAAAATGCAAATGTTTATAAGAACTATTTTTTTTAGCGAAAAACTAATCAATGTGTTGAAAATTACTCGTAGATGCTGATTAATAGCATTTAAAGGACGGATTAATGAATTAATAAATTATGCACACGCGAGTGCTCTTATGAAACTAATATTAAATATAGAGTAATTGCCCTGTTGCACTTTGACATTAGCAAAGCGGAATGACAAAATAAGTACTTTCACACGTAAATATTTTTATTAAAATACTGTAAATGTACCTTAATTAAATTAATCTAATGGTAAGAACTGCGTTCCTTCTTATGCGTCGGTTACCTTTCTATTCTACCTTTCTTTACAAAAATGAATTAATAAGATGTATGGATATCAGGATTTATGATAAAATTATATCTATAATTCATTAGAGATGCTGTGAAATATTTTATGGAGAAATCACAAATGAAGTAAATTTATTTTATAAAATACACTTAAGCTAAATGTATAATAAATTATTTAAATATATAATATATAACTAAGATAAATTTATATTTCAATGTATTCCAGACATAAGTGGTACCTTTTATTAATATTACCTACTAGTTAAAGGTGAATGTTTTTTTTTTATTTTAACAAACAGTGGTACACTTGATACTTAAAATAATTTTTATACATATGTACATAAGCATAAATACCTAACAACGTAACACATATTTTTTTAAGTGGTAAAGCGAACTTTATTTAACTAGTTCGTAATATTATTTAAATAGTTACCATATTTTATTTAAATAGTATAACTGCTTGGGCTAGTTAAGCTTTAAAGCACAGTCGTTGAAAGCTATTAAGTTCTCGTCACCGACTCGCCTTGGCATTCCTTTGAGCAGGAAACAATGCTCTTATTAAATTCTAGCCTTTGCACGCGTCTTCCCCCACGCTATTTTAGTTTATGAAAGTTCAAAAAAAATACTTATGAAATTTATTATTTTTCTGACAGAAAAGTCTCCTTTACATGTAAAATAACATAAATTTTTTTTTGTATGTATACAAAATTTCAAATAGATTAATTCAAAACACATAGCTTTGTTGAACTGTTAGTTTTATTTTTAACGAGTTGTGCCCACGATTTCGTCCCCGTAGAATATGTGGATCTGAATATCTTTATACCTTTACTTTATAATTTTAGAATAAGTCTAAGCTATTCCTTATTAAATTAGCTATCAACAGTGTACGCCATCAAAATCGGTCCAGCCGTTCCAAAGATTAGCCGGAACAAACGGACAGAAATTGTAAAAAAATATTTTTATATGTACTATGTATACATTCCTTTAGCAAATAGTGGTTATTTTAATTGAATAAACACTCTAATTTTATATAGTTGCATAGATATTATTTTCAAGGAATTACGAAACTCTAAAAGATTTATTGATTAAAATTAATTTTCTAATATTCAAGACATCTGTTTCTAATGATGATTTTTATTTATTTTATTTGTATTTATTCATAAAAGTCACAATTTACAAGGATAATAATTCTGAAAAAATATAAACAAAACAGATATAAATTCGATATATTGTGTTCATTTCATGCTCATTATGTCATAAAACTTTAACAGCCATTAAACTCTTAAGCAAATTTTATATTCAAATTAGTATTACGATAATGACCTACAATCAAATATATAATATATTTCACGTAATTTTTTACAATTCGCAATAGTTTCGTCAAATAAGTTTAGTAAATAATAAATTATTGATCCTTGTGAAACGACTGAAACGAGACTTGTCGAAAAATTTAATTAATAATCTAGTTATGTAGAAACATCGACTCCAGGGGTGAGGGTCGCGAACTCTTGAAATGAGTTGGGAGCTTGCAGCGTCATTCGATTGTCATTGATTGTGCTCATAGAACCGCTCAAACGGCATAATGGGTACAGCTGAAAGGTATTGCATAATGCGCGTTATGTCGGTTTAATGATTTTTATTACCTATTGTCAATTTATTTTAATTACTATGCATTTACACCGTTGCGGAAGATATTAATTATTTGGTATAAAGTTCTATGTATATATTAAAATATATCCATTATATTATATGTATGCCTTTGTTACAGTTACATTAATATACATAATAATAAAAAGTATATACGTTAATAACAGTTAAGCAGGGTCAATTTGTCGGTTCAAGAAGTGAACTCTCGTAAGGATATCAAATGATACGAATTAAAGCACTCATGCGCAGCCAACCTGTGTAGGGCATCGTTTATGACGTCCGATCATATCGCGTCACGGATATTGCGCCAATGCTCTATGATTATTGTTTACACAATACCATGACTACTTTCACTTGGTACACCATAAAAATATAATCAATGTCATGCATGTATGATAAGGAAATCGATTTATCACATAATATTATAAACGCATTTCAGATATGTTCTAGGCTGTGTAATTTAAGAATATGTATTGTTCTGGATAAAAGCAACATTATACTAAAATGTTGATCAAAAAGTACTAATAAAGCTTTCACTAATTAATTTAGTTAGTTAATTCCTCGAAAAAATGAATTTATGATGAAACTGGTAAATATTATAAAAAAAATAAAGTAAACACTAGTTTACTACAAAAAAGACGCAATTACGCAATATTGTCATGTAACAAGACGATTTACAAGTGAAGGTGGTTTTAGGCCTCTAAACAAGTTTGTCTGGATCTTTTTTTCTAATCAACTCTCTTCAGGAAATTCAAGTTGCATGTTCGAGGAAATGGCTCGAAAGAATCCGTATAAGTTCTTTAACGATTCAAAATATTTCCTTTCATTTGCAGGTGCTAGTGCTACCGGCTTAAAATATATTTATTTTATGTAAATAGATAATCTTAGCATCGTCCATATGTAGAGAAATAATTTTCCTAGAAACCATTGAAATGTTCAACAATACTTACAAAATTAAAGTAATTCAAATTAAATTTAAAAAATATTTTTGGATATATTTTTAAAAATCATATTTCAATTTAATTATACATTGTTTGAAAGGGATTCAACATGACTTATGAGCATTTTACTATTTTTAAAGTAGTATCCCGTACTTAGAATTAGAAAACATTTTAAATATGATTTAGGATTTTAAAAAATGAGTTAAGCAGTATACATTTTTTTATATGAATGTTGCACATTAGAAGAGTAACAATTTAAATTCAAGTCACAAAGTTAGGGATTACCCTAAACAATCATTAGAAAGCATAGACATTAAGTATGAAGTCACGTCAAGAGACGCTAATTATAGGTTCTGGCGTGGAAGCTACAATCCGTGAAAACTTCTGACGTTTCTAAGAGTCATCATGTCACATTTATTATTTGAAAATTATTTTTACTTTAAATAACATAATTAAAATGCGTAATGCTTAAATTTTATAATATTTTAAACAAAGTTTAAATGCTTAAATATTTTGAAGAACAATTCAAGTCCTAATTTTATTTTAGATCAGATAGTATTTTTTATATATGTATACTGCATAATATAAATAAATATTTATAATGTAAATAAATTCTGTGAGTACAGTTGTCAAAGTAAGTAAACTATTTATTTTCAATGAGCAGAGCAGTCGTCAGGCGTCAATTCTCTTGAAATTCAATTTGCTGAGAGTCAGGTCTAAAACCTAAAATTATTCAATATGTATTTAATAACTTGTTTTCAAATTCAATGCATATATTATATTATCAAATTGCCTAATCAAATTTAGTAGAATTAATAACCGTATAAATAACCGTAAAAGTTTAATAAAAAAAAACTAAATACTTAAACTCTGCAGCGTCTATATGGTTCATAGTTAATATTTTCAGTACAATTACACTTGTATGTGATTATTATTGATATGCATGATACATATACTTAGCCTTCGCAGTAATGATACCTTGCGCGACCTCCACGCATGCTTTCTCGCACTTTCTACACAACTACTGGTTTTTGCATATTTTTGCACATTTGTTATACAGGAAATAAACATTAAGTAGTTAATATCTTTATATTCATTAAGAAATGATAATAAAATTCAAATAATAGGTATATTACTTATGTACGGAAACTTTTGATCGATAAAAACATTAGATAAAAACTAGTTAGATAACAATTTTAAAAAGTAAAAAAAAAACCAAAATATAAAGCTATGTAAAAAAAGGTTATTTCCGCCTTGCCAGATGTTAAAGGTTCGACATACCGAAGTACATTACTTTCGTATTGCCGAATGGTCGAAACTATATTAGTATGGACGTTGCGTGTCATGGTGAAGGCGAACAGAATAACAAGTGTTAAGTATCCGCATGTAGGAAAGCATTCCCTTTTGAAATCCTAAAATTAAGCGCTTTTTAACCTTTCTTACCAGTTGTCATATATTTTAAGTTAAATAATGTATTTATTTATAATATACGCTTTACCTTAGTAACGCTTACGTCGTTTTATTTATTTTGTGTATTTCTAATAAATTATATTGTAAGATCTTGGATTTCTGCACTTCACGAGCGTGTTAACTTTAACAATATCGAATTTCATACTCGTGCTTTCGCATAATTTTAGTAAAATAAGTATCAAATTTTTCCTTTTTGTTGTATTAATGTATTAATCATAATCTGTTCAAGTGAGTATAATATTTGGCAACAATCCCAGACAGTGTTTTCTCATTAGGTCTCAATATTATTGTCTTATAATAACCACTAAATGATATGTTATCCTAGGTTTATTATTTTAATAGGTTACTAAATATCATTTTATCCATAAAAATGTAATAGCGCTTGTTTATAAATTTCTGTTGTAATTACATATTTTATACGGTGTAAAATCTTATTTTCTTACATAATTTGACACGATAGTTGCACTTTCGATCCTTTCAATATCAAAATAACTTTTATTTACATTATAAAAAAATATCATGGTTAGGAGTTCCAAAACATAACACAAATCGTAACTAAAATAGACAGACAAATGAAGTTTAAATTTAAATGAACGTATAAAATATACAACTAAGTATCTTACGTTAAAAATAAAAAAATATTGATAATTTTACAATAACAACTTACTTGGTTATTGGGTTGCGGTGCAGCACTATGCGGTGGGACGGACTGCACGGGGCGCGCGGGTTTGGCTGCCGCGCGCACTAGCGTCGCTCGCTTTACGGACACCATCAGCCATACGTCTTCTACTCTTTGACACACCTATATATTTTAAAATAGTGTTTATATTAAAATATTATTTAAGTTGAGATACTTAAATAAAATGATGTTAAATTATTATAGAGGAAATAGGTGTTTATTCGATTCAGACAGTGTCATGTTAGTTCGCAGCCATAATGATATGCAATATCTCCATAAAACAATTAATATAGTATTTTTTTATCATTTTGATGAATGCGTCAGTGTGACTAGTAAGCAAATTTTTTTTAATTGGGTTTTGCTATTTGGTTACTATTATGGTATTAGTGTTAATATAAAATCGCGTCCCTAATATAATTGAGTTTCAATCACTTCCTTACTTGTGTGACTAAAGCCCTTGTCTCCTGCGTAGCAGACTGTAATAACATATCACGGAATTGTTCCGGAGCAGTGAGACCAAAACTCTTAGCATCTTCCAGTAACTTATCGACAGCTATGAGTCCACCTTCCCCCGCTAGGATTTCTACACCCGTTGTGCACCAGTCGTTGGCCTGTAAAAATGTATCTCTTTAATCTTTTCATAATTTGAATTATTTTCCTTATATCATTAGAAATTAATTAATATGTTTAGAAACAAACATGACATCTACATTATTATTAATAAACAATTACATCAAATTAAATTATATTATTCTGAGTTATACTTACTTTGTCTATTCTATCCATTAATTCTCTGGCTTTAGTTAAAAGTAAATTTCGTTTTTGTATCTTGTCTATCAACAATGTACTCGTTCGTCTCAACTCTTCGCATTTTGATTCTATATGGTCTACGGAACTCAGCGGGTCCTTCATTAACTTTTCACCTATAAATATTCAAAATCTATCTCAGGTAATCATAATAAAATGATCCAAAATATACAAGTTAAATAAAAAAAGGCATATACGCAAATAGTCTGTGGCGCACATAATAATTATATTTAAAAAAATCCATAAATAAAAAGACAATTTGAATTAAACATTAATATAAGTTCATAAAAAAAAGGTTATGTACCCTCTTCTATAACTGACGAGGCACTATCAAGATCACTATTGCACAGTTTTTCAAAATCATTAGCCTCTTCAATAAGGCTATCGACTCTATTTGCTGTTTCACCAACTTCAGTCATATCGCACGCAGTCTTTAGGTGGCTGTCTAAAGTTGCCTAAAAGAAAATAATAATACATACATATAAAATAAAAAGATATATAAATATCAGTTTTGTATTCATTAAAAATATATTTATAAAAATAGCATATTTTGTATAAACAGTATTTTAAAACTGGCCAGTTATTATTTGACGCCATTTATCTTTACGTCCATTTAAAAACATTATTTGACAGTTGTCAAAATTATGTTTACAATTCAGTTATAGTATGAGAGAGATTTTTGAAATCCAATTTATTCAAAATAATTTAATGAATCATAACAAATAATAATTTAAAATGACATTAGATATCGTGTGCAATTTTCGGAAGTGCAGGAAGTCTCTATCAAGTCATGCGTGGGTCACGACATGTTCTCACGCTTTTTGCGTCGAGCACGGTCAACGTGAATTTAAAAAGAATGCAGAAAATTCTTTAATGTGTCCAGCTTGTGGGAGTGAACTGAGGGACAAATTCGATGTTATCCAAGCTGACCTTAGACCGACAGAGACGTTTAAGTCGATAGTGCTAGCTGGCTTAAAACCCGATGCTATTATGGATGTAGCGATGCGAGCGATGTCCTTCTGGTCGTATCAAGTGGAGCAAGAAACCTTATATCAAGAAAGTTTGGCGAAACATTCAAAAGAAAAACTACAATGCCTCGAAGAGGTCAATGACCTTAATGTTCAAAAATTGAAAGCTGAATTAGAAACTTGCAAACGCAAAATAAGTTCCTTGCAAATTGAATTTAACAAAAAGAGAAAGCAGGCCGAAGAACTTACGGCGCGTTTAGAAGAGAGGTCGAGGCAAATACAAAAATTATCTTTTCAGCTTGATGCATCAAAGAGGAAAGATTTCCGTCTACCTAACTATGAAGATAAAAGTGATATTCAAGATAAATGTATGAATATTACAGATTTAGTAGGTAAAAGAACAGCTTCTGAAGCGTTTGTTTTTAAGCCTTTGAAAGATCTAGATGAATCCAGAAGAATTTGTTCACCAAGTACACCGCTATTTGATTTTCGTCATAAAAATAAGCGTCAAACTTTTCAATTTCGTCCAGTGCATTCATAATTTAAGATGACGTATGTACCAAATATGTAGCTTTAAGTGTAATTAGTTACCTGCATTTGTTTGAAATTTAATAAAAATGTTCGAAATTTCAGCCAATGATTTAACTTCATGGAATGTTTTTGCCAAAAAGTATCAAATTGTTTTTCAGTCTCTTCTAGTTGTACAAGTAACCTTTCCACAGCGGCTACATGGCTAATAATATTATAAGTAAGATTTGGTTTGCGAACTTGTGTCAGTAACTCCTCTCCTTGAGTCGTCGCTGACGATAGTTCAGTTTTTAAAGCTTTATATCTGTAAAAAAATATATATATGAAAGTATTTTTGATTTAAGTCCTAGTAAGCAAGTGTAGTAAGTCAGTATGACATTTTTATTAAAGCCAATAAAAATGACTTCCACAAAAGCTACGAAAACATAAGTTTTACACCCTGTTTGCTACAATACATTAAGAAATTACTAGTGAATACTAGTTATTGTTATTAAGAAATAACAATAACTAGTATTTACTAGTTATCTGCCTCTTTGTTGGCGTAGACTCGACTCCTTGCTTTAATTTTGTCCAATGATATGTTTAAATTGATATACCTTTCTTATTTATAAACCGATTGGAATAAAACAAACACTGAACATTAAATAAGGAATGCCAAAATACAATGGTGAACTAATTGCATTTTAAATCAGTTAAGCTGTTTCCGATATAAACGTGCATAATCGCACATACAAATAGAAAAAAAAAAACAAAATAATTGGTTACCTAGATTCTTGACAGTCTAATAATTCTTTGGTTTGTGTGGGATCGTTTCCCATATCGCAGTCCACTATTTCGTGCATAAACTCATCGAGTTTTCCCGAAATTTCTTTCATCAATATTGAGAATTTTTCTAGTGCCTGGAATAAAATATGTATTGTGTTTTCATATTATAGAACAAATTGTTTAGAGGTAACACATTTGATAATATTCTCAGAATTCCGTACGGCGATCAGCTCGATACGAAAATTTCCATTTCGTCCACATTAGTGGTTCAGAGCGCAAGGGATTAACATCATTGGGTTATTTATGAGAAGTTACTTAATAATTAAAAAATAAACAATATAAATATTTGCTGAGGATTGGCACTTAAGGGTAATTTAATATTAATAATTTTATTTCTATCGAAATGTTTATAGGTAGATATTGAATAAATGAATCTTTGCATAGATAAGAGCTTCAAAGGTCTAAAAAACTTATTCTCTAATTATTCAAATGTTAACATTTCCTTTTTTGCAAATAAAAAAAGAACTTACTATTCGCTGTTGTATCCATTCTGAATGTGAATACTGTAGTTCGCCCCCAAGATCGGGTGTGAGCTGTGATCTGTCGAAGTGTTCGTACAACTCGTCGACACAAGAGCAGACTAGCACTCGAAATCGAAATTCCTCTTTGAACAACTTGCTGCTCACTTCTGATAAAGCTTTCTGGAGGAAACTTGCTGGTCGTAACACGTACACTGCGTGAATGATACCCGGGAAAAACTCCTGAAAAGTTTTATATTTTTGTAAGTTATATTATGCATACAATTATTATTTAATTTACAATAAGATAACAATACATTAGTGAGCCTACTAATATTAGTAGTATAAAATACCTGGTAATATAAATATTTAGTAAAGATAGACTGAGTTCTGTTATCCTTTAAAGTTAAAAATACTGAACATACCTAGATGAAGCAATACAGTCATATAGCTTATATATAGATGTACATCAAAATAAACATATGCTACCATAATATACTGACAAAAAACTATTTACATATACTATAAACATTTTAATTATCTGTTTACAAATCAAAATAAAGGCTCAAACATTTTTAATGTATAAAATATATATATATATATATATATATATATATATATAGGTATAATCACCTTTCTTCTAATTATAAATTATAATCAATCATTTATACGTGCAATGTACATGAATCGAATAGTGTTAAATAAGTGTTAATTTAAATTACTTACTGATATCCGAAGCAACACCGTTTTGACTGAATTCCATCTATCTTTCCTTCGATCTATTATAATATGGAAACCCATTTCAGCTTCAAGTAAACTGTAAAAGATATATTCTTTTAAATAAAAGTTAATCGATTTCTTAATCGTCTGAGGTTGGTAGTACATCACTACTATGAACTTCTGCCTATTTTATTTTGTAAGTATGTTTCATATTTAACGAGATAGGCAATGATAACCTACTGTTATACATTTCTTTTCATTCATTTCAGTTTGCGGCTTGGATTGCGTAACCTAACCCCACGTTTGATTTTTTTTTATTAAAACAAACATACTTCGACCAATTATCGAATCTACATTCATCACACAATTAACTACTTTGTATATAATTCTAAGTTTTCCCCATAGCGTAGTGAAAAGAATTTGTTATCAACACATCATAATCTACCTATAGAGAGATTCATCTAAACCTCATCTTTATAATTACTATTTGTTAGTTTATGTTCCAGTCCGCTAAATCGAGTCGTTTTTTTCTAGATTTAAACGCTTATTGCACTTTAGGAACAAGTTTTAGTGAAAATAATAATTATATTTGCTATACAACAAGTATTAAGCATTGAAGTGTATGTTGTGCCTTTTCTACGTCTGTACATTATTTTCTGTTCTATTTATTTGTATAACGAGGATTACAGAGTGTGAATTAGATGCAAAATCACGTAAAACAGAGGTAGTAATTATCTATTTGTCGTATAACTTTTACCACTAAATAGTTATTTACAGTATAATTTTACATTTTGTTCAAAGTTGTTGCTACTAATAATAAATAAAAATTTAAATGTTTATGTTTATATTATAATTTCATTTAGTATAAAAAATATCCGATACAATTACAGGGAAAGTCACTCCATTCTACACTAGAACTTATAATATTTTAAAAGTTATTACAAATAAAGCTAAACTCAAGTTGTTTGTAAAAGTAAACTTACGAGGGCACAGAGGTGAGGTAGAGAAGGAGTCGGCGGTATTCGGCGGCAGTTAGTAAATGAAAGTTGTTGTTATCGGGAAAGGTGATTAGCGGGCGATGGTCTTTCGCCAACCCGCCTGTGGCCAACGCGTACTGCGGCAGGAGCAGCTCGCCCACGCTGCGACCCTCCTCGCCGTCGCTGCCGCATCCATCGCACTCGGCTTCTGGAAATCGAATGAATAATATATTAAGTATAATGTGGAAGTTTCTAAGCTTAAGCGTACTTAGTAATTTGTCTGGCCAGATTACAGTATAATAATTTTTTCTTTGACACTTTGACTTCTTTTCTAAAATACTGTGCTGGGTATATAAAGTCCAATTGGTACAATGGTATAAGGCTACTAAACATAGTTTTGGTTTAATAATGAATCGATAACCTCGATGGAGCTATTAAAGAACTTTTTCCATGGAAAATATCAGGTAACTCAACTAATAAATTATGCATTTTATATAAATTCAACTTGATATCAAAATTTTAAGTATACACATACATATAATACTTCTTAAACTGAATATTTTCTGCAGTTGATATTTCTTTCTTACCAGGAAATGTAAATGAGAAAAATGGAATTTTTAGCTACACTTGTAATGTAGCCGCATATAAAAACGTTTTGAATGCGAGTATTAAATAATGTAATATTTGTATATGTACTATAATACAAATATAAAGTCGAAATGAACATGTAAACACATGACCAGGTTAAGCTTAAATTATACATATGCTCCGTAACAAAAAATATATATCCTTAATAAAAATTAACCGTTATAAAATTCAATCCCAAGTCCCCAGTATTAAATATCATATTATCAGCGTAAAGTTTTTATAGAAAATTTAAATATACTTATAAACCTCATAGTGTTAAGTGTAAGCGTATATTATTTTAACAGAATGGAAATAAATATATTGAAGTAATTGTAATTTAAGTACTGTTATTATTTTTATATTAGGCACTTATAAAGTAAACGACAGTCTTACAATTTACAGGTCAAATTAAGTAACAGTTTTCATAACGGTTGTTTTTTACGTAGGTATATAGTGCTTGCTTAAATAGTAAAATAAAATTTAAGTAAGTAATACTAATTTGTAAAGTATACGAAATTATATAAAGAAATCAATTTATTTCAAACTGGCAAAGTTTGTTAAAATGATTAGAGTCATTTGATAAAATTGAAACTGTAGCTATTCGTGATAAAACATCATTAGCTTTACGACTTTTACTTTCTTCCGGGATGTCAAAATGAGATTAGGTACACGAAAGTGCCTAAATTAACCTCATTATCAAATACAAGCTTTTAATGTTTATTATTGCTTCTATAGTATGTTTTTTAGCTACACGGTTTTATCCCGCATAGCAGGGTAGACAAAAAGTATGTAGTAGTGTCAAAATACTCCGTACCTCGCTTTCCATCGAATTCGAGACATTGCATGTTGAGTGATGGAACTCAACACCACACTTTGTCTCACCACATCGAGAAAGTGAAATTAAATATAATCACTCCCCCGAGTGGGAATCGACCCCACAATTATTATTTAGTATATTCTATAGTTTTTTGTAATAATAATACTGGTAGCTCACTTGATGCCTAAAATTATGTGTATATATTTGTATTAATTTAATATATTCCGACTTTATTTTAATAATTTTAGTATGTTCCGACTTTATTTTCCATATTTTATACTTCTTCTTCCGCATAAATTTCGTAAATAGTGCCGAAAGATTTCCACATGTAAAAATATATAGTTGATTAAGCCTAAGCAGTCGTAAATATGTTTTTAAAATTAGTGTAATGGAAAATTATGTAACTTTTACCCTACCGAAATCTTATCGATATCATGATATCTTATTCTTTGGCTGTAGCTATGCTATATTCATTGGAATTAGCTAATACAAATCTGACACGCGATCTGATTAGGTACACTTGGACAAAAATGGAGTTTTAGGAAACTTTTTATACTAATGTTATTATTAATTAAAAATCCTAAAAGAAATAGAATGTGAACTAACTTAAGATTTTATAAACGGAGATGAATCTGGAATACGTTATTGGAATAGTTATTTATTTTGTAGTTTCAGGTCAACGTTCTATTGAAAAATATTTATCAAATATACGAGTAAATATGTACAAAAAGTAGTTGTACCATAAATCACGTCTTAGTTGCGTCTATATATCGTACATATACAGGTTAGGCATTGTGTAGAAAACCAATGGCTTGGCATATATCAGCTAGAGTGAGGTAACAAAACATTCAATTTCCCGTCAGGTGAATGTGAATAGATATACTATATATGTTGCCATAGTTCCATTAGCGACGATTGAAAAAGTACAGAACCGGCGACGTCACAATCAACCGGATGCATTTCATTCAACTGTTTCAGATTAAAGAGGACAGGTGAGATGTCACTTCCGTGTTCTAGTTTTAAAACAGTGCTTTTATAAAAAGCTTACAACTTGGTATATAAGTTTAAACAAAAAGCATTATGTCTTCATATTTATATCAAATAAGAACAATTGCCAATATTCAGAGCTTAAGTAATATTAATTATTTATTTTAGTGATTACTAGATAACATTCGTTCCCATAGCAGAGATCCTGTTTTCCTGTCTGTAAATACTTAGTTTGAAGACAATCCGTACCCCGATTTTCGCTAAGAATTCAAGACTTTGTGTGTGGCAGAACTCAACGCTGCGCTTTGTGTCGTTCGATATCGGACAAGGATCAAACCCACAACCGATCGCGTTTACAGTCAGACGTTGTCCCACTGCGCCACGACCGGCCTAATTCATTGCTATTAGACATACTATCTATTTATTATTAGTGTCTTATGGATCGTCTCTGAAGACCTTGTTATGCGGGATATAAAGAGAAGCTGCTTTTATGTATAATAGTTATTTCACTTGTTTTGCATTGAATTTATCTTTTTTACTTTTGCCATATTGGTATGGTTAGTGAAAAATTAGAAAATTTATTTACTCACTGATACATTATGCTATCTCGATTATTCTTTCGTTGAAATGATCTCATATTACAATTGATATCGTTTTACGATAATAACAAATAGATACTGAATTTAAGTATTCAAGTTTCATATACATACATATTCATTAAAATTCAGTTTCAGTTTGTATATTTAAAAGTAGGAAATATGTTTTGTTATTGAAAAGTTGACCTCCCGTTTTTAGAAGTTGCAAATATGTACGACTCTTTTGTTATTTTTTGTATATTACTGTTATACTGTTTTAAGGATTACTATCTAAGCAATCTTTAAAATAATTTACATAATAATTAAGTATAGGTATTTAAATCTATATAAATAATATAAAGCAGAATAGTTTGTTTGTTTGAATGCGCTAATCTTAGGATCTACTGATTGGAATTGAAAAATTCTTTCTGTTTTGAATAGTCTATTTATTGAGGAAGGCTATATAACATCGCTCTACGACTAATGATAGTGAAGCAGTAATAATAAATGTTGTGAAAAGGGGAAACTTCATATATTTTTAAAGCTAACCTTGCGTGCGTCGAGTACACAGTGAAAGTTACGCAAAAATTATGTATGACAAAATTGTTCCCCTCTAAAAGTTCCAAAATATATCCGCGATAGAATATGTGTAGCTTTTACGGTTGACTCACTATAACAATTTTTATGTATACATTTTTACTTCTAAAATAATATATTATTTGCGAAGGTGCTTTCTAGACTAAATATTAATCCATATCCAAATAAATAAGTTATTTATCACAGGAATTTTTTTTTTGAACAAAATTATCTTTGATAGTATTTGGTTTCAACCAATATGCAAGAAATTTTAAATTATCGTTTTAAAATAATAACGTCAAATACCACTCGCGCATTAATGGACGCGGTGTGTAAAGCGGTGAGGCGGGAAGGACGCTGGCTGACAGTGTCGATAGTCTTCTTACTAATATTATAAAAGCTAAAGTTTCTGAGGATGTATGTTTAATTTGGATGAAACTTTACCGTATTACAGGTTGCAAACCAGAATAATATAAAGACTTCAATTTACATTTTTTTTGTGATATATATATATATATATATATATATTGTAAGGTTGGGATCAATTAAAGACGTCTTGTTGGTACCAGGTTCTGATTTATTCTGATCATACATACACTTAACTTACACTTGAGAAATGCCGCAGGCTACCACACTACACCTCCCACGGCATTTAAAGAAAAAAAAATTACAAATATATTTTTTTTCGATAACAATTAGCTTTATTACATTCATTTTTTGGGAATAAGTTTTATTTTAAATAACGTTTTTTTAAAAAAATGAGATTCAAAAATACATACAGAATAAAAAAAAACCTAGGTATTCTTAATTTAAACAGAAAAGAAAAAAAAATAACTATTTAAAACCTAAAGTAATATTAATAATATCTTATAATCTAGAAGTTCCTTATTATTTAAGTATTAATAAAATTAAAGTATATTTTGGTCATTCCTCAGTATTAGTACGTAGGTACGTATATATCTATATATCTGTGTATCTATGTATTTCCTTGTAAGAGAAACATCTCTTTCGTAGCCTTTTTAAAGTACATATATGGTGTATATACAATTTTATTTTTAAGACGTCTTTTAAAAAGTCATATCCGAGATTAGTCGCGATTTAATTTTTTTCCTCTTAATTACATATTCTCCTTTCAGGCGCCCCATAGGCCTTTTTTATTTATTTTTATTTTATTATTTTATTATATTTATATTATTATTTATTTTTATTTGATTGGGTAGCCCGGACTACTCCCAATATTTTTTATTTTATTTATTTGGTTAACCACTTTTTATTTATTTATTAGTACCCTTTGTGCACAATCTTTCACAAAGACGAACTCGCGTACAGCATGATCAAGAAATGTGCCGGTACATTATTTTTATTTTTTATTCTCTTTAAAAAAAATAACCATAGCATTCCTTTTTCCATCATCTTACAATGAAGCATATCTATTTATTAGAATAACTAACGTTAGGGCCCAAAACATAGCTAAGCTAATATCCGATAGCCAATTCCATACAGTCATACCAATAAAACCAGCGAATTAGATCGACATAGTTAATTAATCCTTACATATATATTCACACACCTTATCTTACATTTAAAATTTTCTATAACCATACTCATATAACCTTTTCTTTCCTTAGATCTATTAAAAATCTTTCATTTTATAACCCTGTCAAAAACTTACTCCTTTATTTTCCAAAACAACAACGTCAAACCATACCATCTACATAATCATACCACTCCCACACAATAACGTAAATATACGCCATCTCTCTACTTTACCATACCTTTCAATTTCCATTCTATAATATAATTTAATCTATACTAAAAAAATCTTTTAATTTTTATACTTTCCTTTTATATCCGACATAATATATTTGCTTCAAAGTCATAATATTGACAACATTTAGTTATTATTCCATTATCGTTTTGTTTCATTGTCCGCGATTTTTTTATTTCATGCACTTTGTTCTTTAAAATAATAAAAAGCAAATAAAATTTAATTATCAATATTAACTATTAACTATTTGATTATTTTAAGCACAATTAAATGCAAAATAAATTTTTTTTTTCAATTCCAACACTAAAGCCGTATAATAAAAAAATATCAAAACAACATAAATGTAAAAATAATGGCAAAGTCAAGCCAGGAGACAACAATGGTATCTACAAATAATTGCATCAGCTTTCAATCTGAATCTTCAATATCATATTAGTTTACAAATTCCACGCCTTATCCGTAAAACTTCGCGTCAACGTCTTTATAAAATTTGAGCTGCACCATGTATGAGGGAACCAAGACTTGCATTTCAAAGAATATGTACATATGAACCGTGTCATCATATTGAGAATAAAGTTATCTTGTTTACAATAATTGCAACATTAATTTACTCAAAATTTTGTATTTAGATTCCGATAGATATATTTTTATTATTTTATTATGCATTTATACTAATTTATGATTTAATAAAAAAATATCATAACAATATTTATTCCTATTTATTATAATTAAAATTTAATTTTGCATCGTGGTCGAACAAAAATTAAAATCTTAATCATATTTTGACATCTTATCTTATTCATATTTTAATATTTCATTATTTATTTATTTTTTGATAACATTAGTGTCCTTAATTTTTTTTAATCTTCTTCTTAAAACAAAATTTACTCACTCACATTTTCATTACTACGAAACTGGCCACTCGGTGTAGTTTTTCTCTATCTTCATTATTACATTTACTTCACATTTGAAAAATGTTCACGGAGTTTTCCTTGGATAACTTGTTTTGTAGAATATGCTTATGTATGCTGCGGTGACTTTTAAATTCAATAAATTCCATCATTCTTCCTCAAGGAATATCTTCAATAGATCAATAACATTTTGTTTTTGATCTGCTTTCCGTTTTTTTTATTTACCTTTCTTTTTCTTTTTCTTCTTTGTGTCTTCCTGGGCTGCCTTTTATATAATCTTTGAAAAATTATTCATTTTTGAAGTTTTAATAATTGTTATTTTCTTGCTTTTACGTTTTGATTTTTACATGTCAATCCGAGAGATTTTTAATTTGGGAATTTTACCCATAAAATATTTTTTCATTTTATTTTTATTTCCTTTTCAATTTTTTTTCTTCATTTAATAATAATATTTATTCGGTGGCTGGCCGGTGCACGCGTCGCAGGCTAGCGCGCGCACACCGACTGGCAGGGTCGCCATGTAAGGTTGGGATCAATTAAAGACGTCTTGTTGGTACCAGGTTCTGATTTATTCTGATCATACATACACTTAACTTACACTTGAGAAATGCCGCAGGCTACCACACTACAATATATATATATATATATATATATATATATATATATACATATATATATTATGTGGAAGCCATTATTAACAAAATAGTCAACTATAAATTTAATTAAATTGAATACTTTCTTACAATGCACATTTTAGAATATTTATCAAACCTTTAAGTATTTAATATAGATTAACTATGTCTTTTACACCAAGTGATTTGGTCGAATAGTTTAAAAATTATAATGATATGTTTGACTTGAGCGCCATAAAGTGGGTTATAATAAGTGGGATATAAGTTTCGGGCGGAAAGCGGAGAGCATAGTATTTTCTTCCATAAGTGCTATAAGGTAAAAGCCTGAATAGAATCACAATTTATCCATATTAACAGTTAATATAAACATCTTGGGTATTTGGAGTGCAAATATTATATAATTTAAATTAAAAAAAAATTATATGAAAATAGACACCGGCAACATCATAGTGTGACATGGCTATATATAAATAGTTTTAGGTGCTATTTTAAAATACATAAACAATCGTATAGTATAGCATATTTAAACATTGATATATTATATTGAATAGGCTACTATACAAATATAACGCGGTACGGAGTGACTTTACACTAGTTACTACCCCGCGGATAAGAGCGTGAAGCTAAAAAATACTAATTTCCTAATATTTTGTGTAGGAAAATATGAAAAAATGCATGTTTAAATATTTTTAAATTGTAGTTATTCTATTAAAATTAAGTTAATACTGACACACTCAGAATTATAAAATTAAAATATTGAATCATTTTCACAAAGATAGTATATTTTATAAAATAAATCTTTTATCCGATTTAATCGGGAACCTACGTAAATCTATTGTCTAAAGTCAAGTGAACTTGTTACGTTAAACTTATCACGTTATGCATCCGCGCGTCAATATAAAAAATATAATAGATAAAATAGCAATTGAGGGTTTCAAATTTCTTTAAATTAATGTATTAAAGAGAAATGTTAGTAATTACCTTTACTTTTAAAAATGGTTTAGAGAATTATATCTAACACTTAACCTAGACATAATGTGTGTTTGTTAGCAACTATCGGAGAAGATCTCGATTCTAAGACCCCATAACATTCTGTTAATTGTGATTAAAACAATCTGGTGTACCTAATCGGCTTGAAAATATATTTTTGACTTAACATTTTTTTTTCTAGACAATAAAACTCAAGGTAGTGACTTTTAATAATGAGTTGTCCGGAGGTCCCGAGGACAAAGTTTTAAGAGCGAAGATATAAAGAAGGTCACATGTTATAAGAACCGGGCCATTTTATATAATGATCCCAATAAATATCTCTGGCTGAACAATTTCCGTACTGCTCATTGCACTGAGTAAATTGCAGTATCACATCACTGTTATATTGCATCCAGCAATACCTATCATAAGTGTGAAGCTATAAAAAATACGTTAAGTACGTAATACGCAAGAAGACATAATATATCAAATGTACATTGACACTTTTTCTAAGGTAGTTTATTTTATTATAGTAGGATATAGGTTAAGTTGCTTAGTTATGAATAAAGAAATAGAGATAACAAAAAGATTATAAAAAAATAAATGATACTTAATGAAAAAAAGTAATTTTACCAAAAATTAATTAATATTTATGTATGTATTATGTATGTAATATCCATTGATTTTTTATCCATTTCATACATGATTAAGAAATAATAACCGCTAAAAACATAACAGTCAAAACATGTATTCATTTTTAAAGTGTAATCAATTTAAAAGACCCGTTATTTTTATTACCGGCAAAAGGAACTGGTAATATATTCTAATATTACTTAGATAACGAGTGAAACTCAAGACTGATAAATAATATTAACTGTAACAGCTTTTAACATATTTATTGTCGTTGAAAGAAAAAAATAAATGCATATTATTGCACATAAAATTTAAATTTGCAATAAAGCTCGACGTTCATATAATATGACAATTTGTAATCAATGTATTAGAAAAGCTGACTTTTACCACAGAAAGTTCCAAAGCTCTGACTAAAACAATAAAATTTAGAAATTACTATCGAAATATCGTTAAACTTTCATGTCGTATGTGTTCTTTCGTGTTGCTAGTTTATTAATTTCATTTGTTTGAATCTACAGGTACAAAATTCGTACAATGCCATTTTGACCTATTTCATGCCGTCCTATTTGGACACCTGTCCAAATCTAATATTAATATAATGATTTTGTAGCATAAATTGTGGCTACAAATTTTGACAGATGTCAAAATATTCTTACCAGAATAACGAAAAGTATTTTTTCTTGTTTTCTTTCTTGAACTAATTTGTTATTTACCACTAATAAACATAACTACTTAGCTGATGTTCTGTTTATTCAATTAAAGTGACATTATAATCGCCTAAAGTTAATATGGAATATTATGACAATTTTATAAGACGAAATCCATATTTTTATAAAATCCACATATCATTTTAAGTATAATATATCATTTGTGAATGTATTCGTTTTTTTCGATTTCAGCAACTTTCTTGCTAAAGTCAGATTACTTCTCTCCGGCGACAGTGAAAAATCACCGAGAGCTTACCCGGGTATTGTTCCACCAAAGCCCCATTATTCATTTGTGTGTATAAACTTATAAAGCCGAGAAAAGTTATGACAATTTTACTGGCAAATATTTTTTTCCTATAATTTTAAATTTAGCTATTATTTTTAAGAGATTGAAAGGAATGTTAGAATTTTTTTTAGCTTCACACTTTATCCCTTGCGGGGTAGTAAGGAAGGACGGAGAATCAAACGCTACGATCCTTGCATACCACTTTCGCCACGTCCACATGTTCTTCATACATGCCCTTTGTGGAGTCTTCATGCTTTTTACGTGATTTTCAGTCAGTATCTCCGATACTGTGTTTTCGAAGGTCAACTGTGGTCTCTTCCGACCTTTCATACCACTCACCTTTGCTTTATAAATCTTTCTAACCATTCTTTCATCACTCATTCTCCCAACGTGGCCAAACCACCTGAGCACGTTTTTTTTCATTCTTAATATAACATTCGCGCTTACACCTGCCATCCTCTGTATCTCCTCACTGCATATACAGTCAGCTAAACTGACTCCGCGTATCCGACGAAGAGATCGCATCTCTACTGCATTCATCTTTCTTTCATTCTTCTTTTGACACATCCACAATTCGTTGCCGTATAACAACGTCGGTATTAATACTGCATTGTGAACGAAATCAGAATTTTTATTTTTACTTATTCGTAATATACACTAACACTTAATGTATCACTTACAAAGATTTTATATTTGATAACATATAATATTTATTTATTTATGTACACCGTTAACACAAACGCGCATTATACACTTTATTGTTTACATTTCATATTTCAAAATAGAATATAATTACGGAAATACTTGCCTATTATATGATTTTTTAAAAATATATTAAACTTCATATGTGAAATCGCGAGATGGTATTTAATTCGACACATCGCGTTCGCCCGCGGCGCTTGCTTCGAGAGATCTACCCGAAGAATTGTAGATGTACCTCACACTGACTAACAAAACAATGTGCGAATGAACATCTTCTAATGATGTAATTTCAATGCAGTAAACTATTCATTATTTGTATTTCCCACCACGGCTACCTATCAAGCATATTTACAATGCAATAGAAATCTAAATCGATTAATTTATTCATCATCACCGCTTTCTTGATTTAATAGTTTAAATATTTAAACAAAACGAAAAAATGGCACTGGATGAAATTATAGCAATCTTAACTGTCTAGTGGCTTTTAATAAATAGTTAATATATAATGTTTAATAAAATACAATAATCAGGCTTTTTTATATGTAAATTTATATTATTAATTATATAAAGATTTTAAAATAAAACGCTGTGTTTCTGTTTTTAACACTTTCCGTATTACCTTTTAAAGTTAATAACAATCAAACACAAACACGGCAGTAAATGCAAACGAAGATAACACAACAATTGAAGTGATCTCACATCGTTACGGTAATAACTGATTACCATGGAATCCAAAGCACTGCATTCTTCTGCGCACGCGGCAACAAGCGCCGCCCGCTACACTCAAACTACTGTTGTCGCGCTCCGACATCACTACGACAGACACCTTGACTTACGACCTTAACCGAGAACACCTTATCACAAGGAAATAAAGTACCAAATGCGATGGCAAAAGTACTAACACGTTATGCTCACTCAACTGCAACGGATGCTCTGAAATTTGAAGTATTTCTCAGAAACGTTATCAATGGTATGCCAATCGATGAGATAACTACAGATCAATATGAAATAATTCTGATATCGAGTTTGAACTTAAGCACTTGTTGTCCGTAATATGCAAATATTAAATCAAAGTTTCTTCCTTGATTAAACATAAATGTAACGCTTCCGACATATCAGTATTGACATTTCTAATTAATATATGCATTCCTACCTACATACAAATTTAGTTTTTAAAAATAGGACATTGTAATCATGTAATATGTTAAACGTATGTAATTCGAGGTTATGTTTTGTTTTTTTTTATTGAATCCAAAATTGTACATGTTTCTCAAACAAATCGTATTATTCCTAGGTGATGAAAATATAGCCTTTAATATTTCTTAATCAACGATTAATTTAACGCACTTTACTTTTCAATTTAATTATGTAAATTAAAAAAAATAATATTTTTTTTCCCGATAATCTAAACAAATAAATTAATAATAAAAAAATCTGTTGACATTGTGTAAGGCGCAATACAAAAATGTCTCGTGTAACAGTTGTAATGACACATTATATAATGATAAGTATCATTTTCTGTACTTACATTACACTACATTATGGCTTGAAACACGCATTGGAAATAATTGTAGGTCTTGGTCGCTTTGCTCTGTTACTTAAATAAATTCAATATCAATGTTATATTAAAAAAACATTCACTTATATTAACGCCATACTATAATATATGATTGCAAATCATATGTGAGTACAACCTCCATAGAATATATATGTATATATATATATATATATATATATATATATATATATATATATATATATATATATATATGCCCTCTTGATAAGTGCACACTCCTGATAAGTTTGATTAGATTTAAGATAAAAATATATAGATATGTTTTCTTAGCTTTGCAGTTTTTATCCCGCGTAGAATGGTAGACAGTACACCTAATGTCAAGACACTCCGTACTTCGCTTTTTACCGAATTCAAACACACAATGCGTGTTGAGTGGCGTAACTCAACGTAGCGCTTACCAGATCAATTGAAAATAATTTTAATAAAATCGTTTCCCTATGTTCATGTCGTACCCACAACCGATTGCGTTTACAGTCAGACGTTGTCACACTACGCCACGACCGGTATATTTTTTGCAATTAAAAAAGTTGATGATGGCAAAAAGAAAGTATTTAGTAAAAGGCGTACAAAATATTTGTTTCATCCGGAAAACAGCCAAATCATTTGGTTCGGAAACCGAGAAAAACGAGGCCACTGCGAAATGCCACTGTAAACAGAATGGAACGACAGTTATTAACTTCTAAACAACAAATAACAGGTCCTAATCTAAAGATCTGAACGTCAATTAATTACGACTAAAGTATTGAAAAAATGACGCTTATGAATGGTGGAGTTAAATTATACAAGTATATCTTACTTTATCTTTTTATTTACTGGTAAAGATGTTATTCTAGTAGTACAATCAGACGACTACATATTTCCTCCTTACGATGTAGGTCATAATCCGTGGTTGGACAAGTTCCGGCGTTGGGTTTCGCCATACACCGTGCAAAGTGGCATACTAAATGATATACTACTATTTTCTACTTATGTGAAATATGAGTCATATATAAAAATATAAAGCAACCATTTATGAAATGTTTGTAACCGTTAGAAATATTATTTATTTTCTATTTCCGTCTAATAATTATGCAATAATCATTGAAGACTTATTTGACAGAAAAGCCGTTTATCAAAAAACAATCTAAGAAAAAACACAATTTAAGCGCCAAGGAAGTTACAAATACTTAATATCATAGAGTCCGAGTAAACAAGAGCCGGGTAGCTCATAAAGGCCTAGGTGACCTACATTTCTTTGAGCTCAACAATAATAACGGAATGGAATTTGTGTTATAAAATGTGTCGTAATACTCTCTGAATTTCATAAATTGTATGTTTGTATGACAAAATGTGTTATTAATTATTACTTTTGTCATCCTTCCATTGCTTTTTTGGTATAGCTGAAGAATATTAAAATCGTTCATAAGCTGTATACTTTAACAATTTAATATAATTATGGGGCTATCATGGCACATTAAGACAGCATCTGATTGGAAACGCGATTGGCTGTGGGTTCGATTCCTACTTAGGGAATTATTATATTTAAAATTCATTTATTTAATTTATTCACACTGGTTATACAAAAGTTACGCAGTGTTTAGATTGCCAATCAACACGCAACGTCTTAATTTCGGGTGGAAAGCAGTGTTTTGACACTAGGTTGTCTCTGACTATTTTGCTATGCGGGATAAAACGTGAAGCTGAAAAATAATATAATAATGTATCTATATGATAACAATAGATAGTACTCTATTTGCCACTATGGCTTCCCGTATTATTTACTACTAATACTACTCGTAGCACTGAGTATTGGCTTGCATTACTCAAGTCACGGACCTAAAAGCAAGTCTAATAATAAACATGAGCAGCAAGTTATGGATGAAATAATTCAAAATCATAGTATTGAAATTGTGAACCTTACGTGGAAAAATTGGAATAATAGCTCAAACGTTTAAATGTCGTATCGCCCTAAAATTATCAACAATCATAAAAATAATATTTTTTTTCATTTTAAAGAAGATTTATATGTTGCATATTTCTATTTGAAATTCACAAAACTAAATTAAAATTAATGAACAAATATCAAACTTCGCCTGTTAAAACTTTGTACCCGTCATACTTATAAAGTCTTGTTCGACTAAAACGTAAAAACTTGCGATGTCAAGATATATATAATTTTTTTTTAGCTTCACGCTTTTTATCCCGCAAAGCAGGGTAGACAGAATGCGTCAAGACACTCCGTACTCCGAATTCGAGACATTGCGTGTTGAGAATTATATGGAAAAATATTAACAATCAGTCTTAACCATGACAAATATAATTCTTACGTTACACTTAGTGACTGTAACTTATGCACATATAGTACTAAAATATATTCTTATCTGTAAATATTTTAGTTTACGATTTAAATAAGTAACCTTCTTCAAAAAGTTGTTATTAAAAAAGATTAAACACGCGTCTCGTCACGTTTTCACATTAAAACTTCAGAGGCAGTCGTGATTTTCCACAAAACAGTCAATTTAGTGTTCTATGTTAACGCATCAGTATACCAAAGTATGAGAGATATGTACGTTAAAGCTGATATGAAAATGTATATAAAATTCAGGTATATTTTTATTGATTAACATATATACCTTTTTTTTGCTAGTAGCTTACTGATTAATTTGTGCCCAGTAAAATCACAATCATTCATCATTATTCACAATCAGTCATTTAGACACGTATTGTTACTAATTGTGTTAGATAAAATAGATCAGCGCCACACTTTGCCTTCCCAGTTCAGCAAAATATTATATACTATACTAATATAAACTTATTAAATACTCAATACCTTATGTAGTACACATATTAAATGACCTTACCATGTTGTGATGCTGCTTTGTTATTGACGCAGCCAAGTACTATACGGTAAACCATTGTTCTTGCAGCCTTGACACTTGTACAAACTAAATGACACAATGAAAAAAATTCTACATTTAATTAATGGGATACTTAAACCTAATTATTTGATTTACCGACAGATGTATGTACGCTTTGTTTTTTTATCTTTACATCTCATAACCACGGATTTTTTCGTTTTCTAAATACAATACTTATATATATATATATATATATATATATATATATATATATATATGTTTTTCTGTAATAGATTTTTTTATTAGTAAATAATATTTTGTAACAGCCTTTGTACTTGCCTTGAGAAACGGAGACCAAATATACCTTTGTATCTCCACAAATATTGCAATCGTGTAAACAAGATGTCTAATTCTGTATAATTTATAATAACAATGTTTCAAAATCAGCGTCATAGATTTGTTTTTGTTGTTATTGTAGAATAGAGGTGGTATGTTTATGAGAAATTTCTTAATGTAATGTTTTTACGTAACTCTCATCGTTTCAAATGTGCCATTGTTAATTTGTCTGAAGTTTTAATTTAGAATATAATTACCTAAATCGTTAAAACTTAATTTAAATGTGAACCTGCTATGAATTCAAGGTGAAGGATAATTAAAGCTTTTTTTGTTCAATTACTTCTTAAATATTTTTGCTTAAAGTAGATGTACAATATAATCAAAATAAGGTTGCCCTAGTTCATAAAGTGGCATTATATGTTATCAATTCAGAGCACACCATATTCTAGTATCTAGGCAAGGCACAATGGCAAACTAACTAACGCTATGCGGGAAACGACTCACATCGGCAATATAGTAGATAAGTCACGTTTACCATTTATTTTAACACTGATTAACAATTAAAGCAATGACGTATTTAAAATATGAATAAAATTTGTAAGCCAACTGTTTATATTTTGCCAATGCTATGATTCTTATACTTAAGAAAAGACACTGCAAGGAAAATACGGGATTTTACATACTCCTCTAATACATTAAAGTAACAAAGCTGTCGATAGCTTAGATTACACGAAGCCCTGCTAAGGAAGCAGCTTATCAGTCAAAAACATAATATGTACATTGGTGCAAGGCGACGGGTTCTTTGTTTCTAATAACAATGCACGTTTTACATTTCATTTTCAGAAGACATGAAAATGCAGATTATAAATATTTTTTGGATTTCCTCCAACTACACAAAAATATGAAAGATACAACTTAGTCTGGAAGCTGATTTTCTTGATGTTTGCATTACGGTAGAAATGATAAGTATGTTTTATATGTAATCATTATATATTAGTCTGTTTTTAGTTTGATATTAGCCACTTAACGAAGAATATTATCATAAATGCCATTTTAATCTAAAAAATAAAACCAGTTTTATTTTTTGTTGTCCACTTAACATCGTATTCAAATATCACATAATGTATTTCATTCTTTTTTATCAAAAAGTCGTTTAGCAAACTTGTTTAAAAAATTATATTTATCAATGTTAAAAATTTTATGTTTTTTTAGATATAAATTATTATTAAATAATTGTAGGTTTAAATCATACAGCCTTTTTAAAGATAAAATAGGTTACGTATATTTTTTTTCAGCATAACTCTCCTAAATTAATGAACATGGAGCTTTATTAAAATGGAAATATAAGAATACAAAAACCTTTTATCTAGAAATTTTATTCACGTTATGAAAACATTCGCCAAAAAAGTTAGTTATCAAGAATTCTGGAACATTTTTGCCAATGTAGTCCTTTTGAAATATCTTAATTACATATTCATGTATGAGAATAAAAAGGGAGCTCTATTAAATAGTTTTTGTTACTTTTGTATAGAAGCCACTTGAAACGCTTCTTGCCAAAATGTTTAATATTACTTTAAGAGTAATATAGTATATATTTAGGAACAAAATGTCCCGAAACTTTTGTGTATAAAACGGTCAAACCAGTTTACCCGCATTTTTAATAGCATTCCTGTAACCTATATAAGATCCTTAAAAACCCCTTATGGTAAGGGCTTTCAGAGAAGGTTCACAGTATCTGTGTAAAAGTATAGTGTTTAAATGGAGGTCATGTAGAATTTTTAACCACTCTTTTTACATAAAGATAATGCTAATTTTAACTTTTAAGCCGCTTACATTCCTCGATTATTTTGAATATAATGAAGAAAAGGGGCGTTCACCTGATAGACACACATGCCTTCAACAAAATTATTATTTATGTAATATAAAATTTCTTTGTGTTTCGCATTATTTTGTTATTACAGTATAGTCGTAGTTTTGTAACTACCTATCTTATTTGAAAATAACATAGTAAGTACTTGTATACGTAAAATCTTGTCTAACATAACGTATTACTTACTATATATTTTTTTAGCTTCACGCTTTTATCTCGCATAGCAGGGTAGACAAAAAGTACCTAGTGTCAAGACAATCTGTATTTCGCTTTCCACCGAATACGAGACATTGCGTGTTGAGTGGTGAAACTCAACGCCGCATTTTTTCTTTTACCAGAGCGAGGAAGTGAAAATAATTTAAATATAATCACTTCCCCCGAATGGGGATCGAACTCACAACCGTTCGCGTTTACAGTCAGACGCTGTCCCACTGCTCCACGGCCTCCTACTATATTAATACTAATATTATTCGATTTAAGTGAATTGTCTTAAAGAGACAATTAGTCTCCCTACTTGGGAAATACCTTTTTTATATTTCACATACACAGAGCATAGTATGTTATGCTCTTTATATTCAATTTTCCTCTCAAAGACAAAAAGCAAAAGACAAAGCTTTATTTCTCTCCCACAAAGATACTAATAATAGGGATAGTAGTATGTTTATCTGACTGCCCAGAACAAAGTTTACAACTCAGCTTTTCTTGCATAAAATAAATAAACGCTTTCCAAGTAGGAGGAAGATTTCATTTTATCTATCCTTTATATGCTAAAATATTTTTGAAAAAAGTACTAGTTGATAAATTTATTTACGATGAAGTTTAGGTAAAATACAGGAAAAAAACTTCACTATAACTATACAGTATAAATTAATGAGTGAATTTTAATGGAACTTACTATCTTTTCCAAAAATGATTTCCAATTTATTGGGCACTTCGAACCGTATTTTCATATCACTGGCTGATGTTCACGTCTATAAGCCCACTAACATTTAAGGAAACATAGAATAAATATTGAATACTACGAAATAGATTTTTAAAATGGAATTTTGACTCGCGTTTTGACCCGAGTTAATGGCGCGCATCGAATATAGGTACTTCGATGACAACGGAGCGCGGACTGAGTGGCGGCAGCGTCCTTCCGCACGGGATGCCTCCCGCCGCGCCGGTCTACGAACTACTTCTACAACAGTGCTGAATGCGGCCCAAGTGATGTAATCTGCATGTGAATCGTGACGAAATGGGCAAACAGATAAGATTTATGATAATGTCAACAATCGCGCTCTACATCATCTTTGACTGTGTACAAAGAAAATTTGTAGAGTACAAGTTCTAATTAAATGAAACAAAACTAAAGTATGTGTTTTAACTTTTAAGTTTAAAATTTATCAAAAAAAATATTTATTTAAAATTGTATTTTTGTTACGTTGAATAATGAATAATGAAATAATATTTTTTATAAATTTACCTAGTTACAAGAATTTTTAATCAAGTATTTATGTATGACGGCAAAAATGCCTAGTTAAGAGTGCTTGTACTAACTACGCACCTATTCAACCGTATGAAACGCTCTAGGTATTGAAGAAAGAAATTTTACAGATACAGATAAATTTTACAGGTTTTAATTGTAAAGATAAGTAAAAAGCAAAGGGCTCGTTGGAAAAGGGAAAATGATATAAATAATCTTATGTATGATACTTAATACCTAGAAAATATCGATATCCGATACATGAGTCAAAGAGTTATTGAAGCATAACTTCGTTGACGCTTTTATTAAATATCTTCCGGTCAAACAAATTATTCTAGCTACTCTATACTAAGCCGAGGCCGGTCGTGGCGCAGTGAGACAGCGTCTTACTGTAAATGCGATCGTCGTGGTTTCGATTCCCAATCTGGTGAATGATTATATTTAAAATTATTTTCATTTCCTTGCTCTGGTGGGACAAAGTGCGGCGTTAAATTCAGTCCACCCTGGGGATAAGCGGGATAAAATCGTGAATTAAATCATTGGTTTGAATATACCAATATAACACTAATAATTAGATTTAGACTTGTTATTCAAATTTTCAGTTTTCATGACAAAATAATTAATATTTCTCTTATGTCTTACTGTTGTTACATGCCTATTTATAGATACCGCGGGACGCAGACAGACTTGCTAACATAGCTTACATATAGGTAGCTAGCTTGGCTTACATATAGGTAGGTACATAACTCGGAAGTAATTATTAATTAATCATTAAAGAGTCTCAGTTATTAAGGTATATAGATAATTAAATCGTTACAGATAGACAAAAGGACATAGGGTTGAACACCAATTTGATTTATTTTGTACTTTCATCTACATTGCGAGAAAAGTATAAGAAACGAAAAGTATTAATTGCAACACCAAGCGCTATAATATTAAATTATAAGATTTACTAATAATAATTACATAAAATTGCATAAAATAAAATTTTAAACAAAGCGCGATAGGGCATTGACCGCGAAGTTGTTGTAATAAAAACGTGTTGTTATACTCTACAAATCTTAAAAATTAAAATGTGTAAATGAAGTCAAATTATAAGTAATCATTTATTTCATATAATTGACGACGTCGGTATCGCCCGTCAATAATAACGTAAGCTATCATCAGTACTATTTATTGGGAATAATTTATATTCAACTACTTAGCCACACTATTGTTTTCGTATAACAATTTCAACTGTCCATAAATAAATTCTATATCTATTGTTCAAATTCTTATAACGTAAATAATTTAGAATGAAGTAAGCATTCCTTCGGGAATAGTAGCAAATTGGTCACCGTTATCAAAACTAATAGGGAGACTACATGTATTAAAACTTATTAAGTCAATTGGTTTAGTAATTTGGGTCGGCAAAATCTAAATTAACTAGGGAATAAGAGATTATCTCAATTATATTATATTTAAGAGTTACGGATAAATTTATAAACACAATTCAATATCCACACTATTTGATACTTGTATGTTAAATAAAAGTACTCTTACGTTACTACTATTTATACGTTTTTTTTTAAATAATATATTACGATAACTACATTATTTTTTTCGAAACCAAACAGTGTGGTATTGTTTATATTCAATAACATATCAAATGAACTTTATTATTTTGTAACATAACCAGCGGCCTGCTCGCTGATTCACCTGCGAGAACTACATCATTATATTTCAATATATAATATATTGTTTTGCATAAATTGCTTTAATCACCGAGAGCACAGTGTCATTACGGACACGTCCAGGGATATATTCAATTGATAATGTATGAAATAGAAATTATCACAATACTGTGTTGAATCCTTAAAGTTACTGATGGTGAATCGGTCTGAACAAACTCAAGATGTCTTAGTGACGTTTAGTAAACTAAAGAAAACACGGTGACTGCGATTTCTTGGTTAGCTTCGTTAGAATTTCACAAAATGATCAATTCTAATTTTGTGAATATATGTTGTCAATTCGATATCTTTATTTTTTTTGTTTTTTGATTCAGGTAAAGTACTAAACGTATCTACAGTACCCCTTGACGAAATTATAGGCGTTATAAAGTTATATTAATATTTAATTCCCTTGTCGGCTCAGACACACGAGATGGTGATAATAAGTACGGGTCTTTTAAGAAATATAATTATTTTTTAAACAGGAATAACAGAAATGTAATGGGAAAAATATGCAAATGCATTAAAAAATCATCGTGACAGGACAAAATATTTGTAGTTCTAAGACGGATGTAATATAACTGTGTTAAAATTGCAACCATCCAACCAAAATGTTATTCAGTAAAAGTGGGAACTTGAGGAAACACATGACAATGCGGACGACAAACAAAAGCCGGCGGACAACGGCTCGCATAGCAATCAGCGGCTTGCCTCATTCCTAGCATACGCCTTGAATTGGACCCCTACACAATAAATCTTTTGATACTCAAGGTTTATTTTTCAAAGAATTGATATGGATTGCCAATAAATGTTCTAACTGTAATTTCTTTAAAGGAAATCGTTTATCAACATCCATTTTATTTAATAATACTTTAATTAAATATAATATTACTTTAAAAACATATATTTATGGTGCTGGCATGCAACGTAATATAGCATCACACGTAAATAAAATTGTACGATTGGATTTGGTTAAGGGCTTAAATTTTAAATTAGGGACGACGGCAAAGTAATTTGTAAAAACGAATTGGACCTCGCAAATTTCCGTTTTGTGAAAAGAGAATTGTAATAAATAAAAAATCAGCTATCCAATTATTGAAGTAATATAACAGTAATTATTTACAGTGTCTGCCTATACGAGTGAAGGTTAGGATTCATCTCCACTCGAGACAATGCTTATGTTTAAACTGTTATCATTTTCCAGATTTCTAAAACACGCGTTGTGTTACAGGTGAAGTGCGGCGTTAAGAGACTCCACTAAGCAAACTTTGCCATTAAAATAGGCAGAATGTGAAGAAAGGAGCGTCTTAATACTGTCTTCTTTCTTCGCTAACTATCTTACTACTTCGCATCTGTCTCAAAAAAAATATTAAATTTCTACCTCTTCTTTGTTTTAAAATATTACAACTTTAAATAAAGTAATTGTTAATCACAAAAAGTATGTACATAATTTCACACAGTCGCTACAAATTATTGCCGCTGTTAAGTGATGTTCATTTAAGGCTATTATGATTAAAGAAGACCGGCACTGAAGTTATTAAAACTTTTGCTCAAATAGAATAACACCCAAGACAATGCATTTTGCGAACATGCCAACATTGTCATAATACGATACTAACTTGTTTGTATACCTATAGTAATAAGATGTCAGGTTACATTTTTAAGTAAGTATATTAATATGATAAAATTATAACTTATTCTCTTATAGAAATACGTTTTATACTTGTAAAAATATAGATATGCTTATATATGTACTGGTACAATAGTTTTCGGTTCTAATTTTGCTTGCTAGAATTTTCTAAATTATGAAGTTCTTATTTCGTCAAAATATTTCAAATTTGTTACATAAACATTAAAAAATTGGACAAGCTGTGTTGTTACATAAAAGCTGAATGAATTTTTATAAAAAAAAAACAAATATAAACTGCTCTATCTCCAGATAATAATCTTTAAGAATCTTCACATTGCAGGACAAAGACTTGACCCGATATTAAAATCTAGAACTGTTTTATTCAGCGCAGTTGAACCGTTTCATCATCCGTATGAAGCGCATAAAACTTAATACCTAAGGTGTCATTAGAGATAAATAACATAATCTTTTGAAAATGCGTTTATAAGATATAATCAGATTTATTTGTTACTTTATACTTCATGCTATGTGATAGGGATATGTAAAAAATCTTATTTCATAAGGTATATATAGATTAAAATAGAGTAGATTATATAGTTAGGGTATATTTAAATTTTAATTATTCAAACAATTATGTTGACATTTTAAATTTTCTACAGAATTAAAGATTTGATACAGCCCTAAGCATAATTATAAAAGTAGGTATACCAAACCGAATCAAATAGCCAATGTTAATCTGACAAGGTCGATTGATTTTTGTATTAATTGGTATTGTCGTATTTGTCGGCACGAGAGAACCTACGGCTTTTGTGTTATAAAAATGATTAGAACAAAGGGGTATTTTATGTAAGCTCAATTGACACATTAAATCTTATTAATAGCTTACGACTTGACCTCTTTTTGTTAAAACCCTAGCGGTTTCACGAGCTGTTGAAACATGGAAATTTTATTTAAACGCCTTTAGTAAACATTTTTTTACATATTCGATGCATTAAAAATTAAGTAAAAATGCCATCAAAATCAATCGATATATTACCAAAATATTTGCTACATACTTATGTAAAAGTGTTATTATATATATTTATAAATTTATTTCATTAATATCGTAGAAAAAAAGGATCAAGTAATTATAACATTGAAATTTAATATTATCATATATTTTCTATATTAAATAAAGGTATTCAGAAAACCAAAGTTGGTTGTTCGATTTCTCGAAAGTAGGTTAATTGAACAATGTTTTAAATCTGTCCATATACGCAAGCATCTTTTCTAAACATAAATTGTATAAAAATCCAAACTTATTTATATTTTTCAAATTTTAATAATTTGTTTTAAAAAAACTTACTATTGACGGTGCGTCGCGAGCGTTTGGTCTTGCATTTCCAAAACTTCATAGCGTCGGGTATTTTATCGAGGTGTGGAAATAAAGAGATGACACCACGCGCGCCCACTAAGGCAAGTAGTTATAGTCAAACTGCCCGATCGGGGACGAAACAATGAGTTTTGTTTACAAATGGTTGACGCGGAGAATTTAATGAATTACCGAGCGAAGTGACCCAAGCAATGAGTCGAACGACGCGAGTGCGACGAACGTACACCCCCGACAGACAATCTCCGGTTGTATCTCTGCAAAGTATTAGAGGAAAGCGTGGGCGATATCCAGTACAGACCTTAGCCGACTTGGGAGTTAAAATCTTCAACGTTTTATGTTTAAGTTTTATTTATTCACAAACCATATCTTCAAAAAATCAAAAAAAAATTGGTAGCGTAAAAAAGTTTATTTTCTATCACATCATGTCTTACTACTTTTAAAATTTTGGAACAAATGTCAAACATCATGCTAAGAGCAACCACTACGATTCGAAGCAAATCTTTTTAATCAAGATCAAAGATCTAATCAAAAATTATTTATAATTCATATTTAATGTTAAAAAAATATATAAAATAAAAATATTTTTAAATGTAGCGCTGCTCAATAAAAGCTGCACAATCTAAAATGATATATCGAGTAAAATAACTTTACTATTAAAATATTGAGCTTAGTCGAAAAACACTAATCACTCTGCTTGTGAAAAAAATATGACTATTTTTTTTTAAATCAATATAACTTCGCTACAAACTTGCTTCGAACCTCACAATCTAGCCGGGAACCCAATAAATATTAGCTTTGTTTAGGACACGCGGTTAATTTATTTGATTATTATTTTTAATGAAATTTTGTAAAAACACATTACTATACTATGCTAATTCATCATTAAATATTAAAACGTACATAGTACACTTTTGTAAAAAAATTAATTCCAATATTTGTCGAACATTTATTGGCCCCCAGCTTATTGCACTGTAAAATACACGGTAAGCATACATTCTAGGCACAATTCTGTACTGTCTATATAATATTATCGATTAAGGATACACACTTATATTTCTAAAAAAATATATTTACCTTAACTTAAAAAATACAGTGAGATTTTTTATATAGTCCCAAATAATATATTTTTTATTATGAATACGATACGCACGCACAAAATCAAAATGTCCACATTAATTAGTGTTTATAAATAATGTTTAGGCAAAATCTACCTGTATTTCTATGGGTGGGAAAATATTGTGTAAAAATATGATTAAAGCCTAATTGGTTTTATTACTGTGAACGTAATAGGTCTGGTCTAGACTCATACAAAAAATTAGGCACTAAGTAAAATGCCTAGCATACTAAATTAAGACTCGCAAGGCTGAACTATAAAATCGAGTATGTATATGTATTGTATATGTACTTTGAATGTCAATGTGTTTAATGTGCAAATATTTAAGAACAATATTATTGCATTATGGTCCATCGTCGGTTTACAAAGTTTCATCAAATAAGTTTCAAAGTAAAAAGTACAAAAATTGGACACAATTAATCAATAGACTAGGACATTCATTTAATTAATATAAAAAAAAATTAAATTTATTATTTCGACATCTATCACTTTATACATATAAAAAAGTAACACCTTTTACACACATACAATTGACTTCCATTTTTTTATATAGACTGTAGATGAAAATAACATAAGATCTTTATAATTAAGGGTCTAAAATATGAACATTCAACATCACTTAATGAAATTGTAAACTTCCATTATTGTCACAAGAGACCTAACAAATATTTAAATATGAATAGACATAAACAGGTTTTCTGAAAAAAGTACTAGTTACAATTCAATTCTTTTTCCTACTCCATTAGTACAAAAGAAACAGCTTACAATGCTTATAAAGCTTATCCATATTTAAAAATAATCCTTATTGGATTAGCGATATAAGGTCTTTTTGTAAATATTTAAGAGAATCATATTTAAATATTGGCCATGTCTTCAAATATAACCTTCTTTCTGTCTTTTTAGGGTAATAATGATAAAAAAAATTATTCAAATAATCAATAATTTAAAAAAAAATATTGATGATGTTAGTACTGTTGAAAAGTATCCCTTTTTTGTATTTTGATGAATTAAAACAGTATTTTTTTATTTATCCTTATGTAAAATTTAGGATTTCACACTCTAGCTAATCTAATGCCTAAAACAAGTTCAAACTGCATAGGAAACTATTTATTCACTTATTCCATCGTTCACATAAACAGGTTCTATGACACATTTATTTGATATGTATTAAAATACAAAATAGTCATGATTGTATAGTATGCATTGTGAACTCCAAACGTCTTGTAAATACTTGCTAAATCTAGTCGAAACTATCAAACACCCATTAACAAATTACAAGTCCACATCGAAATACGAAGGCACTGCTTTTATTTAAAGTAAAATTCATGTAATTTTGTGATGAGCAATTGTAACTAAAAAAAAAACTAAAATACACTATGTCAAATGATAGGTACATTTTACAATTCAAGACAATTCACTTGGTTTTATGCATAACAAAGATGATTTATAAGATTTCTTTTCATCTCAGTTGATTAATCAATCTTAACGGTTACTGTATCAAATATGTATGTTAATCATCAACCCGCAATTAAAATAATAAAATTATACTAATTTTAACTGCCCATTCTTCTAAATTATTATAAAAATAAACTACATAGCTAACACTAATTGTGTAAGCAAGATTAACTTATCTATCATATTAAATCAGTTACAAACCAATACTGAAAAGGTGTTATCTAAGTATCTTTGCTAATTTATTGCCATAGTTACATGTGGCTTACAATTAAAGTAGTCAATACATATGAATGTGCAGAAATAGTTTCTCCATAACAAGATCATGTGCTATGAAAAGAGGTTAATGCCCATTCTTTTTTCTTGATGTTTAGAGACCTCTATTGAGGCACCAGAACTTTGTTGTCAATGTCTGTACCAGGCACCTTGAACTCTTGTTTGGAAATGTGAGACAGGAGTCACTATGTAGGCTTGTTGTGGCTGTTGAACCACAGCCAGAGGTATTACCTGCTGTGTCATTTCTACAGGTTGTCCACTATCCTCGGACACGCCAAGTGGCTGCACACAGTGCTGCTGTGCCACTTGTTGGACACCTTGCTGAGTAAGCACTTGTTGGTGTTGACTGACTTGCGGCACCAACATCTGTTGTTGCATTTGTTGTTGTTGCTGTGGCTGCTGCTGGTGTATGACAACATGTGGACCCTGGTTTTGCATCTGTTGGTGTTGCTGTACCTGTACTTGTTGCACTTGTTGTTGTTGCTGCTGCTGTTGTTGAACTTGCTGCTGTTGAGCTTGTTGTTGAGCCTGCTGTTCTCTTTCATGGTCTTCTTTCTTCTTTGCCTCCATAGCCGCCTTCTTTGCCTCTGCTTTTTCTTTCTCTTGCTGTATCCTAATAGGATCCTTATTTTTATCATATGACATACATTTACCACTGCGGAATGGTACCATCTCTTTTGGTATATCTTGTTTCTTAGTGGCAAACTTAACATGTGGGAACTGATCTTTCATAAAGGCTCTAAATGTAGAATAGCCCATTAATTTCACTCCAGGTTCTAAAATTTCCCCATATTCTTTATATGCCTCAAACAAATGCTTTCTAGAATCACCCTGGATAATAACTGTTTTGCTGGCCTTTTTACCACTTTCTCCAGATGGTTGAACATCCTTCGGAGAGCTTGCATGTTGTTTTAGATATTCTTTTAAGAAGTTTGTAGCATGTTTGTAAATGTCTAGAGTAAATGTGTTGTATGGTTTCTTACCCACATTGCCATGTATCCGTGGAGCAACACCATGTGTCATTACATGCTGCCGAATTCTCTTAAGCTGGTAATGAGTAACATTTTCTAGATACAAAAATGCCTCCAAACAAACCTTTCTACCTTGATACACATAACAGGCCCTCAATCTCCTCCTTACTTTGTGTCGGGAAGTTTCAGCAGGATTTGCCAAACTAGCCATAGTTATTCCCATCAAGTACATGTCATGTTCACTTTTAGTCAGTTCAGCTATGTTTAACCGATGGCGGTATACTGCCTCTGGATTAAGTCCACGATAGCAATTATCTTTACAATCACAACCTCTTTTTAGCCTCTCTTTCACCTGAAATTTGTTTTAAATATATTATATTAATATTCAAAAGTACAATATTTACAGAGAGAATAATAGGCAATAATTATTCATAAAAAATATAGTTATTATTTCTACTAAAACAAGGCACAAAGCAATGCTTATAGTAAGCTTAGCTTAAAAAAAATTAAAGTGTATTTGGTTTTTGAAAAATAAAAATTCTAATAATTACCTGTGCTGGATTATCCTCTAATTTATTGTCAAGGACATCTTCGTCACTATCTGATTCTGCCATTTTTTTCTTTTTCTTTGTACCAGTTTTCTTTTCTACTTTAGGCTTTGTATCAACATCCATTTCACTACCTTCAACATTAGTCTCAAATTCAATGCTGTATGTTCCTGGCATACCTTGTAAATTACCATCACCATTTTCAACCTGAATAGTATGGCCTTGCCAAAGAACCTGTAAAATAGTTTGATTAACAAACAATAAAATTACAAACAGAGGAATAATTAGCACATGAAGTTAGTTATAATATGATATTCATTTTTAATTAAAGTATTTACCTGTTCTTGATGCCCATTATAATTGTGTTGTTGCATGTTCTGGGCACCACCAAGCTCAAACACAGAGTGTTGGCCCATCACAGGGGTGTGCCACTGAGCACTCTCGCCATATTCGCCGCCGCCGTTTTGGTCTGATGGTATAGACACAATTATGGTGTCCTTACTGTCGACACTTCGACGTTCCACTGACAATAAAGAGTGTAGGACCTCACTCGCCTCCTTTTCAGCTGGATTAACCACTTCCATTTTCTCAAAAGACATTATTCTCCCTCGATGCTACACTACAAGCGAACATTCACGTCAAATCACATGTACCTACTTACATACGTGTATGTACAATGGACATTGAGCGACACGGCAAGCCCGCCCCGTTCATTTCAAGAACCTCCAACCCCACGATTCTCTCAAGAAAACCGCGATAACTTTTCAAATTCATGTAAATAAACATAACAAAAACCGTGCAATTATTAACCTTAATCGCGTTTTTTAAGTTTCATTATCGCATAGCGGATCGAACTCCCGTGGAATATTGGGCCATATAGTCATAGCTGAGAAAGAATCAAACTCACCTTTTTCACGTAATTTGCACAAGTGAGACACTCTTAAGTGTTTTACTCTAGATATTCTTCTAGCGTGGATCGTTTTACTTCACTTCATTTTGATATTATAGTCATAATTGAAGAGAAATGCACAAATATTTCACCGAATTCACGGAAGCAATATGGCGATACACTTTCCGTGAATAAAATCTGAGGACGCCGTAGAACATGTCGCTAATACAGTGCGCGGCCACTGCGCAGCGCTGTCGGCGCTGTTTCCGTATCGACGCTCTTTGCTACTTCACGCCGCGCCAATTTTAAAATATACTTTAGATTTAACATCCAACATATTTTCAAAAAATATTATGTTTCAAGTTTTATTATAAAAACAATTGTATATAACATAAAGTACACGTATTGATCCACATACATGATTCCAACATATTCAGCAAGATATGTTGGAATATATAAAAATTATCAAAGTACACTTATTGAAAAATATTTTCTTATATTTTTTTAACTTTGTTATTATTAAAAATAATAAAAGAATATTTATCAAGGTCCTTTTATATTTTTTATGTAATTACAGATAATTGCTGATGACAGATACATAAATTCAGTAGAAATTCCTTATACCACACATTATACTAGGCTATTTGAGAATAAAAGATATTTGGTGCTTATATTCTATATCAATTTCTTAATGCATTCTCTATGAGTAAAGTGACTTTGCGTGTTAGGGACGATAAAGACTGCGATCTCTCTTGAACAAATGTTTATAATAAACATTCGTGGCAATCAGTAATCGGTATTAAAATTATAAATAATCTGTTGCATTGTACGTAGATAAAGTAGTAAGAAACACTTCTGGCTAAGCAATTATGATGTATTAAACTCATATAAATATTTATTCACTGATAAAATACTTTTAGTACTTAAGCAATTAGGTATTTTATATAAAAATGTTCCTGCTTTAAATTTTGCCTAAAGTCTTGATATATTTTAAATAAGAAGGGTCCGCAGTGGCGTGGAACAAAATGAAACACTCTACTCCCATCCGTTCATTTGGCACTGATATTTTTCATATGCATACACAGGGGGACATCCTACACGTTTCCTGATACAGTGGCAATTATTCCGTAGAATTTCGGGATTAAATACTGTTACTTAAAAAAATAGTTTTAATATTTAACGGATTTAATGGTAAAATAAAACTAATTTATTAAATTTTTTGACATATCAACACACCACGAGTGTTTATTTGTTTTCCATATATTTATAGTTACTTATATTTGTACTGTATACAGTTAAACACTTACTTAATGTTTGATAAACTTTTATTGACGTCCGCTAACCTATTTAAACTATTTGTCATATCTATTTACTTATTTTTGTCACTGAATATGGAATTTAACTTTTACTGAGATTATCGTTTCATATCACGCAACTTAAAGCTAAAATGCCACTTGCGATTAATCCATTTAAAATTGTTTAATTCAAAATATTGTTCTAAATTATTATTCCTAAGTATTGTAATTTCTTTTTATAAGTCCTAGATGCACTGGGGAAATCTTCGTGAAAGAAAATTTAAGTAAAAAAACCTAAATATCAAAAAAATATTAATATTTTACATCTTATAAGCTTTTTTAGTTTCATAATGGAAACATTCTACATTTAGGTGATCTTTTTAACTAGCTGAAAATTACAGGGATATAAAAACAATTAGCAATACTGACACCTTTTGTTATTTGACGATTTGCAAGTGCTATTACAAGCTTACTTGAATAATGTTTTTAAGCATACATTACAATAAATATAACGCAGTCGTACTCAATTTTTTTCTTTAGACACAATAGGGTTGGTTCTTTTATAAGTGCCCTTGGCTTGTATTTCTTTATTTTCTACAAAACAAACGAAAAATACAAGAAAGGGTAAAAGTATAATGAACAACTCATAGGTCTAGATGGTAACTTTAATACCGATATACCTATTTGACGCTTTTCAAAAATATGCTTAAATACCTAGATTATTTATATTATATATAGGTACCATTGCAAGTTTTTTATGAACTAACCAATCCAATTGAGGAAATTTTAGAATTTCGTTAGCGAAATGCTTAATGACGCATCGTTTTTTATAATGACTAAATACTTGAGGCACGTGTGAACGTGTGTAATAATGTCTAATGTACACAATAACACGTTTAACACAGGAACAATTTATGAAAGTATACTTAACCATATTTGCTTACTACAACATTAAAATTCCAGATGTATGTTATTGCTCCAGGGTTAAATCCATAAAGTCTGTTTTAAATTTAAATTAGAATAAGGATCTACTTATTAACAGAAACGATATTGAGAAGTACATATTAAGTGTTTATAGTTGTAGACTAGAAATTTCATCAGATTATAAATTATAATTATTTTATAGGGCTTAAAAAAGGAGTATAATATATTTTACACAGACGAAACCAAAGCACTATGCACGAGATGGTTAGGTAAATCTCGCAATTCTAGAATTTATTTGCTGCTAGAATATCTATAATTATTTTATAATTAATTAGTAAAATATACCGTCAATATATGTTTTGTTTTTCATTTTATATTAACATTATTTTACACACATTTTATTAATATTAGATGAAAAATAATGAACAAAAAAGAAATTGTGAGAATAAATAAATAATAAAATAATTTGATTATATTGTTTCTTTTATTAATATATGCTTAAAAGAAGTTCAAATGAAATATAATTGTACAGCACGATAATTATTCAAATTTCGGAATAAAATAAGACAGATAAGAAAGAGAAAACTATAATGGACTAACCAAACGTAAATTGTAAATTTGGTATAAATAATGTTATATTAAATGGAATAGAGTAAGTATTTACATTAAGAATCCTTATTAAACCGTTTTATAATCTCATTAACACTACATTGTCTAAATATTATCACGTAAATGTTTACATAAACGCACAATTTATTGGTATGAAATTGAACCATTCTCGCAATATATTAAAGTAAAAGCATTAATGTTCCTAAATTATCTAAAATGTTAAATATAATATTAAACTGGACTTACCTACGGTGGGAGAATCTAAGGTGAAACAGCTACTTCGGGACTTCACCATGGATCCAGGAGGTGGGCCATCTGGCCAATCCATCCTTTCTTCCATAGCCTTCGAAGCACTTCTCTTGAATTGTTCCAAGAAGCTGTCTATTTGCGTTTCTATACTCGTCGGGGAGTTGGCCATCGTTACCACCGAAACACCGAAAACAAACACAACACTGTCTTCTGACTACGACATCTTATAAATAAACCTTATATTCTCAGTTCGTCAAATTTAATATGTACTGTAGAGGGTTCTAAAAAAATGCAAATGTTATAAATATTCATTTTCGGTGCGCAGAATTCGTCCATCAACCCGAATCAATGTAAAAATTTCTGAAACGAATATTCAATAATGATGAAAGGAACTATCGGACAGCGAACGATCTTACTACGGATACCGTTATGCTATATACGGCATCGAAAATAAAGAGACATCCACCGACATCTATCGATCGCGAGGAACAGCTGTTATTAGAGGGTTGCCAGATTGCACGATGCTTTATCAAAAAATAAAACAAAAATTTTAACATTATATTATGAAAACAATTGATGTCTAGTAAAATTTATAATTTGGGTAGCGTTCGCTTTTCTATAATTATATATTTACAGATATACTGTGTATATTTATAGACTGTACGTGTGTGAGGCGCTGTAGTGTGCGTAAGAGACGGAGCCACGAGGGGGTCGCGGTCGTTCGGTCGCTCACGGCTCACGTTGTATGCATTTGTTAGTGCTGCGCGAAGAGCGCGTGTAGTTGGTGATATTTTAAAGGTGACTTGATCTGTCACGCACGAGACTACACCCGGCCTCAAAATGTCAAGTGAGTCCCGTAAAATTATTTAAGAAATGATTTAATATTTTTTACAGGAATATGTAATAATTACACACTACAGTTTATATATATTTTTTAAATAATATACTAAATTAAGATAATTAAACGTAATAAATGAAGGGTAGTTTAATATTTTTTTTTTAAATAAGATTTTATGCATATAATTATTCAATTTAAAAGATTTTATTTGTTATAACGTACATTAAATTAAATTGATGACTTACTAAAAATATGTCTACTTTATAAAAGTTAACTTAAAATAAAAGTTATTAGTGGCATACGTGCTCTATTATAAAATCAATTAATACAAGTTTATTCAAATTGATTAGTTTTCGTTAACGTAAACACGCCATTTATTTTGATAAAGTTGTATAAAAATACTTTTATTATGCAATCACTATCTCACTACCTATGTATCTACAGTAAAATGTGTTGCTTTATTACTGTAGTAAATCCGTAATAAAATATAAATAGTGTAAAAACAGGCAGCTGTTATAGATTTGTCTTATCTTAATAGTTTACTGAAGAATGTGAATGGTTCATTGAGTAAAATATTAGAATTTCTTGTAACTTTACATTTGAAGTGGGCATCTTTAGTTAGAAACGTTATTGGTTCAATGCATGAATAATAGGAGCCCACCCCCGCATCCTTGAAATTTATTAACATTGTATACAATTGGTATGAGAATTAGTCCGTCGATATCGTCTATGAACCGCACTATATTACAAACGACTGCAGAAATCGAAACGATTAATTAAAATGTTACGAATTAAATCATATAATTATTTGTATATAAGAATATTTTATACATATACGGGCTTTGTACTACATATGTTATCAGATAAAAACCTGATTGTAAACACGAATGGTACCATACGGCACGTCTATAAACAGTTTACACTAATGCGTTATCACCGGCTAACTGCATTGATCTTGACCGTGAGCTTCTATTAGTTAGTTACTTACAAGATATCTTGACTAGCAACAGTCACAATATTTACTTAAAGTTTTTTATAACATGGTCTAAATACATAATTGAGAAGATAATATGTGATTATTGCTCTCCGATGTTCCCATATATTTATGCGATACTAAGTTTATATAATTAATTGAATGTGAATATTACATATAAAACTAACGTCATTGTGACGAAGATCGTCTTGCGTTGAAATTGTTGAAAATAATATTATTTTTAAATTCAGAACTACTATATTTTGATCTAATTAGAAAAAATGCGGATGATTTCGCTACGACTACATTAACAAACTTAAATTATATTTTTACCTATATAGGTAAAAGTAAAAAAAATTAATACGAATCTTAAGATTTCAGACATTAGAAAATTATTGTTTAATAATTTATTAAACACGGTAAAAAAGATAACGCCGAAATGCTATTTTTGCAAAATTGTAGAGATATTTAAGCATGTTGCAAATATTGGATATATATAGTTTAAATAATATCATGTTTCTTATATAAATAATACCTATAGCCAGCTTATTAATATTAATAGCAAATTTATTAAAAGGGGAAACAAAAATCCGCTCAAAAATATTTTAGCGTTATCCTTTTTCCTGACAAGAATCTAGTTTATGTCAGGAAAATATGGCAGTATCATCGAATCTGGACTTTCTAGCAATTTCAACAGCAAAAAGGAGTCCAAGGGGCGTTATGAGATTTTCTTAAATTGGGAGATAGATACAGACAACTTTTATAAAGAAGGTTACGTTTACTTAAGTAGAAGGGCTGAAAAAATATTATAAATCCTATTACACTAAAATATAGGACCATAATGACAATTGCAACAATTGTTGCAACGAAACAATGCTATACCAACTAATCTTCTGCGTTATGTAGTTCTAACTAGCTTGAAAAAAAATTTGTAATTTAATGCATTTAAGTTTAGCAAATGCAGAAATAAGATTAACAAAGTATGATAAATGATAAATTAAAAATGCTTAGTTAACTTTTGTTTTGTTAAAAATAGACTTTTTTGTTCATAAATCATTTTATGAACAGAAAAATTGGCGCAGTAGAAGAACTATAAACGTGATTATTGTGGATTCGAACATCATTCTTGTTAATGACTATATTGAAATTATCTTCTCTGCTCTGGTTACAAAACGCGGTGTTGAATTCCGGCAATTAACCCGCAACGTTCGAGGCGGTATGCTTTTGGGCGGTTAGTGGATCAAGGAAAAACGTAACGTTAGGTTCTCTTTGGTTAACTAGCTAGTACCTAGTGTAAAGATACTTCGAACTCCACTTTACGCCGAATTCGAGGTATTGCGCGTTGATGACATTGTGATTGTTTATTGTATCCTTTTTATGTACAATGATTAATTGACGAAGCCTTTGTGACAAAATAATAAAACTAAAACTATAGAGAAATAAATATTATTTAATATTTGTCTATTTAATTAGATTTACATAAAGAATAAAAATTATGTAAGTATATACAATTGACGAGACGGTTAAATTTTTGTTGCAAGCGATAAAGCACTTGTGACTACAAACTATCAAATACCAAAATATATTCTATTAATCAGTTCAAAATAGTTTCATTTGAAATGATAAGGCAGCGCTATTTAGAACTAGTTTTTTGTTATTTTCTGTAGAACGAAATTAAAAGTATACTAATATCGTTATTGATCTGTCATAATCCCTTTAAACTCAATTAAAGTAAGAAGATAACAGTTGTGTAGGTACTTATTGGAATCCCTATATATCGTAATCCATGAGAAGCATGAAGCCTCACATGGAAATATTTGTAATATCTATTTCAAGTAAATTAATCATGAAAATATATTAATCGTGATCTTATTTCAATATACTCAAAACCTAATTACTGTCGATTTCTATATAATTATCTTAGTCTATCCCACTTTGCTTAACCAACAAAGAAGTTTGCAGTATTTTTGCTTTTCGTGTGTGGATTGCGACCAACAAAATAGCTGTAGCGTGTCTAGTAATAAGAAATCGAACTAAGAAAGTAATTAAGTCAGTTATCCCAAATGTCTTTCTACTTGAATAAAGTTGCATGTCATTTTTTAGACGAATACTATTCTCACTCATTTGTACGATGCGCTTTATTTCGTGCGCTTGAGTGCTCCTATGGTACTGTCCCGCCAGACCGGCTGCACCTAAATAGAAACCACAGGGACGTTGCTCCCACTGCCGACGGCCGTCTGATCTTGCGCTCGCGTCTCAACTCTTATGTGCCTTATTGGGCTACCATTTATTGCTATGCACATTCCATTTAAATTTGTCTCTGTAATCTGTCTGTTCTATTTAAATAACTATAAAATGATTTAATCTCATAACAGTACTTAAACTCGGATATTTAAATATCTGTGAAATGTTAATTTTATGGTCAGAACATTGAATTTACATATGAGCGTTTCCAAACTCAGATGAGCAATACTTAAAGTTATTAATATTTGAGATTCGTTGCTCTTAAAATTTCTCACGCAACTCTCAAATGTCTTGTTTAATATTGGAATTTTAGATACTATTATGATAATTTTTGGGCACTTCGTTAGAATGTTAATAACCAGAATGAGAAATCAGGTTTCAAATATTGTTTTTCTATATTGTTAGTGTTATTTTCTTAGTATATTAGTTAGAGTTACATATTAAATTATAGAGCCGATTTATCACATACGAGTTGTCTATTCATATGTAATTTCTATTGAATACTAAAAAAAGACAACGTTTATTTTATCAAATCAAACATTAATTTACAATTTCATTAATTTACATTAATTTTCAATTTTAAAAAAGATATGAGGATTTCTAAAGGCGTCACCAAAATGTATATAAAAAATTCTAATAGTTGGTAAAAACGTGGAACGCATACGCCGGGACCTAATAACTGGTGCTATTCAGTAGTTTTATTTTCAATTTTATTTGTGTCGCGCTATTTTAGACTAGAACACGAGTAGAATGTGCGGCACTTGTCTTTTACAAGAAGTTGCGATGTCGGGGTAAACGCTGGAATTATTTTGCTTGATCTTTCATATATTTAAATATAACTATGGACCGCAATATTTTCAATATTATTTTATTATTGTCTTAAAAACTATGATATATTTATATGTCGCTGGCAATAGTATCTCATCTATAATTGTACACATCTACTCATGATTTTAATTGTAGCCTTAATAGGTTCAGGTCTGTAGTGTAATAAATATAATAGATTATTTAATATATAATTTAACAAATAAGACTTTTATTAAAATAATTACTAATAAAGATAAGTCATTATTTATATGTATTTTGAAATAAGTATATTGAATATTTTATTACACTTAGAAACCACAAATAGTTATTAATAACTCCACGTATCTTATAATACCATATTTAAATATGACTAAAAATAGAAATATTTGCTTTTCTATAATTAAGTATTTCGTGCTTGGAGTTAATTTAAATGCAAGGCATCGTACCAGAAAATCTCGCGTGAATCAATTGTCGCTCCCCGTATTAAGATTGTAGGTAAATCTAAACGAAACGCCAACATAAATATAATACACACGTGCCAATATATTTAGTATCATGTATCTAGCTACCTACGCGGCGTCGTCAGATGAACTGCGCATTTCCTGAAAGCTATGACAAAACCTATACATTGACAAAGAGTATGATTTGCGTCGTACTCAAATTAGATTTCTAGTTTCTTTAATAATATAATTAATACTCAACACGGGCGTTAGTGAATTAAGTTTCTCATTTCTAATGTGAAAATTGTATAAATTACGTTTTAGGAATAATAATTATTTATTCAATATTAACTCGCCCCTATTGGGAATAGAGATAAGAAGGCCAACGATCGTTTTATTTAAACGATTTCGACTAATATTGCTTACTGGATGTGATCTCGAAAGCTCTTAGTTATTTTATATTACATGCATGTATGCGGTGTTTTATCTAGACTTCACATATAAAATGTGACATTGGTTTTAAATAATTAAATAATTGTTGAAGACGTGCTTGAAGGAAGGTATGTCGTAAAATAGGAATTTTGAAGACCGGTCCGACGACCGCAATGGGAGAGCGTTTATCTGTAAATATGATGAGTTGTGGGTTCGATTCTCCCTTGGTGGAATGTAATCATACTTAAATTATTTTCATTTTCTTGCTCTAGTAAGACAAAGCGCAGTGTTGAATTCCGCTAGTCAACACACAATGTCTCGAATTCGTGTTTTTCTCGATATTTATCTCGACACAAGGACTTCTTGTGTACTTTGGTATTCGGGATAAAAGCGCGAAGCTAAAAAAATGAATCTCATACTATAAGTTTTATCACGAAAATGTTATAAAGGTATTAGTTAACTTAATCTTAGTTTTAACAGTAAAACAATAACGTAAAGATAATAAATTATTTATTTAAATAAATTTTCCAAAAATGATTATGCGGTTATTGTTGTATGACACCGTAATAAAATAAATTTCATTTTTGTTTGTAGTAGGCTCGTTACACGCACACTATCGTAACGTGACAATTACTACTCATTCTCACTATAACTAAGTTGTGTTAAGGAACTTCGTTCCAAAACTAAATTCAATTCACATTGCACCATAAAAAATCTAATAAACTGATTTCATAGAAAACTTAACAATGCACCTATAAATGTTAATTTTAAAGTTTATAATTATTATATACATTTATACATAAAACGGCGAAAATCATATCTTCTATTTGGGATCAAAAACAAAAATTTGGATATTATAGTTAAAAATTTAAAGGAATCTTCTTTTTTTAAGTCACCTTATTAATATTTTACTAGCATTTACTAGCATTTTTCTTTGCAGATCGAGCATGGGTAACATTGGCCACAAACGACTCTTACGGCCTCGGTGCGTTGGTACTGGCGCACTCACTGCGCCGCGCTAGCTCGGCTTACCCTGCAGTGGTGCTTATTACCCCTTCCGTTACAGAGGCTATGAGGTAAACCTTAATTTGTTTTTGAATTATTTTAAGCACAGTTTAATATTGCTTTGATATTCAATTTCAATGAATGGATGATACCGATACGATATCTGGGATGTATGTTGAGTAGAGATGGGAGATACGAAATGAGTTAACAGTGCTCTTGCTGCATTGATGCGACGGCAAAACGTCAGCGTACCTGCACGGTTTGCTGTTCACAATGTAATTTTGATACCGAAACGTGGGTGTGTCAAAAGAAGAATGAAAGAAAAATGAATGCAGTAGAGATGGGATCTCTTCGTCAGATATGCGGAATCAGTTTAGCTGACCGTATATGCAGCGAGGAGATAGGCAGAATGGCAGGCGTAAGCGCGAATGTGATAGTAAGAATGAAGAAATACGTTCTAATGTTAAGAAAGATTTATGAAGCAAAGGTGAGTGGTACGAGAGATCGGGGAGACCTCGGTTGGACTTCGAAAACACAGTATCGAAGATACTGGAGGTAGGTCACGTAAAAAGCATAAGGACACCCCGAAAGACATGTATGACGAGGCTAATGACTGTGGACGAGGCGAAAGAGGTATGCAGGGACCGTAGCGTCTGGCGCTCCGTTCTCTCTGAGGTCGCAACGCAAGTTATAAAACGAATAAAAAAATGATACAGCAATAAGAAAATAAAAACGATATGGTTTATTTTGATAGATTTTAATTATATACAATTTCGTAAAAATTCGGCATTGGTTTCCTTATTTTATATTTATTTACTTTACTTCGTTACTTGAGATGCGTAGATAAATAGATTTACTTCAGAAAGCAAAATTATCATTCACAACAGGGAATCTGTAACTCGCGTAACGTTAACCGAATGCCAATATTTTATTACGGGAAGTTGATGATATAAAAGACACCAAATCCAATATATCCTGTCTGAAGAAAAATATATAAACTAAATTAAGCTGGCCTTGGATTCGACTGACATTGTATTGATTCATAATAATTTTATATTATTTGTAATAGAAGCCACCAGTTGTAACTGTTAGTAAAAGCTCATAATAAATATACATCGGTGTTATTCTGTTTATTCTAAAGCTACAACAGAAAGTGTATTTTGGTCCCCACACACGCCTCCTGACGCCATCTTATTCCATGACGTCTCTGGACAAGTGTCTGAGCTTAAATTAGTTGAAAAACACGCAATAATTTCTATCAGACTTCACTTCCTACATAAAATTGTCGGTATAACGATTAACGATGTTTATTATCACGTCGTATCGTGAAATAAATTTTTTACGTTACTTTAGTTCTGGCATCATAGTATTAAATAAAAATTTTCAATAATCAATTTGAAATATTTTATAAAGTTGAACTATATATATTTTCTTATGACTAATGGAAGAAATATTGTTGAAAAATATTTTATGGGAACATGTAATTTTTTTAACTAAATGTAAAATTTCATTTGTTTTTATATCTTAATTTTATAAAGTGATTTAGGAGAAACCGAAAAATCGTCGAAGTACTACGAAATAAATATGCCTACAAATTAGTTCTGAATTTACAGAGAGCGCCTTCGCGCAGTATATGCTGAGGTAGTGCTAGTTGACGTTTTAGACTCCGGAGATGCGGCCCATCTTGCTTTGTTACAACGTCCTGAACTAGGCATCACTTTCACAAAAATCCACTGCTGGAATCTCACACAGTATGAAAAATGCGTTTTTCTTGACGCTGATACTTTGGTAAGTATGCTGAAATTAAATTAATCTTGTACTTGAATCTAAGTAAAAACGCACTTACATCTACTTGGGTCTTGGGAAAATCGCATGAAGCTGCTTATGATCGTACATTTAAACGTCTTTTAGATGTTAATTATATTCCTACAAAATTCTATGAATAATATTAAGAAAGTTTTTTTATTAATGTAAATATTAGCTCTAGTTTGTTTACAATTTATTTATAGTATTCACTTTGTATTCTATAAATATAGATATATTTGCAAAGAGCAGTAGACGTTTATTAGATATAATTATGTAAACTGGTCTGGTCTTGGCAATATGTTTGTTATAATGATGCGTCATAGTAAACATAATAATTTTGTTAAATTAGTATTAAATATATAAATCGTAAACAACACGAATGATTTAATAAAATAAATAAATAAATAATAGTAAACTCCTGTGAATTTAGGAAATAAACAGTTATTTTATGTTTATCTTCTATTCCTAGAAAATAATTTTTACTCATATTTTCCAAAAAAATATTATTTATTTGAAACTCCTGCAATAGTCTCTGTCTATTTAAAGAAATAAACGGAAATGGCGTCATCTTCGACAATACAACAGATCAATATAAATTTCCGAATGCTAGTAAATTCCATCTAGAAAACTAGTCTGATACAACTGCTGTCAAATATAAGCTCCTAGTATGTAATACTTTTCAATAAGAAAGTCAATGTTACCGGATGCGGTCATTAGCGCGGTAACACGAGATCTCGGGAGAGCCATGGCCCAAATATTTGTTCCCGATGATTTTGGAACATCTCCAAATATATCATACACTTTCTTTCTAATTCACATGACGCTATTTATTGCTTTCATACAAATTTATTGCTTTTTATTATATGTTAAAATATTACCCATTATTAATTTTAGATGAATTATGGACGTTTTGCCGATTTATGAAATTAACGATGAACACCTACCTCTTTTCATTTCCATAGAAAACTTATTCGTTTTCGTCGTATTTTTGTTTGAATTTGTATAATTGAAATTGTATATACCGGAAACATAATAACTTATTGAATGACTACTAAAGTAATAATCATATCAGAATCACTCAATAAATCGTAACATATTAACTTGTATAATAGTATCTCCAAATAAATAACTATTATTATCTAGAAAAAGAAAAGATAAGAAAAAAATGGATAACATAATTATGACACTATACCTATCAATGAATTACGTAAAGTTAGAGACAAATAAAAACTTAAAGTGGATTGAATTGGATGGGACATAATATTTTTATCATGGGTTAATGTGTCAAACGAAGTAGTGATAAAACTATTCGATGTATCATTGTTTGATCACGTGTGTCATATCGTGAAATGCAGATGAAAGAGTTTAAAAGTTTTGTATTTAATGTAAATATTTTACTTGCAATTCTACGTACTTGGTGTTATAGATTTAGGATCTACTGAATAATTAGTAGTAATTTAATACCAGACAGCTTTTTAATTCGTTATGTCACTAGGTCATATTTTTTCTGAATAACAATGTTTGTTATTTTAAAAAATGCTTAGAAATTAGTAATACCTAGTTGTATTACGTACTCAGAGGCATTCCAGATAATTCTTCGCAAGCATTCCAGAACATTAGGTATATTTACGAGCGAAAAAGTGACGTAAAGCTTCAATTTCTATTCCAAGGTTGTTCAAAACTGCGATGAATTGTTCGAGCGCGAGGAGCTGTCCGCTGCACCCGATGTCGGCTGGCCTGACTGTTTTAACTCCGGCGTGTTTGTATTCAGGCCTTCTGGAGACACATTCAGCAATCTCATCAAATTCGCCTCGGAACGCGGCAGTTTTGATGGCAAGTTTACGATCTCCATAAATATTTGCATTCGTCGCGGCTCCTTTGAGTCGGGCTTAAAACGTTTGATCTTATTCTATATGCTTTAGATCAAAGTTGATCAGTATATAAATGTTTGAAGAAGTTAAAGTTTCTCTCTAATATAGTTAAAATTTCAAATTACTTTTTAATCATTCTCTTTAATTTTGTAACAGCGTCTGTCGCTCGAATGTTTCAAGTAATCTAATGATCATTTTTATTTAGGCGGTGACCAAGGTCTTCTAAATTCGTTCTTTTCGGATTGGGCGCACGGCGACATTAACAAACATCTACCATTCCTGTACAATGTCACGTCTGCTGCATTTTATTCGTATTTACCTGCTCTTAAACAGTAAGTAAATTGTATATAATCAAATGATTATGATTGTTTAGTATATTTGATTTCTAGAAAAAAAAACAACTATAAAAAATACAATTTTCTATTACCAATTTTTCGAAATGACAGTCTAATAATTAATCAATTTAATGTGTTTTGTATTGTGTTAGTAATCTAGATAAGGTGCGAAGCATTTTATCGTAAAGCTACTAAGCTATAATCCATAGCATTATGAGTATTTCAGTTAAAAATGATTAGCGTATAGTGTTCATAGTATATTTAATAAAAAAAAAATTATAAGCGTCATCATGAAATTGAGATGTCTGACTATTATGCTGTGGATTCAAATCCCACTCAGAGTAATTTTTACATTGATAATATAGTCATTAGAATAGAAGAAGTTTCATTGTAATTTTTATTGCCAGTAGGTCTTGTTCTAATCTTATCTAATCCAATTATTTTATTACATTTATTAAATAAAATTAATACCTTACACTACAAAGAAAACTAGAGTATTCTATTGTAAATTAGTTCAATTTCTATTTTCATTTAAACAAATAGAACACCTTAATAGTAGAACACCTTAATAATAGGTTCTCTAATTGTTTTAAAGAAAATAAAATAAAATACTGCACCTTTGTATTATATTTCTATTCTATATATTCCAGTTATGGGCAGAACTTAAAAATTATTCATTTCATTGGCGCCGTCAAACCCTGGCTCCAACAGTATAACTGGGAGTCACGTGCAGTACAAGCGCCGGAACACTTAAGAGAATTTCTGCAATTGTGGTGGGATCTATTTGTAGGACAAGTCCACGCTCAGCTAGATACAAATATGGTGAGATATAATATGATATATTTAGTTACAGTTATATATTTACATTGCTAAGTAAGCTATTGTTAAATTAAAATGGACTTTATGAAGTGTTGATTTAAAAAAAATTGAGCGACATGTTGTTTCGCGTAACATATAATTTAGTTACTTTCACAAATAAATAAACTTGATTTATATATTTAATATTTAAAAATATTTACAAACTCATGATCTATCTAAATTGAAATCGCTTAAATAAGAACAAGTAAAGTAATTACTTTAATATGATATTAACATAATCGTAAATACAAAGGCGCCGTTATACGATATTAGTCTAGTTTACGGTGTTACATTTGTGGAATGTCGCATTGGTAAGTTATTAGATCCAATATCAATTACCACAATGAGATCAAATGCAATACGGCTTCTAGGATTTCATGGCTCACGACCGCAAATACTAGATAATAACCCTTCATAAAGTCCAGTAGAACACTACGTTCTCATTCTTAACTGCGTTCTCATCGATGCAACATGTGTTCTAAGCATACGCCTCAGGACTCCAATATTGAGGAGGAGGTAAATTTTATTAAATAAATCGATTATTTAATTCTTGTACAATTTGATTTTAATTTTTGAGTTTATTTTGATGTTTTTTATAAAATTTCAATCGATCGATACTTTTTGTAAATATGTAGTACGTGTCTTCCAAAACTAATTGCTTGCCCCTTTAAGCTTGTGCACATTTGTAAATGCCATACGCAACCCTCTTTGAATTTCAATGCTAGTGCAATATTATCTAAACTTCTCCAAAATACTAACATTTTCTAACCTTTCAAAAATGTTTTTGGTGCTTCAAAATGTTCTGTGTGCATTGGTTTAGTGGAATAGATGGTGTTGGTATTTTGGTGAAACTGTCACCGCTAAGTAAACATACAAGTACGAGATACAAGAGATACCTCTTATTTTGTTTTGCTTTAATTGTCTTTGTTAAATCATTTTTTTCCTTTTTAATCAGTATATTAATTTGTATGTTTATTTAGTATTGTTTGTACAGATGTATCTAATAAAGCACTGCTTGAACAAAGCTATGCACCGATTTCTAGATTAGAGTGTTATGCTTTTTTCAAGTTTTCATCGCATGCGTTACTATTGTTACTGTTTTATGACAACCAATAGGATGAAGGATACATAGAAGAACATCGAGAACCAACGACATTTCATCCCGAAGTCATAGAATATAATAAACCAGTCGTACAACAATTTGGTTACTATGAACCCTCATTGGATTCAGAATCTGAATTTCCGTGGCATCACCCTGATAATCAAATTACCGATACAGAAGTAAATACCCCACAAATTGATATGAGTCAATTCTATGATCCATGGAATATTTATAGAGGAAATATTCCACCCATCACAGAAGATTCTGCACAGACGATACAAAGTGATGATTATGAAAATATGAGAAAGTATGCGTGGGATTACGTGCCTCCTCAACACAGCCAACATCAACCTGAAATAACTCATAATTACGAACACATAACACAACCACAACCACACCACCACATAACCACAGAACATAATGCACAACCACATTACCATCAAATTGAATACGATAATCATTCTACACACCACTCTCATAGTTCACCACAAGACCACACAAGACAATGGCAACCTGAATCTAGTCAAAGCGCTTACCAACTTTCAGAATACACTCCTAGTGTGCCACAATCTAATTACGAATACAATTATAATGAAGATTCACGTTCTGAATCACATGAATATAGTTACTATAATCAACAACATAATGATAATCATCAATCTAATGAACTTTCATACAGTCAAAGTGAACATCACTCAACATATAGCCATCACGAGTCACCTTATCTTCAGGAACATAACTATAACAACCGTGACTTTCAAGAAGAAAAACACGATCATCCAAGTCAATGTCAATACGAAACACAAACAAACAACCACGTGTCTCACTCGGACGACACAGAACAAAATCAAATTAGAAAAAAACACAATCACATAGACAGTTTTACATATTTACAACTAAAAAATCGGAACAGAGAGGAACAAATCTACACAGTGATGATGGATCACGTGAGAATGCGGAATGAATCTGTGAATTTAAATGGATATGCGTCTGACAGCGATAGTGATATTTATGAGGACATAAGACCGAGACATCCATACGATGGGTTTTATTTAAGGCATAGAATGACGATAGATTCACGGGGGCGCAAAATCTGCAGTCACGAAATACCATATATACCACGCTCGCCTTCGCCCGCTAGTACTGAGGACTTCGAAGATGCTTTGGACTATAGCCCTGAAGACGATAGTACGAGTATAGTAAACGGTGAAGACGTACAAGTAAGTTTACTTAAAACATTAATAGTAATAGGTACGTAAATACACTTGTTCATTGTAATTAGATTACTATTACTAATATAGCTCGAGTATGAGTAGATTTGCATGTCCAGTGCAATTAATCAAACTTAATTGCATGAGTTTATTAACAAAGCTGATTAATTTTTGAATAATATTTTCTTAAGTAACATATATAATTAGATTATCACTACATTTATATTTCTATGGCTTTACAGACTGGCGTGGCGGGTAATTTAGCAAGAGTAGTTCCAGGTGCTCCGTTACAACGTGAAGCTGTTGATGAGCTATCGAGGAGGCAAGGCTGGGAGGCTGGAAACATTGATTATATGGGTGCCGATTCCTTTGATAATATTTGGGCAAAAATATCTCAAACACTAAGCCAACCACCGGCTTCTCCCGAACAAGCCTCGCCTCCAGAGCAGCAATCGCCTCAAGAAGAAGCAAAACCTGACTCTAGTGAGCCAGCAGTAGTTGAGCCGCCTAAAGAAGCGGAACCTGTTGTAGAGAAAGAATCTGTACCGGAAGCTCCGGTAGAAAAAGTGGCTGAAGTGCCAGTTGAAGTAAAAGAAGTTCCTAAATCAGAATCTGAAGCGCCTGTACCCGCCCCTGAGGAGGCGCCACTCGCAGAAGACATCGAAGTACCAGTACCAGCAAGTGAAGCTGCTGAAGCCAAGCCAGAGGAGCCTATCCCGGTCCCCGCAGAGGCCGCCGCTGTAGAAACTCCTGCAGAATCTGCTCCAGTGGAAGCACAGTCTGAGTCCGCTCTAGAAATACCAGTAGCGGCGGTAGAAGCACTAAAAATTGTCGAACAAGCACCTAAGCCTGCAGAACCTGAATCTGCATCTGAATCAGTACCTGCGCCTGAATCTGCGTCAGCTTCCGAGGCTGCACCTGCGTCAGAGTCAATCCCTGAAGTAGTAGAATCCAAACCAGAAGAACCAGTGAAGGTTGAAGCTGCCTCAGATAGTCCGCCTTTAGCCAATACTCCGTCTAAGGAAGAAATCCCCGCGGCACCAGCTGCTAAATGTGAGTAGAATAAAGATAATAGGTGCCAATTACGGCCCATCGCCTATGCATTCAGTTTCACCGAGTTCATTTTGCAGTTTTCATATTTCTTATACTAATATTTTAAACATTTGTTTCGTCTTTTATGGGAATGCGGCGACATTGCAATCGTCTCGGATCCCGTTAAAGACATAAGTGTTTTTTCTTTTGTGCCGTTTTGTGTTTTTGGTTTTTATTTTTACTGATTATACCTTTCAAAATTCGTTATTATTTCACCCAGCTACCGAGGAGGCAGCTCAAGAGACGCGGCTTTGATAGAACAGGTAATAACAATATTCCACTTGGACCCAAAACGACTTATTATTGCTAGAAGCTATTTATTCACTGTTATTTTCACTCTATAATATCTTTCTCGAATGAATTCTTCATTTGAAATGAAAATTTAATTGGTATTATGTTGGATTGCGTCCAAGTGTTGTACGCTTAGGGACGTTTGTTCAACGTCAGTCTTAGGACGCTATTTCTGGTATCCAATGCGTTCGGTCTGGAACGAATCATTGGACATGTTGATGCATCATGACACAGCCATTACACATTCGTGCATATGAATACCACTGTAGTACCGCACACATGTGATACAACATCGCTAAGGTAGTCGTCATGATTGCAATACTTACTACTTATTCTCCTGAGAATGAAACTTCTCTTTGGTTTATTTGCTTATCATTATATCGTTCATTTACTGCAAGGAACATTATTAGAAGTTCACAATCACAGCACGCAATAATCAAATTCAGTGCATATCAACCACGTCACCTAAAATCAAAACTTTGCTAAGTTAAAGAAGCTTCTAACAAATTATGTGTTATTCAAATAAACATAAATGATAAGAGAGTATTCAAATAATATTCCTTGTGATGTACAGCTACTTCGCTAAACTGACACCGTCCTAACTTTCTGCTTGCATCGTTTTGACTTAACCGTGTAGCTCTGTTTTCGCTAACTTTGTTCCAGGCCCTAACCGAGCTTGCTCTCTAATGTGACCGCCCTACTAACGCCACACGTAACTAAAGAGAGTATAAAGGCGGGTGTAAATTGGTTGTGTAGCGGAGGAGAGGCGCAAGCCGGCCGGCAAACTGCAACTGCGGCCGCCGGTCGTCGACCCGCTGCCCACGCCCGACAGCGAGCTCGAGGACGCGGCCGCGCTCGCGCACGCCATCATCGCGAGCGAGCTGCGCACGCCTACTCCTACACCCCCCGCCGCCCTCGTTGCCCCCGTCTCTCCCGTCTCCCCCGTCTCACTCTCCCAGATCGGCGTAAAGCCGAAGCCGTCCACCGCCGCCCAGATAGAGTCTTCCGTCCCGAAAGAACCCAAGCCCAAAGTCGAGGGCGAGGCGCCTAAAAAGAAGGTCATCAAGAAAATAGTAAAGAAAGAAACTTCGGGCGACGCGTCCGCGCCCGTACCACCTCCGCGGAAGAAGGAAAAGAAGCCCAAAGAGAAGTGAGCGCCCGCTCCAGATAGTTCCTCTGTGCCATAACTGTAGCCTCACCTTTAAATTTTCGAAATCGCTTTACGTGTAACCGTTTTTTTTAATATTTTACATTTATTAATTGTTAATACTCACACACGTCCATTTTTAATCGAATTGATATATTATGTAATTTTTATTACTTATATAGATGTTATGTGAACAGATGTATTTGGTTTTAAATATTGATGTATAAACATAACCAAAGCATGACACGTATTTATTGAAATAAAAGTGTTAATCATTATATAATATTTGTAATAAAATATATTTTCAAATTTTATGTGTTTTGTTTGTAAGAAAAAGATTCAGAACGGATATCAATTACTATGTGAATAATACTTCTAATAATTGCTGTAATCTAAAACAAAATGATTATAATTTTGTCATAATAGCTTACATGGGGAGTTAAAAATTAATATTTTTACCGGAATTCCTAAGAAAATCTATATTTAAAACAAAGTTTTAAATATAACGAGCATAAAAATGCTCACTTCTATTAGCAATTTTATGCTCGCTATTTGTATATACACATTCGATATAGAAATATCCTTTCCTTCCATTTTTATAACAGTTGTATAATGAACAAAAAGAATGTTAGAAAAACCTCAATCTAATAAAAGATAAAAATCGCATTACCAAATTGTTCCTCATGAGTGTGGTGTTTCAGGCAAGGGTATCAATTATCTAGGCATTTCACAAGATATATAATTTAAATAGACAAAAGTATATAAATGCAGTTGAAACGCAAATTACATTCGTAAATATGGCACATCCAAACAACGAAATCACAAATAGCGCCAATATAAATAACTAACATTTCATGTTGTAACAGCGGTGAGATAGATATGAATCAACGACTACAAATACCAACATCAAATGAAAAATATTAAACTTAAAAATAAAAAAAATAAATAAAAAAGAAACTCCCCGGCGGGGAATCGAACCCCGGTCTCCCGCGTGACAGGCGGGGATACTTACCACTATACTACCGAGGATATCAGTATTATAACTGAATTTTAAGTAATATTTCATAAATAATATTAATTTATAGTAGAACTATGATTATATTTTATTAATTTATATTATATACCTATTATCAAATACGCGGTAATATTGACACAGCTATACAAAAATATAAAAAAGAAGACAACGAAAGCGCCAATTATTAAATATAACAACATGATACTGGTAGTTCTAACGTTTTACAGCAGATGGCATTAAAAAATATTTTAAAGCGTTTACTAAGATTAAACACAAAAAATTGAAACAAACAAATATAATTAAGTTACCACAAAATTGTTAAAATTATACAAATTTCAATAAAACATTTAAATAAAAAAACAATTCAGATACCATTTTAAAATATCATGTATCGCCATCTAGTGCTGAACGAGTGAAAGTTCAACACGCGTTTAACTATACCTTGGTATAAGTGAGTGACTAAATACAGACAGCTGGCAAGAGGCAAGCCGGCTCCGCAACCAGTTTTACAAAAATAATGTGACGAGGTGGTTGTGTCACCGTTCGTTATTCCACATCAATCACATTATTATTGTTTATAATCGGAATTAACGTGTTTATCGTCCTAACAACATGTCTATGTAAATTAACATAGAAATTATTTAGTCAATTCATACTTTTGACGTGCTTTTGTTGTAGATCTCTCGTGAATTTGTACATTTTATCCGAGTGTATAATCTTGTATCGACGACTTAACGTTGGACGGTGTTTGAAAATGTGAGTTAAATGATATTAAGCTGGTGAATATATTGATTTGAAGAATAATTCGCTAAGAGGACCCTGTGTAACGATGAAATTGTTTACGTTCCTTATATTGTTGCCGGCATGTTTGGCGCACCTCAATGTTTACTTAAGTAGTGCTGAAGTATGGAGATTACTGGGTAAGTTTTACACGTTATTTTTGTGTTTTAATCTAAAACAATATGTTGTAACGTCTCAAACTAACTGTCTACTAAAACTGTGAAAAATAAGTTATGCCAAGATAATAATCACAAATCTTCTTAAAATATAGCATAAGAATCATCTTACGATTGTTTTAGTTGCAGTCAATTATGAATTCAATGGAGCACATGTTACAGTTTCTTTTTGTTAGTTACAATTAGATTATAAACATTAACTGCTATAATAACTATTATGGAATACTTACTGAGATAGTCAAATAAATTTTAGGTAATTTTTATAGTATATTTTTATAATAAAGATCAGTATTAAATTATTGAATTGCAGTAAATACAACTTTTGTGCAATAGATAGCATTGATAATGGTGATAAAAATATCAATTATTATCATTCGATGTGTGCATCGACGTTATTTATTATATTGGTTTACTTTTCATGTAGATTAGTGTAAAAAAAGTAACAACAATATTTTAATCCAATGTGTCTTAGTATTTATGGAACTGTCGTTAACAATGCAAATTACTATACTCACTTGGCATTCAATGTCACGCGGCAATTTTGTCGCTATTTTTTCCTCTTTATAATCCGCATTCATCGTAAATAACCTAAACGTAAACATAAGGCCCGTATACCTGTAAAATTGAAAGTACTTAATCCTATTTTACGGCAATTTTCTACATAAAATAAGCACAGGGCCGACCCAATACGTTATCTTCGATCTGACTTAGGTGCATTGTGTGGAGGACTGGAGGTGACAAAACCGGCCTTCCCGAAATGTTTCCCGTGGCGCGTACACGCGGACAAAGCCATTATTCAGTTTTAATTTGTATTTTCAACTTAAAGAAATTTATATCAATAGCGCACGATAAATATCAGAAGGGTTTTAAGATTTTACGATAGATTTCTTTGAAATATATTAATATGATTATCTCATTTTACTTGCCAAATTAAATATAGTTCAACTTTTAAATTAATTTAAGTTTAATTGTGTTTCTTAGTAATATTATATTAAACTTATTTCGTAATATTTAATCAAAGCGAAATTTAATAACATACAACTTAAAATGACGACACCGTATACCAACATGAAATTATAAAATCTAATTCATATTATACGTATTGTTTTAGTATTTTTTGTCATTTTCTTCAGTAATATGCGATGAATTCTAAGAAAGAAACTGAGATTTTATTGTCTTGTTACAATTTAAGTATTGTCTGCTTAAGATATAAAGGAGCTTTCGTCTAGGCAGGTAATGCGTCGCATTACAGTACCCCGTTTTTGTCACCATCCATTGGGCATTGTACCAACCTGCGGAGACTGCCTACAATCTATCTTTGTCAACGACAAAAACCATCTGTGTATTGTTCTTGTTTAAAAATTATAATATTTAACAAAAGTAATGAGTAAACGGAACTTTTGACGGTGATGTATGAATACTGGGGCGTTATGTCAAGAAGTAAGTTAAAAGTTAATTCGTTACAAATTTATATTATAATTTTGTTTGTATTCCACTTGAACCAGCGGTTTGTTATAGTAAGGAGAGCCTCAAGATGGAATATCAATAATATTTTAAACCGATTTGAATGTTCAAGATAAACTTAATATTTAGTAGACGATGTGTATTTAAAATTAACATATCTTGTAGTTTTATATTATGATAAGTCCCAATATGGTGTCTCATCGCAACGCAACCTGAGATCTCCGACTCCGATGAACAATTTATTTCAAATGACATTTATTGACATTCTATGGACCAAACCAATAAACTCTCGACGCCTAAAATGTTGCTTTTGACACTTTTAAACATAAACACAATCTTTTTTTATTTATTAACCTTTAGTCGCTGGATTGTGAAATAATATTTAATATTCTTTATTTTTACTTAATAACTTTATAATATACTTTTACTAAATAAATAAGATGATATTGGTTAAAAACTCTATGTTGTATATAATTGTAGATGACAATATTTACTGTTAGTCATATGCAAAATTCGTTACGTATTTAAACTAAATATTAGTTATGAGTATTTACATTAAGTATATATTTTGAAAACAATAATATCCTTATATTTATAATTTTTTTTATTGTTTATGATTAAAAGTTCACTCTGAAATTATTTATTCAACATTGTTAGTTCGAATGAAAGGTTCTTTAAATGTGCAGAAAAGAGAACAGTTTCGTTATTATTACAAGACATAAACCATTCACTGATAAGATGGCAAAATAGTAGCTAAATAACGTAGGCGTATCGGACGACAGGAAAGTTTATGGTTATACTTTATCGCACATCTGAATTCTTAGTTGCTTGAAAGAGTGGCCACAAATCGAAAATCTAGACAGACTATATATATATATATATATATATATATATATATATATATACACATATATATATATATATATATATATATATATATATATATATATATATATATATATATATACATATATGCTATGCTAAACGCATCTATATAGGTTGGCTTCTATTCAACAACATTGTTTCTAAATGAGTTCAAATCTAATCTACTTTGCATATTGTCGAAATTCGTATAATAATATAATTATAAATTGGAATAAAATTACTTACCAAAATACTAATATTTCTTCATTACTAAAATACTAATATTTTAATATGTTAAGTTTAGTTTTTTTATAATCTCTCAACTACTATCCTAGCCTACTTTTATAATATTTAATTATATCCCGGTTTTTTAATTATAATTTCAGTCATGTAAAGATAAGAGAACAATAGGGGATTAACATTTACTTCTAAATGCGGTTGGTAACAAGTGCTTATAAAGCACAAACTACCGGTCAACTAGGATAAAACAAAGTATATCGGGTACTAGTACATTATATTACCTTTTTTACTGGAGGGATATATCCACTTCTAGGGATACCCATTTCCTAGAAGTGGATATATAATTTTTACCACGATTTATAAATGTTAGATCACTCCATTATTCACTTTGCGATAAAATTTTGTCATTTTTTTTATATTCTCAATAAAAATATTCTCCAAGTAGGAATAATACCTATAACCTATTGACTGATTTCAGTACAAAATTGTGCTAAATGCTTTAATTTCAAAATGTGTTGCTTATTCCATTATTTTTAGAAAATCTTAAATATACTTAATAACACAATATACTTAATAGTAGTTAAAAAGAATAATGTTTGTTGAAGCTAAAATGTAAACAATTGCACGTGTTGTAATTATAAATTTAAATTAGAATTCAATAACTTCTAAAGCTACTGTAAACTACTAGTTATTTATCAGCTCACATAATCCTGTCGGTATTATTAATCATGAATCGATCAATCAAGAAGTTTATTAGATAACGTGATATACGTATAGGCGATATGAAGGAATATGTAAGAAAATAATTGATTTAGTATTATTTTACTACAATTATAAGTATTAATTATGCCTTTTGTAAAAGTAATGCAAAAAATCTTAAAGAAGCTAGTAGAGTAGGTACTGCTTACCAGATGTCAGGTAAATAAATATTTTACGTACAGTTTAAGCTTCTCATTTTTATCGCTAGTGAAACAAAAAATAGGAACAGGTAATATGATACACAAATAGTGGATGAAGTTTCGTCTAGATACGGTTACCTCTTCACACGGTTACAGAATATTTTTATTTGTTTTTATATACTTTGTTATAATGTAGAACAAAATAATATTTATATAAGTAACTACACTGAACTTTTTACGTTTTTCCTTTGTATATTTAAATGTATAACTTAACTATTGTTTTATAATATTATATTAATGCCATTACCTTTTTGCCCACATAACAAAATCAAGTCACGGTGTTTTTATGTTTTATCGTAAGGACCATCTTGGATTTTTTTACAAACGTAGTCAACATTTATCATTTCGAGTCACCCACCTACGTGTAAACTGTCCAAACCCGGGGCTTATCTTTCTTCCTGGCTGTTTCTTATTATTATTAATTCAATTTCATACCTCCAGGTACAGAAATAAAAGCTTATAATAAAAACAGGCCAGAATAGATATTGTTATTTTAATAAATACTATTAAGCTGGGATTCAGAGAGCGCCATTCGTATCTCGTCCCCTCTTAAACGAAGCTGTCGCTCAGAGAATTAACAATGAAATATTTCAATAAACATCTAGCGTCGGCGCTATATAAATATGAGCTCACGTCCTTCTCGAAAATATTCTTTATGTAAATACTGTTGACACATAGAACGATGCAGAGTGGGCCCTAAATAAATTTAATTTCACGGCTACTTTCAGAGTTTTTTAATCCATCGTATTGTAATATATCATCCGCGGCAGGTGCGTCGTAGGCAAAACGATCCCTTACGTGACAAGAATAAAAGTGGTTAGTAAAAATTTAATTCCGCGGTCAATTTATCTGCCACGTTTTGGTTTATTTTAATACAGGAACAACTCATATTTGTTAACGTTATGTTGCGTAATGTTGAAACAGTGTGCCGTTAAGCTGAAGGCACTTAGGGGCTCACAGATGCAACCGGCAGAAATAGAATTAGGCGCTTTCGGGCAGCGTCGTGGGCGATAAAGGATTATTATGCGCGTTACATGAATATGCATCTTGTTATTTTCAATTATATGAAGTGCTGGCTTAATTATGCAGTTATGTTTTCAAACAATTGCCGTGCCGTATTGTGAAAGTTTCGCTGCGGCTATCTACGAAGTACGAACTCGTTTACTACTCACTGTCAGAGTTAATTGCATTTTATTAAACGTAGTATTTTGTACAGCGTCTGTTAACGTTTAACAATAGGTTGTGTAACATAACGCGTTTGAATTTAAACGCTTATTCTATATGTTTACATTGTTATTGTCTTAAATCTGTCGTAGTTTTTATATTTCCTATAGTAATTATGATACGTGAACGCATGCTTTTCTATCCTGCATATATGTACATAATTGTACAAATAATCTTTTGATCAATCTTTGCTAGTCCACTTGTTGCAAGCTGCAAGTAAAAAGCTTGCTACACGGGATTTTCTAGTTCTTGATTTCTTAAGACTTCATAGAATAGCTACATATCCTTATTAGAGTAAATGATTCTATCACATATAAGTTTTTCACATCCAATTCTTATAAAATTTATTCGCATGTGATTTTTTATGGCTTATCAAAGTAACTTAGTAATGTATAATTTAAAAATGTTGAATTGGATAAAATGTGGTGCTGGGACTCATCACCAAACTATGCGTGTGTAAGGAAAGTAGAGGATGTCAAACAAATACTTTAAATCTATTCCGTCAGATTTACAACATAGATAAAAAAGAAATAAACTCAATGATTAAAGATAGCAGTCTAACAAAACAGTAGCTATGACATTCTCGCATCCAGGTCAAGCTGTTCAGCTGAATAAATAGATCTTTATAAATAACGCAAAAGCCACCGTCCAGAGACGGCTAATTTGTTTACAAACGCTTCGGACTCATTCTCATTCCTTGGTTAACGATTTTAAATGATTTTTGAAGAGTTTCATTTACTTTGAGGTCCTTATTATCCTTGTTTGTCAATTATACATGTAAGTTAATTTTATTGCTATTATGTTTATGGTGTGAATTAATGTTCTTAAATATCGTTTAGTGTGGTAAATGAATTATATTTTTTCTTTTCACTGAAATAAGATTATTATATAATTAGTTACGTAACTATTAATTATTACATCAAACCTACTACCCAAACACTCGAGTGGTCTTTTTAAAATTACTTTCCCGTGATCGATGGTTTGGATTATTTAAAGTAATGGTTAGAGCATCTTCACTCAATCACGACAAGGGTTTTGTGTTAGTCGGGTTTGTGCGGCAATTTGCTCGAGAATAGATGGAGACGTCAGCGCGACAAAAAGCTTCGATCGATCAGCGACGTTGCGCGCACGCATGCGGCATATGTCACGTTTTTGTGTTGTAAGCTTTCGCTCTGTAGGTGTGGAATAACCACTGCCTTCAGAGAATTATTTATGTATATATAAATTTTATTCACAATTTAAGTTTATGCTATTTTTGTGAAATAAAAACAATACACTTGATACTTGAGAATTAGAATGAGCACAAAAATAGCTATACAGTACGTTTTCTTCTTTCTCGACAGGGCTGACGGCTCGTCATACTGCGTCCATCAACTGCCATAGGTGATGAGTCGCTCCAGTTTAAGCTTAGTTTAAATTTTGACAGCCCTTCAAGCGTGATCGATGAACTGTGTAAAATAGCCTTTAGCCTTTGCCAAGTCGTTAACGTTTGATTTTTTGTGCTATATAAAACATAGTTACCCAATTTAGTTATATGTGAAATATATATCCATTTTAATAGGCATTAAGATTTACATACGGAATCCCACGGCCATGACCGTTTTAATAATCCATGAAGTGGTTATGTCGCTGCGTGACACTACATAACTATGACAGTTTTTGAACTCCTGTTGTGATGCCACACGACTGGTATTTTATTTACTTGCCAATGTTTATTCAAAGCTCAAAATGAGTCCCATTAGGGATGATTCTGTGGCAAAATAGCTTAGTGCATGATATAATTGAATAGGCGTTCATAAGAGACACGCGACCCTAAAAATAACTATTATGCGCGATTCACTCCGTCACGTGATTTATTAAATATATCAAAGCACTTATTCAGCGTGACACAACAGAAAGTAAAAAATATTGTCATAAACGTATAATATCTTCCCATTCTTTGGTTTTATCTAAATTGTTAAATGCACTTAGTGAATGTCGAGTAATATCGTGCAGCCGTTGCTACATTATTTCTAAATACGTACGTATACATCTTTATACGACTTTATTTATGTTTCAAATATTTACTTTTTGTGTATTAATAATATTTTAGGTATTTATAAGGAGACCACACGCACGCTTAAATGAACCCCCCTACGCAAATATACTAGGCGTCAGCGTTAACCACGCTTATGGATTCCTTCTACCTATACTTATGTACTTACTCATTTAACACTTACGGAGCTAATCAGTATGATACACGCTCTATGACTACTTGCGTGAATATTTCTTCTTTCTCTTGTTATCGTGTTGATTACCCTAAATACCAAACTGAGTGTTTTTTTAATTATCTAAACTATTTGTCCATTTATTTTCATATGATTAAAAAATATTTTAGTTAAACAGAACTAAGCTAAGTTCTACAGCTATATATGCCAATAAAATACGTATATAGAACTAAATATAAATACATGTATAGAAATATTATAACTTTCTAGTATTGTTAGACATATAAAGTATAGGTTTTTTTATCAATAGGATACTTTATTATTTAAGGACAGGGACCAAAAGTAAACAAACAAACACGATACAATTGGTAAAATATAAAGCAACGGCACAATGCATGGACGAAGCAGCCGCCGTATTAAGGCAAAAGCTTTTGTGACATTAGTTGTAAATCATGAAGTCCTTCGGACCAAATGGTCTATCATAAATAATCTCTTCAAATTTAATCTCTAAAAATGCCTCGAAACATTAAGGCATATTTAGACTTTTACATAGGTAATTTGCGATGATAATAATAATAATTATTAAAAATTAAATTATAATTCCTTTTTAGCGATAGTGTTGTAGCATAAAATACGTGTAAGTTATTGATGTGTCATTTTTTTATTTTGTTACCTTCATAAAAATAAAAAAATACTATTTAAAAGAAATACACTTTAACAGCCCGTTCATTTAAATTGCATTTGAGTTGCGGTTAAATATTGGGCCGTAGCCAATGTGTAGTTTAATGGCTTCGTAAGAAGGTAATTAAACGTAACATTATGATTGTATTGAAGAATTTAACGCGGTCGACGCTATTGCGTCTGGACTTTAATGGTTCACTGCACCCCTGAATAAACAAGCCTATTCGAAGTTAAATTTGCTTCGCCGGATATGACTGCCACTTGAACGAATCCATCATGTGCATCATCAGACTTAGGCTATCAAATAGGCTACTTAAGTCACATACTTTGCGATGAACAAAGAAATCGTTTTCGCTAGCGAGGATGTGCTTGACTTGCCTATTTTATAGCCACTAAACCCTAACGTTATGAGCTTCTAAATAATAACATTTTATTGGTCACCGCCACATTGATGAATGTCTACTAACCAAGGGTTTATTGTCAGACCTATCTATGGATTTATGCGATTCCTTTAAATTTATTGATGATCTAAAATGCTGTAAAGTTACGGCAACCTATAAATAAATTGTTATTTTTTTTTGTAGTGTAAAAACTGGGGTCATTTTCTATTTTTGATAAGAGTACATATACTTAGAAATGTAAGACAGAAATACTAATATTAGTCTTACATTTCCATTAATATTTTTTTATGATCTATAGAAAACTATAGACCACCATGTAAGTAAGTAATGCAACACAGCAGGCATTCCCCATGTGCCCGTGAACTCTGTACGCAAGTGTAAATATTTTTTTTTTCTGATATTTATCCAACTGACAAAACGTCGGTTGACATTGTTTGATTGAAGGTCGTACGTAAGAAGTTTTCAAAGTGTGTTCGCGTGTTTCTCAGCGTGAAATAAGAATGGGTCAAAGAAGGATATGTCAGTCCTATGCCTCCTATGGTGGACGCCCTGGACCGCCCTGAACGTTCAAATTTCTCTCAATTTACATTTTGTTAAAAAAAGTGACATAAAAAGTGTTTAGGTGTATTTTGAAGTGCATGAGGTATTCTTTTTTATGCTGGTTTCAGTTATAAAATATTTTATATATTATTATTATACATTTTAAGTGCAATAGGAAAATATATAGACTTTTGTCTAAGTAAACAATACAATTCAAACCACCAACACGAGTGTCGAACAGTAGAAGTTGTTGAATGAGAAAATATGCTTTTGGGAAGCAGTCGAACAGTACAAATATTAGTCGAATCTGTTCTGAGGTGCGCGTGGACTAATATTTGGATACACTACCGAGGTCGTTATTACTGTGGTCTCCCATTCTTGTTATTATTCCTCGTGCGTTCTAAATTTTATTCCAGATTAAAATAGCGATTTCCGTTTAAGTTCAAGCTAGAATGTCCGTTTCCTCGATTTGTAGTGTCGCTACGTTTCGTTTTCCCGCGATTGGGCCCAGCTTTATTTCTGGCTCAGTTAACATACCTACGGTCCGCGTACCAATAGCTTTAATGGGTTGCACCGTTTATTTAACCGCTCGTAACTCGATTTGTTACGACCGCGTGTGGATTTTTGGGCTATTACAACTTACCATACTTACAATATTTTCTAAATCTAATTTTAAATAGAATTCTTATAATTTATATTTATTTGAAAAGAAATGTTAAATTTGGAATGTTGAAACTTTCCTTATTTAATAGAAGTTTTATATAATTAACAGATTATAGTGTATGTATAGATATTAAAATATATTAAAAAATATTAAGGTCTTACAAAAAAATGTACCTTTTCTTTTAGATGATTGTCAGAGGGACAATAATCCCGGAATCCTTGAACCTATATCAAGTTTTTAATTTAACAAGAAAAATTATAAAGGTTAAATAAGTAGTCTTACATATGTTAGAAATTTATTAGAATTTATTGAAAATTATATGTATAATTAAAAGAAATTAAAATTATCAACATTATTTTTTATGCTTGAGATACGTTTAGTAAGTAATACGTGTTTTTTGGATAAAATGATCGTACTTTTGCATATTATCAGTCACATTAATCGTCTTAACAAGATTTTAATTAGATTAATGATTAATGATCAACAAGCGAGCGGTACGTGTCGTCTAAAAGTTTCGTTTTAATTATATTACTTCGTAACTCAGCTATGTATAGTTTTCGTCAAGACTAGCTTTTTTGCCTCCCATATTAACGCACCGTATATTTCTTGTAGGCCTCTATTTTCCACTTCATTTAAATCTAAAGCTTTATTGTACGTTTTATTGGATACGGTCGCTTCTTATTGGACTTTTATTTTCGTCTGTAACACGCTTTCTTGTTTATTTTTCGAAAGCTACCGTGAAACTGGTCGTAATCATTGAATATAGTTTGCATCGCGTGGTGGTAGCGCGATTTTTATTTACTTTCGAGCCAGCCATGTCTTGTTCGTGACTTAGGACGAGAATAAAAAGAATGTCTGTGTGTCGTGAGGACGGCCTTTATCTAAATCCAACCAACAGAGCCCAAGTTTTACTTAAATAAACATTTTATCTGTGGATTTATAAGTATTGAAAAGTTTCATTTCACATACGAAACTTGAATACTTAACAACAAAGTTGTGTAATATAAACCACAATATTGTTTGTTTTAGAATCATTTTTAGTTATCATTAAAAGATGAAATTTCGATGCCAGTGCTGTTTATTCTGATTTATCGCTACCACATGCTGTTATTATGAGGTAGTCGTTACGTCTATCATAGCAGTCGGCTCCCCTTAAATTTAAGGTATGTAGCCCATAATTTCAATTAACTTATTCTTTTAGGAAATAAAGCGTTGTTGAGTTGTAAAGATAAGAAACTTCGCAGGAATCTTGCATTCTTAACGAGCTATTGTACATCTATCTGTCATCTCATATGGTAACTAAAGAGAAATGTTTGTTACTGATTTCTTATATGAGATATGAAAAATACTTATGTTGTCTAAATAAATTACAAAGTAAACTTGTTCAATTTTGTCTATAGTGACTAAAGAAATACGTGTTGGGTTGAGTCAAAGGTGACTTGGACTGATTGGAAGCAATTCAAATTTAAGCGCTTACCCAAAGACGCTTGTTAGGATAATAAGAGCAATCTATCTCGCAGTAGTCGGGCGTTCCATGATGGATCAGTGATGGGCTCACGATTCGCTGTATTGTTTTGCTTTATTCATCATACCTGTACAACTGCTCGTTCGTCCGTATTAGTAGTGCCTTGTTACCTTGGAAGGTTTCTATTTTATTCATTTGTATAGAAAGACCAATATTTTTTATAACATATATATTCGTTGAGGATACGTTCTGATAGCAATATTTATCCTCCAGATATTTTATTAGCTTTCTATTGTTACTACTCTTAATGTAGTCTTTACCTTATAACACAAAATAATATGCACCGATGACTAAAGCAAAATATACTGTGCGTAAATAATCTAAATGTTTTTAAAAATAATAATAGAACATCGATATAATAATTGTTAGGTTGTTTATATTGAAGCTGAACGATATTCAAGACTTGTTCTCTTTATGTTATAAGCGTGTAGGCTTTGAATGTTTGAGATAATATCTAATATGTCGTAGTATTATGGGGTGTCTCTAGCTTTCACCTACGCGTCAGCGAGTGCCCAATGGGCACTGTTGTGACAGCCTCCCACGATAAAGTATATGTTTATGCGTGCGCGCCGCCCGCCATGTTTGTTTTATCTCCATCCATCGTTGTACCGTGTTAATAAATGTCTTGTATTGGAAAAAATCTTATCATTCTTTTTTATGTGCGCCGTATGTTTATTTGGACATTGGTTATTAATAATAATGGAGTCTTCAGTCGTTAGATCAAAATTTAAGATCTTCCATCTTCATGTATCCAGTTTCTGTTTGTTTTTTGTGGACAGCGTACTCTGTCTGTTAGTGGGCCTTTTATTCGTGTTTCTAGTAGGGGACTCGTCGGTGTTTTATATTCAAAACAGATGCTAACCTACGACGGTGACTGGAAATTAATTCAATTTATTTATGTTTGTTATTCAATTTTAAATTATTCTCATGTTTTACATTCCCACGTTATACATGGTACATTATCTATTAGTCATTTTATTTTTGTTCTTTCAAAGTATTTTTATAAACATACTATACTGGCAACGTAATACTAATGGTATTTTATTTTTTGTTAGCTACCTGTTACCGAAACATTCAGTTCAGGTCTGCTAGTTGCGTATTACGCCTTGTTAACGGCGCGACGAATTGTCTGGTCCGGGAACGGCGACGGATATGCATTGTAACTCTGTACAATCATGAAAATTTGTTGAAAAGCGTGTAATTATCCAATCATCACTAAATAGGATAAAAGCATTACTCTATCTCGAAACGAATGACAGCGCACGTAAGTGATACAGTCTATTTATTTGAAAATTGCTGTTTTTTATATTAAAATGAATATTTCAAGTTTTTAATGTGAATTCGATTGAATTTTCTCGTTCATAGGTAGGTATATTTCAATTGTGATACGAAAGCGGTAACATGACGCGGGCGCGGCGGGCGGTGCCGTCGGGCACGAACGTTTCGACTTGCTCTTTTTCCCATTGTTTACTTTACGGGCGATGTTAAATTTTTATGATTTCCATCGCAACTGACGGCGGCGTAAATTATTTTCTGAACGCCTGCCAACTCGATAATTCCCGGTTATGCATGCGATCTCTTGCGATTGCTTCTTTATTTATGGTGTGGATCGTTAAGGCGTTCGATTACATGATTAATTTTAAGTTGCGACTTCATGCTGAGTCATATTTAAACGTACAGTTGACTTTCCTCCTTAGGTAGTAACCTAATTTAACATATTTTTTATATAGTGTATTTGATTTAACATGTGTAAATATGGTAAACTTTTAATGTTAAAACAAATAAAAAAATATATTTACTATTTCTTATGAATATAATAAGAAGACTTTTCTTATAATGATACTAAATATTTTGTGAATAAATTATTGGATCCTAGTTTTAGGCTACAGACTCTAGGGTAGGTGTTAACCAGATATAAACAGCAGGTAAGCTCGCGCTGACGTCGAGAGCACTCGAGACCTCTTCCCGAACTGCTCACTTGAAATGAGCGATTTAAAATTCTCCAACATTTTTCTCTTTTTTATTTTAAAATTGCACCAGGTTTTCTGGCATTATTTTCGTATGACGCGAAATAAAATGTGCTCCTTCAAATTTGAGATGTTACCTAGAAAAAAAAAATACGTGAAAGTTGGCGCATTACATATATAATTTTACATAAACCTTTATTATTCAAAGGTTTCGCGTAAGCTATATAAAGATATTACTCAGTTTTTAGAAACTAATAAATTTCAAGTATGTAATCAAATATCATCATGCTTAGTCGCCATGTTGATACACATCGTGTAATATTATAGTGCGGACCGCGGGGTTAATATTTGACCAGACTTATTTGTGCAGGTATATTTTCTTATTGGACACCTTTCTACGCAAGTTTTCTTTTTGAATTGCTTCAATACCCACCGTTTACATTAAGGGAACGTTTAAGTCGAATTTAGAATTTGTATTTTGTGCTTTCTCGTCTATTTGTTATGAATTTTTAGAATTACTTAACAAATAATGCTAATAAGCGGACTACGTTTTTTAAGATATGTATGTAAATTCCAGTAGCCGATAAAAATCCAAACACATGTGTTATCAACTGATAAATGGGTTGAAAATAAATCTCGTATCGTAATAACATGTTCCTTTGATAACGCATCGATTTAACTTAAAGGGCTACTGTGCGATAACCTCTGTCAGGATCTCCTTAATCCCGTACCACTGCTGATAAGCTGGCGTCCTCTCCTTAGGCATGCACGTGGGTCGACTAAGTAATTTTACTGAAATACCGTAAGATACAAATTGGTGTAGAGGGATGCTAGTTTAATCTTTTGCCATTTGGAAACAAGTCACGAATACTTTTTCATCTGTTACAAGTATAGTTGATGACTGTTATTTTTTATAAGACTCGAATTTCAAGTGTTGCTCACTAGGGTCGAAGGGATCGGGCGAATGTTACGTATCTATACGAGTATAGGACTTGTATGTGATGGCGACAGAAAGCTGAATTTGCGGTTTACGGGAGATCGGGCCAACATTATTCGACATTGGCTCCGTTAGTTTTTCGACATTTTGTGTAGTTATTAAATATGTAAAATTAAACACCTTTAAAACATAAATTATTATTTTTCCATGTAGATATCGTAAAAATGATTATCACTATCTTATTAGCTTATTGGTACAATGAAAACGTAACTGTTCTTAATTAAAATGAAAAGAATTTATTTAACATGAATACTAACAAACTTGAATTAATTAGTTAAATGAAAGTGAAATTAATACTGTGTAATCTGACACTGCATTGCGCCAGAATAATTAAGTTCGACTCATTTTATCGTGTTGATAAACATTAACGACACTGTTGACACCTCCCGCTCCGACGGGACAGGAACATAATTTCGTCTGACTTAATTTTCTCCAACACTCCATGTCGTATATTTCAATAAGCATTTAATACTGTGCCGGATTTAGCAAGTGCCATAACCTGAACCTTAACCAGTTTTCAATTTGAAGAAGAAAATATACCTTTATGAGCGGTAATAGAGCTTAGTTTCCTTTAAACAAGTAAAACAAGAAGTCCATCTTTAAAGTTATTCATAAACATAACAATTAATTCGATGTGAGTTTGTTTTGATAGGCTCTCTATAAAATGAAGTTAAACATCGCATAATGTTTATCCATTCGCGATACATTTAGCGACAGGTGGATTATGTTTATAAGAAGCACTTGCACCATCATTCTAAGCCATAAATCCATCGTCGTCGTACTTGAAGTGCGGAGGATCGTAAATAGCATATGTTTATTTTATTACTAAATATTTTGTTTCGTTAGTGCAGATAACGCCTGGTTATAGTTTACATGATTATCCTATTTGTAGTCTTGGTAGCTTGTTGACGGGGCTTCGTCAATATTTGAATATCATTGTCATAATATGTGGTCATATCAACTTCTGGAAGAAATATCATATAGAAATACTAATAAGATGTTTCATTTCTAAGTTAATAATTGAGTAACAAAAATTTACTTCATTTCGGTACACATAATTACCAACATAGAATTCCGTAAACATCTGTGTTAGCAACAAAAAATTAGGAAGAGATTTCGACTGTCAAACTAATTTGAAGGGATTTGCCGGGCGTCAGGAACGCGGGCAAAAAGGTTCATCCATCAATATATCGCTTAGGGATATTTTTAAACCACATAAGCCTAGTTAGTGTACGGTTTGTTGTTATTCAATTGTTTGAAGACATTGATTTAAAAATTTTAAGTAGTATTGTTTTATTTGATCGTTTAAATTACTATTTACATAAAAAATACATGGATAAAAACCTAATAATGGTAAAAAAGTCTTGTTAGATATAAAATTGAAAGAATGTAAATGTAATTTCGTTGTTGTAATTAATTGAAAGGCATAATGGCTTGTGCAGAAAGGTGACGGTGAAAGATGTTGATCATTACACGGCTGCTCCAAGATTTTCCTCTTCCACCCTTAATATATGAGCTCATTAAATAAAGTGTTACTTCATCACAATATTAAGAGTACAATTATTGTTTATATTATACGTGCACATTCTGAACAAAGGATTTAACCCCAATGTAACATTAGTGTCAAAACAGATAAGATGTTGTAAATTGTTTTAATTACAAATAAGAGAGAATTGATTTGCTTATCACTCGGTTGTCACTTTTCATGATTTATAGATGAGAAATTAATAATAATATTGTATTTGTTTCTTTCCCAAAGGCAAAATAATAATATTATATAAATTATAACACTCATTATAAATATGATTATAAAAACGACTGATTCAGGCGAAGCTGACAATTGTACAATTTGTACAGTTTGATTTATATCTTTAAAATAAATAATATCAGTAATAACTTATAAAATATTTAAATTTTATTAGTTATTACTGAATGTTACATAGTTATATTCCTAAGTAACGTTTCATAACGAGCAGGGTGTATCTACAGGCTTTGTTTTGTTGGCCTTAACTTTTGGGTGAATCTTATTAGGGGCAAAAACGGATCTCATTACCCTGTTTCCGGGACGCTTATTTTCAATGTTTTACTTATACACCTGACTACTCCCATCTGTCCATTCAGATAAATAACTTTACACAATTTTAACGGTTGGCTTGAGCTGTACAAATTAATAGAAAATCGATCTAACGTGGGTAAATTTTTTCAAGGTAGGGCAATAAATCCATTGGTTACGTATTCAATTTTAAGCTCTCCAAATAATAATACCAAGTATATATATTGATTTGCGGTTGCGGTATCTAGTACATGGTGTACGGAGATAATAATAGTAATAAAAAATGTTTTTTTATAAAATATTTCTTAGATCATAGTATAATGTGTCTGAGACAGTTTCTATACTCGTGTTGGGATGCCTCGAAATAATGTGTTTACGCCATTGTTTCTATTTAATAAAAATATAGTATAGTATTATAATATACGAAATAATGGTGTATGAAATAATGGAGTATGTAATCACCCAATGAGGCGCTGACGTGAAGTAATTGAAATGTCAGGTTAAAATGTAACAGTTGTGGAATGTCTATAGTATAGACGAAGAGATAGCATGTCTATGTATGAGCTATCTTTGTGACTTTATCGCGCTAAGGCAGCCAAGTTACTTTTTACTACATCAGCTCACTGCCAACAAAATTCAGCTGTCCTATAGGTTAGCCGGAACCAATAAAGAGACATAAAGACAAAAATCGTAGAAAATGTTACTTTTGATTATGTGCCGTGCGTTTATTCAAAAGCGGCTATTTTAATATTACAAACATACACTTCAATTTCATTCGTGTATGGATATGTAACTATAGAAATAAAGGCAATAAAAATGACAAAGAAGTTTATATTCAATTCTAAAAATTGCAATTTTAATAAATATTAACAACATGGCTCTTGTGGTAATACTGATACACAGTTTTGAGAATTTTTTTGTTTGGAATAGTTTTCATAGTTTTTTTTTTTCGCTGTGTTACTTTGTGTAAAATATGATAGCATATTACAAGCAGCGAATACATAAGGAGTGGTTTAAGAACACATCTTTTCTCCAAAATTAGACACCAAGCTATTTGGCAAGTGTTAATATCTGCATTTTGAACTAAATGAAATTGGAACGTTGCCCGAAAACATAACGGAATTACGAATTCTTTATAATAAAAAGATTTCATATTTTTGTGTTTAAGTAACACTATAGTAAGAAGCATAATAAAATAAGGAATTCAATGTGTTTTTTATTAAATTAATAATACAACATACTGAGTCTGTAAATGCAACATGTGTCAGGTGTTGGTTCTGCAAAATATAAACTTAAAAAATAAGGCTGCAACATACTTCATATAATGTTGGTCTAGAGGTTTTTTGGTAACCTCATTAAAAATTACATATTAAGTTATTCAATATTCTACTCTTCAAACAACATTATTAATTTTACAATTATTGATATAAAGTGCAATAAAGAATATTTATATATCATAAATAACCTTACTAGTTTATGTTATATGATAAGACAATCGGCATAAAATACCTCAAAGTACATATCGCTGTAAATGTTCTACATCTAAATGTTTATGTACTTTCACTCCATATTATAATTACAAAGTAAGTATGCGTACCTTAGTACCATACATACATATATCTTTCTACAACAACCTGAAGCTGGAGACAAAATAAACATTTGTTAATTTTGTGTTCTGTTCCACGCCTAAGAAATTTAATGCGATGTGTTCCGGTATCGGCTAATAAAACTGTCGCCATTGCGACATGTAGCGCCTAAATGTATGTTTTTATGCATTTCCGAACATCTTTATGGGATACCCGACCTATTCTTAGCACGTTATGTACATTTTATGATAATTATTATGATGCGTGCTTATAGGACGTGGTAGTTGTAAAATGTTAAACAGTTGTTTGTTTAGTGGTTTCCTCGTGCACTCGACCCGTTGGTTTATTGTGCATTCTCAGTCTATCGTGGCATATCTGGTGAGCATAATGCAGCAGTGCGGAAGAAATAATAAGCGGCAGTATTTTTCGTCCCCTCCGTGAACTCCCGGCGGGCTGAAGTGCATAACTTCGCACACCTTTATTTACCGTCACCTCTGCACTTTGTTTTATTTTCTTGCACGCCTCGTCCGCATAATTCCAATGTAATGCCTTCGCTTTGCCCTAAAATATATCCACCGCCTTCGCAGAGGGGAAGCCTTACGAAATATCAGCGGCTATTGTGCGCTCCATTTTGCTCGTTCTTTATTATGGATGGTTTTGTATGAATGTAATGAACGCATTATTCATAGGTGCGATTTCTTCAATAGCGAAGATTTTTCGCGGGGAGTAATATCGGCGACACAAAAGAACGAGCCCATTGAATGTTTTATTGAGTGCGGCTTTGCTTTATTTTTTGTTTAAAAATACTCTGCGTTCGTTAAAAATTACTTAGAACAAACAGTAACGTTTAAAATTAGTTAGCTTAGAGGAAAAAAGCAGGCGCCATCAGAGGTAGCGAGGGTTATCTCTCGTTATTTGTCATATCAAGTGTTTCGTTTCATTTTGCCGCCGTCGCTTCAAAGACGCCGCTTACAGAAGCGGCTCCTGAATTGTATACTTCTGCTTAGGCTTAGGGAATGCAGAACTATTTAACTCACTGATGTTTAATCAAAATCGTTGGAGACTTTAAAGTGCATATTAGATAGCGTTCTTCTATGCCACCATTAATATTTCTTAACTGATTAGAATTCAGATTGTAAAGAAGTATTTTTACTTGATTTTATCGCGACGTTTTATGAGGCTGGATTTGTCATAAATAGAAGATTTGTTTTATAAAAATAATTATATCATTTTTATGAATTATTAAAATAATGTCTTTTAATATACTATTACTACAGAGTGAGCCAGCCCAAGTGTGAAGCCAATTTGTCGTCACGATATGACGTCCGTATCGGCAACCGTTTTGCATACAAACTACCGCATGTGTATTAATGTAACACCTATCACTCGTAAACGCCTAATCGCCCTTATCGTGTTTTGAATAAACAAATAAGTATTAACGGCGTTAAAATTATTAATTGACCATAACATTTGCATGCGTTTCGGCAATGTCGCACCCAAATTCTATAAAACTTGTTTAGTGAGGAGATTCATAACTTAGGATTATAAAATAAAATAAAAGATGAGGGACCGTATCCCGAATAATAAAAAGAATAAAAATTACTATTAATATCAATATTTCACAATATTTGCATACTTATACCAAACCAAATATACTGTATTATAAATTAATGAGCCTAATAAAGCGTAGTATATGTATAATACTAAAACTGTAGTTCAAATTATATTTGAATCAAATTTACGCTCTGGTGAGTTTCATCACACATTTTCAAATTTGAGTGAAAATTTGAGAACATAGTGTCTTGACACTAGATTTTCTCTCCCTACTCTGCTGCTTGGTATAAAGCGTGAAGCTGCATACATTTGTTACTATTTAGTAAATAAAACCTTGTATGTTTATTGACACATTATTAAATAGTATTAATGAATCTGAACTATCATATGACAGAATTTCAGATGTGGTAAAATACATAAATATATTTGTATAGCTTGATGCTTTATTTAATTTAATAATAATGAGATACACTACCGCGAACGACAAAAAGAACACTTTTATAAAATTTTAATGACGTAACTCGATATGATCGTAACGAGCTTGTGGTAAATCTACAACGAGTTCACAGAAATCGTACTGTCATAATGTATAAGCTTATGTTCAAGATGAAATGTGTAACGGATACTACTAACATTATTTTGTAATATTACTACAACCACAAACGTATTAGTACTAGTTAGTAAGAGTAGAAGACAAAACACAAATAAACTTAATCTCGAGTTTTCGTTTATACGATTTTCAATGCGGTAACTTTTTGTAGATCTTAAGTATGTACTTTTCTTCAAACAAGATTTAAAATAGTTTTTTTTCGGTTTCTCATGATTTGTAGACAGGTGGCGTGGAAGTCGGCGTCTTATGCTTTGATGTCGCCGCTATAGTACGCGTGCGATCCAATCTTTTTGTCAGATATTTTTATGTATTGATTTAATGCCGGTCGTACTTGAATAGATTTGGTCTCAATTTACAATCATTTTTTGTATGCGCTTACATATTTGCAGGCCGGAAGTTGAGATTGTTTATCTTGAGTTAAATTATTTTGACTTCTATATTTTATTTTTAAATTACATCTATGTATGATATTTCATTTAAATATTTTACTTACAGGTCTAACAGCTGAGCTTTTTTACGTGCGAGACGGACAAATAAATTTCTACGCCCTAAATTTCGTTGTGCCTGTGCCGGCAACGATAGGAGAACTGCACTTCACTTGGCAGAGTCTTACCAGAAGGCCGGTCAGTATTAAAATTAGTAACTAACATAAATTTCAATATATATATATATATTTGTAGCAACTAAAACTAGTATTGAAGAAGGTTAATTTTTTTAAAGTGTCGAAAGAATCAAAAAAGTGGTTGAATTGATTTTAACTAAATTTGAAATTACAATTTGATTACAACTTACTTGCAAGTAATTTACAAAAACAGAACGGCAAGCACAATTAATAGTGAAAATCTAAAAACTACTTGGAATTCTTTATAAATTTAAAATACAAATAACTTAAGTATGGATGCGATCCTTCTATACCTTTTCGACTACGTGACTAATTTATAAATATTTAACAAATAAATTTAAAACACGGAGAAATGTTAAACAGCAGCTATTAATCTTAACAATTTATTCTAATATGAATATGTAATATATAGCCAGTAGTGGCTTACCGTGAGCTAGCGGTAGAAGAATTCGTAAGTGACCATGTTTAATAATAATTCTAAAGGCGCCATATAAAACAATAGATCGGATGACGGCTTAGCCTACGTACTGCGTACTTCCGTGCGAATTTAACAAGTAATCAAAATAATAGAAATAGAGCGAGAATAAATAATAGAGCGTTCAGTACTTCAGTATATTTGAAAGTATTTTACATTTATATAGATATATGAGTAAATCATTTCTTATGTGTTATAATATACAGATAAACATTTTCATACATTTAACTTACATCTATCCTCGTAGAAGCAAGATTTTTGTCAATCTTCGCTTTTATTTGTTCGCCTCTCGAAAGGCTGTTGTTATGTAAATACAGAGCTTTGCTTGAATTTACCTCGCAAATAACTTCGAGATAAGACTATCTCGATTCTCGATATTATGATGGTAATAGGTATATACAATGTAAGCACTTTATAAAAAATCTAATTATATACTTAACACTCGTTTATATTTGTAATAATGAAAAGATTTTAAAATATATCAATCTAATGTAAGGCAAAGTGCGGCGTTAAGTTCCGCCACTAAACACGCATTGTTCGAGACATTCGGCGGTAAGTGATAAATATATGTGGGATAAAAGCGTGAAGCTAAAAAAAAGAATCAGAAAAGAAAATTAAATATTTTTTAAACGTTTATTAAAAGGTATTACAAAAAATATATCAATTAGCATTACCCCAGTGATAGCGTAAAATTGTTTAGCTGTGTTATTTCTATTTCATTTTTATTTAACGAAAGCTTCAGAAACGGCATCCAATTAATGCAGTTGGATAAAAAAAAATATTCATTCAAATGTTTGAATATACAGTTGTAGAAGCGATAGTAAGATGTAAAATCATACGCTTGTTATGTAAATTCTGGGTGAACGAATCTCAAACCAGACGGTCGTTTATTTGACTTGTATTGATATCCAAATATTATGTGCATTTATTTACGTCTCAGGCACAATGAAATACAATTCAAGGTTGCAAGGCCTTAAAACGCCGGTAATGGATGTAACATGATGCCGGTGCCGAGACCGCAGGCAAATCAATCAATGTCCACAAAACGGGGAAAAATATAAACATGAACAGAACATATATATTTGTTCACTACTTGTTACTTATACATGTATATATATATATATATATATATATATATATATATATATATATATATATATATATATATATATATATATATATATAAAGTAGACAGTAGTGAACAAATATATATGTTCTGTTAAAGAATACAATTCAACACAAAAAGTATATAATTTTTATTATATTTTGTTTAATTTCATAAGCACAATTAAAATTAAGGAAAGTTAAATTATACGAGTCATACTAAAATACACATATTATTGTTATTGATGTTATTTTTTAAAATATTTTTAAGACTTTTAGTATACCCTAATATTGCTTATTAAAGTTTCTAAAGTAATAGTATTTAACTTAACTGATAAAAGTTTCTACAAATGCGAAATGGAACAGTTGTCATTGAGCAGATGTTCTGAATTTGTTTTACAGATGATACTGTTTAAAGAAACGAAAAAATGCGTATATATAATGTACGCGATTCTCAGTATTAATATACATACTAATGAAACATCTGCCAATATAGGACTGGATTGTAAGCTCAAAAAACTTTTACAATGAAATACATTTAGGAATCGATAGACTGTCAAGTAAAACTCGTATTTAAATTGATTAAAAATATGGACACAATGTAAAAAAGAACGGCTTAAATTGGGATAACAGTGTTCTTTTGCTCTGAACCGTTAGATCATGTTCCTTCTGTGTTCGAGTCTTGAATTTTGATGTTTGATAAATTAAGTGTAAGCACGTTTTACTTGAAACATATTTTCCACGTTTTCTTTAACTTATTTTTTCATAAATCTGAGCACACATTTCACAACATTATTTTATAGTTGTAAACTACTCAACAATTTCGTATCGCGGCTAATATGACTTCATAATGATGATGATAGTTGTAGACGGTTAGTTCTTTATGGTACTTCGGCGCCTTTGACTGTTCGGCAAATATTTAGAAAACCGTTACAAACGGTAATGAACGATCGCACTATTGTCTGTGCCGACTCGCGAGGAAATATTTAATTAGTGGCTACGGTGTCGCACCTACGCTTACGAGGCTTCTCATGCTTAATGAAGGTAAAGGGCCCGCGGCTAAACTGTTTGCCTGTTTGTTTTATCATTCATGTGCCGCGCGATGATTAGTTAGATTGTAAAGGAAGTGTTGACTGCTATTTATGTAGCTCGTTATGTAGATAAATTGGTACTGGTCTACCCGCTTGTTATATTGAACCTCCAATTAAACTTCAATTAAGATATATATTTATAACATGCGCTACTTGTTTTTACTAAAATTTATGTTTTTTTATATTCTACGTATAAATTTTAAGTTATCAAAAATCGGGGCAGTATAATAGTTGTCCTTGATTTCGCGCTGGGTCACAGACATTTGATCCGCTTGACATATCTATGGGTCGCTCCATCTTAGGTTCGGCCTCATGCAGCCATCATTTGTAGTGGTACAGTTAAATCGTTATGTGGACGACCCGTTAGATTCGCATGATTATTTGTTAATGTTTTCTTTATATGTTTTAGTACTTTACATAGATATGATTATGTATGTAAAATTAAGTATTTACATACTTAAGTAGTTTATCTTATAATAAAATTTTCAAATATGTAACTTTTTTGTTTGTTGCAGTTACCCTATACGTTACATGTGGAAATAGAACCGGACCAACAAGCTTTACACACGCCAACACTAAATATTTCTACGGAAGGCTTTGTACCTACGGAGCCGCAAACATGGCGAGTTGATTTGCCATGTACGCGCACGGTGGCCGCTGAAGTCGACGTCACTATATCTCTTAACGTGTCTACTGGTTCATCGTCAACAGCCTTGCATTTCCGCCGTCGCAAAATATGTTTAAAAGAAGCACCCAGACCAGCAGTGAGAGTCGATAGTGTGCCACATGCACCTACGTCTGCAGATATTTTTTACGCTGGTGCAGGTTGCGCTGGCGCGGCACTTCTCATTGCTGCCATTGCGGCAATTGTATGCCGAGCGAGAGCCAGGAAACTCAGACGAGCCCGAAGCGATGAACAAGACGCTCATGCTTTCTTACCAGATTCTTCATGTAAGTCAGCTGCCAGCTACACCAGTTACAGGCGGCCCACGTCGTTACCAGCCGCAGCTGCAGAAGAAAGAGCTAGAGATTTACAGCAAAGAATTGCGGAACTAACAATACAAAGATGTCGAGTGCGACTGCGTTCAGTTGCCATGGAAGGAACTTTTGGTAGAGTTTATCGTGGAACATATGCGGATGAAGACGCGAGGGAACAAGAAGTTTTAGTGAAAACTGTTGCCGAGCACGCCTCACAAGTGCAGGTAAAGTCGACCAAATTTCATTTACGTACAACATACTAAATTGAAATTTACCTTTAAATATAGTTTTACTTACGTCTTGCATATTTTTAGGTATCACTTCTTCTCCAAGAAGGATGTATGTTGTACGGACTGCAACACGAGCGCGTTTTGTCTGTCCTCGGCGTGAGCATAGAAGATCAAACTGCACCATTCCTCCTTTACCCTTGGAATGGAGGTTGGAGGAATCTTAAGCAGTTTCTCTTAGCTTGTCGAGGTGTCAACTTGGGAGTTGCAGCTAATGGACCACCTCCACCGCCGCTTACCACCCAACACGTCGTAAGAATGGCATTACATGCCTTAGACGGCTTACAATATTTACACTCACAGCACGTACTGCACAAGGATATAGCCGCACGAAATTGCATGTAAGTATTAAATATTTGCAGTTTATTTTGGACCAAAGCATTCGTTAAGCAAATTAAAAGTGTTTTTATTAAAGAAATTTATATGGAAAATGTTATAATTAACTTATTTATTTAAATAGAGTGGACGAAAATCTGCGAGTAATGATCGCGGACAACGCATTGTCGCGGGACCTCTTCCCTGGAGACTATCACTGTTTAGGAGATAATGAGAACAGACCAATCAAATGGCTCGCATTAGAAGCGTTATCGAAGAAACAATTTAGTCCGTCAGCTGATGTATGGGCTTTAGGAGTTTTGTTATGGGAGCTTACGACTTTGGCACACCAACCGTATGCTGAAGTGGACCCGTTTGAAATTGCAGCGTACCTGAGAGACGGATATCGGTTGCAACAACCAGCGAATTGTCCTGATGAATTGTAAGTAAATTATTTGCGTATTTCCAGCCCCAATTATGAATTTGTGTTATACCAGTCTTTAAAAGGATGTACATTAAAAAGTCCAACTTTTGTTTAATTTTGCAAAAACTTTTTAAATTCCTGTTTTAAAAAGTGAATATGACCAGTATGATGATTTTTCTGTGAATAGACTGGCAAAGATAACTAACAAAAACGTTCCATTAGCGTTAATAATATTACGGTGAATATTTATGAGTATTTGCGTAATTATGTATTGATATTGTTGATAAGTTATTAAGAGTAAAATTTAACTTTTTGCTAAATGAGTACTCGTATTCGTATTTTAGTATTACAAGCAAAATTAAATTTCCTTTTTATTATTTACTAAGAATTAATTATTCAACAGAAATGTACGTTTAATACTGTTCATGTAATATATTTACTCAGACACTTAGATTTTATAGTAATTGTTTTCCCTCAGGTTCGCAGTAATGGCCTATTGTTGGGCGATGTCGCCAGACGACCGGCCGACACTGCCACAATTGCAAATATTCCTACGAGATTTCCACACACAATTAACGAGATTTGTTTAAAATAAATAACTAAATTGAATATTATTTAATAATAATATAGAAAGTGATCAGTGAATCTCCATAACAGTTTGGTTTAAAGACATTCCTATGAAAAGACAATTCAAAGACGACAATAAAATAGTGAAAATAGTGAAATAGTGGACATACGAGGCCTTACAGTTACCGTTCTGGTGACACTATGTTAGAGGCGTATAAGAGACTGATTTTATAAGTGTATTGTATTGATTTGTACATTTTATAATTTAGATATACGCTAGAATGTCTACATATATTTTTCTTTTTATTTTGTGCAGAACACTGTTATGAATATTTAAAAATATTATTGGGTAACATTTTTAATCACTATTTATACAGAATTGCACTGCCAAGTTGTATTAAATATGATAATTAATTAAAACCGAAATAAAAAGGAAAATATATAAAGAGATATGTATTATAAACATTATTTGAAACCTCAATACTGCCATATTAGTATAAAAAAGTATATGTAAATATTGATAGAATAAACTTTATACGTACATATATTGAATGTGCCTCGGATTTTATGAAAAATATAGATTTTTATTGAAGTTCTGTTGAAAACAATTATAGTTGTAGGCTTTTGACATCTTTTTGCGTCTTCATTTTAAGTGCAATAGTTTTAAATATTGCTGGTTGTTATTTAAACTTAACATTTTTTTATTGAATAATACTGAACAGAAGTGATGAAAAATCGCAGGTTAACTCGTGTATAGCAATTTTTGTAATTTTCTTTGCCTTCACATTGTCTTCACGTCTATTTTCTTTATAACATACAATATTAACAAAATAAAAGGCGGAGGAAGGACTTGTAATGATGGTGCCATCTGTTTAGCTTCGACCCATTTTACTTATAATGAGTCGTTAATGTTATTATATTATTTATATCAAATAATATATGAAACCTTAGAACAAAAACGTGTATTTATGTCTTAATTAAAGAGAATTTTTAGGATTCTTTCTAAAATAGCTAAACACAGATTCACACAAATATTGTATACAGATAAATTATTTTTTCTTATTTGATTTGCTCCAGTCTGTACTGTTTTTTTTTTCATTTATTTTTATTGGTTCAGATTAAAAACGTAAGTGCCAAATAGATTGTCTTAAAAATGTAAGTGCCAATCAATAAAATAATAGTTGTTGATAATTAAATTTGACATTTTATAAAGGTGAGGTATTTAAATTATTTTGTACTAACTAAAAACATGGAAGTGATGCATTTTGATTTTTATTATTTTAAATATAAAAAAAAGTATGGCTATCACTATTTTGATTTTATTTTGGTACAGGAAAATATATAATTTTTATGTTATATTTTATTCAATAAATATATCTTTTTTTACAATAGCAGGTAACCATATTTGATTTTATATAGCGCTTCAATTATTAAGGAAAAAAAATTCAAATAAGTTTACCAGTTTTTAGTTTTCACAAAGTAGTTCAAAGTTCAAAAATACTTTTACCTCAAATAAATTCCGAGTTCATTTAACTTGGAGTCGTGACTACTGCCTTATACGGACCGAGTAATGACAACTAACCATCTTTTAAACTTTTTATTTTAATATAATAATGTTAAGAAATTGTTATATAAAATCTGTTTGAAAAATACACTTTCGATTTTGCATTTGAAGTTTTTTTGGCCTATATATTTATAATAAAGGTTTTCTCAATTTATATTCTATCATGTCAAAATAAGATTTAAATATATAAATACATGTTATTTATTAAATTAACATTATTACCTATTGGTATGTGTTTATTTCTTAACAATACGAAAATATTGTTCAATTGTATTAGATTAGTGTGTCACAACATTTAAGTGAGCATTGTACTTTATATACGTATTATGTAAATTATTAGAGGCAGCTGTTATATAGAATTGTAAATTTGTAAATAATACACAAAATATATGTCAATATACGAGTGATAATATTCTAATGGTTTTATTTGACAAATCTCCTTATACACTTAGTGTATAATCTATAGAATTAGCACCGATACAATATTAATATGCGAAAGAATAAATATCTAAGAATTCATAGGTTTCTTTTTACGAGAATTGTACGGACTAATTATATTAATTAGATCATATTTACATTTTATTGAGATATAATCGTAGAGACATTTTTTAAAAATAATACATTTAAAAAAATATTACTGAGGTCGGTCGTGGCGCAGTGTGACAGCGTCTGACTATAAACGCAACCGGTTGTGGCTTCGATTCTCTTTCGGGGGAGTGATTATATTTAAATTATTTTCCCCTCCTCGCTCTGGTAAAGACAAAGCGCGGCGTTGAGTTCCGCCGCTTAACACGCAATGTTTCGACTTCGGTGGAAAGTGAAGTACAGAGTATCTTGATACTAATTAATTTCTGTCTCTGTCTAATTAGTTAGAAGAAGAATAGTTAACTGATATCCATTTTTTGTATTATTTTTTTATTCTAAGATCTGCAACTTCGTGGAATTCAATGACAATCATGATAGTTCCAGCCACACGCAGAGTAATCAATTAGCATTTAACGATTTATACCTGTTCGATGACAGCAAATCTTAATCGACGCGAGTCCCTTCGTGCGTTGTTGTTAGATAAAGTCTTATTGTCTTATTTTTAGCCCATACGATCAAAAGATATCTACTATCACTTCTAGCTAATAGTGTTCGAACTTTAGTGATAGGAAATAAGCAAAAAGTATAAATATAAAACTTAAATGAAAACGTTTTAAATGATTGCAATGAGATTTGCTGTATAAAAAAATCTATTTTTATCGGATCCGGACGTGTATGTTATAATTGGGAGTATTGTAAATTTTTTGAAATAAGTAACATTGTAATTTTTTTTGTAGTTACTTATATATTGAAGTGAAGCTAAAAAAATATGCTAAAAACGTTGTAGTTTACTATGTGGTATTTAATACGACCTATTTCCTGTTATACCGTCTTTCAGTTCTAGTGTACTAGTCACAATATAAAGTGGTGTTTTTAAGGTGGTTTATTACACGACTTTGTTGAGATAAATTTATTATATTTTCTTATATAATAAATATTTAAGTAGCTTAAGCAGGGTAGTTAGAGACATCCAAGTGTCACTCCGTTGACTGCTTTGCGCTAGAAACATAAATTCTCATTTACCAGAGCGTAGATATGAAAATAAATTTTAAATATGATCGTTCCTAATATTTACTATTTTTAAAGTGTTATTCCACACTTAGGATTAGAAAACATTTTTGAAAAAACGTATAAAACGGACGGTATCCAAGAGGCGCGAGTTCGAATCCCGATGCGTTCTAAATTTTTATATGTTTTTTAAAAAATAATCGTTCCTTTCAGTAGGTATTGATAATAAAGTTTTATACATACTAATAATTTACGTCAATTTTAATAAAATGCATAAATAATAATTATTATAACTTTATTGAAGGAAATATTAATACATCTACTTAATAGATTTGTTTCTAATATCTCTAACGTTTAATAATATTGTTCATAAATTCTTATCTACCTGTGTAGTATTTTTATAAGAATATATTATAATTTAGCAAAATACCCTTAAATAAAAAATAATTAAAAATTAAAATTTCCTTAAATTATTGAGAGAAGAATGATATTAAAATGTTAAAAATATATAAATTATACTGTGCAAAATATAAAATAATAAAAAAAGTAAAAAGTGAACATTGGCATATGCCAAGGCCCCGGCGAGATTCGAACTCGCGATCTCCTGTTTACTAGACAGGCGCTTTAACCAACTAAGCCACGGCGCCGGATATCCGAATGTTAAAATTAGGGAACACAACAAATTGCGGAACAATGAGGAAACAAAAAAAAAGTATTGCATATTGTACACTACTTTTAGAGATGAAACGGCATCACATAAAGAATTATTATTTATCTTTCTGTATAGGTCAGAAAGTATGTAATTTTATCATCAGTATTGTTTATATGAAAATATTTAATTTGCAAATAGTAATAAGTAGGTACATATATATTTGATAATGATTAATAATTTTTAATAAGCTATAATTTAAATTTTGGTTTTTACAAGACATTTGGATTAGTTATAACACACACAACACAAATAACAGTATTATTTTAAATTATTTTTATTTTATGTTTCCCAAATAAAAATATAATGAAATATTTTTAAATACATGTAGGTACTAATTATATTTTGAATATATAGAGGTACTAATTATAGGAATAATTGTGTATATTAAACATTTCAAATATTTTTCTAGGTTAATTTTCTTTATGTAATATTTTAAATATATTCCATTTAGTGTGAATTACTTAGACCCTGTCATTTGACTTGGATATAACATTACTTTAAATATTATCTTTTTAAAAAAAAACCTGGGTATGTTTAAATATATTTTAAACGTCATTGCAAGCAATAAAAAAGAAAATGATAAGGTAATAAAATAAGTTAAGTTGTTTTATAAGTTACTTGACATACAGTAGGTGCATTTAAGATGGCACATACATGCGTCTTACGTAAAATTATATACATCTGCAAAGGTTTGCTAGATTTCATAGTTTTGATTTTAGGATGATTTGTTCCATTATAAGATTTATTACTTTTTATTTTTCATTTCAGTGTCTTTATGGATTGTGATTCGTGTAATTGGAATAATTATTGGTTTTATTTAATTAAATGTTTTATTTGTATTGTATATTATTATATAGTCTTTTATTATTATTATTAATTATCTCATAGTGTTTTTTTGTATAATAATAATACATTTCATTAAAAAACATTTTACTCCGATTTCCAAAAATTCAACATGTAAATTCAGTAGGTACGGCAAAAGTCACGACTGTTTCAACTTTTTTATGGTTTCATATTTTGCCTTCCGCTTTACGACTGATTTCGATACATATTTATTGAGCGGCGGAACTTAACAGCCCTCTTTATTTTTTTAGCTTCACGCTTTTATCACGCATAGCAGGGTAGACAGAAAGTATATAGTGTCAAGACCCTCCGTACTTCACTTACCACCGAAGTCGAGACATTGCGTATCGAGTGGTGGAACTCAACGGCGTACTTTGTTCTTATCAGAGCGAGGAAGCGAAAATAATATAAATATAATCAATCCCCCGAGTGGGGATCGAATCCACAACCGGTCGCGTTTAAAGTCAGACGCTGTCACACTGCGGAGCACTTTGTCTTGGTCGGAAAAAAAATATAAATGAAAATAATTTAAATACAATAGAAATTGCTCTACGTGAGAATAGCACTTACAACCAAACACATGTACTGTCATACGCTATCAGTCTGCTCCATTTTAGGTTTTAGCTTTAGCTTTGTGTAAATTTTATGTGAAATATTTTGTATAATTAATGTTTTTTATGGAATAAATTATAATTCATACCTTTCATTATAATATATATTGTACATTATTTATAACAATTGAGTATCTTATCTATTAGATTAATTTATGGATAACCTACAATGAACTCAATTTTGTATGCGTCTGAATGTAAACGCGATCGGTTGTAGGTTCGATTTTCACTCGGGGGAATGATAATACTTCAATTAAATTCATTTCTTCGCTTTAGTTAGACAAAGCGCAGTGTTGAGTTTCGCCACTCAACACGCAATGTCTTTCCTGTCTAATTTGCTTTGCGATATAAAAAGGAAAATAACATTTAAGAATATATAAATAATAATGTATAAAATCCACGTATTAGTTCTATTTCTGCTGCATATTTTGCGCGATATAATTGAATCATCTATGTTGTAATTAAATTAATATTTTGTAAGATATGAATTAAATTGTTAAAAAATATATAAGAAATCGGTTATGGAAATAACGCATTAATTTTTAATAATCGATTATATATTAAAATTAATGCTCTAAATATGCCATTAACGTTAATGGAAGCTGAGTGTAAAGATGCATTTATCCTCCTAGCTTGGTAGAGTAGGAAATAGGTCAAAATTGTATATAGCGAACCAGTTTTTGTCACGCGACAAGTATAAGTTATATACAAATAATTCCCAATAAAAAGATAATTAAAAATAATCCAAGTAGATAGGAAATTATGCTCCACTTATTAAGTAAATATACTTTTTCTAATTAATAAACTTTTATATTTTAAGAAAAATAAAATATATCACAAATAAAAACGATTATGAAATATTTATGTGTTTCTAGCAGTAATGTAAATATAATACAAGTTAAAAATATATAATAACTATGTAGCTGTATGTTTTAAAATTTCACATACTAAACAACAAGCAGTCGTGGCCGAGCGGTTAAGGCGTCTGACTAGAAATCAGATTCCCTCTGGGAGCGTAGGTTCGAATCCTACCGACTGCGAATTGTTTTTTTTTATTTTGTCTTTTTTTAGGGTTGCTTATCACATATATAACAATCACCCAGCGCTTATCTCCTCAAATATCATTTTATGACGACCGTTACCCTCTCATAGATAAAAGGAAAGTTTTATTGCTTGCATGGCCAATATTAAAGTGCGTTACTTCAATGTCCGATCATTTGATGTCGCCATAAATATTTTATACAAAACACTTATAAGTATATGAAAAAAATATTATCACTGCCATCGGTAAATTGTAATAGTTTCAGTGTATACGTTCTGTTTAGTTTATGGTTTAGAGAGATTCTAATTCTTTGTAGGAAGGTAGTGTAAAAAAATATGCTCTATGCTAGAGCAGCGTTTACGTTCATAGCCCATAATGACTAATCATAATAGCTGTAGCTTCAACTCCTATTTGAATGAATGATTAAAGATATATTTATTAAAAAAGATCTAATATTTTATAGCACAATGATTTTTATACTACTTTTTCAGATTTTATTGCATAAATAATTATCAAAAAGCTCTATGCAGATACTACTCTGTAATAAGTGATAAGTCCAACAGCTTTACCAATTTAGCAAAATATGTAGGGCGAGTTTCTAACGATAAAAATAGGAAAATGTATACTTCCGTACACACTGCGTTCCTCTGAACTTTTGTAGAATAGTTCTTGCATTGTTTTGTGTCATCGCAAGTTTATTAATTAAACATGTAGTTTTATCTGTCTTTAACACGATATAATAAATAATTTCCAATCGGACATTTATTGTAATAAATATATCATTTTAATTATTGTAGCACCTTTAAGGAATAAAAGTATTAATATGCTTGCGTATGTGCCGCCAAAATGGCACACTATGGCCCTCCCTCGTATACATTTAATTTTATCGAAAGTAATTATCGGTAAAGTGCCGCCGGTTATTATACCTGTTTATATTCGGTAACAAATAACACTTAATGGGTGATCAATTTCACTGTTTTAGTACTCATTGCCATTTCATTATGTACTCGTACACTCTAATTAGAAAAATTAATTATTGCTGATGGGTTAGCACGTTAATTAACTAATTAGTAGCGTTGTATTGCTATGGATATGATTCCATTTAAACGTCAAATTTACAGTACATTATTATCTGTTCATGTACATAATATGTCCGAAATTATAAAGGAGTGAGAGTGCTTTTGGCAATTCTTAATAAACGCGAGAACCTGGCTTTAGCTGACCAAAAGACTTGTTCGAGTACACCTTATTGTTTATGGTTCATTTTATCGATACAAAAGATTTGGCTTTCAAATTGCTTATGTTATCGTCTCCCATTTTGCATGTTTTGCAATTATAAATAGCGTTATTATTGAATAGAGCCATTAATTTCGTGACTGCGCACATTCCGCGATCGCGATAAGCGTTCTTAGCGCACGAAATTATGTATACTGCGGAGAAACGGGAGAATTCATAGAGTGGTGGTGGCAATGGAGTTTTAGTTATGTCAGTGGGGAAGTAATTACTGATCGGATTCCTTGTGGGGAGATACGGCATGCACTGGGGTACAGATGAAAATTACGGCTTTAGATGGCTTAGTTATCATGGGATTTGGTAATCCGAAAGCTTGGTCACGATATGCAGTTTAAGTACTTTGCCAGATCTTAATTTAGTTTGTTATTTACGTTTGTTTTGTCTGTCTGTAGAAAATCACATTTCCTTTATCTATTACATATGTAACTACACTTAATGTGGTTTTGGTAAAAACACAAGTCTCTAAAAGTTCTTAAGTGTTTTTCGTCAGGAGTTTCGAGTATTACTGTTTCCTTTGTAAGGACAAATTATACGAAAAAGTAAATAAATTAAAATATTACAATGTGACACCAAGCTTTCTTTAATAAAATCAAGTGTACAACATTTTTGTAATATAAATATTAACATACCTTTTAGTGAGATTTAACTAATAATCATCATGTTTACTAAGTAATTTTGAATATATTGTAAATGCAATACGTGAGTGTGATATTAGCACATTTGAATGTAAATAAACATTGTTTCTTACGCGAAGAAAAAAAACTTTGGAGTTTTTATAAGAACATTTATATAGACGGAGGAGAAATTTGTTATAACGTTAATATATGAAGTAAATAAATGCACTTCTCACTTCATGTATATTATTTAAGAAATTCTATATAAACTACCTTATTACGCATATGGTTTTGTATTGAATGATATATACATTGCTAAAGTATTTTACGCGTCAACGGGTCTTTTAGCTTTAGTGAAATTAAAGGAAAATCGTACAAACAAGTGACTACGGGACAGGCGTGCAGCCCCGGTGGATTGACAGGCACTGTACTGCACCGTCAAGCAAAACAAATGAAGTGGAATTAAATTGTCATTGGTAATCTCATTTGGGGAATTGCCACAGATATACGTTTGCGGTTGTTTGTTTTTTAATAAATATTTTTTTTTTACTTTTTAGAAGAAAATTTTTCTACATAATATGTAGTTTAAATTATTTATTGTATAATATATTTACTTATTCTCTTTTTTATAGAAAACTGTAAATTAAATCAACTTCTTTACATATAAACATTCGATATTATTAGATATTTATGTATTTGTTGATTTTTACTACCTAAAAATAGGAAATTTTTGTAACTTAGCCGAAACAACAGATAAATTATACAAAAAATAAAACATCGGCTTAGATAAATGCGAAATTATTGTTAAAGCTAATGTCGTTTCCACGTATAGATTATTAGATAAAACATCAAAGAGGTACCTTCAGGACACTATATACGCCATATTTATAGTTTATTTATAGCACTATTATTATAATACCGGCTTGGCCACTAAACAGCTCTATTGGATTTAAATGTATAATTTATGTAATTATAATCTCATATTTTACATTTTCTGTACAAATCTTTTTATGAGCTAAACCAGAAAAAGTTGTTTTAATGTCATTATCATTATTATATAATCTTTTTAAAACGTTTAATATCAGTAAAAAGCAAGTAATAAAGTTATTAAGGTTGTTCTACAAAGGAACGATCATATTTTTCAACTTGTAAGAAAGAACCTTACTTTATTTGTGAGTAGAATAAAGTTACGAGCGGTAATTATTTAGCATTTGAATGAGGAAACACAAAAGAGTGTTTTCCTAGGAATCTGCAAGAATCTCGTTATTTATTCTTTTAGGATGTTTTAATAAGCGTGCAAAGAAGAAATTTACTGAAGATCTCATATTTTTCAGTGAGTTTTCAGCGATAAATCACAAAGTTCAACGGACGGTGTGAAAAACAATGTGGAAGTAGGGTACGGAATTTTGCGAAATTCTTTCATATTTAACGGATAAGGGAGTAGGGGAAGGAGGGGATACGTAATCTGTCGTCACGGATGATTGATGGTGCTTGCTCTTTACATGATATGGTAAAACGCGAGATACCCTTACAATATGTTGTGAGATCATCCTTCGGGAAATTTTAATCTTTTATACATTAAATGTATCCGGTGTTCGAAATTAGGCTATTGTGGTGATCGATAGAGTGATGGTTGGTTGGTTTATGTAAAACTCTATGTAATTTCACTTTAGCATGCTATGCTTTTAGATAAATTTCTAACGATTTTTTTCTTTTATAAGATGGCCCTTAAATAAAGTAATTAAAGTTGTTCAACAAATTAATGTTATATATAACTAACGTCGTAGAATAAAATACCAAGGAAGATAAAGTAATGAATATTTATCTTTCCAAGTAAAACTTTATAATATTTCAAATCTTGCCAGTGTTTTGAATTTGGTCACAAACTTTAAGACTTTAGTATACAAATTAGTCAAATTTGCATTTCATTAGTGGTTAAAGAAGTTTCTAAAGAAGAATAATATTTTTTTGTTTCGTTGAACTAATAATAAATTATAGGTAAACGATGTCGTAAAATCTAGCTTAGAATATAATTATTGGATAACATTATAAAATTACAAAAAAATAATAAAAAAACATGTTGAAATAAATCAAACTTTATTTAAATATGGTTACTACAAGAATAAATGTCAAAGTCATTAAAATAATTAATTTTAATGTTTGCTAACTCACGACCAAATTTATAAAATACAAATCATTGATTTATATTTTAGTATCATGGCCCTTCACCAGGTAGACCGATGATCTGTTCAGAATTGAGAGGAATTGCTGGATGCGTGAGGCACGCAGCCGTTTAAATTGGCGTGCTAGTGGGGAGACCAGCCGTGGATATCTATCTTCTTATTATCATAAGAAATAAAGAGTTAATGATGACTATGTGTTTATTTTTATACAGCTATAAAATAAATATACATTAATGTAGTAAATAAACACGCCATTGTGACGTCATTCAACGTTTGACTAAAAACTCAATAGGTTGGGGCTCCAATTCCCATTCGGGGAAATTATCATATTTAAGAAAATATTTTAATTTCTTTCTATCTCTGTGTCTCTAACTAACCCTGGTATGCGTGAAGCTGTAAATAAAAATTACAAATAGAACGTATTTTCTATTACTTCTTTAAGTTTAATTTAGTATTTATTATATGAATCGAACTTTATTGAGATATAAAATATTTTTATTAGAATTCATTAATTTTTCTAAATAACTTATTTATTTGTTAAAAAGAGGCCGGTCGTAGCGTAGTGGGACAGCATTTTACTGTAAATGCGACCAATTGTGGGTTCGATTCCCACTCGTAGAAGTGATTATATTAAAACTATTTTTACTTCCTTGCTCTGGTAAGACAAAGTGCGGCGTTGAGTTTCATGCAATGTTTCGAATGCGGTGAAAAGTGAAGTACGGTGTGTATTGACACTAAGTAATTTCTGTCTATCCTGCTATGCGGGATAAAAAGCGTGAAGCTAAAGAAAAATAGTTTACATTACATGAAAAAATGTGCCTTTACTTTCACAGTCCATAATTGATGTTGGGATCAATATGACATCTAAGAAGCCTGTTTAGCAAGTATTCAAATAAAGTTGTAAAGTAGTCTAGAAAACGTTACTTTACGAATGCGAGTTATTTTGATGACATAAAATGTGTTTTTTTTAATAATATTATGTATGAATATTAAGCGGTTTTAGTAAACCAGCTACTACAATACTGTATCACTGTACCACTGTGAAAGTATGTTTTTGGTATTTTTCATACTCATGTACTCATGTTGGTGTTTTCTCATCATAATATTTGTTTGAATTGTAGTAGCTTTACAGTTTATCCTTAACGGGGTAGTCAGAGGGAACTGAGCGTCTAGCGCTTTGATCCCTGCTAAACCTGAATCTGGACGATGGAAAGATCTTTCGTTCAAATTCATTAACTTCTTCACATATGTTTTCTGGTTACGCACTTACTCTAATATTATTTATACTGTTTTCAAAGTGAAGCTATAGAATTGTAGTAATATCTGATGTTTTAAATTACTAAATTTGATTTTTTAGGAATATTTTATTAACAATTGGTGTTACGCAATGGCGATCGTTGTGATGAAAATTAAATAATGCTTCAAATATTAACGAAACAACACGAAGAAAAGTGCCTATACTTAAGTTTTTCGGCACAACTTGCTAAGCAGTTCAGGTATAAACAAAACTGAAATAAGTAAATTAAAGATGATTAATTAAATAAGTAGGTCTAAAGCTATTTGAACTTGTTAATTATGTTCGAAGGTAAGGTGAGTCTCCAGTCGCGTCGCGTGATGGATTGCGCTGTATCAGGTGCGGTGATCCATCATCCTCGGTTTTAATCAATTTATTCAGCCATCTATAAAATTGTATGAGATTTATTATTTCTTGTTCCTCGTGCAGCTAAGCGATCTTCTAAAGTGTTAATTCAAATGATCGATGGTTAGCGATATTTGTACATTTCATATTTAAGCTTAGCTTAACTATTAGTTTCCATATTTATGTAGTCTTTGGTTTACTTGGTAATTTGTATTTTCTAGCACCAGTTCTGTGCTGGCTACGATTACGCATACAGATGTATGTTTCAATTTAAACTTACTTTTAATAAACATTATTTTTTTAAGATTATTTATGGTACTGTTGTATCAACAAATTATGATGTACAAATTTTATTTTTTAAAAAGTACAAATAATAAAATGTACACTTTTTTCCTACAAAATAGTGTCTCTTTATTAAATCTTAAATCAAACCGCTCAGTTTCAAAATTACAATCTTGCGAAAATAAACGTCTCTTAATTACTATTACATTTGAAGATATCATTTTAATCAGCTTTATTTTTCGAATTTGTAGTCTAACAATAAGAACAAAAAACTTTTAAGATACATGTTCATCCATTACCATGTTTGTTCAACTGAGGTGACACTTCATTTTCCTTCACAGCCCTTTACTTCCAGCCCTTCAAGTTTTCATAATAAATGCTCGCTTCTACCCTCTGAATATTCTCGGGATTAAGGAAAGGGTTATTGGGCTTTACATGGAATGTTTTCAAAAGGTGGCAATCTCGTATTCATAGCCGTTTTCAGTTTTGGTATCAGAATTTATCCAATATTGTTTTAAATGAATAGTTATTAAGTTATTATATTATTTTATAAATATTATAAATATTTACAGAAATTAAAAGGACAGTAGGTAGTACTTGTATAGATATAAAAGTGGTTGACACACCACTTTTATATCTGTAAAAGTAACTTTCTTTAAATCACTCTAAACTCTTTTTTTATAAATAAAACTTTAAAATTGACAAGAACGAATCCGCTGAGCCGGCCATCTGTAAGATATAAAATATAAAAAGCAGTTTCATGCCTTTACTCATACAGCAAGGCAAAGAGAAACGTCATGCTACGACAAAGTAATATATATCTCTAATTTATTGTTAGTCATATCGAAAGCTACTTGAATTTATTGTCGTCGCCGTTTTAGTTCTATGAAACTGCTGGAAAAAGGCCTTACCCATAGATTTCTATTACGATAGATCTTGCGCTTCCCGCATCTAGCAACTACCAAAATTTTTGACGCTTCTAAAAGCAGGGACCTGCTAGTGGAGCCTAAAGTACAAAAATTTGGCAAAGAGCTCATTTATAGTTTGCAAACGTATAAAAATCTACATTAAAGATGCCTAATGGTAAGTAAGGGCAAGTTTGTATGAATTTCTTATTCTTGAAATCACACTTGCACATATGAGGTCTTATGTGGATGTATGAAACACATGTGGACTTTACACAGTACACAGTAGACGGAGAATTCTATACTCAAAGCAACAGTAGTTGGTCATGTTAGTTAATTTTTTTCCTATTTCACAAAACCACGAATATATGAAATACATATGCCAAAGTCAAATACTAACGAATCTACAATAGCTATATGACGTTTTGTTTCGCCTTTCGCCATTCGTCTGAATAGAGTAGAATGTAGCATTTCTGTGAGTGCGGCCATATTCTTTCCTACAGCCTCATTAACCTAAATACATAGTGGGCTCGGGCATTAAATATTCTTGTAATCACTGCCTACAAAGGTGTTTGTTGAAATGAAACCACATTTTATTTGTTCAGAACATTTGTATGGCTTTGTTTTTTCTGTATATTGTTTTTCAATAGTTTTTGTAAAAATTCAATAAAAAAAGTATTTTAAATATTTGATACAATCTAAATATTTAAATTGTTTTATAGAGGAGTACTAAAGCTACGGTTAAGACATTATAATTAAACCGCATGTGAGTGACATGTAATTTCCTGAGTCTCGTGAGACGAGATGACTCTAGGATTGTAGCAATTAGTATTTTACAATAATAGCACTAACATTAAGAGTTAATTTTATTATACACAACATAAAAATAACAAATATATCAAAGATGAATTTAGTTTTTCTTCTCTGTAAATTTTACTAATAATGCTTAAATTTAATTTGCTGCATAAAATAAATAATTCACACACCCATCGCGTAATTTTCCGAGCGGGCTCGTTTAAAAGTATAAACAGAGCCAATTAATTAATCAACCGCCCCCTAATAATTTGACGGTGTTGTTTTCATCGCAAACCGCGTTCATTAGATTTCTTCCAGAGTAAATAGCCGTGGACGCACACCGGAAGCTTAACTAATGTAAGGGAGTCTTTACACTATCAGAGAGAATTTGTTGAAATTGATATATTTCCTTTCTTTAGCTGCACGCGAGAATCCTGCCTAGCAGGGTAGACATTAAGTACCTAGTGTTAAGACACTCGGTACTCCGTTTTCCATTAAATTCAAACATTGCGTGTTGACTGGTGGACTTCAAGGTGGAGTTCAACGCCGCGTTTTGTCTTACAATAGCGAGAAAAATGAAAATAATTGGAGGCCGGACGTGGTGCAGTAGGACAGCGCCTGACTATTGACGCTATAGGTTGTGTATTCGATTTCCACGTGAACGAAATTATTGATATTTTTAATGACATTATGTATATATTTGCTTTTATGGTACGTTTTAATTTTTTTATAAACAAATTTTCATAATTATAATAATGAAAAAATAGCTGACTGGTCCTAAAAAATAAATATATTTTTATTCATATGCTGTAAGCGTAAAGCCTCATGTTCCTTAAATTATATTATTAACATAAAGGCAGAAATATATATTGTTATCTTAAATAAAGCTTTGAAGATTTAAAAGTTTTATGATAATTAGTTTAACGTTCTCATAAAGTTATTTTAACGTAATTTTCCTATTAAAATGTATAAATGTAACCTTAGCGGGTGGGCAGACTCAAACAAACTTTACCTTTTAGTTGAAGTACAGTGTAAGAGTAAAAGCATCCTGTAGCTAAAGTGTTTGCTTAGCTTTTATCTTTAATTTAGCCAAGTATATTAGCATTTTAACACATAGAAAATATTATAAGTAAGAATCTTATATCAATATATCTTTGAATGGTTCACGCAGCTACTTAAATATTAAATGTCAAAAAGTACTAAATAAACTGGGCTAGGGTATAGGGGCAATTAATGTTTTTCGTATAAGAAAATGATAATTCAATTAATGTCAGAACAAATAATTATAAGAACGAGAATTTTTATGTCATTAAACACTATCAACATGCGAATCATTTCAATTTTCTACGATTATAAAAAAAATGGAAACTTCGTATTGAATTTTTACATGTTTCATTGTTAGTGTCATTTATACAAAAATAAAATAACAAATAAATATATTTTATTATTAAAGTTTGTCTAAATTATATAAAAAAGCATGTATGATTTATGTATTGTAAACAATAAGCATAGTAATGTAAAAATACATTTTACACCGTTAAGAAAAGGGTTAGAACGTCAATAATAAACAAGGAACGCTTATCGGTTGTGATGAGATTCCAAATTAAACATAATTTGCGGTTTCACCAGGCTTGGCTTCCCCTGCTAAGATTGTTTGGAATTATATTATAATTTAGCGCGGATTTATAAATATTTTGAGTTTGTTTCCTGTTTCTGCTTTTACTGTGGTGAAGCGATAAAATATAAAAGTATCTTTTACCCAAAACATTTATTTTATGTTTAAAGATAAAACTGTTTACTTTGAAAAGTTAGTGCTTTTATCTTATGGTAAGTTAAAGTTTTAGTACAGAACTTTTACTAAGCTTAAAGAAAACAAGAATACCAATAACATATTTACTTGACAGATTAAAAAACGTGTGTTTCTATAAATATTTTTTATTAAAACATTAATGTATTAATACGATATAAAAAATCCTTTATCGGATTAAAGTAAACGATCGAACTTACATGAAGAACTTCTAGAATATTAGTAGTAGTTTGCCTCAGAAATCACGTCACTATGTGATTTTCATACATGACAATTGACTTAGTGTTGACTTGATTAGGTGTTGACTTCTAATGTTCGCGACTACTTGTTATGCGATGTAACAATGACTAGTTTAGGTCACTCATTAGAAATAACGCACGAGGAGAGTTTCATAGCTTTAAAAAATTTTGTATAAATCCTAGTTTTAATCTTTTATTATTTAATTGCTACAAATAAGAAGAATAAAGATTCTATGAGTCTTATGAGTAATATTCTACTTGTAATTTTCAAATTTAATTAATTTTACGTAAAAACCTTATACATACCTGTATTATATACATATTATATATTTTTTTAAGGTTCACGCTTTATCCCACTTAGCTGGGTAGTCTGAGACAACTTAGTGATCACACATCTTTGACTCTAGATAAATATTATTATTCAGTCGGGTGAGAATTGAATCCACAATCAATAGCGCTTACAGTTGGACGCTGTCCTACTGCGCCATGATGGTTTTTAATGAGTTTTGAGTATATAATTATAACATATGAACCTACAGAATTTAAGCAATTTAATTAAAGTGCTGTTAATATAAAGTGGATAAATATTGTAGTTAGTACTTTTTTTCAGAAATAACTATTTTATTATTTATCTGACTTGTATTTTAGAGAAAATTCAAGCCATGTGACTTCGAACTGTGGGACGTAGGATTTTTTTTTCTATTTTTAGAGATCGCAATGTCGCGTATTGTGTAAACAAACAGAAAATGTTTTTTTGTTTAAACCCTCGAGTAAGATTTGAACCTACACCCGTCACATTAATATTTAACCAAATCTACAATAGCGTCCATTGTAGGCGGCGGTTAGTTAATTTACTAATTTATACCCACCAAAGCAACAAAAGTCTTACAAAACCTTCTTTAAGCAAAGCAATTACAAGCATAATGTAAACTTTTTTACGACCTCGTAATGAAAGGAGCGCATAATTCATAATAAGCTTTATTGTCACCACTTAACAACTAACCAGGGTACAAATGACGAGTAACGATAATAAATTGGTGTCAAAAACACTACCAGTAAGTCACTGACCCTTGGCAGTGCTTGCGACTAGGTAATGTTCATACAATTAGTTTAATTACCTATTTGTTTTGTTTGTATATCTTTTACTCTATTATCTTGGTCTTGAGATTTACTTGCACATGTTTTTTCTTTATATTATAAACATTTTATTACATGAGGTAATCGTAGTGTAGTGGAACCACATTTGAATGTATAAGCGACGATTACGGTTTCGATTTTCACTTTGGGAGTTGATTACATTTTTTATTATATTAAATTAACTATTCTGGAAAGATAACAGTTTCAATAAGTTACGAGTGAGGAGAGGGGGTAAAATACAATTCCCCTCCCCTGCTGAGTGCCCGTAAAAAGGCGGACATACCAGTAATTTGGTAGTAGAAAGTTAATTCTCCGACTTTCGATGTCATATCCTTATTCCCAGAGTGTAGCGCTAGTTTTGACAGTCCTGGCTGCCAAGTCCTTCACACACAGGAGATAGCTCCTTTCACTTCCATCCCAAGGCCGTCAACGCATCTACAACTCATAACAATGATGTGGATGTCCATTGGAGAGGTAGACTTACCATCAGGTGGCCCTTCTGTTCGTTTGCCTCGTTTTTCTATAAAAAAAGTGTTGCATTGAGTTACGCCACATGTTTCGATTTTGTGTCGACAGCAGAAAATGGATTATCTTGATATAAGGTCCCTGCTTATCTCATTAAGCAAGGAAAGCTGGAAACGATAATATTAATTACGAGTAAAAATAAATACGATATTTAAATATATGTTTAGTCGCTATAAAAGATACGTAATTTGTATTTTTTTAGAATTCATACAAATTGTCGATTGGATCTACAATAATAAAACAATTACAAGATACCGTAAGTAAATGAGTAAATACATTTTTTAATAATATGAATAAGCTATAAGTAGTTTTACTACATGAAAGCTGAGAAAGCTTTGCTTACTCATTACTATAAGATTTACATAATATGCATAAATAATAACCTTTCCACCTACAACTATTGTTATAGAGTGAAATACATTTGTTCGGAGTAAGTCTTTTATTCAAGGCTTCATACACGGCCGGTAACCGTAGGCTGATTCTTTGTCTATATATTGTTCTCTAGTTAGTCTGGCAATTTGTTAGTAAGGCGTTATTATACACCGAGTTGTTAGTAACAAATCATTTAGATGTGAATGACATAGTAGAAAATCGCATGTATATTTTCAAGATTTTTTTATCTATATCTTTTATTTTTATGTCTTTATGTAATTTATTTTTAATAAACCATTTAAAGTAGATAATAATTCGAATTTGAATTAAGAAATTCTATAAGCATTAAGTTAATTTACACCTTAAATGAATAAATTAAGTAAACATCAGTATACAAAATCATAATAATTAAATTAATATAAAGAAGGCACCTTATTATGAATATATGTAAGAAGAAATAGGAATTATTATTTAACGAGCATAAAAAATATTATCATATTTAACAATATTACGCGATATAAATCTTCAAAAACTACTTCTTTCTAACTAAAAAACTATTTCTTGTATATAAAAACCCAAAGTAAAGAACATAAAATATTAAATTATCAATTGTATAATACTCCATAGAAGTTCAGATCCAGCCATCTTCCTAAATCCAAATGCGATTAGGATTCGCCCCGCGTCGTGAGTATCGAGCGACCTAAAACCTAGATAAGACCCCGCCTTGAATAGGGATGTTACAGACGTAATATTTGAATTGTCATGGAGGTTCAATTTTTATAAATAAATATTGAAACCACAAAACAAGTAAGCAAAATTCCGCTACTCAACACGGATTGGAGGATCTTACTACAAGATTTTCTCTGCTTATCTTTTAGGTGTTACAAAGTCAACACGGTGCGTCTTACCTGAGCGTAGAAATGAAGAAAAAAAATTATAATGATTACTCTGAATGGGAATCGAACGTACAACCAATCGTGTTTACAATCATAGGGCGTCCCACTGCGTTGCGACGGCCGCAAGTTTATATATATCCACTGAGTAGTACTGTGTCTATAGAAATAGCACTTGCTTTTATGAAAGCTTGGACTGGTATTGCACTTTAGATGTAGGCATAATGTTGCACAGCTATGATCATACTTACCAATTATTTTAAAAATAACTTAGAAATATCGAATTTGGTTAGTTTACACATTCCCATAATTATTTTCCCGCGTCAACCCTATCTAAAGCTTATTATGACTGTCGAATATCAAGAACCGTTATAAACAATTTATATATTTAAAATCTTAAGCCAATGTTTGTTTTATTTCATATAAAAATAAAATATTTTAATATAAAAAGACTCATAGTATTGTAATATAAGACATTTTTACTTTTTCAAAACATTTGGATTTAATGTTGTGACCATTGAGTGCTATTGTAACTATATTCGTTATTTCGTTCCTTTCCAAACTTTGCACTTTAGCTTTAAAGTTTGTTTGTTTTATTGAAAACAAAGTGATTTTTTCAATTGTATTCAATTTAAAGCTGGAATGCTGTGAACAGAGGGAAAAGTAATTCGGCCAAGTGGGTCGCCGGCTTGGATCACGTTCGCGCTTCTACGAGTACGTTAAACAAACAAATAAAAATTTCTACTAAAAATCGCAGTATCTACTCTAAAATTTGGACAGAAATATTATTGTTCAACAGTTTTGAAATTAAGCGTCAAATTTGTGTCAAATTTATTTAATTTTTAAATATTTTTACTTGGAAAAATTGAACTTATGCTATTATATGGATTCAAAGAGAGAGTGGCATTACACGAAATTCAAGATTTTCACAGTCAACTTTGATTTTCTTTACCTACATATAACATTTTTTCCATAAATTTTACTTTAAATATTTACCGTTGTGAGTTAAAATGTAAAATGTATTGTAAATAATACTTATATTCAAATTAATTACTCGCGAAAAAAAATATAATAAATAGAATACAAGCAAAAATTAATCTATTACGATACGGAATACGTAGTTACTTCTCTTTCTGCTTAAAAAATATGTAAAGAGGTACTTAAATATAATTACGACCAAAATTAGAATGTCTTTAGACATAATGCATAAAATTAAAAGAAAGTTTGCTATTTGATATAATAAATAGAGAATTTGCAAAATCTAATTTCCTAGCACTTTTAATGCAATTTGTTTATTAACTGGATATCGATGTACTAATTAATGTATTCATCAGCCTCGTCAGTAGTCTCATCTATATTCAAATTGAAAGGCGATGTCGGTGGATTTGATTAAATTCATACCATATATGAAACAACGTTTCGCTATACGCTAGGCGAGCCCAAGTAATTTCGTTTGTGGTGGTAAAATTGGAATCAGAGTTCAGCGTTTCGTTATTTGAAAGGGCTTATTAGCTTATCCAATTATATACTCGTATTTAAATATGAAGCCGTGTGTGAAATAAATAAATATAGGGTAGGGATGTAACAAAAAATTGTTTGGTGTAACACTATAATTTAATTAATACAAAAAATAGAATCGATTATATAAATTATATATAAATTGACCGTACTATATCTAGATAGAGCCTTGAGATAGTACTGTTTGCCGGCGACACTTCATGGTTTTTGAAAGAAAAAAACAACTACACGTATATAAACATAAACAATACTGTTTTGAAAATTATACATAGGCTTAGTGCTAATAACTTGCTATTGAATAGCAAAAAATATATTAGAAAAATATATCATTTTCAGAAAACCCAATACGAGTACTGTAAAAGCATGTACTATTGGTTATGGCGAAGCCATGAATCTTGTTGTTTCTACATTATTTCTCGGTGTCTCGGTGATTAACGAATAAACCTAATCCAGCTTCTTAAGCAGTTAAAAAAATATTTTTTTAACTGATGTGGAAATTGCTCTTTTTACCTTAGTTACTTTCATAGTATAATGTTCTTTTTATATTGGATGTAGCTGCTATTAAGTCAACTTTGTCTTGAAAAAGCGGGCTATTTGTGCAATCTATAATTTACGACCTGAAGATTCTTTAACACGACAATTTAAGGAAATTAATATGTTGACAGTTGCGTCTCATTACTTTTTCAATAATATAATTTTAAATACATAAGACAAAAAATCAATCATTTACCAAAATCGGTGAATATTGTACGTAATATTAACACTAGAAACAATCATAAACTTACTGTGCCTGTAATTTGATTGCATCGATTCTGAATTTCTACCTTTAGTACTTACTTTAGTGAACGGTGTTAAATTAGTTGACTTTTAATAATGAAGCATTTAACTACTTACTTTGAATAAAATTATTTGACTTTACTCCATATTGTCCATCCATCAGCTCAGTATCGTTAAGTTCTACAATTTTGTTTGAATTTACTTATTTTATTTTTAAAATGCTTTTATTAACTTTACTTGTAGGATTATATAAATATATTCACGAAATAAAAATACATGGATATATGTATCAATATAAGAAAATTGTAGAATGTGAGTAAAGCGTTCAAAATATCGGATTTTCAACAATATTTATTTTTAATACCAAAATATACGCGATTATTCTGCTTAAAATAGTTTTATTAAACTACAAAAATGGTGAGTATCAAAGATCCTATTTTTTATTGATCCTATGATTTATTATTAAAATTACCGAAAAAAATTATAACAAGCTACTGAATGCACCTCAATAATTTGCACGGTCATGCTTTGATATTAACACGCGTCACGTCGAAACTGCAGGGGTGCACCGTGCACCCGACACTCCGGCATCGCATGTTAGCACAAAAATGTGTCATCTCCGTTTGTGTGTGACAAGAATATAATAAGCAATCTAATGTCATGTAAAACACATTGTTATTTTTGTGCGAATTTATCGAAATTAGAGTAATATCAGTTATATTTCAAATTAACACAAGAATAGATAATAAAATTCACATGAAAGATGTTCGTGACATATGAATATCAAATATGAAAAAGATATAAAGGTGCCAGGATTTTTTTTTTACTTCTACATTGTTCAGGTACTAATCAGTACAGTAAATAATTTATTTGCTACAAACAGTATTTTTTTTTAAATTCAAAATATTATATAAATCTATAACATTGAAGTCATTAGTGTACAAGTATAATAAGGAATATTTATATTTAGTCTGTGGATAACTATAATACCTGCATTACATGTAAATTATAATAAATATTTGTTTCATTTATAATTATTAATGCACTGTCCTTTTTAAACTGGCTGGTATTCCATCCCTAGAAATTTAAACAATGGGCACGTGATGTAAAAATGATTGTCACAATAGAGTTCGTTACAACTCACACCAGATTTACGATGATCAATACAGAACAATGCTGTGTTATCGTAAAGGAAAATATTTATTTTATTTGTACTTCACTTCGAACTTCACGCCCACTGAAAACTTTGAAATATGTCTTGCGAATGCCTGAGTGGGTGTTAAAAGCTTTTCATGTATAATTTTAAGTTATTTTATTTTTAATCTATTTATAGTCATAATGAAAAACTCTTAAATATTATTACTATTTTATAGTGTATTATGGATTCCGTACTCACTAGAGAAATCAGGAATAAATATTGTATACTGAATGGCAGAATGATACATTTGTATGTTGCCTTTTATAATGAAAATACTAGAGTACTAAAGAAAAATAGAAAACGTTCCTCTTTTATGATTGGTACCCATAACAACTGTGTCTATAACAATTACATATCAATGAGCAAAACATTTTTTTTTCTCGTTATATATAAAACGTTTCTAAAAGCTTAAAAGCTTTCTAGTACATTCAGTTCACATAATACACAATTTAATTACAGTTGGAAATGTTCAACATAATCGAGTTTGCTCGGCACGCGGCGTCGGCCTACCTAAATTTATTTAGAGACGAGAGATTCATAATTTGGTTTTAACTCGATATAACTTTGTGCCTCTAACTGAATTCCGCGTAAATAAACTTCTCTTTGTTTGCGTTCATAATGTGCTCGAGCCCACTCGATTGCAATTTGTAATAATTTTAATGTACAAGTAATGTTTGTGGGGCACGCATTGTAGCGTACACCCCCAGATGGACTATTGTACTCGAGTGTAACTATAATTGCTAAGTTATTTATTATTACTCGGCGGGAGATAATCTACATGAACATGTATTTCACATGTTAGAAGCGAATAATTTACTTATATAATAAATGAAGCCCACATAAAACCGTGAGACGCGAATTTACAAAAATAAGCCACATGTTTTAGAGACATAATTTATGTCCACATAATTGTCGCTGTAACGACTAGCTTTGAAATAGTCTGGCGAGGCAAGCGTGTATTAAATCATTTAAATACGTCAGGGAATGGAACTAAAAATTAAATGTGTTAATGTTTTTGTTATTGTTACGTTTATACAGTTTATGCTAATTGTATTAGAATTTTTAATGCAATAGTAAGGCTGATAATGTTTAAATAAGTTGTTATATTTTTATATTTGTAGTACTTGGGGGTCTAATAAATAATATACGTATGGCTTTTCTTTACGTACACCATGCGAGTACATGCTCGTTTTTGTTTGCTTGCTTGCCCATTTAATAATTTATATATTACACATTAAATAATTGAGTGACATCATGAAGTTTCAGCGGTAAACATAATAAATGTGGGTTTATTTCCTCGTCGGGGAACAATTATATTTAAGTTATTTCCATAATACGTGCACTGTGGACGTAACGAAGTGTCTATATACTAAGTTTCATTTTTTTACTTTGCCAAGCAGTGAAAAGTATGATATTAATAACAATCCTTTATTAATAATAATCATAACTAAATATTTACATATATACTTTATAAAGTTAATATCTTTTTTCTTTATTATTATTGTTTCCTAAGTATTGTAATTTAGTAACACTAGTTGTCACGTTCTTAGTTGTGAACCCGAATTTGAGTAAAGGCCTCCTCCATCTTTTTTCTTGCTGTTGTCATTCAATTTTTTTTCTGCAATTCCTATAGAAAAAGAGTCTGAAGCTGTAAATAATTTAAAAAGTGTAAATATAACAAATATGTTACTATTTTATAAAAAAAAATATCATCTATTTTGTATATATTTTTGTTACGTATTATATTCTGGAAAGGAAACCAGAATGCTGTTGTTAGTTAAATAAGCAATCCAACCCTTGCAGCGACGTAAATCTGTTACAAATAGAGTGAGCTCAAATGTGTGAAATGTGAGCGATTGAATAAGTTCGTGTCAAATTCAATCTTTTCAATGCTCTGCGTTAATCCGCTATTAATGTGAATGCTTTTGTCACGGTCACCATATGGCGTCTTACAACTTTGCCCGACAAAGAACGTGCTGTCGTCGGAGATTTAACGAACAATACAGGATTTTACCATTTGATGACATATTTAATTTCGTGGGGATTATACATTCATAGTTTTATATATAAATGGCGTGAAATCACAAAAAAATATGCCCACAGACGTGATATTACAAAATATGGCGGGTATCGGTAGCTCTTTGTGAAATTTGAATCTAATCGTTGATTTGTTTCTGAATGTAAATATGTCGCTTGCTCATAACAATATGTATGCAAGTGATTATATGATTTATAATGGATATTTAATAATATCCATGGCAATAACGGTGTGGATTTACCATTATATATATATATATATATATATATATATATATATATATATATATATATATATATATATATATATATATATATATATATTTATATATATATAATGTATTATACCTGAAGAAATTCGTTTTAATTAAATATATGTATATAAAAATCTTTGTACCTCTTTTTACGAAAATCACGACTGAGAAGTATGAAATTTGGCACATTTCTAATAATACATCAAAAGTATGTTAAATTAAAAAAATAAATGTAAAACACGACGTTGCTAAGGCGCGTTTTTATAGCGCGTTAACGGAGACATTAGTTGAGATAATATAATACTATCAATACCATTGTATGAAAAAAAAAATATTTAAAAAACAATTTTTAATATTTAAAAAACAATTTTTAATATATAAAAAACAAGGTGTCTTTAAATTTAATAATGCCCGTCCTCAAGTAATGACCTTAAATATAACAGGGCCGTGACTGACGACGCACTATATCTAACTTATAGCCGTAATGTGTCAGCAATTTGCGTACCGACCTCATATCTGCAAAATTTTCCGCTTTCACCGTAATAATACAACCCTATGAGATTTTTTATGCGTGTGAATTTATTTTTATTGATTTAAATACGTGATGTACCTAACATTTATGTAAAAAAGAATTTAGTACTTAAATAATTAAAAACGTGATAGGTTGTAGGTTCGATTCCCACTGGGGGGAATTATTGGATTTAAATCTTTTTCATCGCTCTACTAAGACAAAGCATTGAGTTCCATCGCTCAACACACAATTTCTTAAATTTGGTGGAAATCGATGTAGGAAGGATCTTGACACTAGGTACTTCCTGTCTACCCACGAACAGATAGTTTTATTACTACTTACTTTCAATATTTTACTGTTACTTGAAGGAATCAAGTATTGATTATTATTACCTAAAAATATGGATGAGGCCGGTCGTGGCGCAGTGTAACAGCGTCTGACTGTAAACGCGATCGGTTGTGGGTTCGATCTCAACTCGGAGAAGTGATTACATTTAAATTATTTTCATTTTCCCGCTCTGGTAAAGACAACGAGTGGCGTTGAATTCCACAACTCAACACGCAATGTTTCGAATTCGGTGGAAAACGGAGTACGGAGTGTTGACACTAGGTACTTTTTATCTACCCTGCTATGCGGTATAAAGGCGTGAAGCTAAAAAAAATGGATATTTTCTATTAGTATATACGTGTATAAACAGATCAGATTTGGATGTTATATTTAAGGTAGGCAGTTACATTTTATTTTATCACTCATTTATTTTAATACAACTATTTTTTGAGCTGATTCCGTAGTCGGATATATATTCTCCTATGTATGTAAATGTCTTAAGTAGACGTTTTCTAGTTCTTTTCACTATACATTCATGTCAACAGACCCTCGACTGCTTAGCATACGCATTTCATCGTTCAGTGTCTCCAGCATGTTTGTGACGTGACTCTGGTGACGATTGCTGTTTAAATTTATATTGCATTCAACCTCTTACTAAAAAGAGATATGAGTCAACATTATAATATTATTTGGGATAAAAAAGATTTTAAATTTATTGTGTAGGTACGTTTACGAATTCAAAATAGTTTTAACGATCTGTTATGGAATATAGCTTTGATTAAAATAATTTAATAAGTTATTATTATTAACGGTGACTCAAGTGACCGTAAATATGATTGGTTGTGAGTTCGATTCTCAGGAATTATAAGTTATTTTTATTGCAATTTTTCCGCTGTGAAAAGGTAAAGCGAAAAACTACTATTGAGGGTATTTATCAACGTTATAGAACCCGAAACAATTATATTCTTTTTTTTTCTGGTCGTCTGTTGCTTACGTACTTACCATACTTAAGTATGGTAATCTCGGAAACAATCGTAACCGATTTAAATGCAGTTTTTACTATTGTCTATTTGTATTTACTAAAAAGCCAGCTTTCCTCAGCATGATATTTTTTATTTCAATTGGTTCATATATAACGAGTTATTTGAATTTAAAGTATTATGTTCGGCATTTTTAGTAAGTAATAAAAATACTGCAAGATAAAAACAAAATAGTAATATTACATAATAAATATAATACAGTATAATAAAACTCGCACGTAGGTAATAAAAAATTCTGCTTGGTGATGTTCTTTGAAACTGAGATAAATTTTAGCGTCCTAGTTTTACCCTCGAAACGTTGTTATTTTAACTCAAGGACCTCTACAGTATGTAAAGAAAGTATTTTAATTTAGTTTATACGTATTTAAAATCATAATTAACCATTCAATTTAATTCAATTATTATTTAAATATGTTAAAAAATGTAGCTTTTTTCTTCCTAGATATATGTTAGTATGCGGAAGGTCTATGTACATAAGAAAGTATTATAAACCCTATGGCGTTTACACCTGTCTCGTGACAGTAATTGAAAATGCACTGAACCGCAATAATGTAAGATGGATCGATTACTTAATAAGAAATCTTCAATTTAACCTTTATAAAAATTTTACATTATTTATTTTTATTTTAATTTTATTATTTGATAACATATTATGTATTAAATAATATTTAATCTTAATGATCTCTATTTATTATTTTAACGCTTTTTTAATATACATAGCAGGGTAGAAAATAAGTGTCTAGTGTCAAGATACTGTGTACTCTGCTTTACCGTAAATTGGAGATGTAGCATGTTGAATGGAATTCAACACTGCTCTTTGCCGCGCGAGCGAGAAAATAAAAATAATTTGAATATAATGGTTCCCCTAAGTGGGAATCAAACACCGGATTGGAATTACAGTCACTCTCTATCCCACTACGTCACGACTGGATTCAATGAATAATGATCTTGAAATTACAATTAATTTGATTATAACATAAACTTAAAAGTATCTTCTAATTTTGGTATAACTAAGGGTGAAAACATTAGCTACCTAGGTGAAAATTAATAAAAGAAATATATATTTTAGGAGGAAATGAACATTTTCTGCTCTTAATTTCATTATTTATTAGGCTAGAAGAAGATTCAAAAATTACGGCACGGAAGGTACCCCAGTAAATCACGAGCTGGGGTCGTTAATGGTGAAAAATAATATTTTTACTGAAAGCCTTAGGAAGACTTAAAATATAGCTGAGAAAGGAGTTTTTAATAATTATAATGAACCAAGGGGAATCGAGCGTTATTCTCTTGGTGATTAATTTGATAATAATATACTGCGACAAATGGACTTCAAAATTTAGGAATTACGAACGAAGACTAGAATTTCTACTATATATATATATTAATATATATATATATATATATATATATATATATATATATATATATATATATATATATATATATATATATATATATATATATATACAAGATATTATAAGAAGATTGTTGTTCTTTTACTCGATTACAAAATTACGCCAAATAAATATCCGTCTAAAATCCCGGTATAATATTGTAACTTCAACATATATATGTTCAGAACTTACTAAACTTACATTTGTAACGTTTTTTTGCGTTTTTTTAAGGTAGAATTAATGAAAACATAACGAATATACTCGTATCTTGTATTATATTTTCTTAATATACACAATGTAGTTGAGTAACATTGGATACATCATGCTGTCCTATCGAACTAACCATCTACAAATAAGAATTTGATTGATGCCTACAACCTGTGTGCCGTAGAATTATCTATATTAATCTAAAATTTAACTTGTGTGAAAACTGAAATATCCAAAGGAATTTCAACTGTATATTTAATAAATAAGAGTAAATAATTGAGTTAAACGCTTAATAGCATGCGCCGTATGGTGCCAAAGACTCAACGGGTGGTGCTTCGTGTTTGCATATGTTTTGTTTTTAAGCGTATATCAAATATGTTCTTAGAATTCCTTTTATTTTATATATTATTTTAAGTCTAAGATGATATAACACATTGCTTGAGGAACAAGTCGTGAAGTGAATATTGTTGTATAAGTATTAAGGTACAAGTTTAATTTTAACTTCTCTCTGTAAGTCTCCTTGTTACGTGTTAATATTTATTTTTTATTACATAGTTAAGTATTAAAATATGTTTAAAAAGTTAATAGATTAACGAAGAACGATTAACGTAATTAAGACAGTTACAATTTTTGTTGTATTTCGTTTAGTATTGTACACGTACACCAAGCTTTGTGGCTTGGAAATTGCACCGGACTTGAATACGTGCTTTCTCAAGAGCTTTCCTCTATGTAAACATTATGAAAAGAAAATTATTCCATTGTTTTATGTTTCAAGTAGAATTGCATTTCCCGGTAGTTGAGAATAATGTTTGAGTATAAAATCTCGTGGCTCGTTAACTCTGGACTGTAACTTTACTGTATATTTATCTAATAGCTAAAGCTTTACTGCAATCATTTATTTAGCCAGTAACGCGTGTAATATTATATATTAACTTTGTGCCGCATACATATTTTCCAAAGAAAATAATGATAAGCAACTCCGTCTTTAAATGTCATTTAATTTAAAGTTAGCTAAGTAAATAGAATTATTGATCCAGATAGAATTTAGTCAATTCCTACTATGCTCAATCATCTCAGCTACGCCTTATGGGCGTCACCTTGTTTCTAAAATAATATATATTAAGCTTCGTCAATAATATTTGTGTAAAAATTTTTTGATTTTCACAACTTTTATACATTTTAAATAAAACATAACATTAATTTTGGTATTAGTAGAATACCTGTGAACAGACTATTGTAAAATGTTCGAAACGTAGGATTTTCAAAAATATGTTTTTGAATACCAAAATATGCGTACTAAAATGTTATATTATATACGTTTAAAACAGTTTAATTTTAAATATATACGTATTTGTAGCTGTACATACGTATAAAAAAGGCTAAGTAACATCCAGTTAAATAACGCGGTAACATTTGAAGATACTGAATTGTAATTACAAGACAATAATTTAATTTTTCACAAATCACATAAATATACGTATGTAATTATTAATCAAATATAAGCTTGTCATCAACGGTTCCCTTCCTATTTTATTTTAAAAATAATTAATAGGTACTGTTATTTTGAATAGAGTAAACTTAAGATCTGAAAAAGGAAAGAAAAATAATCATTAGACAAAATTGGGAATGCAGGTCCACGAATTTATTCTGTCTGGTTCGGAGTGACCGCAAACGTATTGGCCCGTGTAATTCCCTTTCGCCAACATTCCCGCACATTATTACACGCACACAATATTTATGTGTAAGCCGTGAGATTATCCGTAACTGAGTTGGTATAGAAGAATAGAAAACAAAATGTTTTTACTAAAAAGAAGAACGCTTTAAACGAGCGGGCTGATATTGAATTCAATGAATAAAAACGTGAGAGGAGCTGAGTTCTTAGAAAAATTTGTACGTTTTTTATAAATATTATTATTTAGGGGTAATCTTTAAGCGTACTTTATCTCATATATTCTTTTTATGTATAGCTATATACTCATATTTTTACAAGTGTAATATTTATAGTACCTAGGCATAATGTACATTAAAAGATGAATTTTCATAATGGACATCAAATATAAATAAGAATTAACATTATAATTAAAAAAAATAACTTTTTATTTCCCGCCTATTTCAAGGCTATATTTTTATATCTTTATATTATTAAAACTTTACTCGAGTGAGAATGAAAACAACCTTACCTATTTGTAGTTAATATTCAAAAGACCCACGACCTCGACAGTATAAATATAATCTTGTATAATATGTAGTCGTCTACAATATAATATATTACGAAGTAATAATTTAGTAGCATAACAATATTTTATAGTGAAAAGACTCGTAAAGTATAAGCATTAATATGACGGTTATATTATATACATACCGATATATTCCATACACATGCTCGCAAAATATGTTATCGTTTGAAACATAAATATTTAATGTTCTATGCGATTCACTATAAATTTACTAGTTAAATAAATCTGGTGCAAAGTGCCGGGGACATAAAATATCTTAGCGATTGATGTTCCGTGGTCGGAGTTGTGACATGTTGACAGACATGATTAGCTTGATGTTCAGTGAACGAGATGAAGTTCATTTCTTTTTTGCTATGTCAACCAGATGGGTCATATTTGATTTATAATAAGAGTGTATCTGTATATATATATATGTATATAAATAATAAGAACGTAGGGCCGTGTGGAAATCTTTCGATAATAAATCAAGGTTTTTTGAATTTAACAAATTTTTGTATACACAAGATTAAAGTACATGGAATACGGGTTAGTTATTCTGTATTCGAAGATTGCTATTAAAAAAATATTTTTATTATACATTTTTGTATTTAAATTCTGACAGTGCGGCTAGTCCACAATTTAAGGTCGCGCAGCGGAGATGGAACAGGCTATGTTAGGTGTTTCTCTCGCGGATAAAATCAAAAATGAAGTTATCCGTGAGAGAACTAAAGTAACGGACATAGTTCGGAGAGTAAGCAAGCTGAAGTGGCAATGGCTGGCAATATCTGTCGTAGGACCGATGGCCGCTGGAGCAGACGAGTCCTAGGGTGGACCGCGTCTCGGTAAGCGTAGCGTAGGACGACTTCCGACACGCTGGTCCGACAACATTCGTAGGATCGCCGGCAGGCGCGGAGGCTTATGTTCAGCAGTGGACAATTATAGGCTGATGATGATTATTTAAATACATTAATTATTGCTTTTGTTTTTTTATACATTAAAATAGAACATATCGGTCTGCTGTATTTATATAAGTAAAATATAGGTCGTACCCAATATCAAAATAAATATTTTCACAAGAATATCCATCATAACATTTGAATGGTGGTATAAGTTACGCAATCATGGTTTCATATTTAATTCCCATTGCGGTGATAGTGTCACAATCGAAAATAATTTCTCAAAGTTTAAGTAAACTACAAGAAGAACTTGTAATAAGAAAGTTTAATGTGTAATTTTATATAAACGTTTGATTTACATCTCTTAAATTGACAAATAAAAATCATTTTTTGAGAGTTACTAATTTTAAGTGTTATATTTTTAATTCAACTAAGTTTTATTATTTTTTTATAGTATAACTGAGTTTAACGCACTTGTATGTAATGTAATGTCATCAACCTATCAGTCCATCGGCGATGTAATCCTGATCCGTAAATACGTCGGCACTGACACTACTATTTCCGATGCTTTTTATAAATAAAAAAAAGAAGAAATAAATAAAACATGGAATAGACATGGACGGTTTTAAATATTGTATTTACATAGTGGTTGATAAATATGTACAAAATATTATGTTGCCATTGTAAATATAAATATTTTTACCACGCTTTTATACCGCATAGCTGGGAGACGACGAAATGAAAATAATTTAAATATAATCATTCCCCCGATTGGGAATCGATCCTACATCGACCGGTTGCATCGACCGGTTGCATCGACCGGTTGCATTTACAGTCATACGCTGTCCCACTGCGATCCACTACTAGCCTATTTATATATGAAGAAATAATAATATATTTAAATTAAATATCTATACATTTTTTTTTTAAATTGTGTTTGCTTAACGTGTTTTTTAATTATTATATTTACAACTAATATATTTACTTTTCTTAAAAGCATATAATTTATAAATACCCGGTCTGTTGTTTCAATACTTTTTTCTCCAAATATACTACTTACATATTTTGTATATAAACCCATAGCGAGCAGCGTGCAGGGTAATCTGTCCTTCGTCACAAGATCCTACCACCTGTAAATGTGTCGACACCTCCATTACAGTTTCCGAAGCTATTTACATTTGTTCTGCTTTCCTCACTTTCGCCACCTACAATCAACGTTTTGCTTGCCATCTGTAAGGAAACGTCCCATTTCTGTCACGAGTTAACTGTGGTAGGTTATTTTATGTTGTACACAGATAAATAACCAATATACAATCTGCAGACTTCAACTTCCTTTAGCTATACGCTAATAAATTTAGTGATAAAACAGACATTATGGTTGAAATATTAAAATAACCTTATTTTTATTAAACAAATATGTGTACAATTTTTCTTTGTCTGTCTGCCTGTTACGGCTAATCTCTGTAACGGTTGGTCCGATATTGAAGGGGCTTTCACTGGCAGACAGCTAAGGTCAAGTAAGGCAAACGAAGTCGTGGACACAGCTCATAGTTTCATAAAAGATATGTGAATATTTTTCCAATTATAATTAAGTTGCTTAAAGAATTTAAAGTAATTTAATGCATTGATAAATAAGCCTTATTACTCAGTACTTATTAAGAAATGTAGTACAATTATTTTCTTCGTTATATTTTACCGATATTAGTGGCTTACGACTTTATTTAATAGATCCAAAATGGTAAATTGTACAGAATATTATTTTGGAATAAATTAACATGATAATAATTATTTTTATCAAACATTTTGTTTTCTTTATAAAATATATGCAGGTCACGTTAAGTGCAACAAGTTTGGCTAATAAACTAAAATATTTTCTGATTATTTCCGATGGAAAATAACGATTTCAACTTAAACACACATAATTTTGTCCGAGCTGAAGTCAAAGTTAAGTAATCCAAATTCCATCACAAATCCCTTGGTGAATTAATGGGCAAAGTCGGTGACCCAACGCGAAAATTGAGCGAAGAGAAACATTAGTTCCATCATGTAATATATTATGCTGTTTCCGTCCAATGGAATTAGGTTATAAAACCTCAAAGGCAATGAAGCGTAGTTTGCGTTTCAAGACTAACTAATACTATATACACATAATACTTATGTATTAGAATTGCACATTTTTGGACATTTTTAATGAAAAAAACATATTTTGAATTGACAAAAGTAGATTTGTCATTTGTTCTCTATTTTATGTCAATTTTTTTATAGCGTATACTGAATTGTGGAATCCATTATCTTGCCTACTTACATATATGTACACATGTTTACGTGTATGTAAGTAACCAAATCAACTATGTTTATGTTTTCACAGATCTTCTATTACATTGTGTAGGCAGAGCCTAGTGCATAATATGTTCTTAATTATCTGGCTATTTAGACTTGTGTGCTGGAAGATACCTATCAATCATTCTATATCGCTTTCAAGCTATAATCATCATATTTACTCATTTGATTTCTTTCCTTACGTCAGCTACGTAAAAACTCGGTTAGCCACTTTCATCCGAAATAGATATTGCTTGTTAAATGTTGGAACTCAATATAGAGCTTTGTTATACTATACAGTGACTGAGCGGTGACATTCCTTCAAATAAGGTTTGAACCCAGACGGCTAACTAAAATGACCTCGAATATTTATAAATTTAAAAATACTTATTTTGGCACAAAAAATGTTAAAATGCGATAACAATATAAATTACATTACAAGAAGACCATAACATTTGAAATATATGTATGTATACAGAATACTTTAAGTTATCTCTGTAGAGCTGGGACATTCGAAATGGTATGATAAAATTGAAATCTCCTGAATCGTGGAAATATGAGGGTCTCGTCCTCGGGTCTGCGGACGAATAGCCGGATTATGTTAAACTCAGCGATACATAAGATTTATATTGAGAAAACTTAGTATAAGACGTTATAAATATAAAACATGTATTGACATTTTCAAATAACATTTGTAAGATACAAGCGGTTATTCAAAAAAGAAAAAACCTCAAATGAAGTGAATTCTTAATAATATGGATTCTTAACAATATGAATTCTTAATAATATATTAAGATGATGAATTATAGATACATTTTATGTTTTAATAAGAAAATTGATTGTTCACAAAAATACTCTTCAATCTATAGGTTTCAAAATATATTCACGACTTAAGCTATGTTGTATACAGAGAATGCATTTTGTGAAGATTAATCCAATCTTAAGATATGTAATATAGTAAAGTTAAAGTTTATGTAGAGTTTTTAAAAACAGTCAATCGATTGATACAATACACTTTTTTTGAGAATGCAGTATAAAATATTATAATATTAAACTAATAAAAAACTTATTAATAAAATGTGTTTTTAATTCTCTCCAACCGCTTAATTACCTTTATGTGGGTGGTTATATTTGATTATTTAACAATTAATTCATTCGTTATCTATTGTTGAACACCCATCGTTGTTTACATAACACATAAATCACATCACTATCCCCTTCCTATGGAAGCGCGGAACCATAGTGTACCATATCCGTTTTGACACCGATGTAATTGTCGTGGGAGTTCCTAACACCACGGTATTACGAAAGCTGAATAAATTAAACACAACTTCTCTTTCACTCTTAACAAATTCGGGTATGATAAAGCGGGATGCGTGAATTCCGGGTCAATTGTAAAGTATTATTGATGTGACTGTGGTTGAATGGTCAAAGTATCCTAAGAATAACGAATAATAGGAAAATGGATGCGCTAGCGGACGTGCATTCAGATGAGAATAATTGAATGCAAAGTATTATAGGTATGTTTTAATTTTTAAATGAAGAGATATGTTTATATGGAATATATTATAATTATTATTAATGTTTATATGTGATGATTTGATGGTTAACGCAAATTGGAATATTTTACAAGTCTAATTGCAAATACAGTATCCAGGTTCGTTACTTCTATACAAACGACGATATAAATAAAGAGATAAGTGTTAAACTTGTATCATGACAAATAATATCACATCCACAATTGACTTTACAGTTTAGTACTGGTTAATAGAATGATTAAGAATAATTTATGGTGTCAGCATTCATCTCGGTAATCGGCAGAGAATGGACCGTGTATAATTGCGTTATTGATGCGCACGCGCATACAAACACGCGCTAAGATATAAAAAAGAAACGATCAGTGTCTCGATACGTCAGTATTTATTTAAAGTTTATTTATAAATAAGATTGATCTGATTATGCTCGAATACCGATTATTTTTTAATTTAAAATTGATTTTTAATTGGATTTTTTGGAATTATATTTTATTACTTACTTTATAAAAGTTCTATAATAAAAGTAATATAAAGTATTTTTTAGAATTAGTCAACAAAATAAGTAACAAAAGTCTTACAAACAAATATAATTTATAAAAAATCACTGCACTGAAGTTTAACTAATAAGTATGTTTATAATATTTTACAGCTTTACGTACCTTATGAATTATAGAAATTTGGAACGGGATCTATATCAGCATACTTTAGTTAATATATGTATTTTTTATATTTTTGTACTTATAAAATATATAACCTTTACATTTTACTAAGAAGAATTTGAAAAAAAAGAAGACAAAAGAGTTATTTATGTGAACAGGCATTTATATGATTACATTAAATAATTACACGTAAAATGTACGCTATTAAATTAGTACTATGTGACTTTAACACCAACTTAGTACGTATCACCAATTGGAACAAGTTTTTATTTTAATTATTTTGTAGAAGTGCATTATACTCTGGCATCAGCTTTTAAAAAGAATGCAAGTAAATACAATAGCGAGAAACAATTTTAATTAAAAATAATTACAAATTACCAAAGGTAATGTTCTTCTTTATGTTTTCTAGTAAACATTTTAATGGACAGTCTTGTTTTGTCCTCAAATTGATAAACAGCTTCGTATTAATGAAGGTTTAGTTATATTTAGTTTATATATAAAATGGGAGAATGAAATATTAATGTTATAATGAAATTTTATGTTTATGCCTCATAAAATATACTCGAAACATTAAAAATACCTTTCAAATATATATGGTTTTACGGAATTTATGTCGTCGTTTGACTTGTCGGAAACTTTCATAATTTTTGCACTTTGGCGAACTATTTCGTCCTCTTTGGAATAAATGCAAAACATCTGCAACGAACGTGCCTTAGTTAGAAGATTTAAAAGTCTTCCGCTATGAAGACCGTTCAAATTTAAAGCTATAGATTAAAAGCGATCTGTCAAGAACATTATGCATTCGTACTTTAGAATAAAAGGTAATCCTGCACTTGAAATATGTTTGGGGGATCGAATGAGAGCATCCAATATTGTAGGAGATTAACGCGTTTTCTAGGGGCCACACTAAATGAGATGTGCAAATAGAGTTTTTTTAAATGTGTTAGACAGATTGAGTTAAGAAACATTATTTATTTTTATGTGTTTTTTAAACATTGTATTTATTCCATAATATTTGAGAATGTAAGAAATGTTCCTTGTTTCTTTTCTTTCATTTTACAAGTAACGCGCGAAAGGACAATAACTTCCCACATTGCATTTACTAAGTGTATAAGAAAGTTCATATGTATGTATATTTATTCACTATGAGTTTCCACCCAGTGCTGGTGTATTTTACTTCACCATTTTTTTAAATTTTCAATATTAACATATGATGGATTTTATGGAAAATGTCCTTTTTAATAAGCTATAGATTCTATGCCTACGTACCATATTGTACTATACCTTCTCTTCTATATGTGATTATTTAAAAACAGCCCCATTATGATATAAATATTTTAATCTTTATATTTTTCTTCTAAAATTTTTTTTAGAAAAAAAAATATTTATATTTTTATATTTAAAAAAAAATTTTTATATTTATTAAAATATTATTTTCCCATTTCACAATAAGACATTTTTCATATTTTAAACACACTAAAATAATCATTGTATATTACTAAAATAATCATTGTGTAAATAAGGGTGCCGCGTTAGGAGTCTATCGGGTGGGTTACGAAAATTAGACCCCAGAGAGCTGCCTGCATTCGACCTGCATATGTGCAGAGAGCACGAGTGTACTATGCATTAAGTTGCAATTTTTTTTCTTATTGTGAAAAATATTATTTTGTTAATTTTTAAATAGTAACAATATTTGAAACATTTATTGACGTTTGAATATATCAAGGTATGATGTGACAATATAATATTTTTTAAAAGGCTGCATTAAGTTCGTATATGTACCTATGTTCATAGATTACTATGTAAGAAAATCTTGCAACGGTATTTTTAACATTCAACGTCAAATTTGTTGATAATTTACCTGATCCAATGATGTCCTTCCCAAGGAGCCTGAATTGCAAGAAAAAGAAAACTTATTAGTATGTATTTTATACTTATTCGTTACAATTATTCATATATGATTATTTATTTTACTAAGTTACTCACACTCAAATTATATACGTAAAAACAAACAGAATGCAAATATTGCCGCTCATTTCAGTTTTAAACCATCCCCAATCGTGACGGGAGCGTTAGCAATGAAGTTATCAAGATATTCAGCGTCACAACGGGGGTCTACAAAAAACTAACACGTCGCAGGATTGTATCATGCAAGGGGAGATCAGCAAACAGTGAATAATGTATTTCTGTCTTAGTCATATAAAAGTTTAAACTCCCTCTATTGACTGAACAATCGCTGGGTGCGAATGATGAATGCGAGAAACAGTTAGTGTATTGTCTGTATTGCGTTCTTTAACAGATGAAGTTAAACTGCTCTTTGTTGGTATTAGTATAAGGAATTAAGGGGTGCAATTGAAAATGTAAGTGATTTAAACTTGAAATATGTGGAAAGTATGTTGTTGCCTACTGTAATATATATTATAAATTAATTAATTCTGAGTGACAATTGAGGCAAATTCATTCCTTATCTAGGCAAAATGTAATGTATAATCAAGTGTAAGTGCTGTAAGATATTTCTAATTTTGCAATATTTGAAATTTAAAATAAAATATCACTTTGAATTTTAATAGAAAAGTCTATTAATATTTTATTTTATTATAAGTAAATTAAAAATACGTTGCAAACGTAAAATAATCGTTTGTAAATTAATATATGAAGTTCAAATTTAATGAGATGCTGTACGTCTAGAAACTTAGTCTATTTTATATTCCGGCATTGCAACGCCTGCACGCGTACTGCGCCTTCACTTCTACTAAACTTAACAGACTTTATAAGAGTATATATGTATATGTATGTATGTATATATATATATATATATATGTGTGTATATATATATATATATATGTATATATATATATATATATATATATATATATATATATATATATATATATATATATATATATAGTGGGACAGCGTCTGACTGTAAGCTCGATAGTTTCAATTCCCACTCGGGGAAGTGTTTAGATTATTTTTATTTTCTCGCTGTGGTAAGAAGTAAAAGATGCTCTGGAAAGTGCGGCATTGAGTTCCACCACTCAACACGCAAGGTCTCGAACTCGGTGGAAAGCGAAGTATGGATTGTCTAAATACTAGGTACTTTCTATCTACCATACTATGAGGGATAAAAGCGTGAAGCTACGTTAACTAAAACGTCACTATTTCACTATTTTATTTATGAATATTTTTTGCTTTTATGTAAGTCAATCATTAAAAGCTTATCCGCAAACAACCAAATATAAAACAGGTAGCTTTTCGTAGAATAGCGATGGCACTAACAAGATGTTCATTTGAATCTTTATACAATCTTCATTTAATAATGTGCTGTATATACATTCAGTAGATATTATTTTTGAATAATTCAGGAACCTCTGATCAGACTGCAGTAAACGCCTAAGTATAATACGTACATGAAAGCCTTATTGTGAACCATAATGACTTCTGCTCTAGATCTCTCTCATTAGCTGTCGAAACAATGCTGTCATACTTCCACTGAGCGCTGTTTCCTTTATTATCTTGTTTCGTACTCAGATTGTCTAACAACTATAATTATGACACTCAAATCTTAAGCTACGCGGATATAAAGATATGGGAGTTTTAATTATATTCATTGCAGTTTTGATTTTTTTTGTTACTGTTTATTAACAGACTTTTTTATTTTATACTGTTGATGCGGCTAATTGGCATTGCCTTGGAAACGAAATTATGTTTCTAATGTTATTTCTCATTTTAATGTATTACTAATGCATTATTATAGGAAATATTCACATCTTTCAACGAGAAAAAAAACATATAAATTTAAGGTATTTAATCATATAACTTTTAGTAGAATAAAAATGATAATGAAATTGGGACAAATATTTTATACTTCTTTAGTAGTTTTCATTGTTACAATAGCTAGAAGATTATTATTAATAAAATAAAATCTCTTACCTTCCATACAGATTACCTATCAAAGTACGTAAGTTTGTTCTTATCAACGGGCGGACCAGAAATTGTTTTAGATGTCATTTTGTTAAAAGATATTTTTAATTTTATTCTAAAATTTAATTCCTTCTACCTACAAAAATAAACACTATAAGACGCCTAACGAAAAACGTCCAAAAAAGATTTTGATGGGTAAAAACATTTATTGAAATCTATTCTGTGAAGATGCTCATCGCTGTAAGCATTTCAGCAATATTTAACAGCAAAATGGGATCCTTTACCATACAAACATTAGAAAAAACCTACAAAAAGAAGAAAATAAGATAGATACTAAATAAAAGGATAACAATATATTTATCTATTATGTGTATAAATCATAAATTCATATATTACAGTATTTACTTACTTAATATTGTTATATAAAATATAGTAAACTTTCAGTAATTTGATAACCGACGCAACTCTTCAGAATATACGTAGCTTGAATGTCAGTAGAGTACCGCTGGTTTAATTATTTTACATTACAAATAAAGGGTTTTTAAATGCAGACAACTCTTCAAATTTGATTACAACGTGCAGAGATCAAAGTTCACTACTTTATACTTAAATACTCGTTAGAATTAAATAATATTAATTTACTATAATACACTTTGATATTATACGACTTGACTAACTTGATCTGTATTCGCTCACTGGTTTTTTTTCATATAAATTACTTTTTATCAGAACTATATTAACAATTTAATTATTTACTTTTTATATACAAATATAAAAAGTAAATAATTTAGTTTAATCCAGAAAACCAAATCGAATAAATTAATATAAGTTCATGCTATGAAAATATTGTATTATCATCCGATTGAGACCCGCGAGAACTTTCACATTCAAATATGTTTCTAGCTAATAAATATTTGTCTTAAAAATAAAAAAAATGATTGAACTCTAGTATTCTCAGACCTATCATATATATAAAAAAAATAAAAATAAATAATTATCAACTCCATTACGGAACAGATGTTAAATGTGCCCTAGTTATATACTCCTTGGTTCAAAATATTTATATATATATTATTTAGTGTAAAAAGAAGAAAAAAATATTTTCATAGAGCTTTTATACAGCGTAAAAATATTTTTTTAACAAAAGTTAATATAACAGTATTATGTGCTATAATTTTATGAGGATATTTAGGTTTATATGAGATATGATTATAACGTGAGCGCAATGTGAAGCTCGCTTGTTATTAATTAGTTGTTGCTAGAGGCTGGGTTGACTATGTTAGCTTCTGAAAGTTATTTTTTTAAATTTAAAAAAGCAGCATTTCAAAATGATGTTTTGATTGGATGAAAATTTCATTTTGAAATGAAACTCAATGAATGTTTTTTAGGTTAAGCATATTAGTTTTTATATATTTTTATGTACTTGCATCTTTTTTATTCTGTGGCGTTAGCACAGTATATTTTATAATAAATTATTTTTGGCCTTTTCCAGACATTAATTAATTACAAATTGAGATGCTGCTGGATATTAGCTTTCCGCCGAGTAGGAACAGTTCCAACCTGTGGCTATCGTGTAAAACGCATAGACTTAACTTTTATTTCGAAATTATAATTCAATATGCATTAGCTTCACGCTTTTTATCCTGCAGCAGGGTGGACAGAAAGTACCTAGCGTTAAGAAACTCCGTACTTCGCTTTCCGCCGAATTCGAGACATTGCGTGTTGAGTGGTGGATCACTTTGTTTTACTAGAGCTAAGAAGTGACAATAATTTAAATATAATCACTCCCTCGAGTGGGAATCGAACCACAACTGATCGTGTTTAGTTAGACGCTGACACACTGCGCAAACACACAAATTATTTATCTCATTGAAGCTCTTCGTGGGACCAGCTTCAATGAGATAAATATTTTTTTTTACTAAAAACTAGTCTATTTACATAGTGTCATAAATTTTCAAGTAATTAAAATATTAGTATGAAAAACACACTAGCTATTTACTACTTTTCTGAAAAAATTAAATTTTAAAAATGATGTAGTAGTTGTTAACTTAAGTCTATCTAAATTTAATACGCTCTAATAGGGCTTGCTGTGTCCTACACCAGAGAGCAAGATACAGTCAGCTTATTCTGCAAGAATCTAGGAGAATACGCGACGAATTTAAGAAGCAAATGGTAGTAGTTTGATATAATGTTTAATTTTTGTGTCTACCGACAGATGAAAGCCGCCTCTGTCTAACTGCGACCACTACTCTAGGTTAACGTTTTCAAAAATATCGCTTCGAATTCGTAAATATATTCGATTAATCCGATTAAAATAGTTTCATTTAAAATTAATAATCTCTTCGAAGCAATTTCAAACTGCCACATCCAATAAATCGACCAGCTGCAGTCCAAAACTAACGATGGATTATGGCTTTGCTCATTTCCCGTGCCATGCCACGCTGGATGCGATGAAAAAGTAGCCGCCAACAAAGGATAGGGGATGAAGGCATTTGCACTCGGTTTTAATCAATGAAGTTTTGAACCGATAGGTCTCCACAAAGGATGTAATTGAGTCGTCAGAAGGATGAGGCTCCGCTGGTGTGTAGATCTAAGTGACAAGAGTTTAAATATTTTCAAACAATTATGCTTTAATATATGAAAAAAGATTTAAATATTGTTTATATTTCGTTATTATTATTTAAAATATGTTTTTATGTATAAAAAATCCATTAAATACATTTATCTGTTTCTATTTCTAAGTTTTCACAATCAATGAGCAATAGTATCGAACAATAATAACTGTTATTGCTACCATGAGACTCATAAAAGTATTGGGCGTTAGCCGTTCCGAATCAAAATCATTATTTAATATATATTGTGTTGTGGCATTGTGTTGGAGTCTTATTTTAAGCGTGTTGGTAGTGACTTCGATCCCTACTAAGGGAATGACTAGGTTTATATTATTTATCATTTATTATATGTTATAATTTAAATTAGTAACCCAGTTGGACCAGTATAATGTGATTTGCTTTTGCAGTGATTTTGAAACATATCATAGGATAATAATACAAGTACAATTTTAATTTTAATAATTTAGTGTATTCTTGTATTAGATTGTTATTAGATGAAACACATTGATTTATGGGGAAAGAGTGCAGAATTTTAGTGATTCTTGAAGCATTCAAAATTACATAAATGTTCTTCAGCATAATTTAAATAAAAGAAAATTCAAATTTATTCTTTCATTTATTCTTAATATTTAAGTTTCCATCATACTTTGAAATTTAAAAATATTACAATGCAGATATTCGTCATTCTCTTCTACCTTAAAATGGAGACGATGTCGGATTGCGTTTCGTTATTGAATTGTGGTAGTCATGAAACAGTCTGCAATAGATTCTAGTTGAATACTCCGGAATATTGCCTTTTTCCAACAATCCAAAGCCTCCTTGACCAGCGTGCCACGTAACAATCATAATGATAAACGAGACTGCAATGTTATGAAACCTCTGCTTTGATAAACTGAAACGCTGGTGGACATTTTTTTATACTTTCAATATAAGTCGTTATATTTATCATGTAGTATTGACTTATTTAAAAATCTATATAATTTTAAATATTTCTGCTCTAGTAATTGGTGAAATCGGATGCTTGTTACTTTGCGTTTACCAGCTATGCAGTTTCTAAAATGAAATAATTTATTTAAATAAATTATTTTACTGATTGTATGGATTTCAAAAATTCTTACAAGCATGGCTTTGAGTTGGCTACTTAACACGCATTGCCGCGATTTCGAGCGGAAAGCAGTCAAGGGAGTGTCTTGACACTAGGTTGTCTCTAAATAGCCTGTTATGCGTTGAAAAAAAATTAATCATAAACTGCCCATAGGCGACACTGTGTATAGAGTATATATAGTACATACAAAAAAACGTTTAAGTACAGTCGATTCACGACAATGCCATCCAATAAATGTTTCGTGTCGGTAACATTTTTTTGCTTTTTTTATGTCGATCGCCTGCGGTTTCGCCCGCATCCAGTGCTAGTAAATTCTTAGTAATAAATTTGATACTCAAATCTTTTTACTGAACGGGTATAGGGGGGCTATAAGAATGTTTTCTTGGAATGGCCCGCATTTCTTAAGTACTTATTACGAGTATGTGACAACTATAATTGTAATTATTAACTAATAGATTTTAAGATACAATTTCCTGTCATACATTTTTGAGCAATTCTAACTTAACGAATGTTAACGAAATAAAGAAAATTAAGTCCATGATTTTTTTTTTACTTGGAGTTTTTATTTTAATTAATTGTTATTAACGTACATTAACACAAAATTTAATTTAATCTAGACAGACAAAAACTAGTATAAAATAGCAAGTGATTTCAATGCCACGTAACATGAAACAAAGATGTATATTGAAGGAAACACTATTAATAATACAAGCATATTCAATAACCTTTGCTTTGTAATAGTTACCTCGCAAAACGGTAGCTTGTACGGTTTCTTAGTTAAGGTATAGTAGTAAGACTTTATAAGGAATCTAGCGTTCCTGCCGTGGAGTACTAGAAAATTTAAATACAATCGACAGCTATTTTTATGTTTATTTTAATTTTGTTAAAATGATGTTTTTTTAGCTTCACGCTTTTATCCTGCATATCAGGGTAGCTAGTAAGTATAAAAAATTTTACGCAGCGGGATACGAACCCGCGTTTCTGGGAATCCGTCCAAGAGGACTTGGACTTGGACGGATTCCAAGAGGCGCAAGTTCGAATATCGCTGCGTTCAAATAAAGTTTTATACGTTTTTTTTCAAAAAAAAAAGAATGAAAATAATTTTAAATATAATCATTCCTCCGAGTGGAAATCGAACTCACAGCTGATCGGTTTTACAGTCAGACGCTGTCCTGCGGCGCCACGGTCGGCCTCATAGATTTTTCAGTAATAGTAATTCTTATTATGGTTATTTTAATTAAAAATATAAGTTATTTCAATTGTGTTGTAAATATAAAAACTACAAAAAGAACAACTTCTTATAACGAAGAAACAAGCAAAGAAAACAAATTTATTAAATTCATTTCATCACAAAAACCACTTTAAGATGCAGGAAGACAGACATTTTGAGGAAAGTTGAGAAAAACTTGTTAGGCACTTAAAAACTCCATAAAATAAAAAGCACCGCCCTGGGAAATGATGTCGACTTTCCGACAACTTGAATTAGAACGTCCGACAATCATAAACGTGATCGTAATATTCCTCGTAGCCCACTTTATAAGTTTTATTTGTTTGTGCTCGTTTGGTGATATGAATTTTGAGCGTTCTATATTTGTATCTATTAAATGTTGACCTGATTTTGATTTCTTAATGTTCGTTCGTTTTCTGGCTTAAATTTAATTTGATCTGCTAATAGTTTTATTGAAGGTGCATTCGCTTATTAAAATATTTTATTTCTGGTCTTTCCATAGTGCTGAAGTAATTGAATATTCATAAGAAAATTTTCTATGTAGACGAACAAGAGTTTATTCGTGAAGTTCTAACTGCCGGAATAATTTAAATGCAGTTTCAATTGACTACACTTATAAACGTTTGCCACGTTACAGTATTTTCACATGTTTGCAATTTAAGCTTAAAGACTTTTCATTGCTTCCTGCAAATAACTAAATCTGATTCAATGAAGTAGTGAATATTTTAGTTACAAGGGCTCAGGCGATCTCATTATTTTTAAAAGAACGTGACCGTGAACCCGTACGGCCCCCGTGATCAAGAGTGCCGAGGCCTCTAACGAGGCCGTGTATCATCCCGATAGCGCAATTCTCACGACATGACATGACAATTAAGGGCTTCAAAACTTATGATGATATTGTTGTACATGAATTCTATATTTAACAATATATTTTCTTCAGTTTAATATCTAGCAAGGTAGGCAGATGGAAGCTAGTGTCTTGACATTCCATTCTTTGTTTCCTCGACAATGCGTATTGAGACGCGGAACTCAACTCAACTTCGAAAAGGTAGGGAAAAGCGTACTTTTCCCTATCTTTTCGAAATGAAAATAATTCCAATAAAATCATTTCCTTGAGCGAATCAAACTTGGCACAATTGCCTCTACAGTCAGAGGCTGTTCTACTGCGCCACAATTACGTATAAGTATGAGAATATATGTGAAAAAAGACTGTTCTTATTTAATTTGAACTACTCTGATTAGATAAGAGTTATATAAAAAAATCTAAATCATTTAATAATACAAAAGGATGGTTCTCTATGAAGACTGTTTTGCGGGATGCTGCTGCTCATGCTATGAAAAAATATCGTACACAAACATAGTGGTTGTGATTTACATTCAATCTATAATTTCTAGTACTATTCAGACTCAACATTTTAGGATTTTTGGTACGCAAATATAAAATAAAAGATTTCATATGATTTAAAAAAATATTTCTAGTTTTTCACTATTTGCAGCTGTAGTAAAATAAAGAACATGCAAGCCCATTTATTTCGCGTTAATATCAAAGCTACTTGGTTAGAAGGTACAGTACACTACTCTTTTATCCAATTATAAATTCAAATAAATATTATTTAAAAAGCACCTTTTTAAAAACAATATTTCTTCATTATGTGTTGTGTTCCACAAATTAAACCTCTTTACTACTTACTCTGACATTTTATATTTAACTATTTTAAACAGATTAATCGAGTATATTTTGGTATTCGAAAATACATTCATGAAATTGTAAATATTATGTTTTTAAAAATGTATTTTTGAGTACCAAAATATACGATATTAATATGTTTAAAATAGTTTTAAATTAAATTAAGCCCTATCATATTAAGTGATCATTTTGTATCAAATATTAAGTGGGTTGTGCAAAAATTTATAATCTGCCATTTTGTTGCGGCAGCCATTTTAGAATAACAACAATATTGATTAAAAGTTATATTGTTATCATCAGGATTGAAGACGTAATCTAAGTTTCAGCTTAATCTGTCACTGGGTAGTAGGTCAAACTGAGGTTACAATATTTGACGCACCTTAAGTAATTAACACAGCAAGTTTAATAAAAATTTATAAAAATAAACAATATAAACATTACCTCACGTAAAATTTAAATTTAGACCTGTTTTATAAAGTACGTGATATTTTCCTACTGCGTCACCAAAGATTATTATGTTATAATGTTTTTTTCTATTTAAAGCTTGCCAAGTAAGGGGTCGCTACAAGTGATTTAAGGCTTGCCATCGCTAGATTGAAAGGCGATAATCAAAGGGGCGGCTTACCCCTGACCCGGTGACTCAGAGCGTCTCAATCGGAGCTCATTACCGCCAGCACGGTGTTATATCTACAGCCCTCGTGTCCGGTAATAAGTCTAGCGTAAATGGCAGGGAGTCGGTGGTGTTGGATTACGTACTTACAAACTACTCTTGACAATATAAAGCTTAAATTATTGTAGAATATTATAAGTATTTTTTATATTAAAGTATATAGTTGCTATGATATTGCCATATTAAATAAACACAGTGAAAGCTGTGTAAAAACTAATAGTAACAAACAAGTTTTTCTAGTTTAGAGATTAAACACGGTCTTTATAAGTACCACCTATTCGTTGAGCACTAGGATTTCTACAGGCCTGTCGTGGCACAGTGTGGCAGAGTCTGACTGTAAACGCGATCGATTGTGGGTTCCATTCCTCAATTATATTTCAATTCCTCGCTCTAGTAACACAAAGTGCAGCGTTGAGTTTCGCCACTTAACAATGTCTCGAATTCGGTGGAAAGTGATATACGGAGTGTCTTGACAGGTACTTTTTGTCGACCCTGTTATGCGTTATAAAAACGTGAAGCTAAAAAACATAATCTTCATTGCTCTATCAGTCCTGTTCTAAAATAGTCGATAAGATAATTCTTACAAAAACGTTTTTTTTTATTTAAACTTTCCTTTTGTCGATGTATTTGTTATTTAACTAACGAATAAAATTATTTACAATATTACAAACAATTACTTTTTAATTTCTGTATAGTTTGAGCAATTATAGTATGGCTTCTATTACAAAAGTGATGCAGAAGCCATTACCGACATCTCATTCATTGCATCGACTCCGTACGAGTGACCGGCATTAGCAGCAGGGTGTTTTTATTAATATTATGCCTCTTCTGTGTCAGTGTAATGTTAGCAAAAAAATATTTTTAATAAAATTAACTTTAGAAAATCTTTCTTGAAAACATATAAAAAAATTGATGGAGGCGATTGTAGACAGCTTAGCTTAGCGGTTAGCACGCTTGGACGGCTTAAAAGAGGCTCGGGTTCTAATTGAAAGAACGGTTCGTGTCGAATAACACCTAAATATATAGTAAAAACATTTTCCTTTTTTTAGTTTACTATCAATCTCTCGCGGGATCATCAGAGTATGAATTAACTTGTTTATTAAATTAATATAATAATAACTTTATTTTGTTATGGCTACTAAATATTATGGCACTAGACAAGTAATAAAAAATATTTCTATTATCTGTGTGTAAAGTTTATATTTATGTGTATTGCGTGAAGGCAAGCACGGTCAAACTGTTACTCTAATACATTTTATAATATTCAAACCAAAAGTCAATTTATAAGTAATTTTATTATTAATTAATATTCTTTATATATTTTTTTAGAAATCATAAAATATATGGCATTTCTATTTAAATTTATTTAATTTCCCCGTCTTGGCTTAGAGAAAGTTCAGCGTCTTCATTCAAAGATTCTCTTTGTTTATTCAGCTATGAAGTAAAAACTTTTTTTAAATATAGAATAATATATTTTTTTTCATTTTCAGACCTATAATAGAAACGTTGAAAATATTTATTAGAGACCAGCAAATGTTATTTGCTCCAGTACACACATACATATAGTGTGATAATTTAACAAATTCGTTATATTAGGGCTCCCGTATCGAAGGTTACAATAATGAGACGCCATAACCTCCCCAATAATATTGGACTCCACATTAGCCGCGCGTGGTGTTGCATGTCTGATTGGTTTCTGAGCCTCAATAAATAACAAACGCTTATTGCCTTTGTGATGTATATATTTACATCATTGTTCTAATTATACCTGGTATTAAAATAGTATTATTAAATTATCTTAGTCTAAGTTTTTTGTCTGATTTCTCATACTCAGTACATAACTTAATAAAAAATAAGTCGTGAGAAAAATTAAGAAAATAAAAAAGTATGAAACTTGCTGTGGCGCAGTAAGATAGCGTCTGACTGCAAGCTCAATCGGTTGTGGGTTCAATTCGCACTCGGAGGGATCATTATATTTCAATTATTTTCATATCCTCGCTCTGGCAAGATAAAGTGCCCGCGTTAAATTTCGCCAAACTTTCGTTCCTTTAACTTGCAATGTCTCCAATTCGGCACGGTATTCAGTACAGAGGCTCTTAGAAAATATTATAATTTATTTTCAACCAGCGACAAATGTTGTTGGTTATGTAACTATTTATTTCCTCTTTTTTATTGTACACATATTTTTCATTGTCTAAGTAGATAGTGAAAACCTATGGCTTTTCTGCTACTCTGATCAAATAATTGAATGGTTTTAAAAATCAAAATTCTTCTTAAATCATATAATATTATTTATCTATCTATCCGTAATACTCTTGAAAAATATGTATTTACGAAAATGTGACTGAATAACGTAGTCTAAAGTTTTAAATTATTCATTTCATTGCTTCCGTCGCACTAGAGATGTAGACGCATAAGTCTTTTTAGCGAGGATATTATTTATCCAACGACAATGACAGAGCAAGTGCGGGGAAAGAGAGTAAATCAACTATTTGCATACCTCGAGCTCGCCCAGACTAAGTGAGACACAGTTTGTTCTTCACCAGGAAGATATGCGAAAGATGCTAAATAGCCTGTACGTTGTGAGTCTCAAAATTATATTAATACGTAGAGAAAAAGGTTTATATGAAAGTTTTTACAAACATATATACGTATTTATTATTGTTTGTTTATATGACACACATTGCCAGATGTGTTATGTCACACGTAGACGTTAATAACACGTTGTTGCAAAGCGTATTACGTAGTGAAATATATTGATGTAAGAAGAGGCTTTAAATAAACCGATTTTTTAGGCCAGTATAAAATAAATGTATTTTGATTAAAAAGATAAGTACATACTTATGTATGCATTAAAAAAATAACTACATTTACATTAGTATTCTGTCTATTATTTTGTTAACAATGTTTTCATTTGAAATTAAATTAAAATGGTGCAAATAATAACCGTTTACACTTCCAGTTAATAATTGATTTAAGCGTGGACACCCCACGGTTTTTGTAGGCGTCGCAGCATGTTCACGCATCTTGTTAACGACAGGCGCCGGCGCAAGACAAATGCGACTTCATTATTAACACGTTTGAAATGCAATAAGACGTGCTTGTGGCAATTAAGATATTTACAATAATGAACCTTTCAAGACCAACTATTTGAAAACGAATACAAGTGATTTTTAATTTTTTGGTAAATACCAAGACTGGTAAATACCAATTTTATTTATATAAATAATATTACGTTTTTGATATAAAATGAAAAAAATCTCAGAATTTTAATTTATATGTAATTTTCATATCTATACAGAATTATTTAGTACTGGTTCAGAATATACATTTCTTTAGCCTTTTATTTCTCAGCAAGTCACAAAATTACTGTTTTATAACATTTTTACCTATAAAAGATATTTAAGATCCACTTTTCAATTTATTTCAGTTAAGACTAAGTATATATGTCAGGAAATCTAGTACAATAATTAAGTATAATTCACTAAATAGCAAGGACAATTTAGAATAAGTTCGACAAAGTTCCTAATTGTGGGTATTAGCCACGTCCAAGCAAATTTCGCACATGTATTTCAGTTTGAAACTACTGTTGTAATCTAAGAGCTGAGTTTCTAAATTCGGTCTGACAAATTATGTTATTACAAAAGTTAAATATTAAGATTTGGCAGAAATTGTAGCTATCCAATATCTGGAAGCCGGTCGTGGTGCAATGGGATAGTCACTCAACAAGCGAAGTGTCTTGACACTAAGTACTTTCTGTCTACCCTGCTACGCGAGATAAAGCGTGAATCTAAAAAAACACCAATATGACTGCAAAATTTAGATTCTCGTATCTAAATTTTGCAGTCATATTGGTTCTTTTTTAAATAAAAATAAAGATAAAAACTATGCTTATGATGTATGATGTATGTATTTGAGTTTCGTTTTGATTCAATGAGATTGACGTAATAAAGTTAACAAAACGGTCGGCAATATTATTAAGAAAAAATAATTACAGTTACACTTTTATGTGACAACACTGTACCAGGTTAGAATACATATAGTCTGCATTTTCAGCTATATACTTCATAAATGATGAGAACATAGCCACTTAATGATACACAAAATAGTAATTATTAATAAACATATTTCTGACATTTTAACAAATTTTTAAAGAATTTGTAGGAAATGACGTGGCACATTATACATTCAAACTCTTGGTCTACAAGCAGGCAATTTACTTTACGCCCGGCTGAATGTTTTAATTGCGGTACATTTAACTGAAATCGTATTCAAATGGTACGTACTTGGATATATCCATTTATCAAAATGAAGAAGACACGTTTAGTTATGCACTATAAAAGTGTCTAGACGACTGTCTTACTATTACTAAATTAGTTGATCAAAAGTGATATAATCATTGCTATGTTTGTATATGGTATTCATATTCGAACTGCCATATTGCCAGTTATGGCCCCATACCAAATGAATGCTTATGTTATAGGTATTAGACAAAATATAGCAAGCCTTTGATTACTCTGTGATGTAACTATATATACGGAAATTATAGATTTCACTTTCAATTTAAAAATAATATATTTATGAGTGTGCTGGTAGCGTATGGATCCGCATTTCCCAGGACTGGGATGGTTGGCGCTCTATGAGGGAGGTCTTCGTTCAGCAGTGGACGGCGAATGATAAAAAATATCTATATATTCTTTCACTTTATCATTATGGTAAATAAAAAAGTTAATTTATACAAATCGTATGTAGAATACTAATACAAATATAAAAAAAAATAGACAATTTATTTCGTATTCAATGTCGCACTTAACTTTTCTTGAACCTTTAAAATTTATTAGCATTATTGGATTATATTATTTCTGTCATCATACTTTTAAAAGATAGTTTTTTAACAAAAGTAAATACTCATTAATTTTAATCGCGAGATGAATTATTACTTACAATATTACTGTTATTATGTACACCATTTATTTAAATAATTTTATTATGTTTATAATTAGTAAGCAAATATTTTAATTGACACAATGATTGTAATTGACACAATGATTGCGGAGTGACTTGTTGAGGAGAAATAAAAAGATATGTATCTATTCCTAGCCTCTGTTATTGTTCCAACAGAGTGTCTTCACACTAGGTTTTATCTGCTTATTCTGCAATATACCTACTTGAAGCTAAAAATATTCAATTTAAAAAACAATGAATAAATATCTGTCCATAATTCGAATATGATTCACAAATAAGACATTGATAAATATATAAGCAATAAATTTCCTATATCCATACTGGTACTGAAGTGAGATGTCGCAGATATTATAGCAATTTATATTGTTACGATGTTGAACTCAACGCTGCAGATAGCTCACGTGCATCATATTGACGAGTCGATTTTTCAGGATCAGTTTACAAGACTCGGGCTAGTTCATATTTAACTGAAAGAGCGTTGTGACATTTTAATATTTATTTTGATGAGAAGTTCTGGTATGATTTGAGGCCTGCATTTTACTTATATACTAAATTAGTGTTTTTTTTTCATAAGTAAGGACATTTTTGGCGCAATTTCGATACTTAGGTTGTTGAATTAGAATCGTTCAATTCCACACACTACCAATGTGTTTATAGTCAGACGTATGTCAATACATACGATGGTATGCGTTTAAATCTTAAAAAGCAAAAGTTAAAAAGCAGGGTAGACAGGAAGTATCCAGTGTCAAGGCACTCCGTACTTTGCTTTCTGACAAATTCGCGATATTATGTGTTGAGTGGCGGAACTCAACGCTGGGCTATGTCTTACCGGAGCGAGAGAATGGTAATAATTTTAAAAATATTTATACCCCTTGAATTGATAGAAATTTAAAAAACGCTTGCAATGCTATAGGTGAACCTTACAAACACGATCGTACATCATAGCGTAGCGTCGGTGAACGCGGTTAGATGTACAGATAGCGCGAGGGTCATACCCGGCAAACGAGCCCTCCATAAATTTGTATCCACTTATTGGGTATCGAAATAGGAACTCGAGACGAGATATTAGTTTGATTGATTGCGGCTTTCATTTTTTAAATGAAATGTATTTTCTATTTTTCACCTAACATATGTTAAGTGTTATCTATGGTGATTATTGTTTTAATTTTGTAAACGTAGTATAAATAAATAGGCTTAGTAGAAAAATGTTTTCGAACGAATACTTTATATAACTAAATTTTATATTTTAAGAATAACTAGTATTTTTTATCTGTGGACAGATCGGCTAAATCTAATCTTGACTTTTCAATCCTGTTGTGTTCTGTCTATATATTGTGTTTTTATAATTTTGAGGAATACCCGGAAAAATCCTTCTGATATAACTGTTTGTTCCTTACACTAGTAGCCTGTGGGTTACTTACAATTAAAGGCATAGTGGATTTTCGTCATAGTGGATTTTTTTATTAATTTCGATTTAGCGCATATTTAGCCCATATTTATAACACTCCAATTTTATTTCATTTGTTATTATTATGTTAATGTTTCGAGCTTCACATTTTCTTATATGTATGTAGATACTAAAATCAACTGTATATTAAATAATAAATTGATCCTGCTTTTAAAAAAAATGAAATTCAAATATATTTTTATAATTTTGTTAAAGCGTATTTTTTATCAATTTAAACTAATTCTATTAGTGTCGTATGTCGTAACGTTTCGATACATATTCTATTCATACAGATAATGGTAAAGCAGTGACAGGCGCTTAAACATAATTTACATTCGATTTCAAATCTTTAACGGATGTCGTGTCATATTGAAGAACGAATTTGAATTTTAAGTAACGGCTTAGGCAATTCCCAAATCAATGACATTGGTTGCGTAGGCGCAGGATGAGCATTGTATGCAGAGATCACGGTCATAAAATGACTAAACAAACAGTGTTTTTTTTCTTTTTGTGATTTCTTTGAGCAAGCTATCTCGTTATTGGTGTTCGTTATATTTATTTTTTTTTACAAACTTAACTTAGCTCTAATTTTGCTGGGGAGCAAATATAAGTGATGATTATAAAAGGAATTATCCAACATATCATAATAGTAAGAGTAAGAGTTTTGATTGATTATATATTACTATTAATTATCTTTACGTATATATATATATATATATATATATATATATATATATATATATATATATGCACGAAAATTATATATTTTGTTATTTTTTTATATATGTTATACTTTTTAATAGTAAAAAAGCCAAGCACGTATCTTCAAATAGAGCTGTTACAACATATGGATTACGTCTTTTGAGCTTTCTAATCTCTTTCAATATATCCAATGGTTGACCGCTCTAAGTGAACATTAAAATGTAATAGCCTCGAAACGCGAGCCAAATCATAAAACTTTATTGAAAACATAATCACTTTTTTTTGGTTAAGTGTCGTATTAACGTCTTACGCTTGCTATTCAATATATGACATGCATTGGTAGTTGAAAATCATAAGAGAAGAGTATTTATTTATTTGTTAGGCCGATGTAAATTAAATTAATTAATATATTACTATACATATAGCGAATATGATGTAACATATTATAGACGTAAAATCAGTTAACTTAATAAAATTTAGCTGTAAACTTGTTTTTCTATAACTGTAACACGTAGTGTAATTAATTAAATGTTTCGGATCCGATAACAATACAACTTTACCAAAAAGACCTAGATAATAAGAAAATATTTTAAACATGTTCCTTTTAGTTACTTTTTTAAATTAGTTTTTTATTTTTACTTTTTAGAATGAAGTTCTTTATGGCGGCTAGCGGATAGTGCGATTTAGTAAAAAACGTCACGTAACGCTTTTATCCCGCATTGTAACGACGCCTTGTGTATGTGTGTATCAAGCCTACAACAAACAAAGATGAAACTTCTTCTATTACCTACTATTTGAATGTAAGCTAATTGGCATCGTAGATACTTTCATTCTGTTCTTTATATATGGCGTCAGTAGAGCACAAATCATTTCGCTAATGTCACGCTGTATGGAAAACACACAAAGTAGATGGTGTAGTTAAAAAGAGTAAGTTCACGCTTGAATAGATTACATGTTAAAAAGAGATCCAGTAGCTATACAGAGACTTTGTAGAACTTAGACACGTCAACAGAAATTTTCAGAACCACAAATTAGTAATAACATAAGTAAAAAATTTGGAATAAGGAAAGAAAAAAATATTATTTTTTAATATTTATTTAATAATTTAAATTAGACAAAACTAAAATCATGTGTAAAAGTCTTTAAAGTTAAGATAAAAGATTACAAATGAATACCAAAAACCAATGGTCTAGGCCAATTTTATTATTATTATTTATTAAAAGATATTTAATTTGTTCCTCGTTCATTATTTGCCTTAAAATGGTAATAAAACATTTGGAGTTGAAGAACAAGTGCAAGGAACTTCGGAGTCTCTCGACCGCATAATCTTTATATTATTTTAATAATTTAATATCTCCACGATAAACAAGCTCACATTTTTTTGCGTATTTTTTATATTACAATATGTATGTACAATACAACGACTATATACAGTGTTACAGAAATACAATAATTTAATCAATTATCTTACATCTTGCAAGGGTTGGAGACGGATGTGACTCATGCATTATGCATTTGTAATAATCTCGCTAAGGGTTACCATTTGTTATATTTATCTCAAAACTTGTCCCTAGCGATAAGCTCCTTGAGACAATTTGTCGCTTTAATTAATTCCATATTTAGTTAAATTTTCGTACTTAAGAGTTATAACTACACTAAATGTAAACCTGAGTATATATGTTCAGATCATTTTTATTTAAATATAATTTGACCAGTTTATATGGTTTTGAATGTTTTAGTTTTGTATGTGTTAAGCATATTGAAATGTAACTTAATTTTATATTAATTAATAATTATTAAAATATTATAGATTTTTTTTATGTACATTGATAGTATGAATTCTAAATTGTCATTAAAAATTATACGCAGTTAAATTGTCACTAAAATTATACGAAGTCCCAGAATATTTCTCATAACAAGATTTCAAAAGGTTTCTGCAATAATAATTTCTTGTATCAATTTATTGTACATTTTTGAATGCTGAGTGTACAAAAATGCATACAGCTACTAATTACCAGCCAACGCTTGCAATAGTCAGACGATGTCCCACCGCACAAAGATGGCCTTATGGGCTCACTATGGTTTATTTAGTTATATAATAAAAAATGTTTTTATAATAATATTTTATGGTAACCCTACTAAAGTTCGATTTCCTGTAGCTGTCAAATAAGCCTTTGTACGTTTTCAGGTGTCCCTTTTCGTACACAATATGTTAAAATTTATATCTTAATTTTTTTTCAAATGTTATGATAAAACTTTAAAAAGTTAATATGAACTTCTAGTTTTTGTATACGGAACCTTTAAAGCATAAGCTCGACTCATACTTGTTTGATATATGTATTGTACGTGGTATGTAAATCTGAAGCCACTAAATTTCAAATGCTACAACATAAAGATAAAACACATGTAAGAAATATCTTAAAAACTACAAAACGAGATAAAAATGTTATTTGGGCGTTGATTTATGTATTATGGTTTTAAAATGAAATAATCAAGTAAAAATATACATACGGTATGTGACACGTAGCAAGAAGAGGACGATTGTTTTCATATATTTGAGCAACTTGTTGGTAAACTTTAACAATGTTGGTAACATTCTGCATTGAGTGTAACTTAATGCTGCAAATTGTCTAATTCAGTTTACTTTTAAGAAATTTAGATAAGAATTACGACAAATAATATATTAAAGTTAGTATGTTAAAGTAATGATTATCTTCAAAAAGGAAGTAAAAATATTTTATTTATGTAGTTAACGTAATAATAACCTAAATATAAACATGAATTGGTAACTTAATTGTAATAATATTCTTTTTCTACCTAAGAAAGCTTGTTTATTCACATTCTTAGCGTGTCATATCATTTAAAACTTTTATTATTCTATTATATGTAATGTAATCACGTTGTAAAAATTTTGTTACAACGTATAACTTGATTTATTGCTCTTTAAAGTGAATGCTTTATAGGTTTGATTTGAAAACAATAGAAATCTATTGCGTGTATGATACGTGGCCAATCATACGACACTGCTGGTTATGGTAAGCCGATTTGAATTTCAATTCATGTAGACTGAGGTGCATCCGGAATAAAATATAAGTAGCGTTAAGTATGGTTTTCATAATAACTAATACACTAACTAGTTGTTACAATATATAAAAAATATATGAGTGATTTTATTTGAGGCCGGTCGTGGCGCAGTGTGACAGCGTCTGACTGTAAACGCGATCGGTTGTGGGTCGATCCCCACTCGGGGCAGTGTTTATGTTTCAATTATTTTCACTTCCTCGCTCTGGTAAAGACAAAGTGCGGCGTTAAGTTCCACCACTTAACACGCAATGTCTCGAATTCGGTGGAAAGCGAAGTACGGAGTGTCTTGACTCTAGGTACTTTCTGTCTACCCTGCTATGCGGGATAAAAAAAAAGCGTGAAGTACATTTTATCGATTTGTACGGACTAAAGCTAGCTTTAATTGTTATTTCTGAGTGTAGCAGTATTCACATAACATATGTATATAGTAAGCAAAAACAAGGAGAATTTCATCGTAAATTCGGTTTTCAAATATCGTAAATTTTGGAGGGCCTTCGGAGTTTCTAAATTACAAATACCAAACGATCATTAGGACTGAATTAATCAAAGGGCAGATAACCCTTACTAAATCCAAGACGCACTGTTCGGACCCTCAAATTGTATTGTCAAACCAACACACGGTCGTTACAGAGTAAGTTACTCTAATCGCCATGTGTTACTGTAAACCGACGTACAAATTTACTGCCACAGAATAAATTCATTGCATGAAAGTGTCACGAAAATCTACGGTATACTCAAATGAGCGTAAGAGAGGTTTGCATAATAGAGATCCAGTCCTGTGTCTGTATTAAGCACATGGGGAGAGCTTCGTTCCAAAACGGACCACTTCTATCAGGTAATTAAGTATCCCCAATGTTCAGTCAACTGTAAGGGGACATTGCCTGAAATAGTTAAAAGCAGTACAAACTAAACATGCTACTCGATTTTCAACTCTAAAACAACAGATCAGAGACTCATATTAAATTATGCTTAACAAAGGGATTTTACGTAATACAGCCTGCAATTGGGTTAATGGGAGTCCATATAAATTACTATTTTCTTTGGCTCTAAAGTATTTAATGTGGGCAGTTAGCAGCTACTGTCCAGTTAAATGTATGTGATAATTGATTATTGTTATATTTTAGTGCAGAAAGCCCTTTCAACCATAGAAATAAACAAAAAAAAGAAAAACATAATTAATATAGACTTATGGTAGTGTGCCGCCTTGTGTTATGTCATCGCACAATTTTAAAAAATAGACGTAAAAAGTGACCAAACGGAGCGATAAGGCAAGCATCTTCTTCCGATATAAAAAATCGAAGATAAAAGAATACAAACAAACACAAAAATGACGGACTGCATGTTGTCAAAACCATTTCCGGGCGTGATAAATAGACTAAACCTTCTAGAAAGTTTCAATTCATATTGTCTCATTAGATTGTGATTTATGATTTAATAAATTAATTTTAAATTTGTATTTATATTACTTCTAAGTCATAAAAAATTCCCAATGGTCTAAATATAAAAGTTTTAATACGCCATATGATTGTATACTCAGTGTAAATAATAACTTTAACTAAAAAAAATATTAAACTCAAAATAAATAAATAGCGCTATCCATTTTACCAACTTAACGATTAACTTGTCGGTTGTACTATGAGTTTAGCACAACTCGATTTCTAGTTTAAATTGTATCGGCGTGCAGGCTCAAGTTGAAATGATCGCGTCAGACACTTTATATTTTGAACAACTTTGTTAACATAACTTTCTAAAGCTTATCCTTTTTTGAGCTGTTTGTATTTTGCTTTAAATTTTATTTAAATTACACGTATAGAGTTAAATTGTTCCAAATTTAGTGTGTAGACAATATTTCGTCCAATATGAATAATTTAATATAGATTTATTTAATGATCATAGTATGAATATTTATAAAAAAACAAAAAAAAGGAAAGCTAGATAAGACGTGGCCTTGCGTTATGTCATCGCGCAATCTTAAAAAATAGACATAAAAAGTGACAAAACGGAGCGATAAGGCAAGAATCTTCTGGGTGCCTTGCAATATAAAAAAAGAAGATAAAAGAATACAAACAAACGCAAAAATGACAAAATGCATTTTGTCAAAACCATTTCCGGGCGTGATATATATATGTATATATGAATATGTATATATATATACATATATATATGTATATATATATACATATATATATATATATATATATATATATATATATATATAATATGTCTCGGGCAATCTAAATGTAGCTTAACGAGAAAACGCAGACCAATTTTATTGCAGTAAAACGGTAACGAAACACCACAAGTGGATCTTCAGAACAAATTAACAAATAAAAGTAACGGCTGAAAAGTTTCAAGAGCCACCATAGCGATTATCATTTTTGAACGCGAAATGTGACTTTTATGAATGTTTGAAGTGGCAACTAACGAAAAAAGATAGTAGAATATTAAGTAAAATAGAAATAAAGAAAGAATAAGCTAATTTGCTTCGCGCTGTATGCCGCACAGCAGGATATTAACCGACAACCTAGTGTCATAACACTCCGTTAACACCTTTAATCCGAAATCAACTCAACGCCACGCTTTATTTGACCAGAGCAAAGCAATGAAATTATTTATTTAATTATTCACTCGAATGGGAATCGATCCTACAATCAATCGTGTTTACAGTCAAACGTTGTTACACTGCCTCACGATTGTCTCTCCTCTTAAAGAAACGGGTCTATTAGAGATTTCTAAATTCGTTGTGTACTTCTTGTTGTCTGTAACACATATCACTACTATGTAGGTCTTGCGCTGCATGACATAATGACTAAATAAGATTATTCTATTCAACTGGCCATTTTAGGTCATATAAATTTGAACGTAATCTATATGTAGATGTTTCAGTATGAAGTAAAGTTGGTAAATAAACACTACTTTTTTAATTTCAATTAAAAAAGTAGTGTTTATTTACCAACTTTTTTATTTAGGTATTTATTTTATTTCAAATTTATTTTAATATGGCTCCTATTTTATTAATAACTTGGAAGAAATTCAAGATTTCTTGAATTAAAACACAAAAAAACTAAAATGTAATTAACATCAGAACTATTTTGAGGCTGGTTGTACAGTCGGGTACAGATTTAGCATTGTTATAATGGGGAAAGACGAATAAAAATATTGAATTTCGGCACTCATCTCTAACCTCTGAGGACGTATTTCGAAGAGTAACATCATCTAAGTGATTTGTTCTCTATCTATTTTGCCGAATGGGGGAGTTACGTGAAGTGAAAAGAAATAAATGATAAAATAATCATGTGATTTGTGATATAAACCCCAACGACGAACCGACAAGATACAGATTGGCTAATAAAGAATCACATTATTGAGCGAAAATCAGCATGCTCCCACGATATTGAATCCGACATGCCGCAACAAAATAAATACTCGAAATAAATTATCCGTTTCCAATAAAACAACTTCCTCGACGCCATCCATGAAATGTCATATAAAAAGAATAATGCAATTTGAATTCTACAGCTAGTAGCGAAGACTGACTTTGTAATGTTAGTAGCGAGGGATGAGCCACGAGACGCAAGTTAGCACGGGCGTTCGTACATTTTTCAAAACCTATCCTCCGCGTTTAATCGAGCGCGGGTAAACATCGCATTTTTCGATGCTCGTGAAAAATATCGATAGGGTAGCTTGCATTGTGTTAGATCGAAATATAGAGATGGGGTTCCCACGAATATGTTTTTCGACCGTAGTCATTAATCATACATTGAGTGCTACCACAATACACCTAATGGAGGGTTTTGTCGCGAATGGGATGCTGATAGGAGTATATATGCCTAAGCGTACGGTAGCAAGGTGAACAATGCCACCGCGCTTTTGTCTCAGACGTTCCGTAATTTATCATATTTCTTAGGAGTCGGTGGCTAGAAATGTAATTAATGATAAGTATGATTGAAACGGCACTCATCGCCTCTGGCTACTTCAACTACACCCATTAATATAAAACGAAAAATGACTTTCTGTGTTTGTTATACCCGATATGCGTTATTGATAGCTTCTGCATTACATATTTTATACGTATTTGTACGATAAGAAAGTATTATTTATTTTGAAACGGTTACATAACGTAAAAACATTATTTCTTACTCAATAAGGTATATCTTCGAAAGATTGATAAATATGGTAAAACCATAACAGGAAGATTAAAAATGGTATGAGACGATCAATCAAATAACGTAGCGATACGCTGTCTCTTATTTGCATAACGATGGAGATGATTGTAGATAGTTAAAAGTGCCCCCTTAAAACTCCATGGTGAAATTCACACTAATAATTGGATTCTACTGCATGTATAAATAATCCATGGCCATAAATCTAGAAAACAGCCGTTATAGTCGGCTTGTAACTAACCTGACTACTGTATCAAGCATGTGATAATAAATCTTGATTTAAAAATATAATTGATAAATTTTTGATCTTAAATAAATATTTTTTATTTAATTATAGACGTATTTAATTATTTAATTTATAAACAATGTTATAAAATGTACTATTTTAAATATATATAACGAGAAAGTATAGTTAATAATTTCATTTCAACATCTCCAACTGTAAATATATGTATATATATATATATATATGTATATATATATATATATATATATATATATATATATATATATATATATATATATATATATATATGTTACAAAATTACGAAAAAGTATAGTTAAAAAGCTCTATAAGGGTCAGTTACCTTTTCCAAAATATTTTATTTAAAATTCTAATCACATATGACCTGGTAAATAACAATTTCAATGATTTATTTATGATGGATGATTTCGATAAGGTAGCGACGATCAAATTATAATAATAATTCCGTGTTTGTTTACTCGTTTGTAGGCCTATCGCATTGGAGCATGCGTTCAGTGTACACGCCGTCTAATTGATCGGTTGATCAAATAAATTACAAATTTAGCTTACTAATGAAAAACTAATTAATTCTCTATTATGTGCTGTATGTATATAGTAATAGGAACTTTTAAGTATATCTGCTGTATTGTTGTTAGATGGCCCACACTCAATTCATAATGATACTTACAGTATCTAAAAATACAGTCGCGAATGGAACGGCAACAATTGGGTATCAAAAGTCAATGTTCTTATTTATAATTAACGGATAACGGAAGCCTAAACAAACTATTAAATCAAGCGTAAAATAATTAGAGAGCTATTAGATTTTACAGTTTCAATTGTAAAATCGTTGATTGAATGTGTATAGTAACATGTAACTGCGAGAGTTTCGTTCTAAAGCTTTCTAGAGCTTTTAAATATTTTAGTCTTAACAAGATGGACACGTGAACTAGCGCATTTTGTACATATCTATGATACGGACGATTTAGTTTTTTTTTAAAATAAGCAGTTTAAGCTTTATTTTAAGGACTAATATGGAATTTATTTCAATATACTCGGAATATCTAACTTAAGAAAGATAAAATATTTTAATATTCGATTGTATATGAATTTTTGATTGGTGTATAAATAGCGAATGTCAAATAAAACTATTGTAATCGCGTATATTTTGGTCATGGATAGTCTACCTGTGACCAGGGGCTACTGAAAAGTGTTCGAAACGTCAAATTCCAAAAATGTAATTTCGAATACTAAAGTGTATGTGATTAAATAGTTTCAATTAAAATGTATAAATGTATAAATTATGCGAAAATCAAGAACATATTATTCAAAATGTACTTTGTAATGGCCAGAATCAATGGCAAGCAGGCGTTATATTAACATGGGCAATTGATATTTACATTTTTATCTGTTTTCTGTGTGTTTATTAATGTTTGCATTTGTGCTTGCTTATTTTGGAAAAGGCTTTACCGATTTAAACGCAGTTTTCACTGTTGTATTTTGTAACTGTCCTTTATTATTTAGTGTCTGCTTTATTTCGATCAATTTATACATTAGAAATTTGTATCGATTTAAGTATTTTGCTAGACAAAATTGCTATAAAATAACTGTTTTATTGATTTTTGCTGAAAGTTTAATTTACAATGTAGACATGATTATTTTTTATCTTCTCACTTAGGATAAGAAAAATTTTTAGAAAACGAAAAAAAAATAGAAAAAAAACGGGATTCGAACTCGGATAGTAAATGGAAGTACTTCTTGTAGAAAGCTGGTCTTGGTCTACGCAAACGAAGTTTCGGGAATTCACTACTTATAAATTAAATTCGATTTAAAAGTAGCAAGAGGACAAACGGGTGAATAACGAAATGGAGGACGATTATTCGTAGGGTGACGGGCCAGTCTAAACATGTCCGTCTGTCTGTCTTTGTTTGTTTGTGCAGGGTTATTTGTTTATACAGTTGACTGTGGTTCGAGTTCGACTTAATAATAGACTGTCTCCAATATTGATACGAGAATTGTGGCTACGTTGCAAGCTGGAAGTTATTTTTTCTCCTTTTATATTTTGTATAAAAATGAACATATTGTTAATATTGACTAAAATACTAAGTAAGTATAATTGATATTCTTTAAATAAAATATTTTTTTCAATTTACTTGTAAAATAATTTTAAAGTAGTTGAGTTCCGCAACCTTTGATTGTGCGGAGAAAGCAGAGAACAGAATGTCTTAGCACTAGGCCGGCCGGAGGCCTAGTATATTAAATCTATATCTAACTACTACAGCATACACACACAACTTGACAAAGACAACTGAAAAAAAAAACAAACTGAATTAGCAAATGCAATCTAATGGCAAAACTATTTTTCATTTACATTGTAAGTAACGTAGCCATATTGCACATTTTTCAATAATTTTTATGTATAAGAAATGATGTGTCGAATCAATCCGTCATCGTAATATGAAATCATCACAGATGTTTCATTTGTCGGATTCGAAATCATTTAATATTATATATTTTTTTATATAATAGATTTAGATATTGTATTTGTATTCTAGAAAATAGATATCAAAAAAAAATTAAAATCTATTTTCAGATAGAATATTCATAATTGATTATTCTAATAATAATAAAAATATTAAAATTTTGCAAAAAGGATCAGGTCTAGTTGTATTGGTCGGGCTGTCACTGCGCGCCCACTCCCGGCCGCTATCCCACTACTGCCCGATGCGGGGGACTTTTGGCTGCTGGGTTTCCCCCCTGGCCCGGTACGCCCCTCCTTAGTGAACCTGCACCCTCCGGACTCCTCCGGGTGGTCCATATTAACACTAGGCTTAGTGTGGACGTCCAGTCAACATGGGCCACACAGCGCCAGGACTCCCGACCTCAAACCATCCTCCGAGCCCGACCTCCGTGTAGCCGGATTACAGGAGACGCCACGCTCCCAGTCGAATGTTACGTCGAAAATATAGTTGCCTATCAAGTCAAAGCACATGGTTCAAATCCTGCTTAGATGATCGTATGGTATGTTTTATTTATTTTTTAATGTATATTTTTATTTAATTTTTCTAGCAAAATATTTAGAAATATAATTTTATTTTTTTATATATCTTTTTTATAGCTTTGTATTTCGTATTGGATAATTTGATGCGATTAGGTACAATACGTTATGTGTGTCACACAACGTAATGTAATTTGCAAACTATGCATTAGCATGTAGATAAATTAAATATAAAATTATAATCTTAATCATTATTATACAGGTTTTTATTATACACTTTTTACGACGTTTAAATTGTTTCTAAATTTTAGTCCTGGTGGACCTAGTCACAGGAAGTACCTAGTTTAAAGACACTCTGTACTCCGCTTTCCGCCGAATTTGAGACTGCGTATTGAGTAGCGGAACTCAATTCCGCGCTTTGTCTCACCAGAGCGAAGGAAAGAAAATAATTTTAAATATAATCATTTTCCCGAGTGGAAATGGAACCCACAACCAATCGTTTCAAACCTCCTTTACGGTGATACGCTGTCCCACTGCGCAACGACTGGCCCTTTAAATTGTTGGTCGGTGATAAATAATATTTTTTAAAATAAATGACCAATATGCAAAACACAATAAAAAATTTAAAACGAATACTATTAGTAAGACCATATAACGCCTAAGTACATATCTTAATATTGTTTTATAATATATCTAATTTACCATTAGAAACATCAAAAAGCATGTAAAATTGTTCAAACATCTTTCTAGATGTTACGCTAAGTCCAACTAGTTTTCAAAATCTATAATTATTATGAGCTTCCATTCTAATTATAATTTTATGGCTTTTATAATTGATTATGGAGAAATGTTTACTTGGCGCACACAGTGACTGTAATAAAGCTCGGCTATAATAAGGAAAATTGCTTTGTAAATATGATACTATGGTAATTATAGGAACGAGTCAAATCAATGGCATGCAGCAGTAATTTTTAAAACATACAATGTAAACTTGATATTGGTTTTATAGCTTATATTAAGGAGTAGTTTAAATATTTTGGATGGTTTTATGTTTCATTTTTATTTTGTTTTATTTCTTTTATTATCTTTTAGCTATATTAAATATAAAAGTATAATCTTAATAATGATGACTGATCTGATCTGATGATAATGATGAATGACTATACAGTATTTTATTATACACTTGTTACGACGTTCAAATTGTTTCTAACTTCCCGAGAAACGTGAAGACACTGTACTTGGTTTTTCACAGAATTCAAGACATTCCGTGTTAAGTATTGGAACTCAACGTCGCACTTTGTCTTACCACAGCGAGGAAGTGGAAATAATTTAAAAATAATCACTCTCTGAGTGGAAATCGAACCCACAACCGATTGCGTTTACGGTCAGACGCTGTCCCACTGCGCCGCGACCGGCCTGTTTATAATTAAGTTTTATATTTTAAATTATTATTAAACTTGAACGTAGGGTAGATATAGATTTATTAGTTGGTAGTAGTTTTATTCTCCATATTCGAATTTAGTACCACATACCATCGAAAAGACGAGATTCATTTCAAAGCTCTCAGGTTAAAGTTCACTCAAAAATGATTTAGTACTTTTTCCCTATATCCCTATATCCGTAATATGTATATTTTACTATTAATGAAAAAAATCTAACCCCAATGTATGGTGGTATTTCCTAATTGTGTTCTAATTTTAAGCAAATTTCATTCTGTATTGTACCGTAATATATCCAAAAAATGATTATTCCCTATTACATTTAGAAAGTACTTTACTGTTTTAGCGTTTAATATATTCTTATTATGCCATTCTTTTGCCTAAATTATGATTTAAAGTTACGATTACGACCAAAAGCTTTCCTTATGGGGGAGTTGCCGTTGTAACAAAAGACGGTTTTGCATGTTATATTTATGTTATGATTTCTTGTATTTTGTAAACGTATTATACACTTTTTTAGACTTCATATTATGAAGAATTTAATATATTTTTTTAATTGTTATAATAAAGGCTACTGATTGGTCATTTGATTTTGAAGTTATTATTTGAAATTTACTAACTAATGATTTTTACTCTTGATTTCTAAGCTAACATTCAAATTAATTAATAAATAAAAAATATGTTTTCATATTTATTATACAAGGTTTAGAAATTTTTACAATTTGTAACAAGTATTGTTTTCTAACATGAAGAAAAGAAACACTCGCTCTTGTTCTATATAGATAATATAGTAATTAAATATTCTGTGTAACGATGAAAAGTTAGGTATTAAGATTTATAATACAGAGGATGTAGGCTTGAAATTATCTTCACTGCACTTAAAATTGCAGCTTATCAATTTTAAACCATATGTTAGAAGCATAAGGTGCAAAAGTCATTATGGCCTAGGTATATGCATTAAACAGATTTGGCGCAGGTGGCTGAGAGGAACTTCTGGTAAATGGTTCCGTCTTGTTGAACAGGTTAATTATTCATACTTTAGCTTAAGAAACTTAGATCGTGCTACACTATGTGTTCTAATCTCTGGGGTAATATACTGAATTTGATATCTGATATTTAAAGAAAGTGTTTATTAAGTATATATGAATTTATATTATTATTATATTATTTATTATAAGTTCCTTAGTATTTATTAAAACTACAATCCGTAAGAATATGCATTTTGGTTGATACAAAGTGTTTTCACATTCCGATGTATGAATGCAAGGCAGATATATATATGTACATATATAATAAAAATATATAGGACAGGCAAGGCAAACGAGCGTGCGGGTCACATAATGTTAAGTGATCACCGGCGCCCATGGCCCCGTGTAACACCAGAGGAGCTACATCAGCGTTGCCGTCTTTTAAGGTGGGAATAAACGCGCTTTTTGAAGGTGTTTATGTCGTAACGACCTGGAAACACTGCGGCAGGTAGGCCGTTCCACTGTTTGTGTGGCACGTGGAAGGAAATTCCTACAACATCGCACAGTAGTAGAACGCCACGTATCCAGATGATAGAGATGGTATTTAAGTCTGTACGATTGAAAAATTCAGCGGCAGGTACCAGGTCAGACAGTTCTCTAGAACACTCCCCGTGATATATACGATAGAGAATGCAAAACGATAAAACGTCGCTAACAACGCCAAAGTATCAAGCCAGTCACAGATTATTGGGTCCCCAACGATCCGAATGGCTCTCAGTTGTATGAGATCAAAAGGTTTAAGCTAATACTTGGGTACACCAGCTAGAGATGAGAACAGTATTCCATATCAGGCCAAACCTGGGCCCTATAAAGGGTCAAACGATGTTTAGCCGTAAAGTACCGTCGAAACGCTAAGGCCCAATATACTGATATCTGGCGCGGCTTTCGCGAAAACTGGTGATACGACAAATGGGGTATTTTTAAAAGTTAACGCGCAAACTTGTGTTTTTAGGTGGTTGAGCTGAACCAGGTTCCTTTCATCCCAGGAAGAGATATACTCAAGGAATAACTCGACGGAAGACATAATTTTTATTTGCCACTTGTCGATGTTTTCCCGAGAAAGACCTGCACGGCCAGTGTAGACAGCGTCCACCATGTTGTCGTCTGCATAACAAGGAGTGCTAGGATCCTGTAACAAATCATTGATATGCAGAAGGAACAGTGTTGGGGACAGCACACAGCCCTGGGGGACGCCAGCGTTCACGGGCATTAATTGAGAGCAAAAACGCCCAGTGAGGAAGTTGGTGACTTACTTCCATAATTTCTCAGAAAGCCCAAACGATGGAAATTTGGCAAGGAGCACTCTGTGGCACACTCGATTGAAGGTCTTTGCCATGTCCAGACTTCAATTGTTTCAATACCAGCAGCCCAGTGGTGGGTTAAGTATACTAGAAGATCACAAGTTGACCGACCATGGCGGATTTTGCTGCAGGCGGCAGGATTTTGCTGTTTGTTATGCTCTCCAGAGCTTTGAAGAGCAGGGAGATGACAGCGATAGGCCTGTAGTTAGTCGGATTGGAACCATCGCCTTTCTTCGGGATCGGGTGGGTTAGGGCACTCTTCCATGAATCAGGGACTACGCCGAGTGAATAAGAGTGCCGAAATAAACACGTTAGCACCGGTAACAACTCAGGAGCACATACATGGAACTCTAAGGGAGTAATGCCATCTGGCTCACTCAACTTGTGGATGTTCAGAGAAAATAGAGTTCGCCGAACAGCTTTTTGGCTGAACTTAAAGTTGGGCATCGAGCTCTGGCACCGCGGAATGGTCGGCGCGATTTCTCTGTCATCCAAAGTCGAGTTTAAGGCGAAGAGAGCGCCCAGGAGATCGGCTTGCTCTTCGCTGTGTGGACCAGGGTGTCATTCTCGGTGCGCAACGGTGGAAGCGAAGACTGGCTGAAATTGCCAAGTGAAACTTTCGAGAGCGCCCAGAACTGACGTGTTCCGGACGGGTATCTCTCAAGCTTCTCCCCAATTTTGCTATATGCTCGGACTTTGCATTAGCAATTTGCCTCTTAAAGTACCTTGAGGCACGCTTATACTTTCTCTTTAAGGCTCTTGCACTTTTGGAATAAGGTGAATAAAAGGTACGCATCCTATCCCAATCTGCTGACTTGTAGTCCCATACACGACGGGTTGCGGGTGTTCTGCAACTACCATGCTTAATAGGCATTACACCCCGTATAAGGCAGTGGTCAGAAGATCCCAAAGGGGCAGCGGCCTTAGCATAAAATTGTTCTGGTTGTGAAGTTAGCAGAAATTCCAGTAAGGAGGCATTGTGGCTGTCCACATCTGGAACTCGCGTAGGTGAATTAACCAATTGGGACAGTCCATTTGCCACAGCAAAGCTAAACGCAGCCCTCCCTGCCTAATCGGTAGTGCATGATGTAAGCCAATCGGCATGGTGCGCATTGAAATCGCCAAGTATCACGACCTCGGTAGAGGGTAGCTGGGACAGCATATAGTCAATAGCCGATTGTATGTGCTCCATAAGTCGATCCGTTTCTTCGTTACCATTATGGGACCTGTACAAACATGTGTAGATTCGGACGCGATCATTTGAATCAATACGAAGCCAGATGATTGACAGGTCCCGACCTTCAAAATTGGCATGGCGATGAAAATTGAGGTCCTCCGCACGCACATAATTATGCTCTATTTTGTAGCCGGGGTATTGGAGATAGGCTATGTCGCTTGATTGGGCAATTTGATTCTTCGTCAGAAATAATAAGGCCGGCCGCCGTCAAATTGGTGGTGGACGGCATTTAGGTTGGATGTAGACCCCTAATGTTACAAAGGGGCTGCCGTGGAGCGTACGCCTCGTTTGCCTTGTCCCTTGAGCGGTGCTTCGCCCTCCCCAGAATTGGAAGTGCGGCCTTAGTTAAAAGATTTAGGATGGGATTTTCCATCATCAAAGATGCTGGTACCCTCCTAGGGTAAAAATTTCTTCAAGTACCGCTTTCATTTTGGGGAGAAAGGGAAGAGTTTAGGCGCCGGGACCTGGCATTACCTAATACGAAACGCAATGGCATAAAGCCATTACTTAACGTCGGTTTTAAATGCCTGGGATGGTAATGATCCGGTCGACTCTGCCTATTAGTGCCATCGCAACGTGATTCTACCATACGAATTTAAGTCGCCTCTTACAACATCACCAATACCAGGGTAATCCTATTATAAGCCGGCATCACACGGTTAATACTATTATATACATACTATTATATTATTGTATACATATATAGTGAAATTAATAAACAAACCACAATTTTAAATTATATTGCTTACATTGAGATTGAATTGCATGTTGATAAGATGAAAATTAGTACTACATGTTGTCTAATCAGTAATCTTCTAAATTAGATACATAACCACAATAATTGCGTGCAATCAGTTACTTCCTGATCCGCTATGGAAGTATGTATAATGTATATATTCCCCGAATATCAGATTATGCGTGTTCTTTAGTGGAACTCAACGCCGCTCTATGTTTTATCAGAGGAAATGAAAATAATTTACATATAATCTTTCCTCGAGTGGGAATCGAACCCACAAGCGATCGTGTTACTGTCAGACAGTGTTCCACTGCGGAACTGATTAGCTTTAATTATATTTGTTTTTATTATACAAATTGTTACACATTTTTGACATTAACAACATATTTACTTTAAATAATTTAAATCAGTTCCGAAGGTAATTGAAGGTGATCTCGAAAATATATAGCACTTAAACCCTTAATAACAACATTCGGTTAAAATTTCTACGTCGCGTCGCTCAGCCGTCATGTTCAATCACGAAACTTGAAATTCAAGTGGCACGGACCTAAGTGTGTTTACTGTGAATTATAATATCTTGGGATAACCTCACGCTCTATATGTAAATTTTAGCTTGTATATATTATTATATATTTAATAAATAAAAACATATATTTATGAATATAAAGATGAAAATTAAATATGAGCGTACAATGTCTGATTCATTGTGGGTTCAATTCCCACTGGGAAGTATTATGATATTTGAAACTATTTCAATTTATGCGCTATGGTGTTGAGTTCCGCCAGTCAATAAGTCCTGTTTCGGAAAGTGTAGAATTTACGACCGGCGTTCTGTACAACAAATACAATAAATTGAGTAATGTTGATAATATCAATCATTATTATTGAGGAATAACCATTTTTAAAATCGAAATGATACTTAAATTGGAGCTTGTTGGTTTATCATTTTAATCACTCGCTGTTATATTACTGCATTCTTAATAATACTCAAAACTACTGATATATGCAGTATTTTATAAATAGTAATAATATATGGGGGAAATTGAAATAAAACATGTAATATATGTTCGAATTTCGTGCTCAATGACTTTATTTGATAGGAAATTTTATGTTATTTATGATTTAAACAAAATATCGTTCAAATAACCGCCACGACTTTTTTTGCACGGGTAATACGATCGGTCCAATTTTCGATGACTCGGTGCAGCATTTTAGCTGGTATGGCCGCTATAGTCGCTCGAATGTTGCGTTCAAGGTCTTGAATCGTGGCTGGTTTATTGGAATACACTTGAGATTTAACATACCCCCACAAAAAATAGTTCAAGGGTGTTAAGTTGCATGATCTTGGTGGCCAATTGTGAGGACCGTTGCGAGAAATAATCGACTCACCAAACTTATCACGCAATAAATCCATTGTGACGGTCGCAGTGTGGCATGTTGCACCATCTTGTTGAAAATAAATGTCGTTCGCATCGATTTCATACACTTCAGGAAAAAAAATCGTTCAACATGTCACGATAACGGTCGCCATTGACAGTAACAGTACGGCCTTCATCGTTTTTGAAAAAGTACGGGCCAATGATTCCACCGTACCATAATCCGCACCAAACAGTCAATTTTTCAGGATGTAATGGTGTTTCATGAACCACTCTTGAATTTGACTCACTCCAGTGACGACAATTGTTGACTGTTTGTTTACATAACCATTGAGCCAAAAGTGAGCATCATCTGAAAAGATGATTTTCCTATGAAATTCGGTGTCCGTTTCCATCATTTTAAGCGCCCAATCAGCAAATTCACGACGTAATCGATGGTCTGCTGGCTTGAGTTCTTGCCAACATAATCTTGTATGGATATAGGCCAAGATCCATACGTAAAATTCGCCAGGTTGTCATTCTGGATAAGCCCAATTCTTGTGCACGTCGTGGAATGGAAACATTTTGATTTTCTTCGACTCTGGCTGATACGGCGGCAATATTTTCTTCACTACGGTCTGTCCGTTGCCGTGTTGGTGGTCTACTATCGTGCAAAGAATATTCACTTTCCAGTTTTTGGATTATGCGACGTATAGCAAGGTCAGACGGTGCACCATGACGATCATATTTAGCACGAAATGCTCTTTGAGTAGAGACAACACTTCTCGAATTTTGATAGAAAATTTCCAAGCGTTAAGGTAACGTGAACTTATTCATGATTAAATGGTAAACATTACTGAACACAAAACAATATATATATATATATATATATATATATATATATATATATATATATATATATATATATATATATATATATATAAATATATATATTCTACAGTATTTTACTTCATTTTTTGGCATATCATTCATATGACATGATAGAGGTAGAAATAATATGTGATCCACATCACTTTACTATCAGCTATTTAAACAAAATACGCTTTAAAACAAGTAATCGAATTATAGTAGAGAATTATAAAAAATATTTTTAATTTTAATCCCTTCACAAACATGGTCACTCTAGTCCTTTTCCATTTGACATGAGGTGATTACGGCGCTTGTTTATTTTGTTATTATTATATTTTATCTAAACACAATCGTGATTATCGAATGGACGTAAGACGGGCCGACTTGTGAGTGATTTGATTTTTTTGCTTCCATCCGTTTTATAACTCGTTGTATTGGAGCGACTTGCCGAAGTCTTGTTAGTGATGGATTTATTTACCTGACTGTTAGAAAGATTTAAAGAAAATATTATTTTATTTTTTTGTAATTTTACATCAGCTCGATATCCACTTCATCACATAATTATTAATAATAATATATTTAAAATAAATATTAAATAATTAAGTCTATACAAATAAGCTTTTTGAAAAGCTTAATTGATTTTCATAAAATTTTCATATAATAACTATTTGACCATTTTTTTAAAATGGTAATCGTAACTAGTAGTAAGCAACAGTAAGTACATAGACAGTAAAAGATCCGAAAAGATATTTCGAAGTTTCAGGGAATCTTTATGCAGTAGCAAATCGTAGCAAATAGACAGCTGACATTTTGTATGTGGCATTTCATGTTTGTGAAATGGAGTATACTTAGATGGTAATGCCATGAATCAAATCGAAATGAAGTCGAGGGAACAGACGTTGAGAACCTAATTCCGTTTGTATTACTATAATAGATTTATAGAATCATTCCAATGACAGGAACGAACCTGTATTTTTTTTAATAAAACGTTAATCATTTTAAAGCAATTTTTAAGAATATTAAGTATGTTTTTCTCGGAGACTTTTAGTTATAAGAATCATAAGGTCAAGTTATACATGACATCTTAAATTATGAAATTTATATTCAATGATCAATACGTTTCATAGATACTCTTCAATAGGTACTCTCCAATATTAAAGAGGCTTTTTACTCTAAATTAAACGTTTCTAATAGCAAAACTGGAGCTTCTCCAACTAAAACATACATTACTCTTTCAGTAGGTACGATTTTTATTAATTGCAACGGGAAGACAATGTTTTTTAAGTCCGTTTGTTTCTGATGTTTTATAAAATAAAGGTTTTTATATTTTATTTCAGCCAATAAATTTGTCTTATAAACGATATATCTAAGCACTCATAAAGTATTATGCTATAAGTAGCATGGCTGGAAATTTCGCCATTTGCCATATGGGGGACTCGTATCCAGTACTCGATTAAACACGTTCAAATTTTTGCATGTTTTATTCAATATTTTTCATATACTTACGAAAAATTCAACTGTTTAAAACAAAAAGTATCTTATGTTAAATTACTAAAACATTTTTTATATAATAGCAAAAAGTATAAAAAAAAGCTTTCTTCTTAGCACAGTATATAAATTAAAATGGACATCGAGAAACATTTTGTTATGAATTGTAAAGCTAAGCAAATAAACAATACGGCAGCAATAACATGGGATGGCGCTGCCACGGCGCGGCGCTTGCCGGGCGTCCTCTTTCCATCGGCCTCGGCGCACTCTGCTGATTGCGACTCGCGTGCCATTTGCATTTTAGCATCGATGGTATAGTTGTGCTCAAAATATTAATTGTATATGTTTTTGTTTTATTTTTTTAGATAATATTAATTTACATTGATTGGTGTTACATTTAAACGTAAAAAAAGTTATAAGTGAAAAAAACCATTTTCTTCATAAGTATCAAATCTTTGAGTAAAAAAATGTTTATTCTTTTAAAAAGTCAAATAGTATTTTATTATCTTATTTTGTTTATTCAATAAATAGGTAGGTAATAATAAACTACAAAAATACTAAACTCATTCAATTAAATTCAATCATGAATTAGATACCTGTCTAAAATAAAAAAATATACTAGTACTTCTTTACTATAATATTTAAATTAAATCGAAAATGATAAAATTGAAGCTACTTCAAAATGTCGCCTCGGTAGTACAGGTCCGGGATAGCGATTTGGGAGCCAGCACAACATCTTAGTAATTTGAAAGCGTCGCTCGTGTTACTGAAAGTGCGCGTAACATATACTTAGGTGCAATCATATCAATAGAAATGTTCAACTGTGCTAACAGAATAGCTGCTTCGATAATCCTTTTGCCTTTTAGCGTGGAATTAAAATAGGATGCTATCTTTTTCATCCACTTTGTATGCATTTTAGTTTTGTGCTATCAGAAGGGGTAAAAAAATTAAGGTGTAATGTTATACTTAGCTTCTTAATAATGGATTTGAGACGGGAATTATAATAAGTTTAATCAGCTTCAGGCCTCATTCCCAATAGTAGGGTAGTCAGAGACAATTTAAATTACTTTATTAAAAGAAGATGTAGCTGGACTTAAACCGGCGATTCTTGACAATCGTAAGGTGGCTGTCTGTAATAGTTTCTTTCCGTAATAGTTACTTTTGAAATAAGAAAGAAAATGACAATAATGCAACAATTATATAAACAGAATTCTATCTGGCTGCAACTTATAATAATTAAAATAATTTACATATGGAAATGTGATTAGCTCCTGAAAATGATACTAAGGATTATTACAGATTTAAGTATCAAATATGAAAGAAAAACTCCCATTTTCGTGAACAATATAAGCCTAGACGTTGTAGTGAAGTTGGATCACAAAGCTATTGGTCTCTAATTAATAAACCAAGTTTTGACTCACAAAAATAGAATATTTATAAAAAATTATAAGGCCACTTACAACATATGTTAAGTAGCAGTGTACAGTATGTTTCCTTACAGGATGTTGACATTTCCTCGTAGCTTTGAGGCCCGATGCGTCTTTATTTCAGTCTTTGATACGAATGCAGTGCAATATGCACTTGTCAACAAGCCTGAAACTAGACTTAAGCTACAAAGCTAAGCTGCCGGCGGCTTTGATGTCATCGCTTTTCAAATAATGCATACCAATGTATAGTATTTTTAAAAATAAATATAAGTATCTATGACGTACAAGATACTTTTTGAATACTTTTAATTATGAATATGTTAATATTCTAGATAGAAGATAAGTTACAAAATTGTCAAAACCACTTTTGTAAATTATCTGATGATCTATTAGTGTAGTAAAATACTTCTAGCGGAAACTTTGTTAAAACAACACGCTAGCTAGCTAGCGCGAACTAGCTTCTTGATAGGCAGCGTGCACGTATTATGAAGAACACACAGAATATTTTTTTGAACTTTTCTAATCATATATATTTTGGAAATAATTATTTTTTAGAAGTTAAAAGAGTAGTAAATTTTTTTATGATCATAATTGTATAATTTACATTTTTTCTCTCAACTATTTAATATAAATAAGTAAAACTGATAGTTTCTACTTGATACTATCAGTTTTAAGCTAAGTTACATATATAAGAACTTTTAGTTCTATATGATTGATTAATATAATCCCGTTATTGTGCAAAAGAACCTATAAAATATGCTGTCTTATTAAAAATAAATAAAATGAACACAAGCATTTAATAAATTACTAAGTAATCTCAACAGCCCGGCTAGCTCAGTCGGTAGAGCATGAGACTCTTAATCTCAGGGTCGTGGGTTCGAGCCCCACGTTGGGCGAAATACATTTTTGCTACTTTTATTTTACTTAATTATTCAAATATTTTTCTATTCATTTTTTTAAATTTTGGAATGAAGCAGCAACACATTGTCAATGCAAATAAGATTGCAATGTTACTGTCGAATGTAAATTATAAAAAAAAATATTGTTTATTATAAACATATATAAACTTGATTGTAAACAAAATAATAATGATAATAATTTAGTTATTATGGTTTTAATTTTATTTATTCATTATTTTTATTAGTTATCTGTGTCTTAAAAGAAACATTACGAGAAAATTTTAAATATAGTATTTTTTATCATTAATTTTATCTTTTTCTAAACAAAAATTAACGCCATGAATTTACATTAAACATGAATCATTTATTAATAGAATAGTACACAAATACATTTTATTAAAAACATCATTTTTGAGATACAGCCATCTTGCATGTGCTTACTGTATTAGATATTAACGTTACGGTCGTGGTACTAGAGAATTTTGCACAAATAGTCCAAGCATAAGAGTAGAGATGGCGCTGTTGTCCTTTTACGCTATTGTAATGACATTCAAAGCAAATAAACAGTAGGTAATAGTAAAATATTATAAGCTTTGAAATAAAATAAATTTCTGTAAATAAAACATACAACATTCCAATAAAACATAAAGATCTTTTATACACTTAGGTATATAAATAAATAAAACTAGTTTTGCATGTAATTTATATGATCCTAAACTTCTAATATTATATTTAAGTATTTTGTATCAAATCTTTGTGGTTTTCTTTATTCACAAATTGCCAAAAATTTGTAAAAACTTCATTGAAAAGTGTTTTTTATATATCTTATAGATTTCCCTAGAGCATTTTGTGTTTTCGAATCATAAAGTAAAGTATATAGTACTTGAGTAAGATTTATAAAAGAGCCATAACAGCGACTGAGAATGAATAATAGACCTTCTGCTTCATAATTTTATATCTGTGATATTTTTATTATGTGCCATGCGATCAATTATTAAAATAAATATTTTAGTTTTTGCTTGCACTGAATATCCTTATTATCAATGTAGTTATGTTCAAGGTAATAAATATATTAAAAATAAAGTATGAAAGTATCGTCACATTGATAGTATGTTTTTAACGTGTACAAATTATAATAAGTGTCATATTGGCCCTTTTTTAGCTATATTTATAATCTTCAAATGTACATATTATTACTCCTTATCAAAGTTCCTTTATTCAAATCATTTAGTGTTGGACTATCTAGTCTTTACTTCGTGTTAATTTAAATTTATTTATATTATTATATTTTGGCTAAGTGAAGCTCTATGTACTTAATTAAATCAGCTTAAAACATGTTACTTTAGTTATTAAAATGCTAAAGAACGATGATGTTTTGAACCACGTGATGCCTTGAAACGAAACATCTAAAAATTTTTTTGTCAATTGTAAATAATAAATAACGCAATATCATTATAGTATCGATGTTCAAAAGAATAACAAGCAAAGTAGAATGAGACGGTCGTCTTTAACATAATAAGATAAAATGTTTTCTGTGATCTCAGGTAATTACGGCACTTCCTTTGCGACATCATTTAGAGTAATTTGTGTAGTTTATATAAAACATGGGTAACTCGCGAGTGAAGCTTTATAATGTTTTTAATCTAAGAACAATATGTTGAGGTCGGTGTCCATTTGCTTGTTTATATTAGGTAAGAATGTATACTTGTTTATTTTATATAAAATAATAAATAAATAATAAAATATAAAATATTAGATGATATATAGTAATATTCCTAATAATATTTTTTATTCTCTCGCTCCAGTAATATAAAACACGTAGTTGTGTTCAGATACTCTTAATAGAATGATTCAAATTCGGGCAAAAAGAGAAGAGAAAATATACATTAAGTTTCTAATTTTAGATAATGTTTTATTTTAGTGTGATAATAAGTACAGTTAAACAAATATGTTCGTGAAAGTTCAATAAAGTCTCGTTGGACCAGGTCAATAAAGACTTAGCATAAAGAAAGTTTTAAGTAATTTAATCAAATAGTATAATTATAAAGAGATATTTTACTTGCAATTCGATTTGATAGTCCCGAGAAACAAACTATTAGATAAGTAAGTTATACAATTTTTATACGATTAAAATTTCCTTGCTTCAAGGTGTGTCTGGTGTAACAGACGGTATTTCTGCTAAAGTAGATTTTGGGGAAGAAGAATCATCAGTTGTAAAAAATACAAGCAAAGAAGATGAAGATGTCGAAGTAAAACACACTATAGTCGTTTCTACAAAACTCAAAAATAATAATCGCAGGGGATTGCACACAAATGGTTACTACATCAATATATTTAAAATAAGTTAAGAAAGGCATAACTATAGTTTAACAGTATTTTCACTAATTACAATTATTATTTTAAGTCTATTTAATAATTAAATTTTAAGAATAAAGCTAGATGTTTGTTTTGTTTCACTCGTATCTACGTTCAATGTGCATAGTTGTTTACTGTTTTAGGTGAAACCGCTGATCTCGCGTACTCCATTGGAGGTAAAAATGCAAAAAAGGAAGACGATGACGAAGTACCAGTAATAAAAGGCTATAGAGCTCTCGAAACTACTCAGATTCGAACACCAGATACTCGTTCAATGCCGACTACATTTGTTTACCCAGAAGTTATTTTTCAAAATAGAAATGCTCGTGACCAATTTGATTTATATCCAAATTTTGTTCCAAATAATCAATGGAAGCCGTCTTCGTTCTTTAACAATATAAATTCATGGAATCAAGCAGATAATTATGCCCGAGCTAGACCTGATTACCAAAAATTTCATCGAAGAGTCACTGATGATGGCGTTCGAGAATTTTATTGCAGAAAATGTCGAGAATTAAGTGGGCCAAGAGGGTGCATTGAAACGAAAACTCATTCCTGGATATACGAGAGTACAACTCCAAAAATCAAAATAGATGGTAAAATTGTAAAGTTAAACTAAATATACGTACATACATATTGCATGTTGTGTTTATTCAAATAATAAAAACCTGCGTTGATGTTATTACTATAACCTTCAAGAAGACATAAAGGTTGCATTGTATGAGTAATGTTATGATGATGACACTGTGATACGTACTGTTTTAATAAACATCCAAACAATTTTTATTGGAATTGCTCCAGGTATCATCACAACACATTTGCACTTTTAGTATTATTTTTATTATGATAGAGATATTTCCTATGAAATTTATAAATTTTACACGATTAATAACTTTAAATTAGTAACAAAATATGAGTAAGATGATAAATAAAAGTCTAAAGATTTTTCAATTATTACTATAAATATATTTGAAAGTTGTACAAGAAGAATGTATGTTGTCAGTAAGAATTAAGGATAACAATGTTTTTTTTTCTAGAAAAAGAAATTAAGGACGGCGCCAATAGTCCTACTATATGCAAGTAGAAACGGTGTTAATTGTGTCATGTAATCAAATCTAATCACAGCCTTTTTGTATACTTGCCACTACGTTGAATTAAAAATTGATAAAATATACATATATCTTTAAATCAATTATTAGTAATTTTAGTAATCAAAAATAAGTAATTGCAACAAAATACTGAATAAAAAGGCGCTCGACTTATAAGAAGCAGTTTAACTTTCAACCTTATACTTAGTTACTCTTCCATTATTATTTACAACAGTTTCGGCTCCTCTGTAGCCTGTAACCTTTCCGTTGTCATTTGCCGAGGAGGCGAATGATGAGCTAGAAACGCTGTAAAATTTAGGTTTCCCATCGGCACTTTCAACATCGTTGAATCGATTAGTCACATCTACGTTTGGCATATTCTGAAACAAATATGATTAATTATTTTAAGATTTTTTAAATAATAAATTTCATGTTAGAGCCACTGATATCAAGCCAGCAGTTTCATAGTTCATCTCGTATAGAAAGCTAGTCTTAAATGAACTTTTTATGGTCACAGTTAAAATTTGTATACCACGTAGATAAAAAAAGGTGAATGTTCATATAATGCGACTCAATGATTCCCACCGATAACAAAACTATACGTCGTTAATATTCATTAGGCTTAGTCATGCTTTAAATTGACCAACCTCAATAATGACGTAATTTCACAACAAAGCTTGAACTATAAGTACTATAAGGATTTAATAGCACTTATGGTTTTTTATATTTACTTTAAGTATATTCGTTTTATAGAATGTTTGTATATTCATTTATTTTATGCTCTACAACGTTTAGCTTCCTAAAATATCTATTTTAAATTTTAACTACATTACAATTCATAACTTTAATTACATTAATCAACCACCATGACTAAATTAATTCGTTGCACTGGAGTTCACATGTGTTCACGTGCTATACAAAAATATACAAGGAGTATTAATTTCTATTGATTTTGCATACTTCGTTCGTCTGTTTTAATATTAGTTTTAAAACAAAGAAAACAGTCTTACAATATTGATGGGATCGATAGCGGCCATTTGATGAGAGAATCCTGGTCCCAATGCTGCACTTGCAAAGGCTGCTTGATGTGATGCGTCCATGCCTGACATTCCACCTGGGCCGAATGGGAAGCCACCAAAATTGGGGAACCTGAAGAAAGTCGGACTATAACCAAAGCTTTGGTCAATAGGCCAATGGTTATAAGTTAAATCGTAAGCTTTACGAGCAGCATATGACGCCAACCTTTGGCTCTCATAGTCAGAACCAAAAATCCTGTAACACAATGAATGATTCAAATGATATTCCCAAATTAGTAAAATATGAGATGAGCGATGTGCAAGCGATAGCTCAAGTTAGTAGCCGATTGATAAATAAAAATATTTTAACGTCCATTTTTTATACAATTACCTTCGGAAAGCCCGACGGAACGGTCTAAAAGGGCGTGGATTCATTACACCAATGTCGCTATAAATTACAATTCTGTTAATATTATATCTTAGATTTAATCAATATAGTTAACTAACAATAGACAGTTACAATACTCTATATTATACTGACTAGAAAGAACTTATCAATTAATCATTTGATATACAAAAAATATTACTGCTATTTTTAAAAGAAATGGTCAATGAACTTTCAGTCCACCATTGTATTCGTACCATTCCATTTTATGCGTATAAGTATCATTGGGAGCTAAATGTAGAGTTAGAAAAGTACACAGAAGATGAGAAAAAAATAAATATAATAAATCTTTCACCATCCACCAGACCACCACCGAAAGCGTCCAGCATTTACGTATGTGTAGTTCTTACTGTTGAAGTATATTGTCGTAGTTGGAAAAAAAGTCAGGATAAAAAGAGCTGACGTCGTTGAAGGGTACTGTGAAGGGGTCGCTGTTTTGTACGAGTTTGTCCCCAAGATCGTAAGTGCCTCCGTACCTATTTCCTGTCGAATCTTGATAGGCGAATGACGCTACTCCTTGTGCTGCGGGAATAGCTGCAAATGAAAAAAATATATATAAAAGTACCTCTAATTAAGATTTTATATCATTACTTTTAAATATAGGCATTGTGCTAGAATCAATGAAAGAATGAAATTAATGCTAATAAGATCTTTGATTTTCGCGATTTTTATACATTTTAAATAAAACTATTTTAACCGTATTAATCGCATATATTTTGGTATTTGAAAATACATTTTGGACACCTGACGTTTCGAACACTTTACAGTAGTCCGTGGTCACAGGTAGAGTCTACCTGTGACCATGGAGAGTTCGAGAAAGAGAAAAGAAATTAATGCGCTCCATATATGGATTGCATAAATATAGAAACAAAAACTGAATAAATTTGTAATAAAAATATAATATATATAAAAAAATACCGTAATAGGGTTTTACCACACAAAATACATTAATATAGTAAATGATTTAAATCAATTAATTTCCAATTAAGTTAATAAAATATTGATTGTTGAAACTATTAACTAAAATTTAATGATACATCGATCATATAATGACAGCAGAATACCTATATCGTAATAACACTCACTAACACAAATTGATGGAAAACCCACGTTATTTAAATATGATTTTCTTGTATAATCAGAATAGATGAGCTTTAAATGTGTGACTCATACTTAGTTAATTGTTGATTTATGTTTAAGTTTCCTACTGTTCTATGCTAGATAGATATTTTGTTTTGACTAATTCTCGCAAGGTAGGTTTTGGGGCTTTGTGAACTAGGAAGGACTTCCTTTGGGAGTCAGTTTCTGTTTATACATGATACTGCGTTTAAATTTCTTACACTGATATATTAAAATAGGTTACAGAGACCAGTCGTGGTGTAGTGGGAAATTGTCTGGCTGTGAACGTGATCGGTTGTGGGGTTCAATTCTCTCTGATAAGCGATTCGAAGTGTTTTGACAGAATATGCTTCCTTATTTACCCTCCTATGCAGAATAAAGGCGTGAAACTAAAAAAGAAAAAAATGGCTAAAGTTGATATACTTTAGCCAGGCCAGTGGAACAAATATGTTCTAAATATATATGTTACACTCAAAACCAAATTTCAATCCACCGTATAAATCTTACATACTTAATAACAGCAAAGTGACGCCAACGGCATGTTTTAGATTGTGTTTAAAATAATTGCAAGCTTTAGGTGAATTTTCCCGTTTTGGTTCTTATTATTAAAAATCAATACGTTATTGCTATACTATTTATATTTTTTTGTTTAAATACCTAAATAGGTTTTAAATAATTGTTACAAAATTAACTAATTAGGTAAGCGGTTCCTGTTAGTGACTAATTGTCAATTTGTGTAATTGATTTGAGAATAACAAAAAGGAATGTTTACATCATTATTTTATTCCATATATTTTCTATTCCATTTATGTTTAATAATTTTTACATAAAAACCTACTAAAAACTTTAATAATTGTCTTTTTTAATAGATATGTAAAATAGCAAAAAATTAAATAACAAACTTACCCAATAAACGAAAAGAAATAAAGATTTTTCTAGAAAAAATATTGCACAATGTATTCTTGTGTATACCAAGGCAGCGTTTAGTAAACTGAAAACGTTTCTTACTTCATTTACAGTATGACTAATATGTTCGATTACTGCGCAGTATTAAATTGAAAGGCTCTATTTAATGTATTGAAGCTATATATTCTGTCATACATAAAAATAATTATTTATCGCAATTTTATTTAATTAGGTGTACAGCATTACCAATATAAGCTTATGGGGCTCTCTTATAAAAAATTGTATCAAATAAATTAAAAATATCCTGATAACATATATAGTTAAAAGTATTAAAAAAATCGTTAAACATATAAATAAACCTGACTCCTGAGATGAACGACGGGTTCACGCTATGAAAATATTCTAATTAGACGAAAAAAATATTGTAAGAAGATAGATGAGTTATATGCATTATATAATAAATAGATCATCTTTCTAATGATTCCTCCAATTTCATCAATTTGAATTTTCTCTTAGTGCGTTTTATATACTCCCCTAACATAAATGTACTTTTTTTATCTTTTAATTAAACTATTTATATTTATTACAGCATTTATTTCAGTTTTTATGCTGTATTAAACAAGAAATTAAAAAAGATTTTCTTTGTCTGTTACCACTGCTAAGTAAATGTATATATGTTTGTATGAACACGAGTCGCACACGTTTACAATTTTAAGACCTAATACCAACCTCTAATCACGTTTAAATTATTTTAAAGTGACAATCATATCTATACAATTTATTAAAATTGGAGTGACAGTTTGTAATGTCAAAATATCAGATTTTAGTAAATACCTCTGTATATATATATATACACTCAGTACACAATCATCGAAATAACCTTCGATTCAATTTTTAGTCTGTCTGTTTGTTCCTGCTAATCTCTAAAATATCTGAATCGATTTGGCAGGATTTTTACTGGCTGATAGTTAATTTCTATTTTAAAATTATATAGAAGGGTCCCGAGATATTAAAATCGACGCGGACAAAGCCGCGGGTACAGCTAGATTATTATATGTATATATAGAAACAGTAATTTCCATGATCTATTTTTAAAAATAGATAAAATTAAATAGGTCATAGATAAATTTGTTTGTTTAAGTATTGTTTGGAATTAAAAGGTCAAGTTTTATTTATAAATTTAATATAACAATATCATTCTTCATTTATATTAATATTTTAATTCAGTTTTATTTATATTTAATAGTGTCCAAGATTACGTATGTTTTGTATACTATTGTGTTTAATTTATAACAGTCGGTCTTGGCGCGTTAAAGTCTCTTTGTTTTGGTACAATAAATTCCGGTATTAAACCACAAATTCCCGATTTTACACCGGAAAATCTAGACCTGTGGGTCTTAACATTAGGTTTAACTATAACGGTTGTGTTATACGGGAAAAGACATGTAGCTGTAAGTGGTAAATATGGATCAATTTATTTATTTTTAAAATATTACTTTTATAAACAATATTTTTATAATATATTATTAATAAACTACCTATGTATTTATTTTATATACAATTTAGATTTAACAAAGGAGATGTTAACATAAAACCAGTCAAAATTAAAAGAGCACTCAACTTCTTGTATAGTTTTTTATCTTAATTATTATCTTTGAATAAAGGAAATATAATCGTAATTAGTAAAAGATGTTTACTTTATACAATATACTTTAGGTCAATCAGAATGCACTTGAAAGCCTTTTGTCTATTTAAAAATATTCATGCTGCTTTACGTCCTGAAGGTATTTAAATTATCAATTCATAGCATACAATACGATTGTAAAGGCATAGAAAAGTACTCTTATTAAGTAAGATTATTAAAATATTAGTGTAATGTCCTCTCTTAGTGATCGAGATGAGATTGGCCAACGTTAAATTTTTCCTTTAATTTTAGGTTCCTAACAGACGCTTCATGCTTATTTGTCATAACAGGATCAATAGATAGTGACCTAATGTGAGAGGTCAACACACTACTTTCTACAATTTCCATATAAATTATTATTAAATAATTAGATAGAAAATGTGTATGTAATGATATCATATTGTTATATTTTCTTGTATACAAGATATACAATAACTCGAAGAAAAACACTAAACACACTACATAATTCAATGTCTCAAAAAATTTGGATTAAAGCAGAAAGCTACTTGAACATTTTCAAATTCATTTTATTATTCTAGACACCTGTTATTATCTACTGAACTTAATTACATACATCTTTCTAAACTACATTTATATCAAACACCGGATGCTAAGTAAGATCTTGATAAAAACCGTTTTAATATTATTTTAGAAGTCGGTACAATAGAAATAATTTATTTATAACGATTTAACGATTTAAGACAATTTATATTTTATCTTTTATCTCCACATGAGATAAATTTATATAGGAATTATAATCTATTCTTTGAGAACGCATCTTAATGCCGCCTTAACAAAAACAAAATAAATATTTTTCTTACATTTTTTGTTCTTATTGTTATATATCTGAAGAGTAAAGTATATGAAGCTTTTGTTATTAGTTACAATGACACGTACATCATATGTATAGGATTTATAGTGTGTAAAAATTGTGACAGTAAAAAATTTATTATTCCGTAGTGACTTCGTTTGTTACTTAATTTTGCTAGAGCAATTATTTCTAGTGACTTGCTTTAATTCAATTTATAATATTTTTTACCATTTTCATATGTGATGGCAAACTACATCGTATGTTACTAAAAACTATTAAAAAACGAAGAGCTTTCGTTTATTTCAATGATAAATTATTATTAAGTTAGCTGGAAGAGATCCCTTTCAGTGATGATGCCGTTTTTATGCATTTCATTGTTTTTTTTTAAATCTATGTACAGTGGATTTTATCAGTATGTAATAAAGTTTTTATATCTATCTATAACACCTATAACAAATTAATTCTGCTCAAAATTGACGACTACTTTTATTTTAAATGATAGAGTCATTAACATAATAAAACGTCTAACTAAATATTTTGAACAGCTAGTAAAGTCTTCATTAAGTATAATAAAACGAGCATACAGATGAGATGATTCTGGTACAAAAAATATACCGTTTACATACTACTTGTATGTGACACGATAAGTAGGTATATGTGAACTTGAAACTGGTTTGTTTTTTTTTCATGACTAACTTACATATCTACATGAACTTGGAACACGTTCATGATTAACAAATGTACTTTTTGTTATTTTTGTTAAGGAACAATTTGTTTAAATTAAAAGGACAATGTCCTTTGGTTTGAAAAAATGTGCATTTTTTGGCAAATTGGTGATTTTTTTAAAATAGACAGTAATAATTAAAAAAAATAAAAAGCTAACTTCGGTTAAAAACTAAGTTTTAAAACCCGCTATTTTCTTTTTTGAATAATTTTATATATTCAGTGGTATTCTTTCCCTTTCGGCAAATCTAACGACGGATCATTTGTCAAAATAGGTTAATTGATTTAGCCAGTTACATACGCTGTAAAAATAGAACCCTCTTTTTGGCAGTCGGGTAATAAATCTATGGTTTAAAAGATACTCTATTAAAACGAATATGCATGAGATAAACAAACAATTAAATGAATATTATATTCGAAGCTATCAGACATTTTATTTTATTATATCGACATGCTAATTACAATCATATATCATTTTAAAATCATTATCATATAAATAATAGTAAATCATTTAAATGTGTGTCGTGTATAGCAAATTTATTTCGAAAGTCTTCTTCTTTTCTTTTCGAAAATAATAATCGTAATTGATGATTATTTCTTTGTTTTTATTTTTTTTACATTAATTTCAAATCATTATATATTTCTAAAATATTCTTTTAAACATTTAAACAAATATTTACTATTTTTAAAGTGTTATTCCACACTTAGGATTAGAAAACCATTTTGAAAAAACGTATAAAAATTTGAACGCAGCAGGATTCGAACCCGCGCCTCTTGGATACCGTCTTTAAACAAATATATAAAGAGTATTAAAAAACTGAATGAAAATATGATAGTAAGATTGATAATCTTCGCCTACATTTTGTACCTTTATATAAAATGTAGTCGGAAAAAGAAAATATTTTTCCTCATACGTGAGTAATAATATATAATAAGATTACATTAACATTAAATACAAATGCTGAACACTAATAAAATGTAACTTTTACGACTATTTAGTACTATAATTTAAAAAAGTAACAATAGCAAAGGTTGATAAAACTATTTACATTCATAAGTCTCTAAAGGCAATATTTAAAATATTTAAATATATTATTTTAGCTATTGTCGTAAACTATTATAACGGACGTTCAACCAGTTTGGCTTTCGAATTCTTCCTTTGTTATTTTTATGTGAAAATTTTAAATTTTGCCAATTTAACATACCTACCTGTTCATACGTGTTGCTATATCTTTAATAGCGCCGATTGCTTATGGGCGTGTCGTAAAGATAAGTGGTTATGTACGTGGGCTTATTAAAGACCTAATTTCTATGCAAATTTTTGCGAGCTTTCTTAAATTTTTTTTACGATTTATTACAATCATAATTTCTAATTTAAGTTCTGATAGCCATACTCGTTAAAGGCATTAGTTATAAGTTCTACCCAAATGGGTTAAGTATTAAATAAAAGCTCCCACATAAAAGTCTTTAGTACATACTCCTAATCGTTACTTTATCAAAAATATATTGTCGAAATATCCGAAATATTTTGTTACTCAAATTTTATCGTGTCACTAAGAAATAAAGGAAAACATTTTTTTACATATAACATACATTTAAAACACTATACATATGTTGTTGGAATAATATCCTGTTGCCAGAGTAGCGAAATAAATAGATTTCTTTTTAAATTATACATTTTTCCATTTTGCCACGATGGCCTCATATTAATATCACTTTCTTAAAACATTGTGCTGATTCTCATAGAAAAAGTTTAATAGGGGTATAATTAAAATAGAATTAAGTAATTGCAAGAACGAATACATAATAACGCACAGAGATATTCCAGTGTTCAAATAAATTTCAGATTTTCATTGCCTCTTTATGGTAGTTACTGGTACTTCTAGATATTACTGTTCATTTTCAATTATATTACCCGAAACCAATTGATCGTTACAGTTCTATGATGTTGTGTTGTTGGCGCATATTGACTACATAATATGATTTTAAAAAAATCTTTTTATATGAAGATATTAATTTCATCGGAAAATAAGCTTTCCACTTTTTTCCCGTATAGCAGGATGCACTGGAAGTAGCTATTGTCAAGACATTCTGTACTCCGATCTCCGCCGAATCGAGACACTGGGTTTTGAATACAAGTAAGAAAATGAAAATAATTTAAGTATGATCATCCCCACTGGTGGGAATCGAACCCACAACCAATCGCCATTACAGTCTGACGTAGTCCCGCTGTGCCACGACCGTCGTCAAATATTAATTATATTTATTATAAAAATATTGTTTTATTTATTTTTGTGATTCTTACTTAAACTATGAGTGAATATTATGCCATTACATTCAAAAGCTTAACAGGTACGAAACAAAAATATTTTTAAAATATTCCATTCAGAAATGATTTGTCATATTAAATACTTTTTAATGATTTTAAAGTAATAACGATTATGATTAATCTGTTCATTGTGGTTACATTTATAGAACAATAATTACATTTTCATTATACTTTTAATGATTAGTAAATCTCATTCTATTTGTAAATTAAGTGACTAAATAAGTTATATATACACTAACTACATGTATACACCTAATATACTATTTAGTGTTTTGGTTTTTCTTTATTTAAATGTTTAATTTTCACTTGATAGCTTAGGTAAATAGTTTTTTTCTTCTACAACATTATAGAACTACATTAGTGGGATTGTATGTAAGCTAGTAATCTAGTAGCTCGATAAGTTATTTAGATTTAAAAAACTTTTTATATAAAAATATTTTCTACTCTTAGTTTTACCACTAGTATTTTAATCATCATTTTGTCGGCAATTTGACTTGAATTTGTATTTTTGACTAGAATTAACTGCCCTAACCCTAACCTAATTGGAACAGTTACTAACTAAGTTATGAATTAACAGCATTTATTTTATTATTATTGGATTCACTATATTTTAAGAGAAGTGTGCAAAAAGAAAGTACAGAGAATCCTATTTTGGAAAACATTTGGAAACTTATTAATTATTTTGTTAAAATTATAAAGTGCTAATAGATGTTGAATTTAAAAACAAATTAAAATAATACATATGAATTGTATTATTAATAAAATATTATTTAAAAAAACCTGATATATATTTAAATCTAATAAAAAAATCGTAAGCCCTCAAATAACCTGCTACAAAACACATTATCATATATATTCCATGGAATTTCAGACCATACTCTAATTTGTTAAATATATCAAATTTCACACAAGACTGCTAATGTTTTAAGTAGATACGTATTACTAAGTTAGTATATGGGATTTCCCATGTCTGTTAGAACTTAGAACTATAATTATTATGCTAGATACATTATATCAACATTCCAATGTATCCGAAAAAGGATGAGACTCTTTGTTTAGTTTATATAGATGGCATAGCTTATACATCGTCTTTGTGTTAAATGCAAATTATTTTTTAGCTACAATTAAAGAGTTCATGAACTGCTCTGTTTTGGCATGCCCACAGTAATTTAATTAATTTATTAAAAATGTTGTAATGTGGTAAATCACCCAATCTATAATTTGATTTGAACGCAATTTTATACGAACGCATATACCTTTAAAAATATTTAAATTTACGTGCAACGATTAAATTAAAAAAAAATAACTTAAAATATGTTAATAATTTAAATTGAAAAGATATATTTAATTAACGTTTACCAGAATGTATGAGATGTTAAAAAATAAGAAATATCTGTTGATTCTAATACATGCTTGCATTATATAAATAAACATTAAACTAGATTTTAATATGAATAAAATGTAATGATCAACTAATATAGTTGATATATACAACTATATATTTATATATGAAAATAAAATAAGTAGTCTTGAGTCCATATAAAACTAGAATGAGTATAAAATTAAAGAACTCACCATAGCTAAAAGATATTTGCAGGAGTACTGCACTGATTAATATGATTTTCATTTTCACGATATTCACTGTCCGCAAATCAAATGGAATGTTTGTTCAGAACACAAGTCTCTAAGTCGAATGGTCGATCGTTAATGTTGTTAACGTGTAACCGCACTCCATTAAAAGGCTCTTCCTCGCCGCTTATCACAAAGTTATGGGCATGCTAATTTAAAACTTATTTAAATAGAAATAAGGATCAATTCTATATATAAATAGAGAAATGTTGTTGAATCCTAGTTTTGCTAGATGCGCTTCATGTTTGTAAACATCCGGGGGCTTCTTTTATATTCTTCTCTGTCTGTCGTTCTACTTAAAATATTTTATTTTTAGATAAATAAGTACAATATTGACAATGTGTCTAAGTAAATAGTAACTAATAATGAAATTCAAAATATATTCTTTTCAGTCTAGCACATAGTGCAGAGCTTTTATTTATAAAATATCTATAAATAGCATAAATTATAACTTAGTATAAATAAATTAATATAAATACTGTCCAATGCTTGTAAATCCGATTTGCTCTTTAAAGATTATTGTTAAAGTACGCCCACAGTCATCAATCATCAGTTAAGTTACCTATATTATATTTTTAATATTTAGATTTATAGCACGCCAGCATTGTTTATATTTTAGAATCTTTAAAAAAACTGCATTATAAAGCGTAAAGCTGCCATTTTATGATTGACTTCATAAAGATATTTTTTTAATTATAACAATGTATATAAAATTTTGATAATGAGTTCTTTTTAGACAGGATTTACATTAATATTTATTACTTCAATTGATTAAATTGCTTATATAATTTTTATATATTGCCTGTTTAGTGGCGGAAGACCCAAAACGTTTCACTTACATTAGCAGGTTTCAGTTAAACTTGCACTATTTTGATATTGAATATTATTACTTCACGTGAAAGGCAACTCATTTATTCTGTGAATAATTAATTAAGTTAGAAATCAACTATAACTTTCAAGTAATTATATTAATGTGATTTAATATGTATATTTCCATTATGAGTTTATAGGCTTATAGTATAGTGTCATCCAATTCTAAAACTCTATTACTTCCCTTGTGCATTTTTTTTCTTATAGCAAGGTAGACGTTACGTCGAGATACCGTATTCTCCACTTTCCATTAAAATTTGAAACATTGCTTATTCATTTAAGAATTTAAAAATTCCAAATAGATTAATCAATGTATTTAATGCATGTATGTTTTTTAATATCACGTAATGCATATTATATTGATTTTAAAGTAAATTTGCGTATCGTACAACAATATAACCTCCGACATCATATTTAATACTGTAACAGATAAGATCTGAGATACGTATATAAAATTTTTCTTGCTGGTCGTTTGTATGTCTGATATAGATACCAAGTTCAAGGCGAAGGTCAATTAACATAAGTATAACATATTGTAGAATAATAAATAATAACATGTTAAGAAAATAAAGAGAGTTACTTAGGAATTTGTAAAAAGTTTTGTATCACCTCCTAGTATTAAATTATAGTATTTATTTATGCAAATGTTACAGCTATTAGCAAGTAAAGTTTTTTGTTCAATATGTTAGTATAAATCTTTCTTTCTGACTGGAACAGCGGTTAGTTGTCGACAAAACTCCCCCTAGGAGAAATATATTATTTAAATTATTTTCATTTCTACTCTCTGGGAAGAAAAGCGCGGCGTTGAGTTCCGTCATCTAACCAACATGTAATATCTCGAAATCGGATGAAAACGGAGAAAGGATTGTTTTGAAGTTCTCTCTGATTATTTGATCTTGTTAGCGGGATAAAGAGTTAAGTTTATTTGTGGTATGAACTGCAGTTCATGATAAAATGTAGCAATTTCACATGTTATATTTTAGCCAAATCCAAGGCTTTACACAAGAAACTCACTTTTATTGCGTGAAGTCATAAAACCAACGGTGCCATGAGGGTAAAATAATCTTGTATATTTTATAGGCATATGGACATATCTTATATTGCATTTCAATTCAATCATTCAACTAATTATACATGCCACTCTTTTTATTTAGTCACCGCTGAAAGTCGTGACTACTTTAAAACATCTTACTCAGATTGTTATACCTCTATTACCTATATATACACATATATGTAAATATGTATTTTCATGTTTTACTACTGAGGTTAGGTATATCAGTGGTTTATGTTTTCGACCAAAAAATATAAAAAATAATGTTTTTATTCCTGCTTTTGACATTACAAAATACTTGAAATCTCAATTTTTTAATTGTCCGTTTCCAGTAAATAGTACTTAAAACTAAAAAGATCTAATATTTGATAACAGTACAAGCTAAACGTATTTCATGTAACAATCAATTAAAACATTATTAAAATTGGTAAGTTTCCTATCATTTAGGTGTTAAAACCAAAAAAAAGTTAAAAGCGTAAGCAGCGGTGACTAATTCCTTTATTACACATAGAATTAATATTTAAATGTTCTTTCATATTTAATGATCACTATAGAGATTAAATACTAATGTGGTCATTAAAATTAAAGCTTTATCATTCTCCTGACATATTAAATTTACAATTTCAGTGCAGTATATAGGAATCTCTTCTTTTTACAGAATTTTTTTAGCTTCACGATTTTATCTCACCAAGAGTGTCTTGGCACTAGATTTTTTCTGTCTACCCTTGACAGGAAGTATTAAGTGTCAAGATACTCCGTACTCCGCTTTCCGCCGAATTCGAGACAGTGAGTCATGATTGGCGGCAATGCCGCATTATGTCTTACGAGGGCGAAGAAAATATACTTTAAACCTATTTAGGGAAATTTCTATTACATTCCCCCGAGTAGGGACCGAACCTACAACCGATTGCATTTACAGTCAGACGCTGTCCCCCTGCGCCGCGACAATACTCTAGGTTTTTTTAATTATATAAATAATTGAGGCTACTCATTATAATTGTTACCTGTTTTTTAATATGTTTTGTTATCAAATTATTATGTTCATAATTATTAACGTCATCGTGACACGATTCCTGATGACGACGATCGATGTATTTGTTACTTCAAAAAGAACAAATTAATGACTTATCAGATCAAGTTATCGGTGTTAAAACCCAAAAAAAAAAATCTAATAGCTAAATCGTAGTATATGATATAACTTTCCACGTTGTTATTATGATGCATAGTTCTTACACAGAATTAAAATAATGATTAGGATTTTTATTACAAAGCCGTGATGAATGGTCATGTTAAATGCTTTATTTTTAAGTGTATGTTGATAGAATGAAACGAATTAGATAAGGCAAATTATAAACTTCCATGACTGATTCTAACTACATTTTCAATGTTAATAGAATATTGTTAAGGAATTTCCTTAGAAATAAACTTGTAGTAGGTTTTGTTTTGGTCGCATTTCTTTGTTACCATTTTTACATAGAAAAACCATTTCACACATTTGTTAATTACATAAATTATTAAGATATTAAATTGAATCCGTACAGTCAGATATTGAATCCATACAGTCAGATATTGAATACATACAGTCCTGGCTTAACTTAATTTAAGCTAATTAACTATTAAAACAATCTCAATTAATACAATTGTTATTATTTAAAAAAGTGTTCAGTCTGTACTTAAATCACTTTAATAGTCAATTTTAAAATTTTATAAATATATGCACAAAACCAGGTATTATAAAACAATAATTATTTTTACAAATAAAAATTATTTATGTTTAAGAGATCATAGGAGAACTTTTTGTTACATTTTAATTAGCGATATGTTATGATATAATATTCCGGGAATTTCTCACTAGAAGACAGGTATAGGTAGCCTATTTCTTTTTGCCTTTACTAATGGTTTTAATAACCTACCAAAGCCTTGTTTTGTTATTTTTCATAGTCATTACTTTGGGGAAATCCATTGCATCATGATACCTTAAAACGATAAGATAACTAGAGGTGGTATGGTGCAAAATTCTTAGTAATAACTTACGCTATGTATTAGATGTAAAATTAAATTAGGACTGCATCGACTAAGGAATGCGAATACATGCGTAGTTCGAAATGATGCCATATAGAAAGATGCGCAATACCTTCTACGATTTTTTTTAATTTGTTACACTTTAGTTAATAAGCTCAACAATTTATAATAAGCAGCGATAATTGCATTTAGCTTGGTCACGTCTCTTGGAAAGCCTCTAAAAACAAAGTAACTTTTAAATATGAATTTAAACAATGGTAAGCCATTTCACCCATTCAAAAATCCTTTTCCTAGAAACCTGATTAATCTATGTACGTTAATATGTAGTTATTGAAATATTTGTATGGTTGTAGCGTTTTCACGCAAAAGCTACTGGATCGATCTCAAAACTTTTTTCACCTTTAGAAAGGTGCATCTTCAGTGAGTAACATAGGCTGTATGGTATTTTCAAAAAATAGGTATTTCTAATAAAAACGCAATAATGTAAATCAAGGTGTGCAAAAAGTAGTTATAAAAATATATCATCACGTGCGCTGCAAAAGCTATTGATGATAGAACAAAAAAAAATTTTCTGCAGTATTATAGGTTGCATCAATATCTAGAAAAAGTCTGAAAAGTCTGTAGTTATGCCACTATAACTACTTTTGCAGATTTTAAAAGTCGAAAAAAAAGCTATAATAATCAAATCACATTATTCATATCTCTGTACTGATCCTTACCCTTTAAACCATATTTAAATAAAGATCACTTCAGTACCTGTAAAGTACTTTTTAAGTTTACTTTTTAAAATCAGACATTCCATTCAAAAGATATATAATGAAAATAATTAATGTAATAGTAAAATAACTCGGTATTTGTAGTCCCGCGTAGCATAGTGGGTGACACTGAGGGGGTGAGGGAAAAAGGGCATCAATATTTGAAATATAGGTACATATATAGTCGCGGACCGCGATTAAAAGTTTTATTCCAGTTAAAATGCTATCCTCTATATTTTATTTAAATTTTGTTATATATTTTATTATTTTCATATTTTATTCTTATAGTAGTTTTGACTCGCGGCTTTGCCCGCATGGTGATATTGATAAAATTAATTAATTTGTACTTGACAGTTATCGTTACATAAATTTTTCACCCAGCGCCGTGAGTCCTCATCTACATATTAGGTACTTTAAGACGCTCAAGTCAATCATAGTGTTATAATTTTTATACTTTTTGTTTTAAAATTAATTATCTTACTATTATATAAAATATATAGTTAATCTATATTAAATACTTGAAGGTTTGATAAATATTCTAAAATGTGCATTGTAAGAAAGTATTCAATTTAATTTATTTTAAAGTCTACTAAGTCTCGTTCATAATGGCTTTTACATAAAGAATAAATATATACTTTCCCAAAATCCAAAAAAAAATCACTAAAAAAATGTATATTGTAATCTGTATATTATTCTGGCTTACAAACTATAATATTGTAATGTTCATCCAAATCAAACGAGGATATATCCTCAGAAACTTTTGTTTTTATAATATTAAGACACTGTTAGCAGTATCCTCCTGCTTCACCGCTTTACACACCCCGCATATTATTCTAAAACAATAATTCCTTGCCAAACGATAATATTGGTCGAAATCAAATACTGACAAAAAATGTCAAAATAAACGCCAGTCATAAATAACTTATTTATTTGGTGATAAATAAATTGCTGATAAGCTACATATGGTGTCGTAGACGTTTTTTAGAACTTTTAGAGGGTAACTATTATGTCTAAACTACTTATACATTATGTTATTGATATATTCGCTCACTTCACAGCGGCGATGCTGCGATCGGGTCGCGAGTCGAATTTATAATAATTGTAAATAAATTAACAAGGATATCTTTATTACTTTCATTAATATAATTATTTAAATAAATGTGCTAAATTAAGTCTCTACCGCATCAACTTTTAAGCGTCAGTATTTGCACTTAGGTGTCTACAACAGGTAACAGCTAATTATATAATAAATTATACGCAATTAATCTCATCATCGTGCTACACGATCCGAAACAAAACATCACGATGATCAAACCGGATCACCGTCCATAACATAATACATATTAGTAAATAACCTTTTTAGATCATTTTGTTATTTATAGGCGTCTTTTATTATTTCAAAACATGGGTTTTTAAAAAAAAGATGCTTTTTAGATAAACCGCTCTAGGTGAAGACATCTAGCAATAAACATAATACACAAAGACAAAATATTTTAAAGTTAAATTGTTAATTATAATATATACATTTTTCGTTACAAAAACAAATGATTGTCACAGTATTAAAAATTCGCTTTTTAATCGAGATGATATGTTTAGTTGCCAATTTTCAATCACACAAAGTATAGCGTACATATTTATAATACATATCATGTTTAAACCTGTATAGGATAATAGTGGATATAAATGTGGAATAGCACTTAAAAAACACAGGAATAATATTTATTTTAAAACTTAATTCACTTTTATCTACTTATTTGTTATTATTAATAATCTACTATGTTATTATTGATAATATACTACTGTATATGTGATTATTAAATTAATTTACTCATACTCAAAACTCATTCCTTTCTGTCAAAACAGTCGACCAAAGTCATCGGAAGGCGGTGAACATCGTTGAAGGCTGACGAACGATGTGGAAAGGCGAAGGATTAATAATTTTGGAAATAAAGTTACACATTTGTACTAATGCTTTTAAATATTTTAAGGGGCTTCAAACAATGCAAAAAACGATATAGTAAAAATTTGTTACTTTATGAAAAAGAAAAGCTTAAAAGTTAATAACACAAGTATTGAAAATTATTATATTTTATTTCTTGGCGGGGTTGTTTAACAAATCTAGTTATTTCTATTTAAGCCATGTTCATACAGTGTTTCCCAATGGGGATGATAGGATTTTGATAGCCGCCATCTTGGTTGTTTAACATTTGATATTTGTGTTGTTTTGTGTTTAATAATGTTTGCCATTTAATAATAAACAAGTTTACGTTACCTCAACGTTTGGAAATTGTCCAAATTTTCTATAAAAAAAATTCTATAAAAATTCAAGAAGTATTGTCTCTACTCAAATTGCATTTCGTGCTAAATATGGTCGTCATGGTGCACCATCTGAGCTCGCTATACGTCGCATAATCCAAAAACTGGAAAGTGAATATTCTTTGCACGATAGTGGACACCAACACGACAACGGACAGGCCGTAGTGAAGAAAATATTGCCACCGCTGGCTTATAGCCAGTGTCGAAGAAAATCAAAATGTTTCCGTTCCACGACGTGCACAAGAATTGGGCTTATCCAGAATGACAACTTAATTTTACGTATGGATCTTGGCCTACATCCATACAAGATTGTGTTGGCACAAGAACTTAAGCCAGCAGACCATCGATTACGTCCTGAATTTGCTGATTTAGCGCTTGAAATGATGGAAACGGACACCGAATTTGGCTCAATGGTTATGCGAACAAACAGAATTGTCGTTACTGGAGTGAGTCAAATCCAAGAGTGGTTCGTGAAACACCTTACATCCTGAAAAATTGACTGTTTGGTGCGGATTATGGTACGATGGAATCATTGGCCCGTACTTTTTCAAAAATGACGAAGACCGTACTGTTACTGTCAATGGCGACCGTTATCGTGACATGTTGAACGATTTTTTTTTCCTGACGTGTATGAAATCGATGCGGACGACATTTATTTTCAACAAGATGGTGCAACATGCCACACTGCGACCGTCACAATGGATTTATCGACGACGCGCTCGCGACGGTCCTCACAATTGGCCACCAAGATCATGCGATTTAACACCCTTAGACTATTTTTTGTGGGAGTATGTTAAATCTCAAGTGTATGCCAATAAACCAGCTACGATTCAAGACCATGAACGCAACATTCGAGCGACTATAGCGGCCATACCAGCCGAAATGCTGCACCGAGTCATCGAAAATTGGGCTGATCGTATTCACCAGTGCAAAAAAAGTCGTGGCGGTCATTTGAACGATATTTTGTTTAAATCATAAATAGTATAAAATTTCCTATCAAATAAAGCCATTGAGCATGAAATTCGAACTTTCGTTCTTATTGGGAAACCCCATATTTCACATTTTAAAAAAAAATACGACGGTAGCGTAAAATTAATTTCAACAAAATATAAATTTCGTACCCGGGTTTAATATAATCGCCAACGCCATATATTAACAGACAATAATCAATGTGAATATTATATATTGTACGTTGTACATGTACGTCCAAAGTAAACTGCGATAGTTGTGCGGAAGCATCTTCTTCTACTTAACTTGAGAATTATACGCTATAAATATTAAATTACATATTTATTTCTAAAGATTTAGGCTTCAAAAGGACGATAATCGGATAAGATACAGATATAGTTTTATCATTTATGGCTAAGTAGAGCAGATTTTACGGTTGGATATAACAAATGTTAGATACAAATCTAGTTAGTAATAATTTCTTTCGCCTATCAGTGACGTCAAACTTAAAAAACAATTAATTTGATGACAAAATTACTAAGTAGTTTGTAGTAAGTACATTTAAAAAAGTTTTTTTAATAAGCTTTTAAAAAATAAGATCGATTTGATTTTCGCGATATTTAGATATTTTTAATAACCCTTTTTTAAACGGATTATTTTCATATGTTTTGGTTCTAAGTTGAAGAGGCTACTGAACATATATAAAAATAATGTACCGCTTCGTACAGTCGTTAGCTCGACACGTCGCGAACAACATCTTATTTCAGGTATTCTTACCGTTTTGTTAGCGGACGGAAATACCTTAAGTTAGCTTACTATGAAACCATGGTTTTGAATCCAGTCGCTGTTTATTAGTACGTCTATAGAACATATCCGGATTGTCAAACGGAAGCTAGAGGAAATCAAGGTGCCTATTAAATATCTTGAACTTTAGAACACTGGCTTATATTTAAATATCTAGTGTTCAATCAAATATTCTATTTGCAATAGTATATAAATTAGATGACATCGCCATGGGTTCACCTGTATCCCTTTTAATAGCAAATATATACATACAAAGAGGTTTTCATGGACATGGCTCTTGGCTCTGCACCACGTTTGCCTAGGTTATATAAGTAGCAATATGAATAATAAAAATATACAATTTAGAATTACAAGCATACAAATCCTTAGCTGTTCTTGATGTCTTGATATTAAAGAATCCTAATGGCCATTTAGGTCACACATGTATAGGAAATCAACCCATACCTACAATATCTCAATGGTGAATCCCACCACCATCCTACAAAGTTACTTATCGTTGGCAAATATTTATTTGAGAGAGCTTACCCTCTTTGCGACGCTCAACACTTAGTTAAAAAGAGCTTCCATTAAAACCACATTTAAGCCTAATAAAAAAGGGAGCCAATGCTTGAAACCAGTGAAAAATAACATTCCTTTGCAATGGGCATGTATATAGAAACTAGATTGTGGCTATGGCTTTTCTTACGTTGGTCAAACAAGGAGGAAGCTCGGGGTTAGATAAGGAGCACATCTTCCATGTCAATGATGGGTGTGTATTGCAGTCAGTAGTGTATGAACATATAATGAATAAGCTTAACCATTACATCAGGTTTGGTAAGCCTCATGTCCTCGCTAGGAAAAATAGATATATTCCTAGAATTATCTGTGACGCTATTGAAATTCAAAACAGCCTAATTTAGAAAAGAAGATGGTAGGAAAATTTCTGTCAACTGGGACTTACTTATAAAAAAAATATAGTCTCAAAACCACCACACCTGAGACAAAGATACAGCCAGCTTGTTCTGCAAGTAGGGGAGAACGCGAGGCCATTAAGAAAAAGATGGCGATAGATTGATAAAATTTATTTTTGTACGACCAACAGATAAATCTCACCTTAATCTACTTGCGACTACGGACTACTGTAAAGAGTTCGAAACGTTGGATAAACAAAAATGTATTTTTGAATACCAAAATATATGTGATTAAACCATTTTAAAAATTTCATTTGAAAAGCTTTTACAATTATGGCCATATTGTATTAAATGTATACTGAAACTAAATATAGCTTTTGTCATAATGTACTCAAATTATATTTCACTTGCCACAGACTAAAAAATAAAAACAAACTGTTTAAATATGATCTTTGACAGAATATTCAATAAAAAAAACAAGATAAACTATAAACACTAACTTTGTCAAGGAAAAGATATATAAAAATGAAACTCGTTATTACCTAGTTACAAGCAATTTAATTGGCAATGCAATAGAATTAACGGTAATAACAATAAATTGTATTTAAAAGATAAATAGCAACAGAATTATTTGTTTCGGATAAAAGGTAATCCAGCTTTATACTAGGTTTTTTATATTTTTTATGATATGCATTTATTACACTACTATTATAACTACTACTACTACAATTACATATTTACAACTACATTAAATAACTAATAACAAACGAAAATATTACTTTCGTTTATAGATCTACTTTACAGAACATCCATTCCATTTAATACTTTGCGATTTGATTCATTTTTTTATGATTGCCTTGATTAATAAGAAGCTACTACGAAAGTTTAAGGAGTAAATTCGGTTTTTGTAATTTTGCCGTCATTATTGACTACTTGCAAGCCTCCACTGTGTTCTGAAACTTTGCCGTTATCGTTGCTCCATTCCTTGAAGGTGGAAACGGCTTCTCCATATACATGAGTATTGCCATCTGGCTTTTTCAAGTCCTCTACGTTAGCATCGGCGATTAACGATACTGCTGGCTGGAAATTAAAATATGAATCATTAAATGAATATATCTGTGCAATGTATATTTTATAATTTTGTATAAATTCTAATTAAAGTGCTTTAAGGCATAGCACGGTAGGGCAACCTAGTAATAACACACTCCATTCTACGCTTTCCATTCTAAATTTACATTGGGAACTCCGCAACGGGGGATAAAGGGATTAGCCTACCAAAGCGAGGAAATGAAAAAAATATACATTTTTAATTTATTCGCGTTATAAGGTATTGAAAGACATTTATAGCTAATACATAAATAAATATATGTTATGCTATGAATTTTATATAAATAAACTTATATCCATAAAAATCATCATAAATTGAAACATACCGACAGACCAAATTGAGTGTGTTGTTTAAGGCTGTAAAGATAGAAAAATAAATTATAAACGTGCTATAATATAAGGATTTATTAGTCGACTAAGATGATCGTAAAGATTTTTATTTTATATTCCAATGTATTTTTTTATTTAAATTTACTTTTATGATTGTATTGACTTTAACTTACAGAGCATGAAAATAGTCCCAATTTCCATTTTTTGCAGCATCTGCTAGATCTCTTGCTACTGACGGCGAACCTGAAAATATAGGTATTTTAATATAGTTAAAAATTATAATTTAAGTACAGTCTATGTATTTAATATTGAATATAAAATACAATATAAGCGATTATTTATTAAACTTTTACATTTTTTATTATACATTTTAAAATTTTTGTTAACTTCACGCTTTTTATTCCGCATAGCCTGGTACGGTAGCCGCATAGACAGAAAGTACCTAGTGTCAGACACTCCGTACTACGTACTTCGAACTTCGTTTCCACGGAATTTGAGATATTGCTTGTCGAATGGTTAAACTCGACGCCGCACTTTATCTTAACAGAGCGAAGAAGTGAATATAATTTACATATAATCACTCCCCGAGTGGGAATCGAACCCACAACCGATCGCGCATACAGTTAGATGCTGTCTGACTGCGCCATAACTGGCCTCTTATATTTTCAATTTATATTTTCATTAATTGAAATCTCATACAATCAACCTTATATTATTTGCTTTAAATATATACATAGACGATAAATTTATAGTTTTTTTTCGCATCTTCACGGAACATAAAAAAAAGAATATATCAAAATCTAGTTATAACAGTTGACCATTTCGCTTGAGGTCAAATCACGTTCGCCATGACATATCCACATGCGCACACAAACTAATCAAACAATTATTGATGTTTTAGGTGCTTTATGATTTTATTATTCGAGTCGTTTATCTCGTTTTCTGATTCTAATATTCGAGTTTTTTTTTTAATAAATGTCTATAACAGTAGTGTAAATTAAAATAGTTGTTTTGTTTATTATTTTTTTTAATTTCATGGGTCTCTTTATGGCTTTATATTTCTAAACCTACAAAAATGATAAACAGATAGCTAAATAATATTGTGAACATGTTTACTATTACTATTAACGTGTGAACACGTTTTTTTTATTTGTACGTTATTTACAATAACTAAATTTTTGCTTTGAAAATAACCTATAAGCTTTCATATAACTTAGCTCTGTATAATATTTAATAAATTGATTCAATTGATTAAGAACAAAATATTATAATAATATTGTTTTTTTTTTTCAATGATATCTTTAAATTTAATAAAAATTAACATTAAAGTATGTGAAAACGATGGCAAAATGACCTTATCATTCCATTTGTTATAATAATACGAAGATCAGGATCCATGACGCCTAATTTTTTAGTCTGCTTAATATATTCAGCTCATCTTTTGGTCTTTTAGTTAATACTTTACATTATTTTTTTTAGTTACGATGAACTATAATAAAAGTTAAATAAAAATATCATTTTTGAGAGCGTTATTCTTTACCGTTTAGTACGAGTATATATATACGAGTAAGACACTTTAAGACACCAAAATTGGTAATAATGACTACAGCGCCATTATCCGTTATATGAACATGTTATTATTAAATTTAAAATTAAATAAGGTCAAAATATATATTAACAAATTCGATTTCAAACCAACGAAAGGTTAGAAAATTAAGCCGAATAAAGTAATAGTAAGAATTGAATGAATGAATGGAGGCCGGTCGTGGGGCACTAGGACAGCTTCTGACTGTAAACGTGATCGGTTGTGGGTTCCATCCCGACTTGGGGAAGTGATTATATTTAAATAATTACCATTTCTTCGCTCTGGTAAGACGAAGTGCGGCGCTGAGTTTCATCACTTAACAAGCAATGTCTCGAATTCGCTGGAAAGTACGGAGTGTCTTTACACTAGGTACTTTATGTCTACCCTGCTATGCGGGATAAAAAGCGTGAAGCTAAAAAAAAGAAATGAATACACACAGATATTTAGATAAATTATATATTAAAAATATTAAATAATAGAGAGTGAGACATAATTTGAATAGAAAAAAGTATGTTATGTAGCGGCATTTAATACACGAACACTATTGTATGATAAAGTAGTGCTGTGTCACTTATAAGTTTTATAACCTACCTTCAATAACAAGCGCCGATGCAAGCAACAAAACCACAATTTTGAACATTTTAACTGATTATTTGATAAGCAAATTCAACGTTGCGCAACCGACGGATGAACGATTTCGAATGTCTGTACTACGAAGGATACGCTTTATATTATATGTCATTTAACGCCTTCAAAGCTATGGCTGTTCTCACAACAATAGACACTTAATATACAATTCTTTTGTACGAAAATGTCGCAAATAGTTATTGATTCCGGGAATTTGACGTGACATACGAGACTCATTTGTTTTTCTCTTGTCTTTTTTCGGTAACTTATTAGTAACGTGTGGTATTACTTTAATTTAAATGGTTAGTGCGTAGTACATGATACTGTTTTTGTTGTTAAATTAATTTGTTTGAGGCCCTGAACAGTTAAGGACGAACCGGACTAACGTTTTACTGTGAATTCCGTAACATTTTACTGTGACTTCTTCAGGTTCTCTAGTCGAAAGAACGATTATAGTTTTTTTTTCTCACTTTGGAAGACAAAACGTAGGTCTTATTTCTGCCATTGTCTGTCTCCGACCAGAATTCGAGATATTGATTATTATTCAATATCTCGAATATTAGACGGAGTCATGTTACTTGACTTGATTTGGTTCTTTAAGGTAGACAACCTTGTTATGATGGAAAATCTTAGAGCTGTAAAAAAACTAATTGGATAAAAATAGTGTTCTTGATTCATTTATTTTTCATTTAACAACAATAAAATATGAATAATTTCGAAGGTTATTTTAACGATTTATATTGTGAATATTATAGTATAAGTTTTATGAAATTTCTCTAATGTATATATCTCTTATAATTTGGTTGCCTGGAATAACAAATTAATTTAAAATAGAAAAGTAAAAGCGATAAGTTTAAAATCATTTTATCGTTATCTAGGTCGTCTCGGACATCCACTTGGCTATCTGAGCAAGGATATGAAGATAGTAAGAATACTACGAATATATTGCATTGCTATCGAATTCTGACAATTTTGCAAATTTAAAAAAAGAACCTACTATTTACTATGGTAATGAATCTCTTATTTGTTATTGATATATTGAAGGAATAGGCAAAGATAATTCAGGAATCTCATCACCTTTCTTCCGCCTATTTCTTAATAGCTAACTACTTATAAATTATAATTTATAATAGATTCTTTATATTTTTCTTTAATTATGATTTTATTTATCTAATTTTTGCTCGTCATAAATTTAATTTATATTACATTTTTATATACGAATATAATTTTATTTTAGTAGTAAGTTCCTATATTTATATAAAATTATTATCTGTAGAGTCATACACTTTACCGAGAAAATAATAGAAATGTAATAATGACATGTATGAATTAACATTATTTTATATGTTGTATAGAAAATGACGTACGTATTAAATATATCCCTGTACGTCAGAAGAGTGTATGTGACAGCTATTGTATTAAGATTACTGTCGGTCACGCCTGTCTACCCCATAAGATGCTGTTGACAGATAATTTTGTTACCTCTAAACAATTTTCCATATAAATAATAGAACGGGTTGTTAGTTAAATGCAAAACTAAGTTGCAAATTTGGTAAGTAAAAAAGGATTTATAATTTTTTTCTCCTTATTTAATTATGTTTCCAATTTTCAGTGCGACATTCTTCTTATAGGCGGCGCCTCTATAATAAAATGGCGTAATGCTTTCTTCAGAGCAGTGAAATTAGTATAAACCTAGATATAGATGCTATAAATTAAGATTTAAGATTAGATTATTCCTTACATATTATATCCAAATTTTGAATATAATTCTAAATAAAAATATTAATTTTTCTTAGAAAACAAATATGTTTAATTTTAACATTTTTTAAGAGTTCAAAATATGTTAATTATGCCGTTAGTTTTACGAAGCTTTCATACCTAACAGTGTAGGAGTAAGTTAGTGGTGTTAAAACTCTCTGCTCACTATTTTCATCCATTTTCGTGTAATTTTTTTCGAATGATAACGCCATGCTTGATTTGTAAATATATATTTTGTCGGAATAGTTTCAATATTAATAATCATTTGTGTAACCTTTTTAATAAATTATTAAATATCACAATAAAATTATTGTAGAGTTAAAAATGTACATTTTTTATGACTGTCTGCCGAATTTAAATTGATTAAATTTTATTTAATATAAAATATAATTGTAGAAGGCTTTTTTAACATTTCCTTTTCAGAATCCATGGTTTAGTCAATGGTGAAGGAGATGAGTTGAAAATAGGGTCTAATGATTCACGTAAAGATTAACAAAACCAAACCCATAATGAAACATAAAATATCTTAATAATAAAAATGATCTACAGTACAAATTTAAATAAATATCCACATATAAACCTTTTACTTATTAATGTTAGCGGAAAAAAAAATTACCTTACTATTAATATTATAAACCTTTTCAGTATTTAAATCTCTCAATAGTCTACAGTTTGTTTTAGCATTTGAGATTTGTCATTAATTTAGTCAACGTTTGAGATTTACTAAACAAAGTCCTTATTAATGTATCTATTTATAAATTATTTTTTAGATATACGCTTTAAGTACCAGTAATATCACACTCGGACACATGTACAAATTTTCAAAATACGAGTAATGGGTGACAAAAAGTGTAGCTGTAGTATTGTAAGATTTTCTTACATTTATATATCTATAACAGTGAACCTATTAAAGAAGTGTAAAGAAGACAACTGCATAATTTATTTTTGCTCGAAAAGCTGAAATATTAAAAGGGCTTATTATCAGATTATTATAATTTAAAATAGATACATTGTAAATAAATGGTTAATTTGTATAAAACTTTAAAACTTTACTTTAGTATTTCTTGATTTTTACTACTAAATAGTATATTATTATACAATAGGCACAGTTTAATAAGACGCTAAATTCTTAATTCTAGAACATTCATTAATAAATATTAGGCTTACTATAATAAGTAAATTATATAGTTTTATATAGGTTACTGAGATAAAAAAATGAGAAGATATTACACCTAAATTATTATTTTATTACGTATAGCATAATAAATGAACATCAAATTTTACAAATAATATACAACGGGCACTTCGTATGTGTCGACAGGGTACAAAAGTTCATCCCCCACAGGTACTAAATATAAAGTGCCTTCCGATTGTTCCTGGAAAAAAAATAAAAATCATATATGATGGTTTCAAAATATTGGAATTATAAGCTACATATTTATTATAAAAACTATTTACTTTTTGAGCTTCTTCGGCACAGCCTTCTTTATCAGATTTTTCTCCACTTTCACCCTCTTTATTTTCGCCCTCTTCTTTGTTTTCCCCTTCTTCTTTGTTTTCCCCTTCTTTATTTTCGCCTTCTTCTTTGTTTTCGCCTTCTTCTTTTATTTCACCCTCTACTTTGTTTTCGCCCTCTTCTTTATTTTCGCCTTCGTTGTTCTCCCCTTCTTTATTTTCTTCTCCTCCTTCTTCGTGATTTTCTTCTCCACGTTCTTCACCTTCTGATTCGCCTTCTTTATTTTCACCTTCACCTTTTTCACTATTTACTTCTTCTCTGTGTAGAAAAAAAAATTGAGATATATATAAATTTACATAAAAATTATATGTCTTGTTGAAACGTTGATGATTCGAAATTAAAATAAAATTGAGAGGTGAATGCGAGTCCCACTCAGATGATTGTATTTAATTTTTTTGGGCTTTGCTGTGGTAAGCGAGTAAGCAACTCATAGCGTCGCGAATTCAGACACAAAGTGAGTAAATTGTCTCTGATTACCACGATAAGAACAGCTTTTTACCTTTCTAAGGGCTCTTCTTCTTCAGCCTCCCTTTTTACAACTGAAAATAATAATAATCGTTTTAAATTCAGTTAAAGTTATAACATAATAATCATTATTGAAATATTAAAATACAATAAATCAAATACGACCCTTACTTCTTGCACAGTATGCTACTGTCAAAAATAAAATAAATATAAATAATTTAGGCATGGTTAATATTGATAAGTTCCAAACTTAGTGCAAATACTAATAGTGCATGTATGCATTCGCTAGAGAATTCTCTGCTAATTTATATCGCACATAATGGCTTCAACCTTGAGTTCTCTATTGATATGTAAATTATACTTTTAAGGACTTAAAATATATTATTTCGTCTTTTCGACGAAATGCTCATATATTATTTTTTTAAGTAGCAAATAATTGCTTCAATTGCGTTATTGTATTGTGTTAAAGTAAAATTTGAACAAGAGCTATACAAGGTTGGTTGGCCGATATATCATAATACACACTTGTAGACTTCAGGAATTGTGTTTTCCAATTATGCTTTTCAATAAAAGTAAATTGTGCTATTACAAGCGCGTTATGATTCACAAGAATTTAATTATTTTTTTTATACTCGTATATTATAAAGTACTCAAGTTTCTTCAACCTTTCTGTTACCAAATTACTGTTATTGATACTAAATTGGTATATTTGAAGCAGAATCCAAATTCAATATTCTGTTTGTTCAGATTACATGCTAGTTTGATATTGAATTAGATTGATATTAAATTATCCCTTAATTAATAAATTTCTAACGATATTTTATTTATATTTGCTTTGCTTCAGTTTCAATGCCATTTGGTGTTAAAAAATAATAATAAAATATCCCCTTATTAGAAAGGCTAGATGAGAGCCCTGTTGTTTACTTGCCAAAGTTCACGAATATATTATATCTGTCCCACTTAGCAGGGTAGGACAAGCAAGCAGGTAGTAATAGCAAAACAAGTATCAGGACACTCAGGCGCTCCACGCTTCCTTATTTTTTATCAAAATTAAGGCAGATTTTTATGTTTTATATTATACAATTTGGCACGTACCATTGTAGGGATTTTCTTTACTTTTATATAATAAAGAAAATTATATAGGGATTTTATTTCCTTAGCAAAGATAATCGAGAATAGCAAAGTCTAATAAAAAAGTCGCGTTATAGTCTTGTGCGCCGATAGCGTCTTTATTTCATTTTTGTTTTTATGCGAAATTGCTATTTTTAAATTATACTCGATGATACTCGACGATATGCTAGCGTTTTTTATTTAGCCCGTTGGATGAACCTACTGTTAGTGTATTCATTGATGCTGGTATACATAATACACATTTATTTGTGTTCCTTGTATCTTACGTATATACAAGTTTCTAAGAAATAACATGCAAACAAGAAAAATGAATTACTCATTTCATTATACAGAAATTATACGGACGGTAAAATTTTATGGTATAGGAAAGCAGAAAACAAATATTTTTCAGAATAATGCATTAGAGATGCACTAGGCCGATCGTAGCCCAGTGGTACAGTGTCTGATTCCCACTCGGGAGTTATTTTCACTCAAAAACCCTACCATGGAAAATTAACACTACCACTAACTTTCGATACATCGATGGTTGCAAATTCGACCTCTCTTCTAGGGTAAATTAAGTGCCTTGACTATTTTGTCTCATCTACGATGTTATGGATGAATGTGATTTTTTTGATCAATAGTGTATGTAATGTAGATTTTGTTTTATATAATACGTCACTACTTCAATATAAACCTAGAAATATAATAAAATAAAATAAAAACTAACTCTTGGAGACTATAATCGAAGCAATTATTATATATATTAGATTGCTATATATTAAATATAGGTTCACAAATAAAATTATAGTATACACCTTTAATAAACTTTAAATTAACTATAAATTATAGTATACACCTTTAATAAAAATAAATCGAAGCAATTATTATATATATTAGATTGCTATATATTAAATATAGGTTCACAAATAAAATTATAGTATACACCTTTAATAAACTTTAAATTATCTATAAATCTGTTGTGAAACGTCATCGGCTAAATATTTTGATTTCAATTGTAACTTCAAAGAACACATCCTTTTTTCATCTGTGTACATACAATAATAATTATCTTTTCATATGGATAGTCTAATAAATTTTAGTTTATAAATTGACAATAACATCCTGCGTTTAGCTCATCGTACTGGTCAACGACATTCACGAATTTGTAGAAACGAGATCGCAAGATGATCAATTTAATTTTTTTGACTGCGTCGATTAATCACTAAACTGCATATCAATATTACTGTACCAATCGTATACACACTAATTTAAAAAAAAATAAAGTCCAAATGTAAATCTTTTATATGTATTTTTATTTCTTAGAGTGACGTTTTTATGAAATCCTGATAATAATATTATTATTCTTATTACCATTGTCATTCGATTACATAATCGAATTAATAAACTCTAGAAATAGCTAATACTCAGTAAATTAAACCAATTTGCCATAATAATCAAAATTTAATGAAAAAATGTGAAAGCAATAAAATTATAAGGAAATACAAGTATACTAACATATAAAGTTTAACATGAACGCAAAATTGAAGATATAAAATTAAATGTAAGAAATAATTAATAATATGTAATATTTAAACTACGTTTGGTCCATAGTTAATAATTTTTTGTTGAACGTTGCCGTTGATATTGGACACTAGGTTAGTGCCACCTACTGACGTTGTTACCCCATTAAGATTTGTAGATTGGATGAACGATGACGATGAAGAGCCAATAAAGTTTCCATTTTTAAAAGGCTTAATATTAACCTGTTTTACATCCTCAGGAGTAATTGTTATTGATTGTATTATTGGTACCTGAAACATATTTCGTTTATTCAAAATCTATATGCATTTTATTTCAGACTGCTGCTGTGCCTGCAACTTCGTTGACGTAACGTAACGTTTTTAAATCTTTTTTTTTAACACTAAAATAAAAGTAGTTTAAATTACTTCTTATAGCAGCGGTTCCAGAAATTAGGCGGAACAAACATAAGCAGACAAAAATAATTATAAAAAATGTAAATTTTGTATATGCGAGTATGTACGGGCTTTTTAATGTAACAAACAGACACTCCCATTTCATTTATTTGATATACAGACGCAGTCACACAGTGCTTAGTACCATATTATGTTCTCTTCTTTTCGTACAATTGAATAATTTTCGTATAATTTTCGTATAATTGAAAAAAAAATAGTGTAATAACACTACACTACATCTAATAAAACGACATATTAATACGACATTGCCTTTTTCGAACAAATAAAATTTAATAGTCTTACTATACCTTTGCTTGTGGTACGATTACGGGCGAATTCTGTAAGAAATATTTAATTTAAATTAAATGAATACTTATGAAATTAATTTATTAACGGTATTAGTGCATAAATGACAAGTGACAGATTATTAAAAGTGACAAAATTATTATTAAAAATGGTTATGTAACAGTAATATTATAATAAGTATCACTAATGATAGAAGTATTGAATAAAAATTTAATATTTCTATTATTAGTAATATTTATAAAATCCAAAATTTATCGAATCTGACGTTGTTCTATATATATTACATTCTTATCCCATTAAAAAAGTTAAAAAATAAAAAAAAAACATGCATATTATTCTTATCGAGTTAATCTCTCAATGAAATATTTAAATATATTGCAATTAGTAAATAAATATTAAATAGATGAGCTCGTTATATACGACAAAGAAAAAGAAGAAAGAAGAAGGTTTCATCGATTGAATCAAGACTCATCTAAATGACCGTTGACATATTACCCAAAAAATATACAATGAAGTTTTAAAGCAAAACATATTTTGTATGATTATCTATATGTGTTTTCATTTTGTGCCTCGTAATAAAGTGCATAGTGCTATGTGCTGTGCAGTAAACCAAAATATATATTTATAATTACCTATATGTTATTACCGCTTTGCAAGTAGTTTACATGCTTATTATACCTACTACATATAAAATAAAACGTTAAATTATTTATATTATGTTGATGTTTTTATATGTTCTCTATGGATTACTTACGGATCTGAAACAAAGAGATGTTCAGATTAATTTATGAATAAAAATAAGTATTTTGTTTAATTAAGGAAAAAAGTGTAGAACTGCTTATAATACTTCATATAAATAGATATGAGACCCTAATTTATTTAAATTAATATTTAGAAAATCTAAGATTTCGTCAATGCAAGATATCAGCACGTGCTGTATGATATATTAATGAGATTAACAAATATTTATACGTACACTGTGTTTGGTGGGTTATCTCCGACTGTAAAAGTTAAAAGTTATTTACGTTAACAAAGAAATGTAGTAAAAACATACAGTAAAACCTTTTTTAATAATAAAATATTTGAACTTTGTTTTCATAACGAAAAGGAAAAATGAAATAAATATGATAGCTGCATTAGTGGACTTAAAAAAAGATTTTATCTCAAAATAATGTTCGTTCAAAAATAAAATTTTAATGGGTCTGTACTTGTTAACTGAATAAAACATTTTAAAAATATTTTGCAGCGGTTGCATATTTTTTTTATCATTAAATTTATTTACTTTACAGACTTGGTAGATGTCCTTTTTTTCCTTAATTTTTTATTGCTTAACAACATTAATGAACCTGAACCTATACTCGTATAATTATAATAGGTTACTTAGAACCAACGCTAATATTTAAGGGAGTTTTGCAAATAATTAAATTATTTTAACATTATATATAAAAATAAAAATATTTCACGGAATCTGTTATAATCACAATCACATCAATGAATGTGATTATAACAGATTCCATGATCATTGGATCACTAATAATAAACTTTATACTCAAAAGTTATTTAAAATATAAGTAACTTCGATTCAAAGTAAATAGAAAAGATAGATATTTTCATAGCGAAATAATCTCAATTAATAATAAAAAGCTATTTATCAAAGTATTCGTGGCTTCCAGTATAATTAGTTTTTCAGTTGCTCAGAATAAACTTAAGTATTCATGGGAATAAACTCTGAGTAAATAAATTCTGAGTAATTCACTGAAAATCTGATAAATATATAATTAATATTTTTTTGAAGAAATAATAATTATATGCTATTTACAATATAATTAAAATATTTTTGAAAAAATAAAACATTTTAATAATTGATTTTTTTAAATTAAAACTTTTATACTATCTTTGCATGTACAATTTTGAAATTATCTTCTATGTACGTCCATTCATTATATATCAATAAGAATGTTTTCCAATATCTGAGTGCTACACGCATTTCAGTAATGATATTACTAATAACTCTTTTATTATCGTAAGTAATTTTTGAAAATTAGAACATAATATTAATAGTATACATAATAGAAATAAAATTTTCTTTTACTTACACACAAACTCTTTAACCTCGCCATTTTTATTAGTTACGATGGTGGTACCTCCAGTTTGAATAACTTTTCCGTCTTTGTCTACAGTGGATGAGCTTGAAGAACTGACGGATATGCCGTTAAAGTTTGGTCCTTTATTTTTGATAATATCCTGAGGGGATGGAATTACGATAGGTGGTATAGTAGGAAAAGGAGGGAAAGTGGGAAAAGTTAGATGTGGGAACGGTGGAAAAGTTGGAAATGGCGGGAAAGTTAGATGATGGAACTGCCAATAAAAAGATGTATGTTTAACTAGTTGAAAATATAAATAAATGTAATTTATGAATAAGATTTACTTCTAAGGTGTTGTTAGGTAATAATATAATTTTTTAACGTTAAATGGAGATGCTTTAGTTTCTTATCTCATTCATCACAGTTAAAAAAAAAACAAATAATTAAAAGATCTTATCTTACCTTAAATTCATGTCTTCTGAAAAGCAATAAAAATATACTTTAGGTAAAAGTTACACTTCACGAGTTTTCATATTTATTACTTTGGTAATATTACTTTGTAAACATTATCAGGGTTAAAATTTGCAAACAATAAGATAAACTGAAAAACACTAAGTTCGAGATATATTATATTAAGTAAGTATAAATATATTATACTTCATTCTACGAAAAAAATATGATTTACGCGCTAATTATAAACATCAATAAAAATATTTTATCTTAGTTACAAGCTTGTTGATAAATTAGCTGAAGATTTTATATTCATCGAATGCCATAAATAAGTGTCTTTTATACTTACTTTGCAAAATTATCGTCGTTTTGCCATACGAAAGCAGCTGAAAGGAAAATTTTACTTTTAACTAAATAAGTACATTAACAATAACTTCAAGGATTGTCATTTACAAAGTGTTAAGTGTGTTTTTATTTAGTTTGAATTAAATAAAATGGGGCACGTGTAGAAGAACTTTTAGCATACGAGTACGCACAAAGAATTTATTCCCAAAGTATTATCCCGCATACCAGGGTAGTACAGAAAGTACCTAGTGTTAAGATACTCCGTGCTTTGCTTTCCACTGAATTCGAGTCATTGCGTGTTAAGTGGTTGAACTAAACGCCCCATTTTGTCTTACCAGAGTGAAGAAGTGAAAATAATTTTAAATATAATCACTCCCCAGAGTGGGGATAGAACCCACAACCGGTCGCGTTTCATTTACTCACTTACGCAGTTGATTCACTGAAACTTGCCAAGAGCTAATTAAACTTTCATTATATGTGTATCATATCAAGTTGCTCAGCTGAACAAAAGGTTTTAATTACATTATTTACATTTAATGACGCAATACCAAAATGTGAAAATAATTGAAACTTATATGTTTATTCATACAGCTTTTATAATTTATGACAAATTTAATTGAATTTATGAAAATCTAAATGATATAAAAATAAATATGCTGTGTTAATGATAACACATGGCGCTTTTAAAATCACTCAGTATCACAAAAAAACACAAACCATATCATATTAATTTTCACTTTTTGAAACCTATTGATTTAATATGTATTTGTTAGAAAAACACTTACCATTAACTGAAACAGCTATGAAAGCTGTAAAAAGTAAAATCGTGTACGCCATTATCTGACGCTGATAATTCAACTCCGCTTAAACTCAGTTGGAAATATACTGAAAAGTCGTGCATTTAATACTCAGTTAAATATTATTCATATGTTTTAAAACAACTGTACAAACAGTGAGACGAATGGGCGTTCTGAGAAACCTCAAAAGTATCAGAAAATAACCAAGCAACAATGACGTTATGACGAATTCAAATTCAGTAGACAAAGTAAGTCTATTGTAACGATAAGTGCAAAAACTTAGTGTATAGAAAATCATTCTTCTAGAATTTTCTACATAAATAAATCACATTTAGCTGTTTTCTTCTGACACTTTTAAAAATATATGTTTTAAGTATAAAAGATTTTAAATAACTTATGTTTTGGACATATTGTCATTTTGTTATTTCAAAGACTAACTGCTTTAAAGTAGATTTAAAGTATATGAATGTTTTAACACAAGCATAGTTTTTATTCGATTGAGGGGGGCTGAACTCCAGGGACAAATATAGACAATTTTCTTCCACATAGTTTCTAGGCTGACATGCAATTAAAAAAATGATATGGCGACGCTCTTGGAGCTTACTCTCTTCGTCACGGACTCCGACACTACTTTGGATGAATGTATTACGTATGCGTTCAGCCACCACAGCATCTTAATCGTCTTGTTGTCATGCTCCAGAGTGTGCTGAAAAGTTCTGGCGAACATTAGCTGCTGCACATCTAAAAATGAAACATGCAGAGTTTTACTTTTTTCCTTATATGCCTCAATCAAAAATCATATTAACATTCAGAGACAGTACACTCTTGGCAAAGCCTGAAGTCGATCATGCATTTGAAGAGCCTAGGTTTGACTCATGATCTTGATCCCCTCATAACTACCACAAACTTTCACCGTCGTTTCCTTTGTAAATAGGGATTATGTACTATAATTCCAGTGCTCAAGATGCTATTAAATAGGCAAGTATAGACGAATATACCAAGAGAGCCCAACGATTCGGATCGGATAGGAATGTCGATCGGTCGTTGACGAAAACAATTCTGAATTTCGTCAAGGGTTATTGGGGCAATAAGACCGAGGTTAAGGGCTGATTCGAATGGAAGATTGTATGGGTGCTGAGTTTTCAATAACTCCTTAAAGTAGAATCTCTATCTCTCCACCACAAGGATATGATCACGCAGCATCGAACGTCGTGAATCCCTGACGCAAAGACATTTTTTGATATCCTGCGTTTTATCCCGAGCTCATGCCAATTTATATACGAGTTTCTGCGTCTTCAAAGTTTCAAATTTATCGTACAGTGATCACAAACTCTGACTGAGGCTTCTGGCTTTTTCTTTTTTACTGGCACGTTTCGCTGCTATGTAATCCACTTTGTCTTCAAGAGAATACACAGAGCTACCACTCTTTAAAAGCATCAGTGGATATAAGCTGGTAACCCTGTCCGATGTTACAAGACATAATGCCTTTTTAACGAGTTTCCTATAGGAATGCACACTGGACCCTACGTTTTCTGAGTACATCTGCGATTTCTCTGCATCCTTCGGTTAAAATTCCAATGTTCCATGTTGTAAAGCGGGGTTTTCGTCTGAGTGCTAACGTTTTTAACAGTGCCCTGCACTTAATACGGTAGCCTTTGCCCATTTATTGCATTTATTCTTTTTCACACCTATTACGTGGCAAAGCGTGATTTTGTTAAAGCGATTGCCATTAGAACTGCAAAACCCGCGCCTTAAAACTAGGAAAAGGATAAGGCCAGGACCCACATTCATGGATGGGAAAGAAGTATTATTAGAGGCTCGACTATTCGGGGTAGCATGTCCGTATACCTAAGACTAAGTATTTGTCAGATACTTGACAGGATACTCTCTGATTTTTAAGAATAATATGTATGAAGTAGAAGTGTATGAAGTAGAAGTATATGAAGTATATAATATTTGATTATTAAATTTATAGTGGCTTAGTGAAACAGTTAGTTCTATTCGGGGAAACTTATTTGCATTTTCTTTATAAGATATAGAGAACACTGAGGTCCCCTGCTTTTATAAAATATAGTACTGAGATAATACAAGTCATAAATTCAGCCGAGAACTTGAAATGAACTTGCAAAGAACTTGTAAAAAGCCTAAAGATGAAAAATGTTCACATAAAGATGCGGTAAGTGACTTGTAAATATACTTATCATAGTCGTAATAATATCAGTCACGTGTTATGAATACTTACTATGAATTGTTAATGGTTATGATAAATGAGGAAAACCTAGTCTTTTTTATATTATGATAGTTTTACTCTGATATCAACTTTCTGATTAATGGTAATAAAATGTATGAATTCACCATTTAATACTAAGTATAATAATTCTCTAATGTACTTATACTAGGAATGTATAAGAGTTCAACGTTGTTGTTGTTTGAAATAAAGTATTAAACAATAATATTAATGGAACAGTCTCGGGACTATTTCATTTTCGGTGTTACTTATAATATAAATTATATTTAATAGAACGCCTACTATTTTCTCCTGAAAATTGCAAATATTTAATCCTCATAGCTATTTTAAATTACACAGATTTGCTAAGTCTTACTTAACACAATGTCTCTTTTCGTAATTGTTTACCCTATAACAGATGTTGCTACATTCAGTACATTTGTAACCCTAACCAAGAACTAACGAAAGTGTAAACTATTGATAAGTCAGTTTACGTACTTGTCGTTTCCTTAACAGTCTCCCTAACTGGATTTCAAATGAGAGCCATTGATATCTTTCTAAATATACATACACAGCTAATATGATAAACGTTACAATACAATAACCTATTTATATGATAATTAGCATATTGTAACCAAGAATTATATCTACATTATGATTATTCAATGACGTTGATAATTAAGCCCTTTACATGATCTAAGAGGAAGAGTAATTATATCTAAGCATAATACATATATGTGTCACCATTCATTTGTTGCCTCCTTGTATGGAACTCTATTATCATAAGACATATGAATGAAGTGTTCACTAGTAATATTTTCAATATATTGCGTCATGGTTAAAATTATGTAAAATATAACGTAAAAATTGTTTTTTTTTTAACATATGTAAGCAAGTGCATTTTAGTTATCGATTTTTCAGTAATAACCTAATGTCAACAACATTAGGTTATTACTGAAAAATCGATAACTAACAGTAACAAAACGTATAAGAATTTCGACGCAGCTGGTAGTAGAACGCATGGCTTAGCGGTCAGAGCGCTTGGACGGTATCCAAGAGGCGCGGGTTCGAATCCCGCTGCGTTCAAAATTTTTATACGTTTTTTTAAAAAAAATGTTTTCTAATCCTAAGTGTGAAATAACACTTTAAAAATAGTAAATATTAATGTCAAGATATTTTGATTCAAGACACTTGAGATTCTGCGGTACTATTTGATTATATCGCTTTCACTTTGAATGTTTTAATAATATATAATAAATACATATATTCTAACTAAGTTAGTAGTTGAAACGATAACGCGTAGAAGCTGAAATTGGTCATGAAAGATATTTGAGGCAAACGGTATAGGAGAGAACTAATAAAGAATTTCTCAAATCTTCTTCTTAAAGTGGAATTTTATATTTTTAAATCTACAAAACAAAGTTAGTTTAAGCAATGGTTACATTAAGCAAAAGTTGTGTAAAAATAAACAAAAAATGTAAAACAAAAAAATGAATAACAGCCTACTACTGTCTAGAGACATACATATGTTACACCTGTTGACGCATGAGCATACACACATGTCTAGTTTGTCGACCGTGACATGCGACGTGTGACCCCGGGCTGTATCTTGGACTTAAAAAAATAGGGCTGCACACTGTATCTGTTTTAAATATTTACTTATTATTCATTAACTTAATCTTTTAAGTTGACAAGAAGATATATGTTGTTTATTTTTTTTGTTGAAAATAATCTGTATCTAGAAATAACGTATATACATATATTGAAACATTATACAACAACTTTATATTTCCCGTTAAATTGAATTGCATAAATTATTCATAATATTGTTTTATGCGCAAGGCTAAAGATTAATATCGATTATGTGCAGACGTTATTATATATTTAATAAAATTGAGGTAGAAACCGTTATTCTCTCAGAAAACTCCGTATATAAAAAGACTTCTTTAGAACTTCTCAGAACTTGTTTGTCTGATTCCAGTGCCGTTATTTTAAAGTAAAAGATAGAATCACTGATCGAGACATTATAATATCTTTTACAAATAATATCATGTTCAATTATTCTTAAATTACTTTAATTACATAAATTGTATGAAGTCAGACGTGATGCAGTGGGACAGCCTTACACTGTAAACGCGATCAATTGTGGGTTCGGTTTGTACTCGGGGAAATAATTATATTTTTAAGAAATTATTTTCGTTTCATCAGTCTGCTAAGGCAAACTACGGTACTTTTTGTTTAACTTGCTATGCGGGTTAAGACCGTAAATTTAAAAAAAAATGTTTTGAACACCATAAATCATTTTGTCTAATTAGTTACTGAAACGCCTATTCTTTAATCTTAAACCTTAACTAAACTTTGTTTAGCTTCACGTTTTATCCCGCAAGTGCTTAGTGGCAAGACACTCCGTACTCCGCTTTGTACCGAATTCGAGACATTGCGTGTTGAGTGATGGAAATCAACGCCGCACTTTGTCATACCAAAGCAAGGAAATGAAAACAATTTAAATATAGTCACTCCCCCGAGTGGTGATCGAACCCACAGCCGTTTGCGTTTACAGTCAGACGCTGTCATACTGCGCCACGACCGGCCTCTTAACTAAACTTGAAATATGATTTATAAACTTATGAGTATAGTTCAGACAGCTGTTCAATTCACAATATAAATATTTACAATATAATTATTTCCCCGAGTACGAATCGAACCCACAATTGATCGAGTTTACAGTGTAAGGCTGTCCCACTGCATCACGTCTGAATTCATACAATATTTGTAATTAAAGTAATTTAAGAATAACTGAACATGATATTATTTATAAATATTTAAGGTGCGTACTGTAATATATCAAAAATGTAGATATTATTATTATATGACATAATAAAATATTTTTTACCCAGAAATATAAATTTCAATTTGTATTAAAACCTATATGTCTCATTGAACATTTTTTTTCAATTTAAGGAAAAGTTTAAAATTTAACGAGTGCTGAAGTCACAATTAGCAATCTGTAAGTATATATCTACTAAACTTTTTTGATAAATAACTCTTCCCAAAATAAATTAAAAATATATAATGTGCTAATTTATAGTGAACATATTTTTAACTCATGTCGTAATTTATCAATTTTCTTGTATAGAGATAAAGTTTAAATCGCAGTGACAACCCTAACATTTTTTGGTAATACGTCCAAAGATTGTGACCGCAATAAGAGGAGATTTATTAGCAGTAGGGTACTTTCATTACGCATATTACATTCTATCGGACGAAATTGATACAAGTATTTGGACTAGTTTACAAATATTTAGTTAGATTAACTGTAATAATTGTATATAAAAATTGAAATTTAAACGATACTTAAATATAATTCATAAAAGCATGCTTATGCAATATTGTATATGTTGAAGCTAATCTTTCTAATTACACAGCTAGAAACTTAAGAATGACTCTCTCAACGAAATATAGACGCATTTACCAAGCTAAAGAAGAAACTGTGCAAGAGCATGTTTATCGGCACCAACTCAAACCATTAGAAATAACTTTAAAAAACAATAATATGGGGTTTCCCAATAAGAACAATATGTTTTGAAACTGAAATAAAACATGTAATATATGTTTAAATTTCGTGTTCAATGGCTTTATTTGATAGCAAATTTTATGCTATTTATGATTTAAGCAAAATATCGTTCAAATGATCGCCACGACTTTTTTTGCACTTGTGAATACGATCGGTCCAATTTTCGATGACTCGGTGCAGCATTTCGGCTGGTATGGCCGCTATAGTCGCTCGAATGTTGCGTTCAAGGTCTTGAATCGTAGCTGGTTTATTGGCATACACTTGAGATTTAACATACCCCCACAAAAATAGTCCAAGGGTGTTAAGTCGCATGATCTTGGTGGCCAATTGTGAGGACCGTTGCAAGAAATAACCGACTCACCAAACTTATCACGCAATAAATCCATTGTGACGGTCGCAGTGTGACATGTTGCACCATCTTGTTGAAAATAAATGTCGTCCGCATCGATTTCATTCACTTCAGGAAAAAAAATCGTTCAACATGTCACGATAACGGTCGCCATTGACAGTAACAGTACGGCCTTCGTCGTTTTTGAAAAAGTACGGGCCAATGATTCCACCGTACCATAATCCGCACCAAATAGTCAATTTTTCAGGATGTAATGGTTTCATGAACCACTCTTGGATTTGACTCACTCCAGTAACGACAATTCTGTTTATTCACATAACCATTGAGCCAAAAGTGAGCCTCATCTGAAAAAATGATTTTCCTATGAAATTCGGTGTCCGTTTCCATCATTTCAAGCGCCCAATCAGCAAATTCACGACGTAATCGATGGTCTGCTGGCTTGAGTTCTTGTGCCAACACAATCTTGTATGGATGCCAAGATCCATACGTAAAATTCGGCAGGTTGTCATTCTAGATATGCCCAATTCTTGTGCACGTCGTGGAACGGAAACATTTTGATTTTCTTCGACACTGGCTGATACGGCGGCAATATTTTCTTCACTACGGCCTGTCCGTTGTCTAATTACTTCTCGAACTTTGATAGAAAATTTGGGCAATTTTCAAACATTGAGGTAACGTGAACTTGTTCATAATTAAATGGCAAACATTACTGAACACAAAACAATACAAATGTCAAATGTTAAACAACTAAAATGGCGGCTGTGAGCTATCAAAATCTTACCATCCCTATTGGGAAACACTGTATTAGGGTTATTATATGTGCAACTGGGTATATTCAAGACTTCAAACGTGTAGAAGTAATTAAAAAAATAATAAGAAACACGGACCATGTCCGTGGCGCATGAAAGGATGGAATATAAAAAATACCACATGGAATGTCTCAGTCTAGTTGGACAAAACATATTCGATTTTACTTCGTTGGTATTATTCTATCATATATGTAAAGTTCAAAATAAAAGAATAACCAATCGGTAGAAATCAGCAGGATAACCAATGACCATTTCATTACTCACAGTACAAATTATGCTACACGTCCTCGAACCTTCGTCCTCAGATCAAGCAATGTCAAACATTAGGATAAAAAAAATATAATGTATGCCGTATGCGTATTTTATAGTTTTTCTATAATGTTAAGCAATTGGAAATATATAATTTAAACGTATTTTTAAAAATATTAGAACCCAGGAACATATGATTTGAACTAGAACAGACGGCTTACACCACATTATTATTATGAAATGAAAAATGCTTGAAACATAACACCGATAAAATTAAATCATATTCGGTATTTCGACCTTCTTTCATAGTATCGGATTTAAATAAACGTGTCACTGAGTCATATTACTTAGGTACTAAGTAAGTATTACTTAATATCATGGTCCGTAGAAACCAAATTCGGTACACGGATGCGGGGTCCATTCGGAATGCAGAGACACCATGACGCATGGTTGTGTATTCATAAATGCTATATCCTATAAGTAGTTCAATGTCCTTTATCGAAACGAAATAAAATATATGAGAAATAAAATTAATTATAGTTTTTAATAATTGATGATTATGATAAAACTTAAATTTAAAACCAGTAATAAGTTACGAGCTTTGACAGTTATGTTTTAAATGTACAATATTTATGTATAAAAAAATATGAGCATAGAACTTTGTATTGTCCAGTTTGTATCATCATTAATTATATCTAGGTGATAAATTTCTTAGATAGCAATTTTGTTTTTTTAAGATTCCACAAAAAAAAGTAATAGGAACTATGAACATGATCTTGTTATATCAAAATATTGTAAAGTTCTCAAATTGTGTATTGCAAATATTTTACTTTGTTATTGTACGTCATGGAAATATTTTCGCCGTTTCTGAACTTTTCTTTACATATTTGACTGAAACATTCATATTTTTAAATTAAAGTATAAACTGATAAAATACATAGAAGCCTTCGGCTACACAAATATTTGTTAGTTGAGGTGTGTTGAATTCACATGACAATGACGATTTTTGTCTATATCATTATGTAATACTTTGCTTTGTTTTTTAATTTATTACTTTGGTATACCTCTAGTACAAGTATATGATTGCACACAGAAACAGAAGTTTTACAATAAAGTAAACATAACTATTTTTGTATCTATACATTTGTGTGTGCAGACAATTAAAATGGAGACAAATTTATTGTGACAGATAAAAAATAAATATTGGAATTCTAAAACTTTAATATATCCAGTTATAAGCAATTATTAATATTCATGTCATCCTCTAAACCTGTTCAAAAATCTTTTGAGTATACATTCTCAAACTTGAGTATTAATGTGCGACCTATTTAAATGTGACAAGTTGAATAATTAATTCGTTTCGGATATTTTGCGTTTTATACACATCATCTGCGTTTTATATACACTTAATATAAAATCTGGTCATGTGACTCGTCTCTTATTCTATAAGATGTAAATTTTTGTAAATCATCTGGAGGGGAGGTGTTAAAAATGCATGTATTTTTGGTACGATTGTAGACGTGGCTTGACTATTTAGAACTCCTAAGTAGGACACTTGGATTTCCCAATCACATATTACGTTTTAACTTTTTCCGCTCATCTAAACGTGAACAATAAGACCGTTAGCTACATAAGGATAGCATTTACGGCTCTATACTTCTCGTATCGACGTAGAGGGGGGATTTGCATTGGACAGGACGTCGAAGCAGGCGTAGCGCAGTGGGTTTTCTGAAGGCTGTGGCACGGGCCGCATGCCAACACCGCTTTTGACCTCGTACGACCCTATTAATACAGCTAACATCGATAATTTTAATTTAGTAAAGAACAAGCGTAAACATGAAGTTCATCTGTACTTGCTTTTGTCTCGTCTTTGCTGCGGGCTTCGCAAACTCGGCTCCTGCTAATGGATTTGTCTTCCCGGATGAAAGAAGACAATTTAAGAAATTAGAACCTATTATCACTCCGCCAGTTCTTCCTGTTTTAGAACATCTAGAACGCGATCCTAGCACCTTACTTCCGGAAGAACGTAGAAAAAGTGTGAATAAAGTGAATCCTAGATTTGGTTTTGGTGGCGGTTTTAATGTGAAGCCAACTGGAAATGGCGGGCTATCCGCGAGTGTAAGCAGTAGTGCGAGTGGTGCTGGTATAAGTCATTCAGCTTCTCAGTCGTTTGCCTTTGGATTCAATGAAGGATTCAGTGCTTCCCATTCAGCAAGTCAAGCGTCATCATTTAATGGCTTCGGAAGGTAGGTTTTATTATATATGCTGATATGATAATATACATTATATTGGTTAGCATTGAAATAAAAATTTAAGTGCTTATTATTATATATTTTTAAAGAAATATTTAGAATTGTCAAAAGAAACAAACAAAACTAATCGTTGAAGTATAATTTGAATAAGCAACAAAATAATTCAAAAATATTTTTCTATCGTTAGTCAAATTTGTCAAATGTTATAATCTCATTTTACAGTGGATTCAGCGGTAGCCAAGCCAGTAGCCAAGCAGCGTCCTTCAGCGGATCTGGCTCATCAGTTTCAGGAGCGGCGTCTTCTGCATCCGCACTTGGCGGATTCGGTGGTCAAAGCGGAAGTCAAAGTGCATCGTCTGCATTTGGCTTTAACTCACTAAATGCTTTCCAGCCAGATGTAAGTAAAATTTCCATTTTAATATAAATATCATTGTAAGTAATATTTTTGTAGTAATTTATATAAAAATAAAATGATAAGAGAAGCACTTTTGTTTATTGAGTAGTTAAAAAATATTTTATTTATATTGATCACTTTATTCATATTATAAACATTCATCAAAAATATATTAATATAAAGAAGAATAAAGCAAAAAATATCTATCGAATTCTTGATTCAGAATGTGAAGGCTATTTATTTTTACTATAATTTATTCGATTAAATTCGTTTAAAAAAATATTAAATTAAATGATAAGTTTACCGAAGTTATTCATATAAATTGTGCTATTAATACATATTGATTATGTAAGCAAGTAACTTTCGAGAACGTAGTTGATGTGTTTGCCATTTAAATGTTCATTTTTATGTTGAGTTTCAACAGTGGTAGTCTGTTAATATTTCTGAAGCTGAAATTAACATAATATAATTTGAATACACCATTTTTTATATATTGTACTATATTCACTAATTCACTGTGTGCGGATTGAACCTACACTCAGGCAAAATCAGGCGTTGTCCAACTGGGCCAGTATGACCACAAACTAACCAACTACTAAATCTTATATTTATTTTTATCTACATATTACTCGTACTTTTTTAACCTTTTATATATGTTTATAATTTTTACAATATAATAAGAAATATCCTCCATGCGCTACATTAATTTGGCATCTTTTTTATTGTAGTAACTATTATCTTACGAAATGTTAAGGTCGTGCTTTCACATCCTGTTTGAACAAGGAAATTTTGAAGGCGTTGTGACATTTATGATCCTTTTATATTATAATTTTTACCAAACAGGAATTGTAATTGAGACTCTTGACTCTTCTAATTAGTGAATATCATAGATTAAAATTATATCGGTATATACATACATACACATATATAATATTATGGAAAGTGTCAAGACACTCCGTACCCGCTTTCCATCGAATTCGAGACGTTGCGTGTGGAGTGGTGAAACTAAAGGCCGTACTTTATTTTACCAGAGCGAGAAAATGTAAATAATTTTAAATATAATTCTCCCCTGAGTGGGGATCGAACCCACAACCGGTTGCGCTTATAGTCAGACGCTGTCACACTGCGCCACGGCCGGCCTCATTGTTTGATTTTGGTATTACATTATTAGCATATTAAATATATTATTTAATAGCGGAATCTAATAAGAATAAACAGATATATATCGATTCGTAGTAAATATTTTTTTAATAACTATTAATATTTCAGTTTATTTATTTAAGAATTTTAGCTTTTTTCTTATATTACAGTGCTTTTAATAAAATTGTTTTTCAATTCCAGATAACGTTCGGCGACGGCCTTCTTGACGTCCGACATCGTGGCATACCAAACTTTCCTTTCCCCGAATTTATTGGGAAAAACAATAAAGTTGGTGCAACTGCTTTCAAATCAAGAGCTCTAGCTAATGGGGACGACTTCTTAGCTTTATTAGTGTCTAATTAAGGGACATATCGTGAAAAGAATAGCGATGTCGACATCGATTTTATAATGACATTTATATCAATATCAGTGTTGATACATAGATTTCATAGTATCGAATTCAAACAAAATAAGTTTATAATATTTTTTAAGTCCAAAGAGTAGCGCTGTACACAAATATAACTCTATGTTCTTTTCATGTTGATTTCTTACAAATATCTCTATTTTAGTGATATACTATATGCACGCAACACAAACACAATTGGTTCCCACTGTGGAAAGATTATAGGAGAAGATTATAAGAAATTTTATTTTTATTTCACCGCTGTGGTACAACAAAGTGCGGCATTACCGCCACATACCACTGTTGGCCATTTAATTTTGAGCGAAGATCAGCCAACAGAGTGTCTTGACATTAGATTTTTCCTACTACCCTGTTATGAGGGATAATAGGATCTGTTAAACGCAATATTCTGTAACGATTTGATATAACATGTTGTTTTAATGGGAAAATAAGTTGACTGTGTTATTGAATGTAATTTTGTCTCATCACTTGTAACAAAGCCTTACCAGAAAACATGTACTTACGAATATAAGTAATTTATACATGTAGATTTGAAGAAAAATAAATAAGAAATTTAAAAGAAGAATAATTTATACTCAATAAAATACGCAACAAGGTTCTGTTTGAAATGACTGACAATATTTATTAATGTAGAATATATTGTATTTTTTTAAGATTTAATAAATTAATTTAATAAATAAATTAATATTTAATTATAAATTATCATGAAATGTCATTAAAGACAATAAATTTCCTCTAAATAATACTTTAAGTATAAAATCAATGATCAAAACGCCTTTATGTCTGACATTGACCAGGAAACCAAATACATAATATCGTTTTATTTAAATAAACTTGAAATAAGGTACAAAATTTAAAATAAACATTAGAAATATTATGCGCCAATCAATAACATATTATTTCTTTCAATGTAATTTATAATATGGCAAACACAAAATATTTAAGATTTCAATATTAAACTAAATTGTTATCCTCGATAATAAACAAAATATTTAATTTTATGTTTAAAAATTATGTATGAAAAGGAATAGCTGGATTTTTTTATTTTAAAACCTGCATAAATATATAAAACAGAATATATAAAAAAATATTTATTAATTATAAAAATAGAAATAGAAAAAATAACATAGCAAAATAAAACATTTCGATCCATACTAGGATTTGAACCATATACATTGACTTTATAGGCAACAATATTTTCGAAAGCACATACGACTGGGAACGTGGCGTCTCCTGTAATCCGGCTACACGGAAGTGAGGTTCTGAGGATGGTGTGAGGTCGGGAGTCCTGGCGCTGTGTGGCCCATGTTGACTGGACGTCCACACTAGGCCTAATGTTAATATGGACCACCCGGAGGAGTTCGGGGGGTGCAGGTTCATTAAAGAGGGGCGCATCGGGCCAGGGGGGAAACCCAGCAGCCAAAAGTCTCCGCATCGGGCAGTAGTTGGGATAGCGGCCAGGAGTGGGTGCGCAATGACAGCCCGACCAATACAACCAGACTCGATCCTTTTTGGTTTTAATAAATTCAAAGCTTTTTTAAATAGATCGTTTATGTAATAATTAAATATTATTATTTTAATATTTATGGTTTTTACGATACGTTTATACTAGATGTCCCGTTAACATGTCATTAACGCGTTGCCGTAAACAACGAGTACACTTTATTTTATTATGCCAAATTTCATACTTTAATCTGCGTATACATATTAATATATAGATAAAAAAATTACTACGAGCGCGTGCAAGTCTTTAAAGTGAAAATACAGTTTAACGCAAAATATTTAAATAATTATATATTATGCAATATATATGCTTTTAACATAAACTTATATAATTGTGTTGCGTTTAGTACTGAATGTTACCCGTTTATATTTTAAAATTTTGTAACGTTCAAAATGACTGGATGTCCCGATGGATACGGAAGCCTAGCCCTGGAGTGAGTTCAACGAGAAGTCAGCTGGTACTGTAAATATTTAAAAATTATACTCATTCTGTAGTTAAACCTATATCTTTCTAATAATTATTTTATTAGTATTATATTGTATGTTAAATATATTCAATTTGAGCCTCCTTTTTAATTTTTTTAGCCTTTGTAGTTTCTGCTTCCATTAGTTGAAATTAAATCTAGAACATAAATATTTTCAATTCAATTTTTTTTAAATGTTTAAAAGATAGAGCTTAGGCTCCTTTTGTAACAGCGTAAAATCATCAAAATATTTTAATAATGTACAGTTGATTCAAATAGGCGTATTAATCAAGCCCCCAAATCCAAATATTATGTAATTGTATAGGTTATTACAAGGACCTTCGAGTTGCCAATTAATATGAAAGTGTCAATATTAGCAGTCCTACTAGAAGCAACCACCAGCTCGGAAAGCAGATCTGCTGAGAAGAGTTGACGAGAAACTCAACTATTGTTCTTTTTTGATGTAATTTTGTAATAGGTTTACAAGGGTGATGAGCCACCTAGATGAGCCAAAACGGGACTTGACTCGGATACGCACGAATTAACATCAATATAGGATTATTGGATAGAACAATATATTTTCACTAATAAAATGTTTTTAATCTGAGGTTTAAATTTTTCAAATGGTAAAACTGTAAGTATTTTTGGAATTTTATTTATTATATGTGGTATACAAATGAAAGACATATAGATTTTTTTCACCTTCTGTATACTAGCAATAAACTTATTTTTGCTTCTTCTACTTATACCGTATCTACCACTGTTCTTTAAATAATTGTAAATCTTTTTACACACAAATTACATATTTTATATAATTTTCTGCTATTGTTTTAATGACAAAATATTTACGATCTTATATGACAAATAATATGATTCAAAATCTACAGTACTGCTCCAATACAATATTCTATGTCAAGAAAATAATTAATGAACTCAGGCAATATTAACCTCTGTAAGCTGTCTTATTTTTCTAACAGCGTAAGCAGCTTACTTCAAGCTACTTGCAAGAGAAGACAGATCTATTTTAAATTTTAATAAGTAATAATCGAGATTTTAAAATATGTAATTTAGCACTAGTAAATATAGTACAATATTTATAATTAAGATATCTTCTTAACGCATTTATAGCAATCGCATATATAAAAGTTACGCCTGATAAAAAAATTGAGCAATAGTTAAATAAGTAAAATGTCTTTAAAGTTCTAAAGGCACAATTGCTAGTTTTTTTAATGATGATTCTAGTACAAATATTATTAAATATTCTTTTTGTATTGAATTTTAAATAGTAAATATATTAATAAGCTATTATTATAAAGCAATTTCCCTTATATAATTAAAATGATTAGAGTTTCAACCGCCACTAGCATTTTTAAGTCGTAAGAAAAAAATTTATAATTATATTTATTAAGTTAATCATAGATCAATCAATTTCAATTTATTTTCACTTCCTCGCTCTGGCAAAGATATATTTTTAAGCAAACTCACTCTAGAAATTTGAAAATTATAAAAAAAAACTTTAATTCTTAAAAATACCGAGCTAAGTTTCGTCATCTAGGTGATTGCACTTAAGTTTGCTACATTGAACCAGTATCGACAAGAACCTCCTGGTTAAAAATACTGTACAAGCACGCATTATCTAGTCCCTTTTTTATATCTGTCTTTAAATCTCAGGACGTTCCCTCATTTTCAGGCCAAATTAAAAAAAGTCGAAGCTTGAAGCCGTCCATTATTAATTCCCAGTGGGGGAAATATTATTGTTTATTTGAATTTATTACATTGTGATATCTTTTCCAATGCACATTTTCCTATAAAAGAATGTTACTAAATGATAATAGTATGTTTACGCACTACTCAGGATAGGCAAAAATATTTTCAATCTTAGTTTAAAGATTAGATTTTTCATATGTATACATAGATATTTTTTTTTAGCTTCATACTTTTATCCCGCATAACAGGGTAAATAGATAGTACCTAGTATCAAAACACTCCGTACTTCATTTTCTACGAAGTCGAGACATTGCGTGTTGAGTGGTGGAACTGAACGCCGCACTTTGTCTTTACCAGAGCGAGGAAGTGAAAATAATTTAAATATAATCACTTCCCCGAGTGGGGATAGATAATATATATGTTATTTGGTACTTACAACTATAGATAATATAGATGGTATTTGTTGATTTAAGGATTTTATGTCAAAAAAAACTAAATTATGGCCAAAGTTCATAATTGAAATTACTTTTATTAATATCATATTTTTTTTCTGTACAGCTTAAACAGGCATACATATAAATAGAGACATCTAAAATGCAGTGTAACGAAACGATACAAGGAAAATAGTAATATTATTACATATTATTATAACTGTGAAGATAACAAATTTTCAAATATTTACATTATCTGGGGTATATTTATAAACATATTTATTATGTTACGAGTTTATTATTGCTTTTAATTAATAAATATAAATGAATTAATCAATAAATCACAACTAGTTGATATCTTATGGTCTCCCTCTATAATACCTACTATAAGTATAACATTTTGAATAGACGAAACTAGATTTAACACATATATATATATATATATATATATATATATATATATATATATATATATATATATATATATATATATATATGTAGCATAGCAGGGTATACAAAAAGTGACAAGACTCTCCGTAATTCGCTTTCCAACGAATTTGATTGAGACATTTGTGTTAAGTGGTAAAAACTGAACGCCGCATTTTGTCTTACCAGAGCGAGGAAGTGAAAATAATTTAAATATAAACACTCCCCCAATTGGGGATCGATCCCACAACCGTTCGCATTTACAGTCAGACGCTGTCCCACTGCGTCAAGACCGGCCTGGCCTAAAGTGCAATGTGTAAGCGTTTTATTGCTTATTATTTAACAAATAAGTGATATATAACATAAACATATTTTACATTTAAACTTAAATGTATATTTTATATATTAATAACCGAATATGGAATATATATTATAATTATAATTTAAAAAATTACTTAAATTTAATTAATATTAAAAATATATATTCCATATTCTGTGAACATAGACATTTAAATCTGATTATATGAATCATTAACAACATTGTAAAGTTATTTAACGCTTAATAGTAGATAAAAGATTACTATAATCACGTTGTATTTTACATATTAGCTGTACGTTTATAATTGCGTTATTATCTAACTCTAAACAATGCAATGCTTTACATAGATGCCCATTCAGAACCCTGGACATACCCATGACTCACGTAAATCTCCAAGTCGCGTCCAGATTACAAATGGACCTTAAGTTAGATCACCGCCGAGGTCACTATCGTCCATCATTTCTGGTTTCACAGGCGAAATTAGAATATTAAGTATATGTATCAGAAAATGCAAATTAAATGATTGTATTGTGTACTAATCAAATATGGTATAGTTTACTTCAAAATACTAGAATTTTCTTAATAATAAAATAAATAATTAAATTGAACATTTTTTTTTGTTTATTTTATAGAGAAGTATATGTATGCTATTATGCTACTTATTTTAATTATGTGTAGGTATTTCCTTGCAATAATACTGTACGCTTTTAAAAACCAGTTTGCATGTCAAAGTTTATGTTTATATGTATATTGATAATAGCAGTTTATCTTGATAAATATTATTGTAAATACTTCTCTGTAGACACTTTTAGCCTAGAACTGCTAGCAGCTATTAAACAAACCAGTAATTAAAAGAAAAATTAGTTAAAAAAATTAGAAACATTGTATTCTCAAATCGGTCTCCTAACTTTTTTATAGAAAATATCTCGCTAAAGTCAACAGACTTGATAAGTTCACCCTACTGCATTCTTGAATCTAAGAAGAGATGGAAATTTATTATAAGAATATGTGAGACGAGAATTTACGCAAAGTTCAAGCCAGTCAAGTTTAAACAGTCGCTGAGTGATTTCGTGCTTATTTTAAAAGACTAAAATGACAAGTTCCGGTCCATTCGTTTTGTGTATATTGACATTAGTGTGTTGTGTATTATGTATAAGAATATTTCCGAGAGATGGTGAAACGATTTTATTAACAAAGGAATTTAGTGTGAAATCGTCATCCCTAGTTCCTATACCAATTCCAGTACGAGCGACTACTGAGATAGCAGCTGCGTCCTTAGCTATACCAACCACAGGTGTAATTAAGCCAACAAAACCTATAGTTGCTCAGTCAAATACGCAAAAAAAATTTGATTATCAAGTAACTTGTGTAGCACAGAAGTCCTTTGAGCGAATTAATATTGAACCCACTGCGTCCACCACACTCCCAGCGGCAACGAAGATGTCCAATATTCCATTAGAATTATCAATAAGTACGACAGCACCGGCAGTTGGGGCTATTGCACCTACTAAAGTATTAACTGCATTAGTATTTGAGACGTCCCCCGTACGAAGAGGTTAAAATTATTTAATTAAAATTACCTTAAATTATCTGATTTTACAACTGATGTAAACAAAACAAGATGAACGAGGTGAAAATGAAAAGAATGAACTGAATAATAATTCTTATTTTTTGAGTTTTGGGTAGTAAAAATATGTTATTTAATATTACGTACAATTTTATTAATATATTTATACTTTTTTATGTAAGACTCATAGCCTTGACATTTAAATGACTTTAAACTTACCTTCTACAAATTTTAATTAAATTAATCATTTCAATATATCGTAATAATGTAGCATTATTCACACGGTATTATAAAAAAACATATAAACATAAAGCACAAAACATATAAATATAAAAACCGTTTGATAGGCTAAAACAATAATCTTAATAGAATAATACATTATTATGGACAGAAATAATGTAGAGGTATAATTTAATATACATACAATTGGCTTTTGCCGACATGGTATAGAGGATTCCCCTATGACTGGATAAACCACTTTTGAAGTCGTTTACATCAAAGTTTTTTTACAGATAGAAGGCAATTATTATACGCTCCCGAGCATAACATACATGTATCTTGGTTATATTCGTATTTTGATTGCAAGAACAATAATATGTAAGCATGAGTTTGAATTGAAACCTGCATATGTTTCTGTAATAACGAAATACTGCGCCCAATTATAGACAACCTTGATAGATTCATTTTAATATTAATAATTAAGTGTTCAATGATACTCGTGCATAGCTTTAACAGGTTTTTTAATAATACTCTTATATCATTTTATAATTCTCACAATTTCTACATTGACTAAAAAATAATTAACTACAGAATAATTTTACATAATTTTTCATTTTTAAATTTGCATGACTTTTCACCAACAGTAAGTAATGGAAGTTCGTAGTCAAATTAGATTTTAAGTTTGCTTATATTATATTGTCATGTTAATATAAATAAATGAGCTATACTCATATGACCTTATGGATAAGATGTTATTTATAAACCTTAATATATATCTTAAAACATCATGTTATTTTATTGTGGTACCGTTCCTGTATGTGTTACAATATGGTTTCAAAAATTAATCAAAAGTTTTGCAATTTTGCTATTTATATATGTAACATATATATAATTTACTTGAAAATTGAACAAGTCCTCGTTCCAATCCGATACATACTATTATTATAATGCCATAAATCTGACGTCCTTGCCAGGACTATGAGGATAACGCAAAGTTAACTATATAGGTTGATTTTTTTGTCATATACAAATACTGAATAAAATGAAATATTCATAATAGTATTAACATAAATATTATACATATATTAGATTCTAATAATCTTTTAAAATATCTATCTGTTAATAAGGTCAAGGTGTAAAGATTATTAAGACTCAGTTTGCATTGTAAATGAAGAAAAGAAATAAAAACTTTTGTTTATTATTTAAGTTTTAATTAATATTATGATCTCATATGTAATATGCAAAACTCGGAAGATCATGGCAAGTCGTGATGATGATATACTTCAAAAATCTATAAATAAGGCTTCAGTTCACTTTTAACATCACTTTACCACGATGTTATTATTAAAGAGATTGTTTGTAAACTATATATTTTTAATATTTTTGTATAATCTTTTACATACTGTGAAAGGGCAAAGAAATTTAAGTGACGAAAAAGTGGTACTAGTCGCTCCAGTGCTGGCATCTATTAAAAATCCACGAGCGAGAATTATAGAAACCGCAAAGGATTTTCCTGTACTACGACTTATATCGTACAATGGTGTTGCTAAAAACGAGTTTAAGAACAACGATACATCTCAACCTATTTACGTAGAAGTGAGTATGCTTATAATGTGACTCGATATCAATTGAAATATATACTTTTGCAAACCAAACTAGTTATTATATTATTATAAAATATATGTATTACGGCTGGGAATATTATTATTTTAAAATTAATTGTTAGAAAAACTATAAAGATTTCTCAGATGTACCTAATTTATCTACATTAAAAAAATTAGTTTTTGCTGATTACATATAAAATTAATCATGTATTTAATAATCACATATTTGCGTTTTAATTGCAGAAACTTCAAGATCAAATCAATATAAGAAGAAAAAGATTTTCCAGTTATTAGAATAACTCTTATTAAGTGGGTTAACGAACCAATGGTTACTTTAATAATCAAGGAAATAATAATTACTAACTTGACTTTAACAAATTTTAAATAACAAATTATACACATTCGTTATAGAAATAGAATTGCTGAATCTGAGTATATAAATGCAAATTGTACGTATGCATACGTACGTACGTACATACGTATGGATGTATGTACTTATCAATGACAAAGGTCATGATATAAATCATAATTTTTCGTTTTTTTTAATGTAACATTTTTAGATATAACTTTAGTCTTTCTATTAATTTTTCAATTCGTCCTTCGAGTTACTTTTGTTGTTTGTGTTGTTTTTCACCTTTTACAAGTAAAAAAATGACTTGTTTTCGTCCTCTAGTGGTTTATTATGTACCTAATGGAGGAAAAATCCAAAATAGACTTAAGAAACATGTGTACAAAAATTAACTTTTAAATTCAAGCGATTTATTATAACCCTTTTATAACCTTCATTGCGAAGATAATTGTTAGTATTCTCTAAAAAAAATTAAAATGTCTTTATTAAAAAAATAGACACTGTACGAGAGCCCTCTGCCCCATCCAGTCTTTTTTTCCAATAGAAAAAAGTATGTATTCACAATAAAGAAGAAAATATAAAAAAGAACTGTAGGTATTGCGTTAAGCTTTTTACTAAACATATAATAAAAGTCTAAATAATTACTATTATTAAGTCGTTATAATTATGAGATTACAGTTAAGATTTAATCTAAAATAATACGTGTCATATAAAAGGAGGTAACATATATGACTTCATTACATTTTAAACACAAAAGACATCGTGAATTATTAAAAAAATGTTTATTCAAACTGTATTTATTTTAGTGTTTTTTCAAGGTATTAGAGTATCGTCGTACTCGTACATTTTGGAAGCAGGACCATCAGACTAGTTAAGGTTTTCAAACAATGTTTATATTTAAATTTTATTTTAGTTTTTATAACTTTATTTTTAATTGTTATGTAATTTGTTTTCAATAAAGTAAATATTTTTTATAATATTTACATAATTTTAGTCACAAAAAGTTTATATTTATTTAAGACACTACTTTGACTCTATTTTAGTAATTACGCTAAAATTCATGATATCAAAAAAAGAAATTTGTCTAGCGTGTATGTTTTATTGACAAGTATTATATATTTGCTTTCTTAATAATTAATTATTTTTAAATTATTTATTTACCGTAATACACCGGGGACGGAAAAGTGAGCGTAGTGAGTGTATATATATGTAGATTAATTTTTTTTCTTAGCTTCACGCTTTTTATCCCGCATAGCAGTGTAGACAGAAAGTGACAAGACACTCCGTACTTCGCTTTCCACTGAATTCGAGAAATTGCGTGTTGAGTGGTGGAACTCAACACCACTTTGTCTTACCAGAGCGAGGAAGTGCCGTGAATCCTCGAGTGCCGATCGAACCCACAACCAATCGCGTTTACAGTCAGACAGTAATAATTATAATAATTTATAAATTTTTATAAGGCAAGATTTTAAGTAGTTCAACGCGAAGAATCTTAAATTGGAGTTAAATGCACTCTCTCACATTGCTCGCTAAATCTAAGAAATTAAAAAAACGTTTATTTTTCTCGTTAAAGAATCTCAGAACTACAGACAAAGCAACTAAGTATTTTAAATTGTTTTCTAAAGAAGCTACATATTTGTTTTATTAAGGAAATATCATAATATATGACGGAAATGTTGTTTAAATAAATTTACATCTGAGAAGGTTGCACGTTGAAATCAATAAAACACGTTTGATATTTTAGTTCTATTCTATATTCATAGCTTTTGAGTGCCCAGTTGAATGAAAACACACACGTGAAAACTTATAAGATCTTGATTTTTATACTTTTGAAATTAAAATATTTTAAATGGATTAATCACGTAAATTTTCGTATACGAATGTTTACAGTAGTCTCTGGTCACAGATAGAGTACCTGTCTATTAATTAATCCGGTCGAAATAATTGAATTAAAATTTAGCTTCAACAAAAAATTCAAAAATATATATTATTCACAAGTATAGTAATACTTCTTCTTTTCTACTAAAACTCGTACAACCCTTACACTCAATACAATCCTGTGTGGTAACGAGTCACTCTTATGTACCTTCGAACTCCTACTTTTACTAGATTTCTATTCAATAGGCCGGTTGACATGTCAAATAGCCGTCGCCCTAGTAACATGCGTAGTATATATGTATATAAAAGTGTATCCCTAGCATACATTGAAATTAGACACAAACTGTTTGATATTAATTTTATTAATTTTATTAATTTTATATACTTTTTTTGCATCACTTATAAAGATATTTTTAACTTATTATTATTATTAGCTTTTTAAAAATATTGTACTGGTCTATTTGTGTTATTTTCCTAAAAATAATTAAAATATTATAATCTTCCTTCTCGTATTAGTGTAATACTGATAAAGAATTATTATTTATCATTTATTATTTAGGAATAAACTTTTAATCATATTAACAGATTGTTTCTTATTTTACCTTAAGACCTCTTTGCTTTGACCTTCGTAAATAAAAAACCGATTATTTTTAAATTACTTTGGTTGCTTAAACTTTAGTTGACTAACAATATTTTTAAAAAATTTCAACATTTTAAATGTTTCATAGTAACAATTCAATTTTTTTAATACTAATATTAGAAATGGATTTACAAGTATAAGTCATCAGAATATGTCAATACCGCTACAAAAACATACCACAAGTTACCCTAGGTATGAAGGAAATCATAAGAGCTTGTGTAAATAAATATTAACAATTATTTACTTGCAAAAATAACAACTAATATACATATATTATATGCATATTCTTTACCGTGTTTGCATTTACCGCTCTCAAATAAGAACTATTTAATAAATTATTTACTAAGCGGTTAGGTGTATAATTATTTAACACTATTCTTATAGAGAGGTACAGTAAATATAAATTTTGATATTTTTTGTCTTTGCCCTCTCGATTTTAATACGTTTTTTCATAGCACAGCAGGACAGTGTCTGACAGCACACGAATTGGTTATGAGTTTGATATTAATTCGGGGAATGTCGATATTAAAATTTTCATATATTCGATTTTAGTAAGACAAAGGGCAGCGTTCCTTTAGGTTAGGTTGGGTTATGCAAGCACGCAGCACAAAAATACAATCAGTAAGGGTCTCACAAAAAGGTGAAACGTGAAATATATTTTGTCTACCCTACAAAAAACGTATGAAAATGTATACCTAATATTATTTTTTGTAAGAACTTCCTGAATCTAACTACCGGCTGCCATTTGCTGGCCACCATCTTGCCAGTATCATGTAGCACAACAAAAATCTGATACCGCATGTGATCAACCGCAAAATGTGTAACTATAGAAGCTTCCTCTCTAAAAATAAACTTCCTTTGTGCATTTAAACCTAAATCCTTTTTATTAATAAATAATGAACAAAAAGTAAGTATACATTTGCGTATTTTGAACAATACATACAAACAAAGACAAAGACAAAGTAACTTTATCTAACTATACTAAAAATGTTTGAATGTTAGAATACCAACTTACAGTATTTTAATATTCACTAACGTATTTCACAGGTATCAAATAGAAATGGACAACAATTTTAGTGAAATTTAGTGTGCTGGGGTTTTCGAAGACGATGAATAGATCTGGCTAGTTAATGTCGTTTTATTTATGTTTTCAGAATGCCAAAGCAAGTTTTGCCGCTATCTACTAACTTTTAATATTATAGCTCTTTTGTTATCGGGCGACCCTAATAACAGAAGACTCCAATCTATATTTAAAGATTGGAAAATATTTATAAAAAATATTTAATTTTCACTGTTATTCTGAAATTACATAATAAAAACACTAATCCGAGTACAAATTTAAAAAAAAACTTTCAAACACAAACAGCTTTAGAATCTATCAAAATTTGTGAACCATGTAAACAATCAGTTCATATAAATTGGGAGAGATTTCTCTTATTACTATAAATCGTGAAAATTGTGTACCTTAATATATTTAATATAATTAAAGTTAAAATATAAGAAAAAATGAAAAAAACAAGTTTATATACAGTATATAGTGTTATGGGAAAAACATTTTCCCTTCATTTTCTACTTCCTATTAAAAATTACTACATAATAATATTCCGATACTCGATAATCGTAGTATCGTGTGAGTGTAATTAAACTACAATTAAATTCTTTAACTAGTAACATTTTATACTATATTGGATATTATAAAAACAATACAAATCATAATTTTCAAAAAGAATCAAATACTTTTAATTAAAAAAATATTTAAGTTTTATAATAAGAAGGCTAAAAATGATAAAAGTGGAAATTCATAACTAGTTTTTTGGCCATAAAGAAAAAACAAAACATTGTTGTCTAAAAAGTTGAAGCATCCGGTTTTAAGGAATAACCAGATATAAATACGCATCTACGTGCAAACGTAGAGTTAGCAAATTATTATTCAGGTAGCTTAACGTTTCGTACGTTTTATTGTTTATGATAAACTGACATTACGTTGAAATACTCTATCATTGAGTATTAGGTATTTTACTGATAACGTCATCGTGGGAAACGTGGTGTCCTGCTCAAAGGCTAGTAGGCGGTTCGTGACGTAGCATCGCGTCTGCTGGAAAAAACTCGCTTATAAATAGGTCGAGTGGCGAGTCCTGCGCCAGTGATCACGATGGGACTCCGCAGTGTAGAGTGTCTGTGTGTTCTGACACTGGCGGCATGCGCCCTCGCCTCAGTGAATGACAATGCCTTAGAGAGCGGTGACCGTGTGGTCCTCGTAGCACCAGTTTTAGCACCCCCCAGAGATTCTAGAGCACATTCCACAGATAGGGCAAGGCAATTCCCTATTCTTGTGTTACTAGCTCAGCAGAATGTGCCTAAAGTATCGGAACCGCAAGCTAAATCATTGCCGATTGATCCACAGCCTATTTATGTGCAGGTAAATTACTTTTATTGTTTTTTATACTTTTATTGAACAAATAATATAAATATTCAATATGTTTAAATCATTTCTCAACTTGTGAGTTCCATTTAATTTTTATGAACATCTACTTACATGGAAGTAAAAATTTCATTTAGTAAAAAGCCATTATATTTTATTTTTTTATCACAAAAAATGTAATAACTAGTGTTTATAACTTAAATTATACTGATATTTTTATATTTATATATAATTTAACTATGTATTTATAGAAATTAGAAGACCAGGAGAAAGCACATTCAAATAGGCAAAAGCGGCATTTGACGAAAATTTTGGGGCACGGACATGGTAAATCATTTGGAAGTGGCGGCTTCGGCTATGGCGGTGGAGGCGGTTACGGCGGTGGATACGACGGTGGGTACGGCGGCCATGGCGGTCATGGATATCAAGAACCATCCAAGACTATATATGTGAAAGTTATTAAAGAACACGGTGAGTTGGCTAATTTATATTTAAAAACAAAACCAGTGTCCTCATGAATTCAAGACATTGGCAATTAAGTTGTGGAACTCAATGCCGTGCTTTATTTTACCAGAGAGAATAAAATAATAATATAAACATATTCCCTAAATGTATATCGAACCTACAACCGACCACGTCTCTCCACTTGCTACGATTCTCATCTTGCCACCAGCAACCATAGTGGTCTTTATTTAATAAGTTTAAATATTTTATATGATATTTTATATTAGGACATATAATTTTTTCCTCGTGACATTAATATTTAGTTAATTCTCTTGGCTTGAAAAAAATTCGTTAATGCATACCTATATGTCTTCAAATACATTAATGCATACCTATATGTCTTCAAATACATTAATGCATACCTATATGTCTTTTTTTGAAGGTTACAGAATGATATTAAAGATCTTTTACACTCTTGTGCAATACTAAATTTTATTAATTATGATGTTCGCATTTTTTGTATGTAACAATATCAAAACAGGTTGTGTAAAATGATAAAATAAAAACCCATATAAAAACTTGTAGAAGATACCTATATAGCACAGGTTTTTGAAATAAAGGATCGACAACTTCTCTTTGTGTTGTTAGATTATTTGTAATATGAAAAATATCTATATAATCATTTCTACTGTATTTGATATATTATTTTAATTCTGTATCTTAGTACTAGTAATTTTTCAAAATTACAGGCATAATTTATTGACAGACGAGCTTACCTTACTTTTAATAAATGATACTTGCCATTTTTGTAGCCAAATAGTAGCTGAATTAAATCTACAAATTAAAATTATTTGTTTTTTATCTAACTGATAATATCTCCATAACTAAATATAAAATAGAACATTTGACTTAAAGATTAACGAAAATTCTTTTTAGGCCATCATGGAGGCGGCGGCAATTACGGTGGGGGTAACTACGGAGGCTATAATACAGGACATGGCGGATATAATCCGGGACATGGCGGCGGATATAATCCAGGACATGGCGGCGGATATAATCCGGGATATGGAAATGGTTACGGAGGAGGAGGCGGTGGGGGAGGCGGCGGCGGAGGTGGAAGCGGGGGTGGATTTGGTGGAGGCTTCGGTTTCGGCTTCGGCGGTGGTAGCGGAGGCGGTGGCGGTGGCGGCGGCGGCGGTGGAGGTGGAGGCGGAGGCAACTACGGTCACGGGTGAGTTTAATAAATTTATACTTTAAAATACAATTAAATATTTTTTAAGAAGAAAATCTTTAATTTAATTTATTTTAAAGTGTAGTGTAAGTAAATTATTTTAAAGAATAGTATAAAGTGTTCGAAACGGGTTTTCCAAAAAGGAATTTGCGAATACGAAAATGTACGCGATTATTCAGTTCAAAATAGTTTCATTTAAAATAAATATTTTGTTGAAATGAAATTTAAAATTTAAGCTTTAGTTTATTAGTAAATTTAATATTAATTCTTATCAAATATATATAATATGTTTATATAAAAATTATTTCCATTACTCAGTTCTGCCAAGACAAGTGTGTCTTTGAGTTTCGCTACTTGACACGAAATATCTCTAATTCGGGCGAAAAGCGAATGTCTTGATATTATATTCTCTTTGAACATGTAACTGAAAAAAATATGTTTAGTATGTTTAATTAAATTATCAGACAATATATTAATTGTCAATTATTCAAATTGCTTTATTTTTTAAACCTGGCTATAAAAGGCACCATGCATTATCAGACATCATAAGTAACAAAAAAAAGAAAAAAATTAAACCTTGAACACTCAAAAATCCTCACAACCAGTCCCTATGTATAAGAAAAACTGAACTACAACAAAGAATACATAAATGTCTGTAGTTTAAATTGCATAGTAAACATTTTTTTTTATTTTCAGGTACAAGTAACGCAAATAAATATACCAACAACTATACAAAAATGTAAACTAAATTAGTTATTCCTGTTGAGATATACAGCTCTATCTGACTCGGTTTAGTTAAAACCAAGCAATGTATGTACTTAGTAAGATAGCTAACTGCCAATTATGTATGCCTCGATTGTTACGAGACAGTGATCAAATGTAATGACAGAATGCTAGGAATATGTTGGATTAATGCATATTCACATAACCAAGAGTGGCACAATCTGTTTTAAATGGATGACATGTACTGGAAACTTTAATAATGAAATTATGTATGTAAAGACATTGATTTATATGAATGCATTGCAATTTTATATTATTTAGTTTATAAGCCTTTATTCGTTAGGAAATATGTTAACAAATTAAGATTTTTTTTGTACAAAAGTGTAATTATAATATATTCATACATTATATTATATAAAAAATAAAATATAACAACTATTGCTCAAAGGTGTGTTTTATTGTGATACCTTCTATCTTGATAGTTAATAAGTCACATATGTTTTCATCTGGTTTTTCAGACACGTACTTAAATATTTATTAAGAATTAAATTTGTAATAATTCATGTTACTTTCAAAATAATTTCATAAATGAAAATCATATAGGATTAAATTGATTAAAATATAAGTAAAATAAAAAATCAATATAAAACAGTTCAGAAAAATTCACAATCTAAAAAATGATCTTTACATTTTTATTTTTAAGAATTACTGAACTTAATCTATTAAAGGGCCATATAAAGGCCATCTAAAAATTCAGGTCAAAAGCTTACGGGTTACAATAGAAGCAAAATTAAAACCAATGAATTTTTTGGTTAAGTTTAAGCATATTTGAAATGAAAAGAAATACTTTTACCAGAACTATTTTATTTCATCAATTGATTTAACATCAATTTTTATCAAATTTAGTATGACAACAAAACTTAAACATATATTAAATAATTCTAAGTAATATTGTTAAAGTTATATAAACAAATCATTTACCTTTTTTGGTATAAATCTTGTATAATTCTAGGTATAAATATTAAATTATTGATAGTTTTTTTTTATATTTCTTTTGTTAATATACTCATATATCCGTATTTGTAAAGTTATAAAAACAATATTTTTTTGGTGGATATTATTTGTAAAAGATTTAGTATACTAGTATAGGTGTGACGACCTTCAAACACTTTAAAACTATAAACTATAATAGATATTTACGATGTCTGCTTAAAAAACTGGACAATGAATCAAAAAAAATATATGAGAAAAACATCGGGAAATCCCCTTTTATTTTTCATAATATTATAACGTTAAAAAAGTTTTATAAAAAAAACAATGGAATACAAATATAATGTAATTAGTTCATTGTAAAAACAAACAATTTTATACATTAATTAATTATAACATATTAATAACTATTCGTCATATTCTGTCAAATTAAAATATATAATTAATAATATTAGTTGCAAATAACATTTAAATCAAGTTACAGAACAACGTTAATATCAATGAATCCTTTAACAAATTTTTAATTTAAACTTAAAGCTATTACTTAAAGTAAAGCCATAAAACGTTAATATTAATAAATTGTATTTGAAAGTTATATCACTATATGTTATTAAAGAAAAGTATGAAAAATCTCCGTTTTTTCTAAAAATCAAGTAACAATCCTTGAAATATCAATAATTTAAAGAATGCCTATAAGAAATTATATTTAAGCAATTATAATTAAACGTTTACATATTTCTCATTCAACCGGATATTATGTTAAGATCAATGGGTGTAAAAACCACTACACACTAGTCAGAACATAATCGCTCTATGAGCGTGGTATCATCATTATTATTAGGAATCGCAACAACTTGTTATTTTCTGTTGATTTGTAATTCAATTGATACTAGGAAGAAAACTTTTTTATCTATTATATTACATAATTTTTTTATGACGTGACTAGCCTTATTATATAAAGTTACTTAAATACAATCGAAGTATTATAGTAGTATTATTTAAGCGATTTTCAGAAATTTGGGACAGTATGTGTATGGGGTTAACTAATCAGCTTAAGTTTTTCAATTAGCTAACTAAAGAAAGCAACTTCAGGCTTTATTACTATGGGGTTTCCCAATAAGAACAATATGTTTTAAAATTGAAATAAAACATGTAATATATGTTCGAAATTCGTGTTCAATGGCTTTATTTCATAGAAAATTTTATGCTATTTACGATTTAAACAAAATATTGTTCAAATGACCGCCACAACTTTTTTGACTCAGTGCAGCATTTCGGCTGGTATGGCCGCTATAGTCGCTCGAATGTTGCGTTCAAGGTCTTGAATCGTAGCTGGTTTATTGGCATACACTTAAGATTTAATATACCCTCACAAAAAATAGTCTAAGGGTGTTAAATCGCATGAACTTGGTGGCCAATTGTGAGGACCGTTGCGAGAAATAACCGACTCACCAAACTTATCACGCAATAAATCCATTGTGACGGTCGCAGTGTGACATGTTGCACCATCATGTTGAAAATAAATGTCGTCCGCATCGATTTCATACACTTCAGGAAAAAAAATCGTTCAACATATCACGATAACGGTCGCCATTGACAGTAACAGTACGGCCTTCGTCGTTTTTGAAAAAGTACGGGCCAATGATTACACCGTACCATAATCCGCACCAAACAGCCAATTTTTCAGGATGTAATGATGTTTCATGAACCACTCTTGGATTTGACTCACTCCAGTAACGATAATTCTGTTTGTTCACATAACCATTGAGCCAAAAGTGAGCCTCATCTGAAAAGATGATTTTCCTATGAAATTCGGTGACCGTTTCCATCACTTCAAGCGCCCAATCAGCAAATTCACGACGTAATCGATGGTCTGCTGGCTTTTGTTCTTGTGCCAACACAATCTTGTATGGATGTAGGCTGAGATCCATACGTAAAATTCGCCAGGTTGTCATTCTGGATAAGCCCAATTCTTGTGCGCGTCGTGTAATATTTTCTTCACTACGGCCTGTCCGTTGTCGTGTTGGTGGTCTACTATCGTGCAAAGAATATTCACTTTCCAGTTTTTAGATTATGCGACGTATAGCGAGCTCAGACGGTGTACCATGACGACCATATTTAGCACGAAATGCTCTTTGAGTAGAGACAATACTTCTCGAATTTTGATAGAAAATTTGGACAATTTCCAAACGTTGAGGTAACGTGAACTTGTTCATGACTAATGGCAAACATTACTGAACACAAAACAAACAAATGTCAAATGTTAAACAACCAAGATGGCAGCTGTGAGCTATCAAAATCCTATCATCCCTATTGGAAAACACTGTATTAACCTAAAATTTAGATCTTGACCTGAGCAGGGAAGTAAATTGAACTAAGTAGTATCAAAATGTAAATCTTCATTGTGACGAATGACATTTTTTTATATTATCTATTATATTAAATACCAGCGGCCCGTTCGCGGCGTTGCCTGCGCGCACTCACTATGCAGGCGTTCTAGCTTAAATCACAGATTTTGCCAAAATTTGTAATACTTCATTCTTGGATATGTTGTATATACGTGTCATTTCATAAGTCCACTTATGACATTATGGTCCACATATGATTTACCTCACCTACATGTGGCACAACGATCCACGTGTGACTCAAATACACATACTACCATGGTTGACATGTAATTTTACTGATCCACATATGACATCATGGTCCACGTGTGATTTCACCCTTCCACAGATGCCATCATGGTCCACTTATGATTTTGCTCGTCCACATATGACTTTAGGTCCACATGTGATTTCTCCCATCCACACATGCTACCATGATCCACGTATGATTTTATTCATCCACATATGACATCATAGTCCATATATGATTTCGCCCATCAACATAAGACACCATGGCCCACAAGTGATTGTACTTGTCCACATAAGAAGCCTTGGTCCACATGTGATTTTACCCTTCCACACATGCGACCTTGGTTCACTTGTCAATTCACACATTCACACACGCCATCATGGTCCACGTGTGATTGTACTCGTCCACTTATGACACCATGGTCCACAGGTGACTTTACTCATGCACATATGACACCATAATCCACATGTGGTCTCACCGATGCATATATGAAATTGTGGTCCAGGTCATGGTCCACACGTGACTTTACTCATCCACATATGACACCGTAGTCAACATGTGGTTTCACCGATGCATATATGAAATTAGGGTCTAGGTCATGGTCCAAGTGTGACTTTATGTGTTTACATACGATTTTGAAAAGTCCACATCCATCGTGGTGCAGTGAAACTGAGCATAGAGCGGCGGGCTGTAAACGCAATTGGTTGTGTGGTCCATTACACTCGAGGAAAAAATTATATTATAGCTATTTCTTTTTCATCTAATGATATACATAGCGTAATAATTGATTGTCACAATATTATTTTAATATCATAATATAATTTTCAATGATTCGAATTCGGGGGAAAGCGAAGTAAGAGTGTCTTGTCTAGGTACTTTCTGCCTACCCTACTATGCGGAATAAAAGCGTGAAGCTAAAAAAACAATTATCTGACCTGTATTCGCAATGTATTTAGTCTCAACTATTTTTTTAATCTAGTGATGAGTGAAAAATATTCCGTTTATTTTAACATCTACAATAACTGCGACAAAGATATTTTAGTAATTTTGACTATATAAAGTCTTATAAATATATAAGAAGGTAATTTTAATGTAAAAAATATATACATATGTATTAAATTTAAAATTTGTTTATTATTTTACTTCAAATATTTCTAATACAATATATTATATTGTCAACATTGCTTTTTTATTTAATAAGGCGTATTATTTTGTTATAATAAAAGTTTGATAAATTTTATTGTAATAATAAAATAAATGTTAATTAATTATTGAATATATTAACTACATTGTGCCATTCTGGTGCAGCTGGATAGCGTCTGGCTGCAAAAACGAGAGATGTGAATTTGATTCATTATTTTATATTATTTTTATTTATTAGAATTATTTTTTATTTTTCTTCGTGGATAAACAAAACGCAGCGTTGAGTTCCGCTTCTCATGTCAATCAATGTCTCGATTTCTGGGGTATAGCAGAGTACGAAATTTCCTGATACTCTCTCTGTTTACCCTACTCTGCGGGAAAAGGCAAGAAGCCAGAAGAAAAATTAAATAAATAGTAGTACGAAGAAAATAATATTACTAATGAGCTTGACATAAGACTTTTCAACTAAAGCACAACGAAACACATAATATATGCGTTCTCTGCCGCATATATCAAGGTGTGTGTTTTGGGGATCTATTTAACTTGGTTCCCGCACATTGAATTTTCCAACAGCACAGTACGTAACAGACTGAATATGATAATTTAAAATCTATTATAATATATCTAATTATAATATTATCTAATTATATTCTGTTACAATTAAACGTAAAACGCTAAGATTTAGAAACATTGTTTCTTTCTTTTGCCATGACGAAGGCAGATTGGGCTTTACTAAGTAAGAAAATTCTTAACTTATTAAAATAAGGCCATAACATATAAATAAAATGTATGATAAATTACTTATGACGATATTATTCATATTTTATGACCGCCGTAAGTACTCCATGTTACTTGGATATATAAATATTTGAACTGTGAACGTTTAAAGTAGACAAAACCTTATGTGCCTTATTTCAATACATGCATACTACATATTTATATCTTTGACAATATTAACATGTTATCTATAAATCAAATACACAAACCAAATAGTGAGGGCACGAGGATGAGTGATGAAGTGGTAAGGAGAGAGAGTCCTCGATTGAGTCGGAGACTTTTAAAAACGCAGTACTAATAATACTGGATGAAGGTCACCTAAAAAGTATGAGGACCTCTCAAAGGGCATGTACGAAGAAGATAATGACTGTGGACGAGGCGAAAAGACTAAAGATAGTATGCAGGACCCATAGCGTTGGCGCTCCGACCCCTCTGACTACCTCGTGAGAGATAAAGCTTGAAGCTTTTAGATGCGAATCCTTGTAATACGTTCATAGCTGTTAAAATAATATTTTTATATTATTTTCATCGGTATTAGATACCAATACCTATGCACATAAAGTAAGGTTGTCCAAGACATACCACCGCTTACGACATATCCAGGTTGTATCCCATCAGGTTGTACCATTAGTCGACTAAACAAACGGTAACAAACAGACGGCCAACCGTGTGACTTACCATCGGGGTTACAGAAACATTTTTATATACAGAATCTTTACAATATCCTCATAAAATATTCAACAACTAAAAAAATTATATAAAGAATAATATAATCTGATTCATCAATTCATCATCATCAATGAGCAATACAAACACTAGACGAATGAATTTGCAGGTAAAAGCACATATACAATATATATCAGAAAAAGCCAACTCGTGTCTATCTCGAAAGCCCACACCTTATAAGTTATCGTTATAGCTTTTATGCATGCAGCTACTAATCTGTAAGATCGTTACGTTTTTAAATTTGAAATTCAACCTATAGTCTGGAGTTATCAAGATATATAAATATTTAAAAAATCTCATTAAATTTATCAAATATCCTTTTATTTATGCGTCATCGCTTGTATATTCTTTATTACAAATAAAAATTGTTTTGTTATTTTTTTTAGCTTCACGCTCTTTAATCCTGCATAGCAGGGTAGACAGAAAGTACCTAGTACCATACCGTACTTAGCTTTCCACCGAATTCTAGACATTGCATATTGAGTGGTGGACCTCTACGTCGCACTTTGTCTTATCACAGCGAGGAAGTGAATTTTTTTTTTAGCTTCACACTTTTTATCCCGCGTAGCAGGGTAGGCAGAAAGTATCTAGTGTCAAGACACTCCGTACTTCGCTTCGTGAAAATAGTTTAAATATAATCACTCCTACGAGTGGGGATCGAATCCACAACCGGTCGCGCTTACAGTCAGACGCTGTCACACTACGCCACGACCGGCCTCATTATTTTTTTTTCATCTATCAAAAGTAACTTACGAATAAGTACTTTAGTTTTATACGTTAAACAAGATTTTACTGGCATAACATGAAAAATTTAATATAACTATTTTGTTTAAACATAAAGTTCAATTTTGTAAGACAGCAGGTTACTCATTATTTTGAGTACATCTGAGGTCTATTTCATTGCATGGATCATTTAGCACGATAGTCTTTGGTAGGGAGCGGTCATCGTTCGACCAAGGGTCGTCGCACCTGAATCTGCTATTACAATAGCCTTGTATTATGCATTAAAAATTTAAGTGCACATTATTAAAATATTTTACCGTAGAAAGTTTATCAATTATCTTCCATTTAAGAGTAAAACCTCAAACCAGGCTTACACTTAAAACGTAAAATAATGATTTAAAAGATTTATATTATAAGAAAAGGAAATATATCATTAAAAATCACTAAAAAGGGTAACAAACAGAAGAAGAGACAGAACAATAAAAATCACGGGCAATCCATGTCTGTGGCGTTTGAAAAATTGGATTAAAAAAAAATTAAAACGTCTGATGGGGATCCTGGCTGCAGATAAAAAGTTATACATATTACTTTATTTGAAAAAAAAATATAATTTAAAATGAAATCACTCGATACGAAAATTAAATGCTTCACTGGATTACAAGACAATTTATGTATAACGTATAATTGAATAAATTTAAATATCATCTCTTTTTTGAAGGACTAACTAAAATAAATACCTTTTGTGACCACTATAATAAAGGCCCATACAGCTCTGCTAAAATCATTACGTCAGCATTTTTCATAGTATTTATATTGTATATATTCTATTATTCTAATATTCGTAATCTCTAATTTTGAAAAGGATGTAATTTATTTTAGACTTTAATAGGAACCATAAATAGCAAAATCAGTTGTTTTCCTTTTATACCTATTCTAATATTATATATATATATATATATATATATATATATATATATATATATATATATATATATATATATATATATATATATATATATATACTCACAAAACACAACAGCAACAAATAAAATAAAACTGCCAGTCAATTCAAGCTTAATCGCTAATATCTAATAATATTCTTATCTGACAGAAAGCTTATTAACGTAGACAAAATAACAACAAAATCACAGTAATTCACAGAAATATTAATATTAAGAATGTTTATGTATGTGTTGTTCTTAGAATTGTTGACTCTTTCAACCATATAAAGTTCCAAGGTCAATTTCCTGGTGAAGTCCTTTCCTATCACGATATAATGTTTCTTATAATATTCGTCCTCTAGACAAGTTCATGTAGCGATCTCAATAATATATTAATGCCAGAATAGAAATATTTCATTCTATTTTAGTTGAGCTCTACGACTACCTCCTTTTCGGACACGCAAGTTAAAACGAATACTTGCTCCATGGCTCATGCAGGATATTAGTTTACTAATGACAAAAAGCAACTTGGCTACATCCAAATGTAAGTATTATCCCAGTGAGAAGAATTAGCTAAAATACAAGAATGCGTCTAATGACAATGAGAAGGCTGGTGTTCCCAAAGGCGGTGTCCTTTTCTATTTTAAATTTTTATTAATACAGTTTCCCAAACTCGGTGCTCTTTTTTTCGTATACCTACAAATTTACTTAGCCGTATTAGTGCGCCTATTCATAAATTTAATGAGAACTTACAGAATATTAACAGTTGGAGCCGTTCACACACACGGCTAATTTGATATTTCTCTTCCTGGCAAGTCCAAAATTGTTAGTAGCACGTAATAATTAATGAAGGTTTACTACAATAGCCTAACTATCCGTCTGATAGCGTCAATTTGATTCCCAGTACATCTATTAAAAAAACTTGAGATTATTCTTCACAACCCGCTGTCATGGTCAGCGCCGTTAGCTAAGTCGAAAAGTGTTTACTACTAACATATCACTGAAAAGTTCATAATATTTCCTTTCTGCTAAAACCAAAACTCTAGCTCGTTCGCTACTGCTGCGGGATATAAATTTGGCTAACACTTGTTACTCCGACTGATCTGAGAATGAAATGAATGAAATTTATTAAATTAGAGCGGTCACGAAGCCTTTGCCATTTGCCTTTGGTCTACGTAAGTTTGATCATGTTTCTGATTGTCAGTCAGATTGGATGGCCTCCTATCAGTCATCGCATTCTTTCTATTGTATTCCACGTACTGTCCTCTATTCCTTTATAATCCCTCCACTCGCCCATATTTAAAAGAACATTTTTGTTTCCTTGATTCCGATTTTATTCTACGTTTTGAGCTTATATCGCGAAGAGACAATATTCTCAAATTACTAAACTAACTCAATCATATCGTCGTCTTCTATTAATGTAATAATCGGACTTAACAATTCTTATTAGAGCCATACGGATTATAATCAAAATATGAATTAGACGCCACTCGAAGCTACTTTTATACTTGTTTAATATAAAAATATCAGGTTAACAGTCAAACATTGACCCACTGCATGTCACTGTCGCGATAGCCCCCAAGTTTTAAGACATTGCATTACATAGAAAGACTATTTTAAATAAAATATCCTGAAAATATTTGCGAAGAATTGTTCGAGTCAATAATATAAATAAATGAATGGTATAAAAAAATTCCAGCCAATAATATTCAATATAATATTATGTCGATTAACACGAGACACAAAGTATGTTTGCAACAAAAAAATGAGCACACAATCGTATTATCTAAATTGTACTACGCACTAAGTTGCGTTTTTTAAAAGTAAACACAATCGTTCATCTTTATTGTTTTAAAGAATACAAGTATAATAAGTAATAATTTAATAGGCAACATCAATATTTAAAATTATACATGTGATTTCAAATTAATTAATAACCTATTTATATATGTACCTTGTAGGAGAGAAATTGACGCACAGTACAATCATGAATGCATGTTACGCTTAAAATCCATTGACGTTCCTGAGGTATCATTAGAGTAGACGGAAGCAAGTCATCCTCTCCTTCATATTTTCCCTTGTTATCCAGCATGATGATTACTTATCACATTTTAAAATTGTGAAATCGGCGTCCCGGGATTTACTCTGGTTTTTTTTAATGTCAAATTATAAAGGAAATAACTTCCTTGCTGTCTCTTAACGCCTTATAATATAGCCAAAATGTGGAAAATTATATATTTGTTTGTTGTCAAATATTTTGGGTGTGTTCAGAAATTTTCTTAGAATTTAAACAATTATTTGTGTTGACATTAAATTAAAAGGAATCGTGGCTTGGTTATAAAGAGTCACATTTATCATACAATGAATATTAATTCTTTCCCAAGCAAGGTAAATAAATGTTAATATATTAAGAAATTGTCGATCTGGCACATAAGTGCAGCTTAGAAATAAACACGCGGCATGCGAAATGTCTTAAAACTTTCTTTCTTAAGTTAAACTCAGTTTGCCGACCTAAAAGATTAACTAATATATATCGAGGGATATACCAACAAAATCTCTATCATATGTTCAACCTGTTACGCATAGTTAAGCAGAGAGCTGGAGAAATAGAGAAATAAAGGGGGCTCCTTTAAAACTAAAACCTAGAATTTGAGATACAAGTTTATTATATTTTTTATTTATATTCTTTTTTTGGTGTAGACTGTTTTTACACAGATTGATGTACGAACAAGAATATCTACATGCTTCAATGGCCAATATAGTAAATCAATGACTAACCTTAAGTCACAGATAAGAATAATAATTTTAAAAACCCAATAATCAATTGCTATACAGTCTAGACAGGGCTCCATTGTACCAGGTAGCTTCCATATTATATTTCGTTATTAATTGTCTTGAAACTTTTGACCATACATACACATCAAAAATCAAACGGAGAAATATAAAGTTAATTTAATATTTTAAGCTAAATTATTTAATTTGAAATGAATACTAAATGAATAAACAAATAGTGGATTATTAAGAAGTTGAAATTGTAGTAGAGGCCGTGGCGCAAAGGGATAGTGTCTGGCTGTAAATATGATCGGTTGGGGGTTCGATTCCCATTCAGGGGAATGAAAATTTAAATTATTTTCACTTCCTTGCTCTGGCAAGACTAAGCGTGGCGTTGAGTTCCAGTACTCAACACCCAATGTCTCAAATTCGGCAGAAAGCGAAGTACGGAGAGTTTTGACATAAAAGCGTAAAGTTAAAAAAATGTAGCAAAATTTTTAAGCAATATATCTTTTTATCTTTATTAATGAGCAAGTTCATTAGAAAGGTTACAAGTTTCCCGAACATTGTGTGCTACCAAAACTATATATGTATATTATATAATACATACATTAACTTTATATGAATAGAAAGCTTATTATTTACAGTGAAACTTTCTCGTAACTTTCAATACAACTTTGTAAGACCTAGTGTGACATGTTGTGATACACGTTTTCATGCTGTTATTCATCTATATGCTGTTGATTTTTTTTAAAAAAATGCATGACACCATTATTAATCTATTTTATTCCGATTGAGGCGAAGTGTCTTGACACTAGGTTCTCTTAAAGAACGCTTCTGCACCCGATAAAGCGTGAAACTGGAAAATGTTGACTTATATTAAATATTATTTATTACTTGTTTTCTTAGTAAGTTACAAAATAACTTGGTACCAGAAATATTTTCTACGCATAGTACTGTAAAAATCTTATAATAAGGAAACGATATCCCTGTTCACCTTACAATGATAATGTTAGCTATAGGCCACCTCCATTCTTTCTATATCACTTTCTATATCAATTAATTTCATCATTAATAATATTTTATTTACATTCTGTTTATTACCGCGTTATATACAGAATGTAAATATTGATATATAAAGTACTGTTCTATGGTATAATGGCTGAATAGTAAGATCACATATTTGTTTTTATATAGTAATATTCACTTTGAAGACCAAAGAATGAATGCAAAAAAACAAAACATAAATTTCATGCGTCTTATTAAAGATATCCAATTATTTTAATTTTAACGCCAATAATAAATATATTAAATATTTGTGTCGGTATGATAAAATACAGTAAAATTTTCAAAACCTGATCTTTATCTATCAAGGCTCCATCAAGCTTATAATTCTAGGAAACGTAAGTCTTGTTCTATTTATGTGCTCGTTGCATTTGATGAACTTATAAGAAAAGGTTTTAAATAAACATATTTTACTAAAATATAGTTAAAAAAGACCTTACTTATTAACTTATATGTATATTAGAAGTTGTTCTAATGCACCGCGGTGGATGCTTGTTTGATTCCCGTTCTAGGAAACGGTATATCATTTCTTCTTTCTGGTAAGATAAAAAACGGCGTTAACTTGATCACGGTGTCTCGAATTCTGGCAGAAAACGACTGAAAGTTAGGTTCGGAGTTCAGTTTCTTGACACTAGATTCTCTCTGACTATTCTTGTTATACAGTATGAAGTGTGAAGCTGTAAAAATAAAAAAAATATGTATATCAGTTAAATTGTAAAGTTTATCAAAAATACGCAAGTCGTGGTGCAGTTAGGTCTTAGACTCGATCCGAGTCGCTTGATTTTTTTAATTTAAAAGATATTTATGTACCTATATACTAAGCTACTTTGTGATTTCTCAATACAACTTCAGAAACAGTGTCCGGAACGGAAAGCAAAAACGGGATGTCAAGTAACTAAGTTAAGGAGGACTTAGTTTGACCCACTCTGCCTACCTAAGAAATATCATAGAAATATTACCAATTCATAGTACTTATATTTACTATCATACATGAATATTTTGTTAAAATCAATTAAAAATTTTAAATAAGTAGTAAATTAATACAAAATTGAAATTTAATTTAGTAATTAAATACAGTACATTATCATATATTTTACATGATAACGTTTTAAAAACAAATTTTTAGGAATACCCAAAGAGATATGATTTGAAGTTGAATACCTTATCATACACTACTTTATGTAAACCTAAGGTCTAAAGATCTATTAAAATTGACGACTTTTTACTTTAGTACAATAAATTAATTTGCTATTATTATGATTTTCTTTATAAAATATTTTCTTAAATATATTTTCGTTATCCCGACTCCTTAATAAGCTAATAAGAAAACAATAAAAAAAAATCTTTATTGCAGTTTTTTTTATTTCAAAAGCTCCTATACTAGCTTTCGCTTCTCGATTCTTCTTGAAATGTAGAACACAGACAACATCGAAAGCAAAGCCTGTATACATATAGAGATAATGATTATCACGAGGAAAGTTGCATCCCAGGGGTTCAAGCAGACCGTACGTTTTTAATCCGGTTGCGTGCGCTGGCGCATCACTTGTAAGCTCGCTGCCGCGGTCCGCGCTTGCGCCCAAGTGTTCAAAAAATTATTCGCAATGTATAAATCATTGATTTTTGTGGGTGTATTGTGCTTCGCTTTAATTGGTGAGTTAATTCTTTTTAGCGATTTTTTTATTTTTTTATTAATAGTTATTTTTATTTTAAAATTTTATTTTTAAAATTATATTAATTCAAAATGTTATTAAAATATAAGGTATTTTTAAATTATTATTTTTTTAATAATAATTGAACAAATTTAATGGGACATTTAATTGTTCTAGCCAAAAATAATATTAAACTAATTTAATACATTTACTTATTTGTAAATATTCATTGTAAAAGATGAATACCACTTAAATTCTGGTGTAAAACAACAGTTACTTCCAAACCAGTTGATGAGACCTTTTCGCGAACGCTACACTCACCGTTGATCGGTGAGTGTAGCGTTCGCGAACAAACTAAGCGGTCGCGAATAAACTATGCTTATAAGATACATAGGAAGATAAATTTAAAAGTTCAGTAAATAAATTTAAAAGTTCAGTAAGTAAAGTAAATTTTATGTAATTTTATGATATATAGGTATCAATTACTACTATCAATTTAATAAAACTAAAAGGGATTTTAATCATTTACTTAATTTTTGTAATAAAAGTATTCTATAAATTTAGTAAATCATTTAAAATGTTAGTAAAGGAAAATCTTTCGATTCTAACGTTTTCCAAATTTGAAAATTATTCAAAATATTTCAAGTTATTAAAACATAAAATACCTGCTATAACAATTAGACGTAATTTTAGACTACGAAATATCAACCATTTAGATCATTTCGTCAAATGCTAATTATAAACTAGAAAATTCGCTACAATTACCTAATGTAAAATTAATTAACTATGGTTTTATGTATTATTATGCAAACCAGAATTTATTACAAAAGATTAAGTTAGGGCTATAATTTAAATATGTCCACGTGGTAAAATATATTTTTAGAATTTTAAAACGTACGAAAAATTTAAAAATTTTATAGATTTACGCACTTCTTCATTTATTCTATTAATACGCACTTCTTCATTTATTCTATTAAATGAAATTAAACCACGGTAATGGTGCATCATGTAAGAAAACTTTAGTAAGCCAACGTACATCTATTAAAATGTAGCTAGTCTGCGGCGATCAATACATGAGATATCAATGACAAAAAAAATAACCAATTATTATATACTATTTAAGACAAAAACAATATGACAGGCTAATTAATATGTATTATGTATACTTACACAAGTTTAAGTCACGACTAAATCTGCGCGTTTAAATCGTGATAAATCTTTTCCGTGATCGTGCGCTCGCCCCAGCGCAGCATCATTTTTTTCCTTTTATAACACCTAACATAATCAATTAAAGCCTATTGATATTCATAATAGCAAAATTTTCCTTTCAGAAGTGTTACAATAAAATAGTTAATTGGCGTGTAACTATTTGACAGGTTTTAATGCCGTTAGTATTTAAACATAATGAAGTATATTGTTAAATAAATGTTTGTACGGCTCACATATGACCTTATAGTGATTATGTGTAAAAAAATATAAGTAAAAAATTATAGACAAGTAATATATTTGTAGAGTTATATTAACAAGTGAGTTAACATCTATATACCAAATGAGAAATTTCGACTTTTATACAAATATATCTTCTAAAGCAAATCAAACTGCAATTCATTTTAATTAATGACCTAATACAAAATCTAGAAGCCAATATTTATATTATTATCATTTTTCTACACTTTACATGTACTTGTAAAACAATATTCTTAATAATTAAACTTTCAGTACGTTAGTAATAGTAATTACTTTCATCTTTCTAATCTGTAATTTGTAATTAAAGACATCTAGCAAGGCATTGTTTTTTTAATATTACTTTTTTGACTTTATATTTCAATATCTCAACAACAATGAAGGGTAGCTGAGGAGATGAGCATGCCTAAAAACAGGGCTCACAAGACTAAAATTTTGGTCGATAATCTGGGGGCTTCAGCATGTTTAGGACTATTATTAAAAGAAATAATACTTGTTAAAATAAAAACATTCTTACAAACTTCGTTTAATTATTATTAAAAACAAAAAAAAACGTATATCATCTCAATATCATCTCAAAATGCCATCTCTGAACACTATTGAATGTACTTTTTCACTTAGGTTTTTACTTTCTATTTAAAAATCGTAATCTTATAGTACATACTAAAACAATAATGTCATGTAAAACAATATATTCACTATTTTAATATAATTTAAATTTGTATCTTTCAAAAAACTGCAACAGATACGTAATTAAAATTGACATTAAGGTCGTATAATTTTTGACACGCAAATCTAATATTCAGTTAAATAAATCTCAAAATGCCAAGGCAAATAGCGATGCGTTTAATTTAAATATTTTTTTACAATATCGAGAAAAAATATATTTCTTTTAACTATTTCACCAAAGGGTTATTCTGAACGCTCCTGTAAAATACCTACGTCATGTATATGTAGCCGTGTGAGTCATAAATATTTCTTTTGAACTATCACAAACTTGGCCATTATCTTAAATTATAAGTTTTTTAATATAAATAAAATTTAACATATTATTACAGTGCAATAACCTTCTCGTACATATCAACACACAGCACTTGAACTAAAAGACTAAAAAGACTAAATACTTATACTTTCTACAGTATATTTTGTAATTGATATAATTTATCATATATTCAAAATAAAAAAAATTGTAAAAGAAATAGTTTCATGCAAGTTTTTTCAGGAATTTTTTTACATAGAGACAATAAAATTTTGAAAAGGTCCTTTTATCTGTTCCGCAAAGATAAAACTATTTTTGTTAGCACTAAGTCTTCCTTCTTATTAAATTGATTCAGTCTGTGTTCAGTCAATAGTAAAATACTGACATAGTAGGTATCATACTTCTAATAGACATTAAGTTCGACCAACTAAGCTACGAAAGCGTGTCATGTTTAAATATATTTATATGATATCATAATGCAGTTAGATTTTTAATACTATTAATGAGTAAAGTTTATTGTGCTGTCCATAAATATTAAAATAATTAAACAAATATGCAATTTAAGTCAAGATGGTTACTGTGCTTTACCAGAAGTTCTAACATTTTTATCTGAAAAAAGAAATTAACATTTTTTAAAAAAATAGCAGTTTTTATAGTTTCTATTTTGCGGTCATTTTAGATTAAAAACGAAATTAATTATATATAATTTCATTTTCATCAGAACTAAAGTCGTATTTCAAATTTCAGCTCAATCGGACAGTGGGAACGGGGTCATATTAAGCTTGCAAGATTTCACACACATTTACTAACACGGAAAGTTAAATAATAACTTCTAAATAAAACCATTATTGAGTTCCTTGCATTCATTTCTAAGCAGAACCATCATCTAATCCTATTCTATCAAAAGAATTTTCTTGATTAAAAAATATTTCGAATTTGAATGAAGTCTTACAAAATACATTTGGTAATGCTATAGTAAAAAATACCATATTATACCTATTTTAAGCTTACGCATCATTAACTTTAAAAGCATGTAATGATATCATCGCTATTCTAAGAAAGGCAGAAATCGATAAGCTTAACAGCCAATGCCTGGAAGTGAATTAAAGAGGTACAAAAAAATAATTGTTTTGATATTACGCATTTTTTATTTCAAATAGCTACACCGTAAACTGTATTAGAGTTTTAAGTGCCAAAGCTTATATATTAAACAGTGTTTTTATGAAAATGGAGTATTTCATATATAAGTAGGTAAAATGTTGCAACTTACACTATTTGTAAAAGTGTTGCAACCAAAATAATTTATTCCCTTAAGAAATAATAAATAAAACTAGCAGTCATGAACACAAAATTTGACATATTTCATTTTTCCTAACAATAACTAAATGTAGCAATGGATATATTTTTTTTTAATTTCTTGGTAAAATAATTATTTTAAGCATATTTTTCTAATTTACGAAGAATTGACATCAATAATTAAAATATCCACTAAACCACGACTAACCGACCTACCGCGTATACTTCACTATGATATTAAATAAAGTCGGCACAAGAAAATCGATAGTAAAGAAATTTTCGAATTACAGAACGTAGTCATTAATTATATCTTATCGTTAATTTATTACTGCTAGGATTCGAGTATATAACAAAAGTAACGAAAAATAACTCATTCAAAAAGTACATGTGATGTTGTTTCCATAAGGGAGCGAATTGGAATTTTATAATAATGCAAAAACAAACACGATTAACCTGTTCCACGTCGAGTTGCACACCACTGGACAGGACAATGACTTTTATTAGGTACGTGGCTATCTAGTGATGGTAAAAGTTGCCGTACTCAAAGTTTACAGATTATTGTGGATATGTCAGAATATATAGAGCAAATGGCGAACACCGCCTCAGTTGTTTAAAGTTGGTAAATCAAAAGCTTTGATTTATAAATAGTTGTATAAACTATACTTTCCGTTACCTTTAAATAGAGTTTTCAAAAGAACTCTGGTATTCTAATTATTTAATAAAATTAAAGTATCTGCTTGTAACATTAAAACAATCGATTTTTAACAAAAGCATAAGAAATAACATTTTTTATTTTTATGTTTGTCTATATCTATTTTTCTTAGATATTCTCTAGAATGGCTGGATCGATTTTAACGGAACTTGCACTGCTAGATAGACAATGTAATAAGGACTAACTTAGGGTACATTTACTTTAAAATTATAATGTAAAAATCAAGCGATGATAAATTCCACGCAGACGAATTCGCAGACGTAGCTAGTATCAATATATTATGAATTTTATTAATAATCTAAAGTAATAAATTATTAGTAAATCAAATAATACATTTATAATTAGATTGATGTTAACCGACGTCTTTGATATTAAATAAAACGTGGCCACGTTTAGATAACAAATCTAGGGTCTCAACTCTTCACCTTACTGCTCTACTTTTCTTATATAAATATAGCCGATGAGAAGCGATTTATCACTTTAAGAAACTTGTCTAAACTAATTAATTGCGTATATAGACATGGTATATAGTTAGTTTTTTAAAGAATGCATATGATTAGGAAATTGTAATACACTTAATATATTTATTATAAAGATAATGACAATTTCAAAATTGTTTAATATAGCTAGATGCATGTTTTGTATTGTTCCTTTAGCTATACAACTAATATTTAATATTGCCTAAATAAATTGAAACTCTTTATAAATAATACAACATTTCATTGAACAATTCGTTGAATGTGAGAAAAGCCGCATTCTGAGACAACATTAGTTTTAATAGTTTATGCATATTGAGAATGTCGGTCAACCACAAACTGGCAATTGGTAAAATGTGTACCTAACATAATTACCTCATCTCGCCCAAGCCAATGTGTACCTTAGCGTATCGATATGAGATTTTTATTTGTGTACAAATGCTTTAGAGTACTGCAAGACGAATAACCGCAGGTACAGTTAACATTTTGATAAGCAAAAAGTCAGCCTCATAGCGCTGGACCGTTAGATGAAAGTTGCGTACGTCTGCTTCACCTTTAAGAACTTATTAACAATGTTTGAGAAAAGAAAGCAAAGGAAAGTAACCCATAACACGTTCTAAGAAAGATCTATTTTAATTACACAATTAAGCTTAATTTATAACGAGTTGCACACTGTTCTGTCCAAATGTGATAGGAAACTGATATGTGAGAATTGGAAAGACTTTCAAACTAAAGTAAAGGCCAATCGCTGCACTAAATATCATGTAATATTTTTCGCAAAACTAAAGAAAAAGTTATTAGTGAAAGTGTATATATCACAAAAGTTGAGCTGAGTTTTACATGCTGCACGGCAGGGGCCGGGTATTTGGCAACGCTGAATAAGTATTATTTAATGAAATTTCTTATATTCGCTAGCGATAGTTTAGCAGAAAACCATTTAACTGCAGCGTGTAATTAAATTACTTAAAACCTAATGATTTTAATGACGAATATTATTGTGTATTCTTGTTTAGATGTAGACAGATTAAAAATATTCTCAAGTTGAATGGCCGAAGTAATAAAAGAATCGTTTTGAACAAGACCACTGAAGTCTATTAGCAAATTTACGACGCATGATATATGCGCATGCACAGACCTATCTCGTGACCTCCACACATATCTATAATATAATGTTTATTACCTATGAAAATACATATCACGACTCAATAATAAGTGGACAATTACACAATAACAATGAAATTATTCAAATAATCCTATGAAATATTCGTACGAAACAAATATTCAAATTTTATTCTATCTATATATAAAAACGACTACAGTAAACTATCATACAGTAGGTAAAAATGTACTAAAATTGTATCTTTTACTGTGACATATACAGGTATACACATTTATTTCAGCGTCACTCCCAACTCCACTTCCTTGTGTAATCAAAGAGTAGAGGATTGAGAGGAGTTGAGAGGCGGATCTCAACGCCGTGCTTGGTCTTACTAGAGCGTTAAAATGAAAATAATTTTAATAAAATCATTCCAACAAGTGGAATTTGATCCTACAACCGATCGCGTTGACAGTGACAGACAGTCTTACTGCGCCATTGTACTCTCTGTATAATATATACGTACCTATATCTGATATAGTTATGTAGTACGGCAACATACAATAACAATAACAATACTTACTAATAATTCTAATAGTAAATTCACAACTTGCAGAGGCACGTCCCAAATGGCAGACTCTACCAGACGTTCCCGGTTACATACCAGTTTACATCCGCAATGGTGACACGCCGCTATATGAAATCAATCCGGATTTAGCAGAAGCTTTCCACGCTTTGCCTATAGGCCGAAGTGTGAACAAGGAACTCGAAGCTTCACCTGATGTAGAACAAGAGCCACCACAGAATGTTCCAGATGTTTTACCTCTTGACGATCAGCACCACTATGACAAAAAAACTTTAGAAAAGAAGAAGAAGGCCAGCTTCGATATTCTGAACCCCGTTGAACGTAGATAAATATCGTACTTACGTATTGAAATATTCGACATAAGAAATTGTTGTTATTTTAGGTTGACTACACTAATCCAAAGTATCGTGTAGGCTACGCCATTTAGTATTTATTAATAAAAGTGAGATTTTGGGTGAAACACCCGTCTGTTTCAGTTCGATGAACTCTACTTGCCACTTAGCATATTAAGTAACGTAAGAAATAAAATGTAACAATTTACATAAATTTTCAACTTTGTACTCATTATGTTATATAAACATAAATTATAATTATTTATTAGTAAGTTGTTTTATTTTAAGTCTAGAGAAAAAAATAACTTTAAATATATAAAAAAAAACTTTACACTAAGTAAAAAGAAATGATTATAAATAAAATCATAGCTTTACATTTTATCACGCATAGCAGGGTAGTCAGTGACAACGTAGTGTCAAGCACACCGTTGGCTGCCTTCTGCTCGATATCGAGACATTGCATAGAGAACTCAAAGTCACACTTTGTCTGATCGGAGAAGGAAAATGGAAATTCATTTTAATAATAATCATTGCCCCGAGTGGGAATTAAACCCACAACCAATCGTTCACAGTCAGACAAGGTCTCAATGCGCAACGACGATCTTAAAGAAATAAACAGCATTTTTACTTCTTATATTGTTTTACTTACAAATATCTTCGCATTCCGCGAGACTTTCAGTTTTCGAGTCTAGAATTGACAAAGCCCTTCGAATCCATATATAAATTCGATACACATCGAAGAAATACTACTTTAGCAACTTCACGTTTTAAGCCGCATAGCAGGGTAGTCAGAGACAACCTAGTGTCAAGACATACCGTTGCTTTCCACCCGGAATTGAAATATTGCGTGTTTAGTAGCGAGCTCAATGCCACGCTCTGTTTTACCAGAGCAGAGAAATGTAAACAAATTTTAATTTTAACGATTCCCCCGACTGGGACTCGAATCCACAACCGTCGGCGCTGTCCCACAGCGCCTGACTGTAAATGTGCCTCTTCTCTTTCTCTTTTCTTGTCTCTTATCTTGATTTTTACATTTGTGTCAGATTTGACGTTTTCGAAGAAACTGCTAGATACTGTCTTAGAAAAAAGCATATCTCGCAAGATATTCAGATGTAATCACAGTTATGACAGTTACATTTACAAATAGTATTTTTTTCATAAATAAACCTTTTTTGAATGATATAATTGCCAGCATTATTAAGGACTTCTTGCAAGATAATTTAGAAACTACAAACTGATCCATTGCTTGTTTTATATTTCTTGGTTCTTTAATTGTTAGCCCAGTTATTCAGGTATAAAAAATTTTGTAAGGACAAAAACAAGTGAATATGGTGGAAACGACAGAATTTCCCGGCCTAGCTCTATGACTTTTTGACAAGTCCCCACATTGTCATGTAACAATATGATCTATTGTACAAGGCCGTTTGTTGCTGTTTTTAATTTATCTAATCGTTACAGTACCTTTACAGTACCCTTCCGAATTTAACAATTTAACCTTTCATTCGGTTTATCGCTGGACAAAATGGTATAAGTTAGCTATGGAAGAATATAAAGAGTTAACTAAACAGGTTACCTAATTATTTTTTATATGTATTGAAAACGACGTTACTTTTGTGTAAGATTTGGCGTTTTCGAAAAAAAAACTGTTTGATACTGTCTCAGAATAAACCATCTGCCGCAAGATATAAGAATTTAACCTTTCATTTCGCGCTCCGTACTCGCTGACTACACCGCAAAGGATAAAGCGTGGAGCTAAAAAAAATTGTTTCATCACTTCAAAATTTATCGGCCTCGTGTATCCCACGAATTACACATTTTCTTGTTCAGTGGGCCACGTCGGTTTAGAAACGAAGAGGATCATTTTTTTAAGTGCACAATAGGCCTTTTTCCTTATGACATTTTCATAGGTAATGCATTTTTTATTCCCAGTTATGATCCGAACCATGGAAGGTTTAATTTTGTTATGTGCAAGCAGAGATGTGCATTAAAATTTTTCTCACTTAACTTATGCGCCCCTCTCGAGTACTTCCACACAAATCATAGTTTACGTATATTGTTGGAAATAGTTTGTTATGCTGAATAATGTCTTTGTGCAATTTGTATTGTTTTCAAAAAAGGATCTTGCTCTAACATGAATTTTACAGTAATATAATCGATGGTCGAAGAAGGCCCAGAGCGAAGCTGATCAGAAAGGTCGAAACCATCTACTTAAATGTTCGCTTTCAAACTATAACAGACTAAAATATTATCCCAACCATCTGGATACGTGGCTGGATCTGGACATCTGGTTACAACATGAACACCTTCAAAAAGCGCGCTTATTCCCATCTTAAAGACCGGCAACGCTTCTGTAGCACCTCTGGTTTTACACGGGGCCGTGAGCGGGGTAGATCACTTACCATCACGTGACCCGCACGATTGTTTTGCCTTGCCTATCCTATAAAACAAAAGCATGTTGTATCAAAAACTGCTTCTTCACCAAACAGTTTCAACAAATTTCTACACGCTTTTGTAATACTTCTTCCTTGTCGAAATTGGTTCAAAATATAGTGACGTAAATCAAATTAATAGTCAACCACGAGTACAAGATCTCATCACAACTTACACAAACAAAAATAATGTTCGTATTGTTATACAGTAACGTTAATGTATATATGTACATAGTTAGTATTAAAAATTAAAGCTAAATTTTTATCACATCGATATGCATATACTTCTTGAATTAAATAATAGCTAGAATGGACAGAACTTTTCGGTAGACCTATTATATATGGTTGAACTTAAATATAATCATACGATGATCCACAATGGTACTGTATGTTTTATATGAATAATATCAATAGGAATTAAATATACAAACGCAAGTTATACTATTTTAGAACGCAAAATAATGCAATAATAAAATAAACACAAATTTTTATTACTGCTTAAAACTTAAAACATTTTTATATACAAAATACGATGTTCATCTAGATTTGAAATAGCTTACTTCGATTGGAAATATAGATTTTTAACTATCAAATGAATAACAACAATATAAAGAATGAATAAAAGACCCATAATCATGACCGAGATCGTTGTTTTAAAATGACTATTAACTATTTAAATGACTATAAACAATTTTTGATACAACAAGACATTACATAGATATTGGTCTTTGAAAATTAATTTATGAAACTGGTACGAACATGAAACATAATACAATAAGAACGAACTATAATTATTATTTTTAATAACCACTTAATATTAATATTTACATGGATAATTTTTATCTTTTATTTGCACCTATCTACTAACTATCATCAGTTAATTTCTAGCACGTATATCAAAATTACTCTAGAATCTTTTTAAATTTGGTAGAGAGAGGGGCTTGTAAAGTCGACATAAGTATTAATGCACTTTAAAGGGGCCTTTGAAGCTATACTTTTACCAAAAATCTCAAACATTGTTCCCAGCTAGCCTCTCTGAAATGCTAAAGAGAAATATATAAAATATAAACATTTTAAATTTAACATATAATATATATGTTATTTTAATATTTAAGAAAATTACAAAATCCATTTTAAAGTAAATTTGGCTTTTGAATTTAATATCAATAATGCATATGTACATTATACATACTTATATAAAAAGCTACTTGTAGCCCGTTTGCGTCTATTGTAATAAGAAAAATACCTATATTTCCTGATTCCCAGGGAATTTTAAGAAATTCTCTCTTAGTGTTCTCCTAACCTCTTTAAGAAATATATATACCAATTTCCAGTTTTTTACGCCCAGACGTGGTCTGTCAGTCACTCACTAACGCAACCTTTATATATAAATAAGAAAATAGTAAACATATTTTTATAGTCCCCTATTAATTATGACCGTCGCATCGTTAACATAACGTTAATTTCCCATATTATAGTTCTTAAATTTGTTATAACTTCTTTTAACTGCTTATTTTTGAGAACAACCTGAAATAAAAAAAAAACATATTGCTTAATTTACAGGGCAATAAAGCCATTACTAAGTTATTTGTATATATTTTGGGTTTCGGATTTCAACGCCGCATATTACGCGTATGACAACGCGTCTTACGAGAGGGGAGATTTGAAAATAATCACTCCTTCGAGCGGGAATCGAACCCACAACATATTTTTTACAGACTGCGATAACTCACTAAGAGTTATCGCAGTCTGTAAAGCCGCGGTGAATATCGATAATATAATAAATATTTAGTATTGAGTAAATGCTTTATATTTAATAGCAGAGCGATTATCAAAAATAGACTTTTAAATAAAAATAATAATATACAACTAAAAAATATAACTTATTGTTATGAATATAAAATTAAAAATATTTTTTTTAAATATCAATAACGTAAACGTTTTCATTACATATAAAAAAAATAATAAGGTTACCTGTTCCGTTAACTCTTTATTTTCTTCCATAGCTAACTTATATGATTCCGTATTTCTTCTTTCGTCCAGCGCTTTATTTTCGGCTTCGTCCTTCAAAGGAATTAGACTTTCCATATGCGTGTATTCCATGCCCTGTAATAAAATTAAAATTTTTAATATAATAAAATCATATTGAGTAATATAAATGCGAAAATGAGTTTGTTATACTTTTATATGTATTATAATCTTTAAGCTAGGCTAGCTAGGTCGGTTACCTAAATTTTAGTGTACATATTTTTATATTTTGAAATCTAGTCTCTCTTTCTCTTACAGTCTTGTGTCTCTTACAGAAACAATATTAATAATGAAATATGCCGCGTGTAAAGCTGGTATCTAAAATATTAAAGGAAATATAAAAGATAGGTTTTGTAGCGGTATTGATTTTTGCCAGAAGTAACGAGATAATTGTGGTGTCAATATTTATTCGGGGAAATGGTTTAAATATTTTTAAGTTTGTCCGACATGAATATAAGGGTCATCCATGAATTACGTCCACACGTTAAGCGCAGAAGGCAGAGGGGAATTGAAAGTGCGACATTGCTTGACAACGGTGGTCTCACAAATGGGTCCATGTCCATGTGACAAGGGCTTGATTCTTTTATTTTATTTTATATTTTTTTATCAATATAGCGTTTTTTTGTTAAGTTGGTATGTTTAGGAACATGCAATGATCAAACAAACCATATTAGGCTTAAGAGCATGAAGGTAATAAAGGGTCATTTTGTACTTTAAATGTTAATAAATAAATAATGCTGTACTCCAAGTTTCGCACTCCACTCTTAGAGAAAACACAAAACCGTTACAATAGATTCAGTCTGCATAACAGACTAACATAGGAAGAAGAAAGACTGGGAGTACATTAATCAGTTCAATGAAGATAATTATGATATTTTTAGGATTTAAGCTTTAAATCAATTTCTTTACTCATTAAACTCAGTTGAATTCGCACATTTTTAACTTTAAATTCGCTCATTCATTCATTTAATATATTATCAATTAAATTATTATATTTTAAATTAAACTATGTAACATTATATAATCTACATCCATAAAGTAACTCACTTGGCAGGTCTCGTTACATTTTTCATATATAAGCCGTAACCTCTTGAATAGCAATCGTATGGTACGCAATTGTTCTTGCATTTTTGCCTTTTTGTCGTTACTAGCGTTTTCTCCGTGAGGCGTGCCATTTGGCGGTTGAATTGCTTTTAATGTTTGAAATACATCTTGAGTTCTACTTACAATATCTTGTACTGTTTCTTGTCCAAACCTTATTTAGAGAAGACATAGTCAATATGTAAAATATAACAAAAAAATTATTACTATGTTTCGTTTAAATTACAAAAACAAATATTCATTTGAGTCGATCGTGGCGCAATCAGATAGCTACTGATCGTAATCGTGATCGGTTGTGTGTTCGATTCCTGCTTCCTAATTATTTGGGAAGATATATTTAAATTATTTTCATTTCTCTGGATATTCCGTCCCCGATCATATAATGTCTTTAGCAAAGGCAGAAAATAAGAGTAGAAGTACCTAAAAAAACTCGTGTTAATTAATAGAACAACAATTTTTTGAATTTGTTTACCTCTAAATTAATTTGTATTATATTGTATAATGATGTAATAAAAATAAATTGTAAATATTGTAAGGCCTCCAAATTAATATAAAAAATAACATTTTTGCAATTACTCTCTTTCCTGCATGACAGGGTAGTCCACCAAAATAACATACTTGCATAATGAAGCTGTGTTAAACTCTTTGCTCTGTTGAGGAGGTGGCGCTGGAGCTGAGGGAGGAGGATTAGCCACTGCTTGTACAGCTCCACCAGCTTGGATACCTAAATAATTCAAGTTTGTATTACAAAACATTGTACTGACACAAATCATAATAGAATTATGGGGCAATATCTTAACTGACCGACAATCGCTTATATTTTTACAGAATTTAAATCTTTTTAATGATAACTGGCAATATTAATTTTTATAATAAATAATCTATTAATGCTTGTAAGTATTTGAATGATGAAAAAAGGAGTAAAGTTGATATTTTAAGTTAAGATAAATTGTAGATGCTCTCTGCATTCTGTTAGTGTAAATAAATTTATTAAATTTATTATCAGTTTACACTACATACAGTGTTTTTCATGTTCTTTTTTATATTTTATATCTATGCTTAAATAAGTTAATAAGTTGACTTGCACAATTTTTAATCATAATAGGCATCAGGAATGCTATATATGTACAATGACTAAATAATTTAGCCAATAAATCAAATATTTGAATTATTTAATTACTCTTTTAGTAAAAGCAAAATTTAAGCCAAAAATTACACTACGACTTAGTCTACCTTCACATTAAAAAATATTACATTACAAGTATAATTAAATATTCAATAATGAATATTTCCCATATTAGAATGTAAACAAACCTTGTTGTTGAACAGCTTGAGGACCAAGGCCTCCAGGACCTGGACCTACTCCTGCCATAGGTGTGCCCATACCCTAAAACATACAAATAAAATGTTAACAATAACACACTCACAGAAGTCTCACATCATAATCTCTGCAAACTTTTTAGTCTGACGAATGTGGTGTTCTTGCTAAGACAAGTAGTATAATGAGAATATAATATATATAGGTTTCCTTGAATTTCTTTTTTAAATTAATTTATTATAATCACAGCTGCACATAATACTGTAAAGGTTGGATTGTTTACAGCTTCATATGTGTCAGAAATATTCCATATTAGCCAAAAATAGAATATTAAAGGCAAAAATTGTGAATAGAATTATATATATTTTTTGCACATAAAATAATAATAAAATAAATTACCTGCCCACCCATACCCATATTTCCCATTTGGCCTGGCATTGCTGCTCCATATGGTGGCACCATTTGATTGCCCATGCTTACCATTCCTGTATTGCCCATAGGTCCCCCCATAACACCTTAAAATGTTGTACATTGTATATTACTATATAGTTAATGTATGAATACACCAAATATTAATAAAAATGTATGAAAATATTAAACAAATTTTCAGGAAAGGCGAGTACTCATTGCTTACTAAGTAGAGAAGTTATATTCAGAAATAAAATAAAACTTCTCTACTTAGTAAGCAATGAGTGTTGGCAAAAAAATTATCAGTTTCTAAGAAAGTTTTATTTTTATGTCTTTGTTTTATTTAACTTTTTTTAAAGAAAACAAAGAACTAACATCTCACAAGACATAGAAAATACACTAGATAGATGTAGAAATTTAGTTTCGCTATAAAACCACATTTTTACCGGTTAACTGATTAGGCATTGATTGCATTTGACCGCCCATAGGCCCACCGAAACCGGAACGCATAGCGCCAGCATTTCCCTGGAAGTTCCCAGGAAACTGATGCCCTTGTCCTGCCATCGCTTGTGAATATTATTATGCTTATATTGTTTAAAAATTCATAAGCACATAAAAATGAAATAAATTATTAAACGACAAATGGAAAAAATTACAACGTGTACGTGTGACTATAATAAGACTAGACTTGTAACCTATACTAGAAGCAATAACATGCTTGTATCTAAAATATATATTTATGTATTTATATTAAATAAGTAAAGATTTAATTGAAAACTTTTTTGATTTACAACTTAACAAAGCGGCGAATACCGAATATTTGACATTCCAAATATTGACAAATGTCATTTGATAAATTGACAGTAATCTTAATTTGTAATGTTGCCAAAAACAAAATTAAATAATGTAAACGCATATTAATAATTAACGAAATTGCAACTTTTAACGAAAAAAAATCAGCATAATTTACTTTACAAACCGAACACTTTTTTTGGCTATGTCAATACATGCCAATATTTTTTTCATAAAATTAATCTAATCTAGCTATTCTTATATACTTATGAGGTGAAGTGATTATTTAAATAATGTATGTGGATAGTTCAACGTTTCCAGAGATTATTTAAGTTCCAGAGATTATTTTCTATATCTCTGCATATTCTAAACAGAGTGGAGAGCAGTATGGTATGCTATTTTCGGGAAAGGCGAGTATCACGTTGCATTCTACTGATAATCAACGTATAACAATTTCTATGCATCCAGATGTAGAAAGCACAGCTCAACGCTTGGAAGGTTTCCAAGAGGTGAGTATTCAAATCCCATATCGCCAACAACTTAGGTGTTAAGAATATTCTATTATAATTTTATTCGATTAAGTTCGACTGTGTGTTACTTCTTATTCGTTCTTGAGTATGACAACAGTAAGTTACTAACTTCAAAAAAATCTACATATCTTTAGAACTTAAATTCCAAAGGGATTATTTCCCAAAACGTAAATTTTTTTTAATCGATTAACATGTATCCCAAATAACAACAAAACTTCATCTTAGTAAGTAATATTTAAATATTTTTATAATTTAAGTATATATTTCAAAAGCTAGTCCAATTCAACTCTTTAAATAGCAAAATTTAGCAGAACTTCTTTAATAGTTCTGATGATCTCATTGATTTTGAGAGACAATTTCACAACGATTTCAATCTGGACGCTCGCCAAGTTGACGACGAGTATTCTTCCGACCTACTTATTTCTTCTAAAACTAAGATTTTAAATAGAGCAAAAGACAATTTTAAACATAATTAGAGTGCTTATATTTATGAAACGGTCGAATCTTCAAAATTTAGTGTATATTTAGTGAGTAGTGGAAAAACGAGACGGGATAGAAAGAAAACAACAAGTTACACCTTATAAAATTATCTTCCGTTTTAGATTATCCTAAATTAAGTACATTAAAGTATAATTTTAAATTATTCATAACAATAGTTAGGTATTTATTATGAATTCACATTTATATACGTATTACATAATTAAATTGTGCTTAAATTAGTGTGAATGAAATGCACTTATGGACTGTTCGGCTCTATACAGCGTACCATACATCTGATTTTATGATATGTGTGTATATTATTGTTAGAATATAGTTATTTATTTAGTATATGATTTATACAATATCGTTTCTATATTTTAAGGCAAGATGGCCACGTACATATATGGCTAACATGGTTCATGTTTTTGGTACAAGTCTAATATTATACTATACTTAAAATTAAAGTGTGTATAATTCAATATATTGGACCGAATCGTGGTTTTAGCTCAGACACTGCCGCGATGAGAGATCCGATCCGTACGATAAATATTCAACAATTTTTATTACTCTTTCACATAATAAATAGTTATTAACATGTAGATTTACAAATATCAACAAAATAAATTACGAATAACAGCATATTATAATAACTATAGTTAACTTACGTACTAAGATTCTGTGATAATTCTATATCTAGTGCCCTTAGCTTGTACTATAACGCCGGCCTTTTATTTATTTGCAACTTTACAACCAAGATGAAATATTTTTTCTTTGTTTATTTCGGATAAATAGTAAATTTTTTTAACACACTTTTATGTTTTCCCTAAAGGGAAATATCGAGAGGACGGCCAGCGAAAGTCAAAACTTATTACATTAACATTACATGGACTAGTAATTGATTTATTCTACCTAGTAAGTACCCTATACCGCTTTGGAGAACAAAGTAATTTTACGAGGGCCTATAAAAGTGTGATTTACATATGTATATAATAATAAGTACATTGCTTACATTAAACAATACATAAGCCCTTTATTGCTCTCCTCTAACCTTAAGCTAAACCAAGTCCATCTTAGGACGTATTGAGCAATATGGACGCGTAATACAGACCTAGTAAGAGCTAATATTATTATAATTTTTGCCTATATATATTTAACTAAGTTTCTCCTTATATACGTCAAACGGCACTGTATCATATCAAAGCCAGATCTGGATATTTTGGGTATAATTACAGTTCAATGTTTATTTGCATTTATTAATATAGGAACGATTTCTAGAGAGACTAAATTATTATTTTTTAAAGTAAAAGAGTTTTTAAGACATTTTTTATTTAACATTTACAGGCTATACTTGTAGATTTCAATTTCGTAATAAGCATTCAAGAAGGTCTTATTATAATGTCCCCAAAAGTCATTTAGATAGTACATATCCTTATTTTGATGAAGTATGGGTTTATATTTACAAGACAAACAAATGATAGGGAAGTATTTTGGAAGAATTACAAATCGTAAACGAATAGAGAAATGTCAAGCATAAAAATAATAGACAGCAGGTTAACATTGAATAATATCGCTGCCTCAGATTCAAACCCTTAGAAAATTGTATCTGACGACAATAAGCTTTCCAAGGTTATTGTCATTAGACAGCTCTTCACAAGTTCTCGTATTAATAAAAATATTGTTTCATACAAATATATAAATGTACTTAACTGTAGATCTAAAAAATATTCTATAAGTAAAAAAATAGGTATGTAATTAGGAAGTTGAAACTATGAGGCACGATCATTACCGTTGCTACGTATTACCAACCTCACGCATATAAAGAAACTTATTGAAAGTGACCACTCGCGTACGCGTTGCATCAATTCTTCTTTCTCACTTGTGAGCAACAAGAAGTTGAGCATTAACCTCAAATCTTATAAGACTTTTAGCTTTGAAGGAGAAATTATGATTACGTGTTTAAAAAAATCTCTCCATTTAATTTTACTAAAGTGTCAATTTCCAATGGTTCCTTTATTTGCTATTATGGCTCGATTATCTAACGTATTCGTACGATATGTACGTAAAAGTTATATTATTAATTTCCTAACTCCCTCACTCATGCACTGGCCTATATAAGTACCCTCATAATGTCTTAATACTAGCATAAAAGCTTATAGCTTTGGTCATTTGTTATATTTGGTTTATACAAATCAATATACTTGATAGGTTGCAATGCTATTTGGTTTTGCGGTAACGACATGTTATCGCCGCTCAAGAAGTAATTCTTAAATTATCTACCTCATCACATTTTAAAACCGCATAGTTTTGATAATGGCTTCAATACTTTTAAGTTTTTATAGAGTTTTGCATGTAATCGTGTAAATATCAGCCTTCTGTATTACTGCATACGAGCTTCTTGTAGTTGCGGTGGATAAGGAAGTGGTGGCAGAAGTGGCGCCTGCACTCCGCCCCCCGGTAATGCGTAGTATGGAGATACGTAGCCAGCTCCACTAGCCGCGGCTGCAGCTGCTGCTGGAACCAATTATAATGTTTAGATCTTGCAAGATCCGGATTAAATTAAATAAAATATTTTTAATCTATATAGGTTATGCCATTTCGTATGCTTTATTATGAACACGAACCTGCGGCGGTGGCATAGGGATCAAATCCAGCAGCTGCGTACTGTTGCTGATAGGCAGCAGCACCTTGAGCTGCAGCTGCCTGATATTCATATAAATGGTTAGCCGCAGCCACGGCAGCGGCGTGTTGAATCTGAGGTAATTGGACCAAGCCGCCTGCGCCTGCGCCCACGCTCGCTCCCACACCTCCTACAGCTCCTACATAACTAGGCGCTCCGTACACGTAACCCGGTGATAACCTGCAAGTATCATTATCTATTATTTTACATTATAGTCTACTTATAAGGCTTTAGCCGCTCGAGAATATATAAATCTTTCGAGCGTCTAAGCGTGAACCCATGATGATCCTCCACGTTACTCGACAAAATCGATCCGTGAAAGGTCATCAATATATTAACACGTTTCAAATCACACTATAGAACCTAGCCCCTTTGCAGCCTGAAAGATACGAGCATCTAGTCTTGTTATGTTAGTAGACATCGATACACGGTTATGTATTATGTAAGTACACGAATCTTAGTTGTCGTGGTCGGTCCGCCGTCGTGCGTCACTGTCCGGAAAGTAAAAAATCTTTAAAAATATTCCAGCGGTAGCAACTTCACTGCGACGAAAATAACTATGTCTTATAGATGTTGATTTCTTCCTCAGCACCGGAGGAGCTGAATATTTTAATTGGACTAATGTGTTAAACATATACATTTGTAAATTAGAATTTAGATGGTTCATTTGTATAGCATGTACCTATTTATCTTTATTTTAATAGCGTGTTTATTATTTAAAAAAAAAGAGATTTAGAAATTTTAATATTATTCTTTTGAAATTAGTTTTTATATTTGATAGAACATGTTTGAATTAATCTAAGTAGGCAGAAATTTAAAAATGAAAATGAAACAGATTGGCAACATCAGTGCAACCGTGTGAATACCTTTTGAATATCATATATAAAAAAACAATCCTACTATCTTTCTTAAGTGATATTTTATTCAGTTCGTATTTCGTTTGATATTATTTTAGTGTGTCACTAGCTGTTTAAACAAAATAATTTAAATACAATAGAATTTAATATTTTATGTCGACGTCTAAAAATTAATTATGTATGAACACGCTGCTATTTGTAGAATTAGAAAAAGTATTTTTTCTTTAACAAATATTGCCAATGTATTGTTAATGCATTGGATATAAGTCACATTAAAAAGAAGAGAAATGCTGAGTTTGCTACTTTACGCTCCACAGTAACGGCGGGCGGTCAAGTCTGTTCAGTTCAAGAGCGCTCGTAGCGCGCTGCATCAGCGTTTACAAAGGGTTCTCGGCGGGGCCTACGCTACTTATTTCACCATTTATCGACCGTTTGTCTTTTTCCAACGTTATACACGTCAATAGAGACGGATTGATGGGTGTTCGAAAATTGTACCGGGGTTGATTAGTTTGGTAAGAGAGCTAAAGAGCTACGCGCATGCGTCGTATACGCCCGGTCGGAAGCCCCGCCCGCCCTAACCGCCCACCTGTGGTGTTTTAGTGTTTCGCATATGCAATACCTACTCTATTTGTGAAAGTACTAATATATCAAGGTTCTTAAGATTTCTAAAACATACAAAACTTATAGGTAACAGGTATAAATAAAAACACGCGTAAAGAGCAATATAACACTGGCGAAACGGCACACAAGCTGTCACATCTACAGTTACAAAGATAGTATCTAAATTTTATTCACCTCTAAATTTCCTATCTGTTAGAAACCTACTTTTCCACTCTTAATGAAAAGTGTTTACTTACATGCATGTTCCTATAACAACTTTTAGGTAGTTATCGCCATGAATAATAGACTTTAAAGGCTGGAATGTATTCATTTTTATTATTAATAAAGCGAAGAAATTTGAATAACCTAATGGAGTTGAGCTTTCAAATTATAATAAACATGATTTATTAAAATATTAATGAACAACCATTGGTATTACTACTTTGTGGTGGCTTAGGTCACCGTGACAGCGTTATCTCTGCATTATCACAATATTTGTCGTTGTGAAATAATGAAAATTAAAAAAGTATGTAGGTACGACACGACGGCGGCGGAAGACAGAGAATACGCACCTTTATAATTAATTATATAATATTTTGCGTAGTCTCACGTCTCACGTAATGGGCCACCATATATGTATGTAACAGAACATCCCTTAAGAACCATTCACATTTCGGCGAACGCAATGTCCCACTAACCATACCGAGTCTAATGCTGGTAACTTCAAATCCTCTTATGGAGTCAACAGTTTTATAATTTATATGAAGAACATTGTGTTCTCTATCTACGGACGTTGAAACGTGAATGGACCCTATAACTCGTGACTCGCCTATTCCTATATATTTAACCCAATTTTCATTTTCATTTACAGAAGAATAATAAGAAAGGACCAAACTTTAAATTATAAATTGCAATTAAAATTAATTTAATATAACAATTATGTTTACATATCAATCTAAACTGTCAAGTTAGCACGGTCATTTTTAGTAGATTCAATCAATAATATAAAGCATGGTTACTTAAACTTATAAAACATTTTAGGCCGCGCCACAGGCTACAAGGGAAATTCCGTTACTCAGAACTTGTAAGTGTATTAAACGAAATCCACCACCAACAAAACTCAATTCAAATCAACAAAATCTTACACGAACACGGCATAAAACATAAAATTAAAGAAAACATTGAGTGTCGAGAACGATGCGAATAGTGATGGCGATGGGCGGCGCCCGCGCGGCTTGCGCCGTCACGCCGGCGCCGCCCATGCGACGGTATAGCTTCAAAACGTAAACATTTAAAACCCAATCGACTAATTCACACCCAAAACGAAAAATTCACTCTCACGCTCACGCTTGCCATAGATACCTATGTGAAAATGTTTGATTATATAGTCTAGGTGTGGTCCGCCAGCCGCCACGCCGCTAGCCGTCCGGAGACGCCGCTCGCCTCATCTACCGAGACAAAAGTCAGCTCAGCTAAGGGTACCGACATTTCAATACTACCACTCATCCTTTACTTACCTACTTTACCACTTATTGCAACAAACAAATCTCTTCACTATCTCATTCTATAGCATCCGAATTGGAGGTCGATTATTGCATTGAGAATAGATTTATTTTAAATGATTCCCGCTGCGACGATCACTTCTTTCCGAATTTATTTAAATCGCATTTAAGTTTCCACTACACCTATGACGAGTGTTTTGAGTGATATGGTCTGATTTTTGTCTCGTGAGATGTAATCGAAGCGGCATGCGGCGCCGCTTGTGCTGGCAAATATCGAAGTGTTGAACCATAGAACATTGATGCAATACAGATGCTTTTGAGGCGACAGAGGCAATCTACACTTACCCGTAATGCGCTGGCAAAACTGTAGGATAACCGGCACGAACTCCCGCTGCCGCAGCTGCTGCTAACCCGAATCCTGTAACATTTATTTTTGTTTTAAATAATTCTGTTTTAACGATGTGACAATGAAATGTATAAAGATTTCAGAGGAAGAACATAATCTGTCATCGAGTACGCTCTCAAAACTAAAAGCTATTTCTATTCCGACCTAACGGAAGTTTGTAGAAAGTAGAGGAAACTTAAAATTGAAATATATTTTATCCAGATTGGACCAGATCCAAATGACACAAGAATCAACTTAGCGCAGTCGACGTCAGAAATGTTAATTTCTTTTTATTGCATTGTTAAGCCGCGCGAGGCATCTATTTTGGTCGCTAGCCGTCCGCCTGGGCTCCGGCATCCAGGGACATATCTCTTGACACGACGGCACTCGCTATAAATGGCTTGTAAGTAGTTACCATCATGACATCAAAGCGCATATCTCAAGCCGTGACCGCTCAACTCGAAATCAATTAATCGACATCCATAGATATATGTATGTATATATGCATGTATGTATTTCTTCAGCGTTTAAACCGTATGCATATTACACATTACATAAAATGTAGGAAATGAGCAATTTCGATAGCAGTAGTATTTCATAGCAAATCGGTGATGAATGTCTAATGACCATAGGTGCGTGACGTATGTCCGGTTCGGTTGTTATGGTGAAATTTCCCCTGCTATTACAACAAGCCACGCGTCCGGAGTGGCCCCGGATGGAGTCGCGGTTCGACTGTTCTGATAATGTTTGACCTTCAGTTAGTAATTGCCAGCTTACCAATATTTTTATCGAAATCAATTTAATATTTTGAAAAATAAAATTTCGCATTGTGTTCGAGTCTTTTCTTTAAATTGTTAAGAAACTAACAGTTAATTCATGTTTTAAACGTAAAACAACATTTATGTTCCACGAAAAGTAACGACGATGTTAAAGTAATGGTGTTATTTATATCTCATATAAACTAAACTATTCCCGAAGAGAAATTGTTATTTTAATTTCGTATCGTTTATTTACTTATAAATAAATTTAAAAGGGCTATCAAGTTACCCTTAAAATTAAAAGGGTTGGTGGCGTGTTCCTCGAGCGCGTGATGTGCCGCCGCAGTGCGATCGATGCCATACCATTTGACGGCCGAGGTCGAACCGCTGTCCACCATAAGCCTTATCTGATTCATTATTTTTCCTCTTTACAATTGTGACACGGCCTAAATGCAACGGTCTTTTGTAGGCCGCGTGTGACCTAGATTGTTACTTCACCCGTAATCGATTATCGACACCATAATAGTTTTAATTCAGTACGATAAAATAATGATAAATAACAGTTTAAAAATGACGGTTATATGACGCAGATTTCTACGTATATTAGTCACCATCTCCTGAAAAACGGGCCGCACACGTCTCTGTAAAGTAAATACGCTTTGTTTTAGTGTTTTTGCTTGGTTTCAGGAGTTCGAGCACGGGTCGACGAACTGCAAAGCCGACACCAAAGCTTAACGACGTTTGTAAGGATTCTACGGAAATACAATTTTATACTCAGGCGGTATACGTGGGCAACAATTCATTCTTTGGTTTCTTTGATTTTACTTTATAATAATTTAATTATAATTTACTAATAGACATTAATGTAAAGTGTTCACAGTAGTAGTAGTAAGTAGTGCACCATATGATTCGATTTAATCATGTATTGAGTAAATCGGTATTTAATTATTGTGAATTTACACAAACGTGCCAGAGAAACCAAACTTCGCAGTAAAAGCGCAGATTAGCGTTCATTACCGTATGTACTAAACAAGCTGGCTTTGTTAATACAATGTAGCATCAATATGTCGTACAAGTTTACCAACCCAGGAATAGACATAAAACAGTCGTGGCCCAGTTGCGTATCCAAATTCATCTGGTCTTGGGTTTGACAAAAAGATGCTTGGTTGCCTTCCTTTTGATCTGACCAGTGCTGTCTCTAATATTTTGTCTATCAGTCGGTTCAGAGATTTATAGATACATTGCAAAGAAGCAATTAATTACTCCCTACAGACCGTTAATTCCAGGGACAAAATTATTTCTGGATAACACGTGCACGAGCTCAAGCGAGTTAGTCAGCACCTTTAGACTCAATTTGGTTACCAAGTTGTTATATCTTTATCCAATACTTGCTTATACATATAAGCAAGTATTTCACATATCCACATTTTAATGTTGATTAATTATAATTTTTAATATCTGGCAATAAATAACATAAATATTACTTGTAATTGATGTATCTTTACTTTGAAACATAGTCGTTGAAAATAGATACAACTTCCACTTCGTAGGTTGAAGTTAGAACAAAAGAAAAGTTGTTAAGAAAATATGTGGCTTTGGCGCATCGCCAGCGCTGGTGTCGCAGCAGAGGCGGCGGAGACGTTCCCAAAACTGCGTATATTTAGACAAAATAAAGAGTCAGCCGAAGACAAAACGAGACGCAACTCTTGTTTTATAAATAACCGCGTCGTTCGCCGGACGGATCGGCTCGCTCACCCAACCTCTGCTCGCCAGCTGTTGTACATAAATAATAATTAAGACACGAAGAAAGCTACGTGTTTCTTGAAGATGTTTTAAAGCAATAGAGCTTTAAGTATTATATATTATTTCCGTCAGATTCAAAGAAAATGTACTAGTCAATTTAAGTAGTAGTAGTATTTACACTTTTCGTCAGTGCAATGTCATCAACGCACTCCACTTTCTTCAGTTGGGTAAAATTAAAAGTATATATGTCAGCTTACTTATCAACCTTAAACGGTTTATAAGCAATGTCCTAAAGTAGTAAAGTAATCTGTGATGTCGACGGATTACGGGGCTTCGTGCGGATGTCGCCTCTAGGGATCGCGTTTCGTGGCAAGGGGCGGAACTCTCGCACTCGAGCCTATGCTAACAATGCCTGAACAATAGTACCACGCGGACTTCCCTATCCGTTGTCAACCTTGTTGATCGGACACCGGCGTTTAATGAACTCCTAGCTAAGATGTCACTGAAAGTCGATAACCTAAGAGGTGCAAAAACAAACTATAATTATAACTAAAGGATTACTAAGTGGCATTTCTACGTGATTATTTCATTCATTTTGTCATGTAACTTTCCATACAATTGTATGTATTTACAATTTTCTCTGTAATTTCGAATTGAATTTAATTCACAAGTGCTGCATAATGTGCATAATTTATTTCATTAAGTCTGGACATCTAGTCAGTCGTCAATTTTGTCTACTGGGACAAATGCCATATGTCCGCATTACGAAGAAGATAGGTGCTATTATTTACTTGGAACAAGTTCAAAAATTTCACGTTATTAGCCCGGTGATGTCTACTGATATAAATTTATTTTCTTTATTTAATCTTTTTACGCAAATTACAAGACTTTATATGCATTCTTAAAAACACGCAAAAGAAATTAAATATAATGTTTAAGTAATTTTTATACCTTCAAGCAGAATTAGAAGTCCGATAAGGTCTCATCATGGTCTCAATACCTTACTTTGTATTATTTCGTAATCACTATATAGCAACATGAATTTGCTACATAGCAGTTATCCACAATCATCTTTGGTTATAATTCTATTCAAAATTCGTATGTGTTGAAGGAATATTTTTCTATTATTGTATTAAGTTATTCGAGTAACGCAATATTTAGTCAACATTGTACATGTATATTTCGCTGTTTTACTGGGTAAGCAAAAATAACCTAGTGTTAAGACATTCATTTACCAATTTACCGGCTATTTAAGAGATATTTTGCATATTTTTGTAGTAGAGTACACTCTAATATTGCTTTATGTTTCTTTTTATCATATAGTAAGTAAGTATAATGAATATAAATTTCTAAGTTATTATCTTATGTCATCAAAAATTGAAATTTGTTTTAGAAAAATACATTTGAATTACAAACTTAACAATCCGAATCAAAAATTGTATTGTAACTAAAAAATATACATAGCGTTCATAAAAATTTAATACCAATAATTGCAAGTTTCCGTCCGTTTACAATAAAATAAGTCATGATTACAATAAACTCTGATACTATCACGTCATTGCGTGGTCGCGCAGCTAAGCTAACCATTATGGCTTCGCTTCATACAATTATAACTACGCGCACTGTTATCGATCGGCGTTTCAAATTATGATGCCTACGCTTTTCATTTTTACTTTAAACACAAATATTTTATATAAAATGTTTAACGTATAAAATAATAATATCACTTTTTAATTAACTTTTGAATATTTTATAAATTAAAAATTGCTTGAAGCCTTAATAGCATTTGTTCTCTAAATAAATAGATACCTATCAATATACTTAACTACAACATGAATAGTTATTATTTCAATCATTGTTTTACATCAAACAAACTAAAATACAAACGTGTAATGCTAAGATAAGCTATAATTACATCATTAAAGTATTTTTTTATGCAAATAACATGAAAATTGAATATTATATTCCTATGTGCATAATGGCAGTTGCATGCGCGTGCGGACTCATCAGTGCATATGACGCTTATATAACAAAGCCGAAATAAAAATAGTGGCATCGCAGGGAGTCGGGTAGACGCAGGGCACATACATAAGTAATGCACCGGCGAAGGGCGATCGGTGCACGCGATCTACAATGCCAAATACATGGGCTAACCCCTCCGCAAACATCTAACAAACTGAACTCTTCATTAATCAATGATGGCTCCTATACTTCACTTTTGCACGTCACATGGCACTTTCATATATTCAAGCCGCCATAGTAGGTAGCGGCGATGTCGTACTTGTTAAATATTTATAATTAATAGCGGAAAATCAATAGCTAGTTACGTAATCAACTAATGGAAGAAGACTTCTTAATGGTAATGTTTGAGTTAATTTCTTAGGTGTAAATCGATTATTTCGGTGCTCATTGCGCTTAATAATTCAACGTGTCGCCGGCCTGTTTGGACAAGTGCCTCGTTCGGCCCTCATCAACACGCCCATATAATAAAAGTTTAACAATGTTTTCATATTCGACGTCAGTCCTGCTGAAATCCACTGGTGTATGTAGATACAACGTATTTAGAAACTGGGTTACAAAATTTAGTACCACAACGACTACATAGTATAAAGAATATACTGACGTGACGAGTAATAATTTTCATGTTATTTTAATATAAAATATGTATTGTAATATGAAACACCTAGTCAAATACATAGCAGAACAAAAGAATTTACAATCTATTTTATTCGAGAAAATATGTTTTATTTAAAAAATATATTTTTCATATTTACTCAATTTATAAATTATTCCTTCATTCGTTTTATAAAAACTGTGAAGTTTAAATAGTTGTAAAGTAATAGTACCATCTAAAGATAATTATGGATTAGTGCTTATTTATTTTGGCACTAAGGCAGATGCGCACACGTCGAAGACAGATATGTACGGGGTAACGCTTTATCAATCAATCTTCATAATAACCTTCATACAACTAATATCTAATAAAAAAATCTCACAATGCGAGAAATATAAACATTTGTAAGCTTCTTGCACATTTAGTCCTTTCCTTATATTTCAATTCAAATAAAAACGTTCAGGTATAAAATTGGAACATATTTGTCAAAACCGGATGCTACATTATTCAAAGAGCACCTTTAGTATTACTAAGACTAATTTAAATACATATTATATATTATAAAATAAACGTAGGTATTCTATAAACCGGATTATTAACGGACTCGAACAGATCTTTTTGTAATATCTTGTTAGACTTTTAAAGGACCACCCTATATTCATTTATCAATTATTTAAAATAGTACTGTGAGATTACTCAACGGACATTATTCGGTCAGTTATATTTGTAAAGCATAAACATACTGCATCGTAAACCTGAAATCTCGGAAGACAAAAGCTACAGACTAAACAGGGTTTTCATAACTACATTTTAGGTATTATTTCATCAACAGAAGGTTTTCAAAAGGGACTAGGTATTTTGTCTATATCTATATAAATATAAATTAAATAAACTTTGTTATGATTAAACACTTCTAAAATAAATTCGAGTATCACTCGATACAAAGTATATTTTACTTTGTTGGGTTATAAATACTTACTTATTGATATTCTAATGAAACATGTCATACGTATGCATTTTTTTAATTTGATATTCGATATTTTCAAATATGAAACAGTAATTATGTGAGCAAAAATAATTTTTATTTAATATATTTACCATGAATTCAAAATAAATATTTTTGACTAAGTTAGAAAAAAATAACCATCAAAATCTGAAACCAGTAAAGTCGATAAAAACTGCTTAAAATCTTAATCTAAATAGCCTTGTGATTTACATTCCCTACAATTTGCATTTGTATACACCAAGCCGTCGGGCTTTGTGAGCGAAATTGTCGAATAACGGGCACAAACTCTGGCAACGTCCGTTGTCCATACCCTAACGTACATTATACAGGGGTACAGCACGGTGCATTACTGGGGAAGGGCATATGGCGGACCGGTACACCTCGACCAGGTGGCCCGTCATGCGCGCCCGCACCCATTGTGCCTCGAACCCCCTTCCCGCTTCCCTCGCTTGCGCCCGCAAAACCAAACAATGAGACCTCCGCGAAATATCAGTAATGATGCTAACCTATTCTGATCCTTTTAACACTTCAAATCGTTACTATCAGCTGGTTTGTCGCTCATCTTGTAAGTGGTTTAACATTTTAAAGTCTTCTCGTTTTAGTCTCACGTGATGTTTGACAAGTATTTTCAATTAGATCACAACCACTTCGGTTGCCTTAACGTACACGAATGTATGTATTTTAACTTACACGGCTTTTCATACACTATCGTCAATTTCAGAATATTTCAATAATTGTATTTTCAATTATTTTTAATTTCTCAATTATTGTATGTATAAATTATTGAATATTTCAATATTCAATAATTTCCAATAATTTTGTTTTAAATTTAAGTATAATACACTTAGTATGCGCATATTAGACGTTACATGATATAATTAATGTGAAACATATATAATTTAACAAATATAAGCTATTCTCGTATAGCATTTTGCTTTTAATAACAGCTATAATTTAGTAGTTTATATAAACTTGAATAAGAAGATAACTAAATAAAAAAAAGAATACTGTAACATTATTTAATCTAATCATTGTTACAATACCTTATTTACTACTGCCATAATTTCTGCTACAAATTAGATAGCACTTTACCTGGTCTTTTAGATAGTCAGATTGATGTTATCAAACGAACACAATTCAATAGCAAACAGGAAGTACGTTATGCATGTCATTCTCGCAAAGGTTACAGTAGCAATTACCTCCAAGTTCTATGTTGAGCTATAACTAGAAGTAAAACGTTTTTACGTTATTGTAAGGTGAAAATATATATTTTTTAACTATTTTTACTTAGAAAGATGGATAATATGAAGGATTGTATATAATTATTTAAAAAAGAATTAATATTTACATATTTATGATTACTATTTATATAACTGCCAAGCAGTGACTGCCAAGTGAGTGTATTATTTATTTGTTGCACGAAAAACGCGAATTGGCACATGACAATATTAAAAATCCAAATATAGAAAATCATTGATAATTTACAAAATTATTCTGGTATATAAATAGATTAAATAGATGATTGCATATTTTTGCATTGAATTAGAAGTTTATTTTTGTGCGATTACGTTTTGGTTCCGCACGTGTCTTATTCTTTTATCTTATTTAAATAAAAAGATAAGGTGATACTTAGCATTTGTATATGATATACATCATGACAGCCGCCAATGTTCATACCAGCGATATAAATGCAATTTCTGTCTATCTATCTGTCTGCTTGTCTGTCTGTCTGTTAATTTGACTTTTAAAAAACTGAACCATTCTTTTTTTGTTTGAGTTGTACACATAATATGAACGCTTATATTTTAAGAATTATATTTATATTATTTGTAATTGAATTTGACTATCAAATTTGCAGGTTTACCCTAACGTAAAATTAAAAATTAATATCTATTTAAATCTGCTTCTATTCAAACATTATCTTATTATAAATAACATTATCGTATTATATGATATTATAATTACACAACGTCGCCGTCGTGACGTAGCTGAGACCTATCTAATTGAATGCAACTGTTGTGTTTAAATCGTTCTAAGTCCTTCGGTGTTGATGCCAAAGTACAGCGTTAAGTTACGCGACCTAACGTCTTTAAAATTGGATAAAATATACAGAGGCTATCGCTAGTCTATATAAAAAGGACATTTAAATGTTTTGTTGAATGTTTTATTGCTAAATGAAATAATGGTATAAATAAAATAAATCCTTGTGAATATTTATTATTTATGGGGTATAAATTATAAGGTATAACAGTACAAGATCAAAATATTTCGAATATCGAATACATATTTTGTTTTTAATTTCAATTAGCAAACTTACGAGTTGCCATAAGCACTGCTTTAAAAGCCGCACACCCAACAGTTGGTTCATAAATTGAAGTGTTACCAACCTTTCACCACAATTTCAACATTACAAGGGTTGCGTGCAGGGTCCAATCAATTAGCGAGCCTTCTACTAGCTTCCGGTTCCGAGCGTTTAGGGACTTCCGGAGGGGCGGATTGTTCCGCTAATCATGGCGTGAACACGTCACCGAAGAACACTGTTTTATGAAAATTTGCATGGGATTTTGAATTTAAATGGACAAAAAATAAAGGCTTAGATTGCATTTTATGTTTTAGTGTCTTTGTGGTCAGATGTTTCCCTTTCCGATTGGTTTCTATCGATTCGTGATAAAGCATAGTATACTGTCAAGAAAGGAAGTCATAAGCTTGTTAACGATTAAGATAATTGTTTTGATGTTTATGGTAATGTTGTTTGAGTATTGTAAAATAATTATTGTACGCTTTTAATACTGAATAAGTTTGTAGGTCGTAAAGAATTTATATTAATGTAAACCTGTTGTAAACCTTTGATTCGTATATAATTGAAACTTTTCTATATGTACTTGTTTTCGAATGGAGAAACCATGTTGAAATTTAAAGTTGACTTATATTTTAGTTTATGTCAAATGCTACAACTGTAATTAAATACTGACTTGGTTTTCATTAACACAATGCTGTAATTAAAATAAAAAATGTATGAAATGTCATCCAAAAAAATAACATACTTAAGGATGTAAATAAGTTTTAAATTTATATGACTAATGGATATCGAATATATTTATAACACAGTTTAATAAAAACTCTTTATAAAAAATTCAGCGAAGGTATCGATAATATTAAGTAGATAATTTGACACTCAAAGATAAACCACAAATAAAATACTATCTAATTACTGATAGGAGAGAAACAAATTGTGATATTAATTTATCAAGCTTAATTATTAAAGCCATCAGCCAATGTAACCAACGGCATAATAGCATTTAACATTATACAAGTATCTCTATTAAATTAAAGAAAAAAATTTTTATTGACATTCAGAAAACTCAGATACTCCTAGAACTATGTTACCGCAAGTGGCTGCTAATCAAAGTCAAATTTAATTTGCCAATAGAAATTTTAATAATACATTATTGTTTTGCAATAATATGTTTAGTCATAAAACTAAACCGAATGGTTGGATTGTTGCCAAATTGGCGGTAATTTCATAGGAAGTATGAGTGATACTCCAATACTGAATACTGACTTGCCTTGTTGGCCACCTTATCAGCTGACCTAGCACTTTATTGCCAAAGGACTTTAGCTATCTGCCAATGTAATTTATAAATAGTATTTTATATTTATACGTTGTGTTAGCTTAAGTCTCCGCCACTCATCCCGTTATCATTGCAGATAAAAGCTGGTAGGATTTCTGTTCAGCTAGAAAATTCTTATGAATCCTTGCAGGCAAAATGCCAATTTACGGAGTACAACATTTAAATATAAATGACCAATTTTATAAGAAAAAATTCAAACCTTACGTACGTTAGAACAGACACCACTAAAATCAAATAAACAAATGAAATATTTTCCTAGCTACAATAAAACAAAGCACACTAACATCAGACAAACTAGTTTCAAAACACATCGTTGCCTGCTTTTCTCCCGAAATCGAAACACGGCGCGATATATGGTGACCTGTACAATTATAGTTTGGATTCATATATTTTTAAAAATTCCACAATCTATTATTTTGACCTGTTCGTTACTTGTCTCTCAGTAAAAGATTGTGCCAACAATAATAATATTGTTAAATTAATTAGCCATATATTCAAATATATTTAAAAAGTGTCATTACTATCATGTATTACAATATATTAATACACTGGTGTTTATTAATAAAGATTTGAAATTTAATTAACACATACTCGTCACATGTACGTAACCCCCGCAGAGCGTTGTCACACGCAAAGGATCGCTTGTTTGTGAACATTTTTTGTGAAGACAACGCGCTGGTTCACTAAACGAAACAGAATATTAAAAAAGGGGTTTCGTGTGAAAGCAAAAAACATGCTACTACAAATGTTTAAGAAACAGCTGAGCCGTGATAAGATCCCGTCAACGGTCCCGCGATTTCTTTTATCAAGCGTACCCCTCTCAGTTATAATAGAAATCCTGTAATGTTACTTTCAGATTCCTTATAATAATTTTAAATGTCTTTAACTAACAAATTGCTTATAATTCCATGGTCCTCGTGATGTCATATTTGTTGCCATACGATTTATTAACTATTTTCCTTAATCTGTGAATATGCTGTGCGCTAAGTTACGCTGATAAAATATAATCATAATCAATCTTTTATTTAACAGAGCTACTATAACAATAGATTGCACGTCGTCAAACGTATTTGAATTTTATACAAACCTGGTGCTAAGTTTCCTCTGGGCTTAGCTCCTAGTATAGCGAGGTTGACGTTTGCTTTCCTCCCATCTATTATGGGATTGGGATCTTTGCAAGCTCGCTCCGCCGCTGCTCTATCACCCATTATTACCTGTAATAAGAACTCCCTTACAATATTCGTCTTTTGATATTTTTTACAGGAATATATGAAGTTTTCGTATAATTTTGCCATTTTAATACTATGCAATGCTACTACAAAGTCTATAACTTCTTTAATATTAAAATTTGCATTTACGATATACAATTACTGGTTAATAATAAAGCAGATCAATATAAAAATAATCTTATTTATATTTTAAGAATAATATTTTAATAATCTAAATACAAGTTTAAAATTTTACAAATCATACATTCTATTTCAAAAAATATAATTATGATTAAAAAATATATATTTTTATTTACAAAGAAAAGGAATCTTATTTCAGCACAGGTATATGTTTAAGCCAGCAATATACCTATATGCAGACTACAATGACGCGGTTAAATTACCAATTGTAATGCATATGTGAGCCACACAGGTCGCCACCTCGCCTCTGTTGCCCGACCGCTGCTAGTTGACCTTATGAATATCTCAAAACGCAAACAAAGAGAAACTTTCTGTATAACAAGCCAAAGTTCTTTCTTATTTGGACAGAATATGTAATATGGAAGTCGTTTGATAAAATCAACTATATAAAGGAAACATTAAGTAACCTTCAAATTTCAAAGGTCCTACAACCATTTGAATAAAAACCTTAAATTTTGTAAATTTTCTTTTTTATAATCCAACGCAGATTTAATTTAATACATTTAATTTATAAATTTACTTTAATTCCTTTTAGTCGTTGTTACGACCGACTGTTTTAGCATGCCAAAAACTTTTAAGTAACTTTAACTAACATACAAATCAAAAAACGTATTTTTTTTCATGTACTTCAATTTCGTTTTAATAAGAGATTAGATAAAAACTAAAAATAGTAACTTCTACGGTTTGTCGCTAAAATTTTATTCAAGGTAACCCTAATGATCAGAGGCCGTCTGGCTCTGCAGTGACGGTTCAAAAACTAATCATTAGCTGGTAAGACCAACACGCTCATTAAAAAATTGGTGCAAAATAAAATCTACTTTTAAACAAAAGAAGCAGATTCTGCGAAAAAAAAATTATTAAAAAAATACAAACATAGTATCTATGTCTTTTAAACAGCAAGTTTCGAGTGTGATATTAAGTTACTTTTATTTAAGTGTTAGTTTTAAACATAGAGGATATTTATATTTTAACAACAATCACAATAGAGAAAATTGAAATACAATTAACACGACTGTAACACGAATCGTATCGACGAAGGTGACGATAACAAAATAAATCAAAGTTGAATGGAATGTGCGTTGTGTAAAAATAGCCTTTAACTTATATTATATATGAAAAATATAAATCGTACAATTCGCTACGTATATGTGAAATACATGAAATGTTAGTAAAGCGCTCAAATTCTAGTTAGGCAAGGCGTTGATAAGGAATCTTATCGACCAGTAGTTCATAACATGTGTTTGTTTTATTGGTCGGGTTTAAAACGACCTCCGTCATTTTCTTAGACCTAACGCATTATTCGATTATTTAGTGAGATTTACGCATATTGAAAGATTATATAATGCCATGTCAAGATGCAGTCGTGGCTCCTTTGTATTGATATCCGTATTACCTGATATGGATTCTAAATTCCACTAAAATAATGCTTTTTTTAATATCATCATTTTTTTGGTTAGGATAAGAATGTTTGAACAAAGTGAAAGAATTCTACCGCCAACAGACACAAACGGGATAAACTGTATTTATGCTACTATCTGTATTCTATATGCCTTGGAAATGCCTGGAAAGCAAATATAATATGACCCTGCTGTAGGAAAATCTAATAGTGAATATATATTAGTTTATTTTAAGTTAGCTAAAAATTTTTATTATCCGTGCATTTAATTACAGTTCACGATATATTTCCCATGTTTAGCATACGGCATGCTAGCATCATTATTTGTTTATCGCAGTAGTACTTGTTTTTAATGCCCATATTATTGAAATAAAATGTACATATACGTAAAAAATGCTATTCGACATTAGCGTTGTTGAGCAATTTATTATATTTTGAAATATTTCTTTTCAGTGTGCCCGTAGTCATATTCTCGTAATTGACCTTTTTTCGAAATATTTTATTGTTTTCTTAACAACGCTGCCAAATATTTTGTGAAAAAATAAACTAATTTTATACTTGGTCTGCTGGACATTTAAAATATAAAATTATTAAATTTTAAGAGATAATTGAAATAAACATTTTTAACATGTTCAATAATAAAATATGATATAGTCATTTATGTAGCTCGACTACTTTTTATACTAAAGTTTCTATGTAAGAAATTAAAATCAAATACAACAGAAAAGTCGATGGGCCGAGATACTTTTAACGTAGAAAAACAATTAAATAAGGACAACAAATTATGCACAGGTGTAATCCAGTTAGCAAGCATAAAAGTCAAAGTGAAAGCACGATAACAGCCAATACAACAAACTGTTAGTTTACTGACATACTATTCTAGTTTCCTGTCTGATAACTAAACAAATGTGCATAAATTAACTGGTGATATCGCAATATTTGTACCTAAAAGCGTTTAAGATACATTATTTTTATATAACCCTATACTTAAGTATTTGTAATATAATTTAATTACTCATACTAGTGTTATAAAGAGGAATAATTTATCTGTTTGCTTAAACTATCTGATCTACGAAACTACCAGATGGAGAAATGATCTTGGTTGATGAATGCTTCCCATTTGCACATTAAGACTAATAAGAACGGGGCATCAATGAAAAATGTTGCAAAAAATTAGATAACCCTTTCGTGACTCGGACGAAGTTACGTAGTTCATCTAGATTTACATGTTGTCTGTGCCATCTTGCCTGACTCGAGAAAAATTGCAATGTAGAAAGAGATGATGTAGATATGCTTTACCAGCACGATTAGAGGTCTAGCCACTCCTATCTGACACCAATGGGACCTTTATGGGTCTGTCTATATACGTGAATATCTACGAACGGATTAAGATTACAATATTTTTAGTTTTGACATACCTACATCTATTACATTAAAATCTATATTTTTTGGATAGATTAATGCGAATTATTTAAGTAAATAACCTAATATATGTGATATAATTATAGTTCCCAGCCACACTTGGAATGCTACAACAGTTACGGATTGGTATCTACTTTGTTTTATTGTATATTTTTTTATAATGAATGAGTGAAGGTCTACATCATTGCCACAGGCTCAAGCTCGCTATTGTATTGCATTTTAGACACGTTTGTTAGACTCGTCCAAAACGTATTGTTTTCTTTGTAGTGCTACCATTACCTCGTTTAAAATCATATTTAGATAATGAACTCGTTACCTAACGCGAAACATCCTTTTCAAAGAACTTTAAAATAAGAAAAGGTTACAGTTTATTGAATTGTCAAAAATATTAGGTTTTTACAATTTGATGTTTGGTAATTAATAAGAAAATATAATCAATGGAAGAAACTATAGTAATTAATGGCTGGTGGAATATTTATAATAAATAAATAGTATTAATTAGTCAAATGAATTATTTTATTTTATTTTCAATAACAAAAGTTAAGTACCTACTACGTCGTAGTATCCGTAGCGAGAGGCGTGTCTGGATCTGCGACGCCCAGCATTTCAAACTCAGTCTACGCGAGATCACGAAATTTAAGGCTCCAGTGCATTGGAAATAACGTCTATAGTGCGGTGATAATAGTCGTAAATTCGTCACGCCTTCGTCATTAATCGATTAATATTCTGAATTTCAACGACAAAAACTGATTAAAACATGCTTTAATGGCAAATTGGTTATTTTTTATGAATCTCCATATCATTACTCAAGCGTTGGTGATGTACTAATCAAGAATATTTTTTAAATTTATTTATGACATACTTGGAACATATTTTTACAATATTTTTTATAACAAAAGACTTAATCGATTAAACAAATGATGTGTGGTCTCGTTACTACTAATTTTTATTTGTTGACCAAAGATTGATCACCTCTCTAATGTTATTTTTTTGCAGTGTAAAAGACTGGTTCCTATTCACCCGCACAGTATCGGATGGCGTTCTTTTGTCTACACGATGTACTTCAGCACGTCCCGACATACCGGGTTTTGTGCCCATAGAACAACTAACAATTGTTCTTCGCTGACTTCGCCTCCACCCGTATTACGAAACATTAAGGTTCATATTCACATTAGAAAAACTAGCTACAACTGATCTGGAGACCGTTTATCTAGGTTAGGTTCACAATATACGAGAAAAGCTAGGGTTAGTGTATACAGAAAACATCAAAACTACTAGGATCAATAATTCAATGTTTAAGAAAGTTTTTACAGTGTTCCTTTCGACGCATTGCGATTATTACAGCTATTTAGATGTCACAGAGAGGGTGCAACGACGAGACACGTTCCCTCCGTCCGCGTCAGGGTCTCTACCCTAGTTGAATTGAAAATGGGGTTGTGATTCATTTCCCACGAGCCCCACTCGCACCGCACGATGCCTAAAACTATATGACGCTTCAAGATTTTTTCAAGGAAAATTTTGTAAATGATATATTCAATGCAACTGAACTGTATACAGAAACACTAGGCATCGCACTTTGAGGCGGCACTAATGTATTATTAACGCGTTGATTGACGCCAAGGTAGTGGTAACATTTATCAACATATTGAACTTTATTTACTACGTACTCTATTTCACTCGCGTCTGCATTATTAAGGTACAACAGCTAAATATATCTATTCAGTTAGGGAAAATGCTGAAAATACATTAAGGAATCATATTTGAACAAGCACAACTTTTAGTAAGTATACAGAGTATTGTGCATTAGTAATATTTTTGCAAGAGGTGCAACACCGTAGGTAGTAGTGGGTACAGGTGTACCCACTAAAGCGAGGACGCCACTTCCGCGTTTCATATAATTTAGCGTGCCATATGGATAGATGTGTTTATTCAGTAGTTAGGAATAATACAGGTAGTAGGTACGATAACGCAAACATGCGATATGTTTTAAAAGCCGCGATAGCAGTGCGCACGGGCACATAAAAGTTTACGTGTCATTTCAGCTGAATAAAACTTGTTTATTTTATAGCCGTTTTCTTTTAATAGTGTTCACGTATCGTTAATACTTTTTGTAGTTCATATGTTTAGTACTTACAAATCCATAGCCTCTACTTTTGCTTGTCTGTCTATCAGTAATGACGACGGCTTCCTCAATGTCTCCGTAAACGGCAAAGTGTTCCCTTAAACTCTTATCCGTAGTGTGATACGGGAGACCACCGACGAATAGTTTCGTCCATGTAGTGTCTTTCTGTCCCGGCAGGGCACCCAGCGCCAGCAGCCCCTCGGGCTCGGCCGGCAAAGCGCCCGCCATCAACATGCCTTGAACAGCCTCCGTCGCGCCGGCCACCCTTGCACACGCGAACACTAACTCCGCTTGAGCGGAAGTATACGAGTTATGATAAACACTGGGGTTGACAGATGTGTGTCGCGAATGGTGGTTGGACGCGGACTGATGCTCGACGGCGGCGCACGTGGCGCTCCGGTACTAATTTCGACCCCCGCCGCGCTTCCCCCGCGCTCCCCGCCGATGCCGGCTACCAGATGCGGAGGCCCGTCCGCCGTCCGGACCATATGCGCTACCCTACCCTCCGCAACCCATAATGATATGCCTCGTTATCATGACTCGCAAGTCGCATGCCTCTAACTAATGCCTCTTTACTTTGACACTTTAGAAATTCACAAATAATCTTTGAAACTACGTCACGTAACTAACCCTTATAGGTTATGTAGCTAATATTTACCTACGCCCAGGATAAACATCCGCTATCTAAGATGTAGGAATGTTCCCTTATCTCGTTTTACGTACTACTTTTTTTAAGTTTTAACTATCAAAATATAGATAACACGTCTTATAATAATCTAGTAGTGTAATCTTTTGTTTCTCACGATCTAAGATACAAGTCCTTGACATATATTTGACAAAATGATATACTTATATAATATAACCTATTTAGATATATTATAATGCATATAGCGTTAACACATTTCGTTGACAGGTCTATTTACATATATAAAGAACCTATAAAAATTACGATTTCTGCTATTACCTAAAGATAATATATTAATGTAGTACTTATACCATATGTATTTGTGGTATATATAAATCAATATATACCACAATAATTTTGTGGTATACATATGTGCCTAGCACTTGCTGTTTGTACTTAATAAAAAAACTCACGAGTAATATTTTCAGATATATTTAATGAAGTTTTAGTAATAGAAATTTAGTATTATAGTAAAAGGTACTAGTTAACTAAATAGGTATAAGAGGCTAAAGTTACTTTAAAAATATATAAAATGGATGATATGATATAAATATATAAGAAAAGCTAAATATCTATTCTCAAAATCATACTAGATGACCATAAATCTATGTAGATGCTATACAAAAACAAGACCGTGTTAGGACCATGTTCACTGTATCATCTGCGCTTTTTTTGTATACAATAGGTAAATATTTTTTTGATAATAAAATTAATTCACTTAAGTTTTGTTAGTCACTGAATTATTTTTTTTCTACGAACAAAGAAAGCAACGCATCTTTATAAAACGATATCCATGCTTAAACTACTTTGGAACCTAGTTTCGAAATGACAAATTGATAAAAATATTTATCATAGTAACAATTTATTGTATTAATACATTTTCATTTAAAGCAAGCGTCAATTTATAAGTAATTAAATTAAATTATCAACGTAAAACATTCAAAATCAAATAATATTATTTGAAATAAGAAGTTACTAGTTATTTCACTAAAGTTAATGCCTCAGACCTAATAAGAACAGGCGCAAGAAACTCAGCGGGACTGAATCTTTTTTTTGAAATGCCAAAAATTTGCAATTTAATAAGTGACAATGATACCTTTAAAATAAACAGGAGCATTTCATTCCCAAGGCATTTTATCATTTATGAAATAATTAATACGGCAATAACCTTTAACACACAAACGTCTTTACACAACTTTTTAAGAATATACGTGATATAGAACAATCAAAACGTTTTCAAATCATCGAAAAGCATACAGACTGTCCCATGAAAGAATTGCGGATTCGATGTGTGTTAATATTGTGCATACCACCCATTTTTGTTCGTTTCATTACATTAACAAAGATGTATTAAGATGCAACAGTTAATATATTTATTTCTATAAATTTTTGGCTCAAGTAATCTTTAGGACTTAAGTTATAGATTTCGCGAATAGCCCGCTTCTGCAGCAAAAATATTAAATTAATACTAAACAAGGTGAGCCGTTTCCACATCAGTTAATTAATATTAGTTAATTTTTTATTTGCGAATGCTGCTGAGTTAAGTCTATTTGCGCTTCATCAATATGAGGATCCCACTGTAATTTGGAGTCTATGATGATATCGAGAAATAGGATTTATAGCTTCACCATTCAAAGGTACATCGGCTTTAACAGTTTTGGTATTGGGTGTTTTAAGTATGACACATTTAGTCTTTTTGCTATTCAACAGTACGTTGTTATGACTAAACCAATGTACTATTTTTGAGAGAGCATTGTATACATCGTCTTTTAATTTTAAAATCAATGCAATGTTATCATCAAACAATACTATCTCGTTTCTACTTTCAGCTAGATATGGTGGATTATTTATATATATATATATATATATATATATATATATATATATATATATATATATATATATATATCCTTGATAGATCCTTGTGGGACCCCCATATTTATTAATGAGCCAGGAGATTTCTTGCCATTCTCGTCAACATTTTGAACCAGTCAGTCAGTTGTAGTCAGATAAATAAGAAGTCAGAAAATTAAGCGCATGCCCTTTTATGTTGTAATGGTGTAGCTTCATAATCAACGTGGAGTGCTGGATGCAAGTAGTAGTACTTTGGACAAGGCACAAAACATTCCAAGAACATCCTGTGATTCCTTTTAAGCCTCATAGATACTCTTTATGAGTCCTATTCCACCATTGGTAGTAGAGCAATCTTTATGAAGCCATACTGTTAATCAGGCATAAGATTGTGTACATTAAAATGCACTAATATTTGATTTAGAATATTTTTTTCAAAAAAAATATTAAATGAGTGTAGTACAGTTGTACCACTTTTTAAATACAAGTAAGACTTTATGAAGTGTCAATAAATAAGGAAACACACCATGCTCTATACAATTAATAAATATAGTGAGGAGCAAGAGAGTCTATTATGCAACTATTAGTTTGACTGTTTTCTTCATATTTAAAGAATTTAATGCTTTACAATGTCTCTTAAGTTGACTGATTTGAATATAAAATATACATGATATTTATATATGCTCTCCTTAAGTAATAACGGCGACGGTTGTGGAAGATATAAGAAGCTGTAGAAACTAAGAATAATATCAGCAAAAGATTTTTCAAAAGTAAAATGTTAGTTCCCAGTTAGTCTGTTTTGTGTATGTGTAGAGCCAACTTGATGTTTTCATAATTGTTATATACATTTATGTGGTAAACGATATTTATTTTGTAATAGGTTTGTCGTAATGATTTTTTGTAGTATATGGAATATTGCCTAATTCTTGTTATTAATTAATAATTATATTTCTCAGTAATTAATTTATTTTAACATATATTATATATACTAACTGCCCGCCAATTCGTATATATAACATATGTTAAAATAAATTAAATTAAATTAAATCTATATTTTATAATTAATTTTAACATATCGTTACTCAGTATTAAATCATCTATATGCTAGCGAAAGTCTCGTCTAAATCGTTCAGGCCTTTCCAGATACAGAGAAATATAGTAAATGTATTTTTAGTATACAATTCCAGAGACCGATAAAAATTGTATTTTTTTGGGTATATATATACCGTGTATATATACATATTCAGTATATATACATTCGCATTTAATATTGCAAAACGATACGCCAATTTTATTGACTTGTATAGATAAATATAAACAGAACAAATCAGAATTTATTCTAAAATCAAATAAATGTTCACGTGCAACTTTTTTTACAAAAAAAACGCTTTCATTCACTTTAATATTTCCAAAAGGTGTTCCGTTCTATCTGTTATTTTATAATCTTTTGAGAGAATTCAATGAACCTTTTTCGTTCGTAGGTAGAGCCGGGGGTGGGGGTAGTAGGTTCATTGATCGCGGCTATTGTCACCCGTGCGCGTGCGCCGCCAGCTGCCATACCCATAGCCGCCCTAGTGTTATGGAGCAGATGGTGTGGTAGAAAACGCTTTTTTATTGATCTAATCTGAAATTTTGCGTCACGCTTCAAATGTTCTTTTGAATTACACTTCGAATCTAAAGTCATTATTTTAACTATTAGTTAATTAAATATAAATAAGTGTAACATTATAGACTAAATAATAATTTAGTGCATAAATATTTATTTGATTATCGAAACTTTTAAGTAATAAGATAAATAAAAGCAATGTTTTTCTTCAACTTTATTTAATGATGATTAGTCTAATGACTGCTTAATTATTTTTAAGTGATTAAAATAGATATTATCAATAAGTATATTATCAATAAGTGCTGAATAAGTCATGAAGCTGATTAGCCTTTTTAATACTTTTAATTTTATAGATAATAAAATCAATTCAATTCAACAATAAATTATTAACATATGACTATTTTTATCTGTTTGTATACAAATACTTGCGACAGTACTATCATTATTCCCTATAATATAAATATATAGTTTAAAATTATATGTATATGATCAGTAAAAGTTCTTCATTTCCTGTTAATTGAAATAATTAGTAAGATGCCAAAGAAATTAATTATACTCTTTTTATGTCTATTCAAGTTCTCTTAATCAAATTAAACTGCTAATCCTATCTTCTCTTCCTCTTGGTAACTTAGGTAGAACATAGAATAGAAGATACATAGAAATTTTATCGTTAAAATAATTCACATAGAGTTTAAAATTAAATTAATATTGTACTTATATGTATTTAGTGCGCTATTGTTAATAGAATGTGAAAAAGTCTGTAAGAATTACCATTATTTAAAGTTGAGCTTTACAAGCTGTACTTAAATTGTTAATTATAGTTTAGACTTAGGTAGGCTAAGTTTAGACTAAAAAAATCACCTATGTTGCGATAAAAGAATTTAAAATATTTCTATGTATTAACGGCTTAAATAAAGAACAACATTCATCAGTACTGTCGCACATATACACTTAATTACTAGTACTAGTAGTGTTAATAAATAAATAGCAAAAAATAACTTAGCACACACGCACACTCAGAGCACTCAAAAACGTACCATTACTCGTGTATACTATTTATTATCAAATTTAAGTCAATAATATTTAATATTTTATAAGTTTTATATTTCAAAAGCACTTTTTTAGATTATTTCTTAGCTTATTAAATAATTGTATTACACACAATCAACGATGTATTCAGCGATGAACCAGTACTAGTTCAGAGTTCCAAGCATACTCAAGATACTTAAGAATACCAGTGTACAGATGCACACGTATTCAAAATACTCAAGAACGTTTCAGTACTGTTGCGAGGAGACTATTTCAAATCATTATAGACCATAAGCATCTTATCTTAGAATTTAAAATACTTAAGACATCTTTATAGAAAAAAATCTCGAAATTAAACCATAATTATCATTTGGTTAAGCCAAAATAAAGTATAAAAAAATCAATTAATTTTTATTTTGTAAACCTGTCGCCAGTGGCCTGTAGTGGAAATAATCTAAAAGCATGTTAATAATATTCACATACAGCCATATCTCTGCACAGTCTACAGGTTTGTATGATTATCAAATTTTCCTGAAAATACTCTGCATCGTTTAACTCAGATCGCTAGCGCGATTCTCGTCCTGTGACCAAATCGATATATATTATAAAAAAGGTAACTGATCGCTGTCTGTACTTGGAAGATACTCGTATATGATAATAACTATAATTAGAGGCGTTTCTTTATGTAATAGAATGAAAAACAAAAAAAATCTGTTCGCCTGCTTAAACAATTAAAATACACTATAGTATTTTGGTAACATTCTCTTAACATTTAGTGTTCGTTTCAAACCTAAGAAATCTATAAGAACTGTGGTGATTAATTATTTTTAAAAATAACATGTGTTTGATATTTTATATCAATAAAAATTTAATTTTTTAAACGTTTTTTTTTATAGGGCTATGTGTCTTACAACGACAAACGATATGCCTTAGTGGCACAATCCAAATCCTCGCGCGTGAGGCGTTGAACGATATGGCTGTTCTGATATAGCTCCTATACTGTCATGTTCCATTGCTTTATATTTCATAAACCAGCCATATCGTTGTTTGACCAATTAAAGGATCAGCCGACATATATTAACTAAATAAACTAAACAAATCATACGGCTATATAACTTATTGGACGGTGTCATATAATTTTATAAATTTACAACTTCATTTTATTATCATATTAATATTTTTGTCAATTTAATGTAACTATTTTATCTTATCATAAATTTAGTAATGAGTTAGCTACTGTCTAATAAAATTAATAATTTTTATGAAGTATGCGTAGTTGTCGAGGATATTGCCATGAGAAGTTTCTTTCACTGTTAATTTCTTATAAGTATATTTAAGTTTAAAGTATACCGTACTGAAATTTTACTTTAATTTAAATGTATTTCATGGGTGGAAGGAAAAATTCACACTATAATGCCCTTACGGATTGAGCAACAGTATTTTAAAACTTCAGTGGATTAAGACTATTTCTACTGTCGTGTAAATAGCATCTACTTAAAAGAATCCTATTACGGCACGAACAATACCTGAGGAAGCCATATACCTAAAACAACGAAGTCATAGGAATTAAAAGATATTTAATATTCTAAAAAGCAGCGCCTTTTTGTTTATATTTGGAAATACTGTTATAATTGTTTTACGTGTTACAATTATAGATGGCGCTAAGCAAATTATTGATGGCATAGATCAGCGTTAAGTGTCCGTAGTGCGTAACAACGTGTTTTTTATCAATATATTAGATACAGATACCTACATAAAATATTTAGCAGTTTTTTTAGGAATTCATTTTTAAAGTCAATAAATATGTTATTTAAAAATTCTGCCTACATATAGCATTAAGTTAGTAAGTTATTAAGTAGTTTGTCTTTTACCTTTGTGGTATTTATTTTTATAGAGCTGCCATCTATACTCAGCGCTCGTATCAATTAACAAAAGTAACACAATACATTAATGTGGTTTTTAAAAATATTAGCAGATGGCGTCACTGAAATAAATCGTAAATTACATTTTTTTGTTTAATTCACTATTGAAGTAAATAATTTCATTTGAATTGAATATGACATTATACGTTTAATAATAATCACAGTTTCATGTGAAAATTTAATCGCAAACTGACATAATATGAAATAGATATTTAAACAACCAATATATTTGTTAATAGAAAAGAAAAATATTAATTGTCAAGCAATTATCGTATTAACCTTTTCTGTCTTTGACCTTTTATCGAACCGACATGAATCATTCTCTAAAAACGTCACTGATTAAATAATGACTATTCAGTATTATTGAGTCATCTTAAGTCATGCTACATTGTAGTTTGCAAATAAAACATAGTTTGTAAATAACAAATCTATCTATAAATAAAAAATGAAATTACGTTTGTTAACCTAACTAAAACTCGAGAACGGCTTGGCTAAGTTATAAAATATTCCTAAAATTGTAAGGAAGATAGTAAACATAATTTAGTAACGAATACAGAGTGCGTAATCATATATTACATAAGGAAGGAATGTAGTTCTTGCAACGCGGCAACATTAAAAAACATATGTTTTAAGTAATGTGCATTATTTAGTCGATTAATTACTTTTTTTTAGCATTTCTATTTTGATTTATTCTCTATAGAGATATTATTTATGTAGGTTGATATATCTTGTTAAAAAAATTTTGAATACACCAAACATATTAAACAATTAACAAATTTGACAATTTTTGTTTGAAGAGACAAGTATGCTGTTGAAGGGCCTTGACAGCGTCATCGGACTGGGACGGGCGGGGTAGTTTGCCACTGCAGATATTTTGAGGTAGATAACAGCTCGAAGGAGTATCGGTGGCAGGGACGATCTCAAAGTTATTATACACATGTATATCTAGGATCCATTTTAGGCGCTAGTATCCAACAAATAGTGAAGAGGAAAATGGAAGTCTTATATTTATCTTTGTCTAATCACACATAAAAAAGACAGAGAGATAGCCTCATTTGTTGTCTCTTTTTTTCGATGCACACATTATAGGCTAGCTCGCTTACTCCATATATTATAAAAAGTTATAAAAACTATGAGAATAATTTTCGGTATATTTATCGGGTTTCTGTTATTTAGTTTTAAGGCGGCACGGAGTTCGCTAGATCAATTACTTAAGACATAAATTCTTATAGTTAAATGTTTATATCAAATTATGAAAAAATATTGATGTTATAAGTATGGATCGTATGTTGTCATAAATCTTTACCAGTATTGTATTTTATATTTAAAATGTAACAGTTGAGTAATAAGTTTATGAGGTCATTATTGTGCTGCGGATTAGAACATGACTGTAGGCGCGAAAATGGATGGTCCATCGGGAATTATTGTTATCGACGATAGAATAATTCTATCATTTATTTTTATATAAAGGTGGATATGTATATATTACTCGATATCGTATAAGAATAAAGTAGCAACGATCTAAGTAAGTAATGTATGCCAACATTGCAAGAAGTTTGAATACGTGTAAGCAAAAAAATTACTGAAGATTGATCTTTGTTGTATTTTAGTTCTTTAGTTTAAAGCTTGCATAGGGATGTGGATCAATGCGTAGATTTATTTTTGTAAAACATCAACCGTAGTCGATCTCTAAGGATGGCAGGACCCAGGAATGGCCCCTGAATAATAAAAATAGGAGCTAAGGAAAATATGGGAAATTAATCTGGGTTTATGGAATGGAGCTTAGATTGATTATACTAAATACTGGGTTTGTACGAATTTCGCCTTTAGAATGGTACTTTCTTCTCGCTGGCCCTTATTAGTCTTGCGCTCCACGCTGCCAGCCAATAAAGGTAAGACAGGAACGGGGGATAACTATAAATTCCCCTTTGGATGTCTCAAGACTCACTCTCTAACAGCTCGATTAGCTGCCCTTCAAGCTTATTATTATAATTACTATCGTGGACATTGCGCATCTTGTGCAAATGTACTTCTGTCAATGCTAGGCACATCTTCCGCTAATAGATGCATGCTATTTGTAAATAATAATATTATAAATTAATCATTTTCCTGTTTATTTTTGCATTTATTAGTATTTAAGATATAAGCAATATATGCAAATTAGCATATGATATATGTGTCGCTTATCGGTTTGACATTCACATATAGGTATTATAACCTATAATTAATATGTACGCACATTAACCACCTACTGTACTATTAGATAACAGCAATAATATTATAACTAAAAACTTACTTTTTATTTTCAAATGACTTACTTATCTTTATATGCAAATTCAAAGACATTTTATTGCACACAAAATTTACAAAAAATAATAATGTAAATACAAAATCTTTAATAAAAAGACCTAAGCGCTACTTGAAGTAGCGATTTCATTATGTTAATCCTAGTTACACATGTCTATATCTGTATGTCCTATTGCAAATAAAACAGATGCTATATGACTTCATTTGTAAGTATATTATTAGTAATGTCGCCTCATAATTTTATTTTAATGGTACATATGTATTCTATACAAGACCAAAATGATATTGACCCATACCTCTTGACATTAACCTTATTATCAGCTTTCTTCTTATCTTAATTAGTAATTTAAAAAGTTTTTAGTATATTGTGTTTTTAGTATATTAATTTTAGAACGGGTGAAACAGATACGATTGTGTGTTGCTTGTTGAAATCATCCATAGTTGCTTGTTTAAGTCAATTGAAAACAATGTCTATGCTTTCAAAAATATCAAGTTTATTTTAAAAAACAACTGAAAAGAACACGCTTACAACTGGTCTGACGATAGTTTGGTCAATCTGGCATAAACAGTCGGTTATAAAATTCAGACGTAAAAAACGATTCGTAAACATTGCAACTTTTTAAAAAGAAAGTTAACAAGTAGATAATAATAGTTGCAGATTTTTTTAAAATATGCAAAAAATAATAATGCAAATAATAAACATATAAATATATGTTAATAAAAAATGACATGGTTTATCCTACATAATATGTGTAATAAGAAATCGTCATACGTATATAATTACTAGCGTCTCCAAAAAACGCGTCAGATCTGTAAATATAAAAATACATTTAGATACTAGTTTATTGCTTTTACTTTTTACTGTACATCTTTCTCTTCTCATCTATTTTTGAAAGCACTTATATAATAAATTTTAAATTATGTTAACTCATAACATTTATGTGTGTATATATACAGTGTTTCCCAATAGGGATGATAGGATTTTGATAGCTTACAACCGCCATTTTGATTGTTTTACATTTGACATTTGTGTTGTTTTGTGTTCAGTAATATTTGCCATTTAATCATGAACAAGTTCACGGTATTTCAACGTTTGGAAATCGTCCAAATTTTCTATCAAAATTCGAAAAGTATTATCTCGACTCAAAGAGCATTTCGTGCTAAATATGGTCGTCATGGTGCACCGTCTGAGCTCGCTATACATCGCATAATCCAAAAACTGGAAAGTGAATATTCTTTGCACGATAGTAGACTACCAACACGACAACGGACAGGCCGTAGTGAAGAAAATATTGCCGCCGTATCAGCCAGTGTCTAAGAAAATCAAAATGTTTCCGTTCGTCGTGAATTTGCTGATTGGGCGCTTTAAATAATGGAAACGGACACCGAATTTCATAGGAAAATCATCTTTTCAGATGAGGCTCACTTTTGGCTCAATGGTTACGTGAACAAACAGAATTGTCGTTACTGGAGTGAGTCAAATCCAAGAGTGGTTCATGAAACACCATTACATCCTGGAAAATTGACTGTTGTTGGTGCGGATTATGGTACGGTGGAATCATTGGCCCGTACTTTTTCAAAAACAACGAAGGCCATACTGTTACTGTCAATGGCGACCGTTATCGTGACATGTTGAACGATTTTTTTTCCTGAAGTGTATGAAATCGATGCGGACGACATTTATTTTCTACAAGATGGTGCAACATGCCACACTGCGACCGTCACAATGGATTTATTGCGTAAATAAGTTTGTTGAGTTGGTTATTTCTCGCAACGGTCTTCACAATTGGCCACCAAGATCATGCGATTTAACACACTTGGACTATTTTTTGTGGGGGTATGTTAAATCTCAAGTGTATGCCAATAAACCAGCTACGATTCAAGACCTTGAACGCAACATTCGAGCGACTATAGCGGCCATATCACCCAAAATGCTGCACCGAGTCATCGAAAATTGGACCGATCGTATTCAGTGCAAAAAAAGTTGTGGCGTTCATTTGAACGATATTTATTTATTTATTTATTTATTTATTTATTTATTTATTTATTTATTTATTTATTTAATAGGAAGCCAACGTGATACACAAAAACTTATAATTACATTATTACATGATGGAACTTATTGCTTACAGTTGCATATCATCACTTACAGGCTAACTCAACATGGGTTACATAATGTTTACATCTTATTCTAAAACTCAATAAATACAATTAAAACAAAATGGTTAAAAAAATATGTATATAACAACAAAAAGGAACAAACAATAATAATAGTAATCTAACAACAGCTATATAAAAAGAAACTTAATTACCAAAAAAAAAAAAAAGTTGTGACATGACATATTATTGAGAAAGGAAATATTCCTTAATTTTATTTTTATACAAATTTAAATTATCATTAAAAATGTCTAGGTTTGCTTTACTCTCAATATCATTATAACATTTAATCATTCTACTTATTGGCGCAGCTTGGCCTAAATTGGTCCTAGAAAATCTACTTTTAAAAGTGTAGTATGTTGTATGTCTGGCATTTTGTCTTGGAACTACAACATTAATTCTATTTAATAGATCAGGACAGTCGATAGCATTGGATATAATTCTATGAAAGAAACACAGGTCCAGCATATCTCTGCGATCTACTAAAGAAAGTGCATTATAGTTAGCAAGTATAATCTTGTAATTTTCGTTCTGTAAATTATTTCTATCATTGAAGCATAAATATCGTAAAAATTTCTTAAATATTCTTTCTATTCTGTCTTTATGGACATTATAATATGGATTCCAAGTAGTTGAACAGTACTCTAACTTACTGCGAACTAAATAATCAAATAACAACTGCCGTGTGTACTTATTCTTAAAATTTTTTGTATTCCTAATTATGAAGCCTATGGACTTGAAAGACTTATTAACAATGTCGTCAACATGTGGAATAAAACTGAGTTTGGAGTCCATTATAATACCGAGATCACGAATCTGCGTTACACTTTCAAGAACATTGGTATCGATATTGTAACAAAATGTTGTGTTAAAAGTTTTCTTACTGAATGTAATACTTTTACATTTTTTACAATTAAGCTTCATATTATTTTGTTTACACCATATTGTTAACCTATCTAGATCCTGCTGTAACTGTATCGAGTTATCTGGCTCATGAATTTCGGAATAAAATTTGAGATCATCGGCGTACAACTGAAATCTACTATGATGAAAACAAGTGGCAATATCATTAATAAAAATGTCAAATAGTATAGGGCCAAGAATTGAACCTTGGGGCACACCCGACGTAGCATTAAAATTCTTAGATTGGTACCCGCCCAACACTACTGTCATACATTTATTTTTTAAGTAGGAACTAATCCATCGTATAAGGCCATTATGAACATTATAATTGATTAGCTTTTTTATGAGGAGGGAGTGATTAACAACATCAAAGGCTTTTGAAAAATCTGTATAAATACAGTCTACTTGATTATTTTTATCAACGGATTGTATAAGATCGTCTACAAAAAGAGTTAAATTGGAAGCAGTTGATTTTTTCTTTAAAAAGCCATGTTGATATTGAGACATTATCGGTTTTATATGCCAAGATAAAAATACAGAAACAAAGGACTCAAATATTTTAACGAATACTGACAAAATGCTAATAGGTCTGTATTGAGCAATATCTTTTTTGTCACCACCTTTAAATACAGGGATTATCCTAGCTTTCTTCCATTCACACGGAAATATACCTTCGCAAAGGGATTTATTAAAAATAAGTTGTAATGGCCAGACTAAAGAATCTGCACATTGTTTAGCAAAATAAGGGGAGATGTTATCGGGTCCAGCTCCTTTATTTTCGTCTATTCCCTTTAACAGCCTTTTTAGTTCATGAGAACTAATATTTATGTATGGTAATTGTTCATTTGCTTTGTGAACAGTAACAAAGTCTGTTTTATCGTAATTAATATACGTGTTAGAAAAATAATTAGCAAACTGGTTGCAAATATCTTGGCCAAAAGAAAATTGCTCATCTTTATACGTCATCACAGCTGGATAATCGCATTTATTACCTCGAAGATTTTTTAAATGGGAAAAGAAAAATTTTGTGTTATTTCTAACATTAAGTTCTACGTAATCAATATATTTTGTATAGTCAGAGTTAATTATATCTTGGCATCTTGCACGTAATAGTTTAAATGAAATTTCATCTAATGGATTTTTGTACTTTTTATAAAGGATTCTATATCTATTTTTTTCCGCTAATCTTTTCTTAAGATTTTTTGAAAACCAAATAGGGTAATTTTTATTATGAATAACCGTACTTTTAGGAATACATTCTTCTATAATATTTCGTAATTCATAATAGAAAATATTTAACATATCATTAACATTTTGACAATCACAAAAAATTTGTTCCCAATTCAAACCGTATAACCGTTCATTTATTAAAATATAATCAGCCTTTCTATAAGAATACTTAGTTGAAGGCTTAGGTGTAAAAAGAGGTGGATTGAAAGATGAAATATTGTAACTTATATTCAGCGACGGATGATACTTATCTTCTGAACAAACTATCATGTCACTTTTTTCAACAGTTATATTCATTGAATTACCTAGAACCAAATCTAAAATCTTTCCATACGGATTAGTTATATTATTAAACTGAAAAAGACCTGTCAAAGACATAAAATCATCAATGTACGTGCATATGGGAATATTTGAATGAACAGAAGTAACATATTTAAGATCATTATGTGGAATCCATTTGATTGCAGGCAAGTTGAAATCTCCAACGATAAGCGTTTTTTTTAATTTTGGTAGTAATTTTTCTACATTTTGCGTAAATGTATTAAGTATTTCAATTTTAATTGGAGAAGGAATATAAACAGCACACAAAGATAAGTTTGTTGTACCAAACACGATATTAACCCAGAAATCCTCAACTTCAGACTCCCACGTGTTAACTCTGCAGCATTTAATATTTTTAGAAACCGCGATTAAGACACCTCCACCATCCAATTTATTAGAGACACTTGTCTCGCGGTCTCGGCGAAAAACGACATACCTGTCGTCCAAAAATTCATTACTATTTATGTTACAATTGAGCCATGTTTCTGTGAATATCAATACGTCATAGTTCGAATTTAATACAGAGAGGTAAATATCATTAGTTTTTGTTCTCATTCCGCGCACATTTTGGTAAAAAATACTTAGGTTTCTGTCATGCATTAACACTGTTTGTTAAAGTTCTACTATTCGTTAAACAATTAAAAACAAAACAAACAAATGCTTAGATAAATGAAGTACAAAAACAAGCGACTATATTAAGGTAAAATAATAATAATAATAATAATTAAGATAAAAAATAAAACTAAATAACCATATACCTACTAAAAACTAAAATTAATTAAAAAGCAAAAAAACAAACAATGTAAAAATATTTAAAATTAGTTAAGAATAAGTAATAAATATAGTAATTTACAAAAAAAAAAAAAAACAATAATATTTTTTTTAAATTAAAGTTTTTAAAAAATCTTTTGACTTTATTAATATTTCGGCAGTTGCAGTCGACTTTCTGAGAAAAATATTATTGTTCCTTGACCACACAAAACGGTACTGCTTTTCTTTGGCAAAAATTCGAGTTGCTGCGTATATATCTTTGGCCGTAGTTGTTAAATTTTCAGAAATGAATACTGGGGATTTTTCTCCAGAAATTCCAAGGTGAGAGGTATTGAGTTTGTTATCCGGGTTGGTTTTATTAAAATTTATGACACTTGCCATAAATTTATCACGTAGTAATTGGTTTGAGAATTTAACAAGGACTGAACGCGGACGAGGCGAATTTTTATTTTGTTTTGAAATTCGTGTACATTTGTTAATATTCCCTTCATTCAATGTAAAGCCCACAGTTCTTCCAATCTGTTCCACAGTTTTTACTAAATTTTCGCTTCTATGTTCAGGAATACAATGAAATTCAAGATTGCTAGATCTTGTTTCCTTTTCTAGTATACTTATAGTGTTAGCATGGGCATTAACAATTTCCCTTATCTCGCTGTTATTTTTTTTAAGGGTAGCTATTTCTCTCTTAGCTTCTTCTAATTCCAGCTTGACACTATCGTATAAGTTTGAAAAATAGTTTAAGGAATCCTTGATGTCTTGTATTCCGTTCAATTCCTCTCTAATTTTTTTTAGTTCAACGCCTAATGATTTATGTATAGTTTCTTCTACCTCTTTTCTAATAGCTGCCAATAAATCAACTGCCCCAGATAGTGTCGGACTGTCATTTACAATGGCAGAGGTGGGGCAATTTGGACTATTGTTATCTAGGTCAAGTATTTTTTTGTTGATTGTATTTGAGTTATTAGAAACTTTCCGATTTGCATTAATATTACAAGCTGGACATGTCCACTGCACTCGTGATATTGTGGTATTGCTACTTAACGAAGCGCACTCTAGATGAAATTGATATTGACATTTAATGCATTTAATTCTTTTTTGTGTTACTAGAACATGTTTTTGCATATATTGCATTCAATCGACATCTTATAAACGAAAAAACAAATATACGAAAAAATTTGACCACAATATTTTTCTCACTTTGATGAGGATTGAACCCAGGACTCGCACGTACTTAATGCAAGCTTTGTACAAGATAGGCCAAAGCGTTCATTACGTGTTTTAGTTAAAAATTCGTACTTAAACTTATTTGAGAATAAGTTTATGTGTAGAATAAATTTAAAAGTAGGTATCTTTGTATTTTTTTCACCAAGTCGAACTAAGATTGTTTATTTTAATTTGTTTTAACACTGTTATTACTTCACCACTAGCACTAAAACTTTAAAACTTTTCACTTTTTTTCCTATTTTAAAGATATAAACAGTTTCTAAGCACAATATGCGTTTAAAGCAATTTATTCCTTTGTTGTTATTTAGAGCAAGTAAACATAGTGTTCGCTGGTTGACGTTACGATGACGGATGATGTTTGACATTTGATTTTGTTTAAATCGTGAATAGCTTTGTTTAAATCGTAAATTTCCTATGAAATAAAGCTATTGAACACGAAATTCGAACATATATTACATGTTTTATTTCAATTTCAAAACATATCGTTCTTATTGGGAAACCCCATATATATAAATATTTATAGTTACTGGCTGTAAGGTGCCATCCATAAATTACGTCGCATGAATTCCATGATTTTTCGTTTCGACGTTCTTGTAAGCAGCTGGTCTCCTTTGTGAGACCATCGTTGCCAAACATTGTTATTGTCATTTTTGGATGCCCTCTAATATATATTTTTCAATTTCACACAGAAAACCTTTGATATTTGAAGTAAAGATATTTGTCAACCTACCTAAACTACTACTAATTGCAAAAGGCTTGCAATTATTTATTAAGCACAGCAACGTGGTGATGGCATATCTTACAAAATATGATACAATGTTGATTCCTGATCAAATCTACATATATATAAAAATGAAATGACATTAATTACCCTAAAACTTGAAAACAACTAAACCGATTCGGCTAATTTTAATTTTCAAAACTTTGTAGAAATTATAGGACAGTTAAAAGGTTCTCACCTTATAACTTTAAAAAAATGTAAGGAATATTTTATTTTATTTAGAAATTTAAAAGAGACTTTAGACTACGGAATATTAATAGGAGTATGTGTAATTGAAATATAATATGGAAATTGTTTATCTTATGTGTATATCTTAACTTTCTGACTTTTTTAAAGCATCTCTTTTCTAAATATGTACATATTTTTATGTATACTTGTTATATTTTTCTAATAACGTTTTTGGCCACACGAAAAATATTTATCAACATACAAATATGTTAATAATTTTCCACAAATCTGTAACGATTAAGAATGTTTTTGGGTATATTGTTATTACGATACAAAGTTTGCGAGCGAGAGAAATTGCAATTTCATTAAGCATCTTATACTTTAAAGAATAGAATCGTATAACGTAATCATATAAGATTAACTAACATTATGACATATTTTAGGTACTTACCATAAAATTTTAAATTGATGAACCTTGTGAAGCCAGAAGTTAACTTTGACGGTAAGACGACCCATATACATCGAGCTTAAAGTCAGATCCTGTGTTACTGCGCCAAGCTAACCAAAAGTAAGAATATTTAGGTAAATTTTGTTACGTCAATTTTATATATAAAATAGGTAACGATAGATAAAATGTAAGAATATTACATTTTTAAAACATCAAAATATAATTTAATCTTGAAATAAACGGTTTTTGTTTTATTTTGGAAATAATATGTTCGATTAAATAAATTTAATATAAGAAATTTATTAGGCCCACATTTTATAAATTAATAAAATTAATATATTAAATTTATTAATTTATAAAATTTAGGCCGGTCGTGGTGCAGTGTGGACAGCGTCTGACTGAAAACACGACCGGTTGTGGGTTCGATCCCCACTCGGAGGAGTGATTATATTTAAATTCACTTCCTCGCTCTGGTAAAAGACAAAGTGCGGCGTTGAGTTCCACCACTCAGCAAGTTATGTCTCGACTTCGGTGGAAAGCGAAGTACGGAGTGTCTTGACACTAGGTACTTTCGTCTACCCTGCTATGCGGGATAAAAGGCGTGAAGCTAAAAAAATATATATTATTATTATTTATAAATTATAAAATTTCTACCGAATTTTACAGGTTTACGAGTCTTTATCGAGGTATGGACGGGAGGTCCATTTAAATCGATGATCAAATAATTAATGACATTAAAACTTCGCCTGCAAAAGATCTGATATATGTATGTTTTCTAGTTTTATGCTTCGATTTCTCTAATTACGTTTAAAATTTTTGCAATTATATTAAAACAAGTATCTATAAAAATATTTTTGTGTTTGTATCAGGTAAAGATGACATCATAGCGTTACGTAGTCGGAGGCCGTGGCGCGACCGGCTCCCTCCTCCGTCCTCAGTTTAGTTCCGAGTTTCATTGCACGAAGAGCTCTTTGCTGTGTTCTCTTTTCTAATAAGTGCTTCAAAAGTATTGCAATCATGGCTAACATTCTAGGTAAGTTTAGCATACATATGTATGTATATACATAATATATCTTTATGCATAATATATGTGCATATTATGTTAATATTGTTTGTTTGTATGTATTTCGTTGGAAATTATGTGTTTAACTTTATAATTAAAAATTAAATAAGTTTGTAAAATTTTGCCTTTAATAAGAAAACCATTTCATTTAAGTTTAAAAAATGCCGGTTGCGCTAAATAGCCGGTATTTTATTGGCACAATGCCAACGCCGGGTGTAGCGGCATCTTATTTCCGCTAAGATCAATATCTAAACAAATTTTTCATTTCTACTAAAATAAATTTGAAGTAGTGCTTAATTTAAAGATATATTTTACGTTTTTAGTACATGTAATATAGTCTCGTCTACCTAAAAAGGGGAAAGGTAACTGAATATGGCAAGTTACAAGACTTAGGTATAACAAAATCTGTCTAATTGCATGAAGATTGGTCTCAATTAATGTTGTTAGACAAGTAGGTGGCTTGACATTGTAGGCTCTGAATCGTATCGAGGCATGAGATCATCTACTATGAATTATAGTCGGTTAAATTGCTGTCCGGCCCTACGTTATGCATTGTAAAACATTTGTAGTGGGAGATGATTGTGTCATTGCTGCTAACGTAAATATAACTATGATCTGGACCTGTAAAATAAAGTAGTAAGCTTGTCAAAAGTTGGTCTGAAATTTTTGTCTTGAAAAAAATTTTCTCTAATGAGTAGAAATAAGGTATTTACAAATTGATCATTATTACGTAATACAATTTTTGGGAGCTTATATTAAACAAAAATAATTAAAAGAAATAAATTAAACAAAGAATTCTTCTCTATGTTTATTATGTTTTAAACAAATTTGTACGAGTTATTCAGGATGTAAACATTTTCTAAGACTAAAATATTTACAAGATAAACAGAAAGTACAATAACTCGTTAGTCACGAACTGTTTTTAGAAGCTATTGAAAATATAGTTTCATGTATTTTACTTGCCCTATTAATATTAAAAATCTTAAAATTATCGATGGACTTCATTGTGTTTTAAGTAATCTACTTGAAAAAAAAACAATATTAGTTTTAAATGTATTTTGGACAAGGTCTGTAGATTGCACATAAGTTTTTTGTTACAGATTACGGTTTTTTTCCTTGTACAAATAAAAAAATAATGACATAATATTATGAGCTTTCATATTCTATCGATAATTTCGGTTGGTTAAGAAACTGACTTCAGTATTCCTGTTTTAGTGTTAAAAAGCGTCACCAAAATATTTAATATATTAAAGGAATTTCAGTTTTATACTTATATAACCTTTGACCTAAAAAATTAAAGGATGTCATGAAGGTCTTCGTTGCGCTAGATAGATCTTTTGCGCTAACACTTAGGATTGTTAGTATGTTCATATAGAATTACCTATTGTGTATCGTATCATACAAGAGTAACATTGCCTTATTAAATTTCATGTAGGTAAATTCTTCATAATTACATGAATATCAACGATTATCTATGAACGAGTAGCTATATGAATAATAATATTATTAGAATACTATATATTTTATTATTTTTAAAATCGCTACCTATTTTGAAATAAAATAGAAAAGAAACACACTACTTAAAAACTATCCATACAAAAAAGTGGTCAATGTCAATGCGGTCAATCTTTGCGCACCACCAACGTTCCTTTTAAGAGTTACAGCTATCGATCCAGTGTAGTGACATCATTGAAAGTCTCCGACTAGAGGCCACGTATGAAATATACGAACCTAATAGGAAAATGTAGGAAATATTTGATAGACTACTTAGCAATACTAAATTTATTTTACGGTTTGCTCTTAATCTTTTGCCAAATAATAAATTTATGAACTTATATCAAATAAATATTAAGCAAATTCAAATTCGAAAGAAGTAATTTTCAGAAAGATTTATTATCCTATATTTTAAATTTTACATTTTAATAATTTGTTTTTGTAGGCCAAAAATGTTGTTCATTTTAGCTTAAAATTATTAATACAATATTTACATTGTAATATCTATTTAATATTAGTATTTATATATAAACTGATCGGAGAAATTAGTTTTACATAATACATTATTACTACAAGAATTTGCGAATTAAAAGAATTTGTGGGTGCGCAGTGCTGTTACTCAGGTTAGTGTCCGCATACCAACGCACTATGCTATATTTAGACTTAGTCGAACTGTTAAGAGACCTATTGCGCGTGCTGTTTTATTAATGTTATACGTAACCTTAATAAGATTAGAAGGAAAGGTATCTATCGTTAACAGCATACTAATTAATATCAATTACTCAATTATGTTTATATAGCACAAACAAAGTTACTTCACTATTTTTTTTATTTTTAAGCATTTAAAATTAATATGTAATATTACAGATGTTTCCACCGACGACAACTTGCAATACCAGTTTTTCCCTGTATCCAGTGGTTCAGTACAGTTCCAGATAAAGGCCGCCAATGATGCGCATATTGCTCTGACCATGGGACCCCAAGAGTCTGACCCTATGTATGAGGTACACTTTCAAACTTGTTACATATTCTACTGTAATGAATATGCACAAAATGATGATGATTATTATTTATATAATTGATACATTTTTTGTTAAGGTATTTATTGGTGGTTGGGGTAACACCAAGAGTGTCATTAGAAGAAATAGAACCAAGCCAGATAAAGTAGAAATCGAAACGCCTAGTATTTTGAATGGTGGCGAATTTCGTGGCTTTTGGGTGAGATGGGAGGGTGGCATCGTGTCAGCAGGCCGTCAGGGAGAAAGTATTCCTTTCATTTCCTGGTCTGATCCAGAACCTTTCCCTATTGGTTTCGTTGGAGTATGCACCGGTTGGGGTGCTTCCGGAACTTGGAAAATCGAAGGTATGAAATATTTCTGTTTTGCACAAAATGTACCCAACGTTCCTTAAATTTCAAAAATAAAAACATTAACGGCGCAGATGGAGCTGAGTTCAATACGCCAGACAAGTTAGAATACAAATTTGGGCCTGTCGCATCTGGTTCTCTGGAACTTAATTATCGTGGCCCACACAATTGTCACATTTGTCTCACGCCTGCACCTGCTGAAGTAGATCCGATGTATGAAGTCATTCTTGGAGGATGGGAAAATACTCAATCAGTGATAAGACACTGCAGACAGAAGCCAGACAAGGTAGTTCTTATATTGATGTTGTCTGTGTACAAATGATAGATATGACAATAAACCATTATAAAACTTCATAGGTAACCGTCCCAACACCTGGTATTATGAATCCCAACGAGTTTAGGAAGTTCCTCTTGGAATGGCGTTGCGGAAGGTTGACTGTGCGTGATGGTGTGTCAGGGGCCGTTTTAATGGAGTGGGTGGATCCCGCACCTTTCCCCATAACTCACTTCGGTGTGCGTACAGGATACGGCGCGAGGGGAAATTGGCGCATATCACACTTTTACAAGAGCGGAGAGAAACCATGTTGAGTGACCATATTAAAACTACTGCTTTGGTGTTAATTGCTGCTCTTGCATCCAATGATATTTTGTACACAAATAATTTAGAAAATATTGTCATGAATATTGACTAACCAATTAAATGTTAATTTTGCCTTGATTTGTCGTGTTTATTGTGTAAATGCAACCGTTGATACTTTGGAGATTGATTTTGGGATTGTTTGATGGTAGGTTGGGTACATTTTGTGTTTTCTCATTGCGGTTATTTTTGGCGTTTTAGTTTTATTTGCATGTAGACATATTATATTGTAATCAGTTCTTATACTACTTGTCAGCACAATACATAATCAATTATATTTTTTTATAAATAACTATCGAATGCATCATATCTATTGCATTTATTTAACCTTTGGTTTTCCTTTCTAATCATCTAACTAAAATAATAATTATAAAATACTATAACGCTTTTTCGATGCCTATTAATTGCTATCCATTTTAACACTTAATTTACCTTGTATGTGTCACTAATTGCCATATCATAATTAATTTGTGTTTGACATTTTATTATTACTTATGCTGTTGATGAAATTTACAGTGCCACCATCGGCGCCTTCAGCGCAGGCTTTGTTCAGCCCCCCTCCCGGATACCCAGCAGCTGTGGCAATGGGTGGCGCGGGCGTATGGGTTGATGCTACCTCCGGACAAGTGCCACCTGGCGCTGTAATAGGAGGAAATGATTGCTCTGGTGAGCCACTTTACGTGGCTAGAGCCCAGCACCAAGGAGCTATCCTACCTGGAAAGCTGGTCTCCTCACACGGATGCGCTTATGTACCATGGGGCGGTCAAGAAAATGGAAAGAACGAGTACCAGGTATGGTTATGTAATTAAATAATAAAAGTATCACATTAGAACTTTATGTCATTTTTAATCGACTCCAAAAAAAAGTTTTTAGTTTGAAGTCTATGTACATATTCGTAACTATAATTTTGCTAGTTTGTCGACAAATTTCGCTAATAAATAGGTTAATAATGATAATAAATAGAGGCACTAAAAAATTAAGCACACGTACTTGGGAGCCTAAATGGATTATCATACTTAAATGTTATTCAATTCTAACAATTTTAGGTCCATACATAAATTTCAAACCTCCTTTTTGATATCGGATAAAAATGTATAATTTTTTAATTGTGTCGTTTTTATGCTGTTATCCATGCAGGCAATTAAGTAAAAAGTCTCTAATTAAATTATCGTCATATTTTTAGGTTTTAGTTGGCGGACCAAGCAAGTGGGTACCGACCAACGGGTCCAACATTCCTCCAGGCGCATTCCCAGGCGGAGAGTCGGAGGACGGCGAGCCTCTCTTCATCGGCAGGGTCCAACATGAGGGCAGCCTTACTACAGGCAAAGTTCAGCAATCCCACGGTGTTTGCTACATCTCGTTTGCTGGACAAGAACTCGGTTTCCCTGATTACGAAATTCTCGTACAGTAAACTTATTGTAATTTAAAAAAAATGCTTAGTCTGTAATTGTTTCCAGTCACCAGTGTCGTTTGTAAGTGATATGGGTATATGAATTTCTATAATAATTCTAATAATAATAGTAAATAATGGACAATATTACCTACAATATTTTTTAAATTTTGACTGATTTATAAATGCTAACCACCCTATTGTTTGCAAATGAGACTGGTAAATAGCGAGCACTATGTAGCGCTACTAATATTTTGCCTGGGCTTTTTTAAATGAAAAAAAAAATTATATTCACAATGTGCCTGGTAATATCATAATAATAAAGCACTACCATGTTATACTTTATTAAATTATTTTTGAAAAATAAGTGAGTTTTATGCCAAGATTTTTACCCTTTATCATATATGCAACCCAATGTTTTTTCCCACATATTAAGATAAGCGGAGAGATACATGATAATCAAGATCTCCTCTTTGTAGCGTGTTTATGTGGTGGAACTCAACGCCGTATTTTACCTTGACAATGTGGCGAAATAATAACTAAATATATGATGTACCGCTGTGAAGTAATAACGTGAATGAATGTGAATGAATACTTTGACCAAGTATTCATACTGACTAACAAGGAGTGAATACATTTAATAGTATGTTCAAAAAGAAATAAGAAATCTAACCGACCAGTACCTAAATGAATTTAACATATAATGAAGCGTATAAGCCAGACATAACCAGGAATAATGAATAATATATAATTAAAACAACAACTTTTTGACCTTTTACCATAAGTAAAATAATATATCAAAGGTAAATAAGTCTCCTTCTTGTTCTTGGCATTTATCCCAGCTTAGCCAGGGTCGGAAGTGGCATCGTTCCAGTGTTCGTGATATGGTTAAAAAGGTCACGAGCACACCAAGAGAGCCCAATGATTTCCACGCTTCGATCGGAATGTTGTCAGGTCCCATCGCTATCCAATTCTTCATGCGTTGAAGATAATTTCGAATTTCGTCAGGTACTATTGGAGTAACAAGTCCGAGATTAGGAGGTGTTTCAGTCGGAAGACGGCAGAGATACTGAGTATTCAGCAGCTCCTTGAAGTAGCAACTCCTTCTCACCTTCACAGAGTCATGGGTTACACAGCAGTGTGAGTCTTTGACGCTTTATCCCTAGCACGTGCCAATTTGTAAACGAGCTTCTGCCCCTACGCAGTTTCAAGTTTATCATATAGTGGTGACAACTTTTCACTGCAGGCTCTGGCTCTTTTACTGGCACGTTTGGCTGCTATATATCCTACTTCTATTCCCTAAAACCATTCCTTAAAGGCAGCCTTCTTTCCACGAATCACCTCCTGCACTTTGTCATTCCACCAACATGTCTCCCTATCGATGACTCGTCCTCCCCTGGAAAGAACAAGAACTCGTTTATCCGCCGCAATTATTGCCGACTGGACTCGATCCCAAGCTTCCTAGGCATTTTCAGTTTTGGTCGATAGATTTTGACTCTCAACCTCTGCCAAGAAGCAAGCAACCACCACGTGATTCTAGGTTGACGTTTCTCAGCCACTTTTATTTTCGGGGTAAAAACAGTCCATGACAAGGAGACGAAGTTGGGCCGTCAGGCTTTCACACGGAATGACTTTACAGTTCGTCACCCTGCTTATATGAAACTGTCTGGTCAGCAGATAATCTATTTGAGTTGAGTGGGACCCGCTCTTATACGTGATAAGGTGCTGAAGATTCTTTTCAATGAACGTATTCACGACAGCCGAGTCAGGCACAATACAAGTTTATAGAATATTTTCTCCCTCTATATTGCAACGACCCTAACCATAACCGCCGATCACGTTCATACGTCTCCGCAGCCTTACCTACGTGACCGTTCAAATCCCCCCCCCAACTACGATTACTTCGGCAGCCGGTATGCTATACCGGCTGCCGAAGTAGAATGTTTTCAAACTGCTCCGAGAATGACTTCTTATCGGCCATGCTACAGCCCCCCTGGGGGGCATAGGTACTGATTAGGTTAGTAATTACACCTTCAATCAGTACCCTCACCCGCATTAGGCGATGGCAGCTACGGTCAACTTCAAGGTCCAAGGTAATTCCTAAGCTGTTCAGATAGCACTACCACTACACCAGCCTTGCTTGAAGGCGACCCAGTGTATATAAGCTGGTAATGTCCGATGTTACGGGACTTGTTTCCTGTAGGAAAGCAAACTGGACCCGACGTCTCATGAGTACATCTGCGAGTTCTCTGCATCTTCCGGTTAAAGAGCCAATATTCCATGTTGCAAAGCAGAGTTTCCGTCTGGGTACTTGCGTCTTTAGCCGTTTTCGTACTTGATACGGTAACACTTGCCCTTGCACTTGTCACAGTTTTAGGGCAATGTGCCTGCGCGTCGTTAAACGGCGACGTCCATACCATACCCAGCTTTCCTTTTTGATGGTGCATTTGAGTGGCTGAGATGATTGAAAGTGGTTTTAATGAAGCCATTGCCATTTAATCTCCAAACTCCACATAGTGGGTAAAACCTGGGAAGGAAAAGGGAAACAAAAGAGGAGAGCTGTTTGGAAATGGGGGGAGGGAATGGTGACAGAACACCACTTTCATAGATTGGATAGAAATATGATAGTGGTGGCTCGAGAATCTGGGGTCGCATACGGTCGTATGCCCAAGACCAAATATCAGACTAGATATCCTCTGGTTATATCTCCTTATCCATATAATCACTTTCGTTTGTTAAATGAGTGAATTAAAATATATACATTAGGATAGGCTTAAAAGAGTAATAAAAATTACAATAAGTATCTAATATCATTTATATTAGATAATTATTTTAATTTTTATTACTCTTTTAAATCTATTGGTTTAAAAGGTTTGTATTGTTTGTAGAACCTTCATAAAATTTAAATACATTTTAGCTTGTTCTTTAAAATAGCCCATCATTAAAATATCCTGTGTAGGTAAGCAATCTGCACATTTTTCATTTTAGCAGTTCCTAACAAGCAAGTTGCTTGATAGAGATCACTAAGTAATAGGGCCTTTGTTTTTTACTGTACTATGGATCTTATTTTAGTGTGCAATAAAGACTTATTATTATTCAGTTTTTGTGCTTCTAGACCCATATATAAAGCAAGTTGAATTTTTTATACAATATATCAACTGAGCACACAGAGAACGGTCCCTGACCTTGGTATTAGCCAGATGTACAGGTGTGCATGAGTGTCCAAAGCGCAAACGACAGACAGTTGAGATAACCCAACGATCTGTATGTCTTAATCTATAAAACCACGGTCGTTTTGGGATCTTTGCTTGAATGAGTTCATAATTTTTACCTTTTAGTCGATTGGACGACTCCCAATGACAATTCCAAGAACTATCCAAATGACTTTTTGCAAGAGACAACAAATCCTGGGCCAAAATAGAGAAATGTTCGAGTGTTCCGCACTGAACAGCTGACTTATCACAGTTATCTGCTGTTACATTACCAATAATCCCAGAATGACCCGGGATCAAAATTAATGAGATATCCAAACCCTTACGATGACATGCGAACAAAGCTTCACGAATCCTTAAAATAATAGAAGATCCTAGCTTACCATGAAAAGGTTTTTGTTTGATGGCCAATAAGCAACTTAGAGAGATAGCAGTCCGTAGGAAGTCATGTGAAAGCGTAAACAGGATTGCTTCCAATAGAGCAATAGCCTCACCTGTAAACACTGATGATTCGGGGGGGACATTTAAATTGTAAAATAATTTTGAATTTTGGAATCCAGCAAGCCGCACCAACACAGCTTTCTATTGAAAGCTTGGAAGCATCAGTAAAGATGAGAAGATGATTAAGCCAATTTCGCAGAATTAACGAATTAAAATTTGTGTTGGCACCCGGATCTTCTTTGGACAAGCCAATATCTGTGATAATGATTGGGGAATGAATTAGGGCCTGATAAGGAGTACAATAAAGTGGATTACATGGAAATCTTTTCAAGGGATGAGGGAGATTGATAAATCTAAGGAAGCTGTTGAGTAAATATGATACCGATTTATCACGATTACAAAGGTTGGATAAAGTGGATAGTTTAGACACTAGGGGATGGGAAGAGAGCTGTAACAATTTACCTATAAATCGATCTGACAGGAATTGACGTCGGAGAGGAAGAGGAGGATCAACACACTCCACTTGAAGTGCGTTCGTAGGAGTAGACTTCATTGCACCTAAAACTATTCTAAGGCATTTGTATTTTATTCGATTTAATTTATCATTAGCAACTTTATTAAAGGGGTCTAAAACAAATAAGCTGTAGTCAATGTGACTACGGACTAAAGAATTGTACAATAGTTTTTGAGTATAGGGATGTGCACCCCACCATACACCAGACACTGCGCGAAGAGCATTAATAGCTTTCTCACATTTTTTGCTAAGATATTCAGAATGTGCCGTTCCGTTCAGTCGTTTGCCAAGACCCATGCCTAGGAATTTAATATTAAGAAAAAAATATAAAAATAAAAAATATAAAAAAAATAATTTCATCACTAAAGTATATTTGAAAATTTGGAATAACTCTTTTTTTTGTGAATAAAACAGCCTTACATTTCGGTACTGACAATGAAAGACCATGTTCAGAGAGCCATTGGTTTAGATAATACAAAGTAATGTTTAAACGAAAATTGATGTCCTCTACTGAATTTGCACTATAATAGAGAACAATGTCATCAGCATACTGGAGAATGTTGCAAAAATTGTTTACAGACAATTCAAGGTCATGCGTATGAATATTATATAGCAGAGGACTAAGAACCTAACCCTGAGGAATACCCTTCCAGACACATCTGGGAGGTATAGTAAGGAGAGGATGTTTTACAGAAATAGTCCTGCCTGTAAACAGACTGCATATGAAATGAGTCAACCTCGCGGGAATATTCAGATATTGCATTTTCTGCCTGAGTAACGGAAGAAGCACATTATCATATGCGGAGGCTATATCTAGAAAAACACCAACTAAGTACTCTTCCTTGGCAAAGGCTACTCGAATGTCCGTAGTGAAGATGCTGAGACTGTCAATGGTACTCACCCCCTTCTGAATCCAAACTGAGAGGGAGATAATATATTTTTGCTTTCCACTATCCATTCCAATCGATTTTTTAAAAGCCGTTCAGCAATTTTTGATAAAGTAATGCAATGGGTCTATAGGAGTTAGGATCGGAAGAATTTTTACCTGGTTTAAGGATAGGGATGATAACTTGGGATTTCCAAGATTCGGAAATATTGCCTGAATGAAAAATATTATTTTATTTAATTTACTTAAAAAAGAATATGGAATACCATCTTCACCTGGTTTAGTGTCTTTTAAGCCTATAAGAATACTATCAAGTTCATTATAAGAGAAAGATGTATCCATTTCATCTAAGGAAAAATTGGGGAAAAATTATAAAACGAATCATGGCAGGGAACAAATGGAGGCGCCAATTTGTCAGTAAAATCGTCAAGCCAAAAAGCGGGGTTATTGGAGCTAGAGCTGGAATTAATATTAAGAGATCGGCGAAATCTCTTAACATTACTCCAGACAATAGACGAGGAAGAGCGGGGAGAGAGGGATTCACAGAAATTGGTCCATCCAAGTCTTTTCTTCTTCCAAATCAATTTTCTAAACAACGCATCACTGCGCTGATACTCAATAAAGTTCTCCACCGTCATACATGCTGCATATGATGACTCAGCGAACGTACGCTGTTTGACAGAATCAGAGCATTCCTGATCTCACCATGGATTGAAAGGCATCTGAATCTGAGTGAAGTGTTTTTTGGGAATATTATGACTAGCAGATAATAAAATAGCATCAACAAACCGACCATAGCAAACAATTATATTCTCATTATCAATAGACTCAAAATGAGAACCCAACATGCCATCAACAGAGGATGCATATTCTAACCAATTTGCATTTTTAAGATTGTATTTAGGAAGAGGATAAGGGGAGGGAATAGGTGCCTGACGGTTAGCTAAGGACAGAAGAATGGGAAAGTGATCACTACCATAGGAGGAGGAAACTACAGACCATGATAGTTGAGAGGCAAGGGAAGGAGAAGAGAGGGAAAGGTCTATAGCAGTCTTAGGATTCTGATTAGGATTAACCCTACGAATCGGTGAGCCATCATTGAGGACGCAAAGACCAGCATCATCAATCATTTCCACCAACGAAGGAGAAAATCCATCACAGTAATTGTTATTACTGTGATGGATTTTCTCTATTCTCTTGAGTCATTAAAATTAATGGGGGTGTTACCCCCACATCGTGTGATGAGTGTTAAAATCTCCCAAGACTAGCACAGGACTAAGGAGAGAAGAAATAATAGAATTTAACTCAAGAAAGATGGAAGAAGATGGACGGGGGATGTAAACAGAAAGACAGGAAATATTAAGGACTCTCACAGCAACAGCATTAAAATGAGGACTGTGATTAGAAAGAAGGATCAAGGAATATGGAGTGGAGTGCTGGACGACGATAGCACTACCTCCATACCCGTCACTCCTGTCCTCCCTCAAACATGAGAAACCCGGCACCCTAAAACGGAATTCCGGCATTAACCATGTCTCCGAGAGGGCAACAATGACAGGTTTATATAGTGAAATAATAGAGCAATTCGTGTTTTTTAACACGAATACTCTTACTATTCCACTGGAGGATGGACAGTGCCATATTTAAGAATATTAAAGATTTTTGCAAGTTTTTGAGCAACGTTGGACGGTAGAGGGACATCATCTAATGGGGTTAAAATACTTATAAGGGTTTCAGTCAAAGCAACTAACAGATCTTTTCTGGATTCTGAGGGTCTATCAGGTAAAGCACAGCCATTAGCAAGGGAAAGAGGACAGTCCCCAACAATTGCTTGATGAGTGAGTCTATCATATCCCTTTTCAAGAGGAGCTTGGGGACGGGGAGAGCGGACAACAGTTTTGCGGTAGGATATTGTGGGAGAAGGAAGAGCTTTGGCCATATAAGCTTTTGGTTTGGAGAGAATAGAAGTGGAAAACATTTCCTTAGTTACATCAGGATAAGAACGCTGAGCAAGCGGTAGTCGGGAGGATGCTTCAATGTAAGAGATATTCTCTTGAGTCATTAAAATTTTAATACCCTGTTATCTTGCAAACTCAGGACAGCCCTTGTCTGTGGCAAAGTGTTTAGAAGTACAATAGAGGCAAGTAGAAAACTCTTCAATTATCTTGCATAAGTCACCAATGTGGGGTTGCGAGCATTTGTAACATCTGGAACTAGACCAGCACTATGCTTTGACATGACCAAATCGACAACAATTTAGGCATTGGATGGTTGGAAAGTAGTATGGTAGGCACGGAGGGAGGAGCAATAAGAAAAGACTCTCTCAGGCAACAGTTGTCCTCGGAATGTTACTATAACTGACTGAGTCGGGATCCATGTAGTAACACCCTCACTCACATTTTTTCTGTTTAATCTTCGCGCTTTCACTACTTCACCACATCCAGATGGGTATTTTAATGATTGTACAAATTCTTCCATTCCCCAATCAACAGGAACTCCTCTTACAATACCCATTCTTGTTACATTAAAAGTTGGTATAATACAAACATACTTACATAGACTTAGAACTGGATTAATCAAAAAATTATTTGCAGCTTCAGCAGACGCAAATTGGACGATAATTTTATTGCGGCCGACATTTTTTACACCATCATTAACTATATCATCATTTTCATAGAGGTCCCTGAAGCAGGATCAGGAGTATCCCTTGACACATATACTATAAAAGGGCCTTTGTCGGAATTAATATAAGATTTTGCACCATCATCAGACAAGGAAAGATGAACATAAACACTTTGGATAGACGGAGTAGCAGAAGAAGGATTCACAATAGTATTTTTATTAGCAGGGACAATATTAAAAGAGGATGAATCATCCCCTTGGCGTTTTCTGGAAATTTGATTTAGGGAAGGATCATCACCGGGATCCGGAGGATCCTGCGGGCGATCTTTATCCATTTATATAACCTTAAAACACTAAGTAACTTACCTAATAGGACTATACAAAACTAACATTTACTAAAAACCCAACACCGTGTTAAAAGAGATCAATTTACAGAACTTAAACTTCAGAGATTATTAATTAAAATATGAAACCTCACTAATACGTGTGTCAACCAATACAAACGTCTTAGCGATCTCTCTAAAACACGTGTTATTCTAAAATAACATTGTTTATAATAAATTTAATGTAAGATACAGAAAGTTAGCTTTGACATTGACAGAAATTGTCGACTGAGAGATTTTTGAGGATCGCAAAATTGTACATTACAAACCTTGCGATTATTTTCGTGAATATATTTTTTTCTGATAAATCTGGTGTAAATACTGCTTTAACCAATCAACTCCTTAGAATAATTTGAAAATGGCCGTTAATAAATAAGTTGTATTATAATTATAATTAATTTTCGATTAGGTTAGCCTATTAAAACAACTATTTACAAATCCTGGAGTTTGGTAGCAGATACATAGAGACATTAGATTCTGTAAGAGTCTTAAAAATCTAATTGCTATCTAACTAATCTAATCTAACTCCACAAATTTTAAAAGTTGAATAGTTTAAAATTGCAGTTAATAACGTGATTAAAATGAAAGATTATTTTCGTGAATATATTTTTTTCTGATAAATCTGGTGTAAATACTGCTTTAACCAATCAACTCCTTAGAATAATTTGAAAATGGCCGTTAATAAATAAGTTGTATTATAATTATAATTAATTTTCGATTAGGTTAGCCTATTAAAACAACTATTTACAAATCCTGGACTTTGGTAGCAGATACATAGAGACATTAGATTCTGTAAGAGTCTTAAAAATCTAATTGCAAGCAATTGAATTGTATAAAAAGGAGAATAAAAGAAGAAAACAAACAAACTACAGAAATGGTTCATAAAGTAAATGAAAACATTTTAAAAAAAACGTGTTACAATTTGAACGCAGCGGGATTCGAACCTGCCTCTATTGGATATCGTCCAAGCGCTCTGACCGCTAAGCCATGTGTTCTACTGCCAGCTGCGTCGAAATTCTTATACCTTTGTTACAAAGTTTTTCAAAAATGTTTTCTATTCCTAAGTGTGGAATAACACTTTAAAAATAGTAATATTAAAATAATTGAAAACGATAACTGCGCTTAAGTCCTCTCTTCTTTTAGGTGAAAATTAAACTTACATGAAACACTCTTAAAAAGTAGTAAGTTCTTTGTCATTATAATGTAGCATTTACTGATTTAGCAGATTACTGATATTAATAATATAATACGCAGGACTGGTCGCATGGACAATATTGGTAAAGATAATGACCTAGTTTTTGTAAAGTAAAATACAAATAATTCTAATATTTATATCATACTCACAAAATAGGCAGTTTGAAGTAAAAAAAGTATTTTAATAAAAATAAGTATGTATAGTCAAAGAACTTAATAGTTAAAGTATACATATTATTAAGAGGAACAAGTATATAAAATTTCAACTTATTTGTTTTTTATCAAAACGCATCAGACATAACAAGGAGTGTGTAGTACTATTGCTACTGGCCACTAAGTTTCTTTTTATATTTAAACTAGTTCTTCTTTTCCTGTAATGATAACTGTGTCTTAAAAACGTTTACTTGTCTAAAATTTAGACATTATTTACCTATTATTTATTCATATGAAACTGTTTCTAATTTGCTAAAATAAATTTCTAAACAATAATTATGGCAGAACAAGAAGCTACCGATGAACAAGCAGAAATGCCCACTGCTGAAGCTGAAGGTAAGTTATTTATTTGTGACATTTATTTGTGGAACAATACAATATATGAAAAAATACTTAATAACAATAATATACTTTCTAGTATGCAAGTGCTAAAGTATTTTTTAATTTTATATACTCATAACTTAAATAAAATACTAGTCTTAATTGGTCCGTTTTTATAATCGACTTGAAGAAAATGATCGACAGAAAGCCGTGCAATGCAATTTCTAAATCGGATTGATCGTAAGAGGGACGCGGGAGCGGGGCGCGGGTAGTGGGAATAGCTTGGTTGTCGGAAATTTAGGTGCCATGGAGCGTTTTGCCGATGAGCAGCGTGCGTTCTGTATAAAGGCTTATTGCAAGAATGGCAAAACTATTGCGCGGCGTCTATTTGGCTCTGAGTTTAGTTTACGTGATTTAAATCAATGTCCTGTCAGATCATGGGTAAAAGTTTAAGTCTACGGGTTTGACACTGAATCAAAACCTGCGGGGCGTCCAAGGAGTCCAAGGGCGTCAATCGGAACGGAAGAAACTGTAAGCGAAGCCGCAAAACCGTACGGCGCGATCCCCAGTTATCAACCCGAAAGAGACACTGAGCTCACTAAATTAAGAACATCATTAAGGTGTATTTTGGCAAAAGATCTTAAATTTCACCCGTATGAACTTCAATTATTATTAATTGAAATCAAATAACCATCATCTTCGCCGTGCTTTTGCCGCAAAAATGTTACAAGCCTTACTTTAATATCGACTGGCATTGGACCTCAGTAGTTGCAGAGTTGCTTAAAGTGATAGTTTGGGCCTCCATATAGGCTGAAAGAATCATCGGAGTCCATTTCTTCGAAAATGAACGAGGCCAAACCGTAACAGTAAATTCTGGTCACTATACAGACATGTTACGTAACTTTTTCAGCCCATAACTGCATAATTTTGAAGTCTACAACTGCAGCACCTGGATTTAACTAGACGGCGCGATATCTCATACATCCAATGAGTCCTTGGCAGTTGTATTGGAAATGTTTACTGGAAAATTGATAACGCATCGAGGGGACATTCCGTGGCCTCCAGACCCAGATCTCACGCCACTAGATTTTATTCTCTGGGAGTACCTCAAGAGCCGCATTTATGCCAATAAGCCGATGACAATTGCCCAGCTCAAGAACAGCATTTGTGAGTAAATGTCCGCTATGCCACGTTAGATGTGCCAGCGCATTTTTACGAATTTAGGGTCCAGATTCGAAAAGTGTGTACGTTTGGATGGTACACATTTCAGTGATATTATTTTTAAAAAATAAAATTCCCATGTGTTTACTTTATTATAAATAAAGATTATCTTTCCTAAGTGTAGTAGTTTTTTTTTATATGATTTTTTTAATCCGCATAAACTAATGGCCCACCCGGTATTTGCCCTCGAGTGCAAATACCTACTACTGTGTGGGCTCCTGCTAATGTATATATGTTTGTTACTCTTTCACACTCTACTAAACGAATTTTAATATAATTTTACAAAGTTAAAATATATATGTATATTAAAAACGAATATAGACACAATTTGTAATGACGTTATGTAATTTCTTGTGACAATATAATGATAATATATGTCAAGTAAATCGGAGAAAGATCTGCCCTCTTGAGAGCTACCTTGGTGTATGTTGCCTAAGCTGTTAAAATTACACAAAGATTATGTTAAATAAATGTACCGTAGGATTGTATATCTTAAATAGTTTTATATATTCTATGTAGCCCGCGAAAGCATGTAAAACACTAAAGCGAAAGCATAACACATTAAAAATAGTAAATACCAGTATTATATTCATTGATTATACTTTTTCTTAAATTTCTCTAGTCCCTGGTCTTTAGTCACAGCTGGTCCCTTTCGTGAGGCGACTATTGTCAAGTATTGTCACATCTTAGTCGATCACCTCCATTTCTTAACTTAACGTGGAAGATAATTTTTGATGCCCTCATGAGAGTGTCTTAACACTAGGTTGCCTCTGACTATCATGTTAATGTTATAGAATAAAGCGTGAAACTGCTTTTTAACAAAGAATTAATTTTGATAATTTCTTATTTTTATTTCAGAGCCTGCTACTGCGGCCGGATTCCCTCCGTATCCACCATATACTACTGAACCAGCTCCTCCATCAGTAGTAGATACAATTATCGCTGGTCGCGATTTACGTCTTCAACATAAATCGACACCAAGAAAAACTGTACGGCTACCGCCAAGACCTGCTAAGGCCAAGTATTGCGCATATATTTCTAGTATATCGTTATTGATAGGTATATATGCAAAATAATATAGAGATAATTATTATATTATAATTATTAAGTAAAAATAAATAGGTAAATAAAATAGATAGAAATATTTTTTTCATGGATAAAGCAAAAATGAAGCAAAATACGAAACCAAGCATTCTCCAGCAAATTTTCCCAAAATGGGAAAATGGAACCAACAAAAAATTCAGAAAATGTTTAAAAAAAAATTCTATTTAATAATTTCTATTTAATAATTATACAAAATTATATAAATGTAAGATGTACATGCACCCAGTTGTTACGCCATAATTGATAAGAAACCATTGATCTTGATTGATATCTAGAGGAACCTAAATATTTTGTATATTCGCACCTTATATCTGACGAATTATAAATATTCTGTTATGTTCAGAGGGGCTAAAGTAACGGATGTCAAAATGTCAAAACGCGCTGCACTTGCACATGCACGCTGCCTACACCGTCACGGAGCCGTTTTAACAGATCGTTTAGAGAGAATGTCAAAGCCGCCTCGACGAAGCATAATCTATTTGTGGAGAGAGCACGCCCATTTGCTTCCAGCTGAAACTGTTAGTTCCTGTATTATTTTTCTTTAAATATAAATATATTTAGTTAAACTTTATTAAGTAATTTTATTAATTTTTTAATTGAACACATATTATCTAATAATATTAGTATACGTCTAATACTTGACTTTCTCGGCCCCATTGAAAATTCAAGAAATATTTAATTTCTTTCTACGCAGTAGTCTCAACTGTGCGTAGTCTGTCAGTTATTCGGTGAAGTGTAGTTATGTAAACATACATATGTAAATATACTTTACAAGTCCTGAAAAGACGTAGGCACTTAACTATGTATTTCATTTTGAAAGGAACTTTCTACGCTCATTAAAAATTGTAGATGTTTAATTATTATGACTATTAATATTTTAGATCGCAAGACTGCGAGCAATGTTGGATGCTGATGAGCCTTTTAAACCTGATCAGGCTTATGAATATTTTATTAATCTTAAAAAAAATAAGAATAAAGTTGCTGCGTGAGTATGTGTCTTAACTCCTTCAAACCTTTTACTAATACCAACTTGTTTCGACTATATTAAGTAAAGTAATTGTAAAAACGTATAAAACTTAAACATATAATACTGTTAAGCAAAGATGCTTAATCATACAGTCTATTAATTAAAAATATCAGCAAAATAACATTTTATAACTTATTTACTTGTTATTGGTGTACAGTTCTGTTAATTTCTAGGAAATTTATTTTATATTATAATTGAAGAACAAAAATGACTCACTAAAGATTATATTATTGAATATACAGAGCGCGTGGAGTAAATCGAATCAAGAAGGACGTACTGGCCTTATATGGCGACAAGAGAATCGTATGGGCGAGAAATGCAACCGTTGCATTTGCCAGGGGAATACAGCAGCGCCTTTCAAGACCTGGAGCTTATACTTTAGCTGATCGGTACTTTCAATTATATATGGAAGTAGAAAGACTTATAATTATATACTATAATTATATAGTTTGATTTCTTTTTGATACACTTGTACATGTCAAATATTCAGTAATGGGTAATGTTAAAGCTATAAAACGCCACAGTGGCACAGTGGGACAGCTTCTCACTGTAGATACGATGCGTAGTGTTTCATTTCTACTCGAGAGTAATTAAATAATTATTTTAATTTCTAATTTTTTGGTGTGACAAACGGCGTTAAGTTCCGTCGCTTAACGTGAAATTTTTCAAATTAGAGTAAAGCGATGAATCGAGTGTCTTGAAACAAGTTGCATTCAGACTAGTAGGGTATTGCTATGCGGAATTAGTGTGAAACTCTTGAAAATTTTGGGGTTAAATTCGATTTGAAAAGTTAAATGCACTCATCAATGCAAGCTTTTTAAATCCTTTTCTTTCCCTTTACAACTTGCTCAACGGTCACGTGATTGTATTAAGGATAAAGAAACAGATAAAAAACTGCATTCTTTACAGAATGCTTCGGTTGTCAAATATCATTTTAGAAGATATATGCGGCTATATGAAAATGAATGTCCCATCCAGACGTTGCACTCATCCAAAAGCGAAGTTTATGATGGAAATGTCAGATAAGGTGCATTATTTCAGTGCATTTAGTAATAGAAAAGGAACACAATTACTAGACCGTGGTTAAATTGTTTTAGTAAAGAATGCTTAAATGGTTTAATTTTAAATCCTTATACAAATCTTTTGCCTGCCTTTCGGTACCGTAATATAATAGAGTTACAATACTTTGCGTTGCGATGAAAAAATGATATTTTTATTTATTTAATTTTTGCTTTAAAACACTAGGTGACTGTTTGGATTGACGAGATCTTGGCAGAAAGTGATGATCGCATGTTAATGATGGACTTTGATGAAGATAATGGTAAGTTTCTATGTTTTATATGTTTTATTTTTGAAATAAGATATCTTGCTGTTCAAATCTGCGGCTAATCGGCTCTTCTACATTTTCCGCTGTGACAAAGGTAACTTGATATTACATTACAACTTATGCCAAACTCTTGCTATTTTAATGATATATTCATAATTTTAATGCTTTTATAAACCATAAATTAACAAACTAAATTTACAAGCAAACAATTTTGCTTACAATGATAAAGTATTCTTTAAAAAATCTCGTTTGAGATGACTGTATAGTGTAGAATAAAGGTCTACCTGTTTCCTTTTGTCGGGTAGAAGTGGAAAAATGTATGGCTGGGGCGGAAGATGCTAAGTCAAGTGAGAACTCAGCTTCCAATGGTGTAACACCGGCTACCACGCCTGGGGCCTCGAAGACAAGCTTGCCTAAAGAATAGGTATCGTGTTTATCTGTTGTTCAAAAAGTAAAAAGTATCTCATTATATTGTAAGATAGTTACATCGAGATCAAGATAGAGCATAGTTTAGAATTTAATATGTAGTTCTTAATTATTTCTATGTTAAAATAATAAAAAATGAGAAATATTATGCTACATAAATAAACTTGCTCAGAGTGAAATTTCAGAGCACATATCTGGCATGAATGAGATCAAACTTTGTAAACGTAGTTCAGAGCGTTTTAAATAAATCACTAAAAACTGTCTATGAGTGTCAAACGCTTGCACCGAGCACTCCAGGGCAGATGTCAGAAATATCTTCTCCATCTCCGGCCGTTGGAGCTCAGGACAGCTTTGTTAGGGTAAATCACAACCCATACCCACATTAATACAATAAAATCAAAACATATAGTGATAACTTGGGGAAAAATATGGGTGTGATTTTAAATAACATTTGTAAAGGACATTAAGTGTTCAATTATTTTATGCCTGGAGCTACTTACGCCCAGATAATGAATAAAGTTGTTAGTAATATTCACTGTCCTAATACTATTTTATTTATTTTGACAGGGGGAAGGGGAAATGTGAATAAAAAATTTCTGCAAGAGTATCACTCTCACTTAGTGAAATTAAATGTTAAAAAAAATTGTTTACATTTTCTTACTTAAACAAGTTGCCACAAGAAAATGACCTCAGATATAATTTAAATAAAAATATGTTAATAAATAGTTAATATATATTAATAAATAGTTAATATATATTAATAAATAGTAACTATGCGGGCATTAAATGATGATAATAACAAATTTAATTTAATTGACATTAATAATATCATAAATTATAAAATGAATAATTCGACATGTGATAGGCTACACCTATCTTATTTTTATAAAAGACAGCAAGTATGCTATCATATTATTTACATTTTAACTCAGCCAATACTTTGGCTACAAAGACAGCTATTTCTATTAAACAGCATAATTTGAATTGTAGTTTGGAACCCCGTTCCAATAAATTAAAATTAAATAATAAGACAATAGAGGCAGTCCCTAGCAGTTTATTATGTAATTATAAAAATTTGTTATGATGATATGTAGTGATACGAACTTGATATATCAAAATATACAAGGTATGCTAAACAAAGAATTAGAAATTGAATTATTCCTTAAATGCAATAATATTCTTATACTTTGTATTACAGAGCACTGGCTTCGAAACTCCGAGGCCATTTTTAATTTTATTAATCACCAAGTAGTTACTATGTTCTGCAGAAAAAAAAGCCAATCGCGGTGGCTTTTTAATAATTTTGCAAAAATCTTACAAGTTCAAAGAACGAAATAATATTGTGAGCCTCTCTGTTGAGCAAACTATTGAAATGGCCTATGCCAAACTTAAGCATATCATTGTTGTGTGTGCCGGCCTCCCACTATAAACCATATGGACATTTTGAAGTTATTTTATAACAAGTACTTGTAAAATTGTCTGGAACACAGTCACCAGTAATAGTAATAATTTTTTTAATGTTATTAAAAATGAGTTTAATGCTATTTTTACTTTTAACATGGTCAATTGCAGGAGTTTCTTGACATATAATGATTGGGCAACCATGAGAATATGTAAGAGTACACTAAGGTTATATGAACTTTATTGTGTAAATACATATAACTGTAAAGAGTCATTTAAGAATTATGTTAGTAACTATTCAAAGTTGTTTAAAAAAGTATGTTCCATGACAAAATGTTTACACATTAAAAATAAAATTTTAAAAAATTCTGATAAAATTAAAATGACATGGAACATAATTTATTGTGAGACTGGAGGGACGAAGAATCGCAACTTTGGATTTTAATTAAAAGTAGACAATAGTATAACCAGCTCAGATCTAGAGGTTGCTTGCAAATTTGAAAATTTTTTTCGCTGATATTCCAATCTCCACAACTAAAACATATCTTCCACAACTGTCGCTGAATCGTTACTTAAGGAGAGTGTATAAGAATTTAATGTCTGTATAAGAATTTAATTTGAAATTAAGTCAGTCAACTCGAGAAATACTGTTAAAACATTTAAGTCCTTAGATATCAATAAAACATCAGATCTCTGGGGTCTGTTAAAGTAATTATAGATGCTATTGCTCCTCACCTCGCTACTTTATTTAATAATTGGTTTTAGAATGGTGTGTTTTCTGACCTAGTGAAATTCAGTAGTCTGGCCTATATTTTAATCGTGTAGTACATCTGATCCCAACAATTTTCGACCTGTATCTGTACTACCCTCACTGCAAAATTTTGAAAAAATAATTTTAGGTCAATTATTACTGCATTTTGATTTACATAATTTTATGCGTGATAAACAGTATGGCTACACTAAAGGCCGTTCCAAGCCGATGCCGGCGTTGGTCTTCTTAAGAGTATTTAAGAGGCCTGGGAATAATCGCAGGATGCTCTGAGCATGTTCTGTGACTTGTCCAAGGCATTTGATTGCGTTCAACACTCCACTTTGGTCAGGAAGCTGACTCACACCATTACGGCATAAGAGGATGTGCACTCGATCTTCTGACCTCTTATTTAACTAACAGGATTCAGATAGTCGATGAAAATGGCAAAAAATCTCCTGGGTCGTTAGTCAGTATGGGGGTCCCACAGAGGTCTCTTCTTGGTCCTTTCCTCTTTTTAATATACATAAATGACTTATCGTATTTATTTGGAAAGAGCCATGAGATAGTATTGTTTACTAACGATACTTCATTAATTTTTAAAATAAGAAGATGACAAAACTTATTTAACGATGTAATGCTCTCTTGAAAATAGTACAATGACACCATTGACTCCAAATTACATATTGATGGATTGGCGAATAGACTTAGCTCAGCAGCATTCGTGGTTAAGAAAGTTAGATCATTAACAGACATAGACACGGCTCGCCTTCTTTATTTTAGCTACTTTCATAGTATTACGTCCTATGGAATTTTCTTTGGGGTAATGCAGCCGCAAATAACGCGATCTTTGTTCGGCAAAAACGAGCTATTCGTGCAATCTATAACTTAGACCCGAAAGATTCATTAAGAACAAAATTGAAAGAAATGAATAGATTTACTGTTGCTCCTCAATACATATTTGCTAATGTCCTGTATTTTAAGAAATATATTAATGATTTTACAAAAATCGGCCACGCACGTAATATTAATACTAGAAATAAGCATAAACTGACTACCCCTGTGACTCGAGTACATCGGGGCAATAATTTATTCATGGGACAGTGAATTCGCTTTTACAATAGGATCCCAGAAAACGTCCAAGATTTTTCTATATCACAATTTAAAAACTTGTGAAAAGACGTTTGTATGTTAAAGGTTATTAGCTAATTAAAGATTTTATAAATGAATACACGCCTTAGGAATGCAATGCTCACCCCAGGCTATTTCAAAAATGTCACTGTGAGTAATAAATCTGTATATAACAATTTCTTTAAAAAAAGAAGTCTCGCTGAGTTTTCTACTGGTGCTGACTTTGCCTAGTCTCCACATGCCGACTATAAGCCGTCGCTAGACTAATCGAGTCCAGCTCCTACGGCAGGACTCCAGCTAAGACGTCACCAGATATATCATATAGATGGATAGCCATCTATATGATATCTCTGTGCCCGCCCCAGCAGCAGGGTGACGTACAGGTCATCCTCCAAAACAGAGGCACTGCAGGGAGTTATCGACCTGTCCACTTCGGTACATAGCCGACGGCTCAAACCACTCGGCCCTCTCATATTGGGCAAAAGGCGTACCAAGGCTACTGCTGCTTTCAGCAGCTCCAGTAGTAAGGTGGAAAATTGGCCTTAAAAGTCTTTTTACAGCTGATGTTGACCCACTATTATTATACTCAACGTCGTCGTAAATTTACTCAACGTTGATTATCGATTTATTACAATCATTTTTTTTAGCTTCACAATTTTATCCCGCATAGCAGGATAGACATTAAGTACCTAGTGTTAAGACTCTCCGTACTTCGCTTTCCACCGAATTCGAGATAGTGCGTGTTGAGTGATGGAACTCAACGTTGCACTTTGTCTTTACCAGAGCGAGGAAATGAAAATCAATCACACTCCACCGAGTGGGGCTCGAACCCAAAATCGATCGAATTACAGTCAAACGCTGTCCCACTGTGCCACGACCGGCCACTTATTAACTATAATTAAATTTCTTTTCTTGCAGATATTATTACAGGAGCGAGTGAGATTGGAGAAGTAACATTCACTGATAATTTCTTGAACATGATGGGCGAAGTATGTATCTTTAATACACTTTCCCTGCTATATATACAAGTACTTTTATATTATTTCGGTACTTATAGTTTTCTATTTATGCATATAGAGAGTTTGGATAGGTGTGTTGTTACCTAGTTAACAATTTTTACCTTTTCTTAGATATATTGAGACTACTTGTTTGCCTGACGGAGGCCAATAATGAAAATACATTTTTTTAGTAGCTACAAGATTTACTCCGTATAACGTGTGATCATTCGTTGAAGTAGGCATCGGCCCCACAACCAATTGGACGCTGTAGCGCATAATATAATATATATTAAATATAAGCATTTACGATTTGGAGTTGATTCTAGAACCGACATATATGTTCCAATTGCGTCAGGAATAAAATAATTACGATTTTTTTAATAGTGATTAAACTTACAAATACATAAAGATGCCTTTAAATTGTGATAATATGTTTAAAGGCACTTTCCTTCCTACCTTCCCTAGTTGAGTATTAGAGTTTAAAGAATATAAAAATTCATTATTTAAAGTATTAATGATTAAATAGTATGTTTTACTTTTATCGAAAATTATTATTACTCTAATAGGGTTACGTTGCCATAATTATTACAATCCTGAAAGAAGATAAGTCGCAAGTTAATAATCTAGAAACAGTATTCAAATTTGCCGTTATACAAGAGCAGAACCTACTGTACCTACATAACATATTTAATAAAAAAAAATGTAAAATCATTAATATTGCACGACTTGTTTATCTTTGTACCCTTCCTTTCAAATACAAGTGAACACAAATAAGGTAATATAAGATTATAATTATTAAAAAATGTATTCGTTTAGTCATTCTTCATTCTCCATTTATTATGGAAGAGAAATTTTTATTTGTGTTCACTCGTTTTTGTGTGGACAATGAAGGATGGTTAAATGAAATTATTTTAAACGGAATAACCGCGATTAATTTTGGTATTCGAAAATATATTATTGAAAATATAATATAAAATAGACTTTTCGAACACTTAACAGCAGTCCGTGGTCACAGGTAGACTGAGGTGGCATTTGTCTGTGGGTTGATACATTCATTTTAGTATATCAATCTACCGCCATCTGTGTTTTAATTTTCACACGTACCGCCCCCGTTTTCGGTCTATGCGAGATTTTTCACACTCTTCCTTTGAGGTTGGAATGAAAATTACTTTACCTATTACGCTCAAATTTTGCACACATATTTGATAAAATTGAAATAAAACAATATCGCAAAAAAATATTACCAATAGTTGTAAATCCCGTTGAAGCCAATTGGAAAAAAATGCTAAAATTTTGCTTTACATTTAGAAAATTTTGCGTCCAAATTTTTGAAGGCTGTTTGGCGGAAGTGATATTTTGCAGTCGTTAAAATACTTTCACGAACATTGAGGCTACCTTTAAATTGCAACTATTAACGCTTACTTATTGTAAACCGCTCGCTGCGCTTAATTTTTAAATTTTTTATATATCGTATTGTTGTAACGTAATATTTTTTATTTACAGGGTGGTTTACTAAAAGGCCGTAAGTGTTTTAACAATTTTAGAATTATAGTAAGATTCTGTAAAATGATTATTACATAAACAACTTTTATTTCAGCACAACCGGCATATTTACATTTTACTGGTTAGTATGTTTATTTTTAATGATTGTTTTATTGATGTTAATGTTTATTGGAGTCGATTCAATTTAAATAAAATTGTAAACAGGTGAAATGTTGGAGGCATTTAATATTTTAACAGAATCTATGTATAAAAAAGAAGATCAACAATTGCTTTCTCATGGAAAATTTCAGCAAACCTACACGGAAGCGGCGAACGAGTGTGTTAGATGTCTAAGTTTTAATAATTTGTTATTAAGAAAAAGCTATTTTATATTAAATTATATTTATAATTAGATTAAAGGAAACGCCTGATTTTACCGCAACGGAGTTCAACACTACATTGGCAAGCAAAGTGAATGGCGACCTGACTGCAGTCGCAAAACCCAACACACCCAATAACATTGCTCCGTACATGAAAGGTTTTTTACACCTTTGCTTTTTTTCTTACCTCTATTTTTGTTTTTGGTAAATCATTACAATGCTTGATTATATTTTCATGCAATTGTAGTAATACATAATACCGAGTGGGCTATTAAGTTATGCAAATTTTAAAAAATCATAGAAAAAAACTACAAGGAAAGGGAAAGATAATCTTTATTTATAATAAAGTAAACACAAGGAAATTTTATTTTTTAACAATAACAACACTGAGATGTCTACCATACAAAACGTACACACTTCTCGAATCTAGAACTCAAATTCGTAAAAACTCCTTGGAACATCGCTCATGGGAGAGCGGACATTTTGTCGTAAATATTGTTCTTGAGCTGGGAAACTGTCGGCTTAGTGGCATAAAAAAACCAGTGGAAGAAAAAGTTGCGTAATATGTCTGTATCAGAATTTATTGTTATGGTTTGGCCTCGCTCATTTTCGAAGAAATGGAGTCCGATGATTCTTTCAGCCGATATGACGGCCCAAACTATCACTTTAAGCAAATGCAATGGTCTTTAATGTTTTAATTTCTGATGCCCAATACCGACCATTTTGCTTATTCATATATCCATTTAAATAAAAATGGGTTTCATCCGAGTAGAGAATATTGCTTAAGCTACGAATACGCTGTGTTCTTTCGGCAAAATCACGGCGAAGATGTTGGTTATTTGATTTCAATTCCTAATAGTTGCAGTTCATACAGGTGAAATTTAAGATTTTCGCCAAATTACGCCTTAATGATGTTCTTGATATAGTGAGCTCAGTTGATCTCTTTCGGGTTGATAACTGAGGATCGCACCGTACCGACTTCGTTTACAGTTTGTTCTGTTTTTATTGTCCTTGGGCACCCTGCAGGGTTTTGATTCAGTATCAAATCGGTAGACTCAAACTTTTTGCATCACGATCTGATAACACTTTAACTAGGACATTGATTTAAATCATGTAAATTAAACTCAGAGTGAAATAGACGCCGCGCAATAGTGCACGAATCTCCATTTTTGTTATGAACCTTTACACAGAACTCACGCTGCTCATCGTTGAAACGATTTATATAATTAAATTTCCGAGAACCAAGCTACCTATAACCGCTCCCGCTGCGTCCCTCTCACGATCACTCCAATTTTGAAATTCGCACTCTTCTGGTCCACCCCGTATTTAACATTTCAAAATAGACTTTTTTCTTTAAGATTATAATTTTAACTTAAATCTTCGTTTTTGTTTTAGACATGGTGGAAATTTGTTCCAATTTTTTGGCTCAGCATGCTGAATTCAACAGTGAGTATAAAGCGCAGAGGCCATTGTGGTTCAAAAGAACGGTATAAAATTTTAACCAAACAATTCAAATTTATCACAATTTTTAACGTGATTTCTATTTGAGGGAATTACTTGTTCTGATATGCTGGTTCTGACATAGCGTGGCGCTAAGTTTGCTACTTAACACGCAATGTCTCAATTTGGGGCTGAAAGCAGTCCATAGACTGTCCTAACATTAGGCCGTCTGTAACCTGCGTACCCTGTTATGATCGGGAAGTGTGAAGCGTGAAGCCGCACTATTAGCATATTAAACTGTTAACAATATTATAATCCCTCTGGTAAAAGACAAAGTGCGGCGCTGAATTCCACCACTCAACACGCAATATCTCGAATTCGGTGAAAAGCAAAGTACGAAATGTGTTGACACTAGGTACTTTCTGTCTACCCTGCTATGTGGGATAAAAGCGTGAAGCCAAAAAAAATAATAGATATTTGTAAACATTCATTAAATTAATGATTAGTACACTTAATCTACCTCTTTTTTTACACTAAACATTTCTGTATTCAATTGCAGAAGATAAAGGTCCAGCTTTTAAATTATTAGTAAAGGCCATGCGAGCTAAAGGTAATGAACAATTGTATCAAAAAGGGAAAGCCAAAAGAACTTATGCAAAAGCAGCATCCGAGTAAGATTTACATAATACGTTATATTTTTTAAATATATTACCGACATATTCGCCGACATATTTTTAAATAAATATATAAAATGTTAATTCTGTTGCACAGGCTAGAAAGTGCAAGAGGCTTAGAGAGCGATCATGATGATCCCAATTTATCTCAAGAAATTCATTCAAATTTATCTAAGCTCACACAGAATCAAACTCCGCCTGAATTAAAATTAGACATGAAAGGTGAGTACGTTACTAATCTAAGTAATACTCGTAAGTAAATTTAATACAATTACTTTATTTATTGAAATAATATAAGTGTAAATATTTAAGACAACTTAACGCTCCATTGGGTTAAGTTGGTTTAAATTTTCGTTAAAAATCTCCCGATTACATAAGTACCTACCACCGAAATATAACATAATTATAATCAATAATAATAAAAATATAATAACAGTAGTATTATTTTTTCTTCATTTTTTTATTTCTCTTTTTTAGATAAATATTAATGTTTAATGTAAGTTAATTATTTTACGAAATGACATTTGAGGAGGGGGGCGGTAATGTCTGCGATATAGTAATTATCCTTTAATGTTAATTTCGTTAAATAAAATAAAATAATAATAATTATAACATGAACATTTCTAAGGCAGTTGTACCAGTAAGAGATAAAATTTTGTCATACTTCTCTTTTTAAAATGGAGCATACCATTAAATATTAAAAATATTTTTAACTTGCTTTTAAATTTTTATTCAAGGGTACTCCGTGCGAGCGGATAAAAAATACGTACTACGAAGTGTTTACATATTTTTTCATTTTTCATTTCAGACACCTTGAACTTATGTTCTCAATATCTATCGCAACGTGCAATCGATGAAAGTATGTAATAAATATGAATATTTGTACTATAAAATCACAAATAATTAGTGATGTTAATAACACGTTTTAATATTTCCAGTTGAACGAGGTCCAGCCTTCGACATTCTCATAAAGGAATTGAAAAAGAAGGGTTCTGAGAGTTTTACACCACAATTTTCTTGTGTGGATACAAATTTTGCTGCGGCATACGTGTAAAGTACAATTTCACTTCCTAGAAAATTTTAGAGCAAGAAATGATATTACAAAGAAATCTTCTTTGATATTAAATAAAATAAAATCTAAAAAATCACTAGCTAGTTAGTTAGGTTTACTTGTCTCTAAGCAGGAGGAAATTAAGAATAACCAGAGTAGACCACTAGATTTTCCTTGGCTTGTACAAAAAAGGTTATGAAACTGGCAGAGTATGAGTAAAATCGTTGAAGTCATAAAGATTTTGCCTTCAGATTGAATTCCGCGCCGGGACTCAGTGGAGTAGTTCCAGATGAATCAACTACTGAAGTCTTTAGAAATGTGTTACATAGAGTAGTTGATGCTGCTACTCCAAAAGCTTTAGTAAGGGACATGAACGGTATTTATCCAATTATTATAATTAAATAATAACAAACAAAATCAAATTAAACTCACGATACTCCTCTGCTTCAGATGTTATTGGGCGATGCGCTAACTATCTATCGGCATTTGTAAGGGACAGAGGTAAATGTTATTGATAAAATATAAAATTAAATTTTTTTGTTATTTAGGTTTTTCACTGATATGTTGAACAAGTAGATTTTTAATTTAGTATATAAAAGTAATAAACTTTGTTTATATATATATATATATATATATATATATATATATATATATATATTACTTTTATACATATTATTAACTAAATCAATTTTAAGAATATAAATAATCAAATATCTTATCATCAATTCATATCAATTCAGCCTAATATTCCAGTTACACCTTTTTGTTTAAAAAACATGTTACTGCTTTTTCCTTATTAGTAGGTTAATTAGAGAATACAAAATGTTGTCCTCTATGTAATATTATTATTAGCCTTATAATTACAACTTTATTTAACTTCAATCTTTAACTTGTAGATAAAGCTATGCAAACTTTACTGAAAATGATGAAAAGTAAACCAAGCGTCCAACTGTCTAAAAGAAACAATTATACCATGAAATATGATACTGCTGCTTCTGAGTAAGTCTTAGTAAAAAAGCTGGGTGTAATGAATTTCTATTTTTAAATAATTGGCTAACTAAAAATGGCTGAATTAATTTGTGAACAAAAAATTGAATAAATGTGTGGATGAATACTGTATATATAATTAAAAGTAAAGTTTTGCGTCAAAATTTTAGATGTGTTAAAAGAAATATTTAAATATAGTGATGTAGAGAGATAACTAGATATTTAATTACTAAATGAATATATCATTTAATATATAACATTTCATTATTAATCCGCATTTTAAGTATTTAATAACAAAAACCGAATATAACATATTTTTTTTGCTAAGTTTCGATTTAGTATAGGAGGAGCTCGGATGGTGGAGGTGAGTGTTCAAGGGCTCAAAGCGACTTCTTACACCTAAACTTGGTCACAAGTCGAAGGTATTATAAGCGTACCGATATTCCTACTGTATATACCCACTACTATGATGTGTGACGTGTAATTACTAATTTTAAATATAAGTTATGCATCGAGCTGCGAAAATGTGATAAATCACCAGATAAGCATAGATTAACTATGCTTATCTTCAATTGCATTAATATTTGTTTCACAGAGTTGAAAGTGCTCCTAATATTGTGCCTTATTTGCCTATAAAGGACATTGCTGACGAGGCGAAATCTACTCTCACCAAAGATATGGAGGGCCAAGTAACACCCGATCTGAAACTATGTGTAAAAGGTTACATGGACAGATATCTTTCTCAATAACAAAAAAATATATATTTTGAATAAAATTTTTAGAATAATGTGTTATCTTTGATAAAACAAAACATCAGTTCAGTAAAATAAGTTTTATTTGTTATTTTCAGCTTTAATTCAAGACGTATCGAGATATTTATCTCAACCAGTTGCTATGAGAAGTAAGTTCAATAGTATAAGCAAAATAATATTTACTACAATACGTTAAATATTTTAACGTTTTAATATTGGTAGACAGAAACTCAGATATTTGACGCTGGTGGCATATCCGAAGGCGCGATTAGTCTCACCAGCTATTGAAAACTAAAACATACCTTAATGTATGTAATACTAATAGAAAACAATACATAAATATATAAATATAGCTTTAAAATAAAGATCGAAAGAAAATCTTATATTATTACATATATTTGTAAGATCGTGAATAACACTGGTTTTCACAATATTATATATACAGTGTTGTTCTTTCAAGTTTGATCTTGAATGACGAAGAATACGTTTTTCACGTATGAGCCAACATCGGGAGACAGAATTTTCTATACTCTTAAATCGTTACTGCGTTATTATAATATTTGTTAATTTTGTAAAGGTGGTGTAGCTGGTGAACGGTATCCGTTAAATTTCTTGGCATCGGTTAAAGAATCACTAGGGTCAAAACCACTTTACAAGTACAAAGCATATGGTCAGACATACGCTGATGCAGCTGAAGAGTAAGCAGAAACTTATGATACTTTAAACAATAATAATTTTTTGATATCTAAAAATATAGTATCTAAAGTCAATTAGAATATAAATAGACGATTATATGTATAGATAAGTAAAAAACTTTTATAATAATATTATTTAAGTACGTTGCACCGTTGATGTAAAGGTAGCATATCGTCGATTAATATTTTGATAATCATTTTTTTTTATACGATACCTAAAACTAATTTACATTTAATCATATTTTTAACCTCATTTTAGATTAAAATACGCAGGAACTTTAGAGTCAGATCCGAAATGTGAAAATTTACAATACCAAATATCTACAGAAATGAAACATACAATGCCTTCACGGTTGGCTCCCACTATTACAAACAATTTAAACGGTATTATTTATTTTATAATATACCGAACATGTATTTAGGTACTAATATGTCATTATATGTGTTTATGTACATACATCTATATTGTTTGAACATTTAAACGTGTTGTTTCAGAGACTATGGACGATGCTTCTAAGCATTTGGCAAAAATTGGAAGTGAAAAAGGCAAGGGACATAATATAAGACATTTTTTCATTTAAATATGTGTTTTAAACTAATACTGTCAATTATGGGTAGTAAAATATATATATATATATATATATATATATATATATATATATATATATACAATACTTTAACCTGTATTTATATATCCTATGGAGTCGTATATCACCACCGCATTAGTATTACCTTAAAAATACGTCTAGATACTTAATAATGTCGGTATATAATAGGTGAAGCTTTGCAGCATTTAGTAAACATTATGAAGGAACAGGGTGAAACCCCTCTTGGTCAAATGCAGGGCTATCAACAAAGTTATGTGGACGGTGCAAGAAGGTAACTGTTTTTTTAATTAAAAAATATTTGATGGCTTCTTTATAATCATAACTCAAACTTACTTTAGGAAGGATTTATATATATTAATGTATTATCTTTTTAGAATAGAACATGCAGATTCTTTGGCAAATGATAAAGTTGACAAAGGAGTATATGAATCGGTTAGAGAAAAATTAACAACCTTAAGTGATAAGAGACCAGCTCCCGAACATGCAAAACAAATGCCCGGTAAAATATTTACTTAAAAACGTAAAGTCTTAGATATATTAAGAATCCGTAATATTACAGTAAGTATTTTTTAACAAATTATACTGACTACTAAAAGATGTAATAAACATTTTATTCCAGCGGTTGTCGATGACAGTTCCAAGTTTTTGGCAGCACCATTTCCTGAGAGTAAGAATTTTATATTAATTATTTTCTTATTATTACTGACATATGTTTATTTAAAAAAACGAATTGAGTATTGAATTGAAAAAGATACTATACTTACTATATAAACATAGTTATTTAAGAGTTTCCATACTTTTTGTATAACACTTTAATGTAAAATACATTATAAGTTAATAATAACAGATGAAGATGAAAAACGTCGTGTTTTGGCGGACTTAATGGCCCGTAAAGGAGATGAAATAGTGGGGAAGGAAGGCATTTACAAATTGACTTATACTGAAGGTGGAGATGAGTAAGAATATTTCAATGTTTTTTAAATGAATTGGTTTATTAATAAATACAAATATGTACAACTTAGATAATTTACATTCTTAGAATTATGAAAGCACCAGTCGGAGTAACAAAAGCAAAAGATGAAAACACTAAAAAGCTTTTACTGGATAAAGTAAACGCTGTTATTCCGGAAAAGAAGCTGCAAACCGTTCTCAAACGTAAATTTTATATTAGTTTCATCATCACCTTTAAAATTATTTTTTTATTGGCTAATACTACACCAGCTAACTCAAATTTTCATGAATATGTATTTGAAGCAGCTTGTTTTATAACAGTTCCTCAGTATAGTTTTTTTTTTAACTTCACACTTCACGATTATTCAAGTAAGAAAACATAACCTTTTATCCCGCATAGCAGCGTAGACAGGAAGTACCTAGCGTCAAGGTGGCCGGACTCCACTTTTTGCCGAATTTGAAACTTTGCGTGTTGAGTGGTGGAACTTGACGCCTTTCTCTAAAGTCTAACAAAACGAGGATATGAAAATAATTTAAATAATCATTCCCCTAGTGGTAACTGAACTCACAACCGATGGCGTTAAGTCAGACGCTGTCTCACTGCGCCACGCAACCTCGGTATAGTTTTGAAAATTTGATTACATTTCCTTATATCTATATGTCATGTATGAATATATAATAAGTACTTACTGTAAAGTTTAATCAGATTGAGTTGGCTGGTTAACCAATTAAAGTATTGATATATTTATTTTTTGATTTTAGAACCAGCTAATGAAGGAGCAGCTCACCTAACTGATTTAATAAAGGGCAGAGGTATGAATTTATAAAAATTAATATAAGCGTTTTATATTAACAAATATTATATATATATATATATATATATTAACAATATGTTTTCAGATATATAGAAGCATTTTATCTCAATAACCATATTATAACAATAAAATTCTTAATCGTATATTTTTGGGGAATATTATTATATTATAAAAAAACAAAATGATTACACTGTGACTTTACGACTAAAACATCAACTCTTCTTGGAAACTCTGTCTAGGAGGCGTAGGATTTAAAGGGCAGGAAATAAAAACTGAACAATATACGCAGTATATTGCTTGCTCGTATATAATCGTACATATCAAATTAGTATCTAAAATATTCGCAATTCTCTCTATCTCTCTCTCTGTCTCTCTATCTCACTCGCCTAACATTATAATAACCGTCTAGCTATGTGGACCGCTCTGTTAGATACGTCGTACCCGGAAAAGTTATCATCGTTCTTTTCTAACGATGACTTCAACTTTACTTTGATATTCCTCTTCTTCTAAACCCAGAGACATTTAAATCCATAGATATTCGCGATATACTGAGCACCTTTGCTCTTGCACCTTTTTAACGATGTTACATATTCTGAGGCTGCCACAAACGTATTCTTTTCGTAGCTTATCGAATCGAATCTTCATTTCAGCTACGGAGATAACGGACGTGGCCTTGTTGCACAGACCACGTTTCACTACCATGTGACGATAAATACCTCTCGCACTTTTAAAAGACTGCTGCTATACTGTATTGTTAAACTCGGTACACGATGCATTTTCTATTTTAACGAAAGCATTAAAAAAGGTGTGAAGGTTTTAAGACCTGGATTCTTGTGCCACCACCACGTTTGATACAGTACTACAGTACCACGTTTGATACAAACTCATCCTTCGATGATGAACAAATCTGGAACGAAGTCAAATTGGTAATTACTCAAGAGCTTTCCGTTCTGAAGTACTTATTGATCACTTACCATTCACCATAGATTCATTGCGTGACTCATTAACTTAATTCCACGATAATTTGCTGTCATATCTATTGATTTTGCACCCGGCATATATGAGGTTTCCCAGGCGTTTTACAAAAGTAGACTGAGTAAATATATCTATTGTTCTCCTAGATAATTCCAAGCTTTGAAAGGATTTGAAAATGGTTTTGATAGCAGTGATTATTTCTTTTAGAACTATTTGTACTGTATCACTCCATCAACAGGTTCCTGGTTTCCTTATTGTGTACAACCCAAGTTTTTCTTTTCTTTTCATAACTTCTGAAAGTGGCTGTTTCCACACAGAATTTATATCATCCTCCATGTTGCCGGTCAAACCTTCTAGATCTTACAATTCTATAGCCTTTTCCTCTTTAAGCAACCACTACCTAATGATTTCTGACACACTTGCTTGAGATTAAACATTTGTCGCAAGGTTATGCCTGTAACTACCACTACCACTGGTGTGATATGACGCATACCCGGTAATCACCTAGCAGATTTTAATTCCCCCATTGTTTGCTCTTTTGGTTATGATGTAATCTTTATGCGTACTATGGGGACCACTCTAGTAAATATAATTTGATAATGAATACTTGAACGTGAGCGATGTATGATATATTTTTTTTATTTGATAATATAATATTTTTTTAAATACACAGCTGAAGTAATGCAAGTGCTGCATGATGAAATGCAAAAGGAAAAAGGCAAAGACCTTATTTCAGTTGGAAAATTTTCTAAAACTCACGAGCAGGCAGCACAAATGTACGTTACTATATTAGAATACTTTTTTCTTAACCTGTTCAGTAATCTTTGTGTAAACGCCTTGTATCAGCTTCCCCTGTATCTATCAATGTAAAAAAATCCCGTCCTATTTGAAAGAATATGAGACGCGTCTACTCAATTACAAATATTTAGTTTACAATTTCATTTATATTTTATTTATCTCAAAAAAAATTTTTAACTTCGCAAAATTGCTTAATAAAATATCACAGTAAACAAAAATTGATAAAATACATAAAGCAACTTCATACTTTTTTCCCGTTCAGCGAGGAAATTGGAGATATTGTATATAATCGTAATCGAATCCACAAATGATTGCAATTACAGGCAGACGTTGTCACGGAATTTAAAAAGGATTTTAGTTAAAGTATGGCTATTTATTTTTCAGGTTAGAATCAGCCCCCCATTTTGGCGGACAGAAACCTTCACCTGTTCTTGTAGACAAAGTTGCTGAGAAAATAAAGCTCCTTTCAACTTCTAATGTTTCGGAAAAGGGCAAACCTTATGTTCCGGGTAAGATAAAAATATTTGGCGACTATAGTTTCAAATATGTTAACTGCATTGGCTATTACCGTTTCTTATATATATATATATATATATATATATATATATATATATATATATATATATATATATATATATGTATATATATAAGACTGGATTGAGGGTTATTTTTGGGGTTGAAACTTTGTAAGAAACTTCTTTATTACCAATGCTAGCAGTATACAATTCTGCGTGGTTATTTTTAATACGTAAATGATTACTAAAATGGGGCGCTGTTTTTGAAAGTATATATTAAACTTTTTTTACTACAAGCGATATAAATGTAAAATTGTGGGAAAATTATTTCAACAATCGATCTTTAAGAGGTTATTTTTGGGCGTTTAAAGTTTGTATGAAACTTTTTTACTATATATACATATGTAACACAAAAAATACAAGTTTAGACAATAAATGCGCTAATAAAGTAATGAACTCTTAAATACAACTTAAGAAATAAAAATAAAAAACAAAGTAATAATTACAAAACAATGAAATAAAACAATTTATCGAAAATTATTTAACAAATCTAAACTAAACAAAATGAAAATACTTCAGAAACAAATTATAGAAACAAATTTACTTTGACAAACTAATTTGCACAATTTGCATAAAAGGCATAACATTTATTTTTGAAAGTGCTAAAAGTGTCGAAACCCATGTCGATAGTTGGTACTGTGTTATATAAGCGTGTCATTCGGGCTAATGGTGAGTTTTGTTTTTCGAGCAGATTTTTACTGTCCACTTTATTATGAAAAAGCTTATACAAAAAGGCTAAATCCAATAAGGATCTTCGCACACGAAGAGGTTGCATTTCGAAGTACTTAAGTCTATCGCTATAGCTTTTTACGTGTACCCTCATTCTGTAACACAAGTGTCTCAAAAATCGTTTTTGCACCTTTTCAATACGATCATCCTTATATAACGGTGACCATACTTGACAACAATACTCAAGTTTACTTCTAACATAACAATTATAAAGTTGAATCATGGTGGATGCCCTCCTAAAGTCTTTAGATTGTCTTATAATAAAACCCAGCGATTTCAACGCAGAAGTGACAATAGCATCAACGTGAGCATTGAAGCGGAGACCACTGTCAAATATAACGCCTAAATCACGAACGGTTTTTGACTCCTTTAGATTTTTTCGGGTATTTTATATGAACTAATTATTGGATTTCTTTTTCTTGTAAATCTAATGAAACAGCACTTCAGGGGATTCAAATACATTATATTTTTCTGACACCAGATTACTAGATTATTTAGGTCCTCTTGAAGCTCCAAGACATCAGACTGTTGCTTAAAATCTTAGTGATTTTGAGATCGTCTGCAAACATGTATACACGAAAGTGCTTCATTGCCGTTATGAGATCATTTATAAATAATATAAAAAAGAGTGGACCTAAATTTGAGCCTTGAGGGACCCCGGAGGTAGCAATGTAGGGATATGATTCATAGCCATCGATGACGACTTTCGCTGGTCTATTACAAAGATAAGATTCACACCATGTCAATAAAGGATTGGAAATTCCATGATGTGAAAAATCTGTATAGATAGAATCAATTTGCAAATTACTGTCTACTGCGTCTATAAGATCTGAAAGGTAGTTTAATAAATTTGTATTTGTGGACCGCATAGCAATGAATCCATGTTGATCGGATGACAGAAGGGGCTTAACATGATGAAAAGTAAATGGGTAAACAAGGGATTCAAAAACCTTCGACATTGCTGATAGGATCGATGTTGGCCTGTAATTGCGCACACATTCCTTATTACCGTCCTTAAATATTAGTACTATTCTGGCCTCTTTCCACTTATCCGGGAATATTCCACTGTAAATGGAGGTATTATAGATGATTGCCAACGGTAAAGATATAGAATCAGAACAGTTTGTCAAAAATATAGGTGGTATATTTTTGACAAACTGTTCTGACTGTTCAACTTTTTAATTTAATTGCAACACTTTTTTGAGAAACAAATATATTTTCCATTTCGTTAAAAGATGTCGATTTACTTAAGCTATAGCTCGAATAGCCAAGATTTGCCTCAAATACGCTTGAGAAGTTAAGAGCAAAAAGATCGCATATGCCCTTTTTGTCTGTTGTTTTACTTTCATTAAATGACATGATAGGTGGATAGTTGGAACTATTTTTATGTTTATTCTTTATGTGTGTCCAGAAATACCTTGGATTATTACTTATAGCGGACTCAATTGACGTAATATAGTTATTATAACAGTGATGCATAAGTTTTTCACAATCACGCGAAGGTATTGGAATTCAAGTAAATCTAGAGGATTTTTGTATTTTTTATAACGACTATGATATTTGTGTTTTTGCTTAATCAGATGAATTAAATTAGAATTAAAACAAGTTGGATACTTATTATTATATTTTTTACTTTTAGGAACATGCTGCTCAATTGACAGCGTCATAAATGAGGAGCTCCTCTAACCAAGATATTTTATCCAAGGCTGATATAATTTTATCTTATACTTGTAGGACTCTCATTCGCATTTTATTTACTCAATGGAAACGAAACAGATATCTCTAAAGGAGGGTGATGTGAGTCGACTTTACGTAGTGGTGAATCGCATTATTTTATCCCAAGAAAATCCGAATCAAATAGAACTAAATCTAAAACTCGGTCATTCTCGTTAGTAATGCCGTTAAATTGACGGATATCGTTTAATTCCATAAAATCCGATAGGACATTGTGTACGCCGCAACCAGATGCCGCAGCCGTTATATATAGACCATGATGTCATATGTGGACCATTATATCACGTGTGGACCATGAGGTCATATGTGGACCATGATGTCATATGGGGACCATGATGTCATATGTGTATGGGTGAAATCACATGTGGACGATGATGTCATATGTGGATGAGTAAAATCGCATGTGAACTGAGGTGCTACATGTAGGTGTAGGAAATATATGTGGATCATGATGTCATAAGTGGATATATGAAATCACATGTACAGACACAGACAATCTGTCCAAGTTGACATGAAATTTGGGGGTAATAATGGTGTTCATAAAAACGGCTTTAACGACAGAGTGTGATTATAAAGGCTTAAGGGCTCTTGTAACTTCATGTAAAGTCTTATAAATATTGTATATATAAATCATTATAAATATTGTTTATATGAAGTATTGTAAATATTAGCAAAGTCCTGTGATTTAAGTGAGAATCCGCAAACCGCGAGCGGGTCGCTGGTTTATACATATAATAAAAATGTAGTTTGTCTGCGCGTTTTGTCACGCTATTTTTGGAAAAAGCTTAGCCGATTTTGATACATTTAACTAGCAACCTTATCTTAATATTTAGTATTTGTTTTATCGGTTTATAAATAAGTAAGTTATATCAATTTCAAATATTTTTTTCGTCGTAAGAGTCATACATACGTCATATTTTCAAAATATAGTAACCTGTATTAGCTTTATCTACAGTCATTTTTATAACTAACCATGTTAATAAATGTTAAAAGTACAATAAATCAGGTATATTTTACCATATACCTGTATCTGTTTCTAATTTATAAATTGAGTTTGGATGTTTTTAGATGCGTCAGATATTACAACACAATATATAGCTGGAGTAGCTACGCAAGAATGTAAGTTTTTAGAAAATAATATCTAATAATTGACATTTCAATAAGCATGAAATTTTGAAAAATGTTTGAATAATTGTACACATTTATTAAATTCTAAGGTGGATTAGATGCGAAGGCACTTGCAGCTTTAGACAAAAAAGATGTTCCAAGCGAAACCGACAAAAGGTTTGTATTTTTTAGCTTAATTTGTGCAGAAAGCATTGTTATATTTCTATGTACGGACCATAATATATTTTAAATGAAATGTTCTTTATAGAAGGTAGGTACGGTAATAATGTCAAAATAATTTAATTATATTTTTATATATTATATTTTAGAGAAGAAAGCCCCTCGCCCACGAGACAAACCTCTCCACCATTGCCGCCAGTAAGCGATGATAGTGCAGGAACTAGCTCTAATATAGTAAAAGATGAAAGAGATTCGAGTAAAGAATTGGAAGATAGATTGAGAAAGATGGAAGAACTTGAAGCTAGGAAGACATCTGACCAAGCACGTGACCATTCTGCAGAAGGTATTGAAATTATGAAATAATATTATAATAAAAATATTTTTACTAACGTCGATAACTCTGTAACATTACTCTATATCGCATTTGAAAGTTGTAACTATGTATTTTTATTTCATATTCAGAAATCGATCCGGATCGCGAACGTGCTCTACAAATACTTCATAATCAGTTACGCGCTCGTGGCCCCGAAGTGTTCTACAAACAGCCCCATACTGAATTAACACACGAAACAGCTTCTAAATGGTTAAATTATATTCATATTCGTTAGCGTACACAAAGTATTATAAATGCATTTATCATAAAAAATGGTAGGTTTTTAATATGCATTATATATAACGATATTAATGATCATTTGTAGCTTCGATTCGTACTAAAAAAGAATTGATTGTAATATAGTAAATATGTAAAAACAGGCTGTCGATGGATCCTCCTTTAAAAGTGGACAAGTCTGTAAAAGATTGTGGTGACACAGCTCGTCTACATATAAAGTTTGAAAAAAAGCTCAATAGTCTTGTTAGTGACACTACTCCCGCAAACATGTACGATATTATGCAAGGTATTGTTACAAAAGTAGTGCAACTATAAAAATTTAAAAATTGTAGACATACAGGGTATACATACAGGACAAAAGACAAAAAGGGTAGACAAGAAGTACCCAGTGTCAAGACACTCCGAACTTCGCTTTCTACCGAATTCGAGACATTGCGTTGAGTGGTGGAACTCCACGCCGCACTTTGTCTTTTACCAAAGTGAGGATGTGAAAATAATATAAATATAATCGATTCCCCCTTTGGGGGGGGGGTCCCCGAGTGGGAATCGAACCCACAACTGATCGCGTTTACAGTCACATGCTGATCCACTGCATCACGACCGGCGTCAAAATAAATTAAAATTTAAAATAATTTACATTTAAATAAATAAATTACAATTTAACCTTTTTTCAGATGTCACAATAGAATCGTCAAGAATTCTTTCCGAATATTTTGTTTCGAAAAGTGAGTAATTCTCCAAAATCTTTTTAATTTGTAAACTACTATAAGTTATTTACCGTTTTATTTATTAAAAGAACCACTTTGTTACTTAAAGCATTTGTATGTCTACGCGGTGCTTACGCCAAAATAATATTTTCTACAATTTTTGTCAGTATGTCCGTTCCAGCTAATCTTATAAATGGCTGGGCTAATTTTGAATACACTCACTGGCAGAAAGCTGATGTAGCAAATAGTAACTTAGACAACTTTTAATTTAGAATTATAAAATAACGATCTTGAGTTATTGAATTCTACGCGGAGGAGTTCCGAGCAGAGCTAGTTAACGCTATAAACTTATACATATAGTATGTAAACTATAAACATATAGTAGAATGTTATATAGTAATTGACTCAATGCAACGATTTTATTTAAAAAAGTTCTGCCACTTAACATGTAGCTAATATATATAACTAATAAGCGAAAAGTGAAAAATTAAAGTTTTGTTAGTATTTTCTCTTTGTCAAATCAAACAAATATGCAAGAAAAATATAAAATCATAAAACTACATGACAGGTTTCAAAGTTCTTGTCGGCGTAGCGCTTATATCGGAAATGCAAAAGCGAGGAAATGAAATTTTGATCGAAGTAGACGGTGCTACTGAAACAACTTTCTTTGCAGCTCAAAGGTAATTCTTTATAAACATTATTCCTAACGTTGAACACATTCATATTTACTTGGGATAAAATGTAGAAAATAAGTGTAATTTGTTTTTGGTAATGTTTTTCGTTGATAGACTGAAGAAAACTGCTTCATTAGAAGTAAATGAGCCATGCTCACAAGTTTCGTATCGTTTAATAAAGAAATTAGAAGATATTGTAAAGTGCCGCTCAATGCCTCGGAAGATAATATCGTCAATGAAAGGTACTTAACATTTAGTTTTTGATTTACTTGTAAAAGTGCTGTAAACATTTATGGTTTTAATTATTTTTTTCTATATTTCCAGATCACATCGTAGAAGTGGCAGAATATCTGTCAGCTCATGTAACTAAACCAGGTATGGAATATATATATATATATATATATATATATATATATATATATATATATATATATATATATATATATATATATATATATATGTGATCCATATATAACATATATAATATTTGTAGACGAACAAATTGAAGCGTACGTAGCGCTATTAAATGAAATGGAGGCCGCTGGGAGCAACCTGCTGGTTGAAGGCGATATACCAAAATCCTATAAAGATGCAGCTACTTAGTAAATATTAAAATATTTTATGGATTATTATATATTAAACATATAAAACTATAAGGAATATGTAAATAACAATAATTACATGTATGATTTGTAGCCTCCGACAGCTAACTACATTTCAAGATATGATATCGCTATCAAATCCGGCATTACAATCAAACGTAGAAGGTAAACTGAAAATCCTAATGGACTGTAGCAGCAGCAGTTACAACAAAACTGCCATGTCTGGTTAGCATTTGTTAAAATTTATTATGGTTTATTAATGCGTATATTATTTTTTTTATTTTAACATATATTTTTTTTAATTTAAGGTGTAATAAGTGAAACAACAAGATTGGTTGTTTCGTATATCGTCTTACAAGGTATAATGTTAATTTACGTAATTATTTGTATAACCATATAACTTTATATTATTTTATTATTATGATTTAAACTTAAAATATAGTTTTTCTATATAAAATTGCAATATTTTTAATTTAAAGAACTTTTATTATAAAATACTGTAATTTCAAGGTACAAAAACGGAAGCTTTAAAAATACTAACAGCAGAAATGGAGAGAGAATGTAACAATGTATTATTACGGCATGGCAACGTCCGAAGAACTTTAGGAGATGGGGCTGATGCGTTAGTCGTATATTTACGTTATAGTATTTAAGGATATTTAATATTATTAAATTTTCCATTGACGCGCAAACAACGCGTTGTCATAGCTACGTGTATGTTATCATATGAAAGAGTTTGCCAAACACGTGAGTAGTCCGTGTTTCAATTATTATAATTCATTTAATTTATCATTTTTGCATTTTTTAAAGAAATTAGCATTCTCCACAACTTTTTTATAGACCTTGTAAATGTGCTTTGTCACAGTGCAGAAATAACTTTGTACCCCTTTTTACGAAAATTACAAACAAATATGAAACAAATTTTGTACTTCATCTGCAATTTTATTCAAAAGCAGTACAAAGTTTTTGCTTCATGTATTATTATATAGATACTACGAGTATAATGCCTCCTGCTTTTTAGACCTACATATATGAAATAGAAAAAAAAGAGATTGAGATATATAAGACGATTTTTAACCAAAATTTTATTTTTTAGATTGCGTACAAAAAATAGTGACCAATTAAGTGTCCCAAGCGCTGATCCTGTAGTATCGAGGAAAATACAAATTAAATTACGTAACTTGATGCACTCACGTACACCTGACAAGTATAAAGAGCTCATGGATGGTATATTTCAAAACCAATATTTTTTATGAATAACGATATTCTTATTACACTATAAATATGTTTTTTGTTGTTTTGTCTAGATGTTATTGAAGATGCAACAATGTATTTGGCGGTCCACTTCCTACAACCACGTAATGTGTTTCATTTTATTGTATTAATATTTCAAGAATCTATTTAAAAAAATTACACTGCTATACATAAAATTTAATATATTTTTTCATTATAAATAAAATATATTAATTAAAATAAATTATATTTCCAGATATTATACAAGTATGTAAATGTATGAACAATGTGTTTGTTCAATGTGAACTATGGAGCGATGAAATATTGCGGCATGTTGCAAAGCCATGTTGTAACTGTTCACGCCATATTTCTTTACAAGCTTTATCTGATGAGGTTCCCGGCACCTCAAAAGCTTATACTCATGCACTTGGAATATCTCTAACCCCGTGCCCTTCGAAGTCAAAGAAAATATTGCCTAGTCAAGGTGAAAAACCGTATGCCCAGACTTGCCCGGCCAAAAAACCTACGGAGGACTGCAAGACTACAACTTCTTACCTTTTGTATTCGTCAGAATTTCAAAGGAAACCATTTCAAACAACTTCACATACGCAAGGAAATATAATTAAGTCTCCTATCTGTTCGCCAAGGGGTTCAGCTAATTTTAAAGAAATTTACTCAAGTAAAAACACACAAGTTGTTGAAAAACGAGACATTTCCCTTGGACCAGAAAATATGCAACAAAGCACGTCGTCATCATTTTTAACTTCTAAAAGTGCGAGCTCTGAAGACCCTAAGCCAAAAACCGAACACGTATTTTGGCAGTCACCCACTACAATGTACGCTAGAATAGTAAAGACTGAGCCAGACCGAAGTGTGTCCTACACACCGAAGTCTTGGGATTCTTCCATATCAAGAAGGACTTTAGTCAAACGTGGATATAATACTCGTAATTATGACAGTTTAGACTTAATTTTTATTTTTTAAAAACTGTTAGGTATTTGTTGAAATATATTCAACTTTAAATATTTTGCAACATAAAGAACATAACTAAATGTAATCGGTAAAGTATAGAAATTTAATAGGTAAAATTCTGTTTTTTTTATTACACGACACAAGTATTGCTTAGCTTTTATGATATATCAACAATCGATTTAAACACTAGTCACTAACGTTGGTAATTTCAACTTTAAGGGAAAACAATAATTAAATCAGTAATAAAAATTAGTTTGTTTGTTTTATTACAGGAGCTCCAATAATTACAACAGATCAAATGGCCGATTGGCACGCTATGATGGTGAGCTTGACATGGAATGTTCAAGCGTGGCGAAGATGGATACAAGAGAATATAGATCGCGCTCTGAACTCTCAAAATAATGGTATCTCATATTGGCACTAAAATAACATCGGTGTAAATTGTTAATAATAATACATATTCGTTGAAACTTTGAAAATTATACAAATATTGTATAATTTTCAAAGTCACAATATTTATTTAATTTTATGTAGTTATATTAATATTAATTATATTACGTATAATTTTATATTTTAACTTTTTCAATTCAGAAACTGAAGAATCTTGGTCAATTTTTCAAAGACAAACATCTACAGACGCGCTACAATGGCGACAATATAATAATTTCAGTAGACAATTAACGTATCGTCTTGCACTTAGGTATAGAGATAAGAAAGTAAGTAGCGTATTTTTTAAACATTTTTAAATTATTTTAAGTTGTCTAAAATAAAATTGAAGATATTAAAAATTACTTTTTGCAGATAGTGTCTCCTACTAGAGCTACTCTTAAAACTGAAATTTATATGAAATGTCAGCAGGAGATGTTAGATATCATTGATATGTTCCACACATGGACGCAATGGTTGACTTTAGTTGTATGTGAAACAATTAAAAATATTTGCGTTTTGCTCTTATAAATTTACTTTTTACTTATGGGGCTTCATCTGTTTTAATATTATTAAATATTTTTGTTTAATATAGATCAGGGAAACCGATTCAATAGATCCAGAAGGTGACTTGAGTTCGAGTAGAAATAATTTGTAAGTCTAAAGATTTTAAATATTCATTGCTGTTCTACCATAATCTATATTTGGGTAAATAATTTTTGCTTAACAGTAAATGGGAGCAATTTAAAATGAAAATTAAGGAATATGTTAAAGATTGGGAGAAGTATAATACGCATTTGAAAGTTAGTTGGGAACAGAAGTATAAAATGCTCATTACAGGTAAAAATAAATACGAAATGTCTCTTTTACGATATGTTTTAAAAGACAATTTAATTTTCATAAAAATACAAATTATATTAGACTGGTTGCCAGAACTGAGCAAATCTGGTGCAATGTGGGTAGTGAGTGCGTGTGGCGCGGTGCCCAGTGGTGCTGTCGCTGCTGGCGTGTATGAAGGCGAGGTCATTTGGGTCGCCAGGACTACGCATAAGTATTAATTTATATTGTATTATGTAAAACACTCAAAAACATACCAGTGCCAGCACCAGTAATCTAGATACGCTCAGAGTACTGAAGGACTAACCGATACTATGCATACTTAGAGAGTGCGTGAACGCATCAGTAGTAATGTCTCAAGACCCCTGTGACGCTGTCACTAATTTCAATTAATATAAATATATTTTGAAATACCAGCAATATAATTTATAGATGCTGTGTATTACCCGCCGCCCTTCACCCGTCTAAGCATTGCTGCATAGTGTACAGTGACGGTGAAGTTCACCACTACACAAAATATCAGGTTAACTTTCTTTATTTTTTAATTTTACCTAATATAAATTTTTGCTTCCTTGCCAAGTGCCAATCCAAAATATCTTTCTATTTTTAATAAAAACGAAGAATTTATATTTATTCGCCTATATAACGTCTATCTACGCTCTTGAACTTGTTAAATCGATTCTATTTTGATACTCAATCGCAATTAGTGTAGTGTTGTGTAATTATAGCGATAGACAAAATAAGATTCGTCTGCACACCCACCTTTACATTGGAGTAAACATAACCTAACCTGTCTTCTATTTATCAATAGGTAATGTGTAACGCAGAAGTGTCATGGATGGCAAGTCGCGCCTCGGACACACGAGAGGGACTTGCAAGCGGTCCGCGAGGTACTCGCGCTGTGCGCGTCGCGCCCGGCGTGCTCGTTGGTCGCGTGCTATACCGCGGGGCGCACCTTGTAGGCGCCGTCCTCGCGCCGGCGTGCCACTGTCACGTCATTATTTACGGGCGCCCGTTCGCCTTTAACTGCTATGAGCTGCTAGTTCTAGCTAATGATTGATGATAATGACAATGATGTGCTTTTGTATTGGTGTGAAATTATTTGCGAATTGTGCATTTTTATTGTTATTGAAATTTTATAACATTTTTTTGTAGTCGATTGATGATTGTTAGGCGATAGCGAGATCTATTTTACTATACACATACGATAAAATCAATGTAACATTTATTTATTTTCATTTTTACCTGTTTTTATTATATTGTGGTTTAAAAAATAAAGACAATTGTGATTTAAAAAAAATCATTTATTTCAAAATGACTTCAAATTATTTATCACTTTAATTATTTATTATTACACTGCGGTAACTTCAGCAACGGTTACTTTTTCAATGAACCCGTCATTACCAGAGAGGCGTACAATGTCGCCTGTACTGAACATATCGGTGGCGTGCGTCGCGCCTACTATACAAGGCAAGCCGTACTCGCGTGCTATCACAGCACCTGCCACAAAATTAATATATTAAAAAATATTTATTCAGAAACCAAAATAACACATTTTTTAAATATATATAGTATAAATACTTACATTTTTTAATTTCTTATACCTTATTATTACACATTTGAATATAATTGTTTTAAAAGAAAAAGCTATAACCATTAAATACAAAGATTTCATACCTTTGTATTCAATAATAAATGTAAAATAAGCTTAATATGCATATAATTTGCTGTATTTTACCGTGTGATATAAGTCCTCCGAGTTCGGTAACAATGCCACTGAGGAGAGGGAAGTATGGAGACCATCCTATATCCGTAGAATGGGTTATTAGGACATCACCTTGTTGCAATTGATGGATCTGTACACGTGAATAAAAGGCAATTAAAATTGATAATTTTATAATACTATATAATTTTTAAATTAAATTGGTACATTAATTATCTCAAAAAAAAAACTTTTGAACTGTTTGTCTATTTTAATCGAAACTGCTTTTTCGTTTTATTTTTAACCGCCTTCGTCAGATAAATATTTTCGTGTCTATTTCGCCCGTCACAAGTTCACGATCAAATGCCATAAGATGTATAATCACCTCGTTTTCAATTTTATTATAAGGCTACAAAATTGAAAACCTAATAATAAAAATCAGTTTAATAAGAAGTCCCGAAAAAAGTGCCTAATAGCAAACAGCTTATTTGTTATATAATCAATACCTCAGATAAATCTTTGACGACGCACACTCTTGCCACAACTTCCCCTCCACAGACTGAAGTAGCTCTTAACCTAATATCCCCACTCGTTATCTTTGGCCCCCCTACTTTAACCGGCTCTATCCACCCGGTATTCATTTCAGCAAATTTTATCTTGCTCCAAGCAGGAAAGAATTGATAGCGTTGTGTTGCCCTATTATGAAAATATTTTATAATTTTGTTACTACTTATTTCTTTTTTAATATATAATGATAAAATAGAGGGTGGGGCCTTTTGAGAAAGGTACAATGACTATTATGAATGGGGAGGACAATTTTTAGTACTCCATTATCTATAATACATAATGAAGGTAAAAGTATTGAAACTATTGGTATTATTATCTCTCACTCGTTATTTATTTATTTTTAATATCATTGGAAGACTACGTAGACGAACTACACGATAACATGCAATTTATAATTTATATAATATGCTTACTTTTTTAGTAAAGCTGGGTCTCTTGTCTCAATGTATCGCTTTAGCTCAAGTACAGTGAAATAGAAAACGAGGTCTTTTTGTGGAAGGAACCAGTTCTGTACGAGGAGCTCTCCAAGCCTTAGCGCAGCTAGACGTAACTTATGTATGGCCATTATAAGATGAGCCTTGGTCGTCTCCCTGTTTCGCACTGTGCGGTGGCAAAACGGTACTATCCAGCGTAATGCTTTCCTACAGTTAACGTAATAAATTTATTATATAAATGTTCAGTCATTGTAATTGTAAATTGTTTAAGAAATTAATTTACATGTAGTCAACGATTTTTATTGTAGGTCTCGATCTTCCTTTGTACAAGCTATTCGATAGAAACTGATTTAAAAATTATCAGTAAAAATATGATATAAAAAATAAAATAAAAAGGAAGTATCAGACCTTGTATTTTGTTTCTTGGGGGTTCTAAGGGATGCAATAACCTCGTCAATAGATTTTTGCGGTACATCTTGTTTAGAGACCGGTAGATGCATCAACAATTTGATCAATTCCTCTGGCAATAATATCCATGGTTTTGTTGCAAGATCAAACTAAAAAAATAATATACTTTACAACAAAAAATATAATAAATACTTAATCAAGTAATAATGATTACTTAATTAAGTATTTACTATATTTATTGTTTTGTTTTCGGTACAAAAACCTCGTCTCGGCTTTTATTTTCCACTTAGAATTCTGATAATTTTCTTGATAAATAAACATACATTTTTGAAGATTTTTTTTGTCAAAAATTAGTTAAAAGAGTTCTAATATTTCAAAATTATTATAAATACTTATAAGCAATATTTACTATTTTTAAAGTGTTGTTCCACACTCAAGATTAGAAAACATTTTTGAAAAAACGTATAAAAATTTGAACGCAGCGGGATTCGAACCCGCGCCTCTTGCATACCGTCCAAGCGCTCTGACCGCTAAGCCATGCGTTCTACTACCAGATGCGTCGAAATTCTTATACGTTTTGTTACAACTTATTTATGTTGTTAGCATGTCTGTGAGAGATTTTTACAAATTTCTACTACTTAAAGATTATTAAGATATAATCGTTTAACAAGAGAGATTGCTATTTTATTTTAATATTTACTATTTTTAAAGTGTTGTTCCACACTTAGAATTAGAAAACATTTTTGAAAGGAAGCAATATCTCTTGTCTTATAATATTTCCTTATTTAAATGAGATATATTCACATATATTATATAGTTTACTCTATTAACATACCTCCATAATAGATCTATGACCGTGTTGATCTAAAAACGTTCGCACATCATTATATATGCGTGGAACATTAAGTTTTAGCCATTCCATGGCAGTTTTTGGATTCTGTTCACGGAATTCTGCCAACTTTCCACACCTTTCCAGATTTCTAGCAATCTTCGCCAATATAAATGGAACCTCAGCTGACAAAACGTCGCCGGAACTAAGAAGTGCACTAACTTCGTTACATTCGTCTGGTGTGAAATCTGTTTAAAAGATGGGAGTTACAATGTGGGGAATTAAAATAATACTAAACTATATATCGTGGGTTCACATACTATGTAAAAATACAGTTATCTTTTACTAGTAGTGTAGTTCTCTTAGTACAGGCGATAAGCTCCCCAAAGCAAAGTGTCTGTAGTATTTACTGTTTTCTGTTATATAGAAGAAAACACAGGATAATTATAATAATCGTGGTGACAGGATAATTTTGATTCCGAAGCCCACAAGAGCTGATAAAACGCATTAGCTGAACGGAAATTGGAGTATGGACTTATCATTAAGTTAGTTCTACCTGTATTCCTTAAAATGAATAATATGATAAAAATACAGAATGTGATAAAAAATACCGGTGTATTTTTGTTAAAAATTTACTTACCAGATCTCCCTTCTAGAAGAACAGTCATAACAATGAACTGACTGAACGTGCTGACAACACTAGTGGTGCCGTGGGTCATCATAAATTTGTAGATATCTTTTTGTGTTGATATCAACTTATTCAGTATTATTGCTGGATCCTTCGTATCCACGTTTAGGTTCATTACATTAATGTCATTAATTGCGTTGTTCATACGTCGTTTTGATAGTAGTAGTGCCTATTATGTGAACATATGTTTGTTTTAATTATATACATTTTCTCATATAGTTTTAATATATTTAACATTATACTATAAAGAATTATACCACTATTTTACAAGAAAAAACGTACAAAAAGGTACCTTTTTAATAAAATAAAGAGTTTCGGTACACAATCTTTGTATGATGCCTGTCTTGGCCTCATATAAAATGTTATATATAAACACTAGTAGTTTTTTTGCGTGAAAGAATGACAAACATTCATCTATTTTCACAAGCTTTGCATTTATAATTTTACTTACTATACATTTACAGAAAATATAGTAAATATTTAAAAGATCTTACTTTAATCATGTCATATAAAACAACAAGTCTATCAGTGCTTTGCGGTTGTCTCCTATGTAGCGCCGTGCTCATGATGGCGTCATCTGCTACAGTGTGCCCATGTACAGACATTTCCAGCATACGAATGTTGATATCAATCTTTTTTGGAAATCTTCGATATACTGACTAAGGAAAGAAATTAATTTAATTTTTGTCACATACTCGTAAATAACATTGATTATAAAATTATTACAATTACATTGTAATAGTTTTATAATAAATAGTTTATTTGTTTCATTATTATTCATATTTAGACAAAGAACTCATACCGTCGTCGTCGAAATAATTCTGAGTTGAAGTTCTATTCCGATACCATTTCAAGCTCTTTAAAATTTGATTTAAAAAATCTTTTACACAAAGTGTTGAAATGGAATTTTGAAATTCATACTTCAAATTCAACCAAATTAAAAAATATACCTATTTTTTATAATTATTTTTTATAAAAAAAAGCTAAGTAGAAATTCATTTAAAAATATAACTTACATTATAAAGAGCGATGGCACATCTATTGTGTGTTAATATAATATTTTTGTCGTATCCGTCATTGTTAGTTCTCATCAAAGCGGACACTCCTCTTTCTAAATTATTGTAGACTAAATCGCAGCTCAGAGGTGTTAGAGGTTTTGGCAGTACCTATAAGTAACAAGTATAAGTGAACTATAATTACAAATAAACATCAAATCAATTGCTTTTTTATTGAGCTTTAAGTAATAAACTAAGAATATTTAGATACTTCCTAATAAAATTTATTATTATATATATGATTGAACCGCAACCTGCTCTGCTTGCAGTAAAAGCAAGGCAAAAAGAATAATTCGAAGAAAAAATATAAAAGACGCATAATGTTAAATTGCTATGAAGAAATTTATATAAGTAAATATATGCTTATGTTCTTACTTCGCCGGTGTTAGCAAACGTAGTTAGTTCATCATCTGACATGATTGGGAAGTCAAATTCGTGGAGAAGCTCTTCCTCAGTCCATCGTTCGAGAGACGTTATCGGTCGTGCTTGCAGTAAAAATATATCGTCCTATAAAAATATAAAAAATAGTAAAAAATATACAGTATTATTTTTAATTCTCACCTTTATAGAAAATAAAATACATATTTTAAGAGAATTTTGTTTCTGTTATTTGGAAATAAAGAATATTATATTTCTAACATAGTAGTAAAGGTGTTGATTGGACATAACAATAATATAACAAAATATTAGTAGAACAACTCGTTAATTAGTACAACAAGTGTTATTGAACTCTACATATGAATACAATTCACGTAATCATTTTGTTGTAGCGGTCATCAGAACAAAACTTATAATCTAAATTACAGCTTCATACATTTTTTATTTCTTCACTCCCACAAACTATCTGATGTGCCCTCGTGATTTTATACGGACGACACAACTGATATTTTTATATATATATATTTTATTATATATATATATATATATATATATATATATATATTTTATTATAATTTTTTGTATTGTTTTTTAATTATTCTGCTTCTTATTAATTTGTTTATCATTAAAGTGATTATTATTATATTATTATCTTTTTGTTCTACAAGATATATGTATACTGAGCTAATATGTGTATGTACATTCTTAGTCTAAAGTTTTGAACAATTATAATGTGTATGTACATAAAAACATATTGAAGAAATCAATGATATATACACATATACACACACATACTCATACCCACACATACCAATACAAGTACACGCGTACTATTATTATTCATTCATATTTGCAATTTTAAGTAACGTGCTTATTAAATTCTTTGAGGGTGTGATAATGTGAGCAATTAATTTTAAGAAAGATTCTAAACAAGTATCAGTAAGCTGGAAATATTGAAAGGTTCTTCTACTGCATTTAATTGACAAATGATTTTATATTCCATTCTGCGTGCTTCATATTTGGGGCAATCCAGGAGATGATCTAGACTTTGGATTAAATTATTGTTACATGGACAGATATTATTTCTTTTAATATTTAATCTATTTAAATATTGCAAATTAAAGCCGTGACCTGTTAAATATTGTGTTATGTGAAATAGAGTTTCAGATGGAAGTGCATTAATTTTATTATTAAAGAGTTCTATTGTTGCAATGTTTGGTAAAATTGTTCTTGTGTGTTTTCCGGTATCTACAGTAATATATTTATCGTGACTTGCTTTATATTTTGTTTGACAAAGCTGATCGGAAAGTTGGTATAAACAGATTTTTGTTTGTTGCTACGACAGATCTTGCGGCGACTGAACCACTTTCGTGTTTAATGTTCTTGTTTACTTTTTAATAACGTGACTACCATCATTATTATATGCCACGAACGAAGCACCCACTCTACCGTCTATAAGTTTGCTAGCATCGGTGAATATTTTTATAGCATTATTTAGATTTTCAATTTCTGTAGGTGTGGTAGCTTTATGAATTTCAATATTAATACGATCGGCTGGACGTAACACATATGTAATTGGTATTGGCTTTTCTAATGTAATATCGTTTGGCAGAATTTGAAATACTGAGGTGTGTTTAACTAATTCTATTTCTCTAATTTCTTGAACTTTGAGATGAAGTGGAATCATTGATGCCAGGGTAATGGTGGCGGTTGCCGAGACAGTACGGAAACCTCATATTATCCGGATGGCAAATAGTCTCTGCATAGATTTTAGGGTGTGCAAGCGAACCTGTATTTGATTGCGTCATCCCAAATTCCCCAAATAGGTTCAATAACATTATTGTAAATTATTTTTGTAGATTCCAAACTGATACCCCACGTAAGTCAGACGAACTTACTTGTAGTCATTTTTAATGTTTTTTGTGTAATGTATTTTGCATGTTGTATGTTGCATCTTTAGATGTTTAAAAGTCCGAAGTTTGTGCTTTAAACCCGAACTGATCATGGTTATTAAGGTTATTTACGTTAATGTTATGTGTCAATCTTTGTGCTATCAATTTTTCTAGGAGTTCCTTAAAACATCTAGAAGTCCTATTGGTCTGTATGTAGTAATTTCAGTACGGTTACTTTTGTTTGGTTTAGGAACGGCTATTATATGTGCTACTTTCCATTGGTTTGGAAAGTAACCTATGGTGAGATATCGGTTTAGCAATTGTGTAATAATTTCTGGGTATTCATAAGTAACTTGGGGGCAAATATCAGCAATTAAATGGTCAGGTTCTGTAGCTTTTTTTAGGTTTATTTCTTTAAGATAATTAATAATTTCTCCAGTTGTAAATGCTTTGTCATTAAAGGTTTGAGGTGAGGATATTGCCTGTTCTCGATATTGCATTTGTGTGTTCATGGTGTCAACCGTGTCGTCCAGATAAAATTTTTGTAGTAAAATGTAGGCAGTATCTTCGGCTGATGTTGTATATGTTCCGCCGTGTTTTCGTAAGGTGGAAGGAGGGATAGGCCTACCGCAATTTAGAAGCCTATTGGTTACTGACCAAATATTCTCTTTGTTTTGTGTTGTGCATAATTATCTAAAGTTTGCAAGTGATGCTTTGATAATGGCATTAACATATTCCTCTTTATCTGCCTCTCTTTCATTAAATATATTTTGTAGTGGTTTATTTCCCTTTTTGAGGTCATATAAAGTATGATGTAATTTAATAACTTTCTTCTTTAGTTGATCGAGCTCCTCACTCCACCATTGTATCCTATTGAAGTTATTTGCTTTGGGTCTTAGACATTCATTCCATGGGTTCTGAATAATTGTAATTTGGTTACAAATAGTTCTGTCTCATCCGTATCATAATTATATATAGGCTCTGTGTGTAGGTTATTTAATTCCATTTTATTTCTTAATATTATTTTGAATGTTCCCCAATTAATTTTATTTGTATTGTATTTGTAGGTGCTTTGTTTCTTTTTTTTTGTTCATTTTATTCTTATTATTTAAAGTAAGCGTTAATTCTATCGTTTTTAGTTGAGATGAGGGGCATGCATATTTGTTTATTTTCCAGTTATTGATAAATTCAGATATGCGATTTATGAAAATGCTAAGGTCTATGATAGAGGTCCTGGGAATGTTACGGTTATTCTTTCAAACGTTGGATCTATCCTTACGTTGTCAATTATTAAATCGTTAGTGGTAGTGAGCTTAATCTTTACCTCTTTTATTTGTACGGACAGAACCCTATTGGGAATGCCACCCGTTGAAGTTGCCACCAATTATTATATGTGCATATGGATGGTGATTTATAAAGTTCAAGTTTATTTAGAGTATTATCTGGATCTTCTCTGAAAATTATTAGTACGGATGGAAATTACAGCTAAATTAGAAGTAGAAAATTGGCTCACGCCAAGGATGGAACCCACGGAAGGTTTGACCATAACCGTTGCTTTTACGCGATTTGTTGTTTTAAACTGATGTATAATTACGCCCGAAATGGAATTTATTATGCTTATATTATTAGTATAAGGTTCCGAGATCAGAGCCTCACCATATTTTTTGTCCACAAAATATTGTACAAACTGTTGTTGAGAACTAAAACTCCTATCTAAATTGATTTGAATGATATTGATGTTGTTAGATTTTGCAAGTCGTGGTTGATTGTTATGAGATGGATTTGGATTATTGCTATTGCAGTTGTTATTAGTCATAATTTATATTAAATTTCGTTTTTACAGCTGCCGCTACTTTACGAGGGCAAAGCGCATTATGAGACTTGAAATTTTGTCATGTGATTGTTGATCATATTTTTGTGGACAGTCACGATATGTATGGTCCCTTGCTACACAGTGTGAACAGTTTTGTTCAGAATTACTACAGTGCTTGGTATTGTGTCTGAATTTGGGGCATTTAAAGCACTGAAGTAATGGGATGTGTTCAAATACATGGATTTTTTGATGGTCGATGTTAATACGTTTTTTATTAATACAAATCTTAAACACCTTCGATTATACCATTAAAACCGCATTGTATAAAGGTAATTTTTTGTTTTGAGTAATGATTTTAATCTATTTATTTTATTTATATTATATGCTTATATTGAAAGGTATTTTTGCTTATACCTTTCAATATAAGCATCGGCTTGAGTCTAATGTATGATTTTGTACTTAATATCTCGGAGTTCTCTAATTTTTTTTAGTATCATTACGGTGTTTGTTATTATCAAATTTTACAAGTAGTTTACTGTTAGTTAGTGGGATGACTTTGTTCGGAACATAATTAGTGTTGGTGAAACAGACACTATTCTGCCTTTTATTTATTAGATCATATTTGATGCAACTTTGAATGTAACTATAATTGATGGTTTTGATTTAGGTTGAATTTGTGTTTTAGTGGAAGCCACTTGAGTATATGCTTGTTCTGGTGAATAGGTTTGAATAGATCGTAAAAGTAAATCTTGTTTTATAGTAATTATTTCTTCTTTGACACATTTAGCAAATTTATGTTGAATATTTTCGGTGAATAATTTTAATTCTTCCAAATGTCTAGAGGAAAGGAGTTGAAATTATTTTTATTGACAGTATGCTACTGTTGGTGATATTATTAGGTGGAGATATTATGCTATCTTGTTTTAATATATATGTATCTAGTGACCTTCTAATTTCGTGTGCAGCCGACGCCACTACTTGCTTGTTGCGAGGGGTTACATATTTTCCTTCCGCGATTGCTACGCAAATGATATTCACGAGGCTACTGACAGTCTTATCCGGAGTCTCAAGATCTAGATCAACATCTGCGACGGTTGTAGAAAGAACAATTGGTTCTTTATTGTTTAATTTCGTTTTATTTTTTAGAGATATAGACGGGGGTGCGAATGTTTGGAGTTCTTCAGATGCTTCAAATGATGCAGATTAAAACTTCTACATCATTTGTTTTCCTGTTTTAAGTGATTCGAAAATCGATCATACTTTTTTCTATTATATTTCAACCTCTTTTTACTTGAACGTACACTAAATTTAAAGATTTGAGAAAATATCTTTATATTCGCTTTTAATCCGTTTTACAGACAGTGTTTTTTATCCGATACATTAGCTTATTAGATTAGATGGTTAGTTATCTAACCCAATAAATAAATAAAAAGTTAGGGGAACAAGCATTAATAAAGTTAAATAGCGAAAATCAACCTTGCCACTCAGACGCACTCAATAGAGCGAAGAAACTAAATTAATTTTAAATTACAATATAATTACTCCTCTGAGTATAAATTAAAGCCACAACGAATTGTGTTTTGTGTCAGTATCCCATTGCACCACGATGACTTAACACGCAATATCTAGAGTTCGAGCAGAAAATAATGAACGCCGCTTTTTAAGGCGATACTAAGTTCACTCTAACTACCCTACTTTGTAAAATAAAGCATGAAGCTGCTTTTACTTAAAATACATTTAATTAAAAACACATTTATTATACTCACATTGTTGATAGCCCATTCAATGTCTCTGCCAGCTCCCCAAAGTTCTTGCTGGGATAAACCTAATTTAGCCAATTTAAGGATTTCTGATTCAGACAAACATGGCTTATTTCTTTCGTTATCTGTGACACTCAGTGAAATAACACCTCCTTCACTTGTCACAATTTTATGTGTTTTAGAACCAAGATCGATCTGAGCAATAGATAGGGCTCCGTTGATGTCACGTCTAACTTCAATTGTATCTGGCTCTATGGAACCTGATACAACGCTCTGTAAACATTATAATTTAAATATTAGTTATATTTGAACAATTTTGTTACAATTCGTAATAAGTAATATTATATAACTTGTAACATTGGACAGTAAATACATAATAATAAAATATTATTCTAAAAATATTTTTATGAACAAGTTTACTTTGAATTATAAACCGCCATCTTATTGTGGCGGCCATTGTACAATAACAATAGTATAGATTATATATAATTTCAGTGTTACCAGAACTGAAATCATAATCTAAATTTTGATTTACGATTTCATTTCAAACTGGAAAGTGGGTACAATTAATTATGCAGTAAAGAGATACGCAGAATGGCAGGTGTAAGTGCGAATTTCATACTAAAAATTAAGAAGAACGTGCTCAGGTTGTTTGGGCACGTTGAGAAAATGAGTGAGGAAAGAATGGTGAAAAAAAATTATGAAGCCAAGATGAGTGGTAGAGGTCGGGGGAGACCTGGTTTGATCTTCGAAAACACAGTATCGAAGATACTGGATGAAGGTCACGTAAAAAGCATGAGGACCCCCCCGAAGAGCATGTATGAAGAGGATAATGACTATGGAAGAGGCAAAACAGGTATGCAGGGATCGTATCATTTAGCGTTCCGTACTCTCTGACTACCCCGCAGGGGATAAAGCGTGAAACTAAAAAAAAGACATGGTAAAGTAGGCAGAAATTAATTATAGGGTTTGAAGCAAAATTAAACACAGGACTTCAATATAGGCATTTACAAAGATCAAGCGATAATTCTACCAACTAAATTACAATATTATTAAAAATATACAAGTAAATACCTCTCCTAAGCCATAGTTGGCAGTTATGAGAATTCGGGTGGGATCGCCCTGGTGGGGATGCATAGTGAACATAACACCGGCCACGCGCGCTGCCGCCATCACCTGTACCACTACGCCACCCTCACATAAACAAGGCTGGCCGTTTTGTCTTCAAAGATTACAATACAAAATAGAAATAAGTGTAAATCACTTCTCATGTTCACCTAGATCAATAGGTACCAGTTGCTTTATACATTATTTATAATACGATAATGGAGCAAATGTATTAATAATTGTTTTCTACAACACGATAGTTGAAGCCATTCGAAATTATGATTATTGGAAGGTTACAGACGTGTGTAAATACATTTCACGATTTTCAATTTAAAAAGGTATTGGTGTACTAAGACCAGATAACAATGTAAAACTCTACGTTAGTCGTTTTGTCTTCTAAATTTACAATCGTATTGTAAATGTAGAAAATTCAACAATGTTTAAATATAATGTTTTTGATCAGTCACCATAAAAACTGCCTTACTTACCTCCTATAATAAGCGCTAGTAAAAGCAAACATTGACGCCCAGCAAACACGAACGCTTTGCAGTACTTTTTCCTGTGAACTTCCCAAAACTGTGTCGTTTTGTCCAGCCGCAGACAGCGCCTCACTGTCTTCTCCTATAGCTGTTTTTCAATATATAAATAAAAATATACATTTTATATACATTTAACTGACTGTCTGTGGTTCTCTAGATTACCAGATGTTTTTTACGTGTACGAGTATACGTACATAGAGTAAGGAAATTTCGCATTTTATAAGTTGCAAAAGCAAAAGAACAAATTACTTCATTATGTGTTTTCTAGTTATTGAGAGAATTTTATGTCTATCGAACCACTCCAAGATAAAAGCTTATTTACGCCATGTATTATCAATATATAATATATGAAATAATTAAGACATTCTGAAATAGTATATTTAACTGGACAGTTGTTAGGTACTTAAATTATAACAAAATTAAGAAATAATAAAAAAGATATTAAATATTAATAATTATTAAATTTTGATGTGTCGTTTAGATGTGTTAATCAACGGACAAAATATACCTGAAGATCTTACTGCAAATTGTACTACAGGGCCGTAATTCTGTGCAATCGCCTTCTTCTCTAGATCATTTAGTTCGTTCAATATAGCATCCTTTACGCTTTCGACGATTTCGGTTGCCAGGAACAAATCGACGACTCTAAGAAATTTATAATATTCTTTATTGTATTTAAAAAAATAAATATGAGATATACTTATAAGAGAAGGTTTAGTATATATTTCTTAAAGAGATCTCTGCCAGTTAACCCATGGAATTGGATGAGTGCCAAAAGCGAAATAGCAAAAGTGCAATTTTGTTTAAAAAGGAAAAAAAAGTAACTCGACTATTAAATTTAATACATAAATAAAAACAGATGTATACGTACATACATTAATACACAGAATTTATAAAAAAAGCATTTTAAAGTTTAAAATTTCTAGTTTAGAAATCTTTTCACGAAAAAAATTTTCAAGTACCACGTTCTTCCAACTTTTTTCCAATTTTTTTTTGGTTTACAGACTTAAAAAAGTTTTTTCAAATAAACCATATATGGGTCGAATTACTTGTTATTTCCGCTTTTTTTTAAAGTTTAACAGGACCACTTCTTGCTGAGATATCGAATTTCGAATGTAAAAGGATCTTCTTTTTAACCATCAATATTTCGGCTATCTCTAATTGTGCTTTTTTAAATCTTGAATAAACTTTCCATAGAAATCAGCTGCGCTTCTTTCGAAAAAAAATTTTTCAGTCTTTACATTAATTTGAAAAATCAAGACAAAGGGCATTTAGTGGCTATTCGGATAATTAGGCGTTAAGTTGGAAATATAGCGAAAAAATAATATTAAGTGTGCCTTTTACAATTCAACAGGCCCACGAAAACCAAGTTTTACTTCGATCCGTCGAACCGGATTTTCGGTTCGTTTGATCCAATCTCAAAAAATATTAAAGGGTCACGATTTTGACGGTAAATTACTATAAATAATCTTTAAAAAAATGAAATAAAAATTTCAGTCTCTTTGTGCAGCTTAATCGATTAAAGTGTTTAAAATTGTGAAAAAATAAATAAAAATATATATACATATTCTTTAGTTTCTTTAAAAAAAAATTGCATTTTTTTAAATTTAAAGAACAATATTTTATCATTTCCAACGAGACGTAGTTATTGCATTCTATGATTTACATGCGTAAGGTTTTCGTGGGCATATTGAACTGTAAAAGGCACAATTAACATTACAAGTTTCCGCCATACTTCCATGACCCTATTTTCTTGATTTTTCAAATTAATGTGAAGACAAATAGGCCAAGTTAGAAGTGAAGATAGCGAATAAAAACATAAGTTTAGGATCAAGTTAAGTCTTGTCTTCTAAAGTCATGTTTTTATTCATTAATGTTAAGTGTTAAGTTAATGTGTTATTTTGTTAATGCTATTCTTTCACTTAATTACATAACATTTTTATTGTGTTTTCCAGCACAATTCCAAATATGTACTTACTTTTGACACTTCTCTTTAAATATAGTTTCATCATAGTTGTCGTTAGCTGCTTCAATTTCTAATATCGCTTTTTTTATATGAGGATTGGCTTCAAGATGTTTCTTCAGGGCTGCAGTAGTGATACAAAATCCAGGCGGTACACGGTAACCCTAAATATATTTAAAAGTAAAAAAAAATGTAAGGAAATTATAGGAAATTATAATATGGATTGTTATATCCTATCGATTTAAAACAGTACCTCTTCTTCCTGAACAGATGCTAACAAGGCCAAAGATGCACCTTTGCCGCCAACATAATCTGTGCATGCTGCCGCTTTTGCTTCAAAGGGCAAACAGTAGCCTACTTTACCAGCTTCTTTTTTGTTTAACCATTTAAGTGTTGGTGACGGAATTAAGGGTATATCTGATTTATTAACTAAAATAAAAAAATATATATCGAATATTTTACAAAAAAACGTATAAATTGGTTAACATCTCTTTAAATATTTTTCTACAAATTTCTGTTACATGGAGTTTTTGGAAGAACAGTCGTGCAGCAAGAAAAATATTATTAATTATGAATATTTTTGCAGTAGATTACGCTTGAAACCTAAAAGCATTGTAATAACAAATATCGTTACCTAAACAATCATACGCAAGTTCCAAAACACCAGCGCCGTAAAAGCTGTCAATAGTGACACTGAACGTGCGATATATTTGCTCCTGTTGGAGTCCTCCAGAAAGAAGTACTCCACCATCTTTGTTTATTCGAAGAACTATTTTAAGTGTTCTGTTATTTGCTGTAACAAATTGTGTAAATTAATAAAGACGTATTATATATATATATATATATATATATATATATATATATATATATATATATATATATATATATATAAAGTGCAAAAAGCCAATACTTTTCACCTTAATGAATAAGAAACACAAACATGACATACACTACCAAGTGTGTCATACACACTGTACTATATATATTATCTGTTTTTAACGCATCAACGGGTGCTTTTAATCAAGGGGGAAATTGTGTATGCATTACGACGCCTTCATTATGAATTGTTCGGTACGCAATAGATGAATATGGAAAATGATTTAAATCTCAGTATAGGCGTTGATTATAATCTCCTCGCATTCCTGCATTATGTGGAGTTGTAACAGAAACTCTAATAATTATAACGTCCTTGAAATTCTGCCTATTTAGAACATTGATAAATATAGAGATTCTTCTAATTAGAAGATATATATTATATATTATTTTAATAATAAAATAAATAATCTACTTTAAAAAACTAAAAAGAATACGCTTAGATCTATTTCTCATTTTCTTGAACGTGCTGGCAAAGCCGTAGGCTAATACAATGAAAATTTTAATCTGATTGAGATACGCGTAGTAAGTTAGAAGCAAATTGTACAGCAGATTTTCTTACTTTAACATACTGTATTTAATATAATATAATCACTTCTTGTTTAAATCGGTGACGGTATTTCTTCTTTGATAGATATTTTCATTGAAAACTACATTCATGAGATTGTATAAAAATAGTTTGTTACAATGCCTTACCGCTCACATTTATAGTATAAGTGTTTGGTATTCCATCCTTATTCTCACAAAAGTCAGACATAATTATATCAGTAGAAGTAATATTCTTCACCAGGTAATTTGGAAATCTTACACTTCCCGATACACACCTGTAAACATATTAAGGAGGTATTTGTTACTAACTTAGACGAAAGTAGTATTTATTTATTAATAAATAAATTCAAAAAGCCTATTTTTTAGTAAATAAATTCAAAAAGTATATTCAACAAGTAATTTTCTTTTATCCAGTCGCCCGATTATGCCGTAATGAGTCACTAATAAAATATAATTTTCTATATTAATGTAATCTGTATTATAGAGAGAATCTACAATCATAAAGATATAATTAAGTCACAGTTTCATAGATTTTTCATCTATACTGCCAATACATAAAGAAAATATACCTACTGTGTAAAGTTTTTATAATACGATAGCCCCCTAATCTCCACTGCAGTGCCATCTTTCGCTGCTGCAGTCAAAGTAAAAGACCGCCTCATATCCTTGTTACATAAACCATAACTTCGCTCTCTTACGCCTCTGACACGCAAATATTCACTAATTTCAGTCACGCCATTTGCATCGAATGCTTGAAACCGCCCTTGAATTGTTCCCCATTGCATCCAATTTCCGGAACCTTTTCCACATGAATTCCTTTGATAAAAGAGAAGTAGAATTAAGTTATTTCTTTAGGAAAAACCATTAATATTTTTTTTATATCTACGTTTAATGTTTTTTAATCAAAACCGCTAATTAAAAGCAGTAATTGTCGATTTTACTCGTCGCCGGTTTTTCTCGTTAAAAAATCTACGCATGCGCTTCCATTTAATTTTTATTAACGAATTTTTATTTAGATATTTTATTTTAATATCTTTCAATTAGGTCTCTGAAATTCTTAAAAATCTTCTTAAAAATCGTAAGATGCATACATGTATATCTATATAAAAGTTTGTTGGCGTTGTTTTTAATAAATATCTTAATTTATTGGGAATATAAGCTTATGATGAATGTATCTTTATAGGCATATGCCTATATTCACTTGTCTCCACATGTATAATTGTATATGAACTAAATATTGTAACAAATTGAACTTACAATAAATATGGCCAACCACCATCTCTCCAGGGTTCTAATGCAAGAGTTTCGGAAGCCAATTGCTCGCTCCAATCTTCTGGGTGTCTCACTACAGTAGTAGCCGATGTCCATCTGAAGTATATATACATCTTTTTAGCTTCACGTTTTATACCGCATAGTAGGGTATGTCGAGCCGCCGGGGCTTACAAAAGGATCGGGGTGTACCCTGGCTAGTGGCGGACGAGGAGGAGTACCGTAAAGTATTAGTGGGTAAACAGGGCAGCCTATATCTGCCAATCTGGAGTCCCACATAATCTGTCCCGAATTCCTAATCGATCAGGTATCCGTATTCGATTTCGCGATGCGTGTTGAATGACAGAACTCAATACCGCGCTTTGTCTTACCAGAGCGGGGAAACGAGAATAATTTTAAATATAATCATTTCCCCGAGTAGAAAACGAACCCATAACCATCTCTTTTACAGTCAGACTACAGTATCACTGTACCTCGATGGCCTCTACGGCGGAAAAGAATAAAAATTTAAATTCTCAGGTAAAATATGTTAGTTATGTACGACACACTTATATCATATACATGTAGATGAACATTTAATGTCAAATGAGTATTAATTCTACCTATTATAATCTTTTTTGCCTACACTTATCAGAAAAAAGCGGCTATTTTAAAAATCTTTTAGTTTACAAAAATAACTTATGTCGAAGCAATATATTTTGTGTTGTACATATATAAATAATGGGATACCTATAGATTTTGTAACTCTACAGCTCCTTAATTTTTATACTAGACATAGGTCCAGTAACTTTGTTTTTCCTTTTACCTTAAAAGTTTAGTGACTAATGAACATTACGAGTATATATCTTCTTAATTTTAATAAATATATATACTTAAACAAACATTAATCAGTAAATGTAATAAAGTTATATAATAAATAATTACATGAAATTGAACTTGACATGTTGCGTTTTATGGTCTTGGTTGCTAGTTAGTAATCCATTGTACACAATCCTCAATCTTTCTTGTTCTTGCAATACTTGTATCTTTAGACCGCCAGCACTCCAACCTTCCTCAATATCATTCCATTCGCTGACAGCCGTCTCTGGATGTTCTAAGCACCAAAAAATATTATTATGTTCAAATTAATTATTTATTGCAAATTAGCTTAACATTTTCTTCTTTTAAATCGTAACTAGGATTAACTGCTTGTTCATCAAAAGGGAAACTCCTATAAAAGCCAAAATGCTTGTATATGCATATCAAACCCGGTATTCTGTTGACGACGCTGTAACTGCAAATAGAGTTTTGTAAATATTTGAAAGTTTTTAGCCCTCCATATTAAGTTTAACAGGCATGAAAAATCTTCATAACGTACATCTTATAATGACGAACACATGATAATGCGAATAATATTGTACCATATTACGGAATTTAATCACGTACTATGTTACTACTCACGTGGTAAATGATAGCTTCTTCCATCGGCTAACTTCACAAACGCTGTGACTTCAGCTATAGATTTTCTCTTATTAGAAATCCTTCTGATACACAGTAAGACCGCAGAACCATCTGCAGCGGATGCTCGAAAAGTGATAGAATCCCAACCTTCTTCCTTCGCTAAGCGTGGGGCTTCACGTAACGGTTGTGTTACTAACTGCGATTTCCATCTTTTCACAGCATATCGTGCTAAGATCAGTTTTAACGGATAGTTCCATCCTAAAAAAAGCCGTATAGGTACAAACGAAGAGAAATCACTTTATATACTATTGTTTAAATATATCATAGAGACAAAGATTTTTGCGTTCGTTTGTCTTAACCACAACTTCACGCTAAATCCCGCATAGTAGGATAATCAGAGACAACCTAGTGTCAACAAACTCAATTGAGTGCTTTTCGCTCGAAATTTTGATATTTCGTGTTGAGTACCGAACTCAAATGAAAGTAAATTTTGATAATACAATCTTTCCTCCCGTGTGACCATTACATTCGAAATCTGTTTCACTACGCTACGATGACTCTAATCCGGTTATATTAAATATTACATAATAAAAATATATCTATATTTGTCTATCATAAACATGAAATTTGCAATATATTAAATATAATAATATAAACACAACGTTTAACAAACATCTAGTAAGGACCATCTTATTATAGATTAATAAAAACATATTCACAAACAAGACTAAAACAAAGTTCAAGGTTAGTATTATTTTGCTCGAGCAAAACGAAAATATGATTGCTCTAACCGTTTTAACATACATTGACTTTTAACAACAAAATTATTACGTATCAACCAAATTATAAATCAAATATTATTTATCAATTTATCTTAACCCTTGTGAAACTACGATAACAAAGATAATTTCGAAATAAATCACCTGGTTCTCGATAAAAACCTCTGCGTTTTGGCGTATCTCTAATAAATATTAAGTAAAACACAACAGCGGCCGTGAATGAGCCGACTTGCAGGAGCACGTCAATGAGATCCATGTGAGATCACGTCCACACGTTGTAAGGACACTTTTACACACTAAATATTACCAGCAATGCTACAGCTCCTTAATAATTTGATTGCACACAACTACGTAGCTGCGTTGTAAGATTAATAATATTTAATCGGCACGAGACAAACTAATCACTTTTATAGCAATGACGAATAAAAGACTCGATTTGATAAGCTCGGTATATTATGGAATATTAACTAAGGTCTATCTTGTCGTTAAGTGCTAATAATATATATTTAATAATCATATACTCTGTATCACTATCCTAATATCATATCAACTCGATGCTCAATACCTAGCCCACTAACAAATTATACTGTGTTATCATTATTTAAGAATATAAATGCGATTGCGATATAAATAGGGCAAAAGTAAGGAAATCACTGATATATAGTTACCGAATTCAACAGAAATATTTTATTATCAATATAAATTTTAAGTACTGCTATAAAAATCTTTTGCAGGATACAGGATTATTTGGTAGTTACGACATTGACAGATACAGGATTATTTGGAGTGTAATAACACTCCTCTCATTATTATTACTCCTCCTGAATAGAATTGACCTCTAATCATAGCTTCTGTCAAGCATGTTTTAAGGGCAAAAGGACGGAATTTCAGATAAATTTGAATTTATTCAATTATAAAAAAGGCAATAATTGTTTATGCAGTTCTAGTCAGACATAAATTTATAGTAGGTATTGTTCGGTGATAAAATAATGGTGTTTTTACACAGGAAAAAACCCCGTCCACAATTTCATAATACTTGTAATACTCACAAAGCATAGTATCAGTCCGTTTATTCTCGCGCATCTTCGGGCCTACATACTAAATAGATATGAAGAAAACATTTTTTTTTGTCAATTACCATAGCAAGAATTAAATTATTTATTATCTCTATAAATCGATATTGATGAATATAATATACATTTTCTTATTTCCTAATCTTTATAAATCTAATACCCTAAATTTAAAATTACTTCAGTGTGATATTAAATTTTAATGCAAATGTTTCTTTATTACTTATTGAAATTAACGAAAATAGTATAAGAGGATCGTTAAGTCCGTACAATCAATAAATAAAAAAAAATTAAAAATAACACAACATTTTGGAAAATGAAAATATTTTTATTACATAGTAGTTTGAGCATATTCCTTATGTGAAGGAATAAGTATATTAAAACATGTTACACCTTCAACTTAAACACTTTTTATACATAGAGAACAAAACAATATGTAACAACATATTTCTATGTAAATTATATTTTATTTGAAATACATGATTATGTAGAATTAGTAAATTTTCACTTCATACAAGCAACTATTTAATGAATTAGCCTGTTAGTCTAGGACTTAGTGTTAGTAAACTATTTGTCTACTGAGACGGAGGTTGTCAGTTACATTCCCAGCTACGACAATAATTTGTTTGATGACGTTACCTTATTAATTTACCGATAAATAAATTTAAATAGTAATAATATTTATTTTTCGGTTAACAAAATAAGGAAACTATTTCACTAATAATTTTAAGTTAAAAGAACTTAAAAATCGTCATATTAAGATTTTATCTTTTTCTATATAACAATAAACACATTATTCTCAAATAATATTTTCAAATAAATTCCAACTTAATAAGGCTCAGATTTTATCTATGATCAACAATAAACAAGTTTCTCAAGTATCTTTTATTAGGTAATATGTTATTCGTTAAAGTTCAATAATATCCTAAAACTAATATTGCAGTGGAATTAGTAAACACATGTACAACTATCCCGCATAGAAGGGACAAAGTCAAACACAACAAGAAGTAACAAGGAAGCACCTAGTGACTTGACACTCCATTGACTTCCACCTGAAATTGAGATACTGCATGCTGAGTGTCGAACTTAACGCCACGTTTTGTCTAACAGAGCGGAGAAATGAAAATAAATATAATCACTCCTACGTGAGGGAATAGAACCAAGCAACCGCATTTACATTCTAATCCCACTATATCGCAGTGGCCTCGCATGTATAATATCATTGAAGATACCTAGTATTATTTATTATAATTTTAAGCTATATAAAATAAAAATGTATGAATATGCTTTCATCCCGCATAGCAGGGTAGACAGAAAGTACCTAGTATCAACATACTCCGTACTTCGCTTTTCGCCGAATTCGAGACATTGCATGTTGAGTGGTGGAACTCAACATCGCTCTTTGTCTTTACCAGAGCGAGGAAGTGAAAATAATTTAAATATAGTCACTCCCCCGAGTGGGAATCGAACCCGCAACCGATCGTGTTTTACAGTCAGACGCTGTCACACTGCGCCACGACCGGCCTCTCCGCCGGAATATGTTTTTGCCTAAAATGCTATTTTGATATAAGAACAACGTTGAGATTCTTGACCCAAAATGCCATGTGTGCTTATTACAGGAAAATAATATTGAATTAAGAGTATAAAGATTTTAATAAAAAAAAAACTATTCTCAGATATAATTGGAAAAATCATAAAAATTTTGTTATAGTTCGAATATCATTATTAAATACAATTTATAAATTTACTATAAAATAAAACAAAACGACGATGCAAGCTCTTAGAATATAACAATTGGAGCAAGCAAATGGAATGTTTAATCTATAATGTCATTGTAAACACTAAACACTATTGACAACGATCCTACATACTAACTCTTAAGGTAAAATTAAAAATATTTCAATACTACAGTTACTTTTCATAACTACACATGAAATAAATAAGATACCTTAATAAATGAGACCTTTGTGATGATAAAAATGATAAAATTGTAGATGCACATGAAGGTGTTTTGTGGCATATTTGGATTTTTTAGTTCCATATAACGAATTCTTAATAAAGAATCAAAGTTTCAGCTCTTTGGATAAGGGTTCAAATTCCCATTGCGAAATAAAGAAGTTATGCTTTGCTATAATTATATTTTCAATGCAAATCTTTAAATTTAGTTTTCTCATAATTCCAATCATGCAACATATCACCTTGCATATCGTCAATTAATTCTATTTAATGTTAATTCTATTCTTAATCGTTGTTATGAAAAAAAATAATTAGGAAGACACGAAAGCACAGCCATAAACAATAAAACAAAAATAAGAGGTAAAACATACAAAGATAACCGATTTAATACAAATTGTCAATGTCAGTTTAATTATAATAATAAATTTCACAGATTTAAATAATTTTAATATATATATAGTTACGTTCTATTCCATTCAGTTCAATAGTTTCGTTCATTTAGATGTAAATTAATTTCAATAAGCTCATTCAGTCATTCGTATTAGTGATTTAAAGGCCTTGTCGCTTTGTGAATCTAAAATAAACATAACATGGAAGTATTTTGCTAAGAACACTTTTAATTAAATTAACCTAAAATTTTAAATATTTTAGTGAAAATAACATAACTGAGTGCAAATAAAGTATAAGTAAACAATAATTCATGTGTATTTTAAACGCGTTATTTAGCACCATAGCCTCTTTAGAATGGAGTCCAAAGCTGTCAATTATTTAAAAATCTAAAAAGGAAATTTATTAAGATGATTATTGGCCCAAAATAATTATAAAAAATAAATATGCAATTATGGAGTTTTCACTCCATAATTGCATATTTAGTATAAAAAACTGAGTTGATTAAAAAAGGAACCCTTTTATTTTTTTTTACTTTACATAAACGTAAAATATTATTTGTTTTTTATCTTGTTACATATTATCAGTATTATTAATATTAATCATAAATTTTAGTTGAATTGTCGGCCAACATAAGATGGTTGATTTTTTTCCAAATTAAAAAAGGGTCATTTCTATTTAACATTCAAAATTTAAAATAAACAGCTATGGACTCTCAAAACTAAATTAAATATAGCAATAATAAATTAATTAAATATACATAATTTGTTAATATATTCAGTCAGTTTTATTCTTGAGGGGCTCATTTTCGTCGGGATTCTCATCCATGCTGGCCGCTGTGTCCGTGCGGGTTTTATCTACTGGATATAACCTGTTAAAATAAATTAAATATTAAAATATATTAGTTCATTCGTTCGTTCTCCACTGAGTGGAAAGATGTTATTTAAATTATTATGACAAGTTGAGCGTTCAGTTCCGCCAATCAAAAAGTATTGTATATATTATTTATATTATATGGTTATATTATTTATAATATTATATATTAATTACTTGACCATTAAATACCAAATACTTTCATAATAATATAAACATAGCTTATAATATATTATCTACGATGCTTCTCAATAAAACCCATATTCAATTTTTTTGCTTTCTGCCAAGTTAAATATACGGCCTAACTGCCATATAACATATACAATCTTTTAATGAAAATGAAACTCTGATCTAAGTATTAATCCATATTTTTAATTATAAATACATAATTAATTTTTAAAATAAGCTTTTATACTGAACATTTACTGAACATTTGATGACCATTTACGTCATTTTTTTTAAAACATTTTAATTAAAGCCTAATATTAATAGACTCACGTACTAGACGAAAATATAAAAACAATCTCTTCTATGAATTAACTAAATAGTAAATAAATAAATAATGAGGCCGGTTGTTGCGCAGTGGGACAGCGTAAGATTGCTCCCCTAATCGGTTGTGGGTTCGATTTCCAGTCCTGGGAATGATTATATTTAAATTATTTTCATTTCTTTGCTCTGGTAAGACAAAGAGCGGCCTTGAGTTCCGCCACTCAACAGGCAGTGTCTCGATTTCGGCGAAAAGCAGAGTACGGAGTTTCTGCACACTAGATACTTCCTGTAGACCCTACTATGCGGGATAAAAGCGTGAAGCTAAAAAAACAAATACTAACCATCTCTGATATAAATACACGAGGAAAACGAGATCATCTCGGAAGCAGGCGACACGGTGGGCAGTTGGCATAGTTATTACAAAAGCGAAGACGTCATCTATGAAAGTGTTAAAGGCTTTGTACATGAAAGCCCGCCACGGTAACGCCGCTACAGATCTCAGGCGATAGTTCACGAATAGTTGTGGTAACATGAAGAGGAAACCAAACGCGTAAACCCCGTTGACTATACTGTGTAACGCCCAGGAATACCAGCTGAAAATAATTGTGAGTTATTTATTATTTTATAAAGAATAAATAATATTTATATACTAAAATAAATATAATATATAACATACTATTCTAGCACAAATTGTAAAAAGATACTTGTGTATTAAAGGTTATTTACGTCATCAGTAATTTAATAAACGACAATTCGCCTTGAATAGAAAGTATATGGAATAGAAAGTTTGCTGCAGTCTATTTCAAAGGTATCATTGTCACAAATAAATAATTAAAATATATATTTTAAATTATTTACTTAGTTGTAATTTTTCCAATTAAGACTGGACTCTAGACTCTGAATAGGTTCACAAAAGTTGTGGCTACTATTCTCACTTAAACAAACGTTAACATTTTTGTCAAACAACACACAAAATCTGACCAACTTAAAATTTAGTATACAAAAAAAGTTTTTTTTTAATATATTATTTTAAATGAAACTATTTAACCGGATTAATCGCGTATATTTTGATATTCGAAAATACATTTTTGGACACCTGACGTTTCGAACACTTTACAGTAGTCCGTGGTCACAGGTAGACTCGAATACCAAAATATACGCGATTAATCCGGTTAAATAGTTTCATTTAAAATGTATAAAAATCGCGAAAATCAAAGTTCTTATTTAATATATTATTTTGAAGCGAAGCTGCGTTGATAACAAGAAACAACTTATTTATATTTATATATCTATATTGTCATTCCCACGTTCCAGTAAGACGTGCGGCGTTAAATTCCGCCATTTAACATACAATGTCCCAAATTCGGGCGGAAAACAGCAAAGTCACGAAGTTCTTTCTGATTATATTATTATATATTATATTGGCTTAGTAAAGTATTAACAAATAATTTAATTATAAATATTTTGAACACGGACGCACCTTTTATGCGGCTCGTAGACCAAAGAGTACACAGCGCCCGCTATACACAGCGGGTATAGCAACATGGACAGATACCGCATGGCCTCCGCGTCCGCGTGCGCCGTGCGTCGCTCTGCCTTGCCACCCGAGCTGGCCGCGTCCCCCATCACGCGCCACTCGCTCACCACCCGCATGCGCCATATACGCCACCCCGACAATACTAATTTCACGCGAAGCACTTTCGTCACTTTCCACGCCTAATGTAAAAAATAAAATATATATCTGGTAAGTCACTAACAGAATTCGAGCCCGCGCCCCTAGAAAACCGTCAAAACGTTCTGACCACTGAGCAATGAGTTCTATATTCAGTTGTAAATAAAATGTTATACGTAAAGTGGTGTTTAACATTCACCCAGAATATGTAAAATTCTTATGCTTTTGACAAAACAAAATGTGTTTGACATATATGCATGGTCTAGCCATAAATACTGATAAAATTAACAATAAACAAAATATATCTTTTGAATTTAGTATCTGTGAAGTGATTGTTTATTGGTATTTTTTTCCTATTTTCTCGCCAATATCATATAAAATGGGTCATATTAATGGTGGTAATGGTTTTATATTAATGTATTAAACTAAGACACTTTAATAGGAATAAATGTTACATACAAAAAAATTCTGTAACAATATTAATGACTAAGCAATAAGTTATTTTCTTAAATTAAAACAAAAACACTTAAGCAAGGCATAGTTCGCTTATTAACAGACTACTACTGCCAATCAACAGTAATAATTCAATTACAATTATATACTGTAATTATATACATTAAATTATAATATACTTTTAAAATTTCTTTATAAATACCTCAATCACAGAACTTATACCAGCTGGCACAAGAACAAGAAGCGATGTCTGCTGATCCACAAGGTAGAAGAATATAACCGTTTGAGAGAAGGAACGCCAAACTACAGTACGAGCTGATAGACCTGCTAATGACTTCTTACGCCGCCAGAATGACACATCATTCTTAAATGCCAAGAAGTCAAAGAGTAACTGAAATTTAATAGAATTATATTAGAGTATTCTTTTATTACTAATCTAATCTTAAATTAATCTATTATATAAAACCATTTAATACTTATTAAGTCTGTAGTTTTGTTTAAAACAAAGAAATGTTAAAGAAGTAATTATAAAAACCTTAGATTTCCATAAGATATTGTAAAGATTTTAATAATTAGGTCCTTTACTATCCTTTTTTTCATCCATGAATGTCTTAAAATAAGTCCACAAAATAATTATATGTAAAACACTCACATGACAGCTTGCAATAAGAACAGTTGCAGATAGCAAATATAGATTAGTGTCAGCAAAAATTCCTTTGACATCGTCAATATCCTTATATGTGAACCCCAAGGAGAACAATTGCTGTAATGCTAAACGCACATGAACTGCCAGCCGCAACGTTCCATAAGATGTTGGCGATACACTAACAGTAACATTAACTTCAGAGGTGCCACTATTTAATAATTGTAGATCTGACAAACGAGATTTTAAAACATTGTGTTGTATTATTGGAAGAAATTTCTCACCACGAATTCTACAAAAAAATTACAATTTATTAGCATGATAAATAAAGTTGCTTATATTAATAAATATTATTCAGTATGCTATGACATATCTTATACAAGATATTGTTCGACATTACCTCATATATGGATACAATTCACTAGGGATTTTATGAAATGGTATATTCAAGTTATCTATCAAAATAGATAATGGTGCATTTGTTGAAATGTGAGCATATGGCTTAATATGTTTTTCTTCATGTGTAACATCTTGATTGCTCTGGAAGAATCAACAAAATCAACAAAGTGGATTATTTTCTTGGCAACATAAACACAGCAACAACCAGGTATATTTTTATCAATTACATACATTTGATTCAAGAAGGTTAAAAGTAGCTGCCTGAGGTTCTATATGAGTTACTAAGCTAAATGAATGGACAGCTTCGGTTCGGAAAACATCAACAAAGTCATCATAGAGCCGTTTTTCATCAAGTAAAACAGCATGCATAAACAATGTTCCATTATTTCGAGTTGTTCTTGGAATTGTTAACGTCACAACTCTGAAATACAATAAATATGACATACTCTTATATTACCAAAAAATAAATAATAATTCATGCACACCAAAAGATTGACTTACAATGTAGCCGGAGTCTTGTAATCAAAGTTTAATAATGTATGTACTTTATTTACAGAACCTTCATATTTTCCATTTCGATAAGGATGTTCTTTGACTGAAGTATATAAAACAAGATGCTGCACTGGATTTGAGGATAAATAATTTGTAAAACATCGATCGCCACGAACACATTCCGGCGGTATAAAAATTTCGGCTAAAGTCCAAATTGTATTTATAATATATCCAGCAAAAAGTAACGTTAGTATTGAACTAAATGATAAAAATCTCATATTTTCCTGTAAATTCCACCAAATATACTTTAAAAATATAAAATATCGATTTAGTATTGTATAAAAGACATTGACATTGACGTAAAATTAGGTTTTATAAAATGATAATTGACATTGACATAAATAAATGTTCCATTTCCGGATTCACTAATTTTTATGCAAATGTGTTTTTTATTTGAAAACATTAATAAAATATTGAACATTTTACTTCTTTTATTTCTCTCAATATATTTATTAACGATGATAATCCCTAATACACAAATATACAAAATTTTATCACACTAATTGAAGTTATTGCCATAATCCGTTTCAGTTTTTTAGTATAGACAACACTAAGACCTCAGGAAGTCGACGGTGTAGGAACGTAATAAATCGGTGTCTCCAAGGAAATAATATTGATGTTTTGAGTTTATTAAGATATACTGCGGGTAAGTTTATATCACATAAAATCAAAAAATGTTTTTATACAATATTATTTTTTAATAACATATGGACTATGTGGCACAGTGTTTTGACAGTTGTCACCTATGTTTGATATTTTGTTTATATTTCAGAATGAGCGCTGTATTAGATTCCTGGAGGTTCACCTATTACGAGTAATAATAGAAAACATAAAAATGGTACTAAAGCAGTTTATAACATATTCAAGAAAAGTTAAATATGGATCATAAGGAATTAAGAAATTCGTCTCTGACTGTAAACGTTAGTGATGACGCCTCAAAGTATGACCACAGCAGTTCATCGCTACCAGCAAGTAAAAATAAGTCATATAATGATATTGGACCAAGTTCCATTGGCAAAGTGGATGCGTCGACCGTACGGCCGTGTGCTATCATTGGCCCTGACAGAGTGCTGCCACAGACATCAGGAGATTTTCACTTGAAAAAACCCTCAGTTGAGGCTTGGTCTTATCAAGAAAATATATACCGTCAACCACCTGAATACCCAATCAAACCAAATGAGTACCACCCCAACAGAAACATATCACCAAGACAAACATTCCAAGAAAATATGCAGAGAATTATGGTTTCACCTTTATATAGTTCTGTGAAAAATAGTGATGATTCTAATCTAAAAAACTCCAATTTAAATATGCCTCAAGAGGCTAAATACTGTGATGTGCCTTATAATATAAATACTGTGCCTAATGAACATAAAAGTGTTAGAAATTCAGACATTCCAATGTCTAGTGTTAATCTCTCCTTTAATAGAAGTGTCCCACCTTATGGTTGGCCTACACCTGTTAACGTTAGGCCCCCAAAACCTTATGGTGCTCCTGAGTTTTATCAATACTCTGAATATGCTAATTGTGCCCCAAGGTCTATGACTATGGCAAGACCCCTTAGGACTCACCACGAAGAGACACCTCAAGCATATCCAGAACGATTGTATCAAGAAGGCAACATCAGGTTTAAACCATATCCTCCACCTAAAGATAAACATCAACAAATGAGGTATGACTATATTAATAATTACCAAAACACATTTCATCCACCTGTTCCTATCCCACCACATAAATATGATTTACAGAAGCCATTGCATGGTCATCCTTATCCTGTTTATCCTCAATTAAAATATTTAGAGAGAAGAATTCATGATCCTTTTGTAGAAGGTTACCAAAGACCTAACCAAAATAATTTGAATGTACCATTTCGCAACCAAATAGTTCCACCTCCATATGGCCCTTTATCAGGGAACTGTGTACAAAACAAACCATATACTGATATTGCTTCTAAGCCTATGACAGTAAATAAACATTTAACATTTGATTCCAATAACAAAATATACCTTGATTTAGAACCAACACGTAAACAATATCCTATGCCAGAGAATATATATTATAATGACATGAACCATATAAGAGGCGAAATGGTTTTACCTAACCACTCTTCATTAAACATGCATACTATGCCTCAACACCAAATATATAGAAGAGAGAACCCACATATCAAACCTTACGAGTATAATATTCACTATAGAAATATAGATCAATCAATGAATTTAAACTATTCTTTACAGAGGCTTCCATTACAATTTTCACCAAATGCTATAGCTATTTCCCCTTCTGATTCAAATACTAGTATTGATACAATTCATACTATGAATACATCTCAAGAAGATTGTGGATACGTAAGCCAATCATCATCCACAACAAGTGTGAGGAGTTTAGATTCGGGCCATGTTCCAACGAATAATGATTATTATAGGCGACGAGAGAGTCATGGAACTTTCAAAAATTCATTACATATTAATGAACACATATCTCAAAATCAGAAAAATAAAGTTAATACTTCAAGTAAAAAGAACCTTAATGTCAGACAATTTTTACAAATGTGGAATGAAGGTGAAGATGAAGTAAGTGAACCTGCTAAAGATGTTTCACAAACTCAAACAAATAATACACCTGTTCACTCTGAACAGAATAATAATCAAGAGCAACTTTATGTTCTCGGGTTAGTTAATGTTCCTAGTGAAGAGTTAAGTAAATATGAGCATATACAAAAGATTTCAAAACTACCAGAAAATATTAAAGGATATAACAGCATTGAAATACTAAATCAATATGAAAAGTTTGTAGAATCTTCAAATACAAATCATCACTTTATTCACAAACACTCGTTTCCTAAAGAACACAGTTTTATGTCCAAAAGATTTGACAGAGAAAGTTCTAAGTTTCCTCGGCCAGTATCGCCTTTGGATGTTGAAGCAAAAATAAGCCAATCTGTAATACATAAAGAAGTTGGTTGTAATTTTGAAATTAAACCATGCAGTCCAGAAATGTTAAATGTTGAAGTTGCAACACCAGTGCAGAATGTACTAGGAGAGCGTTTGATTGAAAAAGTAAATAATCCAACCGTGTCTCAGTCTCCAGTATTATCGAGAAATAATGGAAATAAGACACCAAACTCTTTGAATAACCTTACTAAAATTGCTAACTGCAATATGATTAATAATCAATACTCACTCAATAGTTACTCAAACTTAAGTAAACCTAACAATTATAATGTACAAGATTTCAATACTAATTCTGGCATTTCTTTAGCATCCTTGCCTCGGTTAGACAATGATATAGAGCTTAACTTTCCTGAAATCAACCAGCAATTTATAACGGCTAATAAAATTGAATCTGAAACAGTTCAACCTGCGAGGGATCTTCCTAGGTTAGATATAGATCAAGTAAATTCACTTCAAGAAAATAATATTTATCAACAAAATCTTTTGCCATCCCCGATAGCTTTTTGTCAGAACATAGAAAAGGAATCATCAAAATTAAGTAAATACCGCAAGAATAAAAAATGTGAACTTATTACGAAAGAAATAAATTTAAGTACAAACAATGATTTAGTAACTCCAGCCCATCAACGAATTGATAGTGTGATCATAAAGAATCCTGATAATAACAAATTACATGAAAGTATGAATGAAACGGCATTCGTGAATGTTGACGAACAACATTTGAACAACCCTCAATCTGGGGTTGAAGAAAAATTAGAACCCCGTTCAAAAAAAGATAACGATATGTGTAATTTGTCATTCGAAACGGCTATTGATTTTAGTATAAACAAAAGTGATGAGGAAACTCCTTGTGACCAGATATATGGAATTATTGAAAAATCTAACAGTTTAGACTCAAATAGTGAAAACGCATTTGTTCATGATGATAATACAAAAGATGAATCACAAATAATAGAGCTCAATCCTGTAGAAAAAGGTAGCGTGCATAAAAAATCTTTGGAATGTCCATTCAAAGTAAGTGAGTATTTAGAATCTGAATTGGTCGAAGAAAGTAATGCCCCTGTGATAAAAGAACTATGTACTGAATTAGACAATCCTCAACTTGAAGAACATGGAAAAATTAGCGAAAACGATACGTCCGTTATACGAGAAAACATAATCACTCCTCTAGTAAATAATCAAAAAGATTTAATACAAGAACAATTTAATACAGAGAAAGAAATTGATAAAAATTCTGATCCTTATGTTAGTAATGAAACAACATATGCTCATGCAGAAAATGTTGAGAATTTGGAATTAGAATTAGATACAATAGCAGAAAAAGTTGTTGAAGACGTTGATGAAACAACTGTAAATAAAACGAAACAGTGTAATTATATTTCTCTTCCAGAAGAAAACTCTAAGAACTCACAAAAGATGGAAAATAACATTTTTGATGATATAAATTTTTCACTTGTAAAAGATGACAATATAATAGACAGTAACAGTATATTAAAAAATAATTGTGTACCTGATGTAGATACAGCTAATGAAGCAAATGAAAAGAACACTGTACTTAATGACAGTAGGCAACTTAATCAGGGAGAAATGCCACCAAAAGATGAAGAAATAATACAGATATCAAATTCTGATATGGAAATGAATGAAACAAAAGATGTAGTTAATTCACAAATTTCAACAACTTGCAATGATAGCGAAATAAAAATAAACACTGTAACAGAAATTAAAGCTGTCGAGACTATTAATTATAAAGACGAAGGAGATGGTACTTTGCAAGAACGAAAGGAAATGTCTAAATTAGAAAATAATGAAAACACCGATATGGTTTCATGTAGTAAAGTAACAGATATAGTCCAAAATGACACAAACAAGCTTATTACTAAAGATTTTCTAGCAAATGAAATATTAAATGAAGAATTTTTAAAAAGTACTGTTAATTTATCAATTAAGAATAGGAAGGAAGACACCAATAACGAATTTGAAGAAGCAAAAACATCACCATGGTCTCAAAATTCTGAAGTGCATTATGAATCTTCAGGTGTCACTAGTTACAAAATACAGAGTAATTTAAATTTAAAGCAAAGAATTGTACATACCCTTCGTGTTTATAAAGAACTTTACTCACCTTGGATACAAAAATTGCAATTATTTACTGAAGGATATTGTAAAAGTGTAAGCTTTGTATCAAAAGAAGCACCACCTGAATCACCTAATAACTCAATGCAATCAACAGCTATCGAAAATAATATTGAAAACTCAAGTCATGAGTCAGATGTTGACAACAATATTATAGCTCCTTGTGACAATAATACAAGTGACAGCCAAGAAACAATTTTAATTAATTCCAACTTTACCGAAATCAAAAATGATTCTTTAACTGTCGATTTTTCTGATCGCCTTGAAGGAAATGAAAAAGAAATTTTTAATAATGTATTAAATAATCATTGTCCTACTGTTTTTCGAAAAAAACCTTTAAAAAGATGTTTATCAGAGCCTGCCTTACACGATTATAAAGATGAAGAAGAATTGAAGTCGATAACTCCTAACAAGCGCAAAAAAGGAGATGATACTTTTATAGAATCCCATGTAATTTCAGAAGATATTTGTAGTATAATTCAAAATAATCGACGAAATTCTGTATCAACATTCTATAATGATAATAATTTATACATAGTTATCGACAATGATTTAATCATAGAGGGTAACGAAGAACCAGATAAAATATTTATATCTGAAATGTCTGAAGACTTGAGTATAACTGAAAGTGAAACAATAGACCATATAGACGCTACAATAATAAATGAACTAGATTTAAATGAACAAGTTAAATGTGTATATTCTGACTCCATATATTCTGCAGAAAAATCCCTAGAAGAGTCTTGGGTAGAAGATGTGGCATGTGTAGAAACAGTAATTTCTGAAGATATTGTAGAAGACTTCGAATTCGATGAAAGTCCTAAAGAGTACGATTTTTCAAATAAAATTATTAACGACGAACCGCACATAGATTTTGATAGTGACAGTATAAATAAAATTGAAAACATTTATAGTAATACAATGTCTAATGATGTACTAGAAACATTGCATAAAACACCACGAATGGATGTTAACAAAACTCTTTTATATGACGAATCTCGTAAAGGGGACGAAGACAGGGAAAAACAGACACCAAATCCACTAGATAATGATGTTGAGAGAGATTGTATATCCGTAGAATTAAAAGTCGACGTACCTTCTTTCCAAAGTTCTGAAATTATGGACGAAAAAGAAAATATAGCTGAAACTGCAGAATTTGATGATGTGCGCATTCGAAATATTTATGCAGGTTCCGACGACAATCAAGATTATAACACATTCCGTAGCGAAGATAGCGAAGGAGCTAAAAAATACACAATGCGTTCGTGTCTATCACCAGATGATAATTCTATAACAAATATAAACAAAGCTGATTGTGTCTACTCCTACTCAAGTTCTCCAGAGGTGTCTTCTACGACTTCCGAAGAAAAAAATTCAAGCATTTTATTGAAAATCACCAATTATAATGGTTCCAGAATGTCGCAAATTAATGAAATTACTACTGGAACTGTAAAGAAATTGAGTTATAAATTAACCGAGAAAAAAGAATATCAAAACTACAATTCCAATTTTAGGTCATCACGGACATTAATTACCAAAGCGGCACAAAAATATATACCACCTTTAAAAAACACTATACGTGATCTTAAAGTTAAGCTTCCTTTACCAGAGCATCGACTTAATTCATTAAAGCAACTAAAAACGTCCAAAGTAGTACCAAAGATAGATGATATTGTTTTAAAGTTTAATGAAAGTAACCCTAAACAAACTATACCAAAAAAGCAAAAACCAAAATTTGAAGATGTTCTTAAAAGTATAGACGAAATCCAATTCAAAAAACATAAAAATAGAATAAAAAAAACAAAAAATTTAGTACCAAAGGTTATTATCAAAAAGAATGAAAACGGTGCGCATTATGCTAGCACCAATTCGTTAAATAATACTGACGCGTACAATCCAGACTTGACTGGAAGAAAATGGCAACCATGGGTATTTTTGGAGAAAAATAATTTTATAGATAGAATGGCCCTTAAAAACAAAATAAGGGCTGTATACTGTCATAGAAAAAAAACTTATGTGTTAGCTGAAAAGTTTAAGAAATATAAATCGATATACAATGCGAATTTTGTAATTTCTCAGCCTAGTTCGGGAATTTCAAATAAAGGTAACCTAAAATATACAATACGACTAAAGCATATTTGATATTAACATTCTGTCATGCAGTTCCTTGTTACAGGCGTCACTGAGACTGCTGTCTGCAGTTTCCTTTTAAATCCCACCATGTAATGGTCTCATTCTCCTTTATCAATAACATTCCTTTGTTAGCATCAAAGAGTATATTTATAGTTACCTTTGTAAGTTCACTACTTAGTTTAATTTAATATTATGTAAACATTAAAATATATCGAAGCCAAAATTAAATACAAAGTGATAAGTTATATATTGTTATAATATAGTGACAAGTACGAGAAATACGCAACTTAGCAGATCTGTGTATTGTTAATTTGTTTAAAATTCTATTGTTGTTATTTAATATTTTGTCATTCCATTTTATTATTTATCGTTTGAAAAGTTTTATTTTAATTTAATATTATTTTTTATTGTTATATTCGTATAATATGTATTGTAATAGTTAACGCACTTACTAGGCAGCCATAACGAGTATTAATTTTGTTTATTTTTAAAATCTTATCGTGTAGTATGTATTTTCAAATTGTAAATAGATAAGACGAATCGTATTTACGTTAGATAACTTCTATATTTTATTGTACATATAATTGAAAATCCTTTTCCATGCTCTGTGACAGATTCATGGAGAAAGTTTTGTTGTTACAAGTTTTAAAACGATTATTGAAAGTGTTATTGTTCATTCCATGTATATAAAATCATTGTTTATGGTGTTTTCTATTGCTCACATAACTTTAAGCACGTTATTATTGTAATATATGTATTTCCGAGATAGAATCAGTTTAAAGTACAAACATCCGCACGGGTCCAAGTATGAATAACATTGGTATTGCTATTCCACTGCTTTTTTTTAAATTTCGTATTGATCACTTTCCAAATTGATTTTATCTTTTTACAATTTAGTATGCATATGAAAAATTGCACTTATATATAATATTTTACAAATAATAACCAAAATTTGTGTTATTAGAAATAACACAAGTATCATAATATTGTAACCGTTTACACACAATATAACGTTCTAAAGAAACAAGTGCCTCTGTTTAAATACGCGATGATGATATTAAATAAATATACAAAATATAGCATTAAAATTTTGAAGTGTCTGTATATTGTATGAAATGTATTTAGGGGTGTTGGTGCCTTTGAACAGTAAAACTTCCAATGTTTTAAGCATCTTTAACTAATAGATATAGATATTTATTTACATTGTTTTATTTATCACAGAAATTTTTAAATATTTTAATGATAGAATTGCTCATTAAATATTACACTTTTAGCTTTTTAATATACATATATGTATTTTATAAAATAAATCGAAAGAATATTGCACTTCTTTATTTAGCTGTGTAAAGTATCGACACAAAGTCCTGAAAATCAAGTGATCTCAAGATGACCTGTTAACAGCTTTGGTGCGATCGCGCCGTGACCATGTTTCTATTAAATAATATTTTTTATATTGTATACAGGGTGTTATTTAAATATACCAAAAATGTGCTTTTATGTGCAAGTGTTGCCTTCGTAGTATACCATGTAAGAGTAACATAGCTGTTAGTTAAGTATAGATTTATTTCAAAAATATTTGTATGTTAATGAATAATTGGACTGTTTAATTTATCTTAGATTTTATATTATTATAGGATGGGTGTTTATAAGTGAAGTAATTTTAATGTACAAAGATAAAAAAATATCGGTGACGTAATAAAGTATTTTAATAGTGTTGATATATATTTAGTATGTGTACCTATCTTATAATATGCAACTTGTCATATTTGTTTGTACCTTGGAGTACTCAAAGACCATGTTTTGTTATCGACTGACGTTAGGGCCGATGTCTCCGATCATACAGTTCATGATATTTTTGTTTAATTTGTATGATTGAAACGCACTTTGGAGTGGATTGTTGTTAAGCACATGTTGGAATTTTGTTATTGTATAAATATTTTACTGTGGTTAAAGCACTGTTTAATTAAGGGTTACGGTTAAATGTAGTTTTAATTAAAAGTAAGTATTTGTTTTGTCGTTTAAATTTATGCATATCTTATTATGCCATTAACGCACGTGATAGTGTTTAACGCAGATTTTATTATACTGATTGATACATTGTGTGCGAAGGTTGATTTTAAAGGGAAAATTTTGAGTGGTACCTAGTTTTGAAAGTTGTTTTAAAATTGACCAAATAAATGTGTTCTAAAGAAAAGTCTTTTGTTACAATTTATCCCTTTATTTATTTAATTTATACAGGTATGTTCACTTTGACTGCTTCTTGTCTGATGGCGCTGATCAAGTCTTGATTTATCAAAAACACAAAACGAAGTCCCGCAATCTGTACAAAAAGAAAATATTTTAAATTACCTACACAATATAACCACAAACCGACTACTAAATTAAGTTTTCTATATAGATATATGAGAAAGTTATCTTGAACAATCTACAGATTTTACTATTATGAACGTCGGCAAATACTAAGAATTTAATAAAATAAATTATATCGAATTCCATTAGTTTAGCGATATTAAACAATTTTAATTTTTTTCAAATATTTGTTTTTGACGTCGAAATAACAATATTCATATTTTTTTAAATGATATGAGTGTAACTTTAAAGCACATACCCGAACAGACCTGAGGGACAGCCTCGATTAACGCGATGGTTGTAGATTCAGTAAAGTAAATAAAGTAAATCTAACACGGATCCAATAATGCAAAGGCAAACCCTTACACAGTAAGGTAAAATCTTGTTTATTTTTAAAATTCTATAAATTGCTTAACACACATGTGTAAAAATCTACATCTGTAATTTATAGTATTTAGTTTTTATACTCGCTTTAACAAACACGTTGTAATGAGAGCAAAAAAATTAAATGAATAGTTTACATAAATAAAACATTAATGTAAATTCTTATAACGATATCAATTATATTTTTAATAACTTTTAGTAACCTAAGTAACTTTTAACAGTAGAAAAAATATATATCATATGCAGTAAAGTAATAAAATACGTTGAACTTGTATTTTTATCGATATGGGTACTTAAAAGTGCTAAATGTTAACATGACATTTTCAGCATATCGATATGTACATAGTAGAGTCTGCATACTAAATATTTTTGATAACCTTGTTCAATATTTCATAATAATATTATTATATATCAATATAATAAAAACATTTTTTGATTGGAAATTTAACCTGAGACCATTTTTATATTCAATACTATATAAACAGTCAAATTACCTCGATAACACTATTATGATTAAGTTTAACTTTATTCCCTTGAAGTACGGGACGTCCATCAATAAAAATGGGCCGCTTGCCCTCCGACGACATAAAAAAGTCCCCGCTATTCCGAAGACGGATAGTGGCTTGCTTCCTCGATACTTTAGCTGCGGGACCCTCTAAAGTCAGGTCTACGTCAATAGTGTGATCCCTTGTGCTGCGGCCGACTGCGATCTGAAACAGGAACAATACTTAAAATTTTTCGCACAAAACCCCATAAATACATTGTTAAAAAAGTGTACGGCAAATTTTGAATAACAACCTTATATTTCTTTAACCATATGAAAAATATTAAACTAATTATTTCATTCGTTTGTACAACTGATAATTATAATACATAATTAAAACAACATTGAACCGAACCGTAGCAAATATACGACAAATACCTTTATCGGACACAATATATTCAGTGTAAGGTCGCGGAAAGATCACCACAGTATTGATAGACTGAGCTGACAACACTTATTGATAGTTATTGTAATAAAAATACCGTCCATACTAAATATGTTTACATATACACTTATAACACGGGACAACTGTTATTCAGCCAACACAAATATTATTGTGCCTTGCTATGTACTTTATAATAATGCCTGTTAATAATGTATTATGAATTATAATTTTCGTATGCAATTTTATTGTACCTATTACTCATTAAAAGAATTAATTTTCAGACAACTAAAAGACCTTTTGTCATTCGCATGCACAATATATTTTCAAGAGTTACCCAAAATTGTTACTAATTTAATTCAGATCAAATATATCAATTAATATAAACATAGGTAAATAGAAATAAAATAGGTATATAAAAATGTTCATTCACACATATCAATACAATAATAAATGTAATATAAAAATTTTAAATACAATATGTATTTTCTTTCTGACGGTACGTTTTAATAATTTCACATTTATAATTTGCATTTACAAAACAAACATGATAACTTGTCAACGCGCCAATAGCGTTGATAACGTTATCAGTAGATACATATTGCGTGTTGTGGAGCTTGTACTTTTAAAATACCATACGTCTCTATTATTACTTGTGCCGACTTATTCATTTCACTTCAATAAATAACAAAATCATTAATATAAAAGTATAAAATATTTATTTAATTTAAGCAGTGTTGTGAACGTTAGTCTATTTTGTTTTATAAGTGCAAATAGGATAATATCATACTCATATAATAATCAATAACTTCACTTTACTTATAGTAAAAAAATGAATAAAATACGAACAGTGCTAATACCAGCAGTGTAGGTATTATCTTATCCTAATATATATGCAGCCACCTTGACAGGTACAATTTGAAACGAGATGGACAAATCTAAAATTTGTTTTGACTTAGGTTTCCTGAAGAAATATACAATATGTTTGAAAGTATAAAACGTATATATAATATATAAATCAGAATACAAACTTGAATAACTAAAGTTAATATATATGTGAATCATCAATCGATACAGATAGGTAAATGCTAGAGGAAGCTCGTATATTTCAATCAATCGTTCCAATCTATTTGTTTAAATCAAATTAATCTTCCTTATGTTTTCTATTGCTTTAGTGTTTTCTATAATATCATAATTAATACATTCTTTATAAAATATATTTAGAGGCGTTGAGAAAATAATAGTATATTTTTATAATAGAAGGAACTTAAGAATTAATATGACTGGAGACATCTGGAGTCGAACAGGGATCTTCTGAGTTTTAGACCGCCCGATTGGGACTGAGCTGTAATAACTTCCCATTGTAATTAACCCCTTAACGCGCAGAAACGTATTAACACGGGCGTGCAAAATCGGCCAAAATGTACAGACTGTATATATATATATACAGTCGGCGTCGCAACTTATGGCACTAAAATGTTCAAATCCGAATATGTCCGGGCATTAAAGCTAACTTAACAAAAACCAAGTAAAATACTCAATTTATTGATATTCATGGTGAAATTCTGTATTGTAAGCTGTACAGTTTATATATTTGAGACTATAAAATATGGCCTTTTAGGGTAACACATATAACCATCTCTGACCTGGTAATAGTTTCTATCCATTATTGCGTATATAAATTAGCGTTGGCACTTTAGTGAGTTTTGTTATGACTAATTTATTACTCTCCAGTTATCTCCGACCTCTTTCTATTTTTTGCTTATTCAGAAATAAAATATGCACTTTTAGGATGGTACTTATTAACATTTAGTGAACAAGTCGTGAAGTAAAGTTATATATGTGCAATATTTGCAATGTGTACTGCACCTTGTTTTGTAATTTACCATACTAAAGAAAATTTTAAATAGTTTTAGTTTATTATATATTTTTCAGTTAATAAATATTATTATTATATTACCAATTTAGGTAAAATTAAATATTTTTTAGTTTTTTTTCGTCTCTTTCCCTTCAAAATAGTAACTGGTAATTCAAAAACAGTACCGTGGGTACAAAATTCGATCTACAATGTGATTAAATATTTACTATCCACTATTTTTTATTGAATTTTTAGTACTTTTTGCATTTTTTAAAATGGTTATTGAATGATTAGTATCCAAATATGTATTTTCTTAGATAAAAAATGTTATTTTCGTCGTTTTTTTTAATCGTGCATTAAGGGGTTAATATTGTGGCAGTTTTTCATTGCCTATCGGATAAGCCAACACTCCCACATGCTTAATTTCATGAAAATTGTTGGAGCCTTTTCCAACAATAGGACTATATACAAACTAAAATATTTCATTCGCCAAAAGTACCAGTAAATAACTCAAGAAAAGTAATCTTCAATCCTAGTATTATTTAGCAGTTCCTTTACTTTACAGTTTACTTTACAGGGTGGACCAGAAAGGCGTGCGAATTTCAAAATCGGATTTATCGTGAGAGGGACGCAGGAGGGGAGCGCGGGTAGTGAGGATAGGTAGCTTGGTTTTCGGAAATTTAGTCACCATGAAGCGTTTCACCGATGAGCAGCGTGCGTTCTGTGTAAAGGCTTATTACAAAAATGGCGATTCGTGCACTAATGCGCGGCGTCTATTTCGCTCTGAGTTTAGTTTACATGTTTTAAATCAATGTCCTAGTAAAAGTGTTATCAGATCGGAGGTCAAAAAGTTTGAGCCTACGAGTTCGACACTGAATTAAAAATCTGCGGGGCGTCCAAGGTCAGTTAGAACGGAACATCATTAAGGCGTATTTTGGCAAAAGATGGAATGGAAACCAAATGACCACCATCTTCGCCGTGCCTTTGCCGAAAGAATGTTACAGCATTTTCGAAGTTGAATAATATTCTCTTCTCTGATGAAGCTCATTTTCATTTTAGTGGATATTTGATTAAGTAAAATTGTCGGTATTCGGCCTCAGACAATCCCAAATTAAAACTTCAAAGACCATTGCATTCGCTTAAAGTGACAGTTTGGGCAGCCATGTCGGCACTTCGAAAGTGTTGTAGGTACTGAAGCGGTTTTTATTAATAACTTATCACTTTTTAAGTATTAGTCAACAAAAGTTATATACAATAAAGATTATAGAACAATATAGGGGCATCTATAAATTACTTGACATGAATTTCATGTATTTTTGACCCCTCCCTCGTCACAGCTGGTCCCTATATATCATACTTTGTCGACCCTCTCCCTCTCCCTTAATATGTGACGTATACTATGAATGCCTGTGGCCTAATTTTTTATTGCACTCTAGCCGTTTTTATCGTCGTCAATTAATTTTCGCACATGCAAATTAATAATAACTACGTAAAGGAGAATTAGAATTATAATTGAATTGAATGTTGAGCGTTGATTTGATATTTTCAACCGACTTCAAAAAGGAAGAGATTCTCAACTTGCCTGAATATTTTTGCGTGATTGCTTCGTCGATTGTGGGTAGATGTTGTTGTTTGTTAAAATTATATATCAATTTCGTATAAATCGTCATCCTTCCTTAAAAATTGATTCTTGATTTTAGAGATAAATAATCAAACTAAAAAAATGAGTTTACTGAATTATTAACATAAATTTAGTAAACACTCTCTCAGTAAATATATATTAAGATGTGTTAGACAAAGGTTGCCTGGAAGAGATCACTCTTAAGTGATAAGGTCGCCTTTGCATGCTACAAAATATGTTTCTGTGTTCTTCTTATTGTTTCTTTGTGTTGTGTGCAATAAATAGTTATAATAATAATAATAATAATAAACATTTGAATCTATTATTTCCGGAAGATGATTTAACAAAATGTGTTTCATAGCTTCAAAAATAATAAAAGAAGGTATTGAAAGATAGACATTACTTTTATTTACTGAGCTTTGCCGGTCTTATTTTAAAATGTAATATAAAATATAATTCCAGTGTTGCAACATTTTTTAGTTATAGATAAAAATATACTTATAACAAAATGTTTAATTTAAACAATTAAAATGAATGAGGGTAATTATGTAAAATACGGCCGTGAAGTCGTATAACATGAAATGGTACCTAAAGTAGAAATTTGGTGATTTTTTTTTCATTTTTTTTCTAATCCAGAGTAATATAATATAACTTTTTCTAGAAAAGTCTGTAGCATGTTGCCAACCTCACAGAAACACTAGATTTTCATGAATGAATTATATATGTGTAAATGTGTGTGCATGTTATCGTATTTCGCTTATAATAAATTTTTATGCATTATAATTTGCAAATAATGCAACCTAACGATTTTAATTTAATTTTATCATTTAAGCTTCGTATTATAATACATAAATTGCTATTTTAAGAATCAATAAAAATGCTGGGTGCAGCAGAACTTTAACCCACTCCCTCCAGAGTATTATTACACGGTATTTGGAATAATGTATTTCTTATTGTGATTTTTTTATTTTTTGTGCTGTATTGTATATTTTGTGCGCAATAGACTATCTGTTGTGCACATCATCGTTTCACATCCAACAAAGGTAAAGTTTAAGTAATTAGTAGTAAAGCTTCTTTTAATAACGTTGTGTTCTATAAATGGAGAGCACTGTAGTGAGATGACATTATTCAGTTACTTTTGTATAAAAATAAACAAAAGCTTTTTAGAGGAACCGAACCGAAGTGGGAAAGATAGCTTTGATATTTGATGTAAGCACAAGTTTTATAAATTGTTTTACTGAGTCGGTACAGTCTTGTTGGTCCCATCACAGTCGCTCATTGTAAACTTGCAATAAATCATTTTGAAATAATTGAAATACTGCATTATAATAAGAAAACAGATAAGCAGGTAAAAAATTATGAAAAATATAACTTATATATTGTAACGTAAGTAAAAAGTCAAATGGCGTTAAGTATGAAACATTGTTGCTACTTATTTAAACACGATCTTATCATCGGATGACGTCAAATATTTTTAAATGAATTATCAAATTATTGTGTAATTAATAATAATTCTGTATAAACAAGCATTATAATCAAGGTGAACGCGCTTAATAAATGAAACAACACGTGCTTGAGAATTATTTCATTTTAAATTCACGGCTATTTATTCTTATGAAGGATTTTCATTTATTTGCACTGCGAATGTACCTACTACTACTATAGATATTAAAAATTCGTTTACTATAAAAGATATTTCACAGATTTAATTGTCACACTTACCTACATTTCAATTCAATTAAATGAAAAATTACAAATAAACTTGCACACAAAATAATAAGTAGTTCTTTTTCGCTCTAAATTTTGTGCTATGAAACTATTTCATAAATCCTTAAATAATAAATGCTACGTCATAAAGACTGCACATTTATTATAATATGTTTTGTTATAATATGTTTATGTTTTATTATATGTTTATGGTCTGTTTAGTGAGAATAAATAACAAAATTTCTTATATGTATTATGTCTATAGTAGAAATATTAAATTCTTAACTGCAAAATAAAAACAATGCACTAGTAAATTACAATTTCTTCCCATATAGTTCGTGTTACTTGTATAAAATAAAAATAATCACATTTTATAACATATGTACCTCATTTATAAAACGTAGATAGATTTCAAAATTTTATTATAAATTTTAATTAAAAATGGTTTAAAGCAATTAAAGCTCACCCAATACAGGGCCAGGCGGTGGTAGTTACTTACGGTAAAATATATTTCTGCTGATATCACTTTTGATACAAAAACATAACACTTTTTTTTGTATTTGAGGTAGTAATAGGTCTTCTAGTATTTGAGGTTCCTGTACTCGTTTGACAGACCAAAACGGAAACTATTCATAATATGCACAACTAATTAAAGTAATGCAAATAAAAATGTACGTAATTATACATGCTTCAATCAAATAAGACGTCGATGCTGGTAAAAGAAATTAAACGTGCGTAGTAAAATGCCTATTTACGGTGTAGCGTATTAATTGAATTAGAATCGCCTTAGCCTAGTTCAAAAGTAGACCCGTTGTACAGCACAAGAAAAATTCAATTCAAAATCTACCTTAGTATTTCTTGTATTATATATATTTTTTCTAAAAATCTGTATTATATATTATTTCATTATTTTAAATGCAACTATTTTAAATATTGGCGAATAGCAAATATAAATGAATAATCCGTTTAAAAATCTGTTCATTTAAAATCTGTAAAATAACGCCAAAATCCAAGATTTTATTATTTCATTATATTCTAAGATTATGTTTCAACAAATTTATAATAAAGATTATATTATGAATGTTAGTTTCAAAATATATTTTTAGGTGTGTTTTAATATCAATATTTGAATATATACTCAGTTCGACCGTGTTATATATTAATTTTAAGCTAATTTAAAAATAAAATGTATTTAATTTCAAAATTTAACGTATGATGATTAAATTGATGGACAAACAATACCTACCAACATTTAAAAAAGATGTATTATAATAAAATCTTAAGATTTTCGCGATTCTTACGAATTTGAAATGAAACTATTTTAAATAGTAATATTATTCGAAAACACAGTCTGATTAGAGTCTACCTGTGACTATGGACTACTGTAAACTATTCGAAACGCCTGGTTCCCAAAAATATATTTTCATATACTAAAATATACGCGATTAATCCGTTTAAAATAGTTAAAACGATATGTTTGGAAACATAACTGTAATTGGTATACAGTAATACTGTAGTTATTTATCTACATGATCTATGATTATATATAAAAACCTCTGTTACATATGCCAATTGAAGTAATAGATTCCTATATTTAAATAAATTATATTTTTTAACAACAATACGGCAATTAAATAAGGTACAAAATCGTGCAAGCGGACCGCAACATTATAAATACATACTTAATTGGTGCAGACGTCACGAAATATACAATTTTACATGTGAGTTTTTGCAAATACTACGCATTATAATAATTTATCACATGTGACAGATACTATAATTATAATTTAATGACTGAAACTTATACATTTCATCGTTTTTTTATTTCATATTAATGGTGAAGATAAATAAAATAATAATTTTTTTCAAATAATAGTTCAAAATCTTTGCAGGGTAGTTAAGTTTATTATATTTATTTACAAATGAAAGGATTTAGTGAGATTTTTTTAGTTTCACGCTTTTATCGTGCATAGCAGAGAAGACTGGAAGCACTCGGTGTCAAGACAATCCGTAATCTGCTTTCCGCCATATATGAAACGTTGCGTCTTGAGTGGCGGAATTTAATGGCTCGAGGAAATAGATATTATATATAACCATTCTTCGAGCCGAGGGAATCGAATTCACAACCTATTATGCTTATAGTCATAGGCTGTCCTATGCGCCTCGACCGGCCTTAATATTTATTAACAAAATCGCTCTGTTAAATTTCGCACAGCAATTATTATAAAACATACATGAAATAATAAAGAAAAAACGTTTTACTGTAAAAAATATAATTTCAATCGATTAACTTTTCTATCAACAACTTAAACCTATAAAGGTATATAAAAACCAACAAATGACTTTAACGGAATGTTATGTCAACATAACGGGGCATGAAAGGAACATTTGTGAATTAGAACTACTGGCATAATTGAAACTACGGTTATTACCTAGTATTTGTACAGCTGTCAACCGTCACTTAGCGTTCCTGTGGTTCTAGATAGGTGTTAACAAGTAAATATTATTTTACGCATTAAGTCCTACAATTTTTTTTACATGTACATAATATATAGGTATGCATTTCATTCTATAACCGGAGCCTTCACATTATAATTTATTTTTTACAAAAGGGTTTTAATAAAACTACCTATTTAATATCATATATATACTACATACGTTAATCAAAGACCTTTTTTGTGGGAATGTGTGGTTCCAAATTACTACCAAATATTAAACATCGAAATTATAAATAAAAGTGATTATTTTTTATAGATATATAAGGATAAGTAATTTTATTATTAGACATATCTCAACCGGAGTCACTAACAAATATAAAGTCTCTAAATTTAAAAATAACTTTACACACGTTTACCCCTTATTTAACGCTTAAAAATTTCATTTCAAAAATCCTGAATCTTTCCTGAGTTTTTGTTCCACAAAATGACTCTACTGATCAAACATTATAAGATACTAACTTCAATAGTTTACGATCGGCGATGATAAATCAGTCAAGTTTAACCTGTATATAATCTGACCCATAAAAGTAATGACCCACTAAGCCACTTTGGTGTCACTAGAAACACTAAATATTCTTTTAAAAAAGTTATATCTATTTAAATACAAACAGTTATAAAATGTTGAAGCCGATAGTTATGCAAAGGGAGCATCTGACTGTAAACGCCATCGGTTGTGGGTTCTATTCCCATTCGGGGGAATGATTATATATAAATTACCTTCAATTCCTTGCTCTAGTAAAACCAAGCGATCTCAAATTCGGCAGAAAGTGAAGTACTGAGTTTCTTGGCAATAGGTACTTCCTATGTTGTCTTTGATTTAATAGTAAATTAATTAGAAACTAACTATATAATGGTATAATAGACAAGAAATATAGTATTTTCCACAACTAGTATAGGATAAAGTTAATTACAGCGTTTTTTATCAAATTTATATTATCTATGATAAATTTACGTGGAATTTAAAATTTAATATATTTTTAAATATACACGTTTACGTTACTTTTGAAGTGAGCATAGTACATCTATTGCTAAGGCGCTCTCTTCTATACATTTTTTCTACCTTTAACTTTAGTAATTTATCTTTAGAATTTATCTGATTACGTCGAGTATAAGGATATAATTATTACACCAATATATACAACATGCAATCAAGATAGAACCCACAACCACATGCCTGAAGTTAAACACTCGCCTATTGCACTACTATTCAATAGCTTTGACAATCGTTATTAGATAATTTGCATGATATTTTTATCTTGAATTTAGCCAATTTGTGTGCTTAGAAAATAACGGAAGTATTTCAATAATTTCTAACCAAAATGAAAATAAAACTTCAATTATAAAACTTAATGAAGTAATGTTCAAAAACATGTAAAATTTAACCTTAATTCTTGATATCGTATTTATCTACATTATCAACCGTTATCGGCTTAACCATATCCCCGAGTATAATAGGCTTGAAAAGTCAAACGTTAAGTAGCAAGTGTCTTTTCACAACAGATAATTTAAAAAATAGCATTTTTTTTATTTAAACTATCCTAAACCTTACACACAACCTACCTAATTATAAAAGAAATTAAATGTCAAAGTTTATTACACAAAGTGGCGTCTGAATAAGTTATGGATACGACAAGTATTGAGTTATCGTTGATTACTTACATAATGGAGACAAATTTATTATGGATTATATTTTTGAGGTAACATAAATATTCGCATAATTTGTCTTAAAAGTGTCAAAAATGTATTGCCTAATCTTATATGACTTTTTAGAAATTCAGTCTGTATTTATGTTTTTTTAATCTTCAAAATTTTGTATAACAGCTTGGGATGAATGTTGTATTAAAATTTAATTATATGATAAAAAAACAATCGTTAAAATATTTTATGATTTCATTTTTATATAATTGATTTCAACAATATACAAATTCTATAATATCATCTTCTATCTTTATCATTACAACGCCGCCAATAGCTAGCCAACTGTTGCAATGCATTATTCTTTATCAAAGTCATAAAAAATTTTACTACACGATTTCGACAATTTCAATTTGTTGAAATGCGCGCTGCATCGAATATAACTTCAGTACGCACACAACCGTTGTTAGGTACCGAGACGATATGGTTTCTAGAGTTTTACAAGCTTTTTATTAACTTGTTCCGATGGAGTCTAGCAATTCAATTTTGAAGAACATATCTTTAAATGATTGTGCTAAACCTTGTATACACGATCACTTTTGATGACAATGCAAAATATAATCTAGTCTTGTTGTTAATACAAAATGGGTACCGCTATAAAATGGTGGATTATGTATTTTCTATTGAACGGTTTCATTTTTAGAATCCAATATACTATAAAAAAGTTTCTTAAAGGTTTTTTCGTAATTTATTTATTGGAATAGAAGAATCATTACATATTCATAACTACTGAATATTTAACAGTTTTTAGGTAGTATATAGTTTTTAGCTCGGTGGATCGTACATATTGAATAATTTTATAAAAACTCATAGATATTTATCAAATCATACAAATTCATTTGGATTGTACTACGTGTATGTCTAATTTTATAAATAAACATATAACTTTTTATTAACCTAAAAAATATGAACTCAGAATGAATTATATAATGCAACAAATAACTAAATCATAAATAAAAACAATATCACAATCACAGGCAGGTTGTCCGTGTGAGTATATAGGAGGGTTCCTATATCATTCGTCGCCCTCATTGTTTCCGTTAACCATAGCTTATCAAGTGTTTTGTTTTTTGTTACGTATTTACTCCAGCAATAAATTAAACTTACACCTTTATTTCATTGCCTAAATTTATATTAATGATGCATTTTTGTGACTTAGCCGTTGTTTAACTTTGTTGCAGTTGTTACTTGATTGCCATTCCTTGTTTCTTTCCTTGACTATTATTTAATTCGAGTTTCTAGTACTTTCTTATTTTTTGTAAGTGCAAAAATGTTCCTCGATGCAACTGCTGTAGGCAGGTCAGAGACCTCATCTGACGCTGCTGATCATAGCGCATGTACACTCAGTGTATTACGAACTATACGGGATGCCATCAGACGATCCTGGGAGACAGATTCATACACCTCATGGCCAGGTCAATGCCGACATCAATGCAGTTCGGCTCAAAATTATCGCTTCGTTGTCAGCAACATGTTAAGAAATCATATTTCACTGCTATTGAAACTTATACGCGTTTTTTTGAAGTATAAATATGAGCGGATATATGATTAGAAAAAGTTTGGGTGAAAGAAATCTGAAAGTTTATCGTACAGCTCGTGCCCCCAGAACTGCTTCAGTTGAGAGCATAATATCCTTAAGAGGTCCATCTGCACCTTTTGAGGATATCATAGATCAGCGTGTCTAGAAACTAAAATGTAAGGTTTGCTCCATGCGCTTACCACGTTTATCTGAATTCTTTAAGTATAAATATAGATATACTATTTTTATAAAGTTATGCCATGGCTCATGATAAGCCACGTGGTTAGGACTCATATACTGTTGTGTTCGTATGTAACTCAAGATCTTTTAGAGATTCAGAGGTAATAGTGTTACCTCTGAATCTCGGATTGTTAGTTAAGGAACTTCGGTTGCAATATATTAAATTTATATAATTAACAATCAGAAGGTAATCTACATATACGAGGCGATGCCTTTTGATGGCAAGTATATAATAATGGTATTATATATTTGCCATCAAAAGGTATCGCCTCGTATATGTATTTATTTGCCATCTGATAAGGCTTTATATATTTGTAATAGCATCCATTAACTTTCTATTGAGATCACCCACAGCTCGTTCAAAGAAAAGCCGAGAGGACGACCTATCTTTCTCCCAAATATAATTAACTATTGGAAGTAATCATAGTAAGAGAAAAAATAGCCAAGCCTTAATGATGCTAAGCAACGTCGGGTCGCGCCACCGACATCAGTAAGCTATAATGCTCAACGAACCCCAACGGACGCGTGTCGCATATTACACTAGTGGAAAAAATTAAAGGATCAAAAAAGAATCTTTAATTCTTTTTCTAATTTCTAAATTTTGAATTTTCTAGTTTCAAAATCTTTTAATGAAAAAATTTTTCCAGCACCATGTACCGCAAAATCCTAGTAAATACCAAAAAAATGTTTTTTTTGGAATTTTTACAATTCCTTCTTTTCTCTATCGAATTAATGGTTTATTCAGCTTTAATGTTTTTAAGACTAATACGACCATTTCTTGCTGAGATGTCAAACTTCAAATGGAAAAGGATCTTTTTCACTTTAAGCATCAATATCTCAGCAACCACTTTATGTAGTTTTATCGATAAAAGAGTTTAAAATGATGGTAACATAAATTAAAAAAAATAATTACACAAAAAAAATATTTTTTAATTTTAAAAAAATGCATTTGTTAACCTAAAAAAAAAAGAACAATATTTTATCATTTCCAACGAGACCCTGTTATTGCATTCTATGATTTCAGCAAAATCAAAAACTAATTTAATTTAAAATAAAGCGAAAATCTAATTTCGAACTTGATCTACACATTTCTCAAAAATTGTTGATTGTTAAATTTTGCGTAACTACAGCGCATAATAAAACAGCTTTTTTTCAAAACTAGGAGCCGTTTCACAGAAAAAAAAACATGTGATAAATTTTCAAAAATCAAAACTTAATTTAGATTGTTTATTATGTCTGGACGATATTTAACAGAGCCAGAAGTTACTCATTTAATCTATCTTCTTGCAGATGGTTACAGTCAACGTGATGTTGCTATTCGGATGGCTGTCAATCTGTCGTATCTGATATGAATTGTTCGACAAGTTCGACGTAAGCCTTTCACCAATTTAAACATCTTGGCAGGAACACCGACAGCGACAAAAACAGTGACAGCAAAAATTTTTTGACATATATTTAAACACTTTTATCGATTAAACTGCAAAAAGATCCTTTTAGTCGTATCATACCTAAAAGAGAAACAAATTAAAGCTGAATAAAGAAGTAATTTAACCAATATAATGGTTAAGTTGGAAATTTTTTTTTCCAAATTTTTTGAATCGAAACTAGTAAACTCAAGCTTTAAAATATTTTTTAGAAAATCTGATACGACTATTTTTATGGCAAATACGGTTATTTGCCATAAAAATTTAAACCTCTAAAAATTAAGATTTTTTTCTGATCCTTTAAGTTTTTCCACTAGTGTATATCAACATACGACGCCGTACAAGCATCACGCATGCGACGCCAGACAGCATCATTCATGATATAACCGACCAACATCTCCATAGCAGTTCACCTAAAGTTAGTTATATCAGCCTCAGTGACGCCCAGAAACATTGGTTTATGCCACCGACAACGAACATCAGGAAGCCATTACCTCACCGAACATCGAAAGTCAGATTGCATGATGTGTCTCTATCACATAGATTCACTATATGTATCGCCCCATATACATATATTTATATTCTTATTAGAATTTCATTTGTATAAGATCGTGCTAATATTCTCCATAAAGCCATATATCATATTTATTTTATATGCGGTACGAGTCATTCAGCTCAAATATACCTTAGTACATTAGTACATAAGAAGGTTGACTAGACAGCCGCATGCTGCCTTCCTATGTATGCCACGTAATTGTTTTGACATTCAGGACGGTGTAAACTGAAATCTCTTTAAGCATTGAGTGAAAATTCTATGGCGGACGACTTGGCCCGACGGCGCACGACGTCGCCAACTTCGACAAGCTCGGCCCTATAACTTACACAACTGCAACTTGTTCTACTACAGGAACACAATCTGTTCATTATATACTACATGAAATATTTAATAATTTCATTATAGTCTATTACTATATAATATTCTATTGTAATTTTTTTAATAGACATATCTGATTTACATATAAAATTATATTGATATTTTATATATGTAAATAAGTACATACCGTTATATTACATACACAACTGCAACTTTCTCAATACACGAACACAATTTGTTCATTACATACAATACAATAATGTTATTATTGTCGATTTATTATATAATATCGTTATGTGTACATTAAATAGATATATTTGATATTGAATTATATTTACATTTCAATATATACATAAGTACATACCGTTACACGCTACATCAGAATCATTGGGTTAAAAAGAAGGGTCCATATCAGTTTTGGGATGCGACGTCTAAAATATCATGGGTGGATTATAAAACTAGCTCGATATTAGAGCTAATTTCAACTAAGAATAACCATTTAATAAAAGATATTTTTGTTAAAACTTTTATTTATTTTTTCGCCTAAAATGTAGTTTTACGTATTATTCATAAAATATGGTCTGTTTAACAATTTCTAAAAAAAGACAGAAATTCAAAGTGAGCGGTTAATGTATATGTACCTATGATTGTATATGTAAAAGCGTAAATGGAACTGATCCAACAAAGCTGTAAACGATTGCTTGCGATATAAACTAAAGTTTGTGTAAACACTTCACTCAAAAACCGTGTTACAGCGTAACCTATGCAAGTTCATCATACGATTAAATCTTAATTTGTTTATTTTCTTACACGAAATACCATAAAAGTTTGAGGCATTTTTATTTGCTTTTACTACTGTTTAAAGTAAACTATTCACTTATATTAAAAAAAATTAAATATTAAAACAATTACAATAACGTCATATACTTGTATAATTTACATTGATCGTCTGAATGCGTTCACCTACATTAATTATTCATTGTATAATAATAGTTTAAAAACATTTACACAACCTAACCTAAGTCTTATAAGTGATTATATACAAAATAGTATAGTAATAGAAAACTGCACCAAAATTATTAATTTTGTTTAAATATTATTATTGTAAAAATATCGCAAATTACATATTCCACAAACGAAACTGATATAAAATATAAACTCCACTAAGACTGTACTGCTAAAAATAAGTTAGTTAAAATATGTACAAACAAACAGACTTGGCCTATAAAACTAAATGATTCACCGGACATTTACAAAGTTCCATCTTAGTGGCATTCAATGCATTTGATGTGTGTAATATTTTGCCGATACCGCCCAAACAATAACTTTGTTTGAGAACGTTGTGTAAACAAGTTGAAACAAAACATTGCATCGGTCAGCTATAATTCTCGTGACGAAAACGTATTCATGGCCTTACCAAACCCAACAACATTTAGTGCTGAATTCAGCTATAGCACAAATTGATTATTATCAATATTTATATAACTTAATACAAAAAATTTGTGTGTGCGTATTATTGTACACATGTAAAAAGTGAAACATTTTTATGGCATAATTTTTCGAAATATAACCCATTATTCACGACTTTACAGGAATTGGTAGCTTTATTAGCTACATAAGATAAAGTTTAAGCAAAAAAAACGCTTAAGCTACGAGTATTTAGACAGGATTTTGATAATTTTGAGCGCAACTTTTGATATAAATATGGCGCATAACGAAAAAAATGTGACTTAGAAATAAAGATGGCGCGTAACCGAAAAACGTTACAATTAAATTGGTATAAAATTTCTCCCATCTTTTGATAAATTGAAGTTTCACTTCAAAAATCTATTTTATCTGACTGGATTTTCAACTATAAAATTTCTTATAAACCCAAAATCAGTGTTTCATAATCTGAGTACAAAATTATACGTATATTATACAAGCTTAGATGAATACTAGCACTGACTTTAACGCACTGTAAATAAGTACGTACTTTTATATATAAATGTAATACCAAAATCAGAATAATTTTAAGGAAGTAAAGTTTAACAAATTAACTAATTAGTATATTTTTATATCATTTAGATTAGTTGAAATCAATATATTAATTATAGCATAATTATAATGGATCGATTGTCATTTTGCTTTAAAAAAAGAGTTATATACCTACTAATCACAAAAATTATGCGTAAAATAGAATACAACTAATGTTAAAAACTCAATAATAGAATTAAATATCTATGTTGGAAAGATAATTCTTATATCCATACGTGTATAATATTTTAAAATAGGAAAAAATAAAACAATGATGCAATACATAGTTTAAAATCGGCACGCGATAAAGGGATGTCTTTATCTACTCAATACGGAAATATTAAGTAATATATGTAGGTACACACATAACATTACGTCTAATATAATATATTTGATAGCATGGGATGGGATATATTTGGTAGCACGCGACAGTTGCGAATTCAAATAAGACTCGATCAGGCAACGGTTTATAAATGGAGCACGAACATCGTGCTTAGCTGATTATATTATTAGTATTTATATCAATTTGAACGAAATGCAGTGATTTGTCTCTATATTATCTAAAAATAAATGATATACTAAAACAACATACCTAACAATTAATATATTAGTTATATTTGTTTATGAGTCCGTTAGATTTTACAGTGTCTTTTTTATATTGCAAAATATTCTACTGCTCATTAATTCTCTAAAAAAACTTAGTTAGAAAAATCTTTGAAACCAAATATATCAAACATCTATTAAAAATATTTTGATTTTGTATACGTACATAGATCAATTTTCTCTATCACTTACCAACAATTTGTAGAGTTGAACTTATTAATGCAAAGTGGTTGTAATTAAACATTAAAAAAACATTTTCTTATATTATTAAATGAAACACAATCTATAAATAACACAATGAAAGTTAAAATATATTAAGAAAAACATGTCAACAAAAGGAAGTCATCGAGATGTGCTTTCAAAAGTTCTCTCTTAAGTTAATTAAGTCGATGTTAACTTCACTCATGCAAAGTTGCAACAATAGAAAAATAATTTAATATAATAAATTTGACCTGCGTCCTTGATAGTCTATGAGACCGTGACACATATGTGAGCCATTCTATATCGATCCTAAATAAAATTGATTTTACCCGTTGCACGTTTACAATCAAGCGCTTCATCACACCTACCGGTTGGAAAAGTGAAAACAGGCGTTAGACAGTAATATTCACGTACAAAATGCAGTATTGAATGTTTCCCTTATTTGTACTTTATAAAGAACTTTACTTAAATACTTAGTTTACAACTTAATGTTATACGTATTAAGTATTTATATAATCGAAAGTACCATCAACAGAACAATAAAAAATCGAAAGTCGATAAAATATAATTTTTGTATTGGAAAGTTATTGAAGTGGTTAGATGTAAAGATAACGTATTATATATAGAAATGTGTAACATGTGTTCAAAGTTTACAGTCACCATAACTACGAGAGCACAACACTGTGACAATGACACAAAAACAAAACACACTGCCCCAGTTATTAATCGCCATGTCGGCTATTAGAAAACAGATGACGAATGAGTAATTAAAATAATACGAGTATGCAGTACTAAAATAATGTTTACCAGAATAATATGAGTGTGTTAACAAAAATTAAACGATTCGGTAATTTTATATTAAATAAATTTCATTTCTTTGGCCAGATTCAAAGACTGACTTATGACTAAATTCAGATTTAGCTATAAAGACTAGAGAAAGCTATTAAAATAAATTACATCTATGAATATAATAAATTGGCAAAAGCAACAAATATGAATGTAATGAAAGATTTAACGCCTATATTTATACATATTTAAGCAAAAAAAATATAATAATTTATCGTCTCATTATACCATCACAATTAAAAGTATTTCTTGTATCATAAATATACGTCTGTAACATAAACATATATTACAAAAAAAATTGTTCGTGAAACCTTGTCCCTACTATTTATCCATATATCACTTATCCAACTATCACATGTCTCTGGTTTGAAAATGAGTCTAAGTGAGTTCTACTAAAGAGAAATTTTGACTTTTGTTTGTATAAAAAAATATCAACTGTTTTGTCACAATAATCCAGACCATGCATCTTTGCGTAAAAGATTGGATATGCTAATATAAAGGTAAGATACATGCATAGCTTAGTAGCTATCCTCCTATACATCTATACTAAGCTCATCAATATTTAAAAAAAAAGGTAAGCATGAAATGGAAATATTTAATTTTAAGGATAGGTATCTTGAAAATTAAAATAATATGTTAGAATAATGCATGAATAAATAATTTCGATATTCTGTGACGGGATCTGCCAAATTAACACACAATACTGACAAAGTGGATAACGTAGTGACTTGTTGACCAAAATGACATTGTCCACACTGTTATATTACTAAAAACAAAAAGTAAAATTTAAAATTACTATATATTAATACATGAAGGAAAAATGTTGTGCCTCTTTTTAGGAAAATCACGACCATGGGGTATAAAATTAGGTACAGTTATAATTTACATAGAGAATGCAGGGAAAGTAGAAACATATTTTATTTAAATGCTCATGCACTACCATATATTTGACATGCCGGTACAGTAAGTAACATATGCGTAGCTAAAGCAACACGCTGTTTATTTGTGAATGGGATATCTAGATTATATTAAAATACAATACACACTAACCTCTCTAGACCTCATCAAGTATCGTACGTGTCTTCCGCGCAGCACCGCCAGCGTGTTCTTGTCCAGCTCCACGCCGCCGCCCACCACCGACTGCACTAACACCTGCCAGCGCGACAGAGAATTCTCTAGCAGGCGGATGTCCTTTTTGTCTATCCTAATCACGAAAATATATACTTCTTCGTACAAAATGTAAAAATATAAGAAATTGTATATTTGTAATATTTTTTTCGTAAAACTATAAAGATTTTGAACACAGCGGGATTTGAACCAACCCGTCTTGAGAACTGTCCAAGCGCACTGATCACTAACCATTCTACATCCAGCAGCGTTGATCCTCTTTATAAACACGCTAACAAAAGTTAAAGTAAATTGTATCAAGCGTACAAGAATTTCGACTACTGGTATTGTTAGTATTTATATTATCTTTGATCAATATTTTGAGTGTTTAAAATACTTTGCACTAATTCATAACTAGAATAAAAGTGATATAATTTGTATATAAATACATATATACTTAATTATTAAACTTGATATTAAAAATTTTGTCACACTATGAAACTTAAACTTATAAAAACATTCATAACATTAAAAAAGCATATTGAATTTATACAATAAAACAGTCCATTCAAAATCCATTTGATTGCAAACAATCATTATTTCACAAATTTATATAAATTTTAATAAGTACCTGTCAGCAAGTTGCAATTCTCTTTCAATACCATCTTCTTTTAAATCATTTAGTTCTGAATCAACCATTGTTTCTTCAGCATCAGAAAAGGTTGTGACATCATCTTTGCCTTAAAATAAAATATTTATACATAGTATAGTAACTTAGAGACAACTCAACAGTCACAACACTCCATAGACTGTTCTATTTTTATATTTATATTGTGTACTTTATTTGTGATCTCTTACTTTGTTTGCAAAATTTTAACTCAATGTTTATATTATATTAACAAATAGAATAAATAGTATAAATTACTCTATATTCATTCAATAAAAATTGCTATTTAAAGTTATAAATTAAGACCAAGAATACTAATATGACATATCAACGTAATATAATCAAATATAATAAACTGTTAATGATGTAAAGAAACTCATACTTTTAGGTAATGGCTGCACAGTCTGATCTGGTAACAATTGATATTGTTTCATGAGCTGCCAGTGTGCCATCAAAGATTTTGCAGTTCTTGTTGGATAAAATGTATGGGGGTTTTGTTCTAATAACTCTTGAAACTTTTCTGGGGCTGGAACCGAGTTCTGTAATGTAAAATTAATATAAAAATACTTTGTCTTAATGCCATGCTTTGTATTGCCAGTGGGGAAATAAAAATAACCTAAATATAATAACTCCCCAAGTGAGAATAGAACCCACAACCAATAGAGTTCACAGTCAAGAGCCGTTCCACTGTGCCACAGTCAACCTCAATAGAATATTCTAAAATTATTAGATCAATTTTTTTAAGTATTCTAACAGTAAAAAAAATAAGTTGTTTAACACCTGCCATAAAATAATTAAAACAAAACTTTAATCTTAATTTCTTTTTATACTCAAATTATTGAACACATCATATTAATCAATATCATTAACACACTAAACCACTCTTATTAAAGATCTATTTTACAATAGATAGTTAATATTTTTACTTACACTAGGTAATGTTCCAAGCAAATCTTCCTCAGCAGTAGAATATAAAGCTTGTTGTTGAACAGCCGCTACTAAATCAGGGTGTAAATTACGCATTGCCGCAATAGCTACTCTTGATACTTCTGCATTGTACAGCAATGCATACCAACGGGACTGAAGTTCTCCCACAGTGAAGCGACAAGAAAATTTGACTCCTCTGTGAACTATGCGCAGGTCATTTGTCTGAGAAACATAGTAAGTAATGATTAATATTTAGTGTTAAATTAAAAAAAAATATAGCAATATTTTTGACTATTTACTATTTCAAATTTATTAGGTAATACCTGTTGCACTCCCAAAATAAGAGCTAAGTCATCTGTTGGTTTCCATCTTCCTAAATCTTTTGTTGATAGCTGGCTGAGCTGACCTTTACGCCTTGGTTTTCGACCTATACTGCCACCACCTGATATTTTGCTGGAAGCCCTACGTTTTTCTGGGGCAGGTGTAACAGGTGTCGTCGGTGGAGCAGCAGCGATAGGAAATTCAGGTAAATGACTCGTATAGGATTGTGTTCTCATACGTTTTTCACTTTTACCTAAAGATGCCCCAGGTAGGCCCAAACTGTACTCCACTAGTTCATCATCAAAACGCCTCCGTTTTATAGACCTTGACGAACTAAAAACCCTTAAATTAGTAATCATAAAAACATTTTATTTAACTTTTAAGCCGCTACAATTATCCTATTATCTACCTTCGCCTCTTTGTATTACTGTCCTGCGTTGCATCAAATTGAATAGGTGTTGCACCAGCATAATCATTACTATCAGATGCATTAGAGGGTGTGGCAGGAAAATCCATGACCACAAATAAATAACTAATAAACTTTGAATTTATTACAGACTTATTACTTGCTATTCTTTACGATATACAATCCAATTAACTTCAAAATACAAAATCAAAATACTATTATTTAGCAAAATATTTTGAAGCAAAAACATCACAGATTACTATATAATAAATACAGATAAATAATGACGTAGACTACGTTCTATACTATGAAATATGGAAGGCTTGGGCAGTCGGGACATATAGGCCTCTTTGTTATTCCAATTAGAGTATATTATTTATTATTTCTCTAATTAGGTAGTTTAGTTTATTTAATATGATTTTAAAATGGATAAAAGAAATAAACAGCAAATGTTTATACTACACACTAAATACGCTTTTATTGTTTTCATTGTATATTTACTAACGTATAAATTAGTCAGTAAATATGGCTACATAAAAAAAAATAACGAGAATATTTAGTTCAATTCCTACGCAAGATGAGCAATGGGGTGTTCGTTAGGAAGCGTGTTTGGAAACACCTAATGTTGTAATAAACTTAAATTAATGTAATAATTTTATTTAGAATACATGAAACGATTTCTTTAATTAAAGAAATATGCCGTTTGAGTTTACGAGTTACAACTTACGAGGCGAATTTCAAACGACATCTGAAACAAGAAACTAATTTAAATGGATAAAACGAACGAACTAAATGAAACTATTTTAAAAGGATTAATCACCTATATTTTGGTATTCGAAAATACATTTTTTCTTGACAACCTGACGTTTCAAACACTTTTCAGTAGTCCGTGGTCACGGGTAGACAGACACTATGTTGTACGAATTACGATATTAGTACACCATAGCCACATGTAAATTTATAAAAATAGCAAAATGCTAAATATTTGTCTACTTCCTGAAATAGATAACATAGAAAGCGTCTAACTATCTGACATCAAAACCATGCTAGTAGAACCTAAGGCGAATAATAATACCAAATGACTTATTTATACCCAAACTTCCCCTACGAGGTATCTCTACCTTGAGGAGCGTTGGGCACAATTGATATATTTAAAAATTTTGCTAGAATTTAAATAATGTTAATAATTGGTAACCCCACTTTATAAAACTTTTATTTAAATATATGGTACAACTAACCTTGGCTAAACCTATTTCAAATTTATTAAGATCATGTTAATAATAAAACATTTTTTCAAAATATGCACAAGCCTCCTCAATTTTCGTACAATTCATAACAAAAAAAAATAAAGTACCATATAACATTTAGATAAGATATTATTTTATTAATGTTAAATTTATTGTCAAGGTTTGGTTTATTAGGTATTTACATCTATGGCATTTATTAAGTCATAAATTTATTATTTTATAATTGACATTGACATATGTATATAAATTTCGTCCTTATAGTTTTTAGGTTACTTGCACAAATCACCCATTAAAAAGAGCAATTAACGATGTCTTATTTGCTGCGAACTGTCGCATGCAAGCCGAAAGATATTGTGATTCGATGCTACAATAAAATAGTTATTACCGATGATGGTTCTACAATTGTTGCACTGCACCAAGAAAAAGAATTTCCTTATGAATTTTCCAGACCCTTACCAGAACCAGTAAAAGAAGATGAAGGTGTACTTAGAATGAGCGATTATAATGAAGTTAAACGTGTATTTAAAGATATGAAACCTGAGATGGCAAGACAGCAGCTTGCTTCTTTAACATTAACTACGACTCATCGATGGTTCCCCAGGGCAAGAGATAAAAAAGCTAAAAATAATGAAATGAACAGGCCATATTTATAAGATTAATTAATATTATATGAAGCTGTTAGTAACAAGAAAATAAATTAGTAATATGTAGTGTTTTTCCTTTACTTCGACACCTTAAATCTTACATTACGGACACAAACTGAGTGCAAATGTGATTAGTTGCTGGTTCAATTCATATTCAGAGATATGTATATTGTTTTTTCATTTTATATCTCCATAATAGAAAATTAAAGTGAAGTTTGTAAGAGATTGATTTATTTGGCTCGTGGATTCAATAATTTATTACTAATCATTTGAGGATTATTTTGTTTAAATAGTAAACACACCATTTGTCTGTAAATTTATACATATATCATTGTCAATAAAACACTAATATTCCAACATAACATAATAGACAACAATTCAAAATTAAAAAGGCCAATATGTTAATACAATTTATTATAGGCATATGTATCAGAATACGTAAACTGACAATGTAAATGGCAAAAAGATGCCACCTATTCCAAATTATATTAATAATGTCCTAGTGTTTCAACACATCCTAGGAAAATTTCAGAGGAAAAATTAGGAAATAAAAAACATATTCATATAAATAATTTTATTTTAATAAATAGTAATATAATAGATTTATGTTTTTAACTTGCTATGTACCTAACTCTAAATGTATTATATGACCATTATAATATGAAGACTAAGAATAATCTAAGATGTTTCATCTAATATGTGGCAACAGTAACAATTATCTTGGACTCATTTCATCCCCTTGTATTTAAAAGATCATCTATGTCATTATCACAGTTACAAACGAATTATGTACATAAAAATAAATATATCTCTTTACAATAAATTAAAATATTACATTTTTTTGATAGTAGTACTAAATTCTAACATAGTATAATGCTATATAAGGCAACAGAGATAAGATTTTTAATAACAAGCTATGACAACTAGTTTTTAAAGTACTTTCCATAACATTAAAATATATTTCAAAAAATAAAGAAAGAAAAACTCTTATAAGATACACATTCCATTTTAATATCACAACATTTGCCTCCCCTGGTACTTTTATAATATTGCCCATGATGACTATAAAAACTACCACAAATCGCAAGCTTTACTAAAATTCAAAAATAAAATATTTTATCATTTTAAAAAACTTCTTAATACAATCTACAATTTTCGAAAATTATGATATTTATTACCTAAATTAAGAAAAATAGTCACTCAGAATATCACTGTTTTACAAAGACGAATTGAAATTCTACAATATATTTGGAATTATTGCAATCGATAAATAACTTATTTATAATAAATATATGTCATAAAAGCCTCATTGCTAGTCAATGTTGGACCCAACCTAATGTGCACTTTTAATTCTAATTTTTATTATATTCATCATGAAGAAATGTCAAATACAGTTCAATTTGCATTAAATGAGAGCCAACTTTAACTTTCATCAATAAAATTAATTTAATTTACATTAGTGTTACCATTAATAGCTAAATTAAAATAATAACATGAGATATATAAGCATTGGTAGTACCTATATGTATAATTATACAATGACAAATTTGTTAAATTTACTTTTAAATAAAAATACTATTTAGTGTCATGGTTATTTCTCTTAAAAAAAGTTTGTCATTTTAATAGTCAATGACATCACATCATCAGAAATAGAATTAAGAGCATTACAAATGTCGAATGTAGCCAAAATATAAGTTGGCATCAAAATGTCAATCAATAGGCGTAGAAAGAATTTATGAATCATAAGTCTGCCGCGGACAAGGGCTGCCAACAACTTATCAAATTTTACTCAATTAAATAAACTTAACAAAAGAATAATGAAGTACATAATTTCTTTTTCAAATAAAAATTACATACAAATTACATGTAAATTACCAGTCTTGAAAAGGTTTAAAGTGAAATATTTTTGCAAATATATAATTATTTGTCATTCAAAATATCAGTTTGAGGACAGATCAGCTTTGGTTTATTTATTGCAATGTCATTATACAATTCGTTGATTTATTGATATGTCTAAAATTAAATGTTTAAAGTTTTCGTTACAGTTTTCATTTAATGAATATTAATAATTATTATTGAACTATTTTAATATTGTTGTCTCACAACTATAAGGCTAAAGTGTTGTACTATAGTCAAACTTATATAATCACTGGAAGCAAACTTCTTAAATACAATAATCACTGTCCAGTGTATTTTCCGTTTAGTCTATCATTAAAGGTAACATTACAAAAATAACAATTGTTTTACCTATCAATAGAAAACAAAAATAATGGCACACGAGATTAACAATCCATAACAATTACTACACTTGAAAAATATAGTATATTTTTTTTATCTATTGGAAGAATTCATCGACTGTGTGTCGTAAATTGTAATAATTTTAACAAATAAAAGCCAAAAACGCACATAGTATAGAGTTTTAAAATTGTCTATAAAATGTCGAAATGCTTCGTTCAGTTTGCATCGAAATCGAAATAATAGCGTTAGTATCGACTAGTGTAAGCTCGGTCGAGGCTGCGGACGCGTAGACGCGGATTGCCGATATCGAAGGACAAACTGTAGAGGGGTGAGAGGGGGGTTGGATGTCAGCGGACGCGGGACACACGGAGCTCCCTGTCCAGCTCTTGCAGTTGGCGGATAAATCCATCGTTGGGGTGGATATCGCGGCGGGAGCGAACAAGGGCGAGCGCTTCGGGCAGGGTCATGCCTCGTTTGATCATGAGAAAAGCGATCGCGCAAGTAGCTGACCTTGAAACACCCATCATACAGTGCACTAGCACGCGACCTGTAACACTCACCTAGTTTAGTATCCTATTTAAATCTAGCTTACCGAGCATTGAAGTTTTAATTTTATTATGTCGTATTCTCCTTCACTTGTCAAGATTCTATCCATTTCTTCTATTCGTAAGGTTTCAATAATATTAAAATCTTAAAGTGACACCTTTTATCATGTTTACTTCGACCTTTGTTAATTACGTACTAATACAGCTAAATATTTGCATCTTAGATTTATTATTTGTTAAATACAGAATATAAATATCTGATAAAAACAATATAGAGACCAGCAATAATTTAATATGATGAAATAAAATACTAATCTAATACGACATACATTACAAAAATATACATGTTTGAAAATTGTCTAATCCAACAATTAGTGTTTAAAATATAAATTATATAAGCTCCGCCCAACGTACCCGTAAAAAGCACGGTCGAATCATGAGCCTTGACCTTAATCACAACGCATGCAAGGCACGCAAAAGCTATTTTATACATGACACAATTTTATATGCTTTCAAAAGTAGAGTAGTGGTGCATTTGGGAATTGACTTAATGTACACGGTTGTAGGTTTGATATCCCATCGAAGGAATATTCATATTTAAAATAAAATTATCTCTATTTCCCTGATCTGTTGTTCCGATTTATTTTACAGAAAACGACGTTGAGTGCCGCCATCAGTTGCTAAGATGAACTCAATGTATAGAACTTAGTGTACTTATGCCGCAAATGGCAAAAGACAAAAAATCAAAAATAAAATCACATGGTTAGGTTTGACATTACCTTAGGGATATAATTATATTAAAATGAAATTATTTTCATTTTCATATTCTGTTCTCTTTATTTTACGGAGCGCGGCGATGAATAAGGTCACCCAACGTATCTAAGTACGAACTGAAATTATAGAACTAACTGTTTTAATACTAAGTTTCCTATCTACGCTGATATAACTTTAAAAATAAACATAATTAGAATTACATACCTCCTCTAGAAATACCCTCATCAATGAAATTTGCTGCAATATGGAAATATTTAGATATATCTGTGGTTGGAAGATCCATCAGCTGGAAGCCCCTATAACGGATTCCGGGACAGTCCCGATAATAGAGGTGATCAGTATCCACTTGCGTGTAACGTTTACCTTCCGCGGTATTTAGAACGTAGTTGATGCCCATGCGACGGAGGAACGCTTTGTCTTTTGCGGCGACACTGTTTTAATATAAAAGATTTTAGAAATCGAGAAAAAAAACAAATGGTTGAATTATACACCATGCTATTTAAAATACTAATGAAGTTAAAAAGGCGAAGGACGATATTTTTTTTACTTAATCTTCAACAAGATGTACAAAACATACAACATCATTACACATTTATAATAATTTAAAGTTTTTTTTTTATATTTTGAACATATATTAATCATATGACAGTTATCATCTCCATATTTTTTTTAGCATCACACTTTTAATCTTCATAGCATGGTAGACACCGGCCACATCTCTATATTATATAACATATAAAATGAATTAAATAAGAAAAACTCACGCATCTCCAACAAACAATCCAGGATACACTTCATTCACATCGGGAGTGGGGCTGTAGGTGACCCCAACACTTGTGTAGGGTCGGGATCGGAAGGATGACAGTGAACTAAGCACTGAAGATTGTGGTGATCCATAGCTCTGCACATTATATTCATATTTAATACATGCACATAAAATTTGACCCATTTTGATTAGGAACTCACTCAGTGTTATAGAAATATCTCAGCATGTTATTGTGTTAGTTTATTTTGTTAAAAATAATATTATTATCACTGCCACAGTATATAAATAGATGTTTAATGCAACTATTGACAACAGTGTTCTACGACAACATATCTTTTTCTTATACATCATTATTTATTGTTAAATTATAAAATATTTTAAAAGGAATATGTTTATTACAGAATGATTGATATTTTGATATTTTTACACTTGATATATTACTAATAAAGCAAAAAGCTATTAACTTATATATGCACACACAGACTTACAAAAAAAATTTTTTTTAAGTTCATAATATATTAAAACTATGTACAGCTTCACCAGGTGACTGATGAGGAATTGAAAATAAATACCATTAATGTCCTTAAGGAGGAGCCTACTCGTGGTTCTTTATCCGCAGAGTATGAATGATATCTTGGATATAGCGAATACTGCCAATAAACAACATTAATTTTGATGAAAAGCCCATTATGTATAAAATAGAAGATGGTGAAAAATTATTAAAACTTTACAAATTCACAAAAAAAATTTAGGCAATCTACATCTAGCAATACACACTGCTCTATAAGACATGAGTAAACAATATTAATTATATTCAGTAATAAGTTAATCAAACAATTAATTACTATTACTTCTACTAAGATGTACTTGTGTGAACTTTATAAATAAATTCATTAATAAAGCACCTTAAAATTAATTTTCGTAGAACAGTAGGAACTTATAACTGTAAATGCCATGGTTATGGGTTTAGTCTTTACAAAAATTGTCTTACCAGAGGGTAAGACAAAGTGCAGTGGAAATTAAGGCATTGTGTGTTAAGTTGGCAGAAAATGGAAAATTAACTGGGTTCACAGCATTCTCTCTGATCTCAGATTTGTTCATAACAGGGTATGAACAAATGCATATAGTATATATGCATGAAGCTGTTCATTCTTTATTAACAACCACTGATAAAATTAATGATATGATGATGAAATATTTATACTTATTTGGTACAATTCATCATAAATTATATCAGTGTCAAATTGTATAAATAGTAGTAATAATTTAAGTAGTTGTATAAAAATCAATAATGAATGAAAAACATAAACCAATCTCGTATTATATTACGCCTCAGTAAAACGATATGCCTCCTTTAAATGGACCACACTGGTAACCTTGACTGAATGACTATTATGATTCAAAAATAGGCACGGGCAGATAGGTAAATTCTATTTATAAGTAAGTTCTCTCTAAAATATGCTTACACCTCAAATATTTAACAATACAAGTCAATGTCCAATCAATACAGTTATAAATAGAAAATATATTTTAATTTACTTACAGAATCCCTGTAATTCATTTTAACAACTCTTGTCAAAATTTAATGGTGTGCACGTTATGATTGTAATTAAATTATTGCGAAGATAATGTACAACGTAAAATAATAGTACTCGTAATTTTACGCAGCTAAACTTAAAAACTGGTGCACAGCTGAATGACAGCACATAACAATGAACTGAAATATATTAAAATCAGTAATCTGTAATTCAGTGTAGCTGTCACAAATGCCAAAATGGCAATTTATTAATGCCAAGTAAATTTTAACCACAGATTAAGAGTACATTTAAATTAAAATAGGTTCGTTGTTAACATATTGGAAAACACTATATAGAATTCGAAGAGATATTATAAGAACTTGACTACTGCATCAAGATAATTGATATAAGTTGTTACTTATTATACTTTTTGATTAGTATACATTTTGATTTAAGCGTTATTATGCTTAAATCAAAATAAGACAGTACTTAGTATTTATTTAGGTTTTATAAAGTACTAAGATTAGTTAATCGGTCCAAATATAGGTTAAAATACACCAAACGAAGGATGAAATGAATTTATCAAAAATTTCAACAGAATTATTCGGGTACCAGCTCTTAATTTTTGAAAATCAAAGATCATATTCTTAATTTATAATTTAAATACTGTTTTTTTAACGAATTATTAATTTTTTTGTTAATGTCTATAAAGAAGATTGTTTATTACGGAAGAAAATATTATCTTTAATGATTCAAACTATAACTATTACCGAACTTTAAAAATAACATTATCTGTGGTAAGTACAGAGATGAGAGAACGACGTTCCTGACTGTTTGACTGACAATTTAATATGAATAAACTATTTGGAAAACTGTTGTTGTTATCTAGTTGAATAATTTAAGTATAAATATAACAAGATAAGGTAGTTTGAAGTGTTCTGTATGTAAAATAAATTTTATAACGAAGATGGATGAGAAGGAGGAGTTGCATCTAACCTCGCAAGAGTTGCAAGTTTTATCTGAACTTGACAGGTGAGTTCAACAAACAATTTATTTTTTTGTTATTTTTCTAAATCAAACATTAAAAATATATTGAGCTTAAAGTAAACGGAATATTTTTTTCTTTTCGTATAAATTGTTATATCTAAACTTTTGCGTTTATTACATTAATTAATTTTAGTTTATTTCAGCTATTATCATGTAATTTCTAATTTTTATGCAATAATAACAAATATACCAAATTGCGGGTGTTTTGTGTGAAGTGTTTATAATATTCATTGTTTCGTTATTAAATTTCAGTCGCCAATTTGGTTTTCTGAAGCTTCGCGGTAATGAACATGGAAGAACTCGTGCTTTGGTCCTCAAAGCAGTTAAATATTTGGAAGGCATGTTGGTACAAGTTAAGGTTTGTTTAGATTTTTATTCACTATGTACAAATATACATTACAAATAGTTGTGCCAATATGATGCATTGGAATGTCTGACATACAATTGTTGTTAGTTGGATCTCTTACATACATAGTTTCTACAACCTCCACTATCAATATCAATATAGTTTAATTAATCCACTATCAATATAGTCTAATTATAAGGAAATTTAAATATATCCAGCAATTAGCACAGTAGACAGGAAATTCCTAGTGTTAAGACACTACTGCACTGTCTCCCAAATTTGAGACAATAGATATTAAATGGTGGAGTTCAATGCCTTGCTTATACTTACCACAGGGAAGAAAGTGTTATAATTTAAATATAATCATTCCTGTAAGTAGGAATCAAACCAATAACCAATTACAGTCAGATGCCGCCCTATTGTGCCTTGTCAGGTGTTCTAAATTCCTCTTCATTAATATTGCCTAAATTTGCATATACAACATACTTCTTACTCAAATAATAAAATAAAAAATATTATATTATATAATAAAAAATATTAAATTTATTAAAATATGAATTAAATGTTTGCATAGACGTTGGTATCAGAGTGATAAAAACACATAATGTGTTTCGATTAATTTTGACTTTTTTAGGAAGAAGAAAGAGCTTGTTCTCCTGGTGCTAGAAGAGACATCTGTATAGACCCTAAAACTTACTGTAAATTGGGACATTTTCATTTACTTCTTGAAGATTATGCTAAAGGTAAATTATTTTTTGTATGTGTATATCTATAATACTAATCAACCATATAAAAAATATTAATAAAGTGTATAAATAAATCAACAGTTATACTTGTATAATTACTACAAGTTAAGTAATTTTTGGTTTATTTTATAAATATGCATTATGGCCAATTTCACATTCATTTCTACATGATAATTTTCACTGCAAATAATGGTACCTTATTTTTCTGTAAATCTAATATATTAGATTTATATTATATATATATAACTCAGCGTACCATCTAATATTTAACTTAATTTAATGTGTATAGTTTTTTCTGTCAATAAAACAATTATATATAAATTGAAAGATTAAAATTGGGGTGTGTGTTCGTAATGTTAAAATAACTGCTTTTTACTAAACAAATATGTATGTATTTTTGATACATATACCAAAAAACATTTTTTAACATTTTTTTCTGTCTCTTTGCTCTGGCTAACCATTGGAATGGGTAGAGCATATTTGGCGGAAATTCCTTGGTAGATAGATAGCTGATGTAATATGGAGTAACTTAGACCGCTTTTATTTCTGAATTATAAAGTAAAGATCCATAGTTAAAGAAGTTGTTTCACAGCTAGTTTTAACATTTAAATACTGTGTTGAGTAACTACAGTGTCTACATTCAGAGGTTTTCCAATTTGTTTGATGATTACAATTTTTAACCCTAAGTTACTATAATAATTTCCCAAGGGAAACTTTTGTAAGTAAAAGACCAATTTTATTTCAGCAATGTCAGCTTATCAGAAATTCTATGCCTTAGAACAAGATAATTGGAAAGATCCTCTTTTCCTATATGGACTGGGCCTTTGTTATTATCACTACAATGCATTTGATTGGTAAGTGCTGTATTATATAAATAAATAAAATTGAAGTGTCTAATATTAAAATAACTGCTTTTCACTAATGCGTACGTATATATACACGGTACACATATAGATATAACAGTTTTTTTTACAATTTTTGTATGTCTGTCCTTTTGTTCTGGCGAATCTCTAGAATGGCTGAACTTAATTTTGACGGGACTTTCACTGGCAGATATGTAGTGTAATTATTCCACGAAAAATTTTCTGCTATTTAATATCTAATGATTTTTTTCTCAACATACGCTAAAAGTATACTTAATTAATATATATATATATATATATATATATATATATATATATATATATATATATATATATAGATAAAAATAAAATAATAACTTGAATAAGTGACTTAATTGTAAAAAAAGATTTATACCTAATATTTATCATTTTTGCAAAATTTAAATCAAGAGCAAAAACATATTACTCTATACTTCACTCTAATATTATTTTTTGTTAAATTAAAAAACGGATTTTTTAAATTCTCTAAGTTTCTAGTTGTCTTTTCTAGTCAGAACTTACTACTATAGTAACTTCTGATAAGACTTGCATCACCTTGCTTATATTAAATATATCTTACATTAACTAAAAAACAGCTTTACACTTTACTCCGCACGCTAGGATAGGGGGTGATGCATAAATTACGTCACATGAATTTCTTGGTTTTTTGAGCCTTCACCCGTCGTTATCCCAGCTGGTCCCTTTTGTGAGACCACTGTTTTCAAGCAATGTCACACTTTGTCGACCCACTCCCTCCTCAACATGTGAAGTATTTTATGTATAGTTATGGGAAAACTAGTGTCGAAACACTGTTAACTACTCCGTTCGAAATTGATGGGTTTACTAGTGCTGAGAAATAAAAATAAATTTTAAGTATAATCAGTTCTCCTAATGAGAACCTACTGCCAATCGCGTCAGACTGATCTCCTACTACAATAAATGAATAAAAATGATTTTACCGGCAGAATCACCCTGATTCTTATTGACTGTACCTGACAATTTAACTATTGAATTCAAATTATTTAAATTTTATTAATAATAATATTTTTAATAAATAATTAGGTTTCCACTGAAATTTGGTAGTCAAACTTGTTATTTTTGTGTTTTATTTCACAAATTTCTCAGAATTGTTTTATACCTGTCCAATAAAACTATTTTAAGATTTAAATATGTACCAGAAATAGGTTCTGGTCACTATGGACCGCATAATAATTTATATAAAAATTATGTTTAATGTAAATTTTAGACCATTTACAAATGTTGATCTTTCATTTTTGCGTACTTATTTAATTGGAAATATTCTGTCAAGAACACTAACGACTTAAATTTTGTTCTTTATTGGATGTTTTATACTTTTATTGTCTTATGTATTTTAATGAATGTATAAATATATTATATATTTCATTATATTTGTGATTTATGTTTACCATCTAATCGAAAATCCATATTAATATGTGAAGGAATATCTTTTGACCCGTTTTTACGAAAACTGAGATGAGAAAGGAATAAAATTGACGTAAGTTGCAAGTTTATAAGGAGAAGTGCATACTATCAATATATAATGTATTAAAAATACATTACACGAATAAAAATAAATATTACAAACAACACTACAGTTTACTTACGATTGTTAAATGTGATATACGCTTTGCTAAGGCTGCTTGTGTTTTACGTATCAACGAAGGCTTTAGAGTTTATAAATTTTTACTGTTACACGTATAGAGTTTATCATTCAATAGTTTCCTTCTGTCTCATCATTTTCTTTTATCTTAAAATTAATAAATGACTGAAGTGCAAGTTTGTATTTGTTTTTTTTTTTATATTTATCATAGTACATGAAAGTTTAGAAATCAAAAACCCTTTGTCAGTTTACTGTATAATTTCTATTCTCATTAATTCTTAGAAGAAATAATGTTATATCTTTATGAATCTTATTGACTGTACCTGACATTTTGACAATATAAATTGCCAATGATAATCAAAGTATTTGTAGGAAACATTAAAAAAGTAGTCTAATTTTTTTGCAAATTTTATTTATTAAGAACAATGGTCTTAAGTAATTAAATTGAAGCATTATAAAACAATGGAAATTTGATTTGTTATATAAAAACTTCTTTTTTAGCATACTTATAAGCAAGACATGTATAGTTACATATACTCACTTAATGTGTTCTATATTGTTGAAAGATTTTCTGCAACTATTTGTTTCTCAAAATAAAATGAAATACTCCGGAATATCTAATATGTATTTTTACGGACATTGTTTTTTTATTTATTACGATTTTGTATGTTATATTATTTTGTATGTTATATTATTTTGTATGTTATATTATTTTATAAGTTATTTTTGTTGGCCTAATTTGGGCTTCCAATACTACTAAATAAATATTGTCTAAATTATATTTCAACTACTCGTAGCGTTTTCCTGGATGAAATAATATTAATAAATAACAAAAGTAATTAACTGACATCAAAAATATTAACCAAATTGAATTAATTTAAGTCAATAAGAGACAACGTTAAATTATGTTATGTATTTGCATTGCTAACTAACCACCTATCTTAGTAAACTTATCCGAAATTAAGTAAAATAAATAAAGCAGCTTCCGTCTATTTAATGGACCGGATGGGTTGGTACTTCCAACATATTTCGGGGATCTAAAAAAAGGATGTCGTGTAGATATTGGGCGAGCGCGACTACGCGTACGCGATAATGTTCGTACTTGGTACTTTGTGATTTCGTGATTCACCGGACGTAGGACGAGCGCGGGGCGCGCGGCGGTAGGGCCCGCGCGGGAGGGGGCCCTGCCACTAGGGCGAGGGGGGTATGCGGAGCGGGGCGGTGCACGCTGCAGCGCGAGGTCGTCGTTCGCTCGCGCCGCGTACAGCCAGTCGGGAGCGGGATGCGGTGACGTAAACTGCACTGGCGCGGGCCGCGAACGTAGTGTAGGACGGGACGTGTCGTAGTCGTGTTTTTATTTACCGAGTGCGTGCCTTCTAACATTTCGAGTGATAGTGCTTGTGCTGATTTTTTCGACGACCTCCCCGCTCTTCACTACGTAGGCCGCTGCGGCCATAACGATTCTCATCCGCCCTGGATCCGAGGATCCCCGAAATGGTAAGTACGGTCGAAGCTCCCGATCGCGGTTTGTTTACGTCGGCCCTCGTGCCGCTTTTCTCTTTCTCTCTACCTGCCGCCCATATCCCTACGTCGCGTTCGCACGCGATTTATTCTATTTTGTTTTGTTACCGAAATGTAGACACCTACGTCGAGGCTCCGGAGCTGGTCCCGACGTGAGGTCATGTTTTTGTTTGTGTGCATGGTTCGTGTATTTTTTGTAGTATTTTCGCAGGTAGTCGAGCGATTCCCTAATTTCAGATCCAGTTGCGAATATGATAGTAGTGAGAGCGCAAAGGGGGTGGCAAATTTGTCAGGGCTAGCGGTGCGTGTGTGGCCGCATCTAGTAAATAATAACTAGCCCCGCTTCGCATAAAATGTAGGTCGGTGAAGTGTAGCCGTTAGTTGCAAGTCGCAACACTGCCGCACGCGATGCCGAACCTCGGCTCTCCCTATTCTAGTCACTCACTGCAACGTTATTGCATTCGCTTCGAGCTTCATTGTTAAATCAACACACGTCGATGGGTAGGTATTATATTGCTATGCATATTGACCTTATTTATTTAACAGTGCTTTAGGATTATTTAATTAATTAATTTGAGAGCTAATAAATTAGAAAAGATTTATTAAGAAAGATTATTAACGACATTTATAACATATGTATAATTTGTCTATTATGTAATGTTATAATAATTAAAAGGTTAATTTAATTAGATAACAAGTTCGGCTAGTTACAGAAAATGGATCTTAGGGAACACAAAGATGTCTGCATCTTATAAGCCTCATTAAAAAAAATATATATTATAATATTAAAAACAATATTTTAGTCAAAATTGCGGACCATTCGCCTATACATTAACAATAATACATAATTATAAAAAAAATAGATAATGATATGTTAACACCTCATATTTATAGACTTAGTACTACTTAATCGAGTACAGCAATGAATGGTGTCATAATTGTTACGTACTACATGTTCAGGAAAGTGACTCATGTATTATAGTCAGTAGTTTCGCGCACTTTTGTCAGCGCGTCATTGGTTGCTGAACCGGTGGTGCTAGTGCGACGGTATGATCTGAAATTTAATGAGCTACTCGAATAAAGTACAATTCATGATCTCAAATTTTATTTTTTGGAAAAATCTATCATTGATTAGAATGAAATTATTTATATGTTCAATATTAGATATTTTACAGAAATGGTTCCTAAGAAACGTAAAAACCTATAGATTATATTTCTTATGAAATTTTTACAAAAATGTTTAATTTGTTTTTAAACATTGTAGGTATACAAAGTATGACAAACTTGACCTCGGGATTACGTTAGACTTACAAATTTTATCCAATACATAATATGCGTATCTTTCATACCGTATCTGTGTGTGGAGTCCCGTTTAACCGTATTGTGATCGTGTAATATGGTAAACTTTTTTAATAACGGTAAAAAATTATTCCCAAATTGGGCATACAAATTGAACGCGACGATAGTTTGAAAAAACACTAGGTCAAAATTTAAATTTCGAATTTTTTATTTTACAATTCGTCATAAGCACGGTAAATAGTGGAATAATAGGTATTTTTTATTATTCATTAATTCAGTAACAGAGGATTTACATGTTTCGGCGAATCGTTTCTAATAGAAAACGTATATAGATATTTCGAGGAAATATTAGTATAATGGGCAATAATTACTATTCAAGGTGTGTCGTCTACGAGTTTCTTCTAGTAATTGTCATTTATTTACGATGTTTGCGTCAGAAACGGGACGTCCTATCGTATTGCGTAACTGGTTTAGCATTTGCAAGTCAGCTGCTTCGTGTAATGATGTATAAGCCGTTGTATGGATTGTGCGTTAGTAATGGATGTTATAGTAAATATGCAGCTTGCGGTGAGCACGTGCCTGGCAGGTGTATGCCGGCTGCCACAACACCTGTCATCTCATCAGCTGCTTCTTGCTAAGTTTCTAGCGCTAGTAAAGTTCACGACACCATACTCTTCCGTACATGCATCATTTATATTTTTTATTTACTGCCAACCAAAGAAAAAAAATATATAAATAAATGCACTGCCTAATGAGTTATCATCTGTATAAATATATCTTTAGAGTAGCGTAGTAGTTCTACGTAATATTGTATAATATCTATTCATAGATATCAATTGTCGCTCATAGTAACAACGTTATTAGATTAGATACTCATATATACAATACAAGTACCTAAGAAGTAACATGAATATTTTGAATTATTTCTGTTGGTGGAACATATCATTCTAATGCAAAAATAAATTTTAACATTCATGCAAACTGTAATCACGTACATACATAAACATTTCTCATCTTCATTACTTTTATTTCTCGCAGAAGCGGTCTGGTGTCAAAAAGTTAAAAAGATGTTTTTGTGCTGTTTTCGCAAACGGCCTGTTTTATGGCGACCGGTTATTTAAGCCGCCCTCGACGAACGCGTGCCGTGTTCTTTTTATGTGGGTGTGCAATTAACTCACAGATGCAATGGCACTGACCTTGCACCATTTACCTTTTTAAATTGTTTGATGTTATCTATTACATGAAACAAGTTCGATAACGAATAATTTGTATTTTATGTAACATTATTACGTATGTCCATCGTACATGTTTTGATGTGCGACTCATTTCCAAATTACTTTTAATATTCAAATTACTTTGTTTAACCATATTATTATGATTGGATGTTTATAGATTACATCACACATCGTTGGTAGTTGACACGTATATGAGCTTGTGGGAACGGTTCCACGACATGCGCATGGTAACAAAATAGCGGGTCTAACCGGATTCTTCGACAATTTAGGCATAGATAATAGAAGTCAGGTGGTGGTATCTTTTATGTAAATACGTATATATTATCATTGAGTGTACCCAGTGTGTATTAGGCGCGGTCCTCGACCCTAACCAAAGAGTGCATCTAAGTTAAGCAAGATGCGCGGGCGGGGCGCACTTCTTTCCCTCTTCGCCCCTCACCGCGTGCGCCGCGTCACGTACGCACGGGCCCTTCGAGTTTACATGCGGGATAGTGACAGCAAAGGGCAGCGCGCGCAGCGCTCTACCTCTATCGAATTCGTCGGCTAAGGGAGTACGCGTTAAAAGCTATGCGATCTCCCTCCCCATACCATCTTCGCCCTTTATCCCGCTTTGGGAGCTGTGCGTCCCGTCGCCGTGCCTCTCACCCCTCTGTAGGGAGGTGACGTTTTGTACTATGCTTCCATCGGTTGGGCTAAAATCGTTATATTTTGTCATAGAAATAGGTCAGATTATTTAAAATACAAAACAGGATCGTGTCGCGATGATGGTCGGCCGCGGTCGTCGACACTAACGGATCACTATTTATACCTGCGTTAGTGCACCGGAACTCGCTCGCTGCACTCGATGCAACGTCTTGTCTCTGTCAATGACCCTCTAAGCATTTAAACATTTGTTTCCTGGATCATATTGCGCTAATTATAATTATAACTAGCGTTTCATGTGGTACGATTGATTATTCTATGTAATAAATATATTTGATTTATATTACAAAAGTATAATGTAGCAATACTTTCGAGATTGTTTGTGCCCTTCGTTTACATATTGCGTCAAACGCCTACATGACGAGTAGGGCAGTTACTTACGAACCTAAACATGAACTGTGTCAAGCAGCTGTCCTAGTTTTTATGCTATCTATAACAACTCTTGTTTATATGACGAAAGATAGGGCAAGTTTTGTTTACAAAGCTGCAACTCACAATTCAATGCCGCCTTATCATATACATAACATTTTTGTTTATTCATTAAAGATTTTTATCATAAGTCTATCCACAGTTTCTGCCGATCGAGTAAATTTGTTTTAATTTGAATTTAATGCTGCTAAAGGATATAAAATGTGAACAATAAAAGTAGAATAAACGAAAGAAGAAAAATAGTTCCAATTGTTCTTAAAATAATATACGAGAATCGATATAAAAACTGAGTACCCTACCCGTTGAGACTATTTTAAATATAAAATTTTTGAAATCATGTTATAGTTCGCAGTATTTCAGATATCAGCGCATGTAGTACTTACAATTTAACACGAGTTAGCAGCGACCGATGGCCGCTGTGGAATTTCCGCGAAAAAAGCCACACGTCACACGCGTCACCAACACTACGTCACAGCACAAGGCCGAGCTCACTGCTCACTGAATGAGTTACATTGATACATAACATATAATGTTTGAATATATTGATATTTTTATTCTAACTAATATAATAAAATGAAATTTAAATTAAGATAAGTTGTATTAAAATTTAATTTTGCTCTTTTTTTTAAATATTTTTATTATTTTTTTTAGGATATTTAAAACCAGTATCGTGTGTATGTAATATATTAACATATCAAAACTTAGGCTTTGGCAAGCAATTGCTAAAATCAGTGACGTTATATCGTGTAAATCGATATATTGAATTTTATGCGTAAACAAATCACAATTGTACAAATGCCATGGCATTTCCCAAAGCTACCGGCTTTTCCGAATTATTACGATAATTCTAATAAATCCAATTTATTAGTCATATCGGTTGTTCTCGTTTTCCTGTGAACGTAACATTTGAATGACTCACTAGTGTTGTGACTTGTAATGGATTCTATGTAATCTACATTCTTTTAAAAAATACTATCAAGTGATTTCTCACGGATGTAGAGCCGTACTGATGTAGTTTCCATCATCTACAATAGGCATTAGAAAGCGACTGGTGACCGCAAACCGACGCTGTGAAGGGCTCTATGTTGTTTACAAAGCTTACGACACACTATTACATCACTGGCAACGTCTTGGCATACCATGGCCCTTTATAATTCCCAAAAATACGCGTACCTTGTAACGCAGTCTTATATGCGTATGAGCTAGTGCTGTAGTTATTGTCTGATATAAAATCTATGACATTGATGGCTTTAAATTTTCTCATAGAGGGTTCAACCCTTCTAAATTGCAATATTAGGGATGGGGCAGGCTTTTAATTCTACTGGATAAAAATAGGTATTGGACTTGTTACGACACTTGTATGTTGTGAATTGTTAGGGAACTTCTCAAGGGCACTCCGACGTTTGTAATGTAATAATAGCACAGACTGTTCAACTTTTTGTGACAGGAGGGGAAATTCATTTTGCATAATACTATACGTGTTCTGGTGTACGTTTTAAAACTTTAAAAATAAGCTTATATCGTTCCTTGTCATTTCGTTATGATATTGTTTTGTGTGATTTTATCTACACATGTGATAATTATTATATAGCATAGTTCAGACGTGTAAATTCTTCTAACTTTTTTGCTGTCATAAATAACGTGTAAAGTTTGTTTTCTGATTATATTGTTATTGTTAATAATCTCTCAAATTTAGTAAAGCTTTAGATGTACCTATAATCCTCAATATCTTCAAAAATATATTTTCTTAAGCTTCCCGCTTCTTCGCGCTTAGCAAAGTACTCAGAGACAACAAAGTCACAATATATTTCTTTAATATATTAATTATTTTATGTGGATACATACAACAAAATATATCTTGCATGTTTTTAAAGTAATCTAAAATGCAGTAGTGATGAGCACGTTCCTTCCTCATTACACGACCTCGACTTCATTTATACTTTGTGTTTGTATGCAGCATGCACAATAATTGTTCCACAGTGGCTTATAAGTCTCATAGAAACCATATTGACGAAACGAATTAAGCCCGCTTTTAGAATTAAACTAACTTATATTGTTAATACAAAACTTAACTTAAAAGTTGTAAAATAATTAAACTATTTCTTTCTGAATTAAATAAGTTTGAATTATATATTTTCTATAAAACATTAGACAGACATGTCAAATTCAGGATTATTGATAACAGATACAAACATTAATTGCTATGCGCCCTTCATTATGATCTCTTTCCTTATAACTGTTTATATTCCAGAAATGCGCGAAATGAAGATATTCTATACGTAATAATGCTATGCTTGTAGCTATTTACAACAGGTCCAAAGTACCGTAACTATGGCCTCTACGTGCTTGGCTGCAGTTCTCGGTGACTTTAAACCGGATAAACGGCTTATTTCTAATATTTTATTACTTAGTTCCTTGTGCTTGTGTTTAAGATTCAATATAACTAATTTTATTCTTTGTCATTTAATACTTAGACATATTAAGATGTTTTATAGAATAATAATATACTCTTACGTTGAAGTTGAAAGTGATACTTTACAATAAAATATTAAAGAATCGAGACTACCTCTTTATAAACTAGTAAAATTCTTTTGTGGCTATTCATGTATTAGAATAAACAGCTCAAGTAGGTCATGGGAAGATAATATTCCAAGCATTTCGTACGTTATCGAAATATACAAATAACTCCAATATAAATAACAGTAAATGCTATGTTGGAATTGGTCGATACAGGCAACAAGGTAGGGAAATAGAAGCAAGAGTCGACCATAGCGAGTAGGCGTATTAGTGGTAGTTATCGAATAAATAGAAGTAGGTCAACTGGTATGACGGCAGCGATAAACGAGCCCTCGACTGTTCATTATCAATATGTGCAATACGCGTTAGCTGAACTAAATTTGATCATATTGCGTGCATTTAACTTGAACACTTATTATATAATAAATTATTTTATAGGTAACGAAAATATATTTCGTCGAAAGTATATTTCGACGTAATCAAATGAAACCCGTAAAAGGAAAACAAAACTAAACTTTTCTATAAGTAACCTTACAAATATTTAAAAAGTTACGTTCAAAGTAAGCGGTAGTAATGCACAATCTAACGTAACATAAAACTAAATTAGCATCTGGCTGTGTACATGTTTCTTTATATAAATGCAGCTGCATTCTGTTGCCGTGGCACCAAGGCCGTGATGCAATGTACGTTAGGTGAATTGTAGGTAGATGTTCAATGCATAGTGTGATTACGTCACGATGCACTTTGTTGCGGACATTAGATAGCAAACTGAAATTTACTTTTGTACTTATAATATATTATTTGAATCACAATACTGTTATTTAAATAATATATTACATACATTGTATAAATAATTTGGCACTGAAAACTTAAAATACTCTTATGACTTGACTTGGTAAGTCTTATGTAACCTTATGCCCCCGTGGTTATGGGGAAGTGGGTTATTATAACAATTAAGTAACAATCATTCCCCTTCGCAATATTACGGGCGGCGTGCGGCGCGTCGACGGCGGCGTTGTGGGAAAGTCTCGACTGCTCGCAGTAGCCATGTAGCGGGATCACGTGCCACAGCACATGGGACGCACCTAGTGACAACTAAATAACTTGTGTTATGTAAAGTGAATGCGCGGTGCGATACGATGGCGAATAGCAATTGAACTCTATAAATAGCGGTCGATCCGTCCTTGAGCTGCCGCGAGTGCTTTAAACTAGGTCATGCCGAACTGCCTCATGGCGTTGCCTTTCCTCTCGCTCCTCCCCGCGCTGTCTCGCTCCGCACCTTCCATTCCTCGCGTCAGCTCATCAATTGGATGAAAGAAATTATATTGCCGCATTCCACACGCATTGTATAGAATTTCCAACGTTCTATTACTTCATAGTTATAAACTTAGTACATTCAGCTGATGGCACAATTTTTTTTTTCATTCATCAACAATGTTTTACTGAACTTGCCAGATGTTCATTCATTGTTAAACCTTGTGGGACAGTGTTGTTTTTTATACAAGCTGGCTTCACAATATTTTTATATATACCTATTATATATATATAAGTTTTGAATACATTTGTTCAAGTTGCTACCTGCATGCAGTGATAACAATGCTAGGCAGGTAGCCACATTAAATCCGGGGGGAATCTCTCAGATTGTTATTTATTATGGTTACACTTTGATAATGAAAGTATATTTATTATGGTAAAACTTTTACTCTGTCAGTATATAAAATATTTACCCTGCCTAAATTACTTTTTTGTATATGCAAATTACTATAAACAACTATATTAACTATTTAAAGGTCATATTAACAATATTAATTAAGATAACTAAAACAATAAGAGATAGAAATTTGAAAGAAACAAATACTTTTTCGTTACTTTTAAACGTGTCGTCGCTCTTTATTTTAAGCTAAATTTGTCACTAAACTTGTTGCATATAATTATTACTTACGTTTAATAATTGATTGATTGCTTAATTGAAGTGTAGTCTGTTTATGTTTAAATAGTAATAAATATTGTACAATGAATGTAGCGTGACAGTCATCAAACATGATGGCTCACTCTTAACAATAATGAATGCGAATGTCGAGTGTATGTATAATGTATGTCGAGCAGCGCTGCGGGCGACCCAGTGGGAGAAAGCTTTCTTTGAGCCACCACAACTTTGCCTGTGTGCGTAATCAACATTTAATTTTAGTGTTCGGCATCGAAGTGAACACCGGACGCCACCTGTCTCGCTCCTTTGTTTCAGTTCGCAAATGTCGGCGGAGGTCATCTAAATAAAGGCGTTATACGCGTCCGATTTGGGTTGCGATCGCTGTCTAGACGTTGCGTTGCATCGTCCGATCGATTGCACGAACGAACCTCAGACGGTCATCGACCCCGCGGGCGCATCGGTGACGTTCCGCTTCGGTGATGCGCTGCTCAATAAACTTACGGATGTTACGGATGTCTCGATTCATACTTGTACCATTTGTATTACGCTTGACAAACTCAGTCCGCATTCCAAAAAACTAGCCGAAGTTGTTTAACTTATATACTAAAGTATATCCAATATCCAAAAAACGAGTGCTTTATTTAAATTTTGTAGTTAGCTGTAAAACCTTAAGTTAAACCATTACGTTACGTTTGAATTGATCGTATTTATAAGTGTTCGAAATGTTTGAAATATAATCTCAAGAAAAGAAGCTCACATTTCAATAAGGTTCTACCACGACAAAAAATATTTTGAAATATCGAAAAAAAATACACTTGAATTTTGACAAAGTTTTAAGTTTACATTATTTACTTAGCTAGTTAAGTTTATTTTATTTACTCAGCGCTGTTAGTATTTACGACCTCTCTTTGTACTTTCTAGTAGTTATACGATCGTTGCTTTATCTTACGCTCCTAATGCGTCTACCGACCTTCACGAACGGTCAAATAAAGTATAAACGACAATGCCCTCATCGTATAATGTAAAAACATATTTTTAAATAATGGCCAGCTTTTTCTTTTATTACCTTTTCAAGGAATATTTTCATGGAATATAAGTACTTAACTATGTATTACTCTTAAAACTATTACAATATTTTTTATTATAGTAAGATTAAGTTACTAATATAAAGTTTATGTACCTCTATGTATGTGCCTCTGAGTATGTAGAAAAAAATTATAAATATGTTAGTACATTATTTATTAGTATTCATACATCATACCGTATCAAAAGTTGATTTTCGGTGGTGATGGTTTTCCACATTAGGGCGACGAAGGCGCTGCAGATGGCCCTATACGTGTCGCCGGGCTTCTCCCGTGCGGCGGATGCACACCTGCGCTTGGCTCTCATGTTCAAAGCCCGCCGACACTGGGGTGCGGCTGCCGTACACTTCAGGCGAGCGCGACTCGCCCCTCATCAAGACGCCACTTTCACACGCCTCGAGCTGAGCTTCCACGCTGCACATCTTCTAGAAGCCAGAGGACTTCGAAAAGCTGCGAGAGATGCTTACGAGAGGCTGTTGAAAGAGCCTCAATTATCATCTACTCTGAAAGCGGATGTTTGTCGCCAATTAGGTATGCCATTTTTCTAAAATTATTACGTCAATGCACAATTAAAATTAGAACGTATATTTTATCTATCATTTCAACTTATCTAAATATTGAAACAATTTTAAAAGCTTTTACAATATGCAATATTCTATTGCACATCCTATTAAGGTAAAATATGTATCGCAGGCTGGTTGTACCATCGATGTGCGTCCCTCGGTGAGCCGGCAGCTCGCGCTAGAGCTGCTATTTGGTGTCTCCAGCGCGCTGTCGTTGCTGAACCAGAGTCGGGCGCGGGACTTTATCTTCTAGGAAGATGTTTTGCAGCGCAGGGCAAAGTTCACGACGCGTTTATTGCTTATAGAAATTCTGTGGAGAAATCGGAAGGCAATGCTGACACATGGTGTTCTATTGGGTATGCTAATAGACATTATTTATTCAACTATGCATTCAATAGTCGAAACGGCTGAAACAAATATGTTAAGTCAAAGTTTGTTTTTACTTACAAAAAAGTAAGTTACATAATCAGAGTCCATGAAACACTAAGATGGTACTATGGTTGTAGTGTACTGTACCAGCAACAAAACCAGCCGATGGATGCGCTGCAGGCGTACATCTGTGCTGTGCAGCTGGACAAGGGTCACTCGGCAGCGTGGACCAACCTCGGCAGCCTGTACGAGAGCTGCGCGATGGCGCGCGACGCGTTTGCGTGCTACAACAACGGTGGCGCGCGCGCCACGCTCGCCAGCGCGCCGCTGCGGCAGCGCCTCGCCTTCCTGCGCGCGCACCTCGCGCACGCGCCTATGCCCTCCGTCACCGGCAAGTGAGTACAGACTAGAGCAACCTTGGTTTAAGTTTAATATGGTGAAAATGTGTATTTTAAAATAAATATGTTATTTTTTTATAGAAAATGAAAATAGTAATTGATTCATATTTTTTGTTACCGAAATCCTGGCATTAAGGAATAGGGACAAGGTCGATGTCTCTACGACAGAAACGCTCCTTCTAGACAGCCGATGGAGCTGACTTGAACAGACATTAAACGATAATACCTTAAAAAGATAATAATTTATTATCTTTTTAAGGATTCACTTGTACTCATAAAAAGATTATAAAACTAATGTTAATATACTTACATTGTATGAATTGCGAAAATATTGAAGGCATCACCTGTCTCTTATTATAGCAGGCATATAAAATACAAAATTGAATGACATTGTAAGGCTTAATTCAAATACTATGCCTAAAAATATTATATAAAATATAATTTTCTTTCACTTATTGAGTGTAATAACCTTAGAAACACGTCCTTGTTTAACGCAGTCGTATTACTAGAACACAAAAAAATGTTTCATATAAAATGAAAATAATGTGCTAAAAATAACAAGTTAATAAATTATAAAAAATAATTTTATAAAAGCAATGTCAAGTACCCTTTTATTATGACCTGAGAAGTCAGGTGCCTTCATTAACCTGTCACAATAATAAACAAAGACAGTTTAAATTTAAAATACGTTATGAATAAATATTTAATTAAAATATATGAGCATTTATTCTACAGTTTCATTTATATGCATACTTTAAGCTGCGCTCAATATTCGATTTTATGAATATTTACGTAAGATTGTCTTTAAGCAGGAAAGATTTCAATACTAATCTATAAAGTAATTATTAAATTCTTAAATTATTTGGCGCTTATCTGTGACTTGTTTTATATTTAAAAACTGGTTTGTTTCTCAAGCGTAGCTCTCAAGAGTACTACATTATCGTAGCGGTTTCTTTTAATTACTTCATTTCCATGCAAATGTTTGATGAGTAAGTTCTTATAAAATTAAATAAACTAAGATTATTTTGTCATTTAACTTCAAGCTGCGGCCCGAGTCTTGTTATGTGAATACGTATGTCGTGTATACATTGCATTTTTAAAATGTTTTTTAATATTAAATGTAGTTCATTTGATTTTGAGACGATGCATTTAATATAATAGTATTATATTACAAATCAATGAAGTTTTTTTATTAATCATATATATATATATATATAAGTTAAACATTTGAATTTATTTTAGTATTAATAATTATATTGAGTACATAAGCTCAAAATATATTAAATATTCATTTAAAATGAAACGTATAATTAACCATTTCCCCATTTTTTTCAGACGAAGGCCGCTGCCATCTATCGAGGAGGCGTGGAACCTGCCCATATCAGCCGAGATGTCGTCCCGAGCGCCTAAAGCCGCTCCTCCTCCGTACCCTGGCGCAGGGGGTACAGGGGGTACGGCGGCGGGTACCGGAAGTACAGCGAGTGCGGGGGGTACGGGGGGCTCGGCGGGTTCAGGGGTTGCCCCCAAGCGCGACGAACCAGTACCCCTAACGAGTCATCAGCTACAAACCCTACAGCATTTGCAGAGGAACTCACATAATCTCCCGCCCCAGCAACAAGTACAAACGCAACGCTATGTGTATTCTTAACTTGTAATAGCTTAAATCGTTGTTGTCTAGATAAAACACAGCCAAAGCATTTGGATGTAAAAAGCTTGTATTTTGACTTATACGTTCCTTGAGGAGTGTTGGGAGTACTAGCAGAGGAATTCTCGAAATTCCCATGGGAACGAGAATTAACATTATTATTATTGTATTATCAATGCACATATTACTGTAGCCACAGTTGTAGCTAACTAGTAATATAATAAAACTATGCCATTGTTATTCGTGTGTTGTAAATATAAACATAAAAAAACTTTCAACTTGTTATATTAATAAAGTGGCGTTGTTTCAGGCGCTGATGCAACAGTTGCTCTCTCAGTACCGGCTCTCTCAAGCGGCGAGAGCGCGTACGGTTTGTATTACCCCATATATAATTAAGGCGGCAGGTTTAGGCTATCTCCCAAAACAAATTTAAGCTTAAGTTTTAATTTATTATTACAAAGTATTAACATTTTTTCTATTAGGTGGCGAAAAGTGAAAACAGCGGCGACAACGCCGAGTCGCTTGCAGAAGACTTGTTAAAGAAATTCTCAGACTCACAGCCCGACATAAAGAAGGAACCAGTTAGCAGTGAGTGTTTTATTGAATCTTATTTAGTATTATATAGATATTAGGAAAAATATTCGATTTTCTTTTAGTGATTTTCGAATCATAATATAATAAAGGTATATTTTTTTGTTTGCTTACGACTTTTACCATACCAATGCGGTTCTGTTGAGATTTTGTCTGCAAAGAAGGGTAAGAAAAGAAACAGAAAAAATATTTTCCGGTTAACCCTTTTTTTAGCAAACTTTGAGCAGTGTAGCTTTGAAAAATTTAAATAAGGAATTCCTTTCTTTATAGGATTTTTTTGATATGCCACTTATATTTTTAATCAAGATTTCAATTTAATAGATAATGGTTTTTGTGTATATTTTCCTTTTTATTGTAGTTAAAAAATGTGTTCAATTCTTTTTCATGTGATTCTTTTAACGAAAAATTACTAAATGATTTGTAAGTTATTGATGACAGTGGAAGAGGCAAAAGCATAGGCCGGGAACGTCGCGTGAGTTTTAATGAAGACATTAATAATTTATGATTCATATAATAATTAACTATAAATTAAAATAAAATAATTTTATTTACCATTCTTGTTAGATGATCCTTTTCTTTTTTTTAAATATGTCGTATATATGAAGAGTTGTATAACGTTTTATTTTATGTTTGCTTCTGATTTTAAAGGGTCACCTAAAAATTACATGAATTTCATAATTTTTGACCCTTATCCTGTTCTTGTCACATTGGCTCTTTTGTCTACCCCCTCCCTCCATTTTCACGTTATATGGAGTTTCCCAATAAGAACGATATATTTTGAAATTGAAATAAAACATGTAATATATATTCGAATTTCGTGCTCAATTTTTCGTGCTCTTTATTTGATAGGAAATTTTATGCTATTTATGATTTAAACAAAATATCGTTCAAATGACCGCCACGACTTTTTTTGCACTGGTGAATACGATCGGTCCAATTTTCGATGACTCGGTGCAGCATTTCGGCTGGTATGATCACCATAGTCGCTCGAATGTTGCGTTTAAGGCCTTCGTAGCTTATTTATTGTCATACACTTGAGATTTAACATACCCCCACAAAAAATAGTCCAAGGATGTTAAATCGCATGTTCTTGGTGGCCAATTGTGAGGACCGTTGCGAGAAATAACCGACTCACCAAACTTATCACGCAATAAACCCATTGTGACGGTCGCATGTTGCACCATTTTGTTGAAAATAAATGTCGTCCGCATCGATTTCATTCACTTCAGGAAATAAAATCGTTCAACATGTCACGATAACGGTCGCCATTGACAGTAACAGTACGGCCTTCGTCGTTTTTGAAAAAGTACGGGCCAATGATTCCACCGTACCATAATCCGCACCAAACAGTCAATTTTTCAGGATGTAAGGTGTTTCACGAACCACTCTTGGATTTGACTCACTCCAGTAACGACAATTCTGTTTGTTCACATAACCATTGAGCCAAAAGTGAGCCTCACCTGAAAAGATGATTTTCCTATGAAATTCGATGTCCGTTTCTATCATTTCAAGCGCCCAATCAGCAAATTCACGACGTAATCGATGGTCTGCTGGCTTGAGTTCTTGTGCCAACACAATCTTGTATGGATGTAGGCCAAGATCCATACGTAAAATTCGCCATGTTGTCATTCTGGATAAGCCCAATTCTTGTGCACGTCATAGAACGGAAACATTTTGATTTTCTTCGACACTGGCTGATACGGCGGCAATATTTTCTTCACAGCGGCCTGTCCGTTGTCGTGTTGGTGGTCTACTATCGTGCAAAGAATATTCGCTTTCCAGTTTTTGGATTTTGCGACGTATAGCGAGCTCAGACGGTGCACTATGACGACCATAATTAGCACGAAATGCTCTTTGAGTAGAGACAATACTTCTCGAATTTTGATAGAAAATTTCCAAGCGTTGAGGTAACGTGAACTTGTTCATGATTAAATGGAAAACATTACTAAACACAAAACAACACATATGTCAAATGTTAATCAACCAAGATAGCGGCTGTGAGCTATCAAAATCCTATCATCCCTATCGGGAAACACTGTATTGTAGCTTTTTTTCAGTTTATAATATTTTTACAAAAGTGGAAATTATTGCCAAGTGCGATATTCTCACATTATTATTCAAAGTTAATAATTATTGATTAACAATCAATTTCATAGTAAGAAGCAATTAGGTATGACCATATATAATATTGGCAATTCCATAGCGGCTTATCCTTATTGAGATGCTAATGCTAATTAAAGAAATACCCAGGGATTTTCTTTTATGCCATCACTGCGTCGTTTTAAGCATGTTAATAAGGAATTACATATTGGAAACTTTTATTGATTTGATTAACTAAGATTACTGCATGTTAAGAAATTCCTAATAAAGATGTAAAGACGGAAGTTTATTCAGTTATTCGTGGCGCAGAAAGCCAATACTTTTCTTAATAGTACACTAGTAATAATAAATATACAATGTCAAATAATATTAAACAATCTTTTGTGTAAAGAGATAAACGTTGCTGAGGAAACGTATATTTTACACATCAATGAGGCCACTAGTACCAATAACAACGTGCTTGATATCGATATTATTCCTGTATTTCTATACACGATATATTTTTATTGATTAGTCTAATACGTTCTTATTAGCTTTATATAATTTAATCACATTCTTATTAACTTTATTTTACCAAAATATTCAATTAAGATCTTTTTCTATTAAGTGAAAGTGCTCAAAGCGTTAGAAATGTTTTGAATTTATATAGGGAAAATGAATTCTGCGAATAAACAGTTAATGTAATTACTAAGTAAATTACACCACAAGAACACATGACAGGATGTCTTTCCTGTTCAACGCCCAAACGAGTTGTAATCACTCGATTTTACTAGTTTTAACATTTTATATGATTACTTACTTGTAATTTGCATAAATTTAACAATAATAATTATTTATGTCTTTTTGAATTCGATGATTTATAGTATTAATCCATTCTGATATAATATTTTGTCTGTGTTAAAAACTACACAAACTTAGCCCAAAAAAGTTTAAACTGACATCGAAATATTTCAACTCCGGTTCCAGTGTTCCTGGACTCCTGGTGAAACCGAAATTAGCTAGGGCGTATTACAATTTCTATAATACATGTTCAAATCTAGTGTATATTATCTTATTTATGCATTGGAACAAGTAATTAAAATAATTAATTATATATTTTATAAGACTTTTTATTAATTTGAATATAATGAAAGTCATGTCAGCAGAAATTGAACAACTGCCACTACCTATATACTGCGAAGTGTCCAAAATATATGACAAACATGAGAACATAATGACTATTAAATCGTATAAAAGATTAAAGAAAAGTAAATTTTAATGACGAATTTATGAAAAAATATAAAAGCATTTATTCGAGAATGGGTAGCATGTTAAAGATAATATTTATTATCATACAAAATCATTATGACTTCTGTTCGTAATAACAATAGTATCTAACACTATATATACATACATTTTCAACATAAAAGGATTACTATTACTATGTTTGTAGTGCAGTCAATCAATTACCTTTTTTAATTATTTTACCTACACCTGTATATTAAGTTAAGGCGTTTAGTAAATAGTTTACTATTTTTAAAGTTTTATTGTACACTTTGGATTAAAAACATTTTTGAAAAAACGTATAAAAATTTGAATGCAGCGGGATTCGAACCCGCGCCTTTTGGAAACTGTCCAAGCGTTCTGACTGCTAAGTCATGCTAACAACAAAAAAGTTGTAACCCACGTATAAGAATTTCGACGCAGCTGACGCAGACAACGCATGGCATGACGCATCAAATATTTATACGTTTTTTCAAAAATGTTTTCTAATCCTAAGTGTGGAATAACACTTTAAAAATTGTAAACTATTATAATAAATAGCAATCTTTCTTGTCTAACAATTACTTCTTTATAATCTCTAAATAGCAGAAATTTGTAATAATCTCTCTACAGAGATGTTAACAGCATAAATAAGTTGTAACAAACGTATAAAAATTTCGACGCAGCCGGTAGTAGGACGCATGGGTTTGCGGTCAGAGCGCTTGGACGGTACATTAGAGGCGCGGGTTCGAATCCCGCTGCGTTCAAATTTTTATACGTTTTTTCAAATATGCGTTTACTAAATGTCTATTGCAGATATAAAAGCCTAAATTTGATAGTTCTCAAAGAGAAAATAGTAAATAAATTACTCAATTCTCATATTTTCCTGAATTTGCTTTTAGTTAGGTACAGAGTAACTTCAGTATAAAAAAAAAATCTTCGATTTAACGAGTTTTTCGATATCCCCTAAAACTGCCCGAAGAAAAAAGAATGCAAAAAAAGGTTTTTTTTTTAAATTTTGAACCATAGCAAAATATAAATAGACTTAGCTAACTTATAAACTCAACATAAAAAAGTTCTCAGCTTTAATTGTCTACATTCAATTTCACAATTATTCATGTGTCGATACAGCAAACTTGTTACATTTTTGGCAAGATCATTTTTAAACATTATTATTTTAATTATTGTATAACAGAAAACTATTTAAACAATTTTTAAATTAAAATATAATGGTATTTTTGAAAATCGTTTGATATGATAGGAAAACAGATTTAGAATTAACGTAAAGTTGGAATTTATAGCCATTTTTTACCTTGTTGTGACTAATGGTAGACTAACCTAACCTCTATATAACGAACCGTACATTGACAAAATACTTGATTTAATATTATTTCCCTTCAGTTTCTTTATATCAAGGTTGTACTGTATATGTAATTCGATATAAATATGGTGGCGAGGCCGGACACCGCAAACAACGAATAAAATTTACTAGCTACTTGCTTAAAATATAAATTAGTTACTAAGTAAATTATTAATTCTAATTTTATAATATATAAAATATTTTTAGTATTTGTAATATAACAAAACATTACAAGGAAACTAAATGTGATTTCCTTTTTCAGTGATTATTTTTTTATAGAAAATTATTTAACAAAATATCAAAAAAACGTATTTTAAAATTTATAATCATTTACGGAATTAATATCGTTATTTATTCAAAGAAAGTGACATATATTCTAGATCAAGCTATGTTATATCCAGAACACCGTTAGTTCCTATTATTATTAATTAAGTATTACTAGTTCCTTTTTATTTTAAGTCGTTTTAAAATGAGCTTACTTAAATTCAAATTAGTTATTGAAGGTAAAAAATACACTCTTTTCGAGTCTAACCCATCATTGCGCTAACAGCGTTACGTACGTACGTACCGCTGTGCATTGTTAGCTTTTTTACTAATAAGTATACATAAGAAGGTTTCATATAGTATGTTTTGGAATTGTTAAACAGTATACGTATACGCTAATTGTATATCTTCATCGACGGGAATGGCATTCCTAATGTTTTCGTGTAATAAAATATATTTATAATGATTGAATTGCGAGTTATAATGAATGAATTACGAGATTTAGGCTGCTCAATTTAATATATTTTTTTTCATACTATATTTTATATATTTTTTTTAGGAGAGTTATTAACATTAAGAAAGCATAAATTATATTTTCTCGATATAAAATCTATTTATTAAAAAAAGTATGATAAAGCTATATTGAAAAAACTAAATATACATTGACATTGAAGTGTGGTTTTTCTATATACTTTGACAATAAAGTGTCAATTATTGAAAATGCGAAACTTAAGTAAGCTTTTAAATTTAATCCGTTTATTACAATTACACTTATAATAAAATATATTATAAAATATATTATGTGTGTATGTATATATTAACACTTATAAATAGACATTATTTATACTTACTTGATACGAACACTTAGTGATTTATAGTTTATTCCATAATTATAGTTATGACATGGTCTAATTTTGTTTAGCAGAAAGTCCACACAATGGTAGCAACAATGAAGTGGTGCTCGGCGGCCGTCAACCCGTCGTGAAGCTGGAGCCGCTCAAGACTGACCCGCTCAAGCCCGTGTCCTTTCACATTGCGCTCACTTCCAAGCAGATTCTCGAAGCGTGCAAGTAAGTTAATTTTCCTCGTCCACAGTACTGAAAGACTGCTTACTAATACTTGACTATTGTTTTGTTCATTTATTAATGCTAACTAACGTATTGTGCAATTTTCTCGTATCCGCAGAGAGAACGCAGGCCCGCCGTCGTCGTGGTCGGTACTGGGCGATGGTAGCGGGCCGCCGGAGCCGCCCGGCGTGCCGCCGCCGCGCCTTTCGGCAGAGCAGCTGGCGCCGCCCGCGCCCTTCGTCTACGTCGAGTCCAAGCGCGACGCCTTTAGCCCGCAGCTGCAAGACTTCTGTCTCAAGCACCCCATCGCCGTGGTGCGCGGACTAACTGCCGCGCTTAAACTCGACCTCGGCCTCTTCTCCACCAAGACGCTCGTGGAGGCGTGGCCCGACCACGCCGTGGAGGTGCGCACGCAGCTCATGCAGTCCGCTGATGAGAACTGGGACCCGAGCGGACGCCGCCGCGTGTGGGCGTGCGCCTCTCACCGCTCCCACACCACCGTGAGGAAGTACGCGCAGTACCAGGCCGGCTCTTTTCAAGATTCGTTGCGCGAGGAGCGCGAGCGCGGCGCAGCACCCGCCGCGCACCCGGCCGCCGCCGCCGCCGCCGGCGCACTGTCCGACTCGGACGGGCGCGAGTCGGGCTCGGGGCCCGCCAAGCGGCGCCGCGCCGCTCGCATGCTACGATTCGGCACCAACGTGGATCTCTCCGATGAGCGTAAATGGCGGCCGCAGCTCACCGAGTTACAGAAGTTGCCGGCGTTCGCGCGTGTGGCGTCCGCCGCCAACATGCTGTCGCACGTCGGCCACGTGATCCTCGGCATGAACACCGTGCAGTTATACATGAAGGTACCCGGCAGCCGCACGCCCGGCCATCAGGAAAACAACAATTTCTGCTCGATCAACATCAACATAGGGCCCGGCGACTGCGAGTGGTTCGGCGTGCCCGACTCTTACTGGGGCGGAGTGCGCGAGCTGTGCGACCGCCACGGGCTGTCGTACCTGCACGGGTCGTGGTGGCCGGACCCCGACGAACTGCGCGCGCACGGAGTACCCGTTTATCGTTTCACACAGCGCCCCGGAGACTTGGTGTGGGTGAACGCAGGCTGCGTGCACTGGGTGCAGGCCACCGGCTGGTGCAACAACATCGCGTGGAACGTCGGCCCGCTCACCGCGCGGCAGTACTCCCTGGCGCTCGAGCGCTACGAGTGGAACAAGGTGCAGAACTTCAAGTCGATCGTGCCGATGGTGCACCTGACGTGGAACCTGGCGCGCAACATCCGCGTGTCGGACCCGCGCCTGCACCGCGCCATGCGCACGTGCCTGCTGCAGACGCTGCGCGCGGCGGCGGGCGCGCTGCAAGCCGTGCGCGCGCGCTCCGTGCCCGTGCGCTTCCACGGGCGCGCGCGCGGCGAGGCCTCGCACTACTGCGGCGCCTGCGAGCGCGAGGTGTGGCACGCGCTGTTGGTTCGCGAGCACGAGCGCCGCCACGTCGTGCACTGCCTGGCGTGCGCGCGCCGCGCCAGTCCCACGCTGCAGGGCTTCCTCTGCCTGGAGGAGCATCACATGGAGGAGCTGTGCCAGGTGTACGACGCGTTCACGCTGCACCGCCCCGCGCCATCTCCCGCACTGTCCGCGCCCGCCCTCGCCCCCGCGCCGCCCGGCCCCGACTGAGCGAGCGCCGCCCGCGACGTCACGTACCTGTTTAGTTTTGTGTGAGAGTGATGTCAGTTTTGTTTATTGTAATGCTTATTTTTGTTTATCGAGAGACGCCCCGCGGCCTTGTATGCGGTCGGGGGCGTCGATCGTCCGTCGATATCGTATTCGACTCGCACCCGTTTTAGAACCGAGTTAGTCGCAAGCTAGATTTCTGTATATTCGTGACACACGAGTGATTGTGGTTGTCGTTTTTGACCAACTGTATAAAAGTATTGTAAGTGATCACTAGAAAAATCGCGATCTATTTTTAATACACGGCTCGTGAGTATAAACGTAGAACGAAACGAATATTTTCGTGAAAAGATAATTTTGTAAATCGATAAATTTACAATTTACAAACTCCTCGATCACTTTTGTAATTGTGAGAGATAATGTTAAAAGCGATGTCAATTTTGGCGACGACGGGTCGCCGCTAGCGAAGTGTAGCGATAGCGAGGACCGTAGAGTAGGAGGCGACGCCGACTCTAGCGAGGGTTCACCGGTGAATGTATTATTTTTGTATAGAAGTATATTTATTTATTTGATCACACAGATTTAGTTTTTGACTTCCTAGTATAATAATCGTCGTAGCGAATAGTAGTTCGTAAGTGAGAGGCACGGAGTGAGGCTCTGCGTTTTAGGAGGGTCCGGAGACAGTGCCGCTATGTCCCAAAGAACGTATCGCGAAGGCGCGCCGTCTGTAAGCGGACGAATTTATTATTCGCACTAGTTAATTGCATTTTAGTCTGTCGCGTCGGGGACCGACTGTCGAGTTTATTTATTCAAATGAATGTTTAATATGAAATCGTTTCGTTGTATGACAAAATTAGATGTAATTATTGTTTGGCTCGGAGTAATTAGACAATGTTGGCAGGTTGGTAGAGGTCGGCAGAAGGCGGTGGAGGTGGGGCGGATGCGGGGAGCGTTCGTTACTTGTTCCGTGTATAAGTTTTTGTCCGTTGTGCGGGAGTGAGAGGCCCTCCCCCTCTCCCGCACTCGCCCCATTCTCCCCGCCACGCCCCGGAGGGGACTTAGAACGGGATTGTGAATACTGATCTATTTTATAAGTAATGTAACATCACTGCCATTTACGACCTTACTGTTTATACTGTAATATTAAATTTTTATTAAACTTATAAAATATGGAAACTATCTTTTTTATTTAACTCCTTCCAACTCTTATAGATATCAAATAAAAGAATTTAGTTTTCGTTTACATTTATTTCTATAATCACAATTATTTCGTTAAAATAACATTAATGGACTATAATAATTTACTTCAAGAAATTTTTAAGTTTACTGTGAATAATTAAGGTCCATAAATACTTTTATACATTCAACTCAATATTATAAGTGTAAAACTATCTTAAAAGAAAAGGAAATTTTAGGCGTATGTTCCGACTCTTCAGCATTACCACTAGTTGTATTTGGAATTGATTTTGAAAAACTATATGCTTCTAAAAGATCAATATCGAGTCAACATTAATTACAATTATAATTGCCAAAGGAAGCAAAATCCAAATTCTTAGAATTCAATAAAGTTGAAGAATGTCAACACAAACGTTACAAAATTTTACACATTTATTATAGACACTCCATATCATTATTTCTCTAATTTCAATTCTTTATAAAACCCAAATAATTTCGACAATGTTTCTTCCCAATTGTCATTATAAAACTTTTACAAACAGTCTTAAACAGTAAATATAATTTCTCGATGATACTTATTTATATATTCATTCATTAACATATTTAAGTAAGCTTTATAGCACCTATTGTTGTATATATCTTATTTTAATGTATTATAACAATAACTACTTTATACAATAAAAATAAAATGCAATTTAACACTTTCCCAATGTCAGAATCAAAATATTTATTTTTTACATAGAAAATTACCTCGCAAGAAGCTATCTTAATAGTTTCATATAATTAAGCATGTATTTAGTAATATCAATGAGTTCTTGCGTGTATTATTTAATAGTTACATTAGTCAATGTAAAAATTCCAATAAAGCTTCATCAGAGAGCGAACATAAATCGATAAAAAGATACAGCTCGTATGAAAGAAAATTAAAATAAAAATGTTTCTCAAATACAAATATCTTTTGGTAGTAGATTGCACGTATAATAATAGATTGTCTAAATTACCTAAAGGCGTCTTCACACCTAACTTACGTTTTGGTGAAGACTAGCATTTAATTAACACATCCAAGCACACCATATTTCATTATAGGAAGCTCTTTTGGTCAGAGGCAAAAAAATATATAAAATAGCCGATCAGCAAACAATTCAAGCTCAATAGAACAGTTATAATTAAAATATAATAATTGTATAATAATTACTTATATGATTATTTCATAATAAAAAGTATAAAAATAGGCCGACATTTCGTTCCCATAAAGTCCATTTAACGCTATGGAGCGTTAAAGCATTCATACCATATCAATTCCATCGCTTACTTCAATAGGAATGGTAAGAGGTTACTTTAAGAAAAGTATTAGCAAGTAAAGACAAGTTTAAGCTTACATTTACAATGAAGCTGTAAAATATAATTTGGTCTTTTCATATAAAAATATATAAATAATATATATATTAAATATATATAGTAATTTTCACATAAGAGATTGTTTGAGAACTTATACAATCAGATCCACGCGCATTCATTACTCAAAGTGTGTACTATTATAGAAGACATGTATGGATGAAGGGGATGTGTCTAAATAAAAAAATACAGAAAATTCATACTTAAAGTATTACCTCAAAAATTAAACGACTTGAATTTGTATTATATTAAATATTATTGCCGAAATAGAAGCTTTTTTTATTATTTTATTACAAAATCTAGTTTTGTCTCCTTTATTTAAACATTTTTTAGCATCACGCTTTTATCCCGCAAAGCAGGCTAGGAAGAAAATAAGTGTCAAGACCCAGGAACTCAACGCCGCGATTTCCAGAGTAAAGAAATAAAAATTATTTAAACATAATCATTCCCTCGAGCAAGAAACGAAGCCACAACTGATCGCGTTTAAAGTCGGACTCTATCTCAATGGGCCACAACCGCCTCGAAGTCTTTGAATCACTTTTTATAAAAAAAAAATCTAATAATATTTCATAAAAGCACACACAGTCGTCATTTATGAATAAATCTGGCCAAATCGGATAATAGAGCCTATCACTATCATTCATGCATGTCTTCAACAATTATATGCTAATTATACATAAGAAGAAAACCTAGCCCTAGTAAATTGGAATTAATATTAATTTTACACTGACATACGTTTAAATAGATTCGCAATAAACTTGACTAGTTTGTGCTCGAGCTCTTCTATGTTTGCTTAACTACGAATAAGAAGTATTAGACATAAATATTTGGGATATGAATATTCTAAAGGCACATCTACGGATCAAAATTAAAAAAGGATTACTTAATTCTAATATTCATTTCTTTTTGCATAAAAATTATAATGAAGAAAAATGATAAAATTATATCTTTTGTTGGTTTTGAACACCAAAATAATTTTTTCTATGCAAAAAGATCATATTCTTAAATTAACAAATTTAGTTTCGGAAAATTATTTATTTATTATTCGATTAAATAAATTATACTTTTAAACTCATTTATTCGCTTATTCTCATGATTTAAAAATCATGAGAATACGCGAAAATTAAAATTTTATTATATTGTGTTCATTCCAATGAAAGAATGAATGAATTGGAAATGCAGACAATTTAAAATTCAGTATTTTGCTCATGAAATTCTAATGAGCAAAATACCGAAACCAAAGGTAAAAAACTAATTTGAAGTTCAAAACCTGTAATAATTACTTACAAGCTATGAAAGATAAAGCTTGGAAGACTACACTAATTACTAAAAATTTGCAAACATATTGCATTGTTATATAAAACTTTCATTTAAGTGCTTTTATGTGCAATTTTGTGAATTATTATTATTTACTACATATTCTAGTGCGTTTAGACTTTTTACTGTTCTGAACAAATATCTGTTAAAAATAGTAAATAGTGTAACAAATATAATTTTCTTCTACACATATAATGCACATACTATCTTTGATTAGCGCGATTTTATAACATTTTAAATTAAACTATTTAAAACAGATTAATCACGTCAAGGTCTACCTGTGACCACAGGCTACTGTTGTCTTAGAAACGTCGGGTTTTCAAAACATGTACTTTCGAATACAAAAATATAAGCGATAAGTCCGTTTAAAATAGTTTAATTTAAAATTAATGCACATATAATATTTTGATATCACTAAATATGTATAAAAAATGGAAACTACACATTTTGAAAATGTTTGTTTATATTGTCCTAATCCACTATCCGGGTAAAGTTTGCATTTTTTTTCTAATATTATAGAATTATTACTATAATAATATTATTTATGGATTTTTCATGTTAATATTTTGTTATTATGTACGCCCCTAATAATTTTATAAATAGTGTTTTTTTTCTTTTATATATTTAACTCATTTCTTCTATATATGTGTTTTAGTATCAAATAGAAGATATATTTAAAGGTCATTTATTCTTCGTTCATTCGGTCATTCGTTCTTTTTTAATGTATCGATTTTATTATTATTTGTTATAGAAAAATCGATTAAATATATTTTAGCAAATATAAATTGTTGTTAAGTGTATTGCTAATTATAAAAAATCACTGAGAAGTAAAAGTTTATGAAATGGAGTATAACAAACCATAACAATTAACTAACTCATACTATAAAGTACGATTTAAATTGCATTATATAATAATAACAGTGCAATAGTATATAAATATTTATATGAACATAAAAAGCGTCAATAGATTGTGATGGGTAATACTTGTAAGGAGTAACGCTACAATCTTATTCTTATAAGATTTTGTGGCAATTTCTCATAATATGTTATCATGAGGTTAAATTCGCAAAATTAAAATTACATTTTAGGGATATTTTTTGCCAACTTTTTGCGTGTATTTTGTCATTATTCGAATTTTGCATTTTTTACTTTTACTTTTATGCATCATTTTTTTTTCAATGATAACCTTTATCATTATAAACTATTGAAGTACTTTTATATTTATGTATATTTTTTTATTTTTCAATCATTAAAAACTATCCAGCATCAATTTTCAACTTGACACTTGTAGTTTCGTATCATATTTTATCGTAATTTTCCATGTTTACACATATAAACATGTGGTAAAAAAAGGCATAATACTTATAAACTGCTCCGACTTTAGATCTTTGTTTATTAAAGAACAATGGCGGCGGCGTCATAAAGACAAATTTACCATCATTATTAAACAAAAGTCTCGTCAATTACAAACTTGTAAATTAAATGTATGTAGAATTATTAATTGTTTAGATTATTATCAGAAAATACTTAACAATGCAAATGTTTTGAACAAAATAGACATCCATCTTAGTGAGAGTCTTTCTGTTTAAGTAAATGAGTTACACGTATATATATACGTGAAATGTAAGTTAAGTGCAAATTTCGAATGATAACAAGATACGCAACCTGCGTAGGCATTCTCTGTAGGAAATTAAGATGCGATATATAATGTATATATCCGGTAAAATAATCTTGTTTCACATATTAAAATTCTTCATGCACAGAGCCCTGGCGCCGGTATCAGCGCTCTGGTAGAAGACCATATTAAGATTGTATTGATATATTCCTACAGATTGGATGCGGAAACTAATTAAATATTTATCTTATTTCTTTTTCAAAGTACTAATATTAAATTGAAGCAGATACTAAAATATAAATTATGAAAAAGTTACCTTGCGTAAAATGTTAGAAATTCTTGATTTTTAAAAATTAACCAAAAAGGTCACTTCTTTCAAGATTTTATAGTTCCAGAAACTGTCAATTTTATGGTATACATTATATTATAAGTAAACTTTATTTAAAGTGTCCGATGTACACCTCATATATCGAGTAGATGTAGATTATACACATCAATGCCATCTTGTTGAACGACAATATAGCACTCAGGGGTTGCTTCGCTAGGTAAAGATGTATCTCGGCTTGGGCTCCGCGGCGGGGCGCGGCGGGGCTCAGGAGCGCGGCACGGGCCGGCGCAGCAGCAGCGCGGAGTCCGCGGACACGATGGGCAGCTCGTTGCTGCAGTGGTACTTGATGAGATGGGGCACGCTTTCAAATACTCTGTCTTTTGTTCGAACCTGAAATTGTTCATCAGAAAATTATTATTAATCACGTTTACTGCTTAATCTAGACATACATCATTCTCGTTTCCTTTGTCTATTTTAAAGACATGGCTTATTGATGGCAGAACGTTATATTTGGCTTACTACGCCGTTTTTGAAATATAATTTAATTATTTTTGCATATTTCGCATATATTAGAAAAAACAGGGAAAAACGATTTTACGCTCAGACATTACAGCTACATATACATAACTTTGTAATTATTATACTTAATTTTCGCAAGCAAATTTATAAAGATATACAATAAAGGATATAATAGAGGATGTCCCATAAGCAATTTGAAGTAAAAAAAAATATAAAAAAATTATATATAATATATTTTTTTTATTTATTGTTTAATAATTTACTTTAAAAAGGAATTATTTTTTAAAAATCGCTTCATCTAAATATTCTCCATTTTGTTCTTGGCACTGTTGTCAACGACGACTAAAATTTTTTATCACTGTACGGCGAGTACGCTCTGATATGCTTGACATTTCTCGCCAGACATTTTCTTTTAGTTCATCAACTAACTGCGGATTAGTTTCGTAGATTTTAGGCTCAGGGTAACCCCATAAGAAGAAGTCCATTGAACTCAAATCCAGATTATTTATTATATTACACTTTGTTAGGGAAAAGTTGACGGACGACGGGCATTGTGATGTTTAAGATATAGGCAGATGCGCGATCTTGTTGTCACCAGGTCCGGGTAATGAAACTTGGAAAATTCTGCAACTATGGTGTAAAAGTCCTCGATCATTACCACATACCGGTCCAAAGTCACAGTAACCGCACGACCATGGTCGTTCTCAAAAATATATGGGCCTATGACGCGATGCGCTAACTTAGCCGCCCAAACTGTGACCTTAGGACTATGCCTTTGCCTGGCCTCGCCTTGCCTTGATATTTGAGACATGAGTTTACGTTACTCCAGTAGAGACAAGTAAAGCGGATATTTAGTATCAGTCAGGGTAGGATCAGTATCTTTCAATTACTAATTACTGCTAACTGAATTTTATGTGGGTGAAAATGCACTGTAACGTCGATCTGGGTATATTTATTTCACTGGAGCGCTAACGATTGAATTCAGTAGGATTTTCACAACAACAACTGACTTTTGCACCCTGTCGATGTTTTCTTCCGCCCGTGATATCTTTGGTCGGCCTAATCGTGGTTGGTCCAACGTAGAGCCAGTCTCCTTAAACTTTTGAACCCAACTCGTAATCGTTTCAACACTAGGATAATCATCAAACATCAAGCGTGCGTAAGTTGCGATACACAAAAAGCACGGCGACTGAATTCCGAAAGACTGTTGGTAGGTTCCCCCGCACCCCGCGTGCCTTTCCTGGGCGCCATTTCAATTTTATTCGAAATTTAAATTTCAAAGGACTTATGAGACACCGGTATAAATATTATTTTAAATTACTCCACTAAAAATATAATATATACATACCACGCCGTTAGGGTCGACGAGCAGCAAGTGCTTGTGCGTGCCGCGCCTCGCGCCCGTCAGCACGAATTGTCCGGGACATGCCGTCGACTGGCGCACCAGGAACTCGCCGTCCTCTGTTACTAGCTATCAAATATAGTACAATCTCGATAATTCGAATGTCAATGGAAATGTTAAAAACTTCGGCTTATTGAACAAAAGAATTCAAAACATAAATAATGTACGAATAACTACAAAAGAGTTGTATTGTTATAAACAAATAGTTCATTGTATTAGACAGAATTGTATTTTTTTGGGATTTTAAAATAAGACTACAACAAGTAATTAAGTTGAATTTAAGATATAAAGTCTATATAATATAAGATTTTGCGTATTTAATCGTTCAGGGAAAAAGCACTCATTTGACTTGATAAATCAAAGGTCACAATTTGACAAGATTCTAGTTATAGAGATTCCACTGTGTTTTTATGTGCGATTGAGAAGAATAACAAATTGCTTTTTATATTAGATGGGCTAACTAAAATGAGAGAAAAATACAGAATACTGTTTCTCTGACTAAGAATAGAATACACAAGAAATCGCATTTACAGTCGGACGCTGTCCCACTGACTGGCCTCTTTAATAAGTTTTAGTTATTTAATTAATATTTAGTTAGTTACCAAAATTATCCGAAACTAAGGGCTTAGTGGTTAAAGCTCTTAGACGGTATCCAACAGTCACGTGTTTGAATCCCAATACCTTTGTAACGTTAAAATAAGTATAGTGCAGTACCCTCTCAGCAGCACTCCTCGATATGGGGCCGTGGTACCAGGGCTCGCGCGCCAGCAGCGCGGTCTGCGCGGCCGCCGACAGCGCGCCCGGCTCCTCCGCCGACGGGCACGTGGACGCCGCCGCCAGCGTGAACGGTTCTGGAAACCAATTTATAACCTTTGAGGTCGACTTACTTTAATATCATATGTTTAAGTGACAAAAAAATACCTAGGTTATTTTATTAAAGAAATTACATAAACTAAAAAATGTCTTGAAAATAAATACTTTACTACACTTTAAACTTTAATAATTGGAACTGTGGAAATTGGAACCAACCCACACAATATTAATTTCATAAGTAAGCGTAATTTTGTTAATTAACTGATAATCTGCGTTATAATATGCGTGAGATATCGGATGCCACCAATATTCCTAGGACAACGGTACATTCCTAAGACAACGTACATAAATATTTAATCAAGACGCGAATCGAATAATTCTATAAATATTATTATAAAGACTAGACCTATGCGCAAACCTTTCCTCTTCAGTGAGATTTAGGGCATATAAAACTTATACATATAAAACTAGGTAATATGGTATGGTAATAGGTACATATAAAACTTGATGAAGGGTTCTATGTCAAAGAATAATTTTAATGTGTCATATTTATTTTATTATTTAATAATAATATGATAATATATCTGTACTAATTATCTACATAAAAAAATTGCCATATTCGTCTTCGCAGAACGTGTTATTTTTATTAAAAAACGATGCGCTTTTCGTAAGCAGGTAATAATTACAAGACTTACGCATATCAAATATGTCGGTATTATGGTTGGGCAGCAGCGCGGTGGGCGGCGTGCGCGGCGGCGGTGTCTGGTTCACGTAGTGTCGGACACTCTCTTCACACCTGACAAAATAAATTTACGTATTTTTAAATTAATCAATTATTAAATAAGAGGCCGGTCGTGGCGCAGTGGGACAGCGTGACTGTAAACGCGATCGGTTGTGATGGAATGTTTATATTTAAATTATTTCCATTTTCTTACTCTGGTAAGAATATGACTCTGGTAAGTGTAGCCTTGAGTTCCGCCACTCAACACGCAGTCTCGAATTTGGCGGAAAGTGGAGTACGGAGTGTCCAAACACTAGGTACTTCTTGTCTACCCGACTATGCAGGATAAAAATGTGAAACTTTTTCATATATTTTAATGTAGAGTTTTAGCACTAAGTACTAGTAAGTAGGTATGAAATCTTATTCTTATTTAAATTATCTTGTATTTGGTATTTTGTACTACTATAAGGACAAAAAATTAAAAATAAAATTTATAATTCCTAACTAATACATCTTTTATACACTCAGAAATAGCTAAAAAAGCATACAAATAAATTTCCAATAACTCACGAGGATATAGGCGCGAGTGTGGGCAGCGGCGGCGGCGGCGGGTGTCGGTGCGTGGGCTCGGGCGGCGGGATCTTGTCGGGCATGTCGTTGTAGTACTCGCGCTCCTCCGCGCCGCCCGCCACGCTCAGGTTACGCGAACCGTTTATGTTTAGTCTAAAACAATTGTAAAGTCATGCAAAAATGGTTCTTTACTATTTTAAAATGTTACTCACACATTTGGGATAAGAAAAACATTTTTAGAAAATGTATAAAAATTTCAACGGCATTCAGAGTTTGGCTTTTGCAAAAAAAAAGGTGTACGAGAGTATCAAATTTTCGACATAGTTGGATAAAAAATATAGTTTATTTGTGGTATTGACCGTTTCATATATGTACGGGTTCAAATCCCGATAAAAATTCGAGGTCTATTGTAATTTTAGTTTTAGTAAATTTCCACTAGGTTAGACTTACATTTCCTAAGAATGAATGGTTTGAGATTTATTACATACATTTCTAAAAATATTGTTCATTCTTTAGCGTGAGAAAGAATATTGCAGAAGTATGAAATTTTTTAGAAAGGTCTTTCTTTCCTACAACATTGATTTATGGCTTAGATATTGCCTAACTGCAATGTATAACGAACTTAAAATATTTAGCACATGTGAAGCAAATACAATCTAAATTATACATTACAAATTAGTACAATCTATGTGCAGCATACTAATGTTTTAGAGCTGTAACTTGTAAGCTAATATAATATAATTGATTTATCAATGTATCACTTTTTTCTAAAAGACATTGTTTCATATCTATTTTAAATTCAAAATAAGTATTTTCTAATACGGTTAAAATGATTAGTAATCATTTATAAATATATGTTGCTTGGTATAATTTTTTTATGTAAGTCTATCTTAATATCTTACTCAAAATTGTATCCAAATACTACTTACTTACTACTTACTACATGTTAGTATAAACGCTCTCTAAGCTATGATAAAACCAATAGAGAATAAATTAGTGACCCAATTGCTATCAATCAAAATAATTTCTGCCTCCTACTGTGACTCACTGATAATGGTTTTGTACTATAAATAAATCTATACGTAGTTGACATTTTTAGGTCACCTATTGTAATTAATATTTTACTTAATTTTATTAATAAGTCAATTTGTTATATATTGGTCTAGGTGCGGCGTAATGTTCCGCGATTTAGCACAGAAGGTCTCATCGTTGCTTTGGAAGAATAGCGTATTATTACAAAACACAATAAAATTGAGTTAGCAACACCATTTGACGTCAAATGAGCTGTTTTAAACACTCAGTAAAAATCATATTTCAATAGTAACTTTTACAGCCGTGGAACGAAAAAAAGAATTAGTAAAAAGTGAATACTGGTATAGTATAAGCTTTACTTGTAGTAAAACCAACTACCCGCACATTAAATAAGAAAATAAAGAACTAAATACTTAAAAATCTACTAAAAAATGCACTGTTTTAAGTTACAACTTTCAAAGTAGCAATATATGGAAGATGCATAAAACTAATAAAAATAATATAAAATAATTATGACTAATAAAAATTATTATATTACTATTACATATAAACACTTGGTTAAAATTCAACCAAATTATTAATATGACCATCCATTACGACTTTCCTATACCCGTGACTCATATGAGGATAAATAAATTGACCAATACAACGCAATATTATCTCAAACATGATTCACACTTACGAAGATGGTTTCGTTAGGAATTCTTTGAAACGCAGCTCAAAAGCTTGACCAATGGTCGCTATGACATCTTGGGCGAGGCGGCCTCCACACTCCAACACATAGCAAGCCCGCCATTCCGAAGGCGGTGCTGATTTAGCTACATAGGCCACAAAGTCTAATGAATCCTGAAATTTTTTATTTTCAATTTAATGAATGTTATTTAGAAACATAAAAATGAATATTTTAGAATGTGTACAAAAAACTTACACATAGCGAGTGAGCATAGTGAACCTTTACTATGATCACTTGCTAAGTGTAATTTCACACCTATGAAACCTTTAAGAAATTGTCATTTTAGTTAAATATTTTCAAACAGTTTAAGAGAGTTACGTTTTATTTTAATATAATAATAGATTAATTGGTTATAACACAAGAAACACTTGTGTCCTGAGATAAAATTAACTGAAGTATTTTTAAAAATTTCCACTACTAATTTATATAGAAAATATTGCATATTTGAAGAAAGAGGAGAATGGTGACATATTTCTACATTTTGTCCCATATATATTTTGCACAAAAGTATTGTTAATGAATTGTATAACTTTTGAATAAAATTATAAAATGATATATATAATGTAATGCTTGCAGCATTATTTGCTTCAACATTTAACAACAGCTTATAATCACATGCTATTGTTATGTTATCATAATTTTGATGTACTAAAATGAGGTTAGGACTAATAGGTCTAATATTCTTTCTTGTGTCATAATAAGGTTGTATAATAAAACAATGAATATGAAAAGTGTCAATATTGTTAAAATGCTACACATAATTACCTGGTCACCTCCTGAAGCAAATGATACTCGAGGCATATCATGTCGAGCAATAGTTTCTCCTCCTTCCAAAGCAGCTAATGTAATAGCTCTTGAGGAAACCGTCAGAGCTACGTTAGAACCTGAGTGAGACATTCTGGGCTTTGCCGCGAGGGCATTGGCAGCAGCTTGACATACTCGTCTCTTTTTATCTGCAGATCTCAGTCCTGCTGCTGCACATACTCTTGCTATACATTCCCTATAATTTATGAATATTATTATCAATACAAATTTATAATGCACATTTTCATATACATATTTGTAACACATAATACAAAGTAAAATATAAAAATTGTTTTCTTAAACTTTAAAGATGTTGTTTAGTGTGTTATGAAATGCTTAAATGCAATCCTTATGTTGTTTGTCTTAGTGATTTTTTATTTTAATGTTTTATACCACTTAAATTTTCTATTTTTATACAAGATTCCTTAGACTTCCATATAATGTTATGTTAAAAGCTAGATTCCTCTAACAAAGAATAGACATGGTCAATCCATCTAGAGTGTACACATGTTACAATAATATTAATGTATAATATCTCAAATACAAAATCTTCAATTTATTTTTTTATTTTAAACAAAAACTTAAAAATTTAACAAGCAATGTTAAAAATGTTTAAAATAATTGTTGACTTTAGTGATTTTTACTCAATGAAAGTATTTTATACAGATTAATCATGTATATCTTGGTGTTGGGTTTACATAGGTCTTTGCTCACAAGAGAAAATAAATAAGAAAGAAGAAAACTAAAATATATGTAATTAATTCCTTTAAAAGTATATGTACTTTTATGTTTGTTAAATTAGTTGTATTTTTAAAAATAATTGAGATTAAAAGATAATATACTTACTTAGCTACTTGTGATCTTGTTTCAAAATCTAATTTTTTCATGGAAGTCAGGACCTCCATACACCCAATATACTGAAATTAGATTACATAAATATATTCAGCTACTTTAAGTAATTTAGTTTTTAAATACTATAATCTATTTTGGCTTAATGGCTATTTTATAGTAATGTTAATACAACATTTTTTAATTTTACTTACCCGAACTGCATAAGTTATACCATCAGTAGCTAACACAGAGTCGGGATGCAGCCAACCTCTGGCTGGCTTTGAAATAAATGCTCCGTTTTCGGTCATTTCTTTAACTGTTTTCTATCTTGAATTAATTTACAGCCCTATATGTTACACTTCATCTACTATTAGTTATTCAAATACTTTCATTGTGATTAAAATCTCAATTCACTGCTTCTCCAGTAATATTATAAGAAAACGAAAACGGTGTTCACTTAGTTTTTTTTTATATACATAAAACTTATTAAAGAAACAAACCAATATGGAATTTGTGGCTTATAGAAATATATTGCTATTTATTATAAAAAGTAAAACTTTTTGACAATATCACAGACGATCCATAGACTAGTGGTCATAATCAACCGTAGACAAGAGTTTGGTTTCTGTTTACATTATAAATGTCACCGAGAAATGCTGAACGTCAACTTGGAATATTTATTAGTTTAATAAAAAAATGTTACGAATAAAATTTATTTATCTAATTAAAAATCTCACATTGAAATTAATAATAATTTTATTGCATATAGAATCCAAACAATTTAGGTTCGACATTATAATATTAGGTTTCAGCACTAAACAACAGTTCTTATAAACATACATTTTAATTATCATTTAAAAAGATAGAGCTAGTTTACGAAGATTTTCATATATTTTTTTTTTCAATTTTGCAAGAACAAATTTTATTTATGTATTGTTGGAATACAAAGACGTTGCTTTTGTTTATCTATAGGTATACCATATATATAGGTGTATATTTATGTATACATATAGGTATACATAAATATACATATCCTATATCTAACAATTTATATCCATAATTTAATATGAACTATAACTGATAACATAAAAATAAAGCGAATTAACAAATAAATAATTTTCATTCAAAGTAATTTTACAAAGTAGGGTCTGTAGGTACAAAGTAAAATCGTGGTCAAGTGGTGGCAGTGCTTGTTCGCGCTTCACATTATTACACCAGTCATTAAGAACATAAGTATCCTTTTAGAGGAGGTCACAGCCTAGTTAAAGGAAGGTGCTCGTTCAAAGGATGGAGCCCGTAGCCTGGTACTTATTAAAACCACCTTGTTAGTCAGTGGTGTTGAATATTTGTGCGGGTCTTTTTATTTTTAAATAAAATTAAAAGCACCTACTGAAATGTATAATAAATGTCATATTTGAGATTAGTTATTTAATATTTTTGTACATTATTTTTAAAATTAACGCGTATGTTTCTAGAAAATATTAAGGAAAGGCTGATATGTTAAATTTTACTTCAATAATTTATATATCGTAAATGTGATTAATTTTAAACCTTTATAACCTCTATTATATTGATAGATTAATGTCATTTTAGACCCATGTCGCGTCGGCATGGATAAACGTTTATTTTTATTGCCAAATCTTCCCTCGAACATTAACGTAATCGTCGCCACGAGACCTTACACCATGCCGGTATTCACACCGTGTATGTATTTTACTTACTTTATACATATTTTAGCTACATTTCATAGCTATTTTATCATAGTTAAAATTATTAGTCATAAAACAGATTATTTTATAAAATGTTAGTATATTATGTTAAACTCTTTTATTATGCATAGACAACTTACCCATTATAAAACTTGATTTATATTACCGGTTTTAATGTTGATATATGCATTCGGTTTATTATATATTAATATGTTAGTATTCTAATAATATAGGTTTATGTGACATCGGTCTAAAAGCGCCCTTCGTAGCGGCGTAGCGCGTGGCGTCGTAGCGGTAGGGCGGGCGACAAACGCGCGTGCGTGCGTCAGTGTTAAGCCGGCGGCCGTCGTGTGTCGCCGACCATCGCGCTCGGCATGCGATATCCAAGCCGCTTGCATCCATCAATCAGACTGTACCGTGCGCCCCTGTAAGTAAACATCATATTTAATCATAAACCTCTACACTTCTTTATATAAAATCAAGTTTTTTATTCATCAATGTCATAAGGAAAATGTTTCTTCATTTCCGCACGTGTATCCATATTCGGCGTTCAGGCTTCTGACGCGGTAACAAATGAGCGGCTCGTTCAATAGCCCACTGCCCCTGTGAGATATTTCTGAGAGAGCCGCTCTGAAGGGTTGAACTAAATTTAGAAAACATGCTCTTTGTAAAAGATTGATAATAATTTATAAGTGATGCGTAAATACTAAAGGTTTTAGTAATTCTAGCATTTTTAATCATCTCTGCTGTCTATTGTATATAGCTTCTCATCTCGTATTCTTCTGCCGTATCTACATAACATGCCGTATCTAAATAACGTATTTTAATAAATATACAAAGCGAATTTTTAAAGATATTATATTGTCCATACCATACGATTGAAAGCTCCATATCTTATAAATTATATTTAAGAAATATTTTTAAAAGTCATATTCATTAATATTTTTAAACTCCTAAACGCCGAAGGCTGGTCTTTTGAGTCTTTTTAGTTCTTTCATAAATCGTCTAGGTGATTATAAGCGGGTTTCTCATGAATCGTCAGCATCTCGCCATAGGCTCCATGGCTCAACGTTTTTATAGTCGCTTAAAAACATGAAAGAAATCTGAAAATTAAATAACAGTTGCTTAAAAAGTATTTTGTTGCTAAATATCTATATATAGGTATGGACTAAATTAGTTACATAAATTATATTCCAGAAAATATAAAATCAATTATTTTAATGCAATTTTAAGTAATATTTTTATCATAAAGTTATTCTTTTGAGATCTAGCTGAGCGTAAATCGTATTCTTATTCCTTTTATTACAATAGTAAGATGTCTGCGGTAACAGAGGAAACATTGACAATCGGCTTTACTTTACCTTAATATTTTTTATAAAATACATCATAAAGTTATAAATTGCAAAATGTATAACTTAAAGTTATTATATCTTGTATAAACTAATTAGCATAAGAGATCAAAGTGTTTTATTCTAGAAGTTGAAATTACATGCAGTATTTAAAAATCATACAATCAGTAAGTAGTGTATGTAAGAGTAGGCCTACAAATTTTTGATATATGGTAACAATGAATAATATTCATTATTATAATTTACTATATGCACTTACTATACATCGTATCTATATTGTTTTAATAAGGACTTATTGATGAGGTAAAGGAAACTATTATTAAGCAATATCATGGGGCGTGTCCTTAGTATAGTAAGTAGTAACTTATAGACGGTGCAACGTAACTTGTTGTCTTAAAACAATGTGCATAAAGCTGAAATCTCTACCAATCATTTAAGTCTGAAATTTCAGGATTTGCAGGTAGTTTGGCTGTTATCCAAGACAGGAAATAATTAAGACAGTTTAGCTTTATTGTGAAATGACTGCCGATACAACCTAATTTCAAACTCCTTTAACTTAAGCATATTGAGCTTAAACGTATACAATTTGAAAGTTAGTAATAGCTAATTAAAGAAGTTATATTTATATATAATAATATTACTATATAAAAACTTTGCAAGTTTTATACGTACGTTTTGTACGTATACGTATATATCATGAACATGCACATTGTTTGCTTGTATTTAAAAGAAAATACAAGCAAACAATAAGAGCCCCAGGGTTGATTGAGTGATCTTTGATTGATTGAGGCTTATTCAGGTTTTGATCAAAGCAGCAACTTCCAGAGTATGTGGATTTTAATACGTATGTAGTAATTTTGTACATGATGGCAATAAAAAAACAATAATATCACTCATATTATTGTTATATCTATGAGAATTTAAGCATAAATTGTCATTTTTAAACTCATTAGGAAATCGAGAAAACAGACATACCTAAATAATTATTGTTAAATTAATTTATTATAATTATAAACTTCATTATGATGCTTATAATTGTAATAATTGTAATATGTTGCGCTAATAACATAATTTTTTGTTATTACCGCCACATAAATCTACAACCGTGGATTTCAGTAATGTTTGACCCATCTATGATTGACAAGCTGATGATTTAAAATTATTAATTTGTATTTCAAAACGAACAATAGAATATATTGGTATCGATTTAAACAGAAATTAAATTAACATGTAACATTGTTTTACAGTTAAGGGTAAACTGCTTTTAACATGTTGGCTTATCTTTGTAAAACATTCTGCAAATTCTTTACGACTACTGTAGGGGTTGTTTTAATTAAGGCTTAACTATATAATGAGCATTCAAGCATTTACGTACATTTATAAAATTAAATAATATGTATTACATTTGTGTAAGTGGAAATTGAAAAGTAACTTATTTTTATAATATATAAAAGTTTTAGTTTTTTTTTATATAATATGCAAATTTTATTATTAAAGGACTTAGAATAATACATATTATTTTATATGTACTATAAGTACCAAAAAAATACATTAATGTTATATTTGCCAAAATTAGATGTAGAGTCCTAGTCTGAACTTAGGATGACTGGGATGTCATACTGTATAAATGTATTTAATTTGTCACACTTACATGTGTGAATTAGAAGTATCTGCTCTACAAAGATAGTTTTATTAAATCTATACTATAATAAAATAGTAGAAACAGTGTGTCTCTATATAAAATATAATTCCTAAAAATAGATTCAGGGAGATAATATGCTATTAATTTCGTAAAGGCTCTAATAAAATAAGAGCTGATCTCTATCATATGGAAACCTAAGAGCCCGATGAAACAGTAAGAGATATAGAAATGGCACCTTAGTGTAAGTTGTGCGCATGCGAGGAACTATATAAAGATATAAGCAAATGTGTCTTAGAGAGTTTTTGAAAAAACGTATAAAATTTTCAACGCAGCGGGATTCGAACCCCACGCCTCTTGGATACCGTCCAAGTGCCCTGACCGCTGAGCCATGCGTTCTACTACCAGCTGCTTCGAAATTCTTATACTCCTTCTTCTTAGCGGGTTGCAATCACGCTGCGTTCAAATTTTTATACGTTTTTTCAAAAATGTTTTCTAATTCTAAGTGTGGAATAATACTTTAAAAATAGTAAATATTAAAATAAAATAGCAATCACTCTTGTTAAACGATTATTTATTAATAATCTTTAAGTAGTAGAAAATTGTATAAATCTACAGAGATGCTAGCAACATAAATAAGTTGTAACAAAACGTATAAGAATTTCGACGCAGCTGGTAGTAGAACGCAAACGGCTTAGCGGTCAGAGCGCTTGGACGGTATCCAAGAGGCGCGATTTCGAATCCCCCTGCGTTAAAATTTTTATAGGATAACACTTTAAAAATATTAAATATCATGAAGAGTTTTTGACAACAAATTAAAATCGTCTAAATTAGTGTGCGATATCGTGGCACTGTAGGTCACAAAGTCCACATAAAGGAAGTTGTGGGCATTTGCTAGTTCACAATATGAGTGAAATCAGTGTAGGTCACGGGCGGTAGAAAAATGCAAACTTAACCTACATACTTTTATATGGGTGGCAAGGTTTTACGTAGAACGACTATATGACCGCCGGCACTTTGGCAAACCATGACCGACGCTTGAAATGAAAACCTTTGGTTAAAAACTATTTATATTTATTTATGAACTAATTCTTGCCCGTATTTAATTTGTTTGGAATGTCCCTTGTCACATTCATTCTTCAAAACAAAATAAATTTTAATAATTTCGGCTGTGTGTTTTATTTAAATACATTGTTGATTGTTGTTGTGATATATATGTATATATATATATATATATATATATATATATATATATATATATATATATACCGTAGTGATTAAAATAAAATATTTCATAAATTTTTATGTTTTGACATAAAAATTTATGAAATATTTTATTTATTAATTACAGAAATTATGAATTTCTGAAAAATAAACTAGAAACTCTGTCTTTTTGAAGTGTCGCTATCTCTCTTCTATAACCGTCTAAATCTTAAATGCAATCTGACATCACTAAACTCGTAATCCCCACATAAAATTTTACTGTCGATTTTTATTAGCTGACATAAGTGTGTTTATTTTGGATTCGTTTGAAAGAGGTAAATTATTTTCGAAATTTAGATATACAACTGTAAACATAAAGCAACAATAAGTAAATAATTATTATGTTATTTTACATACTTTCCGGTTTCTATTCACTTATCTTACGTAATAGTTACATATTGTAATACAAGTAACTTAAGTATTTATAAGAATACATATTATAAAATTTTTGATGAAATGTTATTTCTCGTATATATTTCTCTCTGTAGCATATTTTACTTAAATAATATACTTTTTATATTTCAAACTTCCTGTATTACTAATTAACAAAAGTTCTATGGTTTTTGAACTTAATCAATATATCTAAAAGTATGAAGAAAAACAAATTGAAATGGAATCTTATTAAAAACCAATAAAAGCATATACTTACAGAGTTATATTATAAATTTCTATTTCAAACATACGAGTATAAAGTGATTTATAAATTTTTATTGATATTTCAAACTAAACCGCACTCAAAGTGACTAAGTTGGGTAATGGATTGGGAATATTAGCCAAATCTCTTGAGTTGTACCCTTCTGAGCCTTCATCCGTCTTCTCAACAGCTATTCGATTTTATCGGAGGGGTGTAAAACTGAAAGTGTGGCGTTTTTTTGTATTTCTAAGGCAGCTGTCCTGGTTTTCTTATAGGATATATTTTTGCGTAGATGTTCAATATCACTTAAATTTTAGAGATTTATTATAACTACTTACGTCTTATGTGTATAAGATCTATATAGGCGTTCTTATGTGTATAAGATCTATATAGGTGTATTCGTTTTGATTTTGTCCGTTTTCGGTTTTATAAAAAGACCATCTATTTTATTAAGATGTTTAGTTAACGCTTTGAATGTTGGGTTTAAAACTTAAATTTAATTAAAATTATGTGACTGTTTTTTATTCTGTCTTGAAAAAAAAACTCTTACTATTATCCTAAAGATAATACTTTTACTAATTAAATTTACTAACAAGAATTTTTGAATCTTAATTTATTATTTTATGTTTACAAAGTTCATTTATAAAAAAACATTTGATTTAATTATAAACCCAAAGAATGATAAAAGATTTTATATTTATAAAAATCGTATACTTAATTTTTTATATCCATAATCAAAATTATATAAATTAATGTACCGTTTGCCTAACATAGCACCATTAACGTTACTAACAAAGCTGTTATCCATCAATTCATTCCATCGGCTGTAAATGAGAATGCAAAGCTAAGTGGGGCCTTTTACGATCGGCGGTTTTTCTTGTAACGCGACACTGCAGGGACAATGCGCTGTTTATCTATATAAACGCTACAACGCAGACTTCTATTAAGCTGATGGATATTATCTTTCTACATATCTTTGTTTATCTTTTTTATAATGGGCATATGTATGAAGAGGGCTTTAGTAATTTAATCGCTTCATCAATTATCATAATTTAGTCTTCCCTTCTTAGTCCTCTCTTCTTCTCGACAGAAAATGTAGGGATGAAGGTAAAAATGATACACATATTATGTTGAAACAGTTAATTTAAAATATGAGTCAAAATCTTTTCATTTAAGGAAAAATGACTTTCCCGTAAACAAATAAAATTGAGCATCAATAGCTAAAGAAAAACGACAAAGGCACTTCAGAGTAAGGGTTGTGGAAAATGTATCGTGTGGCCTCTTAGCGACAAGCATCTTTCCGCAATGAAATGACGAAGCGACGATAAAACATTTTATGTCACTATTTTTGTTTACTTCAAAAAGAGGGTCCGCTGATAGGGAGATGTTGGGTGGCGTGAAACAATTGTACAGCCTTCGTGTCGTGTTTAACATAACAGTTTTGTGAAATCCTTTGTTGTATATAAATGCGCTCGGCTGTGTGGATATGAAAATAAATTTCCCCGTTTGCGCTTTTTTAGGCTGCCACAATATCATATTTTGCATATATCTTAAGAAGTACGTTTTGAAATATTTGTTGAAATGTGAAATATTTACTGTTTGAAAAAATATAAAAGACGAAACGTATCATAAAAAATGTTTAAAAAGTCACTACAAACTATAATAACAGTTTGTCTGTTACGGATACTTTATCCTTTGTGAAGGTTTTCATTTTCAAAACAAGTTTGTATAAGTACAATACGTTTGGAATTCTTTGTTAGTTATTTGCGTCGTGTGCAGGTGCCGGCGGCGGCATGCTGGGCGCGCGGCTCAAGTCATGGATGGAGGCGCAGCTAGGACGGGCGAAGAAGCGTAAGCAGAAGCAAACGCGGCAAACTGTTACGCAGACATCGGAGCCTGTGCCCCCACCCCATCTGTCGTCTCCAGAAAGTGCTTACAGTACGGGATATTCCACGGATGGCACTTCGCCCGGTGCGCCGCCCGCTACGCTCGCCGCCCCGCTCGTGTCACCGCCGCCGCCGCCTACTCCACCGACCACTCACCTCTACCATGAGCCTGCAAAGGTAAAATTTTATCCTACCATGTCAGATAAATATGCGCATTTTATTTTTAAATGAATGTTAAATATTTTAGTATTTCGCTATTTTTGTTTAAAAATAATTTTATGAAAGCTTTCCTGTATTTATAAAACACAAATTAAGCCTACGTTATTTACGATGTTGTAGTACCGTATAGTGAAGCCTTCTTGAAAAAAAATGTAAAAAAATATCTAGTCTATCTATCAGTTAAAACTACTTAGTTATATCGATATCGATAGACGGTTCTAACTGTAACATATATATATATATATATATATATATATATATATATATATATATGTATATATACATTCGTTATTATGTATAATTTTATAATCCAATTCAAATACATTGATTTCATATAGGTATATTATGCTGGTACACGCGCGTGTCTGGCTTTGCCTTATTAATTAACTAGACCGGATGAATTGATGGGGGAGCGTTTTATCTGAGCTATATAAAGCTGAGCATCCATTAGTGGAGCCAGTACTGACGAGTAACGCAATTTATCTTAAATAATGTTTATATTTAATTTTAAACAGTAATTTGTAATTATTAATTACTTAACGGTCACATTTTCTTCATCCAAATTAAGAATATATTTTTGTCTCTATAGTAAAATAAGGTTAAATTTTCATAGTTTTAGTAATTTAGTATATTATTTTAACACGTTGACATATAAAGAAAATATTTGCCTATCTTTTTGTTACAGCAATTTTTTAAATATCAAAAATGTCCTCTTAAAATCCGCTAAAAACTGAGTAGGGATATTTATAACATTACTGTTTGATATGTCATAATGTTCTAAGTTCAATCTTTTTTTTTAAATATCTTAACATGTATTATTTATTTGAATTATTTCGCATAGTACTGGGAAGTAATGTCAAAGTGTCAAAACACTCTGTACACAAACACCCTCCCCTCTCCGCTGAGTTTGGGACATTGCGTGTTAAGTGGCGAAATTTTCGCCACACATTGTATCAGAGTACCTAAAAAATGACAACAATTTAGCTATAATCATACCACCATAAGTATAATATTATTTTACTAAATTCTTATAAACTTAACTTTTATCTATTGATGTATGAAAAATTTACATCACTTAATAAGATTTTTGATTGTCGTGATTTTTAATCATTTTAAATGAAACTATTTTAAAAGGAGTAATCGCGTATATTTTTGCATTTAAAAATACCTTTTTGAAAACTTGACGTTTCGAAAATTTTAGAGTAGTCCGTGGTCACAGGTAGACTACCAGTCGACCTCTTAGATTAGTCTACCTGTAAACGGACTACTGTAAACTGTTCCAAATGTCAGGTTTCCAAAAAATTTTCGAATACCAAAATATACGCAATTAATCCGTTTAAAATAGTTTCATTTAAAACCTACACCATTATTTTGGCTTTAATTAGCACATACCTATGGCGGAATTCTATAGCTATATAATATTTATTATGTCCTTGATCTTGATGGAAAATCAGGATAACGATAAAAAACAATAAAGTAGAGACCATCGTGACGCAATGGGAAAGCGATTCACTGTGAACACAATTGTTGTGGGTTCAAAATTTATATTGTCATTTCTCCGATCTTCACCGTATGATGAAGCGTGGGTGTTGCTGATTACCTTACCATGAGAAATAAAAAAATAAATACATATTTTTAAATATGTTTTTTGCTTTATTCAACAAAAATTGTTTTGTATTACAATCTGTATTAACGCATGTTTTTTTTTATTGTTGTGCATCTTCCCCTTAAATATTTAGAGTGAAGGACAAAAACATAGATTCTAGAATTCTTTAATTACTCTTAAGAAGCACTGTTCTTATGGTAACATTGCAGAAATAGTATAAAAAAGAAATTATAATATATATTTACATGGCAAGGACATCACGCTCACGGTATGAAAATATTGTATAGTCTTCGGATTTTGATCCATGTGCTAACGAATTCAAGCAGAACGGTAGGCAAGTGGATCATAGCGTTACTAGATACCAAGATTTTGTTACATTAGTTGCTTGATAGTACATGCATGAAATTAATGTACTAAATATACAATTAAAAGCATTAAATTCTATTGTAAATAAATATAAATGATATATATTGTTTTAATAAAATTTAAATTTAAATAAGGTGAGCTGTGTATTTAATAAAAAAAAAAATTATTATTAAAAAATAAATCTTATAATTAATTTTAATTTAGTATATAAGGTTTCTTAATATAATGATAGTTTGTTTTACAAAAATGATAAGAGATGGCGTTGCATGTATTCTGAATCGCGCTATCGCTTGTGCTCAGTGTGTATACAAGTGGCGGACGGCCGGCGAGCATGGCACTTCCTTGTCTTGGGGAGCATAGTGCGCAGTGATCGTAAAGTGAGAGCACTGATGCTGACACCCAATGTTATCTTGTATAACTCACCCGCGCCCGGCTGCTGAAAGGGAGCCCGAGCGCAATTTTTAAAAGGCCCTTTTACTTTATAAAGGGCTATCATTATAATTTTAAATTTCACATGCGTTAAAAGAAAATGAAACGCCTAAATAAAACTTTGGCCCTTTTGCGATGATTATGCGGAAAAATAAATATGAAATTTAGTATGATTATTGTTTCTAATGAGATGTAACTCTGAATGCCAATGGCTATAACAATAGTGTAATTTAAAATATAACATAAATATTTCACTCATTAACATGAGTTGGATATGCATGCATTTATAATTTTTCATAAATATTCACGTTTCAAAGCAACGTCTATAATTAAATATTATATTTACATCAATAGGTTAGATATAATAATTAATCTGCCTTAATTCTTTTAATGTTCTTTAGTTAATACATTAAATCTCGAAATATAGTAGGGGAATACTATAAAATATATTACATATATTATAAGATAATAAAAATATATTATGTGCTTCATTTTATTTAATACAAAGAGAATCAAATATTATTCATGTTTATATGTTAAACTATATATTATATAAAATATAATATTTAGTATGTATAGTTCAACGAATATCAATAAAAAAATTAAAAATATCTTGTTAATAAACATCCCGAATTGCTTTCATCTTAATAACGTTTTTTACATATTTATGACCCAATTCTAATGAAACAAAATAGTACGCAAGATTAAAGACGGCAATTAATGTGCGAACAATGAGCGTTCACATTGAGTGCTCCAATTTCAATAAAACGTCTACAAATACTTTACTGCGGACGTTTGATTGATTTTATGAGACTTTTTGCCCGTTTACAAACTTTAGAACATATTTTATTAGAGATTTATTCATCATGATAAGTTGTTCTGTATAAAATATTTAAACATATTATAAAATCTGTTATCTATACTATAGGTTCTTAGTATATCTATTCTTTTTATATTTTATAATGAAACCAAAAAAAACATAATTTAGAGTGACGTTAAAACGTAAATAAAATGTGAATTTTGTCCGTTTCTTAGTACATAATAGTTTCATAGGAGTCTATTATTTTATAAATACAAGGGTCTAGATTCTAGGCCGTTCGAGTAGGTGTAGAAAATAACTTAAACCGGGAGTACCTTAACGCAGTGAAAGCGGAAACAGTTTAAGGCCTGACGCCTGCCTAAAACTTAAAATAATATATGTTCCCTAACTATCTACTGAAATAACTTCGTGTTTATGTTGATTTTGGTGTAACTCACGAGTATTTTACTCCGTTTTATCTAAGAGTAAGTAGCCAACCCGTGGAAGTATATAAGGAAAAGCCACAGCCAAGGCATTTTTCGATGTCGAAAATTTAAAGAAGAGCCATAATAGATCAGCTAAACTAGAAGAACTAAATAAACAGATAGTTTCCAATGATAATTTAAAGTAATTGGAAAATGGCATCATTGTGGAGCAGTGACACAGTTTCTGACAGTAAACGTGATCATTGTGGATTCCGCCGCTATTGGGAGTTGGTACTTTTAAAATGTTTTTATTTTCTAGCGCTTGTAATTCAAAAGGCTCTTAGTACCACTACTTAACACTGAATTCAAATGGAAATCAGAGAGCAGAGTATTTTAGTACTAGTCTTGCCTATCTGTCATGAAGGCCACGCAAACGAACTTGCATTTATTAGTTAGTCAATAATGTATTATTAGAGATCATATGTACGAGATTCGTTTCGGTTAAGAAGAAAGATTATATTTAAATTATATTAATTTCCCCAGTCCGGTAAAATAACGCGGTGGCCATTAAACATACAATATCGCCTAAGCTCGGGGGAAAAAAATAAATCTAGTGTCTTGACACTTGTCGCTACTTGAGACTGTACTTATTTTTGTAAGCCAAAAATAGTGTGAAGTTTTTTATTATATATTTAAACATCTAACGACAAAAACATAGATATTATTAAAACTGTCGATCTTCTCTGGTTCTTCACAATAAGTAATCTTATGACACTTACAATTTTATCTTAGAAATCATTTTTTATTTTTTATTTTTTCAGCGTCGTTCAAGTGCAACGATTCGACGTTGTATCCCAGAGCCAGTTCCAACAATATGCGCTACACCATCGCCTAGACCGAGGTGCCGGATCAGGACTAATCCGTGGTTAGGAAGTACGTCGCCAAATGTAACTAAAAGGGGACCACATCTCTTACATCAGCAGTCTTTGCAATGCCCACCGCCACCTCAGTTGCATCACGCCCCATTTTCTCTGGACTCTCATCCTAAATATATTTCGAGGTAGGTCTTATAAGTTGTCTTCTTGTTTTTTTTCATTCACCACAAACATATGGTTTTCTTATCTTTCGCTAATTATTCCATGCATCTCTTTGACATGACTTAGAATTCGAAAAGTACAAGTATATTCAATATATAGAAACAGTTTTTATGTTAACATTTTTGAAAAACATTTAAAAATTTGAACGCAGCGGGATTCGAACCTGCGCCTCTTGGATATTGTCCAAGCGCTCTGACCGGTAATACATGCGTTCTACTACCAGCTATGTCGATATACGAAATACCGCCGTTTATTTTATGCAAGAGAGATTGCTTAGCAGTCAGAGCGCTTGGAAGGTATCTAAGAGAAGATTTATCTAGAAGTCGTGGGTTCGAATCCCGCTGTGTTCAAATTTTTATACGATTTTCAATAATGTTTTCTAATCCTAAGTGTCTAATTACACTTTAAAAATAGTAAATATTAAAATTAAATAGCAATCTCTCTTGTTAAAAGATTATTTTTTAATAGTCCTTAAGTAGTAGAAATTTGTAAAAATCTCTCTAGCGGTCAGAGCGCTTAGACGGTATCCAAGAGGCGCGGGTTCAAATCCCGCTGCGTTCAATTTTTTATACGTTTTTCAAAAATGTTTTCTAATCCTAAGTGCGGAATAACACTAAAAATAGTAAATAGTTTTTATGTTCTTTTTTAGGTTTTTAATATTTCGATTCATTTCTCTATGTCATGTGGGATAAAAGGTGCTACAAATTTATGTTTGAACACTTGACTATTTACTTGGTTATTATTTCATGATACTTGCTATCTATAATCTAACTTATACATCAGTTTCTAAAAGACGTAATAATACCAAAATATTTGTGTTTTTTTTACTTTCATATTATTAGTATGAGATATAAGGTTAAATTTTAACTTCGTATACAAGTTAAAAACACTGCTTTATTTTGTATTATTTCTATAGAAATTAAAGAAAATGATTATTATAAGCATTTTATTGTTAGTAAATTTATAGTTGATAAAAAGTATTGGCCTTCGCCTCCTTTTGCATTATGACGATTTTTTGTGTTCTATCATTAGGAAGACTTATAAAGGTTAACCTTAATACGTACAATGCCTAATTGTCCTTCAGTATTTTTTATAAGCTTGTATTTGAAAACCAGTCGAGTATCAACCGTGTGGCTTATCCTTTTATGTTTTTTAAATGAGATCTATTTCAATGTCGTGTACATTAATCTATTTTCACAGTATATTCTTTGCGGTAATTTTGGTTATTACTTGATTAAATGGCTATTACGGAAAACACGATAACATTACGAAAAAAGTAGTCTATTAGTTTTTGATGTTAAAAGTAACTGTATATCCAGGTTGCCGTTATACTTACAGCACAATCCCTGTTACTTATTAGTTAGTGATCATATTATGTTAACATCTCATTTTAAGATTTGATTAAAATTAATTTTATATTATTCTTAAAAGCGTAATTATACTAATAACATAATTCACAAGTTTTACAGAATAACGCATAAATATAATAAAATGAATAATTTTAACGAATACCTTCGGATTTCAGATCGCCGCATCTATCGCCACATCTCTCTCCCCACTTATCCCCGAATTTGTCTCCGCGTTACTCCCCACACCTCTCGCCAGAACCTTACAGAACTCCTTACTATAAAGGTGCATCTAGTGATGAAGAATGTCGTAATATAAGAACAAGAGGCAGAGAAACAGCTATATTGTCGGATGCTGATGTTGATTCTGATGGAGATACGGGTTTGGATGGAGGTGATGAAGATGAACCGGATAGCAACTCATCTCCTGGTCGACGGAGGGCTAGAAGACGACGGAATCCGCGAAGAACACCTCGTTCTGCAGGCAAAACTATTAATTTACTAATTAATTACTGTTAAATTATTATACTTAAAGAATTTGCTTCAGGATAAAATCTTATGTAAATTAATATATTAATTAAAACAGATCAATCTCGGATGTTTTCGTATGTGAAAATACATTTTTGATAACCCAACGTTTCGAACAATTCCAAAATGTATATAATTCACTATTAATCCGATTTATATTTTCTTTTAAATTAATTCATTAAAAAATAATAGATTCATTTAAAAGTCGCGAGAATCTTCTGATTTTAATTCATATTAATACATATTCATAACTTAATATATAAAAAAGATGTACTACCATTACATCACAATGAATAAATAAAATTAGGCCGGTAGCGACGCAATGGGACTGCGTCTTACTGTAAACGCGATCACTCGGGGGAATCGTTTATAAATTATTTTTATTTTCTTGCTCAGACAAGACCAAGTGTGGCGTTGAGTTCCGCTACTCAACACTTAATATCTTGAACAAGTCGGAAAGCATAGTACGGAGTGTCTTGTCACTAGGCACTTCCTATCTACCTTGCTATGTGGGATAAAAGCATAAATATAAAAACATTAAACAAAATACTAAATCATTGACAGAATAATCGACACAATGTTAACAATAACCTAATTATATTGTAATATCAAAATTTCAGGAGCAACACCGCCCCGAATGCGTCGACGGTGTCACGCGCCATCCGCTCCACCGGTTCGGGAACGTGATCCACTGCTAGAAGCCGATCGTGAAGCAGAACGGAAGTATCGTGAATTAATAAGAGAAGCTGAGAAACTCTTGGTCACAGTGTCTAGAGCTCCCATTGAACCACCTCATAATCCTAGGGTTAGGGAGCTAAGAGCCACTGAGGTTAGTGAACGCTTACTTTTGGTACAAATAAAATAATAAATTCAAATAATGCCTAAAATGATAGGAAAATTTATATTTTAAATATCGTAACATCTCCTATCCAATCACATTACACTTCAACCCTGTTCAAAGGTGGAACCCCCACGACGGAGTCCAGAGAGAACCCACCTGACGAACTTCATTCGTGCCAACTCGCCCGAGCCGCGTCGCCCTCCCCCCGCGCGACGCTCCCCCCTCGCGGACCCTCCACTGCCGCCCCCCGAACCCGCGCCGCCCGCCTTCCGCCCTCACTCTGAACCTCCTAAGCGGAAAGCGTATGCTAGAGATGAGGTAATTATGCACATTACTCCGTATTTAATATAATGACTATTATAAATTGGCTTATAAATTATTTTACTTTGTGTCAAAGAATAGTACTTAAAAGTAAAACATAATCTAATTAACGATGTATTTTTTTTTCTAACAACGTATCATTTGTCATAATCGGGTCACGGGTTTAGCAGTTACAAGGGAACAAACAAAGGAACATACCTACATACGTAAAGAAATGTAAAACAAACTATAATTTTGTTTTTACAACATTACTAACGCCGTCAATTTATTTTTAATTGATTTATAAAAAAAAACTACTATAAACAATTATTTTCTTAAATTTTTAAGGTGATATGGAAAAATATGAATATAAGTAAATAATAGATGCCGGTAGCTTATGCGATTTTAATGATAGAGAAAATTAAAATCATTTTATTACTGAGTGCATATTATATTAACTCCTTTGTTCAAATAACTAAACCGACTTCTTAGTAATCAAGATTGCTTGATAGCCATCTTATGAAATAGGTCCGCCATAAGTACCTATATGTAAGTATAATAGGATTGCTTCATTCATTTACAAGACGTAGAAACATAATTAGAGCTGTAATTAAGAAAATTGTAAGTATACTTTGTTTCGTTCAATAATAATCTTTTGAATTCATCCGATATAATTTAAGCTGGTGTTTTTATTATTATAAATTCTAATATAAATACATAGTACGTTTTCATATGAAACACTTCCCTTGATGTGTAAAATTAATTATTGATGTGATAGTAGTTAATATAGTATTAAAATAATTATTAAAAATATAAAATATTGACGTTTGATCTTCTTTTCCATATAAACTTTAGTATTTATGTTAAATTTCATATTCGTAAAAAATATCGATACTCTAACAGCCCTGTATAGTCACTTTAAACTGATCTTATATCATTATGATTCCTGACAAATATATTAGTAACTGATAAACTGAATAGTTTCTTTATTGATTTTCCCTTTATTTATATATTAAAAAAGACACATGATCCCTATTTTTTATTAGCATACACACCTTGGTAAGATTTTGGTGTAATACTACCTAGGTTATAAGCATTAATATGATTATTGTCAAGTGAACTTAAACCAATGTCAGTTGTCTTATATTACTTAATATTATGTATAATTATTTAATAAATAACATTCTTTTCAGGTTTTACAAACATTAGAAGGATTGCGAAAAAGTCTCCAGCAACAGTCTGCTCTACTGGCAGTGCAACGTACGCGGCTGGATTCGTTGTAGACATATTCATGTAGATGTAATTGTTTACGGGTTTTCTTTACATATCTTGTAGCTGTTTTTTAGATTACACTTGCGATTGTTGATATTGCTGTATTAATCTGACTTTATTGACGTTTTTATTTGACGCTTAATGACAATATGTACCGATAAGGCATTTACATAATTTAAATTTATTAAAATAATTAAAAATTATTCACCGGCATATATTATAATCAAAATGTGTCAAAATGCTATAGTTTGTTATGAAAAGGTATAGTAATTGTACGCAAATATTAGTAGATTTCAAAATTATTATCTTGATTATGTTTCGTCTAGTTGTACTGAATGACGTTAGAAAATTATAATTTTTAATTCAATTACAAAGTTATAACTTAAAATTAATAAAAAATACCAAAAATTTGATAACAAACCATTTATTCTACTATAACTTGTTTAATTATCATATATCCATGTGTAGAAGTCAGTTAGTCGCAAGTTAATCTGGTAGTTCTTCCACATTTCCTAGATAAATCCCTCCAGAGATCTAGTCTAGTGGTAGGCAGTACTCGTAGTGTAGTGTTGTTATTGTTTCGTATAGGCGAGGCCATTATTAACAAAATACTTCTAGTGACATTTTATTCGTAGTTCGTAAAAACTGTTGGTTTTGTATAACTGAAGATAACAGTAAAATTGTACGCATTTCAATTTTCTATTCACTTAATGGACAATATCTATAGGTTTTCTACTTTTCATTTATATATTGCCAAACCTAAGGATTATTGTATGGTGGTTTACGTAATAATTAACTTTAAAACTTTTACAATAAAATAAGACATGATTAAAAAAGCACCTTATTTTTTCTGAAATCTGTTTGCTAATTACACAAATATAATAAATTTATTTTTTGATAACAGTCTCTATATACAACTATAATAGGGTCCAATTTTATAGTAAAACATAAATATACGTCCCGAAAGTCATTCCAGATTTCTATTTTAATACAATTTTGCACCTTAAACTTAACTTAAACTACATTATTATTACACATGGTGGTCATTAAAAAAATCCTGCATTTATGCATATGTAAAAATGATGTTATACATATTGAAAAATATTTAATATGTAAAAATAACGAGTTACTTTTGACATTAATATCGTTTAAGATTTATGAAACATCATTTAACAGTAAATCGTTACATAACATAATAATATAATTTATTTTTTAATAAGCACGTAACTAAGCAATTATATTACCGAACAATAAAACTGTACTGTATTTTAATAAATTTGGTAATAATGAGATTAAAACTATATCTATACAAAAGAGCACATTACACATATAACAATATGCAATTTTAATGTTACTTCAGGTACTGTGAATCAACAGTTTTTCTGCTTAGACGTTTATTAGCAATATATTTGATAGTTGTAGAGTAGCAATAGAGGGGTCTCGCTAGGATAAGCTTGAAAGCTGAATGTACACAAACGGTAAGCTTACATTTACTTATCCTTATCTCATTTTCAATAAATGATCTCAATTCATATAATTTAATTTAAATAAGTAAATGAGTTTCTGCTGTTTAACTAAATACTAAGGAAAATTGAAATGTTTTTTTTTGTTATCATTTATATACAAGTAAATGGTGGATTGTAGTTTGAGTATTTTCAGCGAAGCAACCGTGGCCACGGCGTAAGACTGCATTTATACAATGTTTACTCGTTATATTATGTGCAATCGACTGGTGTGTGTTATATATTAGCAAAGATATTCTAATTATCATGATGGCATTGTGACAGTTTTGTTACAATAATTTATTAGTTACTTGCACAAATTATAATTTCGTATATGATTTTTTTTATTATGCGAAGAATGGAAACTAAACTTTTATTAATATAGATAATTGTAACGAGTACAAGGCAGCAAATATAAAACGAAAGTAACTGCCGATTGACGTCAAAAACTGGTATATTTTTTTGTACTCTTTATTTAAGTTAAATTATACCGATAAATAATTAATTTAAATATCATTATGACGTCCATCTTGAATATTTCAGAACGCGCGCTACTACCTTAATAAATGTTTTTTGTATTTTAAATAGTTTCTGAACCAAGACGGACGTTCTTTTGAAATAAAATAATGGAATAATTGAGGGTCGTTTTATATAGTTAAAAAAGTTTATCGAAAAAAATAATTATAGCATGTTATTAATGTTTCGATATAAATTTATTCTTACAAATTTTACTGCTTTTATTTTTTCTATATTAAAAAATATGTAATATGAGTTTTGTACTTACTTCACATCTAGAAAGGACAAATTTTTAACAGTGTTTGTTACAAATATTAATAAATCAAGGCTCATATTAATATAAAGGTACATAGATAATAAAAAGCTCCATATAAATTGTTAATTTATTATAATAATATTAAAACAAACATCAGTCGATTGGAGGACCTCACGTTTGAGTCCCATATTTTTGTTAGTGCAATTTTGGACGAATCTTGCGAGTGCAACGCGCGCAATGATCTCGCCATGTATGTAAATACCCATGTACTTGTTTATTGTAAGTATAAATAAGATTTATACGTTTAGTTGAATTTTCATTAAAATATTAAACAAAAATGTATGTTTTTTTATTCTATAAACCTGATTTTTTGTATTCGATATTTAGTAATTTTGCTAGGTATTGGCATTAGCATTCGGTACGTCTTTTGGTAAGGAAACTAATTAAAGTAACTAAATTTAAATATTTTTAAACAAAAGTAACTAAATATTACTTTTTTATTGTGTTTGATTTGTTTTAATTTATTGAATAAATGTTTAAAATTATCATATCAATAAAATAAAAAAACAAGCGAGCGACCTTTCAACCTTTATGACTAATTGAATCAATAATTGAAAAAATATACAATATTTAAAACGTTACGCCTTTAACTTTTTTTTTGCATGACATGATCTTTAATGAATACCTGTTTATTTTATATTTTACTACTGTAAATTTCTTATTTTAATAGGAATAATTTCATAACGTATAAATAGATTAATCTGTTAATTTACTTCGAAACTTACTATTGCATAGACATTATGTTATAAAACGCGTATGGCTCTAAAAAAGAGATATCCAGCAATGGCTCTATAAAGTGACATTATATATTGTTGATTACCACCACTCACAGATGGCGTTAAACGTAGAGCTTTATGTAAAAATTGAATAAAAACACAGATGGCGCTCTTTCGCTCGTAAACCGTTAATATCTTCTGGAAAAATCTTAAATTAAAATTCACTGCGAGTAGTAACAAAATAAAGGCCGTAAATTATACATACAAGCGTCGTCATAATTATTTTTAATAATAAATATATGAAAATATGTATAAAATTACAAAGTATAAATGCAAAAAGTACATATGGAGGAGCTGGGATTTGAACCCAGGACTTTCAGCATGCGAAGCAGACACTCTACCACTGAGTTACACCCCCGATGATAATAATATCAAATTTTTGTAACATAATAACACAAAAAGTTACATACAACACATCTTTATCGCGTGATCGATGACGTAAGGAATTAGAATTGCATTATAATAATTGCTGTTTAAACATGCGAGAGGCACACGAGATCAGGTTGAGATGATTTATCGGCTATCAATTATGGCTAAATGAGTAATACATATTATATCTACTCTATATTATAAGTACTACACTTGTAATATAAGGTACATATAAGATTTTAATATTATTTTGCGTTTTATACATATAGTAAGTACAGTACAAAGATTATTCGATATTTTTTATATTATAATTTGTAAAATAATGACTTTGTCTATATAAAATTTAAAAATGCCCAATTTTATATAATAAATATTTTTTTAAGGTTCACGCTTTTATTTCACGAAGTAAGGTGGAGAGAAAGCACCAAGAACAGAAAGAAAACCGAGACACTAAGTCTTCCGCTTTCCGCCGAATTCGAGATATTACACGTTAAGTGGCGTTAACTTGTTTTTCAGGAGCGAGGAAATGTAGGTAATGTAAATAAAATCATTCATCCGAGTGGGAATCATAGCCACAACCGATCGCGTTTACAGTCAGAGGAAGTCCCACTGCGCTTCGACCGACTTCAACTAAATAAACAATTTCCAATTAATAAATACATTTATATTGTTTTTTTTATCACTGGTTGAAATATTATGTATATGAGTAGTTTTCTTTAGTAATATTTATGTACTAGTTACTTTGGGAATCATATTTTTGTTAATCAAATATACTCTTACTTTATTTACATTTGTGAATTTTAATTGCATTCCTCATTTGATGTGATACCAATTACTATTTAATGAACGGCAATATTACAGAGTAACGGACATAAATATTATTATTATCTAATAAATAACACTTACACAACTATTTTTTGAGTTTATATAGATTTCATATAATTTACATAGCTGTGTATTGTTATTATTTTGAAATGTTTTTATAAAGTTACGTAAGAAATAATGTAATGATGAAATACTATTGTAGCGCAGCAAATCTTTTTGCAAATCAGTTTGTATTTTAAAGATTGTGGGTTCGATTCCTTTTTGGGGATAAATTTTTACATCCAAGTAATTATACGTCAAAATACGTAACGATTCAATAATAATAAATAAATTCTGCTATATTTTTTTAAGACAAAAGATGCGTTTACTAGCATATTTTCGTATCAAATGAAGTAACTGTATATCAGATGATGTTCAAATACACTAGCATGCTAGATAGCATTCACGGTGGTGGCAATTGTTTTTCAGTTTTCCATTAAAACACTTTACTAAATGTAAACGCCATTCCGAGTTTATCTAGATGCTTTTTTATTATAATTGATGATTTGAATACTAATTGCATTCTTAATGTCGTACATTCTCTTTTGTTATGGAAATAGTTTTATTTTAACTGTTAGTCTACTATTACACTATTAGTAGTCTCCAGCTAAAGAAAAGCTTTTTTAGTTTATTTCTTATTGGGGAATGTAACGCTACTACTAGAGACCATCATAGTGCAAGGGGACAGCGTCAGACTGTAAATGCTATACGCTGTGGGTTTGATTCCCACTGAGAAATGAACTCGTCACTCAGCACGCAGTGTCTGACTACCCTGCTACGCGGGATAAAGCGTGAAGCTGTAAATGTAAAGAAATTTAAACAGCTATATCTCTCAAAATCGAATAATTGTGATTCTTAAGATAACGGAACAAATAGGAAACATATTTTTTAAAAAAGCAAATTTTCGTATTCATAATTATACAATTTTTGTCTTAATTGATTATTTCATTATTTGTTTTTGTTCATACTTCATAATTTATACGAATAAATAGGATGCCTTGTTTCCTTCGAATGTAGAAATGGCGGACATGTCGATACTGCGATTTTATTACGTACAATATTATGTTTCCAATTTATATATCTATATAATTTAAAAAGTTTGTAAAACTTTTATTCGCCTTATTTCAAAAGCGAAGGGAAATAGGTATCTAATGTTTGTTTTTCCAACATAATTACCTATTACGATATTAAAAGTAAAAGCATTTTAATTAAAATTGCTTATTCCGTTTGATGTCATTCATTTGAATGTATTTAACTCAAAAAAATTAAACCTTATATCTTTGAAGATAAACAATGAGTAGAAAGTCACGTTATACATTTAAATTTCTTATTATCACGTACTCGTACATGCGCATTTCATGTGTTTAAATAATTAAATATCAGTATGTCATATAAATGTGAATTTTAATGAATCTTCTTTCATTAGTATATTTTAATAATTTTTATTTTTGATGGTGTAATGAATGTACAGTTATCATATCGTTTTACATAAATTTAGGTTTTATTTGACCTCTTTTATTCGCATTCGTTGAGAGTCGAAAAATGCACGTAGCGAATATTGAAATTGGCTTCCTTTAAAGTGGAACACAACTTCGGAATGATTTACCAGCGGCAGTGTTTCCTTATCCATATGATATGGATACCTTCAAAAAGAAAAGAAGAAGAAGAAAATTATTCCCATTTTAATGGTCGGCAAAGCACCTGTAGCTCCTTTGGTGTTATACGGGGCCGTAGGCGGTAGAGATCACTTAACATCAGGTGACACGCTCGTTTGCCCTGCCTGTCCTATAAACAAATGAAATTGGTGATAGGTATATTGCATAAAAATCCAGCAATATACATATATTATTTTGCTAGACACATAATTAGTACAAGTAAACAGGTATATACAGGTCAAGCTAAATAAAAACGCTTAGAAAATTTAAATTTGGTAGTAATATATAAAAAAGGAACATATTTTAAAAAATACTCTGTATATATTTTAAAAATTCAGAATATATAGTATAAATGTAATTCTCTGCAAACAGCAGACATTATATGTTAGTCTTTTTTATCATACCCTTCAGGGCAGCCATTTTAAGTTTCAATTTCGTCTTTACTAAAGTAGTTATTTAATTATTTTAAATAGATTTGTCAAGTTATAGTTATTTATTTATCTTATAAAAATAGCAATCCTGATGGCTATTGTTATTTAAAAAAATATAGAAGTCGACTTACCAACTTATTTACAATTGAATACCAAATAAACCTAATCGAATCTGTATACTTAGATAAAGAGATATCTATTCTAACATAGTTTGAAATATATCGTGAGGGTTAAAATTAATTTTCTTACGCCTATTCTACGCTAATCCAGACCTCATGACCCCATTGCTTTGTTATGTTAATTGTAGGTATTATAATGCCGGACTTCGTTCTACGGTAAATAGCTGCTTAACATTTTTAAAGTAAATGTATTAATTTAAATGAATTAAATGTATCTCAAGTTACCAACAAGGTAATAAAATATTTATTAATTAATTAAAAATAAATATTTATTTATGCATTCTTAGTTTATAATTTATATTTATATAAATGGATTTGCCATCTCTTTGCAACGCTGCATCGCAACGCAGTAGAGCGTACAACAGAGTATGAGTCTAAAATTGACAGTTATAAATTCGATCACTTTGATGTTTATTTTTCACTTTTTTAAAATTATTCCTTTCTAGTAAGTTAGACTAGAGACCGGTAGTGGTGCAGTGGGATAACGTCTGACTTTAAACGCCTTCGATGTGGGCGTGGTCGGTTCGATTCCGACTCGGGGGATTGATTATATTTAAATTATTTTCACCGCTCTGGTAAGACAAACTACGGCGTTGAGTTCCATCACGCACTTGACACTAAGTATTTTCCATCTAACCTCCTATGCGGGATAAAAGTGTGAAGCTAAAAAAGATAGAGTGCGCTGACTTGAAAGTTGAGTGTAATCTGAGAAATGTTTTGCAATCCTATCATTATTAAAGAATAAGGACTAAGAATTATTTAGAAGCTTTGAATAAGTATTAATTGCAAAAGCATAAGCAATAATTAATTATTTAATTATGAGTAGCCCATAAGAAAAATAACTTGTCTATAAAATTACATTATTATACCTACCTTATGTAGGTAGGTATAATAATGAAATGTTATAGACAAGTTATTTTTCTACTACCAAAATACATGAGGCTAAATATGACTAATGAGTTATCCTAGAATTAATGAAATTTAAAAATATGTAAAGATTTTAACAGTACGTCGCCTATGGGTGTCTACTTCAAATATTTAAAATTGACTTTTTTATTTCTCTCTGAACACAAAACAAATTGACCCACGCAATTCAATTTAAGATATATTATTATAAGATATATTATTATGTATTCATTCAATTTAAGATAGATTATTATGTAGGTAGGTATAATAATGTAATGTTGTAGACAAGTTACTTTTCTACTACAATACAATATAGACAAGTTACGATTCAATTTAAGACATATTATTATTAATATTTTAATATTATATCATTGCGCTTAAAGTTAGTATAAATATACTTTTTATTCAAAATTCAATAAACATGTCATATGACTAAATCGAAAAAAATACTTACTATACTAATTATTTGCATATATTTATTTAAGTTATCACATTAAATATATAGTCGTTATAGAAAATACCTTTTTTAGTTATTGAAATAACACTAAATATACAGACTGATTAGTAGACTCACAGAGAAATTTATACGTCTTATAAGATTTTTTTCTTAAATAATTTTACACATTAATAAAAAATAAATAACAATATTCATCGAAATTTATAATAGATTATTGTGGAATCTAAACATGCTTTTATAAGATTTTTTTCTTAGTTTAAAATTTTGTGTTTTGCTAAGAGTAGAAACAAATAACAGAAAAAAATTATACGAATAAGTTTATCTGAGCAATATTTCGGTAATGGTAAAATTTAATATTATTATATTAGGTCAATTTATTTGAATAGGTATGTCAAATTGTCTTTTGGTTTTAGCGGTCACGTTGTTATTTTTAAAAAATATGGGTGTATGCTTAATTAAAAAATATATAGTTTTTGTATAACCGGACATCCGGCGTAAAATTTAGTTAATGATACAAGTATCCTTTACTTAAATGGTGCTAATCGTTTATCCATCCAAGCAAACATAAAAAGAAGCTTTAAAGTATTTTTAGTAAAACGTTTATGGAATTTACCATATTTAAAGCAACATAAACATCTATATAAGTTTAATTTGAAGGTATTTCGTATAGCATCAATTTGCAATATAACTTGTATTATACTTGAATAGATATAACTTATATTATACTTGGCTAGAATTGGATAGCACGTGTATTTTAAAATTTTGATAAAACACTTAGTTTATAACGCCGTATGAAATTCAAACTTGCAACAGCCACTTGAATAAAAATCATCCTAAATGAGCCATAATAGTGTTGAAAATGAAATCCAATGATTTCGATTACGTAAAATAGTGTTAGTTTTAGCAATTATCAAATAAAATGTTTGTTTGAAATTCCCATGTTGATTGACGTAAGTTGAAATAGTTTACAACTACACACGTATAATGGCACATTAACATAACAAATAGAAAATCACGATGTTTTTCAGATATTCGACATGTATTTTATATGATGACAAATTGTTATAAAGGAAAGGAGTTTATAAGCATAGAGGACGTAGAAAAGCAGTCCACTATCTACTTTCAGCCTATAGAGGGAAATGCACTTGAATTTCATTTGGATGTTATTACTAAAAGCTGAAATTTGTATATATTGAGTGTAATGCCAAATTTGTAAAAAAATATTTCAAACATTTTAAATCAATGCGTTATTTTTATTATTTTTTTATAACTTACACGAATGAAGAGAAGCAGCTGTCAGTAAATTGGGCATATTATTATATTATACAAGTACTAAACGATATTTTTATTCTCAGTATCATTAGTAATTCTAAGGAACTATTAAGTCAAGATTAAATTATCCAATGTAAAATTATGTTTTTACAACGTAGTAAAATACATAAGTCGTTAGATCTATCAACATCAGTTTTTGACATTTCCTTGTGTGAAATAACGTTTTAATAGCGTCATGAAGATGTCAATTTAGACTGTAAATGCGAGTGTTCGTTAAATATATTTTCAAATTGAAGTAACTTTTATAATTATTATATGTTGTGATTATCACATTATTTTTTTTACGCATCACACAAATATTGCTCACATTTTTTTTCCAATTTTTTAATTTTTTTTTCACATCACATTCTTCTTTTTAGCGTTTGAAATTCGATATTTTAAATCTTATTTTTTTTTAATTTAAAGCTGTATTCGTTTCAAAGCTATAGTTATATTTTTTCTTGATTTAAAAATATTATTACCAACCTGCATTTACAACATTTAAAACAAATAATAACCTACATTTAAAACAAAATTAATATATGCTATTCTAATGTTCACGATCAAATTTCATTACAGACACTCTTGCTGAAACTAACGTACTACTCATAAACATGATAAATTAGTTTTTTTAGAGAAGGTAATTTAATGTAAACTTGTAATACTTTGTTTAGAGAAGGTTATTTTGTTTTTATACTTTGCTTAGAAAAGGCACAGCTAAGTATTTTTTTAAACAATATTGTTATGTTTTTTATTGATCATGGATTCAGAAACTCTTGTATCCCATAAGATGCGTAAATTGAAACAATGAGATTCTTAAAGTTACGCTAATTATATATTAAAAAAAATATTTCATGAGATCACAGAGAATTATCTCAAGCCAAGATAAAATAACAATAATATTAACATGAACAGTCACGTTGACGGAAACAAAAAACTTTAGGTAATCATGATACAAAGTGGTATGTATATTTATTTAATATTTTTATTTTGTGGTTATTTTTATCCGAGTATGTGGTGTTTTTTTAACATTATGATTATCAAATATTATAAATAGCGTTTGTCGTTTATTTTTTTAAGTAGTCATTTAAAATTATCGTTAATTTAAGTACAGATATTTTCTCTATCTGGCAAGCACGTGAAGCGGCATTAAAAACTAATAATAATCGAGATTTATTTCTAACCTTACCTAACGCAGGTAAAATAAAACTATTTTCTAGGTATAGAAATAAAATTAACCATGACAGTAACATACAGGATAACCGCAGAAGATTGATGTAATAACGTCATGTGCTCCTGCACATGTCCATTCACATGACTTAAGTTTAAAACCCCATCGTGGATAACTCAAGTTTCCCTCTATTTATTGAAAGTTATTTATTATAAGTGCGTTTGACATAGAACAAAAAGTATTTTTAAGAATTTTATAATAATAAATAAATATAATTCAACTGCTCTCTTTTTTCGTATACCAGAATATAAGCTGGTAAACTATTGTTGAGACACGTTTAAACTTTGCACGAATTGTAGTCGTTGCGTGATAACCTACGGGATAGCGAAAAACTGTAATAATTTTGACATTTTCATTCCCCTGAACGAGTATCGCAACATATCATACCGTCGTCGGCTTAGATTGTAAGCATGTTTAGTCAATGTTTTCATTATGTTTTTTTACACCATTCGAAAGTTCAAAACACCAAATAATAGTTTTTATTCAAAATCTTTAAAAAGCGTGGCCACGACATACGTAGAGTTTGTTGTTTCATACAACAAAACAGTATATGTGTAAATTCTATGCGCTTCTCTTAAGATATATTCATTAGTTTTAATGTTGTTGTTTGTATACTACTGATGATTTTATATAAAGCGTTGGTTGGTTTAATCTAGGTATACCTAGGTTAAACCAACCCTCATAATACGAACAACTTTAGATATAATAGACATTTCTATGAGAAGTTAGTTTTCAAGTTCTTCATTTATTTTGGACGATTTATATTTTACATATGATATATAAGTTTCTATGGGTGGAACGTCCATAGAAACTTATATCACTGTCGTTATTCTATTTTTATTTACATGTATAAAGTAATTACAGAACATGAAATAATGAATATGGTTGAAACTAATTCTACTATTCTTTTGTTATTTTTCTTGTTTATATCTTCTATCCTATGTAATGAATACGTATTTTTCTCACATATGCCATATGTGTTAACTCGTTATTCTTAAACCTAGAAGAATGTATACAATAATAAGTCATAGCAAAATTACCGCGCTTTATAGTTGTTGTACTAAAGTATTACCCATAGAAATAATTTGAAAACAATGCGGTTTTCCGTTTATTATGTTATATTAAATAAAATATTTTTCAAATAATTTTTATTTAACACTTACCATGTAGGTATTTACTTTAAGAGTTCTAATTTAATTTAAGAGATATCTTTTTACGTCTTGAACATAATTTGTTAAATATACAAAAAATGTTATGAATAATGACATATTAAAACTAAGAAGCTTTACTTAGCACATCTTTTATTTTAAAATATTTACCATTATTTTTATTTTAAAATATGTAAAATATTTATTTTAAAATATTTACCATTACCAGTTGATTTTCTTCCAATCAATACTCAATATATTTTTATTTAAGTCTCATTAAATTACTTTATAATTTAAAAACTAACTACAGCTAAATCGATTTACTCCTCCACTTATTTGCTTTACCAGTAGCATTACAAACAAATTATTGTTGCATATATATATATATATATATATATATATATATATATATATATATATATTTACTGACTCGAAGTATGTATGGTAAATTATAAGACACTTCATTATAATATACATTTAATCTGGTATTAAGGAACTCTGGTACCCATTGTAAGATTTAACTTGTTATGGATACCAGCGCAGCACAGTTATTAGGAGTGACAAGGATGATTCGGTAGATAATTACCTTTGTGACTGGCTCGTAATATAACAAAAAATTAAAGAAAATAAATATTAGTTTTTTTTTATAAAATTTTTAGTGATAGAATTTTAGTAGTAAAGTAAAGAATAAAAGATAATGGACTTTTTCTAATCGAAAATAATTTGACTTCACTACATAAAATATAATTTATATGATTTGTAAATAGTTTAAAATACAATATTTATCTCGATATACAATATATCTACAGCAGGAAATCGAATTTTGAGAACGATTTGTAAATGTTTTCTAAAAGATTAAGTCAATTGGTTACGATTAGATTAAGTCAGACTCGGAGAAGCTGCTCGCTTTTGTAGTAATGTTGAGATGGTTTTAATCAGTCCTCGATAATCTGATGGTATGCTGCTACTTATACAAAACGGGAGTCTAACACAACATAACATAAAGAGTCTTCAATTAATTTGCTTTAATTTTTACATTAATACTGTTTAACGATAGAAAAGAATTATGTTTATTTCATTTAGGATTCATTTAGATGAAAAATACACCAATTTTAAATCGATATGTTAAATAATAACTACATTAGGAACTAGCGGCCCGCTCGCGGCTATTGCGATCTTTCACCTGTCCCCTATAAATCGATAAATTAATAATTTTATCGATTTACAAATATACAAATAAAAAGCCTAGATTTTTACCCACCAACAAAAATCTCTACGACCTACAACTTAAACAACGTATCCATATACATATAATAAAAAATTGGTTTGTGTGCATGAAATATTTAAGAAATAATTTTATTACGTATATTAATATATATAGTCAATAATACACATGATAGAATTTTTGTCTGCCTGCGAGTCCGTTTGTGCCAATCGGAGCTGAAGCTGTGTATGGGGTAGTTTTTATCGTGATATTTTGTGTGGTTTTTGAAACAAAAGCCCGAAAATTCAAATTACTTATTATAAATTACATACTAATAATTAAAGGATAGATAAGTGTTTTTGTGCATGCCAGTAGCTTAGAGCCTCAGAGCTCAAAAGCGAAAAGTATCAAATATCGTAATTTCGTTCCATTATATAAATAATATTAAATTGAAAAAAAAACATAAATTTATCTAAGTCATATTTTTTTAATATAAAATGAGAAAATAATGTAATAAGTAAAACATAATAATCATATTTTTATTTTATTTAAAGCAGTTAGCTTAAATAAATTATTCATATAATAAATTTGACATTTGGCCCTACATTCAAAGTGTAATTTTAGTAAATTCCAATACAGGTGACGTAACATACGACAAACTTATTATTTGCGGTTAGTATATTAATTATGTCTATAAATCGAGCCGTACAATTAAGTTTGTTTTTAACGTATACACTTTTCCGGGATGAAAAGTACTCAGTGTGATGCCCAGGATATTGATGAATAATTATACCATATTTCATTGTAATCTAACTGGGAGTTATTGTGTGATTCTTAAACAAACAGACAGACAAACAAAAAAAAATTTTATCACATTTTTGTGTTCAGTATCAATAGTAATACCTACTATTGATACTGAACATATATATATATATATATATATATATATATATATATATATATATATATATATATATATATATATATATATATATATATATATATATATATATATATATATATATATATATATATATATATATATATATATATATATATATATATATGCAACAATAATTTGTTTGTAATGCTACTGCTAAAGCAAATAAGTGGAGGAGTAAATAGATTTAGCTGTAGTTAGTTTTTAAATTATAAAGTAATTTAATGAGACTTAAATAAAAATATATTGAGTATTGATTGGAAGAAAATCAACTGGTAATGGTAAATATTTTAAAATAAATATTTTACATATTTTAAAATAAAAATAATGGTAAATATTTTAAAATAAAAGATGTGCTAAGTAAAGCTTCTTAGTTTTAATATGTCATTATTCATAACATTTTTTGTATATTTAACAAATTATGTTCAAGACGTAAAAAGATATATTTAAATTAAATTTGAACTCTTAAAGTAAATACCTACATGGTAAGTGTTAATTAAAAATACTTAAACTAAATACTTATTTTTTAATATTTTCAATGTACAGAATTGACCCTTCTACAATTTTATTATGAGTATAGAATAGATTACTATGAAAACTATATAAAGTTTAAAATATTATTTACGTAGTATTTCACAATATTTCACGTAAGATGTTTGGTAAGTTAAAAATAGTATTTGTACATGAATCTTCTAATACAAGAAATAGAAATAATTTAGAAGAAATTTATAATATTTAACATTTAATAAACTAAGAAATTAGTTAAGGTTCCCAACCAACTATATTTTAAAGCTAGCCCCACATCGCCTTGGATAAACCCAGACGTGATAGCACGTCGCTGTAGCTACGAAAAAATCAATAACGTTATAATACACTTACCACAAATGTCAAACCAATACTGCCTGTTGTTTACAAAGTAGGGCATTGTTTTAATCGACTAAAATCTAGGAAACATTGATTGTGTACCATTATAAATATAACTATATATATATATATATATATATATATATATATATATATATATATATATATATATATATATATATATATGCATACGTACTAAACTTTCAATGTAATCCTATTCAAGTTCAAGTTATAAAAAGTCGTTTTAGAATTGGTTGCCATTAAAATTATATAATTTCAATAAAAAAGTAGTCAAGTAACATTTTTCTTAATGTGCTAGTTAATTATGGATACGATATAATATTATGCAAAATGACGTTTAATTAGCTTATAAGAGCAGGTTATTTTGTCGTCAAGCTGACTGGTAAGCACCGTTGCCTCTAACAATCCTCGATAAGGAAATGTTCCAAAGAGAAACAAGAAGAGATATTCCCGTTCAAGATAAAAAATATATATATTAAAAAAACTAATTTGGTATTGTAATTGGCACTAAAATATGACATTTATATAGACAACAATATCTTATAGTCACTAGTAATATACATACATTAGTTTTAATCGCTTTACCAAAAAAAAAAAATTATACCTACACTAACACTACGGTACATCAGTTACGGGTTCAAAATGTAAAATACTTAGCATACAGTTGAATTTCATTTAGTAAATATACAAGTTTATAGTTAAAATTTATAAAAATACGTAATAGGAAATGTTTTTAGTTACTTGTGTTTAACTCATATCTGTGCTGCACAATTTTGCAACATATCAAACGTTTTGACCGCATATGAATTGGCCAATTCCTTGAAGTTGAGTTCAAAACAGTAGGTTATATGTAATGTCGTATTTATTTTAAAAAATAAATAGAAGATTTAATACCTGAACTGAGCGATTATTATTATTTTTAGGCTAACGCCTTTATCCCGCATTGCATGTTAGACAGAAAGTACCTAGTGTCAGACACTCTGTACCTTTTCCGTAATTGCCGTAATTTTTCACCCAGCTTTTAGCATTACGTGCTGAGTGACGGAACTCAACGCCGCGCTTTGTCTTACCAGAATAACAATCTCGTCGTAGGATATCGTCAATACAGATTTAAGTTATTATAAAAATCATTGTAATACGTAGTAATATCAATAAAATGACGTCGATTATAATGTACATATAAAATTACAATTTACATAGTTATATCAAAAAGGAATTCTAATGAATTACTTTACTTATTACACTTTATCTGTAGTTTATTTTCCTTTTCGGGAGTGCTGAATTTATGTTAAACAAGTTTACATATACTTTACACTCCAATGTGGGTACGATAGTCTTGGTAAAACAATCGAATAAATATATTATATAACATTGTGCAACGCTAACGCAATCACTCTCGTGGAGTAGCAATAATATAAGAAAAAAGTATGTAAGTGGGTGTGTGAGAAATTCCTCTTCAAAGCAAACACCTACACTTTCAATGCCAAACTTCTAAGGTGTGCTTTAATTAAGTTTGATATTTTTGATAAAGTCCAATTTTATTTGGTACTTGAATATTTTTAATAATTACATTGTGAAACATCTAGATAGAAAATGACTTACTATACATTTACTAGACTAGATTTCTCATAATACTTTAATATTATTATAAATATAAACATTTCTTTAAATGAATTTGAAGCCTTAACCACCCTGAACAGGTACAGCAGCGCTGCGCCAATACGGTATATAGGTAACATGAAAATGAATTTATTTTTAATAATTCATAACAAAACCAATATTCTATTTTTAAGACGTTAAAGATAAAACAAAAAAGTTATTTTCTTAAAAGGTATGTATATCAGTTACATGCGTGTTATACCGTCACGTAGTATCAAGTTTATTAATAAAATAACCCAATATTATTTATACTATATAAAATAACTCGTAATATAAGGTGATAACGATATATTTTTGTTAATTTCATTGACGATGGAATGTAGAATGTAATGCAATTACCTATATACAAGCTTACGGCAGGTGCTATAAAAATACTATAAAAATCAAAATTGAGACAATGAAACGTCAGGGATGTTCGTTAATTACTACGACCAATATCGGTCGATATTTCTAAAGTAAAAATACTAACACTTAAATAAAATAGTAAAGATTTTTTTTTACTTAATCAAACTTTTGTCTTTCGTTTTTTTCTTATTATGTCTCTTCGTTTATATCGTAATATTTATATGGATGTGTTCCATAGTTTCTAGTCCTAAAATCCTGAGTAAAGAATATTTTTAAAGAAAAATAGCATTTAATTTGAATTCTTATATTTTCTTACCATAAACCGCAACTCTTTGTGTATAAGAAACAAGGAAATGAAATTATAAATAATTTAAAGTGCTTACAAGCTAAAAATAAACAATCATTTAAGAGTTGAGTTGAGTAATAAAAATATTATTAAAGTAAAATAAATAACTCGTTTACGTAAAACAAAAAAAAAACTCAGGTTGTTAAATATTTTTCTTACTTAATTACTTTCGTTGTGATATATTATATTAACCTTATCGCACATAACGGAGGGGGATCAGTCAGAATAAATTTCAAGTAAAAAATATTTTGTAAAAAGTTATTAATATGAGTATTTTCTTTAAAATATAGCGTCAGACTGTAAACAAGATATGTTGTTGGTTCGAGTTTCACTTTTAGGAAGGAATGATTATATTTAAAAAATATTTTCATTTCTCCGCTCTGGAAAAGCGCGGCGTTGAGCTCGGCACGTAACACCAATGTCTCAATTTTTAGGCAGAAAGCTGTCAAAGAAGTTTCTTGACACTACGTTCTTCGACTAACATGTCATGCGGGATAAAGCGTGAAACTGCTTCATTTTATTTAACCTCATATGAAAAAATATACTAAAAAAAATACGCTTAAAATACTTTTCGTTATCCTAATAAACATTCACAAGAACATGCTATGACAATATCGTATTTTCACCCAATCAGATGAGATTTGTTCAATTTTTTTAAAAATACTCTAAGCGGATAAATCTGAATATTGTTTCTTTTTTTATTATTTTATTTATATTGTAATTTCGGAAATAAAACCATTTAACTCTGAGAATAGCAGCAGACTTGCATACATATACATATATTAGACGGGCTTACTCTATTCTGTTTTTAATTTAGAGGTGTTAACAACAAAGCCTCGCATGGTAAATGTGCAAACACAGAAATCGCGTAATACATATACAATTATGAAATTTATTACAAGAAGTCTAAGATCGATAATCGCATATCTCTTTGGGTATCCTGTTACACACCATCCAATACACCACGTACCGACATTTCGCCGGAACTAATAAGGAAGTGAAATCATACGCGTACAGTATTTTAGCTTCGTATTAGATTTAAAATGATAATAGTTAAATATTACAGGTCGAAAGATAACAATTTTGCTAACTAAAGTCAATCAAAGTTTTCAGCTTTTGCATATAAGCAGGGTTGTTCGAGTCTAATATACTTGGGCAGTGTAACGCAGTCAAATACTTTAACTAAATATAAAATTGTGTGAATAAAATTATATTATTACTTATAAGTTAATTAAATTTAAATTAGATATCCATAATTAACTGAACCACGTAAAAAGGTCTAAGTCTCTAATTAACTATGATTAGGAATATAGTTGAGTAATTCAAGTATTTCCTTGTGTCAATGACTTCCAAGTAGTTGAAGTATTCGGTTAAAAACCTTCAAGTATTATCCAAAAACAAGTAGTTTATGTGAAACATAGTTCAATTTATGTATAATAAATATAGCTCAAATTACACACACGCTATTATAAGGTCTTTGACACTCAGAATGGACACTCGAGTATATAATTCAAACGAATGGATTGGTTTCAACATTTTAATACAAAAGAAATTAATCTTTACTTAGTGGCTAACGGTCACGTAACGATTGTTTGCTTTTCAATCACTTCTACATTTGAAAATATTTTCTTCTAGTGACCTCTTTCTAATTTAATCTAATTAATTATAAAATAGTACTTATTTTTAGTTTTTTTTACTACTAAATATTTTTTGCTATATTTTTAAAAAAATTGTCTTCATTCTTAATTTGTGTTAATAGTGCAATATTATGAGACTGTGAGAATTAATGAGACATAATTGTGGTTTCCATCGATTGTCATCAATGTTTTTTTTCATTAATGTAAAGTTTTAATGCACTACAGACTGTGTCTGTATCTTTTTCCTTAATATTATTTATTTTCCATTTACATATAATTATAATCAGCCACTTAACACTAAAGATCTATATTTAAATTTTAAGCGAATTCTTGACACATTTATATAAATTATTTTTCACAATGAACATATAAAGCTAAACATATTTTAAAATAATTAAGATTTAATCTAGATTTAGGTGAGGGATTTGGCAGGAAATTTTATGGCCATCTTTAACTTATTCCACAATTTCTTTTGTCGTTGTCTTTAATGCATTCTGGATTAGCCTTCTGACCGCGTCATCTTCGCCATCACTATAGTGGGTGCAGATGTATGTGTGACGTGAAATTGTAACTACAGTATGGGAAAAGCTATCATGTAGCTGCAGGTGTTGTTTTGATATTTTTTAAAGAAAGGGAATATATTACTTTTGTCGAAGACTATATACCGGTATATATCTCTCGCATGGCGTAGGCGACGTTCATGAAATTTCTATCAGTACACAATAGATCCTGCGTGATAATGTGAATACCTGGTGGTCTACGGTAGAACATTTAGAAGAGGTTATCACGGATACAGGGCAGCTGATTGACATCCCCGATTAACAGTATTTTTTCCGCAAACTCTGAAGGCCATCATTATCGCCCCAAAGTTATTGATCAGGGCCTCGTCTACTATCAGCTGGTTACACTTTTCTGGTTCTTTTCGTGCCTCGTTTGCCAGCATTGACGCCATAGTACGGATTTTGCTGTTTACCACATTCCCTATACGCACCAATAACTTCTCTCGAAGTTTCATTTGCTTCTTCTTGTGATTATTATGTCCCTATCTTAATAAAATTGTTCTACTATCCTAGTTGTTTTACCACATCCAAGAATACTATTGTGCCTTATTTTATCCTAGGTACCTCCTGCATATATGGCAGTGTGGAATCTTTAGTACAGTCAAGGCATGTTGTCATCAATGTTTATAAGTATGCAAATATCTAGCAGCAATTTTTTATATGAAGCCAGTCGTGGCGCAGCGTAACAGCGCCTGACTTTAACGCGAGGGGTTGTGAATTCGATCCCCACTCGGGGGAGTGATTACATTTAAAATTATTTTCACTTTCTCACTCTGCTATGACAAAGTGCGGCGTTGAGTTCTAACACACAATGTCTCGAATTCGGTGGAAAGCGAAGTACGAATTATCTTCACACTAGGTACTTTCTGAATACCCTGGATAAGAATAAGGGATGAAAAGCGTAATAAAAATACCTTAATATTATTTGACAAAGTCTAAGATTACATTAGACTGCATCATACACACGAAATCTGTTTGAGCTGAAAGTAGTAACGGATTATTATTTTAGAAGCGGGACACGCAGGATTAATCAACGTGGAGATCCACATCGTTGGGAGAATATAGTATGGCTGCGACTAACGAATATAAGGAGTATCTGCTATAACAATATTTAAATCATGTCATTCCATCGAAGTCAAAGTTGAGAGTACAAAGTTTGTTTTATTTTGCTTTGATCGTACGCACTCAACAAACAATGATGACGGTCGCAATCTGCGTAGTTATTCCGTAACCGCAGAGACGCAATACGTAGTTATACCGGAAAAACTAGCTATTTGCTTGATCTTACTTATATGGTGTCTTGTTTGATAAGCCCAATAAAATATACATAATATGTTTAATATTCAAATCGCGACAATTTGCAAAATGCACAAACTTTGTCCAAAATTACCTACTTATTCTTTTTCTCGTTCAGATAATATTTTTGATGTGGCGAGCTGTAATTTAGTTATATAATAATCTTTAGTCTACTGACGGATATAAGAGACTTAACACGCTTAGCAGCGTAAAGTAAATTATATCTTTTTTCAGCATCAAGACACTCGCACTGATTGAACTACTATGAACTTATTAGCGTGAAGCTGAAAAATTGATAAAGAGAATATTTCAAGTAAAGACATTTTCATTACTAAAAATTGAACTATTACTTTGGCGTTATAAATTATTAAAACTAAACTATTTCCTACTTATATACTCGTAATAATACTACGCCTACATTAAAACTATTAAAAAAATAGCCTAGTGTGTATGATATATTTTTTAATTAAACAGATAAACTAAACATATGTTATGACGACATAAAACAATACACCTGACAGTGGCCTTAGGCAATTATTGACCTACAGTCAACAAAAGCATAATATTTTTAATACATTTGCTGTCAAAGTAAACGATCTGCTTACTATGCTCGTGCTAAATGAATATGCTAGCATTAGCACATATTATTGGACTTATGTTATAGTATGGACGGCTTAGGGAGTGTTTAATATCATTAGTATTATATAATGATCTGGTAATTGTAATATGAAAATTTAAATTATGTTTTTTTGTGGCGTTAGGAAATGCCAGTTACGCAGACCGCTAGCCTGTACAAGAACGAACGGTAAAGTGGGACTCATCGCTAAAACCTATGCTATCAACTAAAATCAGCGGAAACCCTCCAGAGGAAACACTCCAGAGAAGTCGCAAGATCGCTAGCAAATTCTACTGTGACGTTACGGTGGACGGCTCGCCTATTGCGGGATACCGTCACCTTAACAATGCTCCGGGATTTCTTCCACAGGACCACAGCACCTGCAGCATCGATGACTTGCAGAAAGACGAACATACCGTCTGAAGGAGGCACTCTAGTCTGTGAGCTAAAATTAATCTGGTATAACATTTTTATATTACTTACTTGTATACCTAAATATAATATATTGCTTTTACATGTATCAATCTATCTACGAATGTAAGCAAATCTTGCAATGAGAAATGTGAAATTATTGTATACATTCGCGTTGTTGCTGCTATTAATATTTTTGCTGAATAATTAGGTTGTTATATATGCATAGACATTTAATAATATATTATTTAATTATTTCTAGGCGAGAAAATCTAATGTGAATCACAATTTCCTCTTTTGGCGTATTTAGATATAGTAGTCGTTAAATTTATATAGTCTGCTTAAATATACGTATTGCCTATTTGTCCCCTAAGATACATTTTCTTCGGTAATACGTTTATTACTCTATACAAAAATATATTTTACAAATCATAGTAGTGCAAGTATTAATTATTTCATTAATTAAATGTTTCTATTATGTTCTTTTTATAAAATATCGACCGGTTATAGCCGGGCGTAGCGCATGACATCGTCTGACCGTAAATGAGATCGTTTGTAGGTTCAATTCACACTCGAACTCTAAGACAAAGGGGTGGAGTTGAGTTATGGCACTCAACATGCAATATTTCGAATTCGGCGGAAAACGGAGAGCCTTGATACTAGGTACTTCCTGTCTATCCTCCTATGTGGAATAAAAGCATTAAGCAAAAAAATCGTCTCCATATAAGCTTCAACTCATAAAAATGGTGCAAACTTTACTCTTTACGTATTAAAATAATGATTTCTAATGATCTATTGATATATTATATAACTAAATATTTACTTAACACGTTAGCGATGTATTTTAAACAAATATTTATGGTCGTAATTTTATGTCAAACAGGAAAATTTTCCTAAAGGAAAAGCTTCAATTTTCTATATTGCTTAACAATTTCATAATATTTCTTTTTATTTTCACGCTTTATCCCGAATACTTAGGAGATACTTAGTGGTATAGGAAACACTTAGTGGAAGGATCGTCCGTATTCTACTTTCTGCCAAATTCGAGATATTGCGTCTTGAGTGGCAGAACTTAGCACCGTACTTTATCTTACCAGAATCAGGAAATGAAAAAAATAAATATAATTATTCCTTTGAGTGGAAATCAAACCGACACCTATCCCACTGTACCACCTGCCTCTATTTTTTTATTCTTTTTGTAGTGAATTATTGTATAAGCATTAAGAGTTTACACTTCCTCAAATTATTTTAATAGAAAAGAATTATCAACATTAAAATAACCGTACCAATAATAGGTACTTGAAATTAAAACTAATATGTATGAAAAAAGTTGTTCGAGATTGCCACATAAAGCTTTTCACGGTGTGTCTTGACATTAAATTGATTCTAATTACCCTACTGATGCGCGATAAAGTGTGAAGCAGTGTTTCTTTTATGTCCTCCTAATAATATTTAAGATTTAAGCATATCTATATACCATATGTATATGGTCTTAATAAGATAACTATTTTAAACAGATTAATAGCATTTATTTTATATTCGAAAATACACGTTCCCGACGTTTCTAAAGCTACAGTAGACTCATTTCTACATTGCTACAGCAGACTCAGTCTATCTCATTTAAGATGTAGTATATTATCTTGTAAATTGTTATACAATAATTATTAAGTGTTTCGTATGTTACCAAAATATAGTGCTATCCGAACTACTGCGTTAGTTATTTCTACTGGTTTAAATAAACTTATAATAACCAGTTTTTGTTTTAACCATAGCTATTATATTAAGTTTTTTTTATAAAAGAATTTTAACTACACATTTATTATTAATAATTTAAACAACGTCCATAAGCAATATAATTGTTGCAAATGAGGAAATAGCTAAAATATTATTTTTTGTACAACTAAGTAAATAACCAGAGCGCAATATTCTAAATTACTTAGAAAAGCGTGATAAGAATTACAATAGGTAAAAAAGTTTACATAAAGTTATTTTAAACAGCTATTTACTTGACGGCCATGTTGCGAGAAAATCGTGACATGTGATGGCATTTCAACATATAATATCATTTTCAACGTAAGAAATACTTTAAAAAATAGAACAATGGATTTATATAATTAAAATATGAATAAATTTTATATTAAAAACAATAATTAAAGTTAAAGCCTGGACTTTGAATCGTGCGCAGTATATTTTGACGATTACTAGATCAAGGTTAAAAAATCACGTAAATTTTCTTGATATTACATCAATTACTAAGTTCTTGCGTCGAAACAGGACCGAATATACAAAATGGCAACACTAAATATTTTTTTCAATATTAATATAGTTGATGATAGTTGATTTTTAACGCATTACTTTAAAGTTATTTTTCTAATTAAAAAGTCTAAACAAGTTCGTTGACTTAATTGTACTCTTATTATAAATGCGAAAGTTTCAGACTGGAAGGATGTTAGTAACTCTTTAACGCAATAACTACTGTACGGTATAATTAAATAAAGCATTACAGTACATATAGCTTAAACCTTAGAATTAGACAGGCTTTCAAAAAACTTCTTGGTATTTTTTTATTACCAAGAAGATTTTTTTAAAATAAAAATAACTGTAAATAATTGGAAATCGCAGTTACTTAAAAACCTTAGGTATCTGTTGGCTATATTAATAGGTAAGGTTATTAAACCTTGGCACACAGGAGCACATAGCCTGACATTTGCTACTTATAACCCTGGTACCATGGTCTATGTCCGAGAGAAAATATGAGATACTCAGAATACATAATTACATTGGACATAGAACCTTAAAAGAATAGTATATATAGTATATATATAGTTTAAATGAAGACGTTCGCCGGGAACCAGTATCAAACATATTTAAAATTAAACTAGTCAAATTCATGCTCATGTATAATAAAAAATAAAAAAATCTGTATTTTCACCAATTAAATTGGAAAAATGGAAGGATGAGATTATTGTTTTCATAGGTTCTAATAATCCCATCCTACCGGAAATATCTTGGGTTGCCTAGGCTACTTACATTAATACACCACGCGAGTGAAGCCGTGGAAAAATACTAAGCTTACGTTTACAGTTTGGTTTGTGCAAAAAAGCATATCATAACGATGGAACAAAAAGCACAATTGACGTCATAGCGATTAGTAAAGTCGAAACTATATTCCGCTACTAGAAGTTTCTTCTTAATATGTTTATATGTTATTTTGATTTGGACGGAACATAAAAATCAACTATTTATATTTTTTTATTGATTATCATGTCGAATAACTTTTTGGTTTTGATTTAAAATCCTTTACTTATTAAATAAATAATTATTTATTTGTAATAATATGTTTTTGCTGACATTGGAGCTGGTTTTTACAATGATATTCACATTTTTATTTCTTTGCATGCATGCTGCATGCATATTAGCTGTTTTTTATTATGAGAAAGCTTCACTCATCCCCGCGTAGACAATGCAAAAACAAAACTTACTATTAAGTAACAAAGCTACAATTGCATAGCGATACAAAGTATACAAATTTTACTAACCATACGACGTAACAATCTCACATGACATAACTATCTCAGACCCACTATATCGTATAGCGCCTAACGTGCTAGGATTTGTTCACTGACTTTATATTTCAATGAGTTTCTTTTGTTTTTCTGTCATTTCAAAAAGTCTCTTTTACTTTACTTCTAAGAGACACGTTAATAAAAAATAGGTTAGGTTACGTTAAAAAGGTATAAATAGAGAGATTTCATTTAGTATTTGGCTGGGTCACAATAAGGGAGGCAGTTCCTTATTATATAGAATTTAATTTAAAATCTTTAATTTTTTTTTATTTTGGCAAGATATATATAAATATTTAATATTAAAAAATCTTTTAAATTAAAACCATATAAAGATAAGACCAGTATAATGTAGGTACAAGTCTGTTTGTTGAAAAAATAATTAAATCTTCAACCTCCCTTAAATCCTCCCTGTTGAGTTTAAAAGGATCCGGCGAGTAATTCTTCTATTATCGAAGTATCGATTATGAAACGATTTAAATTATGTAGTTATTTAGTTTTCTCTTAAGAACATAAAATGTCTTAACCTACTGAGCTTGT